>OZ017741.1:58067746-59455246 GCA_963969285.1 Odontomyia ornata | reverse complement strand
TAGTGATTGGGATTTTAGGTTTAGTCATCATAATTGGTTTAGGACTAGCTAATGACGTCACTCGCGCGAGAACCGCGAGCATGCAGTTTTGCATGTACAACCCGGGACTCGGCCTGAAATTAGTGCGTACAGTGACTGCGAAAGCGTAAATGGATGTATGGAAGGTGTTTGCAAGGTCTACGAAGAGTGCGGGAGTTTGCTATGCATCTTGACGGCGGTTAAGTCGCGACGCGAAAAGGAGGAAAGAGGTTCACGGGAGATCGTGAAGAACCACGGCAAATTTGGCGAGATTTTGGTTGGATATACCCTTTCTTTTAGTTCGAGAAGTTTTTCACAATTTGGATTGGTGTCGTGTGAAGTTATTAACATCGCGTTTAATTAATACGTGTAAGGAAGTTCTTACGATTTAATTAAAAAGTTAGGTCCCATAAATTGTACGGTTTCACGACCCAATAAACGACAAACGTTTCTTTACCGCCTTCTGTATGAGTATGTGCGAAGGTTGCTGTTTCTCATAATCCGCGAATATATAAAAACCAAATTAAACCCTACACTGCTTAAATTTTCCGTAGTTGCGAATTATTTCGTATAGTATATTTACGAATTCAGTGATGGTGTTCTCGTGCAATTGACTCAATTCTTCCCCACAATACCTGGCCATGAACAAAACATCAACAAAAAGTGTTCCCTCGCTTCCGTCATGGATGTGATGGTGTTTGCGAGCCAATTTTTAAAAAGATTGCCGTTGATGAAAATTTAGAGTAGGAAAGATTTGATTACGAGTTTTCCATGCGAAAACCATGTTCGTCGGCACCAAAATTAACTTAGCGGTTACTTGTGACATTTAAGGCAAATGCACTGCTATCAGGATTTATTTTCGGTTGCGGATGGAAGGATAAAACATAGGCAAAATAATACCTTTGGAGTACAAGCCACTGAAGTATTAAAAAAGGGCATTGGAAATAATATCATACCCAAATTTAGATTTCTTGATGAAATTTCGGGCTATGAAGGAAATCATAATGTCGCACTAATGGCTAAATACAGCAGTACCAAGTTGGAAAAGTTAACAATTTTCTATGACCGAGAAATTGATGTGGCGCAACCAGCGCTGAGGACAAAGTGCTTTTGTATGACTTTTTCACTCAAATGAGAAACACATGACCACGTCTACGTTTGGATCTTGATCCGGTTGGGAGGGTGCGAGGAGGCACTACCTCCATCTGGATGTCCCACTTTTGTTTGTGGGCCATAAGAATCGGCGGGTAACGACGAAGTCTCCTTAAGTCCGTCTGTCTTCCCCACGTCCAGTGTGTCCTTTTTCGTCTGCAATCTCCAACCCCTAGTTGGCTACCTCCTTTTTTCGACATCGGTCGACCTTTTTGTGGCTCAGGAATTCGTGAATGCGAAATTCTTTTGTAGTGAGTCCTTATGCTGGGGGAATAAACCCGCCCCATGACACCACAACGCTAGCTTGCCAGTACATTTACGCATCCCCAGACAAGGCCAATATCGGCGGACCTTACGATCCTGTTTCGCCGAGGCAGCAGACCATCGCTGCAGTCCTTCACGGACAGATATCGATACCTACTTTCACTACAGTTCCCTAGAGAAGCTGCTGATGCATTGGCCTTAAAGACTCAGCCTGGAAATGTTACTTATGTTTGATCTCGGATCGGGACCTCTCCAAATACCGCCTTTTTTGTCCACAAGCCAAAAAAGTCGTGAAATCTTCAAGATTTTGTTATATAAGATCCATTGAAAAGTCAATAAATTCCAAAAATTCCAAATCCTTCTGGTCATATATAAGTTCCGTAACAAAACTCTCATCAAGCCATTAACTCCCTGTAGTATCGAACCCAAACAGCCGTAAACGCTTAAGCCATGTGTAATCTGTTTGCTGACTCGAATTCCATGACAATTCACCAATCCTACCAATCCACTTCGACTTTACTTTTCAACCTGGCTACGAGCCCGATTCTAGCAGCGCAGTTGTTCCCGGTAAGTTTCCAAACTATGCCCATTCTAGTTTTGCAACTGGCACTTTTCTAGATGAGTGGAAGTACACTAATATACTTCCTATACGTAAAACAAGTGACCGCTCGATAGTATCGAACTATTGACCTGTTTCGCTATTCTCATGATCTGGCAAAATCTTTGAAAATGTTATCCACCGCAATCTCTATAATACATTACGGTTTGACCTTTCCGTAAATCGACATGAAGCGGGTCCACTGTTACTAACCTAGGTGAATTCACCACACCTGGCTTAAGTGGCCAAGTTTATATGATCTACACAGATTTCAGCAAGGCCTTGATGAAGTAACATAGATCACAGCATCCTCCTTGCCAAGCTTCACTAATTTTGTATTCAGGGAACATTACTATCATGGATCAGTTCTTTTCTCTTCAAACGCTCCTGCACAATTAACTGTACCAGTTGCGGATCGTACCCGTTTTTTCCTAACTTGGAGGCACCTCAGGAATAAATTTTAAATCCTTTTCAATTCAATCTCTTTATACACGAGCTCCCAGCCAATTTTGCGCCTACGCTCTATTATATGCTTACGATCTAAAAAAACTCAGAGTGATAAACTCACCCCAGGACTGCAAAATACTTCAGGATGACACAAATCTACTGTCTACTTTGTGTGAAAGAAATCGTTTTTCATTTGACACATCCAAATGTATTCTCATGACCTCTAATAAAAATAGCCCCATATCCTTCTCAGATATGATCAATAACTCTCCTCTAGCATCGGTCGATAGTTTCAAAGACTTAAATGTGACATTTGATCCCCATTTGAAATTTGAGAGCCACGTCCTTGAATTAACAAAGAGAGTCTCTTGAATCGTGGGCTTTGTTTTGCGTTGCTTTCATAAACATTTCAATGTCCAAACCTGTATACAGCTTTTCATCATGCTTTTTCGGCCAATCCTTGAATATGCATTTCACATCAGGTCTCCTCATCAAAAGTATCTCGTAATGGCAGATGAATCTGTTCAGCATAGGTTCTCCCGCACGCTTTTCTATATAAGACCCAAATCCCATATTGCACTTACGACGATCGCCTACATCTTCTAGGACTACCTTCACTTCAGGTAAGAAGATAATTTCTTGACCAGTGCTCTCTCTCCAAACTGGTTATAGGTACAGGTCTATAAGTATACGCTTACCTTCACGGACAAGATCCTCGTAATTTTTCTTAATACCGTTCGCCAAAACCGGAATTTACAGTCACTCACCATTAGTTCGCATGGTGAGAGAACACCTTAGTCTCCAGCATGGCCCCAACCTCGATTCGTTTGCCTCCTTCAAGGGTAAGCTGCAGAGATTACTCCTTGAGAATTAACTTATTGAATTTTGATTGGTTTATTTGTATCTATATAATCTTATATCTATGGATTTTATTTTTCTTTACTATTTCTAGTCACTTCTCTGGCTTACAGTGCAGCAAGTCTGCCATCCACTTTCCTCCTCCACCTTGACTTTAGACGGGATTGAATGAGGTAAATCAGACTTTTATCGGCAGCGTTTTGATTTTGCTTTTTACGTTTACTAAATACAGGTAGTTGGGTCCATACCGTTGTCTTGCCTTGTATGTTCTGTCACCTTTATAGCCCCATGGTTATTATGCAGATCAGGTGCAGGTGCCAGAGCAAAACCAGTTCTAATCAGAAGTCTGCCTCAACTGTACCTGAACGGCTTACTTAATGGCAATGTAAGTAAGAGCTTTACCTGAAACTCGCTATGGTTTTATTAGAATGGAGATGATTAGCACAACCAAAAGTTATTCAAAGTTTAGATTTCACTCTGTTACTACCACGTCAGAAGACTACTTGGTCCAGAATACCAAAATCAACAGTCTAGTGCGTAGATCATGATCGAGAATCAGAAAATAGTCCATAAATAAAAGGTAAGTAATGCCAGATGATAACTCCAGTAATGCAACGCAGCTTATTTCTCCTCTAGCATCTCCAAAACACCAGAAACCAAGTCATCTTCCATCTTAGGAACATTGAAGTGACAATTAAGGAAAGCCTAACTACGTAGTAGAGTTTGCCATCGAGAACTCATCAAGCATGCTCTTTTGACGTAAGTATTTCCTATACTGGGGCATAAGAAATAAACTGGCCCTTGTCCCAGAGCTTAACAGCCCCCACATGAACCATCATTAAATCAACTTATCTAAATTCTTTACACTTAGGGGGAGGGTCCTAGAGGCTTTACGCGTCAATTGAGTGCTGAATTGTGCTGTCATATCAACACTTTGAATTTTGCAAAGGCAAGTTAACAACTAATGTGGCGGAAGCAATCTGTTGTAAAACGAAAAAATTGATAAACCAAATCGTAACCCTCAACATGAAAAACGCATTTAGTTCTGTGAACATATGTACTGAAAATCGAAGTACCTGCATGCCACGTTCATATTATCATTGATTATTTTCATGAGGAAACATAGTAGTATATGACCCTTTGCTGTGGAACAAAATGTACGATGACGTATTGCAGTTAGTTGTATCCAAACAAGTGGTCATTACCGTAGGTTTCGCTAGTGACATCGAAATAGTCGTAACTGCAGACCATCCTGACGATGTGGCAATCTAGAGATATTAAGGCAATTTAGACCATCAAATTGCAGCTAGAGAGTTCTAGCTTAGACCTAGTAGAATATATAGCGAAAATGTACTAATAACGAAACGAAAGAGGGGTAAATCAGTAGAAATAATAGTAGGAGAGCATATCATTTACTCACATGCAAATATAAGAGTGAGATAGCGTGAATTTTTTATCGACTCAAAAATAGGAATAGTAAATCTGGCTACGCGAACTACGAGTTGACGCATTTTTTAAGTAGGTACGAAGGTTGTCGAAAGTACCCACACCAGTTCAAACAAAAGGACAGCTTATCGCTGCTCACCTTTCGGAATCGGAAGACTCAATGAACCAAGACAACTAGAGGCGTTGTTTGTGGGAAGTAATGCCTGAAAATATTATCGTTCTGCTACGATAGCGACAATTGAAGGGACCTCAGTAAACCATATTCATCGGGACATACATCTTTACTATTTTCCAACAGTGCTTAGAAGAGGATGAAAGATTTATACAGTCTTTACGTGAGTGTTCCAATTCTGCATTTGCAAGGTTGCGAATATATCCTATCACCGCAACGAGCTGGTACATGCTCACAGTGAGTCAAATTGAGAACTTACATAGTAACCCTAAAACAAATAGTCAGATCTAAAGGATGTTCGAGTAAAATCTGCCATCATCTGAGTATTTAAGATTGGCCTAATAGCCATCTTTGTAGCAACAGGCTTTTGTCTAGGAGAGGTTGCAGAAAGCATAGCCACAGGCGTTCGCCTAGCATGGGTTGTGGTATTGACAGCCAATTCTGCAGCTGTCAACTCCAGTACCAAAAAGAAGCTAGCAGTTTGACAGCAAATTTTGGCAGGAGGAACCGGGAGTTTTAGCAACGAAATTTTCGGAGGAACAACGACAATCGTACGTCGAACGAGGAGACTTCTGCATTCCACATCGTTTCCGTAGTTGACCGTCAAAACTCAAAAAGCGGTGGGTTACTGGACGCAAACATCACATATTGTGCACAGAGCAAAAGTAGGTCAAACTTGTACGAAAAGTACGGGAGTATCTAAGGAATTTCGAGATACTTTTTCTACTCGAGTTGAATCGTTTGGAAATTTACTTCAATACAGGGCTAGTATCTATTAAACAGGCCTATCATTTACTCTAGGCCAGAGACATGTAGTAGTATTTAAAACCGAAAATGAATTGCAAGATTAAAAAATACCGTTTTTCGCCTTTTCTTTCTAACGGGTATGCGATCCGCAATGTTGGCTCCCTCTCTTTTCGTTGTTTCAGGGGCTCTCGCCTGGTATGATTGGCCTTCTACTCGTCACATGACCAAGTAATCATTTAGATCTTTGATCTGGTTGGGAAGGATACGAAGGAGCATCACTATCACCCGGATGCCCCACTCTTTTTGTGGGCTGTGAATATCCGCTTCAACGATGGACTCGTGTCAAACATAGCACATGGGTGGTTCGCAAAACATGTCACGCCTCATAATTGTTGCATCTTTCGGTTGGTTACCTCAAAGTCAAAGTCAAAAATACTTTGTCCAATACTAATTGTTATAAATTTTCAAAAAATATAAAGCAAATTCCAAACAATAAAATACTTGAAATGGCTCTCTTAATTTATACATGATCAATCAAACACACACAATATTTCTAACCTCAACGCTAAACCTTATCTCTAAACCTAATATAATCAACACAACATATAATAATAATAATCAATCGCATAACAGTCCAAATCTGAACCTGGGCGTTGAGATTTATTGTTAGGGTATCTCATTCCATGAGCACTCATCCCGTAAGCTGAAGGTCCCTGGTTCGAATCTCGTTGGTGGCAACGAGATTTAGTTCGGGCGATTCTTCAGATGGACCATCAGCCCGTTCAGTTATGATACGTGCTTGGTTAAAATCAGAACGTATCGCAGCTGGGTGGACGGAAGCACGGCCAAAGTGTGATACTCACCATATCACCTTGTGAAGTGCCGATACTCTAGCTGTCCCTTAGCAAAAGCCTGAAATGGGTTGTAGTGCTTGAACAAGACTACGAGATCTCATTCCGTGGTCGTAACGGAATTACAGGTGATATGGTCAATATCACACTCAACCATGTGATTATTATCTAATTTTTCAATCAGTGCCCATCACAGCTGGGCGGGCGACGGCAGCATCAGAAAAACATAACATATACCTATCCTAAATACTGGAACCTTTCCCTATAGTTGGCTACCTCATCCTTCGACAACTGTTGAATGTGTCCCATTCTCACGTTACAAAAAATCGGAAACGTGAAATTTGTTTGTCGTGGATCCTTGCACTGGCGGAAAGAATCCGCCTCATAATACCGTAACGCTAGCTGCCAGCACGCTTACGCATCAACAGGTATGGCCATTCCAGTTGGGCACTAATTTATCTCTCGCTGAGGCAGCAGTCCAGAGCTTTAACGACGAACATTATGACATCATTTCAAAAACTACGAGTACATCTTGCTCAAAGCCAAAACAATAACAATAAGCCATTTTTGTCATAAATATCTGTTACTTATTTTACTCACGCTTAAATAAACTATTGAACTATTCTAAAAATTTGATAAGAATTTTACTTAGAATATTCGCGAACATTGTTCTTAAAAAAACAATAAACTTTTGTCTAGGGTACCTTCAATAACAAGGCAGAGCTTATTTCGCTGTCAATTTTCCACAATTTTGAGCTTCTCTTCACGGTATTGTAACAAATCAACTGATATCTTAACTTATCCCTTGCATTCATAGCACGTATCACTAGCAACATGTTCGCTGAACTGCACAAACAAATTCTCATTTCAAATGCAGTGCAATGCAGAATCATCTTTTATTGAAGCATTGCAAACATTTTCCATTAGTGACACCCTCACAAAATATTCAACCAAAAAAAAATGGCACCCAATGCTTTCTGGAGCTTTATATTTGTGAGAAAACATTGTTAACCTTTCACTGTATCCTTTGCACATACCATCATACATCGATGAACAACTAGCTCCACTTTCACCGCTCACATGTATTGGTTATGATGGTATTCGAACGTTTTTATCGAAATGCAATTTAAACTTTCGTTTATATGCTTCTAAGGGATGAAAAAAAAACGCGAAATGAATTGATGGAGAAATGAAAAGCGTAAACGTGACGCAGATACAGAGTATAAGAACGCGGATATGCATTAGAAGAATTGCCGAGAGAGTTTTAGTTGACTGCTGGAGGTTAGGATTGAATGAACGGTATTCATACCTGTTTTTCATATTTGCTTATGAAAAAATACCAATTGAAGGGATTTTTTTAGGGTTTTGTACTAAAATACAAAACCCTATTGCAATCACGACCTGTGTCCGTCTGTCCGTCCGTCCGTCCGTCTGTATGTCACAGCACTTTTTCTCCGAAACTATAGAGGCTACAGCCATGAAACTTTGTGGAAAGGTCAGAAGTGGTGACCTCTTGAAAGTTCAAGGGTGGAAAAATTTTTCAAAGGGGTTTAAGGGGGGTCTCCCCGTATAGGGAGGTGACCCCTCAAAAAATTTTTTTCACCATTGGTAGTCGAGTAGGGTGTCATTGGAAAGGTCTCAATGAGATCTTTTCAAAACAGGTCTTAAAATTGCCTTATCGGTACCGAGAGGGGCAGGGGAAGGGGAAATGTACGAACTTTTCGCGTATCCCCCCTCGCGATTGGAAACCTTCCATCCGAAAAATCTGAAAAAAATCATGAATGTAGGCCTTAATGAGTACAACAGCAACAAATACATGAGAAGTCAAAATTCACTCAACTTTGTTAGTAATAGTATGATTTATCGATTTTATGTTTTCTTGAATAAAATCTAAACGGTACCCTTAAATTCAATAAAATTAGCAAACAGATGATTATTTATAAGATTGATTTTTTCTGAAAGTTTCATAAAGATCGAATAGTATTTAACGAAGCTATAGCGGTTTGAATTTTCCCGTATTACTATGGAACAATATGCCCTTTATTAGTATGGAAACATATGGCTATGGAGCCATATGCGCTTTTTATCGATTTAGACACTACAGCTTTGCTAGGATTTGCATGAAAATTTCAGGAATGATAGGTATCATGAAAATGAGTACATACAATTGAAACAAGTCGAAGAGGCAGGAGAGAGCTCCTAGCAAAAGGGCTTTGTAACCATTCTAGGATTCGAAAAAATAGGCCATGAATCGATGATTACAGTACAGAGGAGTGGGCCCTGAAAAAATTTAATGAAAGGTAGCCGATATGAATATCAACTGAAAGTTCTCTATGAGAGCTTTTCAAAACAGTTCTTAAACTGACAGTTTTTGCTTCAGTGGGGGCACAGGGGGGGGTGGAAATACATGAAAAATGTGTTTCTAAAAAATCTGGGAAAAATTATCAAGGGAGATATTAATGGGTATAACTAAAACAAATACCTCAGAATTCACAATTCTTTCAGCTTTGTTAATAATAGTATGATCCTCGAATTTCACATTTTCTCCAATAAAATCGTCTTTGACATGTTTCTTGATTTTGTTCGTTGCTAGTTACTGCATTTTGTAAGTTGAGTACAAAACCCTTCTGACATGAGCATAGGTCTGTCTACCCAACTTGTTTATATTTGCAGTTGATGGTGGTGACGACAATAAATTTTGAGATCGTATAACGAGAAGTGGATTCATGAGAAGCTCTATGTGAAATCTCATGCACACATAAATGGATCTAATTGATGAATAGTCGAAATGACAGACATTTTGTTTCCTATAAACCATTGTGTATTTTAAACATATTGAAGTGCCTGGAAAATGTTTCTTCCTCCCTAAAGGCATTCTTGAATACTCTGGCCTTGGAAGATGCTACATAATTAGGCAATCAGTGGTATTGTTTATTTAAATTAAGTGCCATTCTAATGTTAGTTCGCTGAGCACTATTGGCAGATTTGTTTCAAATATTGTATATCTTTTTAGGGAAATGAAATGGTACTTCATTAACACTAATATGTTTATTCGCGAACAGAAACTACAACTTACATTTCACAAGATACAAGTTAGGCTGGGATGAATGTAGAATGAATGGCACGTCTTGCTGCTCGTGCCATAAACTACCACATGCTGTGACGCATTCATCGCAACTCTAATTTCTCTCGATGCTCGCTGCAAAGAATCCAAGCGTCGCCAAGAAAGGAATGACGATCAAAAGGAAAACGCGTCTATGGTGCCTGAAACAACGTGTCCACACTCTGCATGTGCTGGTGTTTGTATCTCAACCAAGGCACGCGAAAATCTCCCTTGGTATAATTCTTTGTTTAAGCCGAGACTGTGGAAGTGGAGGCGCTACGTCTTTATGAGCTTTGTACATCTTTTCGGATTTAAACAAGTTGGGTGGACAGACCTACGCTAATGTCAGAAGCGTTTGTACTCAACTTAATATATGCAGTCACCAACAACGAATAAAGTCAAGAAACACTTCAAAAGGATGTGTACGTTTAAAAGCAAATCCATTGATACCATTTTCAACAGTTGCCCTTTTGTTGCAAAGTGAAAAAACCGATCACATCATGAAATCCCAAAAATATTATGTTATTGATCCTATTTGAAAATATTGTAAGAAGATCAAATCAAAACTGCAGTGTCTGATTCGATAAAAAGTCAGCAAAAATCGTGTGTTATTATTGTTGTAATTACCGAAGTTTCAAATAGCTATAACTTCCGTGAATATGTTTCGATTTTCATCAAACATACAGAGTATTAGATTCTTTTGTAAGACTACTTAAATATCGAGTTTTAAGGAGAAAATGTGAAATTCCAAGATCATACTATTATTAACAAAGTTAAGGTAATTTGGACTTCTTAGGTGTTTTTGTTGCTGTTTTACTCATAAATACCTACCTCCATAGTTTTTTTCAGATTTTTCAGACCCCAGGTGCCCAAGCGCAGAGGGGGACACTCATTCTTCGTATATCCCTCCTTGTGCTCCCCTCGACGCATTAAATATCTGTTTGAGACCTATTTTGAAACTTTGTCATCAAGATCTTTCATTTGATACCCATAACAGCTACCTTTGGTAAAATTTCTTTTTCAGGGGCCACTTCCCTTTATGGGGAGGTGCCCTTAAACACCTTATAAAATTTTTGTTCGGTGGAACTTTGAATAGGGCACAACTTTGCACCTACGCACAAAACTTAACGTTTCTAGCTTATGTACATATAGTATATCATTTGCGAGAAAAATTACTGTGAAACATAGACAGAGAGGTCACGATTTTAGTAGGGCTTTGTACTATTATTATATGATTATAATTGTTTGAATTTAATAACTTTTGCAACAAATTTTTTGCAAAACTTAATGAGTTGATTCAAGGTTCATTCTGACTTCTAGCTAAAAAATTTTTGCAAATATTTGTAACGTTTCTGAGGTGAGCGGCTGTAAAGTTTAAACAAATTTGCAGTTTTGCTGGGGGCTGCGCCTTAACAAAACCCTACAGGCATATGAATGAAGAAACAGATTAGAAATAGGCAACATTTTGTTCATAGAAGCCTTACACAAACTTCTAACTCTAAAATCATTTTCTTTTTAAATTGTACCGTTTTTCCTTCCAAAAACTTACTCCTTTGAAATAAAAACAAGTTGAGTAAGCAGGAGAGTGCTCCTACCAGAAGGTCTTTGTAAACATCCTAGGGTTAGAAACAAGTTTTCTAATAACGTGAATCGATAACTTGAATTATTCATCCAATACTTGGATATGAAATCGTTCAAATTTATGTTAAAGATGCACAGTTTCTTTCATAAGCATAGTGCAGGCGACATTTTGATCTAGCTTAAATGGTTATTCTGAATGTTCGGCCAATTGAACAAATTCAAGTTAAACACTATTCCTTAAATTTTCATGAAAATTGAAAGAAAATAAAAGTGCCTAGGTCAATTTGAAATATGTTTCAACCATAAACACGTGTTTTTGTTGTTGTAATTCCATACAATTGAAATGGCTATAACTCACTTGAATATGATTTGACCTCAATTAAATTTTGTGAACTTATATATCTTATATTAGTCTATATAATTACAAAATTTCAAGAAGTATAAGGGTACCGTTTTGATTTTATGGGCGAAAATGTGAAATCTACAAATCATACTATTATTAACAAAGTTGAGTGAATTTCGATTTCTGAGGTTTTTGTTGCCCTTGTACTCATAAAGACCCACATTCGTGGTAATTTTCAGATTTTTCGGCTCAAAGGTGTCCAATCGCCAGGGGGGGGACACACATTTTTGGTGCATTTTGCCTTCCCCTGGACCCCCTAATTCATGAAATGATTTTTTTATTTCAGATTCTATAAGTTCTAATTAAGACCTTTCATTTGATACCCCACTCGACTACCTTTGGTTAAAAAAAAATTTTAAGGGTACATTCGTTATTAGGGGGGACCCCCCTTAAAAATTTTTTAAATTTTTGGTAAGACCTTGACTTTTGAGAGACCATCACTTTTGACCTTTGCACAAAGTTTGAGCATTCTAGCTTCTATAGTTCCTGAGGAAACTAGCTGTGACGCACGGACAGACGGACAGACAGGTCGCGAAACTAGTAGGTCTTTGTAAAAAATTTTTTTACAAAGACCTAAAAATATTAATTTCATCCGTCAATAAAGTCAAATGCAATTGCATACATATGTATAAATCTGATGCTCTGAATTTTAATGTCTAATAAATATTCATGAGAGTCAATGTAATTTTCCATCAATTTTCATTGATTTTCCATCAAAATTGATTGAGTCCTTTAAAGTGCCTACATACATACAAAACCATGCATCACTGCATATTGAAAATACTTCAATGGTTTCACTTTGATATCAACATTTTAAAAGTTTTTCTGACAGTTTAAAATATATTATGATGCATTTATGAAACAATACGGGAGAAAAAATGTTTAATGATTGTTGCCATCAATCTATTGATCTATATTCCACATAACACTAAATGGCAGACATAAAAGCACTTCCATATATTAGATTGTACTCACTCAGTCGATTGAAGGATGTTCGTATAATTTTTGTTGGCAGTTGCAACATTGATATTGGAACGTTTTGGAAATCCTATAATGAAGAGAGTTCGAGGATTTGTGAAGTTTGGGAGCATCAAAAACATTCATCAAACGACTATGTGATTTATTTAAATTTGATGAGGGTGTCAAATAGAATGAGCAGTATTTGAAAGGATAATTTTTTAACAGGAGGATTTTCGTGCGTAAAAATATAGGTGATGTAGTTTAATTATTCTCTATACTTTTAATGCTTTCAATAAAAGCATTTAATCCTACTTAATGAAATAAGAAAATGTAGTAATCGAGCAGTCCGCCTCGGCAAAGTACTGGACGAACCTTCACGAAAAGGACAATAGGAGCAGAGGAGAGAGGAAAAGAGACGAAAATGTGATGATTGTGAAATCGTCTTCGATTCTGTGTTGTTCGCTGTTTCGTGTCCAAGTAAGTTTAATTATTTAGAACTAGAAAAAATTACTATGGCCGATTGTAGCCTTAAATCAGAAAACTCTGCAAATAATTTATCAAATGAACAAATTCCGTTTGATGCAACTATTCGCTGTACTAGCACTTCGCGAGCTAAGGGTGGAGCAATAATAGGGGATATTCCTAGTATATATATATATATATATATATATATATATATATATATATATATATATATATATATATATATATCAGCATATCCTCAATATGGGACGAAATCAAAGCCCTAGCCAAAAGGGAGAACAAAACATGGTTTCAAATTCCAAAAAAAATTATATTTATTATATTTGTTTCTTAAAAGATAATTATCATTATTTGAATTGAAAACGATAAAATAAAACCACGTCGGAACAGTTTGAAAATTTAGAATGGAAAATACGTTGTTGATGATAACGTTAATAAATAACATGAAATATATTATTTATTTAAAAAAATAAACTAATAAAAATTAAAACCAGATACAAAACACATGCATAGTAACATGCTCTTACGCAGAAACCATAGATATAGAGAGTACAGGATCCGCAACCGGTCGCGAGAGCCGAAGCAATTAGCAACCTTCGCTAAAATTGTGTGAAGTTGAGGTTTGAAGTGATATGTTTTTGTTTTTGCACTTAATTCACTTTGAAACACGTTCACGTTTATAAAGTTTTTAATTTTGAAGATCGCGTGAACGAAATCGGCACTTTAGTTCTCTGTTTTTATTAAAATCTTACGAATTTTCCATCAGCTTCAAGTGGGAATTTAAACTAGCGCTTAGTATATAGAATATCTGAGAAAGATTGTGTAAATATTTATCACGTCATAGGTAGCGTGGAAAAACGCAAATCGTCCTTTGGCTTAAACGGAACACGGGGAAGTGTGAAAGTGGTTTAAAGGCATTCATGTGTATGCCTAAGGAAACTATATGTATGAATTTCTCCACGCGTAAATGTCCAACTCTGGGATTTCAAGGTCATCGGGAATTTCCGACTTATTCGTAACTCTTTAGCTGTATCTGTAAGCGGTAAATATTGTTGTTTGGTGTACCGAAGTCTGACTACATGGTTGAAGTGTGATCGACTATTTAGTTGGGGGGAGTCAAAGCTGCCTTCCAATAGAATGGATCTTGCTTCGTGTTAATTTTCAGAAGTCCACATGATCCGCTGTCATCTCTTTTTCAAATACACACCTTCTTGCTGCAACTTATATAAGTTAAAGTCACGCTCGGATTAATTCAATAGAAAATAAGTGACTATTTAATCAGATAGTGACAAAGCAAGAGGCAAAGTTAAAAGATATTTGAGAAAAAGAGTCCAAAATATAAATGAGTTCTTAGATGCTGCGCAGTTCGTGTGCTTATTTTTTGAAACATGAATTGAGTGCGATTATTAGCCAATCAATTTGCCGTTCACAAGAGGCAATTGTATTAAACGTAATGAAAGGGATAATATGAGTTAACAACACATTCCCACAAGCTAAGCAATTTACCTGGCCAAGCGGACATACAACACCACCGTCAGCAAAATTCTCGCCATGGGAACTTGCACTCACCAGATTTTCCCATAATACAGGAAAGTGCAACATAAGCATTTAAATTATATAAATTCATTCATGTTTGCATTATTCAGTTCAGTCATTTGTAAAATTTTGGAACGTAACTTTTGTCTGTCAATTTAATAAAATTTTTTTTAAACAACCTAAATTAAATATAGTTTAACTGGTGCCCGAGCAGGGACCGCATAGCTCGTCGTAAACTTTAACTTGCTGGAGAACGAAGCCTTAATACAGTTTTCTCAAAACATCTTCCTGAGACTGGGAAGGTGATCCAGCAATATAAGAAAAAATAGTGAACAAATAGTGCGTGAAAATAATAACTAATAAAAAGTACCGCCGCGAATTTAGAACGCCCCGAAACAAAAACCGGCTGTTTTTCGCGAAGTTCCAGTACGACGTTTCCAAGGCAGCCCCCTCAGTAGGGCAGGACACCAAGCCTGTCTAAACAGGAATCCGGCAAATTGGATAAGCTTAGCGGTCAGTTGAAGGAGAACCTTGGATTTTCGAAGCAGCATAACGGAAGGAATCCCACAGGCAGCAGTAAGCTCAACGAAAGTTGAAAAGGCTTTAAGCTCAGGAAAAATTCCGGAAGCAGCAGGAATATAAAAAACAACACTCGTATGGAAGCGAATACGTACATTCTAATACTGTAAGTCTTTCACTGTTGAAAATTTAAATATTTTTTTGATTTAATGATCCAATTCATAACGTAAAAGTATACAATTTATAAATATATAAATTTTGCAATCAAATGAAAATTTGAAAATACATACTTACAAATATTATAAAATTTATTTTACAATCAAATGAAAACTTGAAAATACATATTTTACAATCGAATGAAAATTTGAAAATACGTATTTTTTTTTAATTAATTAGTGATAAGTGAAGTGAAAACTGTGTAAATTTGTGACAACATCTTCATCAAAGCTCTTGTCCTTTTTTACGTAATTCTCGGAAATAGTGTGAATTTTGTGAATCTCTTTCCTCTTTTTTGTGCAAAATCGAGTAACCTCTGGTCAAACTTAATAAATCACCTTTTGCTGTTTTTTGTTGAATCTCTGCTCCGTTTACATTAAAATTGATCTTAGTGTCGTTCTTCACGGAAAAATCAAATAATTTTCCTGTTTTTTGGTGAATCTCTGTCTCGCTTGCATTAAAATTGGTTCTTAGTGTCGTTCTTCACGGAAAAATCAAATAATTTTCCTATTTTTTGGTGAATCTCTGTCCCGTTTGCATTTAAATTGATTCTTAGTGTCGTTCTTCACAGAAAAATCGAATAATTTTGCTGCGTGACCCACCTGATAAATCTTAGAAACCTATCAATGGCAAATCAAAATAATCTTGTGAGACCCGCTCGTCTCGAAATCGCCAATCTGCCGCAGGCACCACCTGTTGCACCAAACGCACCCCCAAATCAAACCATAAGTGACGAAATTCGCCAGCTTATCACTCAAATGGTTACAACCACCCTGCAAGCCCAAGGCAGACAAATTTTTAATTCCCTACTTAACCCCGCTTCGGACATAAACAATAATGTTGACGTCCCTATTAACGTCGGAAGAGACCATAACCTTACGGATATGGATAAAATACCTGATGTAGTGAAGAGCCTACGAGACTTTTCGGGAAATGCAGGAGAATTCAGCTCCTGGACAAAATCAGTTGATCGCATCCTCAAAATCTACGAGCACTTGAAGGGATCGCCAAAATATTATGGCATCCTTTCGGTTATTTGGAACAAAGTCGTAGGGCATGCTGACATTGCTCTCGAATCGTACAACACTCCCCTAAATTGGGAGAAAATTTCAAAATGCCTAACCCTACATTACGCGGACAAACGCGACCTTGGTACGCTCGAGTACCAGATGACCACATTGGTTCAAGGTACCAACTCCGTTCCGGAGTTCTACGAAACGGTGTATCATCATCTGTCCCTTACTTTAAATAAGCTTGGTTCCTTGGATTTGAATCAAGACCAACTTAATGTGATGACTCAATCATTTAGAGATAAGGCACTAGACACATTTGTGAGAGGACTTAGAGGCGATCTTCCAAGACTTCTCAGCATAAGAGAACCTGCAGACTTACCACAAGCCCTGCACTTGTGTCTCAAACTCCAAAATATTGATTTCCGTGCGCAACATACAAACAACTCCCAATACAGAATGATGAAACATTCTGAACAAAGCTCCACCAGTCCCACCAAGGAGGCAACTGGGAAATATGCATACTCCAGTTCCAGTTCCAGCGCCACGGCGACAATTCTACCCAGACTTACTGAACAACCCTCGAGCTCCTCAGCCACCTCATTTTTATAACCAACAGCCACCACGATTCTTTAATCAGCAACCACTTCGACACTCTAATCAGCAACCGTTCCCATTTGCCCCAAACTATAGGCAGTTACCACCAAAACCCAATAGACCAGAACCAATGGACGT
Organism: Odontomyia ornata; assembly: GCA_963969285.1. NCBI lineage: Eukaryota > Metazoa > Arthropoda > Insecta > Diptera > Stratiomyidae > Odontomyia > Odontomyia ornata. The sequence continues at coordinate 59,438,147 of OZ017741.1, read as the reverse complement.
AGATCCAAGCATTCGATCCCGAAATGCAAACTATATGAACAGACCCCGCATAGAACAGGGCTTTGGACAAAAGAGGCCACAAGCTGCTCCGAACTTCCCAAATAAATACCAACGAACCCACTTTACAACTAACAACTATAATATAGAACCGGAAATCCATGAAGAATTCTTCGACAAGTCAGGACTAGCCGGAGAGGAAGAATTCATAGAGTATCTACAGCAAAACGATACGGAACCATTCCCGACAGACTTAAACAATCAACATCCAACAGACCAAGACCCGCCTGACATGAACAATGAGACCCACAATCTAACTACGGACGCGACCGAACACTTGGATGATGTATATTTTTTAGATTGAAACGCTCTTCGCTTCCTTACTTCCAACTTAAATTTAGAAACGGAGAGCTGCTGAAATTTCTCGTGGACACTGGTTCAAACAAGAATTATGTGCAACCACGCCATATTAGAAACCCTATCCCCAACAACCAATCTTTCTTCGCAAAATCCGTAGCAGGCAGTGTTAAGATTACCCATTATTCATATATTCAACCCTTTGGACTATCTACACCAAAAATCAAATTTTTCATACTGCCTAGCCTCATCTCATTTGATGGAATTATTGGTAGCGATACACTAAAGGAGCTCAATGCCGTCATTCATACTAAGGGCAGTTATATGGTTCTTAAGAATCAGGTTGTTATTCCCTTAAAACAACATATTTCCGAGTCTGTTAATAATATTGCAATAAGAACAGAACATCTAAATTCAAATAGCGCAAATAAACTGAAAACCCTCCTAAATCGTTTCCCCAATCTACTTACCGACCCTGATGAGCGTCTTACTTTCACCACCAGAGTAAAAGGCGAGATACGCACAACATCGGACGACCCCGTGTATTCAAAAACATACCCTTACCCAATGGCCCTGAAGGATGAAATTGAAAAGGAGGTACGAAAACTACTGGCATACAACTCTCCAGTATGGATCGTTAACAAAAAGGAGGACGCATCGGGTGAGAAGAAATACCGCATGGTGGTGGATTATCGTAAATTGAATTCCATCACCATCCCCGACAGGTATCCGATACCTGAAATAAATGAAGTTCTATCCAATCTCGGGAAAAACGAATTGTTCTGCATCTTAGATCTGAAGAGCGGTTTCCATCAGATCCCACTCAAGGAATCCGACATTGAAAAAACCGCCTTCTCTATAAATAATGGCAAATACGAGTATACCCGCTTGCCATTCGGCCTGAAAAAAGCCCCTTCGATCTTTCAAAGGGCATTGGATGATATTTTACGCGGTGAAATAGGGAAATGCTGCTACATATATATTGACGACATCATTGTCTTTGGAAAGAACGAAGAAGAGCACCTTCAAAACTTGGAAAAAGTATTCGAAATTCTAGAAGCAGCTAACCTAAAGATCCAGCTCGATAAATGTGAGTTCTTACATGAAGAAATAGAGTTCTTAGGGTTCATTGTTGGAAAAAATGGTATCAAAACAAACCCTAAGAAGGTCCAGGCAATCGTTAATTTCCCAGTCCCAAAAACGTTGAAAGATCTGCGCTCTGTCCTCGGGATGTCAGGCTATTATCGCCGCTTCATTCGCGATTACGCAAAAATAGCGAAACCCCTGACATCCCTATTACGAGGGGAGGATGGATGACATCCTACGGAGCGCTTAGTATATTCTGCATTTTAACAGCCATCTATATGATCTGGAAATTCTGCAAAAAACCAAATACAGTTTTTCTAACGAATCCATCCTTTCCAGAAGCAACTACCAGGTTACCAACGGCATCCAAGAAGACCCCAAACGACAACAACAGTACGGGTTCCCACCGGTTCAATGACTTGCCATATTTTTGACGATTGCGGACAATCGCACCTAAGTCGGGAGGAGTTAACAACACATTCTCACAAGCTAAGCAATTTACCTGGCCAAGCGGACATACAACACCACCGTCAGCAAAATTCTCGCCATGGGAACTTGCACTCACCAGATTTTCCCATAATCCAGGAAAGTGCAACATAAGCATTCAAATTATATAAATGAATTCATGTTTGCATTATTCAGTTCAGTCATTTGTAAAATTTTGGAACGTAACTTTTGTCTGTCAATTTAATAAAAATTTTTTTTAAACAACCTAAATTAAATATAGTTTAACTTATGTGCTGTCCCGGGCGAAACTGAAGCTACTTCGACCTGCTCCCTATATTGATTCGTCATTTCAAAAGTGGAATAACCAATTTATCGATGGAATACGAAGCAGTAGAATAATGAGCCGTGAGCATTACCACGTTTGAAAGAAGTCTACATGTGTTTACACTTTGATAGCTAAATTTTTATATGATTTTATACGCACTTAGGATACTTTTTATGCCTTAATACTCGTGCACTAATATTTGAGATATGAACGTGAATCTTCTGTACCAAAAGAAAGAAATATCATATTCATAAGTTAGAGCCGATACAATAATATCCTTAAAAATAAATTCCAACTGATTTCAGCATGTTATCAATTCATTGAAAGAAAATATTTTACCTTTTGTGATTGTCGCGTAATTTAACGCAAGAAAAAGTGTTAGTGTAATTTGTAAGAACAATTGTTTTAGATGTTTCAAGCAATCTTATCCCCCCAACAACGAGCACTCGTCGAAGGATTAGATAAGTACCTTTTTTTCTTGCTTAACATACAATATAAATTATACATTTTTTGGATGAGAATTTATGTTTTGATTTGATACTGAAAGGAAATAAAATAGAAAGAAATTAGCTGTCGCTGGTATGGAAGTATCTCAATACTGTAACTGTTTAAAAAAAAGCATATGATAAGATAAATTTAGTAGATAATGATAACAATACAAATAATTAGTATCAACGATACAAGAGAAATCTACCCACACCTCAAATCTATGAGATACCTCTAGTTTTATACCTTTCGTTTTCGTGGTTGGGCGGTGTATGTCATTTACGCACAGAGTATGGGACTCCTATACTCACAAGCGGCTGGGCTACCCACTCAACACCTCCTCTCTCAACCCGAGATCTCAGCTTGGAATCGGTTGTCCCATTACTTTGGACAAGGCCTCATTTTATTACCCCGTGAGGTGCCTTCAAGCTGGGAGATCCCTCTTCTAGCGGGACGGGATAAGGGAAGAGGAAGTGCCAGTCAAGCGATCCCCCAGCCCCAACGCTACCGGCTGCTGTGAGCAGGACTGCCCGAACATAATGTGCCACCTGGTTCCATTTGTCAACCGATTCGAGTATCATCGTGGCTATACCATCCGGGGTGAGCTCTCTCGTCTCCCTGAAAAGGTCCCTTCGCAACCTGTCCCGCTTTGTGCATGCAAAATATGTGTGGCAGGCATTGTCCTCCTCTCCTGGGCAAAACAGAAAATCGGGAAACAGGTAAGACAGGTAAGACTGAAAACACCCATGCCGGCTCAAAAACTGCGTCAGATAAAAGTCAGTCTCACCATGCTTTCGACTTAGCTACGGCCTCACATCTAGGGTAAGGCGGGTCGTTCACCTTCCCTTCGTGCAATTCACCCATGACTGCTCCCAGTCGTTGAGTGAGCCCTGTCTCTCCTCGCGAGCAACCATCTCCCTCGGGTCCTCGTTTCAGCGCAGGTAAATAGCGTGGCATTCTCTAGCAAGGAGGGCAACACATGTCACGCCTGCAATAACTCCCACCGGCAAATCAGAGATTGTCGGATACGAAGATGCAATGTTCATTGCTCCTCTTCTCTGTACCTGTGACAAGCGTTTTCGGTATACCTCCTTACTGAGAGCGTGGCTCCGTATTTCCGTTCCGTACAGTAGCACTGATCCTACAGCTGGGTCCCCTTACGTTGGCCATAAGGCGACTGAGAGCCAATACTCCTGAAGCTGTCTTCTCAGCTGTTGCCCTGATTTGCTCAGAGAAACTCATCTTCGAGTCTATCAGTATTCCCAGGTACTTCACTGCTGGCTTCGATTCAACTAGCATGTCTCCAATACTGATCATCCTTACTCTAGGGATTCTCTTTTTTGTCAAGATGACCACTTCAGTCTCTCACTCGGCACATTAGCCTGCCTAGCCTAAGTTACGCTTGTTCAATGGTGCGTCCAGTAACCAGAACCGCAACATCATCTGCATAGCCCATCAACCGCGATTCGTCTGGCATCTCCAGTCTTATTAGCCCATCGTAAGAAACGTTTCACAAGTCTGGACCAAGGATAGATCCCTGGGCAACATCCGATGTCACTTTCATCATTCATTGGCCCTGTGTCGTATCGTAAGGCAGGCTTTGGTCCTTCAGGTAGTTCCTCAAAAGCCACATGAGATATTGTGAAACTTGAAAAGGGATTTCTAGCCTATCCAGAATATCCAACCATCTAGCGGAGTTGAAGGTGCTCCTAACGTCGAGTGTGATCAACAGGCCGATCCGTCGCTTGATGTGGCTATACGCCTCTACCTTTTGGATCACGCTCACTACCTCTGCAACCGTATCAATGGTGGAACGTCCACCCTAAAGCCGTACTGCCGAGGAAATAGGTCCCCAGTAGCACAAATCGCGTCAGTGCATCATCCCTTGATGAGTTTTTCTAGCACCTTCCCAGCCGTGTCTAGCATGCATAATGGGCGGTATGTAGACGGCGATCCGGGGTTTCCATTCCCCTTGCTGATCAGCACAAGCCTTGCCATCTTCCATTGTACCGTGGGCAAGCATTGAAGGTACTGAGCAGCAAGTCAGGATGATCGTGATAGAAAAATGGCAATATATCAGCTGGAATACAATCTGGACCTGGAAGCTTCCTCGCTTACAATAAAAGAACTGCCTCTTCCAGCTCTGGATGGGTAAGGAGTTGATACTCGACTGCTGTTTCTCTGTGGATAGCGTTAACAATAAAAGAACTGCCTCTTCCAGCTCTGGATGGGTAAGGAGTTGATACTCGACTGCTGTTTCTCTGTGGATAGCGTTAACATGTGTGGATAGCGTTAACATGGACGGAATGGTCGGGAAAGAGTGCCCACACTATCTTGTCCATCTTTCGTGTCATCTATGCAAGGTTTCCATAGGGCACCAAGCTTCCGCATAACTAGCTTGTAGCCAAGGCCCTACGGATCCTTGTTCACATTGTCCACTAGATCTTGCCTGTAGCGAACCTTGCTGTTGTCAATCAATTCGTGAAGGCATTTCTTGGCCGACTTTTATGCTTCTACCCGGTTTGCATGCCCAATCACGGCTCCGTAACTGGTGATCCTTACACCGAAGCTTGTGACACTCCCTTCGCTTTTAAGCGATTTCAGTTGACCACCAGTACTAGAGGCTTGCCGTGCTGCTGTTTTCAATGGGGCATAAAGCGTTGCAAGCAATCGTAATGATGCTTATAATTGAGTTCACCAGGTCTTGAGCTGCCAGTTCTTCCATCCCCTGCAAATCTCCCTAAAGCGGAGCACCTGCCGTGAGCACCTCGACGAACCCCTCGACATCCATTCTTTCGATGTTCCACCCAATCGTAGAAGGTCCAGAGTGCGGAAGTCGGGAGACAACATCATTGATCTCAACCAAAATCCACTGATGATCACTGGCTGAGTATCCTCTCATACTTTCCAATTGTGTATCATCCGTACTAAGGACTCCAAGGCGAATGTCACGTCCGGTATGGTTAGCTCACAGCCAATACGGCGGAAAGCCAGCGTATTTCTGGTGTTCAGTACGACGAGTGCCATTTCTAGGATTCGTTTTCCCCGCGGATCTGTTCGAGGTATGTCCCATTCAATTGCTTTAGGGTTGAAGTCTCCCCCAACGAGCACCTTGCCATCTCCGTTCGAGACAACACCCTCACAAGCATTAAGCTTGGCTTGAAAAGATGATATTGGTTCGTTTGGCGTTAAGTACATACTAAAGAAGGTGGTTCCTGAACACTGAACGCACATAAAACTATTTCCCCGTCCTGAACTCTCCGCCTTAAAATCTCTGTTCTGAACCCAAATGGCGGCGGTACCATTTTCATCAGAATACCACAATCTCGAAGTTTTATCATGGTATTCCTCACTTATCAGCGAAAAGTCTACTTTCATGTCCCTCGCAAACTGCTCAAGTTGGTTTTGGACGATCAAACTGTGGTGTAGGTGGTGCACCTGCAGGATACGGGTCATTGAAGCTTTGATTTTGCCTTGGCTAGAGGTTTCTGGAAAATTTGACATTTCCTTGATCCCAAGACGTGCCCAAGATCAGTGTCTTGAATCAGCATCCTTGCAAAGGATACATTGTGCCTCCTTTGTACACTCTTTGCTTTGATATCCCATTTCACCACATTTGTAACATAGGAAACTCCTATCGGGTCCTTTGCATACTTGTGTGGTTTTGATAATAGCCAAGGCATTCGAAACATTGAAGAGGCGCTGCTATTCACTATATTCTGCAGACAACCCGCCCTATTCTTACTTTTTCCTTATTAAGAAATCGTTCGGCGTCCTTTTCGGCCAAGTCAATGATGAGTTTTTTGGTGTCAGCCTCGCTTTGATCCTGCCCGCGCTAGGGAACTCTCTTTTGATGGCCTCTTCCACCACGGCCAGATCCCAGACGCAGTCAATGTCTCTTATTTCGATCGATGTTATTGGCTCGAGCTTTTGCCGAGGACTTTCTTTACTTCATCCCAGGATGCTTCCTTATTGTTGGCCCCTGTTCCGAATCTGACCAGTATCTGGTCCGACCACATTGGTCGTACTGCTTTAAAGGCAGTGTTAGTCCATTTCCCCTGATATCCTGCAGCGATAAAATTGGCCATCTTGGGATTTTACGAGCAATGCAGTGCAGTGAGGGATCTTCGTCGGGGCTTCTTTCTCTCCTGTTTCGCATCTTGTTGGGCGTCCTTCAAAATTGATATTCTGGGACTTTTTGAAGGAGTTTCTTTACGGCTTTCTTCGCTTCTTTTGTCAGCACTGTCTGGAATGCCTGATCTGGCAATAACGTCTATCGAGTGCCTCTTCCCTTCTTCTTTTATCCCGATCTTCTTTGATTGGGCTAGACACCATTCTTTTATTGATGTTTGATTGTGGAGCTATTTGTGCATACCCTTCAGGCTTAGTCCTCAGTGCTTCTTTGGCCGTCTGCTCTTCTTCAGTCTTCTGGTCTTCTTTGGCCTTTAACCAGATCCTCTGATAATACCCTATGCGGTCTAGGAGCCCCTTTAGTTCAAGGACCCCAATCTTTACTGCTTTGTATCACATTCAGATGGTTTTCTTTTCAGAACATCTCGCACTTTTTGGATTAGCCTTTCTTTTTCATATCACTGGGCGGCAATTGTGCTTTGCGACCACCTTCTTGGAAGACGTAATCGGCATGCATTTCCGAGTACAATGCTTCCGCCGCATTTTTGCCGGTGGCAATGAAATTACACAACGACGCTTTATTTATCTGGTCACTCTTTTCTTTTCCTGCCGTTATCTCTTTGGAGACTTCAGGATAGTTCATTATTTTTTCGGGATTTATGACCCTTGCTTCATTCGCTTCAGTAGCGATCGCAGCAGTGACCATCGAATTCTCGATGTTCCTTATATTTTCCCCCACTGCTCAAACATCGGGCGCGTCCTGCAGTGTTTCCCACTTTTCCTTTTTAGGGCGCTCTAGCATTCACATAATTTTCTTGCTGCACCCGAACGCCGCAGGGATCTCAGTGTGGACAAGACTGTCTGTTAATCTCCGTTTATCGTCCATCTGCACTATCATTGTATTCATCGTCGTTTTTGTCATTGTTAGCACCGCTCCCGATGTGCTGTATTTTTGTGCTGGTTGTGTGGGTTGCGCGAACGATCTTATCACATTCTTTGGATTCCTGGGATGTTCTCCGCCAAAATTAACACATTTTGTCTTCTCTTCAATTTTCTTTGGACAGTCCGAGAAATGGTGTAGCGAATCGCATTTAACGTATCGAGACTGTGCATGACAGTTTCTAGAAGAATGTTTAAATTGTTGGCAATTGTGGCACATACCCTGGCACGTATGAGGACGCTGTGCCTCCACTATGCACATAAGGTGGCCAAAAGATTTAATATTGTAAATGTTAGTTTCAGATTTTGGCAGGAGAACCTTGGCTACTCTAGAAAGTTCTTCCCTCATTTTAATATAGCAGACTTCTATTGGGTTGAAGCCCTGAGACTGTAAGTCTTCCTTGATCTCTTCGACTAAAAGGCCATACAGGCCCCTGATGACAACATTCAGCTGTCTATCCTCGTGAAGTATGTAGGTGTGATATTGTATTTCGTTTTCAGTTAGTACTTTTGTCAGTCGTCTGTGGGTGTTTTTGATGTGATTTACATGCCAAAGTAGACCCTTTTCGTGGACGTGTATGAAATCTTTTGTGTTTTCATAAAACCAAATGTTTGGGGCCATTTTTAGGGCTCTCGAAGAATGATTGGTACTGTTTTAGGTTCTTGTGTTCGTGGTGCGGATTATGTTTGGCAGTATTTATTTTGGTGTAATGGCCATGTCTGTAAATGTCATAGCTGGTTTTGGTGGTGGAAGGGCAGGGAATATCTTATCCTCATTATCTTTACTGCTACTCATCCAGTTAACTTCCATTTCACTTTCTGAATTTTCAGAAGAGGAACAAGACTTAGGAGGTAAAGACGTCCTCACCTTTCGTTTTTCTGTTTGAGGGCTGTCTTTCTTAGATTTCCCGTTTTTCTTAGCCTTATTTTTCAGCAGTTAAACTAGTTCTGCATTTTTGCAGCTAGCAATTCGTTTTGGTTTCGCTGGTCGGCTAGCTCGGCATTCATTTTCGCGAGTGTTTCTTGTGTTTGCAACAGCGTTACAAACACTTGATCTAACTTCAGCGTAATATTGTCGAGCTGGGCAACCAGCTAAAGAAATTGCTCGTCTTTGTCGGATATATCACGTCCGGCAACCAAGCCTCCGTCCGTCAAGATCCTGTTCACCAAAAGGGAACTATCTATATACTATTAGACGGATACTAAGTCTTATAGCCCGAAGCCTGAGCTGTAATCAGGCAAGCTTTGTAAGTTGGCCCTGGCCCTGGCAGAAAGGATGGAACTCCCCACTTTCGAAAATGGAGTTATACATATAAGTTTATAAGCATGTTAGCTTCCAAAATCGAGCATAATTATTTAAGCATTTAAGTTTCATCACATTTTATCGTTAAACTTCAAATCAGGGTCTAACTTACTTTATTTCCTTATCGTTTTAGTATCTATCACAAGCTTCTACTGTCACCTAGTTAACATGCTGAAAAACTTATTTTCTTTTCAACACTTTTCAACAGTCTAGCTTTCAATGTTTCAAGCAGATATCTAGAGTTATCGTACGAGTAGGTACTTCATCTCTTAAGATCTCCCTCTCTCACGTTGGATATAAAAAGGTGTACCATGCGGTTTACGCCATATTTTTGTTGGTTGCCTTCCTTCAAAAACAAACAAAAGAGGAAAATGACAAGAACTGCCTTAAACTTAATACATGGAAATTCAATTTTATCTTCAGAGAAAATTCTAAAATAGAATATTTTCCTTTAGAGGATTTTCCAAGAGATTTTCTAATTTAAATTGTAACTGATTCGTATGACGGCAGAGCAGTCGCGAGACGGATTGAATTTTGTTTAGAGTTAGGTGGGAGTAAGGAAATGCGTGAGTATGTGCATTGAATCATTACTTATGACTTTTCCTGGTACTCATTTGTTTTGCTTGAATAAAAGGAAGATTTGTGTCGGGGAAAATATGGTAAATTATATCTTTTACTTCTTTTAAACTTGCGAGTTCATTGAAGCTCAAACCAATATGAAATAACTTCAAATTTAAACTGCAATTATATACATATAAAATTCTTAGGGCTTTATATTCCATATGCATTTGCAAATATCAATTGCAGATATTCCACTAATCGTTACAAAAGATCTTGAAAATGTTGCATACAATACACGTGCACATTAAGAATCCAATTAATTACTTCCAATTCCAATCTCTCCATTAACAAATTCTAATTTTGAATTCTAATATCCATTACCTAGAAAACGCTGCTCTATCCTTTTGTGTGTATTCACGCTTATTACAAATATTTCATAATTTTATTAACTTAATCAAATTTAAAACGACAGAATATACAAATTTAGAATTTTTAATTGAATTAATTCGACAACTTTATTGATGTTAAGTTGAAATTATCGAGAACATTGCTCAAGAATTTAATGCCACTCTAAAGTGGAATTAAGTAACTCTATAGATTGTAGCGCTTGAAATATTAATGGTGTGATAGAATAATGTTGAAAAGCATAAATTGAATTAAGGTATCTTGATTAGCACTAGGAAATTTGAAAAGGTTGATAAGGCCTGTAGTGATGATTGGAAGGATTGATGATGCGGCGAAGGTAGATCAAACAGTTCACGTTACTAATTAAATTTTGATAAAAGGTCAAAGTGGTACTGTCTTCAAAAAGCGTTGGTTCCGCTGAGGTTCAGCATTACCATTTGGTGAATTTAACGTAAATCGTTCCTTTTTGCTATAGATATTAGAATGAAATTTCCACCTATAGTGACACGTTAATTACACGTGGTAGTATGTCATTTTCCCAAAACTTATACAGTGGATTGTTAACCCAGAGGTGAGCAAGATTTGTAAGGAAAACTTTTGACATTCAGCGTTATTTTAGGCTATTAAACTATTAAATTATGTCGGATGCTTCAACGAACTAGCTAACCAAAAATATAAAAAAATTATTAATTTCCTTTTTTATTCGTTGTGCTATTTATTTGACCATACGCCGACGTTTCGAAGCACACACTTGCTCCTTCCTCAGTGGTACAATAACTAATCTACCATTTTCCTTATAGCTACTTATATACCTAATACTTTTACAATTTTGACCCTTACACTAATTACTTCCTTAATTGGTTGTTACGGCTAATTACTCTCATAAGGGATGAGAAATTATTACCTTTGTAGATCGGTATTTAATAGTATCTCCTGTGGTTGTTTTGCTATAACCAGGCTTTCGTAGGCGTCCAATTTGTATGTCGATTTGAGTTCTTTGATTAACTCAAGATTCTCGTCGCTCATGCTGTGCTTCTGCGCTACAATATGTCTTAATTGTACTGCTGCTTTTGTTGTGCCTGACTGCCGCTTCTTCAAATCTTGTTTTGATTAATCGCTTTGTCTGGCCGATATAAACGTGTGAGCACTGTGTACAGCTTACCCGGTAAATTCCGCTGACTTCCTCCTTGGTTTTCTTGTCCTTAGCTGATCCTAACATCGTCTTCAGTTGATGGTTTCTGCTGTGTGTGACGACCTGAATATCATGCGCTTTAAATAATTTTTTAACTTTCTTCGTTAGGCTAGAGTATGGTACCGAGATTCTACGGATTTGTTCATTTTGTTTGTACAGCGTTGTTAGTTCGTCCTGCCTTTGCCGCTTCATTTTTTTGCGAATTAATTGATCCACTATTATTGCTAGGAATCCATTTATTTTTGCTGTCAACAATGTAGTAGCGTTCTTTTGTGAATTCTTCACAACTCAACGGTATTTTTGTCAACCTATAAACCATCGAAAGATAGGCTGCCATTTTTTGCTGATATGCGTGGTTAGAATCACTGGTGATCGTACGCTGCGTGCTTGAAGGTTTCCTGTAGATGCCAAATTCTAGGTGTTGATTATTGCGAATAATTTTGAGGTCCAGGAAATTCAATACGTTGTCTACATCTTCTTCACTGGTAAATCGTATGTTTTGGTGAATGTTGTTGATTTTCTCCAACGTTACCTTAGCTTCGTCCTTTTTCACCACGGCGAAGACATCATCAACGTATCGCCACCATATTCGAGGAGTTATTTGGAGATTGACCATATTTTCTTCAAATTTAGCCATAAATACTTCAGCTATTAGCGGAGAAAGGAGTCCCGTCTTTTGTTTTAAAAAACTTACCTCTGAAGGGAGAAGGTCAGCGGAATTTACTTTTTAGGGTTTTTTTAAAAAAAAAAATTTTTTGCAATACCCTATTAGTATCGGTACCTGTCTGTCCGTCAATGCGTCAAAGCCAGTTTTCTCGGTAACTGTTGATTAATGAAAGTTTCATAGTCAAAAAAAATCCCCTAATGAGGATATGACCTCTTAAACATTTTCTACCGAGGATAGTGGATTAGGTATGAAGTGTAGGGAATTGATCTTTTAATATCAGTGGTTAAAATTACGATACCGATCATCGAGTACGCAGGAGAAGCCGGAGAACACGAAAAAATTGTGTCTCTTCCCTAGCAAAAGGACACCTGTTGAGCGAGAGGAGATCGTAGCAGTCTTTGTGTATAGACGTCTTTTAAATCGCTCCTGTCAAAAGTTTTCAAAAATTCAATTAATGTTTTAAAAAACATTAGTCCGAAGTAAATTTTCATCGGAAAAGCTTAAATTGTCGAAGTAATCGACTCAGGAAATTTCTATCGAATATTATTTTACTTCTATTAGTAAATAAAAGCAAACAACTTGTATTAATCGAGCAGTTTCTCAAGCCAACTGCTCGAAAACCTTCCTATCCTCTGCTACTCAAAAATTTTATGTGGCAGATCTGAAAAAATATGTAATTAATTTTATTCGTAATCATTATTTGCAGAATACTTTTTCTTCCTATTATTTTATTAAATGTTATTTCATATCAATTTTCCTTTATATTAAATGTAATTTTATATCAATTTACCTTTATATTAAATTTAAACGTTTTCTTTTAGTTATATTTTTCATAAAATTTAATTTATATTACTACTTAAAATTTCCTTCATTTTTCTTTACTTCAGTTAAATTATGTTTAAAAAAAAAATTTAAGTCTTCCAAATAAAATTTCAAGTGTGTGTAATAAACATAAGTAGTCGAGCAGCCCCGTGGTGATCAGGAGTGGCTGCTCCTGAAGAGATAAGGTGATCACCCCGTCGAAACTGCTTAGTTTGTTGTTTTACTTGTGTAAAGTAAACTACATCCGTCAAGTTTCCATCCTTTAGGCAGAGATGAGTGGTTCACTTCAGCCACTTTAACATCTTTAGGTTTGACATTCCCCTTGTAATGCAACGACCTTCTTCGGTGAAAGTAACGGTTGCTTTTTCTGTAATGTTTGCGTTTGTCTCAAGCCTCCGTGCCCACTAACTTTAACGAGGCAAAAAAATAATAAATTACTGTAGAGTAGCTTAATTGACACCTAATAGAACATTTCTAAAGATAATAAAAATTGATCGGTGCGTCTTGTAGAGTAGAGTACGCGTGATAAGTATTTTGTAGTGTAGCTTCGTGACTCGACAAGAACCCACCTCATATGATCCCGCAAATGCTAGTCGTCAAGCACGCGTACGCGGTCGTTAAGCGAAGCTAGTTAGCTGAGCTCAGTGACGCTGACACTTGTGCCTGACTATTACATGTGGGAACGCTGATTGAGTGCACCCCAACGGTGTATTACCTTGCGGAAGGCAATAGAGCTCAGCTGATGCGATTCACCGTATACATGGAATTCGAAAGACAAGTTTTGGGGACGGATTGTGGAGTTAACTTACAACCGCGACCCGGGAAGCACGGACGATAACGGCCGCCTTGAAAAAATACATTGCGTACGAAAATTACTGGTAAAAGTGCCCTCAAAATCGTTTAAAATAGGGTAGTAAATTCAAAAGTTTTAATTAAAAACAATTTCCAAACATACACCCTTTTAACTTCGATACATTACCATCCCCATGCGGGATTGTGCTTCAAAGGAAAATTACATTTGCATAGGAAGGTGACAACATCTTTGACGGTGGCCGTGTCTGTCTGTCGTTCGACTTGAAAGTTGTTGCTTCTTATCTGTTAGCCATTCGCAAAGCTGTGATTTCAATTTGGGAATCTACGGGAGATCTTGTGTCGGCCGTATCATGTCGGAGGGTGTTCAACTTGAAAATAAAGCTTTCATCGTCTAATCTTCGATTCTGTACGAGTTTATTTTGCTATTTCACCATCCCATTCTAGTTGAGAGAGTGGAAATAGGACGTGGTGCGGTAGTGGTTATTGTCGTTGCCCAAAAAGTGCTCGAAATGTGAAAACTATTTCCAAAGTTGCCTACACGAAGGGAGTTGTTATAATTAAGTGTGATGGTTGTAAAATAAATCATTTGATAGCGGATAGTTTGAATTGGTTTACCGACCTGAAAGAAAAACGTAATATTGAAGAAATTCTGGCGGAAAAAGGAGAAACAATGACGAAAATTGGATTCGTAAATTCTGAACGTTGTTTGGTGGAATGAATAAGAAGAAAAGAAAAAAAAGCTAAGATCTCGTTGTAGAGATCAAGTTGTGTGCAATATTAACATCGCGTTGTAGTTAATACCTGTTGGTAAGCTTTTGCGGATTGATGGAAGGTTGAGTTTCCATAAAGGCAACTGCAGGGCTGTGAATCGTACGGTTTCATGACACAACCAACGACGAAACGTTTCTCGACTGTCTTCGACACGAGGGCTGTAAAGGCTAACTATCGTGCCGTCATTATTCATCGGAATTGTTGAATCTCTTCTGTGAACACGGGCAGTGAATTAACAAAGCGAATCGAAGTTGATTTCTTGGTGAAATTGATAAGTAAGTTTTCCCCTATAATGAACGGAGTGCCGTACTGTAGTTTTTGCGATTAAGACAGGGATACTGGAATTGCAGTGTCCGAGTATACAGCACTGCGGGGCAACTCATTGGAAACTTTGGACCGAACCCTATTTAGTTCCTTTACAAATAGCTCTTCAAATGCGCCATTTGCTAGTTCGTGTTTCAAATAAATACAAACATAAGCTGGTAATAGCTAATATGCTTCAAACCTAGAAATCGAAGAGCCCACTGTTGGCGGCAACTCGTTAATGACATCCACAACACAATATTCAAGCTGATTGTTGTGTGACTTCATCACATTTCTGTCGGCTCCTTAATCCGAAAGTCGGTCGTAAGTACTAGAATTTGTAAAAAAAGGAATAGATGGAAAAAGACAAGCAGTGTGTGAATATATATATCCAACACGAGTTCATATATATACTTTGCAACTATATTATTGCTGCAAAATGATAGCAGATTAAGACTCAGACAAGGCTGACAAATTTTAATATGAACGGTAGCGAAATTTATGATGAAAGAATTTTTATTTATAAATCTACAGAACGGTACCCTGGAGTAGTAAAAACAACAAAGACAATTTGTATTCAAGAGGCACTTTTGGGAAAATAAGCTTAAGCACTTTTAATTTTACGTAATATAGTACGGAAGGGGATTTGAACGGTGTCCTATTTTTATCATAGGAACTTTAAGGAAAATTTACGAATGTATATCAACTATTTTGAAAGTTTCTTTGCTGTTTCCGGAAAATTGAATTCCAAGATAAAATGAACTAAAATTTCCAAGCTTAAGCGTAGGGAGACTGAAATAACAACAAGAGTAACAACAAATAAGTGCAAAGATTTTATGAGCATGCACATTTAGTAATTAAATCAGTTTTATATAAACAAAGAAACAAAAATGGAACCATTTTTAGTAATTAACGAACATATTAACCAAAGCTTTCATATATATAGTACTTGTAGCTCTTTTATAAAGTGCAACCTTTTTGTGGTAGAATCATGATATATATATCAAAAGTGTCCCGAGAGAAGGTAAATATTTAAGTGGAACACGCATTTTACATAGAGTTACTGATTTTTCTCAACTTCAATCAAAGTATGTTGTTTTAAGATGTATAGATTACTGTCAAAGTATACGATTACTGTAAGGATTTGTTTTATATAGCAGGGTTGAATTATTTAAAGATACCCAAAATAGTAATATGGGACTAGCTTTCCGACTGTCGAATAATATTAAATAGAAAAACGAACGAATCATTACTAGAAACTTGTGAATAAAAGAAAGTCTAACCATGATCCTGTATATTAAAATTTTTGATCAATGTTGAATTTTGAAATTGTGCCTAATCCTGAAATTTTCCAAAAGAGCCTCATGTGTTATTTATTCATTGTAATTTTGCGCAATTGTTGTTTATGCTGTAGAAAGTAATATAAATGTCTACAAAACAGCTATTAACATTTTTTTCAATCACATTATTAAACATCATTTAAAAGAATTTCGCTTCTTACTAACGTTAAACATAAGAATATTGAAAACGTAATTTAATTTAACCCATCAAATGTAAAGTAAAATACATGAAATTAACAATCGAGGAAGCATAATGGACATTGATGTTACTGATTTATTATAAAACAAAATAGAGTCTTTGTGTAAGATATATTTACTAAGAGAAAAATAATAAATTCCAAAATGAATTGCTAGATAAAAAGAAAATCGGTCTTTCCATTTCCTGCAACCAGGCCGGGTATAGGACCCGCATCGATGGCAGGCATTTTTCACTGATATGGGCTAGCCATCGGGTGCGCTCCACTGCTTTGTTGCTTACCAGGGGCTCTTGCCGGGTAGGGTGGCCTTCCGCTTGCGTGCCCTTTTATGATATAGGATTATGTGATTTCATTGCATAACTCTATAGCATAAATTGGTTACGTTTGTGCTTCTCAATTAAGGGAAAGAGTAATAATGCTTTTGTAGAGTTTTTCTCTCAAATGGGAAATACATGGCCACGTCTACGTTTGGATCTTAATCCGGTTGGGAGGGTGCGAGGGGGCACCACCTCCACCTGGATGCCCTCCTCATATTTGTGGGCCATAACGATCGTCGTTAATGACGAAGTCTCTGCCAGTCCGTCCGTTTTTGCCCGTCCCATTTTGTCCTCTGAACAAGCAATTTCAACCCTTAGTAGGTTACCTCGGGCTCGACACCAGTCGATCATCATTCGATCCCTTTAGTTCGTGAATGTGAAATATTTTTGTAGTGGGTCCTTGTGCTAGGGGGAAAGAACCTGCCCAACGACACCGCAACGCTAGCCTGCCAGCGCATTCACGCGTCCCCAAACAAGGCCAATCTCGGCGGATATTACCATCCTCTTCCGCCAAGGCAGCAGACCATCGCTGCAGTCCTTCACGGACATTAATCTACCTACTTTTCACTACAAACTCAAGAAAACTTCAGAGCCGCTGGTATGGAGGAGCCCGAAGGCTTCCCACCGTTGGGGCAACCTGGGGAAACGACGAATACGAAACTGGCGGTAATCACCAAGAGAAAACATAACGAAGAGCAGCAGCAGGTAACAAAGGCAAAGACACGTGCAAAACAAAAAAAAACCAGAAGAAGTTCTAAGTGCTGGTCGCACCAACGAGAGTCAAAACTATTTTGCAGCGCTGGAGGGATTAATCGAAGAAATGGAAATTAAAGAAAACATCGAAGGTAATTCTAACCAAGGTTATGAATTAAATTTTATTCAATATTTAAAAAATAAAAATAAGGAGAGCAAACCAGCCCGCAATTCTGCTGTTACCTCTGAAAGAGCTTCCAAAATCGCAGAAAAAGTTCCGCCAATCAACGTGTTCGGACAAAGCGGAAAACATATGGTTCCGGTGTTGGCAGCCGAAAATAAACTAACCAAACTCGAAGTCAAAAGAGTTAATGCCGAATAATTAACTATCCGGACAAAATTACTGGTTGATTTCAAGTCAGCCAAAGATGCGCTGAAATCTGAGGAGGCTCAACACTTCACCTATACCCCAAAAAGTAAGAAGAATCAGACCTTGTTATTGAAGGGTTTGGACTGTGGAGAAGAAGAAGCTGCACCTGAAATTGAATTTATTTCAGTCAAAGCCTTTGCGACAAGGAGGTCGACCGTAGAAAGGAAGAATTTACCACTTTACCTGGTACAAATTACTAATGAGAGCAATCCAAGTGCCCTTCAACATATAAGGTACTTTCAGAGTGGTGAGGTGGAAACGCCCCCCGAAAAGAGAAGTCAACCAGTGTTACCGGTGTCATAGATTTGGTCATTTGGCTGCCAACTGCGCCATCCACTATCGGTGCGTCAAATGCAAGGACGTTCATGCGCTCGGTGAGTGCAAATCGGCTCAGACAAAGCCTAAAAAAAAATTATGCTGCGTCAACTGCGGTGTTTTTGGTCACCCAGCATCATATCGAAGATGCTCCCGATATCAAGATGCAAAAGTTAAATTTGCTCCAAAGCAAACACAAGTACAACGTAGTGTCATACCTTCCAACTTGGTCAAGCACAGAGTATCATTTGCACTCAGCGCTAGAGGACTAGTAGGAAATGCTGCGAATAATGTAAATAATGTAAGTGGCAATAATGAGCCGCTGCTCAAAATTTGCCAGCAACTTAATGCTTTACTGGAGAGGATCAACAAACAAGATTCAAAAATTAACTTTGTTGTTCAGCGTTTAGGTCTTTTAAATGCCTCAAAATAACTTGTCATCCAGTCACATTCCCATGGATAGGCTTTGCCTCATATCGATCAACGTCAACTCTATTGTTGCTATATATCGACGTAACCATCTCCTTGAATTTATTGTTAAGCTACAGCCTGATATCATACGTCTCACTGAAACCCATCTCAATTCATGGCACTCCATGACATTCAAAGGTTTTGAATTCGTAAGAAACGATAGGGTAAACGGCAATGGAGGAGGCGACACCGGGATATTGGTTAGAAGACCCTATTGTTTCCAAAATATTGAAAAAGTCGAATTTAAAAGCTTTCAATTTCTTCTTAGGGATAACCTATTCGTTATCTTTGGCAACTGGTCAAAATGTCCTCAAGTTCAAGGAGGAGCTCAATTCATTGCTTGAAATGCGGGATTGAACAGGCTGCAACTGCATTTTTTAGGCTGAACGCCACCAGTAACACAAGAGGTGCATTCCTGAAATCGTGGAAAATAGAGAACCAAATTGAATACAGGTGCTACATATATGGGTCAGAGTTTCCAACAAACCCTAGGACAAATTCATATTTGGACCTCTGCATTACTGACGCAACGGAAACCGGAGGTGATTCCTTATGATAGCGACCAAAACGCAATTGTAATGGAAATCAATCATCAAAGGGATGATGTCTTCCTCATTTCAGTTCAACATGAAAATCATCGGTTGAATTTCAAAAAACAGACTGGCAAATGTTTCAAAAAAAAGTTTAGTCGAAAGTACCAGAAGCAGTGTCCGCCTTCTGGTGATGGAAACTTCCTAATGACCGGAATCTAACTGACGATGAATTAGACCTCCATTTGTCAAAGTTAGAGAAGCTGACTTTCCAACGTCTACCAAGCCCTGAGAGAAGGAATGAAATATTTCCGTTGAAGCAAAAGTTTCCGATCAAGCCTGAACGGCGAATCAGTTCTTCATTTCAATGAAACATTAACATCTGACTTCATACCGAGCTTTAATCTCATTGATTATTTTGTTAGTTATGAAGACTTGTGTTACATATTTGGCAAGATAAACAACAAGAAATCATCTCCGACATCTGCTTGAGGTAGCTTTTAGGAATTATTGCATATTGTTCAACAACATGTTAAGCAATTCATATTCCCCAAATGAGAAGAAAAAGGCTAAGGTATTTCCGATCTTGAAGAAAAGAAAAGAATCTTCATGCCCTGAAAGCTATCGCCCAATCAGCTTGCTGCCTAATATCAGCAAGGTGTTTGAAGTGATACTCAACAAAGCATGAAACGCCCACATTGAGGAATATGAGTTGATGCCGAACCGCTAATTTGGTTTTCGTGCCAGGCATTCGACCATACATGCGATAACGAAAGTAACCTCAGACATCTGTTGGAAACTAAATGATAGAGAATGTGTTGGAGCGTGTCTCATCAACATGGCGAAAGCCTTCGATACGGTATGGTTCGATGGCCTAGTTTTTAAACTCCTTCAGGACAGGTTCCGCAGACACCTTGTCGCCATGATGTGCAATATGTTATACGGGAAATCATTTGTTGTAACTGATGGAAATCTGACAATAATGCGCGAATTCAAGGTCTCGAATGGTCTACAGTAGGGAACAGTTACTGCGCCTCGCAAGCTATTGAATGGCTTTGAGTTCAACGTCTCGCCAACGCAATGATTGGTAGCGTTTGCTGACGATCTGATCATCTATATGGCCCAGCAAAAAACTACCATAATTCAGAGCAATCTTCAAAAAATCTTCAATGATCTGCAGCTGTACTATGCACTGACAATGACGAATGAAGCCTAGAGCTTTATTAGCCCTGCCAAGAACTTCATCGTAGTGTAAATTATTGCGGAGACTCTTATCTGAGTGGACACCTAGATCTACTATGCTATCAACTCTAGAACGCTTTATATTGTTGCGGTGATAATCAATGAGCAGAACTATATTTTTCCGAGAAAAACTAATTAACTGGCATTTTTCAAGGTTCAGGTATAGACAGTTATTATTAGACCACTCTAGTAGGGAAAACATTTTATCTTGTTAGAACAGTGAACCACTTTGGGATGCTAGAACGTAGTATGATTTTACATCATCCACATAAAGTAAATGTGGTATGTCAGACAACACTTCAGACAGGTCCAATATAAACATGTTAAAAAGAAGCGGTCCAAGATGACTGCCTTGAGGTACACCGGAATACTCGTAGACATAAATTTCATTGGATACATATCTCTGAATTAAACGGTTTGACTTCGATTTTCGAGATAGGAATCTATTCAATCAAGCAGAGGGGCGCTGATTCCAAATTTATGCAGTTTGAGTGGCAAAATCTTATGATTGACACAGTCAAATGCTTTACTAAAGTCAGTGTAAATAGCGCCAACTTCGTGCCCATTTTCCATTGTACAGTGGATATCAGAGACCATAATTGTAAGGTTTGTGATTGTGGATCGACTTCTACCGAACCCATGTTGTTGTTCATTGAGATGATGCTCTATAATGGGGGGTATTTTAGAACACACAATTTTTTCAAATAATTTTGTGGTTGCTGATTATAAGGTGATTCTTCTGTAATTTTCAACTGCTCGTTAATTTTTGTTTTTATAGATTGAAGTCAAATGAGAAGATTTCCAGTAGGCTAGAAACACGCCACTCGAGAAAGATTTATTAAAAAGCACATAGAGAGGTGAAGCTAAATTATCTCTACACTGAAATAGTAAGGATGATAGAAATAAATCAGGGCCAGGACCATGGTTCAAGTCAAGTGTTTTAAGTGTGTTCAATGTATCTTCCTCTGAAACTGAAACTTCTTGAAGCACTGTTGTAAAATTTGGTTCAAAGTCATGTAGGTGAGCTGGAGTGATTGTCAAACAATACACAGATTGAAAGTGATCTGCAAAATAATTACTAAGTTCTTCAGGGAGAGAAGAATAGCAGTCTTCATAAGTGGGATTACCGTGAGCGTCGCGGTTTATATTCACAAAATCAAAGAATTTTTTAAGGTTAGCGATTATGTTCTCGCAAATTACATTAACATAGGTTTCATATGCCTCGGACGACTTTAATTTGAATTCTTTTGCCTATCCATCATATTCTCTTTTACTCACTTTAGAACTAGTGTTCATAGCTTTATACAATTTATTCCTTCTATTTGTTAAATTTAGAAGATTACTTTCCAGCCAAGGCTCAGATAATTTGCCCTTTTTCTTGATTTTATGTAAATGGCTTACAACGGCGTCAAGAATAATTTAGTAAAATAAATATACTGCATCATCTATATCTAGCGGTGAAAGCCTACCAGTCCAGTCAATACTAGAAATGTGCTTATTAATGCTTTCGTAGGCCCATGACTTTTGAAGTGAAGATGTGTAATTAGAGCTCACATACGCCCCCCAGTTGCTCGTGATATCTGAAACATAATTTGTGAAGGGCATCTAGATCTATTGGAAGACCTTTAATTCAAATGAATCTTCGTTTTGTCCTCGATGCATGTTGTGTCAGGTACTTTATGCATGTATGATAGATAGAGTCGAACAACCTCATATATCTTATGCTCCCGTAGTCAAGAGACTTACGCACCTTAGCTAAAATTAATTGTGGTTTTTTCATTTTTAACCAACTTCCATCCGCAGGTGCTTACTTCGACGATTTACTTGATTTGAGCTTACTTATCGTAAATGCGCCATCGATTCACCATGTCAATTCTTCCTGGCTAAGTTCAATTTTCACGTCACAAACCCACGTTGTTTGAAGGGACCCACTGCTGGGGACGAAAACTAATATTTTATTAGGCATTTCAAAGACTGATAAGTAAAATTTAAACAAACAAACAATATGCATACTTTCATCATTTTCTATATTTCCAAAAATGTAGCGAACCAGGTGTATAGTTCAGCTATACAGAGGGGTAACAAAATACTTCTATATTAGCCATTTTTGGTAAGAAATATTGCTGAATAAGAAATTTTCTGAATCCTCTTATTTTGAACTTGAAAATAAATAAGTATAGGGTTTTGCATTAGGGACATAGTAATTTGGTATCTTTATATGAACTCACCCTTAAACTTTTTTAATCAACTGTCAGTGTCAAAACGTTCAGTCAACATTTTTATCATGGTAAAGTTCACGAACCAGCAATGTTTGGAAATTATTAAAAATTACTATTGTATTATCGAAAAATCGTGTTCAGCGATGAAGCTCATTTCTGGGCCAATGGTTTTGTTAATAAGCAAAATATTCGTTATTGGTCAGCAGCCAACCCACATACACAGTTGCATTTGCAAAAAATTACTGTTTGGTGCAGTTTTCATGCCGGAGGTTTGATTTTTCGTGGTTGAAAACGAAACTAGGGGCTGGCCAGGTGGGCGGCCGCCAGGGGTGCACACTTTTGGGGCGCATTTCCACAACCCGAGACTGCGCAGAAGGGCAGCCAAAATAAACAAGCAGATTATAACGCGCCCTCAACATACACAAACTACACGTATGTACATATTTTTGTCAAATTCTAAGATACTGATTTTACACACAAACTAATATGTATTTCATATAAGAACGCACGGGCAGCCCAGCTGACTATACCCTATGTGCACAATTTATTGTTTTTCGTTTTATATGCAAAAAATAGTAGATTTTTTATGGAAAACAAAAAAAAAATATTGCATTGTTTAGCATAAGAAATGATCATGAAGTGTAATGTCATTCGAAAGTCATAAAGACAACTAGGTTGAAATAATAAACTTAAATATTCTATTCTACTAGATTGTTCTAATCATAATCATAAAACTGCATTTCGTTCGCATCCGGGGCACATCGGAACACATGATGTGCTCTTGAAACCGGGTTGGAAAATCGAAAGTAACTGTTTGGCTCTCGGAAACCTGAAAGTCGTTTAAATATTCGTCTGTTCTCGGCCAATACCTAAACGGGGCATTACATGAATGCCACTATAAATGTTGCATTTGCCTGGTATCTATAAATAGAATGACGATCATTCTTATCGAACAAGCTGAACAAGTCACTCTAAGTAAGAAACCCGCCTCGGCATCATTTTTAACAGTGACTCAGTTTTTCCGTGAAAAAGTTCGAGCCATCATTCATCAATCAGTGGAGAAGACAGTAAATATGTATTCTTATACAGTGCAATCAAGATAGGCTATATTTCAGTTGAATACTTTATTATTAAGTTATTTGTGAAGTGAACACAAAACTTCATTCTTAAGTATTACTATTATAGTCAAGTTGTTTCAGTTATTGTGATTGTCTATTTAGAATGTCACCACCGAAAAAGCTGTCTGGATCCCAGTTTCAAAAGATCAGAAGTACACGCAAAGTAGAACACAACAAGTTGAGTAAGCAGGAGAGTGCTCCTACCAGAAGGTCTTTGTAAACATCCTAGGGTTAGAAGCAAGTTTTCTAATGGCGTGAATCGATAACTTGAATTATTCATCCAATACTTAGATATGAAATCGTTCAAATTTATACAAAAGTTGCACAGTTTCTTTCATAAGCACAGTGCAGCCGCCATTTTAATGAAATTCGTGAGGCTATCGAGGACATATGGCAGCCACTTTGCGATTTGGTTATGGAAAATTTCATGAAGAGGATATGGTCCTGTAAGCGTGTCGTAGTGGCTATTTGCCCAATGTTAATTATTGCTATTAACGGCATATCTTCTTCTTTATAATGAACTAAACATCCGATCATTTATTTAAAAAAATGGCATTTTTCTTTTAATATCGAAATAACACCTCTTATTGGAAAACCCTATATGAACCATAAACACGTGTTATCGTTGTTGTAATTCCATATAATTGAAATGGCTATAACTCACTTGATTATGATTCGATCTCAATTAAATTTTGTGAGCATATATATCTTATGTCAGTTTATATAATTGCAAAATTTCAAGAAGTTTAAAGGTACCGTTTTGATTTTATGGGCAAAAATGTAAAATCTACAAATCATACTATTATTCACAAAGTTGAGCGAATTTCGATTTCTAAGGTATTTGTTGCCCTTGTACTCATAAAGGTCCACATTCGCGATAATTTTCAGATTTTTCGGCTGAAAGGTGTCCAATCGCGAGGGGGGGACACAAATCTTGGGTACATTTTGCCTTCCCGTGGACCCCCTAATTCATCAAATGATTTTTTTATTTCAGATTCTAAAAGCTTTAATCAAGACCTTTCATTTGATACCCCACTCGACTAACTTTGATTAAAAAAAATTTTTAAGGGCCAATTCGTTATTAGGGGGGACCCCCCTTAAACATTTTTTAAATTTTTGTCAAGGCCTTAACTTTTGAGAAACCATCACTTTTGACCAATTCACAAAGTTTGAGCATTCTAGCTTCTATAGTTTCTGAGGAAATCAGCTGTGACGCACGGACAGACGGACAGACGAACAGACAGGTCGCGAAACTAGTAGGTCTTTGCAAAAAAATTTTTTACAAAGACCTAAAAAATTAGCCCATACATTAAGCAAGTGGTTATCGCCGAATCCAGAACAATTTGACATGATAATTACATCGCTGTCCGAAAGTAACACAACCTCCACAGAAAATACTGATGAGCTACTTGATAAAGACGAAAAAAACGATAACACTGATAATGAAACAGCTTCCGATAAAAACGACAACCATGGTATACATTGATATATTTTATTGTTGCTGATATTTAGTATAAGTTTAGATAGGTGCTTCAAAAAAGGTCTTATTTTACACAGTCGTGTTGTGTCAAATCACATTCACAGTGGCCATAGTTAATCCAAACAAGAAATGTGTGGGGTTCGATTATAACGGGAAGACCGCAGTGCGAGCGAGAAAAGATACCTATTTGTTTTAATGGTCTCATTTATGACAAAAAATAGGCACAGGTTTGACACACTCTTTACACTGACTACAGATATTTTACTTCTTTTAATCAAATGTAGTTTATTTTTTTATCAATTAATTTTGTGTTTCGTATAAGTTTAATGAATAGTTTGCTCGCCGGCCGCTGAAAGGCTTCATTGACACCAAAATTTTTGAATTGATAAATTATGCATATAAAGTGTACCCTCAATTCCCTACAAGTGGCAAATAGCTCGTCGCGCTTTTTTAGTAATTTTTTGTTTATTTAATAAAATCTAGCCTATTGATAAGGTTGACTGGCAAACATTTAGCGCAGATTGTGCTTTGCAATCAATCTCGTTGAGTAAAATGTCTTCACGAGGATACGTAGTTCATTATGACGGTCTTACAATTGCTTTTTTTAGGTGATGAAACGAAATTAACTCTTGTGTGTATAAGTTATAATGACCCCAGGTCATGGCCCAAAATAAATGACAAGGTTAGATGTTGCCTCATTGCACGTGGGCCAGAGCAGGGAAAAGACTGCGATTTAAGGCTTTCAATGACTGATGATGGCAGAACTTTTTCAGCTGCTTGGTTTCAGAAGACCTTGTTAAATAATGAAAAATAGGAAGGAAGTGACTCATTTACAGTGATATTGCCAAATCTTTTTTTTTGTTTTCCATGTTTATTATTCAGTACGAAAGAAACAATTTTCGCAAAAGGTTTTCGTGATTGGAAACATTTGAATCCAAGAAAAGGAGAACACGAAAACATTGTAGAACATCGTAAATGTTATGTAACATGGAAAGAAATGGAAATAAAATTAATGAAAGGTAAAACTTTAGACAGAGAATTACAATGTGGAAAAACTGGATCTTCATTCTAAAGATAGTCATAGACGTAGTCATGTTTTGTGTCAAAAACAATCTGGCACTG
Source organism: Odontomyia ornata (assembly GCA_963969285.1). Taxonomy (NCBI): domain Eukaryota; kingdom Metazoa; phylum Arthropoda; class Insecta; order Diptera; family Stratiomyidae; genus Odontomyia; species Odontomyia ornata. Next base: position 59,412,068 of record OZ017741.1, on the reverse strand, counting down.
AGAGGAGCGGTCGAACGAATTGGACATCGTAAATCTGGTATATTTTTGAGTATTGTGGAACTCCTGGCCAAACACAATCCACAAATGAAGGAACACGTGTCCTCTATTACCAAAGGAAGCCTTTCGTACTTCTCACCAACTATACAAAATGAAATAATTTCAGCACTAGGATCAGAAGTCAAAAATAATAAAATTGTGGCAAAAATTCTGCAAGCAAAATATTACAGTATCTCATTTGATTGTACCCCGGATATCAGCCACCAAGAACAAATGTCAGAAATTGTACGCTATTTAGATACAAATAATGGAAAGTGTACGGTTGAGAAAGCTTTTTAGCTTTTATAAAAACTGATGAAAAAAACCGGCGGTGGAATCACTGACAAAATTGTAAACAAACTAAGCCAAGATGGTCTGATATTATCAGACTGCAGGGGACAGTCATATGACAATGGCGTTAATATGGTGAATAAATATCAAAGCGTTCAAGCGCGAATCTTGCAACTGAATCAGCATGCCAGATTTTTACCGTTTAGTGCTCACTCACTTAATTTAGTTGGAGTACATGAGTCGTCTGTAATACTAGAATTAACAATATTTTCGGGACAGTGTAAAATATTTTCAATTTTTTTTCCGGATCAATTGAACTTTGGCAAGCTTTATCAAATTTGAAATGGACTTCGAAGGGCCATTCTGATACGAGATGGTCATCAAAATATAATTCAATTATTGCATTGCTTATTCAACTACCGCAGGTAATGAAAATATTAAATACCATTGCCGATGGTACTGATGAAAACACGACATATACAGTTGACGCTGTATCCTCAGCAAAAGCCATTTTAAAAATGATTAATTTCGAATTTATCTATTTAATTGCATTTTACAGGAGAAACCCGTTTCCATTGAGGTTGCATCAAAACATTTACAGGGGCTTGTTGATTTTTTCAACGGTTTCAGAAATAATCAGATATTTCCGCTAAAAAATAGCAAACGAGTTGTTGATAGAACCAGAATTTTCTGAAAAACGTCAACGAAAGGTTAAAATAATGAACGACAAAAAGGCCAAGGATGAAGCGGCTATAATGACTCCTCATCAAAAATTTAAGGTTCAGCTTTACTGTGCACTAGACAATCTTATTCAGCAAATGGTATGGAGATTTCAAAGGTTGGCTATCGTAACTTCTGATTTTGGGTTCCTAACAGGACCTTCGTTAAACCATACATCCACTGAAGAACTTAAAGAATCAGAAACTGACCGCGCATTAAAGTACAAAGATAATTTAAACGCCAAGGAACTATGTTTAGGGATTGAAAGCTATTAACACGAAATAAAATCATTGCTGCCTGATTCAAAAACTGCAGAATACATTGTACTTCTGAACTGTCATGAAGAATATGGCTTAGTTACTACATATCCCACATAAGGATTGCACTTCGCCTAGCATTGACCCTTCCGGTCACTTCTGTCAGCTGCGAAAGATCTTTCAGCAAATTAAAACTAATAAAAAATTACTTACGATCACAGATTGGCCAGGAACGTTTGAGCAATCTTGCCATATTATCAATTGAGTACGAAATTCCAAAAAATATAGATGTAGATCAAATAATAGACCGATTGGCCTCGGAAAAGCCAGGAAAGTCAATTTTTAATTTACTAAAAACATATTAATAAAAAATTTGTGGTTGTGCTATTTTTGATCTGTGTTTGTTTATTTCTTTTCTTATAAAATATTAAATAAGACTTCCAAAGTTGTATTGCCGTTTCTCTTCTCCCATTAGAAAATAAATATTGGAGGGCGGAAAGTTCAAGTCTTGCCAGGGGCGCTCATGACGCCAGCTACGACACTGATGTTATCGTCAATGGAGAGCGCTATCGTATTGTTTTAGAAGATTATTTGTGGCCAGAATTGGATGAACTTGACAGCAACTATATGTGGTTTCAACAAAACGGTATCACTAGCCACACAGCACGCCCCGCAATCGATTTATTGAAATTTATTTATTTATTGTTATGTCCTTAATGGAAAACCCTATAGTACCCCAAAGAGATTTAGAGATTGTGCGACGATTTAACCACAAGAAACATGTTTTTCTCCTTCATTCAACTCATTATGCCTTAACAATGGTTTTGACAATGTATGTATGTCAAAGGTTAGCGATAAACCTAGGACCTACTATTTTGCCTTTCGCTACTTAGAGTTTTTTGCCTTTCACCATAAAGTGCTTAGCGTTTCTTTTGCTCCTTTATGTAGTTATGTCAGATTTTTGATTCTTTAAAATACTGATTTACCAAAAATCGAAATGGTTTATGTATCTTACCGCTTCACAAACCAATAAATCACACCAACATATTCCAATTAGAAATAAAAGAAACAATTTAAGAAATTCCAATACCCATTAGTAGTCATACATCTAAGAAATTTTCAGTTCTAATGGAAAGTTACCATTGCCGCCAAAATTTTAGTAGTTAGTTCGATCTCCTCTTCATTACCATCCACCATCCTGCACGGCAGATTTAATTGCACTTCTCAATGCATGGGTTTTTAGAAATTCTAATCAAATGTCACCATGCTCATCTCTTCATTCGAAGTTTTTACACACCGACAAAGTTCACAAAAGCAGAGCATGTAACAGAGAGCTCTGCCTGGCGTTTTTAGTGCATAATCATCGGTTGTAGGTTTGCAGGGAGAAACCCATCTTCGAAAACAATTAACAAATGTTAACTCACCTTCCGCATTTGAAAGTGTATCCTACGTTACATTCCCTAAACTTCAACTTCACTTTTACCACTTCGCGGAAATTTACTAATTATTACAAAAAAAAACAACAACGCACGTCTTAAGAAAATCACGCATACGCGACCGGCACATCTGAACCTCTCCGTCTTCTGCGATTACCGGCTACTTTTACACAGAATCTGCAATTCTCGTCTACTTTTCCAATGGAAGTGTAGCCACTCCATCAACAGCAATAATATTTCGATGGTTGAGCTGTTGGAAAAAATCGTCTTATTGGAACCCTGTTGCATATTAGAATATGTTCGTCGATTATGTAAATAATTCGGATGGGATCAGATGAAATGGTTGTTTCTTTTAGAAAATTTATCTAATAAAAACACTTTTAAGGAAAAACCGATAAAATAAAATCTTTGGAACCGTCGTCAAATCAGTTTTTCCCATTTCGTTCGAGGTGGCTATCAGGTTTTTAACTTCATTAAGTGGAAATGGAGAGATTGATTTGGCACCTCTTCCGTAAATTTTATTTTATCATTTTTAATTTTTTTTCCTTGATCTGTTGACAGCATCCTATAGTTAGTAATTACTAGCAGCGTTCTGTTGCCTACGTTAACTGAGCGCTGTCATCGCTTAGGGCGTTTTAACATACTCATGATCAGTCATTTTCCTTTAAGTACCTTAACAAGGGAAGTGAATGCCATTTACGCCTGGAGTGTGGGGTTTAAGCCCACACATCTAGACTACCCCTTCCCTGTGAAACTGGAAACGTAGCCTGGAACTGTTTGTTACGTTACTTTGGGTTAGGCCTTATTTTGCTATGCCTCAGAGCACAACGCATTGCAGGGACTTCTTTTCTAGCTGGAGGAGTGGAACGGAAAGAGGATACAAGAAAAGACCACCCCCACAATGCCCTCCATCGCTCTTACCCACCGCCAGGGCTGCCCGAACGTAATATACCACATGGCTCCATTTGGCAGCTTTTCTAAGCATTTCTTCGATGAGACTATCTGGAAAAAGCTCTCCCATTGAGTCATTGCACACCCTCTCCCATTTCTGGTTACAAAAAAAGTCTGGCAGGGGTCATTTTCCTTTCCTCTACGAACTACACCCTCAGGAGAATGTGATTTACCATCCTTGTGCAGGTAAGACTTAAAACATCCATGCTCGCTCAGGAGCTGGGTCACGATCTCAGATCAGCGATGAAATCTACCATAAGCATTGTCTCTTTTCGTGCACAGCTACCTGCCTATCGAGCTTGTGTGTTTACATGTAGTCAACTGAGTGCTGACATACTCGCTGCAACCTTACTGCCCTGATTTCCTCGGAGAAACTCATTTTCAAGTCAATCAGAACGCCCAGGTACTTCACAGCTAGTCTCGGCTCAACTTACACTTTCCCAATGCTAATTTTTCTTTTTTGCTTTTGCACAACAGCCCCTTTCGGGCCTTTTCTTAGAGATAGTTAGAGTAGCGCATTATGATGATCGAATGTATCGGCACTCAGGAAGGTGATATGGTCAATTTTCCTTACTCTAGGAATTCTCCTCTTTGTCAGGATAACAAATAAGGCTTTCTCCAGCGCCAGGTTGAGTCTATGAGCAGTCATCCAGTCCCTCAGTCAGCCCATTGGCATACCAGGTTTGCGCTTGTTCAACTATGCATTTAGTGACTAGTGCCGCAATATCAACCTCATACCCTGTTGTACATAGTGATCCATAGGTCTGGGCCAAAAATAGTGCCATGAGTAACCCCCGATGTAACATCCATCGTTCGCCGACCTTCCTTTGAATCACAGAGCAAGCTCCGATTCGTCAAGTAGTTCGTCAGTATCCGCATCAAATGCTCTGAAACTTAAAAAGGGATTTCCAGTGCTTCCAGAATATCCGCCCATCTACCAGAATTCAAAGCGTTTCTGATATCAAGCGTCACTAGTAGTACAACGCATTTATTGGTCCTGCTGTCGCATCAATGGTGAAGTGTCCTGTTCTAAAGCCATATTGCTGAGGGAATGAGTCCCAAGCAGCTTGAATCCTGTCAGTGAGTCTTCATTTGATGTGTTTCTCGAGCACTTTTCCGGCCATGTGTGATGACGATCATTCCACAATTCTAGACTGTGTTACTTCGAATCAAGTCTGGTGTAAAATAAAATCCCTGTACGAACGGGAAACCGAATCGAACAAATACATCCTGAAACCATCGTTTCACAGTCTATAATTCGACAAATCACAGTTAGTTGGCGAATTCTGTTCGGAGATTGCAGTCTTGAAACAATGACTTAAATTGTTTGGTGAAGAGTTAACGGATTCCGCAATGGTTCGAAAATTGCTAATAGAATTACCATAGAAGTTTGCCTCATTTCGAGATTCGTATCTGTCATGTTTTCAGTCGGCAACTGGTATATCTCTCACGCTCGAAAAAATGAGAGAGCAGCTGTTGCTAATTGAAAGAACGACGATTAAAACAGATCTGCATGACTCTGGAGAAGCATTAGTGGTGAAATGTGACAAATCCGAAAAGCTTAAAAGCAAAAACTACAATATCCGTCGCTATTCTAAAAATGTTGAATACTTTTACTGTCACAAAATCGGTCGTTTTCGGAGTCAGGTCGTGACTTGAAAGCCGAAAAAAAGAGGAATGATGAGAGGTAATGTAATCTGTCATTGTCACCAGCGGGTCTTATTTTATTGCTTACAGGTGTGTTCCGATATCTAACATAGTGACTGGATCGGTGATTCCACATGATGAACAATAAATCAATTGTGTTTGACTTTCAAGCTATACCTGAAGGCAAGCTATACATCACAGTGGAAAATAACGAGTCGAAAATGGCAGCCTGTCGTCGAAAATGCCAAATAGTTTCGAAAAGTAGTGTGGACAACACACGATAAATGAAGTGATTTATGTCCCAAAAATCAGCAAAAATCTTTTTTTGCTTGGTGCTGTAACCAAAAGTGGGTTCGACATAATAATGTGCGATAGTGAATTAAAACTCATTAAAAACGGCAAGCTCGAAGCTGCTGAACAGCGAATGCCGGATAATTTACATTTGAGGGACTTCGAGACCATTTCCGTATGTGCTTCTGTGGCTAGTAGTAAAAGGCTCAGCCATGCTACTTATCGTATTTTTAAAGACATGTGGGAAAGTGGAGCCGTTAATTGGCTGAACATTAAACCGGATTCACTAACTGAACTCAACAGCCATTTTTGTGAAGGTTGTGTGTTTGGAAAGCTCCAACATCTCCAACATATTACGTCACGTGCAACAACATCGGAGAAATCGTTCATTTCGAGATTGTCGGACCAATGCGTACAAAATCGTTTGGTGGTGCACTGTATGTCGCAACTTTTGTTGATGACTATTCCGGGTTTGTGTAATCCAAACCGATGAAAATATAAAGTGAAATAATAGATAAAATATGTGAAGTGATTGCCGAACTAAGTGCTGGTTGCCATAAACTGCATAGATTACATTCGAATAATGCAAAAGAATTTAAAAGTGGAGATCTTTCAAAAGCCTTGCGTCAACATTCGGTCATTCACAAATTCTTGCCAAACTATCCACCGCAAAAAATGGGACAATGCGAGCATCAAAATAGTACACTAGTCAAAAGTGAGCTTTCCATGATTCATTTGGCTGGACTTCCTTTGGGACTCTGGGTTGAAGCAATCGTTACGCTGCTAGACTTCGAAAGGTCATTCTGCTACAACGTCTGGGTGGAAAATCAACGGAGGAGTTATTTATTGGCAAGAAACTGAACGTAAAATAATTACACATATTCGGAAGTATCACACATGGTCTCAGGTGACTCCCGTCGTGGTAACTAGGTGGTTATAGATTTTGGACACCAGTTACATCAAATATCACTGTATATCATGCTGTTAAAATCAATGAAACCATTTCAAACCAGTTGGCTCAGTCGGTGCTACCGGTTCTTGAACCAGGCCAACAATTTGAGATAGTAGAAATAGAGGAAGCGAAACAATTTTGGAGACAGAAATTAACGATAGAGCAGAGGCAATGTCAAAAATTATACAGAAAGCTTCATCACTATTTTTTCAAGTCAAGTACTAGTAGTAAAACATATTGAATTGGGAAACGAAAATGACGTAGTGGTATCTCGTACATGAAACAGACGCGGAAAAGATGGACGCGATGGTGCGGGGACTCTTCCCCGCCCATCCCGTCCGTGTTGACGCTGTCCATGGTGAAACAGCAGTCGAGTGCCCACTCTTCACACAGCTGGAACTGGAGGAGGCAGTCCTCTCCCTGAAAGCGAGGAAGGCTCCAGGTCCAGATGGTGTTCCAGCTGAGGTTTTGCAGCTCGTCTATCACCATTGTCCTGACTTGCTGCTCAGCACATTCAACGCTTGCCTACGGGACGGGGTTTTCCCGGTACGATGGACGGTGGCGAGGCTCGTGCTGATCAGCAAGGGGAAGAGAAATCCCGAATCGCCGTCTGCATACCGCCCGTTATGCATGCTAGACACGGCTGGGAAAGTGCTAGAGAAATTCATCAAGGGAAGACTCACTGACGCGATTCGTGCTGCTGGGGACCTATCTCCTCGGCAGTACGGCTTTAGGGCAGGACGTTCTACCATTGATGCGATTGCAGAGGTGATGAGCGCGGTCCAAAAGGCAGAGGCATATAGTCGCACCAAGTGACGGATCGCCCTGTTGGTGACACTCGACGTCAGGAACGCCTTCAACTCCGCTAGATGGGTGGATATTCTGGACACGCTGGAAAACTCTTTTCAAGTTCCAGAATATCTAATGCGGCTTTTGAGGAACTACCTAAAGGACCGAAGCCTGCTCTACGACACGACACAGGGCCAACGAAGGATGGAAATTACATCGGGTGTTGCCCAGGGATCTATCCTTGGTCCGGACCTGTGGAACGTGTCTTACGACGGGCTACTGAGACTTGAGATGCCAGATGAGTCGCGCTTGGTCGGCTATGCGGATGATGTTGCGGCTCTGGTCGCTGGACGCACCGTTGAACAAGCGCAACTTAGGCCAGGTATGCTAATGCGCCGAGTGAGGGACTGGATGACTGCTCGCGGGCTCAGTTTAGCACTGGAGAAAACCGAAGTGGTCATCTTGACAAAAAAGAGAATCCCTAGAGTAAGGATGATCAGTATTGGAGATATACAGATCAAATCGAAGCCAGCGGTGAAGTACCTGGGGCTACTGATCGACTCGAAGATGAGTTTCTCTGAGCAAATCAGGGCAACGGCTGAGAAGGCTGCTTCGGGAATATCGGCCCTGAGTCGACTTATGGCCAACGTAGGGGGACCCAGCCCATCAAGAAGACGCCTCTTGATGAGTGCTGTAGGGTCAGTGCTAATGTACGGAGCAGAGGTATGGGGCGACGCTCTCAGCAAGGAGGTATACCGAAAACGATTGGCACAGGTACAGAGAAGAGGAGCACTGAGAATTGCATCTTCGTATCCAACAGTCTCCGACTCGGCGGTGAGAGTGATTGCAGGCGTGAAACCTGTCGCCCTCCTTGCTAGAGAGCGCCGCGCTATTTACCTGCGCCGAAACGAGGATGCGAGGGAGATGGTTGTCCGCGAGGAGAGACAACGCTCGCTCAACGATTGGCAGCAGTCTTGGAGGAATTGCACGAAGGGAAGGTGGACTGCGCGCCTCATCCCGGATGTGAGACCGTGGCTAAATCGAAGGCATGGTGAGACTGACTTCTATCTGACCCAGCTTATGAGCGGGCACGGGTGTTTTCAGTCTTACCTGCACAAGATCCGCAAGTCACGGTCTCCCGATTGTCGGTTTTGCCCAGGAGAGGAGGACAATGCCTGTCACACATTTTTTGCGTGTACCAAATGGGCCAGGCTGCGAAGGGAACTCTACAGGGAGACGGGAGAGCTCACCCCGGATAATATAGTTGCGGTGATGCTCGAATCGGTTGACAAATGGAACCAGGTGGCACATTATGCTCGGGCAGTCCTAAAATATAAAAGGGACTCACAGCAGCCGGAGGCACTGGGGCTGGGAGATCGCTCTTCTGGCAATTCCTCTTCCCCTCTCCCCTCCCGCTAGGAAAGCCCCAGCTTGAAGGAGCCCCATGGCGTAACAAAACGAGACCTGGCCCGAAGTAATGTGTCAAACGGTTCCAGGCTAGGTTCTCAGATTGATAGGGGAGGTGTTTAGTGGGTAGTCCAAAGGTATCCTCCATGGGAGTCCCACACTGATAGACTCGGCGGGCATAAATGCCTTCACCTCCCTACCACAAAAAAAAAAAAAAAAAAAAACATGAAACAGACTAAGGACGGTGGATGCTCTGCTTACTGAAGCCACCACCTTTTTAACCGGTATCCAAATTCCTGCAAATTATTACGATGCAATGAAAGCAAGTGATTATAAAGAGTGGGAGAAAGCTATGGCTGAAGAGCTTTGCGCACTTGACAAAAATCATAACTGGGACCTAGTCAAGTGTCCTGATGATTGTAAACCAATACGAAACAAATGGATGTATTAAGTCAAAACCAATACAGATGGCTCAGTTGATCGATATCGTGCAGGTCTTATAGTTAAAGGCTGTAGGGACTGACTATTTCAAACATTTTCACCAGTAACGAGGTTTGAATCCATACGAACCTTGACGGTAGTGGCAGCAGCAAAACGTCATTTGTTTTATTTAGCCTTTCTAAATGGGGACCTGTTGGAGACCATCTACATGCAGTACCCTGAGGGCTATAAAGATGGGACTGGCCGAGTCTGTTTGTCACGCAAGAGTTTATATGGACCCAAAAAAGCACCATGCCAGTGGCATCCGAAATTCAACCCATTTTTACGGAGCTTTGGACTTGAATCATCAACTGCTGATTCTTGTGTGCACAGATCAGACCAGCATGATTTGATTATTGCACTCTACGTGAGTAATGGATTAGTAGCAGTCAAATCTTTACTGAATGCTATGCGAAATGGAAATTGCCAATTGCTATCTGGGAATCGAAATCATCAGAGATCCAGAGGTCAACACTATTCGTCTAACACAAACGTATATATTCCTTAATCTGTTCAACACAAGTTTCAAATGGTCACGTTGTTCATCGTTTGATTTGCATGCGATGAGGATGTCATTGATGTATGCATAACAAAAATTTAGACCACGTAGAGCGTTATCAATGTATTGTTGGAATGTTTGCGCGGCGTTGCGAAGTCCAAACGTCATTGCATTAAACTCGTACAGTCCAAACGGTGTTATCACTGCTGTTTTGGGAATATCTTCCGGTGCTACTGGGATTTGGTTGTATGCCCTCATTAAGTCCAAGGTTGAAAACACGGTATATCCGAGTGAAATCACTAATGTGATCTATAGGGTACCAGTCCGGGAGAGTAATAGCATTGAGGTGGTGCTAATCCCAGCAAGGTCTCCATTATCCAAGTCTTTTAGGCACCATATGTAATGGTCTTGCCCACGGGCTGCTAGAAGGCTAGCGAATTCCTTTTTGAAGCATATATTCAAATTCGGCCTTTACTTCACGCAATTTTTCTGGAGGTAAGCGTCTTGCTTTTTCAGCAACCGGTAGTCCTTGCGTTAGAATATGATGGTAAATCCCATGTGCAGCAACCTTTTGGATATCGGTGGCAATTGTGACATCGCCGAACTCTTGGAGGATGTCTTGATAATTTACGTCTTTGTTTGTAGTCGAGATACATGTACTTGGCTCATCCGTACATAGTATTGTCGTGACCAGATTGGTTTCACGGTCCGTTAATTTTTTTTCTGCGTGGGTCGACTATTAAACCGAAATGTTGGAGGAAATCAACTCCGATTATCGGTTGGCGTACGTCTGCAACCGCAAATTCATTTAAATGGTCGTCATAATCCAAAATTTAAAAAATACTCCTGTGACCGTAGGTTTTGATTGGTGTATTGTTTGCAGCATACAGTTGGAGCCTCGCGGAAATATTCTGGTTTTTGTCTCGTGCAAGGACTGATACGTCAGCTCCAGTGTCAGTAAGAAATCGGTTTCCACTTTGTTGGTCGTGAATTATAAATAGGCGATTATTATGTGGTTGGTCATCCTCGCGCGCCGCGATTCGGGACGACGAAATTAGTTTCCCGCTTTGGCTTTTCTTCAACTGTTTATGGTTGTCGACAATTTTTTGCACGTTGTACAAAGCGTTTATGGTAAAAGTAGTATCGGTCGTCTGATCTAGACTTTGATCGTTCCGTTGCTCTGCGAGACGTTGATTCTGATCGAGATCGCATTCGGAACTCCAGGCGGTCAATACAACTCAATATTTGTTGTAGCACTTCGCTATTTACGTTATCTGGCCTTTGTACAGATGCAATGGCGAGTGGCTTCAGTAATTCTATCATCAGATTGGTCATCTTTATGAGTTTGTCAATGTTGGGCTCCCTTGAAATAGCCAACACAACCCGAATATTTTCTGGTAGCTGCTCTAAAAGAGCGATCGTAGCAAAGCGTTTCTCACCTGTTGTCCTCTAGTGTTTTGAAGATGTTTCAGGTAATGTGATGGCTTCTTTCCGTTCAGACTTTGTCCTTGAAATAAGCGTCTGCGCTTCGATTCGTTGGACTCTGCAAACGCTGTTAATATACGCTCCTTAACAGCATTATATTTGTTTTCCAATGGTGGGTTTCTTGCGATGGGAATGATATGCGGTAATATTTGTGGCTCAGCGTATTGTATCACGTACTTGAATTTTGTTTCATCCTGCGTGATGCCATGCATGTGGAATGTGGCTTCCACTTGTTCGAACCAAAACTCGGGGTCCAGTTTAAAAAATGTCGAAAATTTTGTTATTCGCGATGCTTCTACAAAATGATTCGCACTTGCCGAAGGTTTGGGCGCGATGGGCGGTAAATTAGCACCAGGACCCTTTGAAGTTTTTGGGGTTTCCACGGTACCACTTGGCAATTAATGGTGTCACTGAGAACTTTAATTGAGTCAATACTCGAAAAGATTTGTGGCGGACCCATTGAGTAATTAAATAATACTGGAGTGGACAACCACGTGACAATATGGTTGCAACAACCCCTGCGACCACTTTTCCTACTGCTACGCTCTTGTTTACAACCTTAGAGAGAGCCAAATTGCACAAGCAAGCATGGCTGCTGTTCAATGTAAACAAATTTTCATACAATACCAAAAATTTTCATTCTATTTGAAAAACCTTCAGCATTGTATGAAAAACATGCAAAACATTAACATATTAACTACTCACTTGTGAAAGGAAACACCTACAGATCCTTTTCCACTATGATGTTTTCACGAAGGTACTACACATTTTATTTTGAAATTCTAAATTGATTTCACAGTGTCACACGTTAAAGTTACATGAATCACAAACTGCAATCGAATGTTTAAACACTTGGAACGAATTAAGATCGCGAACACTTTCCACAGTTTTAATATCGGATAAAATTCGCGACGAAACTTGCAAATTGGCCAATTTGGCGTCCAATTTGCATCAGTCAACTTGACAGTCAGTTCACACCTAGTCAGCTTTAGGAACAAGAAAGTGAGCAGCAAGAGGCAGACGGGGAGGAAATGACAGACTGTTCGCTTGGAAGAGAGCAGAAACCGGTCGCATGCTCTCTCATGCATTTTATATGAGCTTAGCCCATCCAGTTCTTATTAATCTTAGCAGCCACCCACCACGCAAACAACATTTTTGCCGACATATTGCACAATGATTGCATCCACAGCCAACATACATGCTTGTGCGCTACGAACATAGCGGAGCAACACAGCCAGCATACATGTTTGTGCGCCACGGGGTATGCAATTCCATTCAATAGCAATTCATATTCAAGCAACGCATGGCCATGAAATATGCACCCGCGGATTGCTGCAACGACGATAAGAGGAATGCAATTGCCGATGCTGACGTCGCACATAACGCAACTCGGGTGCATGACCACCGCGGGCGAAGCAAAAGATGTGGTCAGCATTTTCGATCTATACACTGTAAGTGCCCGGCGCATGGGTTCGCTATCGCATTCTTAGTCACACTCGCAGTCTAAGTCGCATTCTCAGTCTCAGCCTTAGTCACATTTCACCCGACGCAATTATTGTCTCTCAAAAAGTTTATTGGATAAATTTATTTCTAGGTTAAAACGAACACTACTACCCTATAGTGGCGATCCTGCAAACAAACCGTGCTTTAAAGTCTACTGAGCATAGCGTCAGGGTTCCCACCGACGATCCACGAATGGGCAACTCACAGCCACCGGCCATCAAAGGAGAGGTCACGAACACGTTAGTGGTCAATTCGGAGTTGCAGATACAGAGTTCAAAAATTGAACTATTATTAGTACTGCTGTTGTGCATCAACTCTATCCCCTCGCCTACAAGTTCTACCGAAGCCACGTTTGAGGAGTCAAACTTCACACAGCACCTACCACCCGACCCGTCTAAGATGGCCACACCGGCACCATCATCGACGCCAACGCCCGTTCTCCCAGCCAAACCTACACTGAAGGAAGAGGCCCACGACACGGATGGGATGGCACGCGTTGCCTTCAGAGTTCCTCAAGTCGCGTCTCCGTTGACTCGACCAAATTCAACCTGTTAGTGGCAAATCTCGACACAAGGGCGATGCAGCAGAGGGGCAACATTGCAACAAACCCGCCATCGGAAAATAAAGACAGTATGCTGAAAAGTAGCGGCATTCGAGCAGTCCAAGTCAGACTAAAGGAAAGCCCCGACTCTGGCTCATCCCGACTCCAACGCCATATAGTCTCTCTGCGTCGACGCCTCAGACAACGGCATCGGAGCCGTCCTACAGCAATCAAGGGGAGGAGCCACAAAGCCACTTGGATTCTTCTCCAGGAAGCTAAAGTACAGCACGTACGACCGGGAATTGTTAGCTATATACGAGGCAATTCGACACTTCCAGCATATGGTCGAGGGCAAAGTTTTTACCGTTTTCACCGACAACAAGCCCTTGCAGTTCGCACTCCAGCAGCGCTCCGAAAAAGCATTGCCAAGGCAAGAGCGCCAGCTGGACTTCATATCGCAGTTCACCACGGACATCTGACACATACCAGGCCGACACAACGCCATTGCTGACTACCTTTCAAGGGTAAGTATTATCAAATCTATTGACTTTAACGCTATCGCCCTAGCTCAGAAAGATGATTGCGAGCTTCAAGCACTTTTAAGCAGCCAAGACTAGCCGCTCGAAAGGAGACAATAGAACTCCTCCCTAACTCTTCACTGCGTCATCACTCAGGAGAGGATACGACCATTCATCCCGCGGCAATTTCGAGCAATAATCATACAGAATACCCATGGCCTCTTTCACCCAGGCACTCGAGCGACCAGGAAGATGATCACCGACCACTACTTCTGACCCTCGATGAACGCCGACATCAACAAGTTTGTCCGAGCCTGCCTGCCGTGCCAGCAAGTCACCATGGCAGAAATACAGCCTACCCGACGCACTCTCAGTCTCAGCCTTAGTCACATTTCGCCCGACGCAATTATTGTCTCTCAAAAAGTTTATTGAATAAATTTATTTATAGGCTAAAACCAACAGTACTAGCCAATAGATTCAATCTCACGTCGGCAATTCACCACTGTGGGGGTTCTGACAACACTCAATAATAAAAAGAATCTCAAAGTCAATAAATATATAAACTTTATTTTATAATTATACTAAGCGACACGCACAATATGGGAGCCGGTAGGAGGAAGGAGGTTGAGCGTTCGTGTGCGAGTGAAAAAGAAAAATATTGCGCTTCGTTACGTTAGTGGTCAAATGCTGCACGACACTTCAGCTCTTATTGTCCTGTAGATATGCTCTGCCTGTAGCTACAAGACCGCCACGGTAGTGTCATCTGTACGCAAATCTTATGATTTTCTCCCTGAGCTCAAACCTTGGTATTTACATTTAGTGAATAAAATATAAGATACCCACATTGAACTTCATTGGATGGATTGAATTTTGCGTAATAAAATTTCCCTGAGATAAATAAATAAAGAATGTTTGTAAAAATAAGTTTCATCCATGGCAGTAAAAGGCAAAAATCTGCAGTTTGGATAACTTATATCCAAACCATTTCCAATTGGCATTACCCTACTAATCTCACTTTCTCTCCACATTAAATTTCCCTCACTTCATATCATACTTGTATTTGTCATCTCTTTACCACTTGTCATTTTGTTGCCCTTTTTTCATTGCATGTAGGAACTTCTTCGATTCGAGTGATTATTGTACGTACGCGTGAAAATGTAAAAATCTTCGATCGAATATGTAAATAGTGCTACTTTATTCAACGGTGAGTTCATTGCAAAAGTGCTTATAGCGTTTGGAATTCCTAAATTGCCTTAGCAAAGTGAAAAATTCGCAAAGTAAAATGTCGGATGACAGAAGCGAAAAATGCGATGGAGTCTGACGGCGGAGTCGTTTTTGTTGATTGTATTGTTCGTTGTTCATCGTGTCCTTTCGCGAGCGAGATGTTTGTTGTTTTGCTTTAAAATTTATTCTATGGCGTTGAGTTGCACGCAAAGTAGTATGTGAATTGAGTGGTGGTATTGGAGAAGTTTCAGTGACGATGACGCTTATACGATATGTAGAGACGTCGGGAAGTGTGTGTATGCGTTGTCATATTTCTAGGGTTGGCGAAGATTGGAAACTGTTGACACGGAAGTTGATAGAGTGTTCGGGTGCTAGGGGGTGATGAAGGGAGTAGATACATAGATGTGCAATTTCGTCCATAACCTAGAAGTCGACGATGAGGTTTTTTTTGTTATGTGTCGACGAAAGAAAGTGAAGTCCTTTTCGGAGGAGTTTCCATTCAGGTGTTAATTGTGCAAACAATCCTTTGTCTGATTTCGTTAATTTCGCGATTGAATCACTGTTGCGAGTGTGAATTGGTGGCAAATTTCATGAAAGAATTTGTGAAAAATGAACTTTTGTGACAGTAGTTGTGTGCAGAGGCGGTGATAGTTCTTTATGGATTTTGACAGCTACCGAGGAATCGAATGTCAACAGTTATTATTTTTGGAATATTCGTAGACAATTTCTAGGATCTGGAATTGTCTCTTGTAGCGGAAGAGGTGTTCTGTGGTATTTTTTAATAACTGGCTTTATGAAAATAAGTTTTATCCATATTGAAATTACATTTGACCTGGCTACAAATGTCAAAGATCAAGTACAAAGGAACCTTGGCTATAGTTATAGTTAAGTTTTAGCTCTGCGTTCTATTCCCTGGAAGTTCTAAAGGATTTAAAAAACACCTATTTCGTAAGTCTGTAACAGTCCTATTAGATTTGAACTATAAGCTGAAACGATGTTGGGCGATCGGAAGCCTTAGGCAATGGCAGGTGCTTGTGGCATCCTTCGATGAAACATACTTTTGGACAAATTCCGAACAAAAGGATCAAATGTAATGCAAGTGTCAGGTCATCACAATTCCTCTAAGGCTCACGGCATAAAAGTGCCTAATATCACTTGTGCCAGGTATGGAATAACGCGGTACTTCGTTGGCCAGTAGAAAAAAAAATGTTGGAAGGGGACTTGCAGTAAATTATACACAAACAATGGTACAAACTCTCTCAAAAGTTGCTGATGCTAGTCATGCAATATATGGAAGACTGGTTTCATGAAGTTCAGTTGTCTGGTTACAAATCTCTATAAAATGTTGAAATCCTATTCTTGTTCAAAAAGATTCTGAAGAAGTTTTAAATTCATCATTGACCAGACTGCAATCTGTATTATCCAATAATCTTATCGAAGAAACGTATATGTTAATTATTTACATCTTTCTTAATTCAAATTTTTGTACACTTGTTGAATATTGGCCGAAGATGGGTTAATTTATCATTTTTAAGCATGTAGTTCCATCATTAACGTAATTATTTGGTTCGTACAGAAGCTTCAAAAGTTGTCACGTTTTGAAGCCACGGGTGATTTTTTCATTCAGGAATTTTGAGTCATGAAAGGAAATTATACTATATGTCACTCCACTCTCGGCTGTGATGGTCAGAAACGCAAAACTTTCTGCGAGTATTATAGATTCCTGAATCATATAGCTTCCTAAAAGCCTAGACAGGCATGCGGTATACGAACCTGATATACTACATAAAACCATAGCTCATTTTTGTTACGGATGGAGCCAAGAATATAGCCGCTGTAGGCGGTGCCTTTATCAGTCTCACAAATAACGAGGCTTCCTTTTTTAGTCTCGACAAGCGTCGGCACTTAGCGCTGAATTGCATGCCATTCTTGCACCACTGAAGGATTCTGCTGTAACGTCGTTTACAGTGATAAACTTTTTCTCAGATTCCAGGCTCATCACTGCTGAACATTGAAAACAACATAAATCGGAAAAAGTGATCTACCACATCTGGCAGGTCATCAATATCAAACCGAAGGTCAAGTTCAACCTTCACTGGATTCCTGGGCATAATAGAATAGAGACGGCTACAGAAGTCGATCATTCTGTTAAAGAAGGGGTTAAGAGAGACCTTTTGAAACATACCCGCTTGGAGCAAGATGACATTATGGATATAATCGCTTCAAGTATAAAACGTGTCTGTAGTAATAGTTGCCAAGACAAAAGTTTGCGAATTGTATCTGGAAAAGAGTCCATAATTTGAAAGGCGACAAACCATACGCTAGCGACTAGCAGTCCTGCCATCAATTCTATCAACAGAATCCTTGTCAACAAAGGTTACAATAACTTGAGACTGTTCAAAGCGGCCTTTTAGTAAAAAAAACATAACAAGCCAGACAAAAATTTATTTCTCGACATAGTCTCGACGCAAGTCAATACATTTGGTCATACGCTTTTCCCAACTCTTCAGGCCATCAGAAAAAAAATTCTTTAGGTGAACCTGAAAAATACAAGTTTAATGCCTTTCAACCTTTGTATTTGACCCATATTTTTCCCACCCAGCAATTTTTTCAAGTTGGGTAACAAAAAAAGTCACTCGCCGGTAGGTCTGGTGAGTAAGGTGGGTGTTGAAGCAATTCGAACTTCAATTGGTCCAATTTCGCCATTGCGACCATGCATGTATGGACTCGGGCTTGACTTGATGAAACAGCAACTTCTTCCTCGGCAAGTGTGGTCGCTATTCTTGAGTTCTGTCTTCAATTGGTCCAGCAACGCAGCGTAATAGAGTCAATTAATGGTTTTATCTTTTGAAGGTAATCAACCATGAGTACTCCACGGCTGTCCCAAAAAACTGTCGCCATCACTTTTCCGGCAGAAGGAACGACTTTCGCCTTCTTCGGAGCTGGTTCCCCCACCACAATCCACTGCATTGACTCTCTGGAGTATGGTGATGAATCCAGGTTTCGTCGACAGTAATTAATCGGCGCAAAAACTCGGTAGAATTCTTTTGGAACAGCTGAAGAGTCTCGCGCAACATGTCCATCCGTACGCACTTTTGGTCGATCATCAACAAACGCGGCACCCATCGCGCGGATAATTTTCACATGCATAAATCTTCATGTAAAATCGTATGCACCCGTTCAGTTGATATATCACAAGCCTCAGCAATTCCTTAATGGTTAATCGGCGATCTTCCATCACGGTTGTGTGCACTAAACTGACGATATCTTGCGTTGAAACATTTTTTGGACGTCCAGAACGTTCTTCGTCAAACATTGTTACCCTCTATACTTGTGCCTTTCAAATAGAGGTACTTTCAAATAGAGGTTCCCTTTCAAATAGAGGTACTTTATTACCGCGCGATACTCGATTTTATCCATTGTTCTTAACAAACGTCACCTGTCAACTTTGGAAGGGGCCTAGGGTTTTTGTACTGATCAGAATGACTTGAAATTTTTATGACACTAACATTTACAAATTGAAATTAATTTGAAGCCACATTAATTGAATTAACGGAAATTGAAATTTGACCCAAATTAAATTCGCGCTTAAATGCGAAATTTAACCTAAATTAAATTCGCTTTGCTGGCCGAGTGGGCATTACGTTTCGACGTTGGTATTGGTAGGATTCAATATAGCTCGAAAGTTGATACATCGATGAGAGGCAAGTCCGCATATGCCTTGGTTTTGATAGATGTCAACCCAAATAATTTTAGAAAGTCTTCTCGGCCAACAGGAAGACGCTGATTCTCCGGCAGGTGATCCCTGATGTCTGTCGTTGCTGCATTAAGCTGCTGTTGAGACAATAGCAGAGGGTTGAAGTTCTCATGCTGTGTGTCCGTGATCACGTCCAAGATGCTGGATTGAATACGTTGCAGATTGAAAGTCGACAAGGTCATCTGTAAAGATAGCATTGAAATTAAGTTTGGGACTCGAGCCGTGGTGCCTTCGAGTTGCGGACCATTGATCTCATTGGAGAGTTTTGCCAGTTCGTGCTCTATGGAGGCAAACGTTTTTGCGCCATCTGTTCCGTTTTGCCGAGGAGGTTTAATGTCGACTCGATGATTGATGTTTGCTTTTTGAGTAGGGAGTGCAGCTTTTTCTGATCTCCCTGCATCGTCTTAATGATCTGAGCCATTTGGTTAGCGTACTCCTCGTCCGGAACCCCGAACAACAACCTGGATAGTCCGCCCACTGCGTTTATTCGCCTTGACCTGATCCTTAGCACCTGGTTTGCGCTGGAAAACTGTTCGGTTAAGTGGCGGAACTGCTCATGCAGATGTAAGCTGTCGAGGTGCCGAGGATCATGATCACATGTTGTTGCAACCAGATCGTGTCGTTCTGCAGCGTGCCCAGCTCCGTCCAGTAGGCCTCTAGGTCATAGTAGACCAAGAGTTTCCACTCGCTTGTCGACAGGAAGGCATTTCCCAATGATTGAAAATGCAGTCCTGGATGTGGTCCAGTTGATGACACCTTGATGGGATTGGCCACTATTAGAGGGATCAGTAGGCAGACCAGCAGGATCGATAGGAAAGACGTCCTTCTGCTCCTGGAGCGAAGCCCCTTGTGAGAATTGCTGCCTCGGGGCAACGCTGCCAGATGGTTGGGGTCGTCAGACATCGCAGGTAGAGGCCTGAAGTTGAGGCTGGCCTCCACCTGGACCACCAGGGTGTGCAGTTCCTCGTACGTGAGTGTTGCTGATGAAGCGCCTCGACAAAGCAGGTTCTTGGCTGATTTGGCGGCCGCCTCCCACAATCCTCCCAAAGTGAGGCGCGCGAGGCGGGATGAAATTAAATTGTATGCCCCGAGTGTGGCAAGAGTCGGTTGCCTTGTGTTGACACTCGGCTGAGTGAAGTGAGCTGCTTTTGCGCACCTACGAAATTGGTCGCATTGTCGCAATAGATGTCCTTGCAGAACCTTGTCTCCCGATGAAACGCTTCAGAGCACCGATGAAAGCTTCTGTGCTGAGATCGCACACCAATTCCAGATGGACGGCCTTGGTAGCGAAGCAGCAGAATATAGCGATGTATCCCTTCTGAGGCCGCACACCTCTGCCTCGGTAGTGTATCAGCACTGGTCCGCAGAAATCGACGCCCGAGCGGATGAACGGGCGAGCCGCTTGCACGCGAGCACCTGGTGGATTCCCCATAATCTGATTGAACAGTTGTGGCCTTGCCTTGATACATCGCACACATTGTCGAACAATTGCCCGTGCTAGCTGCTTCCTTTTGATAGGCCAGAAGCGTTGTCTCGTGGTAGCTAACAGCGCCTGAGCTCCGAGATGGCAATTGTTGCGATGAATATCAGTAATCTTGTAAGATTTGCGAACGGCAGCAATATAGTATGCTTGACCTCGAAGGCGAGTTGTCCAACTCCAATCGCCATAACGCCTGCAGGAAAAATTTGGCGATAACTGGGACCAGGATGCCCAATGGGTCGAATATTCGGGTGATGTCTGATGCGGTCGTCCGTTTCGTGAATTTGACCTAAGCGAGGTCCAAGTTAATGCCGATCTGGAAGTCGTCAGTTTTGGGAGCCAAATTACTCCCAAAGTCTTAATGTAGTCTTCTGAAAGGCTGCTGAAATCGAACTAGAACTCCTGGTCTTCGACCCTGATTTGCTGCAGAAGATGTGGATGATTGGCACACCATTTGTGCAAATGCATCCCTGCACTGGTAAGAATCTGACGCAGTTCCTCCTGTGTTTGAATTGCCTCCGTCAAGCTGTCTGCCCTGTCATGACGTCGTCTATGTAACATGTTGTAGTACGCTGCTGCCCAAGGGTGCTCGATCTTGTTCGTCCTGTGCCAGAACCTGGAGGCATTTGGTTGCCACGTACGGGGCACACGTTGTGCCGTATGTGACGGTCTTCAGTTGATATCGCAAAGGCTGGGCTGGACTTGTTCTTCAAATCACCAGTTGAAATCTGCAATCGTCGTGCTGAAGCACTATTTGCCGATGCATCTTGGCGATGTCGGCCGTGAAAACGAAGCGTGGCGGACGAAAACGGGTCATAATCGCAAACTGATCATCCTGAATTGTGGGTCCGGTATGTAGGATGTGGTTCAGGGAAACGTTCGTGTATATTTTTTACTTGAGGCGTCGAAAACCACTCTCAATTTAGTGGTACTACTACTTGGCTTCAGGACACAGTGGTGCGGCAGAAAATAATGTGCTTCCTTAGTCGCTGACCATGTGATCTGCTCCATATGTCCGTTTGTACTCGTCCATGAACTCGAAATACTGCCGTCTTAGATCGGGATTCTTCTCCAGTCTGCGCTCGATCACCATGAATCTTCGTATGGCAATGTCCTGCGAGTCTCCCAGCCTTTCGGGATCTTCCTTAAAAGGAAGCCGCACCAAGAACCGGCCACCGGACTCACGTTGAGTCGTCTGGGTGAATTGTACTTCGCAGGCTCTTTCAGTCGCTGTGAAATTGTGCTGTGGATCCGGTACCTCCTCAACCTCCCAGAATCGATTGATAGTCTGAGTCAGCTGAGTCTCTTCGGTGAGAACTCCAAATGCTACTAGAAGCGTTTGAAGTGTAACTACCCTTCTGGCGATAATCCAACCGAGGAGCGTGTTCTGGGGCTCAGGGAGTTCAAGGCCCAACCTGATTTGCCCGACGGCAAGGACTTCGTAGAAATGCTCTGCACTCAGCAGCATGTCGATTCGCTCCGTTCGGTGGAATTCAGGGTCCGCCAGCTTCATATTTCGAGGAATGCGCCATTCCGATGTGTCGAGGTTCTGAGAAGGTTGAGGAGATATGATTTGATTCAGGACGTAAGCCTCCAACTGCGAAGCATATCCAGACACTCTGGATTTTAGGCCGAGATCCACCTTACGATGCGCTTTCTCGATGCTTCCGTCCACCCTCTCAATCAGTGCAAGTTGCGGTGAAGACGCTAGACCCAGTTTCTTGATAACATCTTGAGAATTTATTCAACGAGTGTCATCAGTAATCGTAAAATATATGGTGGCCGTTTTAAATGAAAATATTGAGTAAATTTGAGTTGTTTTTCCCCAACTTCAACATTAAAAGCACAAGTCATGAGCTCTCAATGAAAGCATACATTTTTGGTAATGGGTTCAACAATAAGAAATACTTTTTTATTCTTGGAAAACCGTCGGGCCTTGGCTTTTTCAGTGAGCAGACATGTTTTGACTCTTTTGAGTCATCTTCGGTGTCTAAAGGATGTGTGGAAGGAAATGACTTTATATAGGTGTAGGATGGGTTAAGCAGGTAGGCCCTAGGTTAGACAAGGTAGAGGGATATTACGTTTGTATTTTTTGGATGATTGGATGTCCATTGGTCTGGTTCGTCGCGCTCCCGTTTTGGTCGGAAGGTGTGGTCTAGTACTGAGAAAATTACTGGAATTTAAAATTACTTCTACGTTGATTGTGTTGTCCGTTTTTCTATGTTTATATATTTCAAGTCTTTCTTGGAATGCAAGTCTCGGTCCTTTATTTTGTTTGTGTAACGATGTTATCGGGTTTGTCATAGTGTCAGGCCCGTGTGCGTGGTGTTGTAGGTACGTCGTTTAGGTGGAGTCTGCCTTGTTGTGTAAGAAATAGCTTAGATATACGAAGCCATGAATGGCTTCTCTAGAGTCTGTCGCATTCCTTGTCCACCATTTTCCTCAGTTTCCTCTGAATGAAGCTCATCTCGGTTGCACTGAAGGTTTAAGAGCCAACGAACTCTGTCGCTATTTCCTTCCGGGCTATTCCTATGAGCCGCAGGATAGGGTAACCTCGCTAAACTTTTCCCCCAAATCCTCTCTCAGCAATAAGTTGCGCACTTACTACATTAGCATAGACGTTTGCCAGATGATACACAGCATACCTACTTACCCGGCTGATAATTTGCTATTTTAAGTGGTATTTTCAAAGAATACTTTTCATTGCAGATATCTTCGTTTGTTGATTAGCGAAAAGCGATCCTTTTCGTTTGTTACCAATTCAAATAGTCTTCAATTGCACACGTCTTTGAAGCGATTTAATGCAGCACTTTAGTATTTCGCACAAAGTTTCCAACTATTACGGTTCTACCGACGAAATATCAAAATACGAATATTCCTTAATCCAATCTGACAGGATAGTTTGTAAATCTGCTACGGCGAACTGCAAATTTTCTTCTTTCCGTCGTCTGATTCAAACGAATTTTTGGGGCGTTTGCCTCACTATATCGTCGCGACTTTGAGGTTCACAATTGCACTTTCGAACACTCGTTGCAAAGATCACTTTTCAATCGGTATCTTCCTGAAAATCACTCATCGCCCCGTGTCGCTCACTCCAATAAGTACGAGCCACAATTATTTGGTTGCTTTGCTGCATTCACAGTCGGTCACAAAGTAAAGTACCCCCCGAAAAATAATCTCGATCTGGATTTCAATCAAAAGGCGTCAATGCGAAAAATTTGTTTAAATTTGCGAGCACAAAAACTTAGTCTCAAAGAGTGCACGGGTAACGAACGAACGCCTTTTAGCGTGTACTTCACTTCCCTCCTTTTCTAATGCGAATTTTCCACTGTTTGCCACTAAACACAAATTAAAAGGTGCTAGTTGCACGGAATACAGGGACAGCAATTCGACGTAGAAAATTTCCGACGCGATCAATTTTCTTCCTTGCTTTGGGGAAATCGCCAATGCAGCCTTAATGGGCTGCTCATTTCGTGATCGTAATTTTTCCACTTGCTCAAAGGCAGTCAAACTCGAACCTTGTCGTCCCGTTACGTGTTTCCCGCTTTGATGTATCAGAATTTTTTTGCCACCGGTGCGAAGCTGCAATTAATCACGAAGAGTAGGAATAAGTCGAGGACCGCAACCACGGGAGCAGAGCAACACAATAATCAAAAAAATTGCTTTGTCACAAGAGTTTTATCTTCAATATATAGTTTCTTCTTTCAGCACTTCATTGCACACCACTTGATATTTTCTTCGCTTTCGTTCTACTCTAACGCGACGCCTCGCCCGCTCGACCTTTTCCATTCTCTCTCACCGTTATTTCATTGGCGAGCCCTCTACTTGTCGTCAATGGTTGTTTCATTGGCGAGATAACGCAATTCATTTTTCTAAATTGCGTTACAAAAGGGTTTGCCATCATCGAATTTTAATTGTAAAGTTAATTTTTTTATTTGATATTCTTACAGTAAAAATCTTTTTTAAATTTACAATTAAAATTAGATGATTTTTAAGGATGTTTTTCGAGCAGTTCGCGATCCTAAGGAGATGAGAATTACGAAAAAGGGGCTGAAGAATCTTCAGGTGGATAATCGATTGTGTTCTTAGCAGGAACAAGAAGCAAGGCAACAGAAAAAAAGTTCGCGGATGAACAGACTGACGCAAATACTTTCGACTTGCTGTAAATGGGGAAACCGATGTGTATGATTGAAACTAAATAAAGACGGGGAAAAACAGACGTGGGGGGGGGGCATCTATCGCTTCCACCTGGATGCCCCACTCTTATTTAGGGGCCGTAAGTATCGTTGGTAAAGACGAGATCGTCTCGAATCTTACTCGCTTCCGCCAAACTCAGTCAGTCGTTTTGCTTTGGCAATTTATCCCTTTAGTAGGTTACCTCCGGCTCGACACCATAGGACCGCGTCGTGTTATCCCCTAATTCGTGAATGCGATGTTTTTTTTATAGTGGGCCCTTGTGCTGGGGAAAAGAACCGGCCCCACGACACCGCGATGCTAGCCTGCCAGCGCATTCACGCGTCCTCAGACAAGGCTAATCTCGGCGAGCACCAACATCCTCGCTCGCCGAGGCAGCAGACCATCGCTGTAACCCTATACGGATATTTTATATCCATACAATTCACTACACCTCCCTGTTAATCTGAATATCTCACTTGTAACCGTTTAACACATAAATTCGGGCTAGGCCTCGTTTTTCAACCCCTTCAGATGCCAAAGAGTTACTGAAATCTCTTTTCGAGCAGAAAGGGAGCGAAGAGTAGGGATTGCTATAAAAGAGACCTGTCCAGCCTGTATGTTTCCTGGCCCTTTCTGTCAGTCCCACCTGAACTCAATGTGCCACATGGTTCTAATTTGCAATCAATATAAGTATATCCGAGGAGAGATCACGTATTTCCTTAAAGAAGTAACTTCACTACCTGCCTCATCTTAGGCACGCAAAAAATGTATGCTGGTCATCATCTACCTCCGCGATGCTATACACGCAATCGAGGGACTGACTTACCAATCGTTTGCCAGCAGGTCTGAAAATATCGCCCATTCAGGAGCTGCTTCTGGTGTGAATCAGTCTCACCGCACCTTCGATTGAGCCATAGCATCGGATAAAAGATGAGGCGTGCAATCTATTTTCTCTTCGTGTTGCTGTTCCAGGACTGTTGCCAATCAATGAGTGAATGTCGTCTCTACTCCTTAACATCAGCCTCCCTGTCGCCTTAATATACGAACGTGGACTTTTTGTGCTCTCTAGCAAGGAGGGCAATAGGTCTCACCCCTGCGATTACCAACAAATTCTGGAACCTGAAAAAGTTTTTCTAGCGTTTCTAGGATATCCGTTCATCTAGCAGGGCTAAAGCCATTTCTGAATTCAAGAATACAGTAGGAAAGCTCGTCGAGCGGAACTGCTGCGTCCCTCCGCCCGTTGGATATCATTTAACACCCTCATTTCGTGCTTTGTACCCATACTATCGTAGAAATAGGTCCACAGTATTGTATGTCGCAACAGTGAGTCCCGATCGTATCTAACTACAGAACGGGTGATATCCAGTCAGCGACGCAGGATTCCCCTTCTTCTTGCTGACCAGCATGAGTCTTGCCACCTTCCAGGACTCAGAGAAGCCCTCTTCACGTGGGCGAGCGTTGAACGTACTGAGCATCAAGCCATGGCAAAAGTGGCTTGCTGCTCAGTTTTCGCCGGCAATTTAAACTTCTGCAAAATGTTGACTTATGTGACAGCTCACTTCAGCTAGTTTTCCGTTCAACATATGATCAGCATCTTAGGTCCGAAATCGCCCTTTCAAATTGTAGCTCATCAAAATATTAATAATGATGCATCGCGCAACAGTCCAAATTCGAATGTTGGCATTGAGATTTATTTTTAGGGTATCTCATTCCATGACCATAACGGAATTCGAAGTGATATGGTCAATATCACGCTCAACCATGTGTTTATTACCTAATTTTTCAATTAGTACCCATCACAGCTGGGTAGGCTGATAGTCCGACAGCAGCATCAGAAACTCAAACTCGATGCCGCGACCGAGGTTTGAACTTGGGACCTGCAGCATAAGCGGCGTGTACCCTAACCCACAACTCCACACGGGCTACCATCAACATATTGCATTTTCTAAATTTGCCTTTGTTCTGACTTTTTCCTGCACGTATTGTCGATTACTTTGCCGCTGATTAGGTGGTGAAACGCAGTTTGGACGTCGTTTTTTTTCCGGTCGTCCAGGTTAGGTATTGTTGTCTCCAAAACTTTACTGTTCGCAGGCGGGTCCAGTGCCAGTGTTTACCTTTTGCTAATTTGAAGTAGGGAATTGAGATTGCCTTGTACTATCATCTGTGGCCATTTCCTGGCTTCTTAAGATAAAGCTGCGCTGGAAGCAGCTCTGTAATCAAAATTACAACTGTATGTTTGCTCAGCTAGCGTACAATTCTCGCACCGTTTGAAAATATTGCTGGATATATTCAAAGTAAACAAGAACAGTAAACAAAAATTATAATTTCTCTAAAGTAGAAAAAGCCGAGCTCGTCGCTGATACATTCGATCCGCAGCAAGACTTCACTCAAGTGATATAAGAGCCATGTTTAATAGCTGCTTGCCCTTGTACCTTGTCTATGCACCATTAAGTATATACAGCAATTGCATAGACCTCCGCCAAGAAGGTGCTTGGCATCATTTCTAGCGGTTCATAGTGTTTAATGTACTTGTGTGTGATATATTCAAACGAGGTATCCGAACACTTGAAAAAACTCAAAAATAAAAAGGTTCCGAAAAAAGATAATATTCCAATTATAACACTCAACAAGTTGGGTAGATAGAATAACGCTCCTGTCAGAAGGATTATGTACTCAACCTATGGTATGGAAACCCTTGTAGTGAAATATACTGAAAAAGTAGAGAAGGCCCAATGAAAATTCTCGTGTCTGATTCGATAGAGACCCCATATAGTTGAGAAAACGTGTGTTGTAATTGCACAAAATTAAAGTGCCTACACGTTCCATAAATATGATTCGAATTTTATAAAACTTATAAGAATGTAACAATCATATATTGGACTACTTTAATGTCGAATTTCATTGAATTTAATTGCACCTATGCGATTTTATTGAGAAAAATATGAAATTTACAGATCATACTACTATTAACAAAGTTCAGTGAATTTAGACTTCTAAGGTATTGTTTTTGTTGTACTCATAAAGATCTATCTCCATAATCTTTTTCAGATTTTTCGAGTCAAAGGTTTCCAATCGAGATGATAGGGGACACCAATTTCGCATACATTTTCCCTTTCCCTGCACCCTCCGTAGCAACCACTGCCATTTTAAGACCTGTTTTGAAAAGTGCCCATCAAGACCTTTCATTTGATATCTCACATGGCCATCTTTGGTAAAAAAAAAATTTTAAGCTTCGCCTCCCTACATGGGGAGACCCAATAATATCTAAGAATTAGTCATGGCCATGTCCAGGAAATGGTAAAAGCGCCTTATAAACCAACGTTTGCTCAGAAGTCTAATTTTATAATGACCCATTACGGAGTCCATGAGGTCTACACCTCCCAGTGCCGATTATATTCTGCCACAATATAGGGCCGTTCAACATTGATTTGTTTCTTTTGCGACCTGTCGAATCTACTTACGACAGATGCGGGATTTTTGCCAGCAAAGTTGGATACTAGATTCACAATTTTATTATCTCCCCAGGCCACCACCGATATGTCAATAACGTTATAGCTTGCAACCTGTTCAACCGGTGTGCCTCTAGGCTGTTTTTCTTCTGGGACTTTACAGTTCGGAATACGGTTTCTCCGAACGGTGCCCAAAGCTAATATATCCCGGTGTGACAAGAATTCGATCAAGGGTAGCGATGTATAATAATTGTCAAAAATAGTCTACGAGTATAGTTTTGGTTGGCAGGAATCTCTCTGGCAAGTGGGACCACTACATTAGATGACGCAACTAATTGAGGCTCGTCATCTGCGCATATATTCTCTTGGCCACTGTAAACTTCAAATTTGTAGCCATAATCACTTGCACCACAAATCACAAACAGTGTGTCTGGCAAATATTGCTTTAGAGCACTTCGTGCTTTGGTTGAACACATTTGTTCACCAACAGACAAATGTTGCTCTAGAGGCACTTTTCTAAAGTTATGATTCAGCTTTTCAATTATTGGCCTGATTTTATAAAGTCGATCAGAATTTGACTGACTATACGGTAACATTTTAGAGTTATCATTGAAGTGTAGTGCTTGTACTACTTGCCTCAGAAACTCAAACCGTTTTAGCATCATTATCTCGCGTATGTTGGCATAGCCATATTTCTGTGACCAGTACATTCGAACAGGGCAATTATGGACATGAAGTAAATAATTCGAACAAACCGTCTTATTTCCTGGCTTGTGACATTTATAGGTTTAATGGCAAATTTTTGCACGCTATACAGGGTTGTTTCGTCTCTTGTGAGATCCACAATGTCGTCAGTAAAAAAGTAAGAAAATACCTGATAAGGCGTCTGCAATTCCAGTATTTCATTTGGTTACTTGGAAGATCCCCAAAACCCTCATCTGGTCTTCATTCAGCTCTAAGTTTTTAGTTTTCCATATGATATTTGTTTTGTGGCCACATGTGCTTCGTGAAGTAGTTGTTGATTTTGGAGCTGGTACTGGGTGCTGAAACAGCAGGCGGTATCTCACATGCTTGTACTGGTCTCAGAACTCGGTAGCAAGATGTCATCTTCCTGATCTTCTAGGAAGGGTATTTCGAGTTCCTCATCCGAGTCTTGGCATAAATTTTGATTTTCCAACATGTACGATGGATCAGCTTCATCGTCGTCGTCTGAAAAGTCTAAGCCATCCTCACTATGTTGCCATTGGTTTAGAATGTTTTCCAATTCCACAGTTGACAAAGGCCTACAGCCTGAACGTGGAAACCTCAAACTCATATTGGACCTGAAAAGAGAAGATATTCCTCTCACGAAAAAAGATATAAAATATAACAGTTTAGCGCAGTGTTGCATTACTGCATCCAAACAAAACTCGAGACTATGTCTCTAAAAACAATCTAAAACATTTGAATTGCATGTTCTTAGCAAAAACCAATAACTAACCGTTACTCCGCAGCAATTTAACGTCAATATTTTCAAAATAACCACTCAAAAAAAAAACGAAAATTACGCGTGAACAACACAAACCGGTTCTAAGGGACCCGTCACTTCTCGTGGCCAACAATTACAAATAACGTCGTCTAGCGCAAACTTAGTTAACTAATACCTTTTCATAGCTGCTTTGCTGCAGATATGCAAAGGTATTTTATTCGTTGCTTTGAACGACTTTGCTAGTTCGAATAGTATGATGCACATCTGCTACTCAGCGCCGTCAAGGGTTAAAGAGCATTTTTCTTGAAAATTCCTGATAGGCTGTTAAACTTTGCTGGGCACCCTCGAGGTTCTTTCCCTAGTGCTTCGCTTTTCAACATTTTTACCTCTGATATAAATAATAAATAAATCTTCGGTCTCGGTCCACTGGTGGTCTTCCAATTTCGAAATCCGAGCAGCGATGAACTGACTTCGTCGACCGAGTCAGTTTCCCCACTAGTCTGCGTCGACCGAGTCAGTTTCCCCACTAGTTCTTGAAATATGATGCTCATCTTTCTTCAATTTTATTTTCATCAGCGATGATATTGCCAATGTCATCACGGCAGAGCATGGTCTTGGGCTGATAATGTCGTTTCAGGCTTTTCACTACTTGTCTTGTTGCTCACTAGACTTACATCGATGTTTCTCAATTGGTCGTCATAGTATTTTCTTTTCTTATTCTAATTATCTTATTCGCTACTCTTCTGAGATTTTCATAGTGTTCTCTCTTCGTCCTGGTTTTCCTGCCTAAGTATTGTTTGCGCGCCTGAATCTTTTCGTCCTTTTGTTTTCAGCGATGTGTTAGATAGGATAGGATTTAGCTGGTTGTCGAGGATCTCCGTAAAAAAATTTTTACACAGACACTGTTTGGAGTCTTTCGATGTTGAATTTCTGTAGAGGGCTGGTCTTCGCTGAATACGCATTTGGCATACGACATTGATAGGTTACAATTGGCTCCTCGGAATGTGCGGACGTCAAGTATGCTCGATGCCCATCTTTGTTGTCCACGGAGGAGATGAGCTTTGTTTTATTGTCATTGATTTATACCCCTGCTAGTTTTGCTTCACTGTAGAGTTTCAGGAAGAGTTATCTGGCGGTCGTTAACGACCGTGTCTAAATGTTGATGTCGTCCGCATAGGCTACCGCTTGGCTTGACTTGTATAATAATATACCTCTTGTATCGACAGGCAGCTTTCTTATGAGTACGAAGTCTACCCGAAAACTATCCGACGCGTTTATATCTGCGCGCCAGAACATTCGGGCGACCACTTGGGTGTATGAGTACGAGAGTTGTTCAAATATGATGGAGACAAACGCTGTAGATGGCGCGCATGTATGTTTTGAAGGTCGTGGCTTGAGTATGTGATAGATGGGTCCCTTACGAACAGTGTGGCATAGTTTTCGTCGGGACTGTATGTTTCACGCGCGTTAAAAACACGGAAAATTTTCTGCGTTTGCGAAATCAGTTCGGTAGTGAATGCCTGAGGAGGGCTGCTGTGTTTAAATGGGCCAAAACATTTAAGGATGGTCGCGAAACCCTCGAGAATGAGCCGCATGATCGTCGACCGCAAACCAGCATCACACCAGACAACATTTGCCGCGTAGAACAACTCATTTTGGAGGACCGTAGGATGAATGTTCGAGACATTTCGGCTGAACTCGGCATCGGTATTGGTAGTGTAGAGTCTATTATCCACGAACACCTTCAATATCGCACAATAACACTCGAAACGGAGGAGCACTCCAGCACGAAGTGGGATCTTCTCCAGGATAACGCGCCCTCATACTGTGCATCTCACACTCGATACAATATCGGAATTGGGGTGGGAGATACTGGAGCACCAACTTCACTTTCTTTCGACATACTAGAAGAAATTCTGATAATTTAATAGTTTTATGATCGAATTATTTTTCATTCCTATTTATTTATTATTTATATTTTTGATTTCTATTCATCTATTAATTTGTTTGTTTTTTTTTTTCACAGGAAGCCGATTTTTCTTCTAATGAATGGAATAATTGAAAGCTTCTCAGCGCAATCCGCATTTTTTTCAATTCAACTTTAAATTTAGAAAATCATTGAGTAACCGCCTCACCCGTCCGTTTGACAGAACACCAAATGGACTCGAAACAACAAAACAATGTATCTCGTTGCTTTAACGTTTAGATTAAAAACGCAATGGCAACGCTCGATACACAATTAGAACATTGGGCTGCAAATAATTTGCCATTAGACAAATTTAATAAACTTCTCACAAATCAAGGGATGATGAAATCATCAGCATCGGGACCGATACCGACGGCTGCAGGTGCAATGTCTGCTCCCGTCGTCGTAGCCTCACAGCTGATAACGACAGCTCCTCCAGTGGTATTATCAAAACGCGACAGTTTAGGTAGCAGTAGTAACGCGAGTACAGGCAGTGCCGGTACAAACAATAACAGTAGCAGTAGTAGTCTTAGTAGCAATAGTGTTAGCAGTATGAATGGATCGGATTATAAACAACAGCAACTTCAACAACTACAGCAACAACAAAAGCATCAGAAAATGATCGAGCAAATGACCGCTAATTTAAGTCTGAATGAAACCAGTGAGAATTCGGATGGTAGTGTACCATGTTCATATTGCGCGATATCGTTTCTTGATAAAAACGAACTTCGACAACATTGTCAAACGGAGAGCCATCAAAATGTGATAATGTCCGATGAAGGTAAGTTGGGATGTAAATAAGCTTATGCACAATATCATTTTACTTCAATTCGGCTTTAAAAATAAGCCCAATGCTTTTCCATTGCAGGTAGGGATTGGAAATGGAGACCACCACCCCGAGGATATACCGCCGACTCCTATTCGCTATGTGAAAGTTTCAGCGAGTCACAGTCATGTCACTATGGCAATCAATGTGTTGAGGCACATGGCTTAGAAGAACTCAAAGAGTGGAAAGAGCGTTTCGAGTATCGTAAAATGCGTCTTCAGCGTGCCTGCGAGAAAGAATTGTACGGAAAAAGTTACACCGAAGAACTTTTAGAGAAATGGGTGCAAGCTACAAGTCCCGATAAAGTAATGCGTGAAAGAATTGACGGAGTCGAAGAAACATGTTCTAATGAATTAGTAACAACAATCAGCTCGAAAGTATCGAAACGTGAATGGACGTTTGTTGTGAAAACACAAAGGCATTTACGTGCAGTGGCTCTATTACAAGACTCACATCGTCATTACTTTTCAATAAAATCGATAATGCCGGACTGCAAGGCGGGCAACAAGAAAGGAGTTTCGAATAACGCATCCAACGCAAAACAGCAGCCCGGAGAGATAGAATTGAAATGTGATCAAGAGTGGGTTGCGTTCAACTTTGATCGTACATTCAAACCCACGCCGGATTCACCAATCCTCGAGCATCGCATTAAAATTGCGTTCAGCACAGATATCTATGGAACGTTTCGCCAGTCTGTGTGCTTCGATTTTGGTATTGATCCTGTACTAGTCAAACATATTTGCGTGGATGTAGTGCCGGTAAGTGATGCTGAAAAGATCCAAGAAATTAAAAAGGACATTATAAGCTCAGCAGCACAACGCTGGGATGAAACGAATTCGGTTCTGGTCAAGTTCGAAACCACAATCGGGTCACATCTTAAGACTGAAGCCTACTTGAATGATTTGAAACGGGAAAAGGATTTGCTAGAGCGATATCCATGCCCACGGGCAGCAACATTTACGCTAACTCAATCAACAATCCTTGATAAACGATTGACACGAAATAATTATCGATCACGAATCCATGAGTTGCTCTATGTTGAAGAGATTGCGCGTTACGAACAAATTGCTCGATACAATCTTGCAACAAAACTGCGGATTGCGTCCAATTACATGCTGACGCCGAGTGGAATGGCAACGAGCACAGCGAAATATTCACATTCGGGCGAATTGTTTGCTTTGATGAGTCTTGGGAAGGATATTTCAGAAGACACATCAGCTGGTCGTCTCATTCTCTCGAATTGTTTAAGCGTGTATTTATCAGCATCTTTAGCGCCTGGCGAGGCAGAGAACGTGAAACGAGAAGTCTATGAAGCTGTGATCGAAGATAAAGGCAAAAATATGATATATCTGAAACTTTCAGCGAAATGTGTGCAGGGCTTGGGTTTGAAACCTGACACTGATTTCCAGTCCGACATTCAATTCCAATTGAATCGGTTATCCTACTGCGAATGGCATAATGCTGTCGATCAAATAGCCGATTTTCGAATTATCTTCCCCGATACATTTATCGAACCGAATATTCCGTGGACTCCGAAGAAACAATGGTCTGATGCATGTGATCCGAAATTAAATACGAAACAAAAGGAAGCTATCAATGCTATTACAACACCTATCAATGTTCAACTACCTCCGATACTTTTGATTGGACCGTTCGGAACCGGAAAAACATATACCTTAGCACAAGCAATTAAGCAACTTTTAAATCAACCTGAGGCGAGAATTTTAATTTGTACCCATTCAAATTCAGCTGCTGATTTGTATATAAAGGAATATTTACATCCCTGGGTTGAGAAGGGAGTGAAGGAGGCAACACCACTTCGTGTGTATTATCATAAGCGATGGGTAGCAACTGTCAATAGTGTTGTACAAAAGGTAAGTAAATATATTTGATATTCTGAATTGATGGTAACATAGGGTTTAAAATATGGAATAAGTTCATAGTGTTGAACTTTGTTGTAAAACTACGAAGTGTGACAATTAAGTAATGAGACTGATTTTATTGCCGCGCTTGTGGTAAACCTGTGACCTTGAAATTCCCTTCCCCTTCCCCCGCATCCTTCCCCTCTCCATTGATATATTTACCATCGCTCTAGCTTGTTTAGTTCGCCTGCTGTGTCGTGTTGAGTAGACGTGTGTTGGTGGTGCTCGTCACGAAAATGGAGAAACGAAATCAAGAGCAACGCGTCGCGATAGAATTTTGCGCCAGATTGGGCGAAACAGCTTCAGAAACGTACGCTAAAATTGTATGGTGATAGTGCTCTTAATCGTGCCCAGGTGTTTCAATGGCATAAAGAGTTTAAGAAGGGACATGAAAGCGTGGAAGACGAGGCCCGGAGCGGAGACCAGTCGAGGTGCAGACTGACGCGAATGCGCAGCGTGTGCGCGCCCTAATCCGTGAAGAGCGGCGTTTAAGAGTTCGAATGTTGGCCTCGGAACTGGGTATGAACTATGAAACAGTCAGACCAATTTTAACCGACGGTTTTGGGATGAAAAAGTTGTGCGCGAAGATCATGACAACGCACCGTGCCACACCGGCCTCAGCGTGTCCCAGTATTTGGCCTCTAAAGAGATCGCCGTGTTGCAACAGCCGCCTTATTCGCCCGATATGTCACCCTGTGACTTTTTTTGTTCCCTGGAACGAATCGGTGGTCAAAGGAACCCATTTTGAGTCGATTACGGACATCCAGGCGGCCGTGTCGAGCGTACTAGCGGACATCCCAGTCGAAGCGTTCCAGCAATGTTACGAAGCATGGAAAACGTGCTAGATTCGTTGTATAGCTGCCCAAGGGGACTACTTTGAAGGGGATGGCACAGTTGTAGAATAATTTTTAAATATACGGTTTTCATGGAATCAGTCGCATGACTGAATTGTCACACCTCGTTTTCAGTATATCCATTCAGCTGCTTAGGAATGATCTGTTTATAATTCTTAATCAGAACTTTTTTTTAAGTTCCAATATTATTTTTTGTTTTCTCATACTATTCTTCAATTTTCAGTATTGTATAATCGATGGCAACGGTAACTTTCGGCGTCCTACAATAGACGACATCCTGAAGCATCGCATTGTCGTCGTGACTTTAAATATTTCAATGGAGCTAGCAACATTAGGTTTGCCTAAAGGCTATTTCACTCACATATTTCTTGATGAAGCCGCTCAAGCAATGGAGTGTGAAGCTATAATGCCACTAGCATTAGCCAACGAAAATACTCGCATTGTGCTTGCAGGCGATCATATGCAAATGAGTCCAGAATTATTTTCAAATTTCGCGAAAGAGCGTAAACTTCATATATCTCTACTAGAACGTCTATATGATCACTATCCGTCGAATTTTTCATGTAAAATATTACTTTGTGAAAACTATCGTGCGCATGAAGCAATTATTAAATTCACATCGGAATTGTTCTATGAACAGAAACTAATTGCTTCAGGGAAACAACCACGACACGAGAAGTTTTATCCACTAACATTTTTTACTACACGTGGCGAGGATGTACAGGATAAGAATTCAACAGCATTTTATAATAACTCCGAAGTGTATGAAGTGGTGGAGAGGGTGTGTGAACTGAAAAAGAAATGGCCAAGCTCGTGGGGTAAAATCAATGATCAGAGTATAGGTATTATGACACCTTATGCCGATCAGGTATGAAAGAAATATTGTTTTAAAAAAGTATTATTTTGATTGGTTTTTTTTTTATGTTACAGGTGTTTCGAATCCGATCAGAATTGCGAAAACGTAGAATGGGCGGGATATCTGTCGAGAGAGTATTAAATGTTCAGGGTAAGCA
Organism: Odontomyia ornata; assembly: GCA_963969285.1. Lineage (NCBI taxonomy): Eukaryota > Metazoa > Arthropoda > Insecta > Diptera > Stratiomyidae > Odontomyia > Odontomyia ornata. The sequence goes on along the minus strand of OZ017741.1, from coordinate 59,376,130 downwards.
ATTTCGAGCTATTTTCTTATCAACTGTTCGCACTCGGCGTACTTGTACGTTGAACAACAATAGCGGAAACACAACAGATGATTCCGATTATGGGTTTTTAAGTAATTCAAAACTCCTTAATACTGCAATAACACGAGCGCAAAGCTTGGTTGCAGTAGTTGGGGATCCAGTTGCGCTATGCTCTATTGGTCGATGCCGCAAAGTGTGGGAGCGTTTTATAGAGATTTGCCATCAGAATAAATCACTATTTGGTATAACATGGTCGTATTTGCGTTCGCAATTAGATGGTGTAGAATTAAAGAGGATTTATGTGTTGAACCCACTTGCTCCAGAGTTCATACCGCGTTCCTTGCAGCCTGAGTCTTATTTGCGTCAACAGGCTATTGCAGCAGCAGCTGCTGCTAATCAACAAGTTATGCAAACAGCTGCGCAGCAAACGATGAACCAAATGCCGCAGAATTTTAACAGCCATCCATATGGAATGGTGAGTCAAAATGCAGTAGGTGGACCACATATTCTTCAAAAACCTGTACAACCTCCAGTACCTCATACAAGTCCAATGCAGATGCGCCCGATTGGGCATCCGCCGCAACCATACAATATGCCTGGACCACCACCTCCTTCCCAGCCAAACGCCAATCAACAACAATATTCCCCTTACATAATGTGGCCGCAGCAACAACCACAGCAGCAGCAGCAACAACCACAAACTTCTCAACTAATTCGACCAAATTATCCGTTACACACCCAACCAAATATTCCCCCTCCCCACCAGCATCAAATGAGTACGAACGCAGGAGTAAGCCTGTGGGGCCCGCCGCCGCAAAACAACCCGTGGGGTGTAATTCCAAAGCCTGGAATGAATCCAAATGTTAATCCTAATATGCGACCACCATCTCAACCGCCACCGCTGCAAAATCAGTCGATGAACATGGCCATGAGCAACATCAATCTTCGACCGCCAGGAGCCATTCAGCCACCGCAAATCCAACAACCTCATCAAATACAGCCAATACGTACTCCACAGGACTTGTCACATTTGAACAAATTTGTGTATCAAAGTCAAAATCCAGTCATGATGAATCAATTAAACCTTCGCAACCAGTTACACAACGGGCCTGCTAGTCCGGTTGATATTTCTCGATCTGGCGTGAATACAGCTGGTGGTGGAATTAACACTGGCGCCAATTTGCATTTACCGAATATGAATAGTTTTTCCGCACACCCATACCTCACAGCCCCAACACAACCGAATATTTATGCAAAAGAAAAGGAAATTCAATTTTTGAATAACGTCCATAATATTCCTGTCAATATGAACTCTGCTCCGATACATCCACCGCCTCCACCTCAACCACCAAGTACTCAACCGTTTCCAGATTTCAGTGTCTTACTCCCACCCAATATGAATTTCTACGACATGGCACTCGAGCCAAAAGAAATTCAATACAAGTGGTACCTTCATCTATTGGAACATCAAGGGCAAGAGGCAGCAAGTAAGTTCACGGACATTCTAAGACAAGTAATGGCTGCAGCGACCTCTATAACAACGAAAAATTTATTAGGACCGCCGCATCAGCCCCCGTTGCAACAACAGCAAGGAGCTGTACCTTCTCAAATTGCAGCTTCGGGAAATGGAAGTTTAAGACCCGCACCTCAACAGCAATTAGGCCAATTGGGTGCGATATCGAGCTCTTCGCTATCATCACTAGCTAGCAATTCTGTCGCAGGAAATAGTTTGGATAACAATAATATCAATTTCAATCAGCAGATAGATTTGGTGTTCAATTCGTTGATGAATGGCAATGAGATGAGTCAACCTATTCTGCGCGATTTGCTCGGTATGGTTAGTTCAACAACCAACAATAGCAGTAGCAATAGTAACATGATGGGGAAAGAACCTATACAACAACCAATTCCACACCCGCCACCTCAACAACATGCCCCTTTCCCATCGCCACTTTTAAACGCTGCTAATCCTATGCTTGCCCCACCTGCTGTCAGTGGCCCCGATCTTTCTCTTTCATCGAGAATGGAATCCGTTCCTTTGTACAGACGACAAGCAATGGGTAATGGAAGTACAAGCTACAGTAGTACACCATCATCTCATCCAGCGTCGATTGGTTCGCCAGACCTTATCAATGATACATTGAATAATCCAGGCTTTATGGAATCGTTGTTTTCAACAAGTGATCTAACACCTTATGCCAGCGTAAATACCATACAAAAGTTGTTCAACAACTATGATATGAAGGGAAACGAATGCAATGATTTGTTGATGAATTCACGAAATCATAATCAACACAATCAATTGCAACATTACACTCAACAATCGCAACATGCTCAACAACAGCAGCATCCGCAACAAACGCAACCCAATAGTGGTAGCCATGCAAGTCATGCTACATATGCTGCGGTTCTGAGCCAAGGACCAAATCTCTCAGCAAGCTCTCATCCCAATGCACAACATCAACAGCAGCAACAACAACAATCCATTAACTCGCATTTACATTTAGCATCCAACAATCCTTCGTCGAGTGGATCCAACCCAACAATTGCACCTGGTTCACACCCGTCATCATCCAATCCATTGCATCCTTCGGCCAATAATAATAGTCAATCTAACCATCCAACATCCTCATCGTCATCATCAGTGTCCTCGGCTTCTACTGCCCAGGCACACAATGATACACGCGATCCATTTGCTGCGATTCGCGAGTTAGGACCTCGATCAAATGGTTTTTATAATTATTTTCAGTGAAATATTCACTAAATACATAATATGAGGTTATAAATTCAATTAAATTAGAAAACTTAGATGGAAAATCGGATAGAAAAGCGATAGGGAGAAAGAGTGGCGAGAAATAATAGAAAAGTAAAACGATTAGATTGGGATGAAAACAGAAAGATTTTAAATAATGAAGATCTATCGGTTAAGGATAAGTAAAAATATATATGTATAAATAAATATAATTAAAAGAAAAAGATAAAAAACACTAAAAAATGTCATTTCAGAGCATGTGGAGAACATTTTTGCATGCAAAAACTATTTAAATATTACAATTATAATAGAATGTAAAAAATTAGAACGAAAAGAAAAAAATACATGATAATTACAAAAACTGTAAATTTTAACACATCTATATTTAACAAAAATTAAGTATTTAGGATAGAAATAACAAAAGAAAAAACGAAGAAAAAAATATACACACGAAACATAAATATTGAATTCATTATTTTTATTCACACACATAAATAATTTAGGTTGATGAATTTTTTACGATATAATTAACATTATTTTGTATTGCTTCTACTACTTTTATTACTTGAATGTTTTCTTTATAAATTCTACGTATTTACTATTAGTGTTTTAGGTTAAAAACAATTTGGGAATTCAAATAGTGCAGAGAATATAATTCAGGATGATTTTTTTAAAATATTTTATTATAACTACTGCCATTTTAATACGGATACACAACTTGTGGTGCATGAACTGTCATCATATCTTAATTGAAAAAATTGTTTTGTCCTTCAAAAACAACCTAATATGAAAAATCCATGGAAACGAGAATGCAAGAAAGAATGTAGAGTCCAAGTGTCACCCCCTTGAGAGTCCAACTGTCGCCCCCTTAGTCATAAAGGAATGTTCCATTTTCAATAAAAATTTTTCAAAACTGCAATATATTCAAGAGAACATTTGTATATTTATCAAAAAAATTTGTAATGTTTTTCATTGAATACAAATGAATTGATTTGAACACTTATTCTTTTGTTCCTAAAACATATAATCGCCACACAAAAAAAGTTAAAACAATAGCCTTCATAAAAATAAACCCTACGATATCCTTTATTGTGCTGATGTGGTGCTCACTGTGCGATCAAAAGTTGTCACTCAATATAAATAAAAAAGCAGTGCATTATTTATTCATATTTCTATTTTTGCATTTGTACTAACTGCAACCGTCCTTAGACTTTTCATATTAGAATAGAAGACATTGGCCTTTTATCTAACGGAAGCATTAGAACTTAGGATTTCATAAAAGAATTATTTTCATATGTTTTACTTTAGTTCAATGCTCCATGATGTATGAAAAACCAAAACTTGACACTAAAATACTTCAGTTCCATCGGTCTCTTGTAAGCCGCTCGTCAATTTCCGACCGCAATAAATCAAGTTAAGCGATTCGTTACGCTCGTACAATCTACATCTGTTTATGATTTCATTCGAATACTCTATGTAAAATTGATGTGAATCGAATCAATGTGCATAATGTGCCACCATTTTTATTGGAGATTTTAAAATATACGTATAATATCCATTCCGAAATTTCCGCGCTAGCCCAATTTCAAATAACCAATGAAATTTGGATTTGAAGAAAAAATGCTAATGTATTTTTATGATCACTTGTGTCGTTCGGTTATAGCTGCAAGCTCCTTCTGTAGACTGACTTTTATTTGAAGTGCTTAATTCATGTTTGTCTTATGTGTGTCCGTCCACCCAGCGGCGATACGTTCTGATTTTAAACCAGCACGTATCATAATTGAACAGGCTTATAGTCCGTCCGAAGGACCACTCGAACTAAATCTCTTGACGCCAACGAGACTTGAACCAGAGACCTTCGGCTTACGGGCTTAGTGCTCTAACCACTAAGCCACGCAGACTACTTTGTTTTATGTTAGGTCAAGATGAAATTCATGAGTTATCGACAAACGCTATCAATTCGTTATATAATACAATTGACCGAAACCCTGTCTTCGTTCTGTTTCATTTGAGGATCTTTTTTGTGTAAATTTAAAGCTATAATTATTTTAGTATAATGTAACAATTCACTGGGCAAGAAAATAAAAACTAGCAGCATAGCCTTCAATGACGACTTCCGCCTCGTACGTCTCGCCATCTGAATTTTGGTGATCGTTAGCTCTTCTCGGCTTCCTTGCCTTCTGGGAAGTTTGAAAATTTATATAATGTGCATAGTTTCTTGCACATCTTGATACGTATTTGGAAGTCGCCGTCTCTCAGCCAAATGTCTGAAGAATCGGTTCGAAGGATATCATTATTTTGCTACATCTCCAATTCAATGAAACTTTGAGGAAGAGTACTGTTAGGCAAAGAGGTTAGTGTAATCTTTCAAGTACCGGCTGGATTTTTATCAAAACACTATTCCAAATTTTCTCTTGGTTTCGCGGTAAATCTTATTTCAATGGGGTACAATAAATTGTATTGCTCATAAAAGTTCTCACGTATAGTAGTCACCTTAATTCCTGTATCACGAACTTTAAAAATGTTTTTACTGTGATTAGACTAATTTTTCATTTTCAGCTTTATTATTTGAATTTTTAATCCCTTTCATTGTTGCGATAGAAAATATCGTCAAGAACTATGTCACTATTGGATTCCCTTATTCTTTTAACTTGATACGTAATTAAAAGTATGCTTTTAAAAAACATAAAATTCATAACAAAAAAAAATTAAAATTTGAAAAACATAAAAAAATTAAAAGAACCATCAAATATTGAGTAATTATTTAATTGATGAATATTAATATTAGACAGTTGGGAATGCTCTTTAACTTAAAAGGAAAACATGCATATTATATTTCAAATTTAGCAACTTAAGAAATAAGTGAAATGAAAAAAATTACGAAGAATAAATTAATCACAAAAATCAAATAAAATTAATAGAATATTAATTTTAAAATAAAAAAAAGGACAAGACCGAGTAAAAATGAAAATGTGATGCTAGTAATTAACCGAAAGAAAAATATTACTGATTAAATACAAAAAAGAAGAATAAAAAAAAATTGAAGTAAATCACGACAAAAATTTTTACATCATTACAGCATCAATCTCATACTGTCTATGTGTAAATTTAATAAATTAATACACATGCAGACAAAATTCACTTCTAATTTGTGTATTTTAGTCAAAAAATATCTCGATTTAATCAAATCTATCTCTCTATTACTTTAATTGCAAAAAAGATGAAAAAAAAATAAATAAACTGTATATATAATTATGCGACAAACATGCAAATAAAGATGAAAAAAGTAAAGCTACTAAGAAAAAAAAAATATACTTCATACATGTATTGTGAATTATGAATATTGCACTACAAACAAAAAATAAGAAAACAACTGAAAACAAAAAAAAAATAAAATAAATTGTAGACTAAAATTTAAGCAAAAGAATTATTTAAAGTAAATTGTATTTTAAAACGGAACAAATGAGAGTAATCACTGAAAAGAAGAGAGGAATAAATATTTATAAGAAAAATAAGAAAAAAATAACCGACTAGAATGTCTATGACTTAATATTAATTTATTCAAATTTACAAATAAATATTTTAGTGCATCAAACACACAAAAATATATATATAGCAAGGTAATAAAACAAAAAATACAAAATTTGGCTAAAAATAAAAACTGAAAAATTAAGTTTTGCAAATTTAAATCTATACACCTATATAGATTAAAGAAAATTAGGGATTAAAAAAAAATCCGAAAAAAAACATTTAATTACATTAATAAATAAATACATGTATCTATAAGAATGATATAAAATTATATAATGCACTTTTTTAAAAACTAAAACTAAGAAAATTTAATGGTAGAACATAAAAAATAGATATTAATAATGATAATAATATTAGAGAAAAGAATACAAATCCAAGAAAATTGATATGTATGATTCTATATAACTGAAAAAGTTGAAACGATTAAAACATATATTATAAGTATACTGTAAACTTGAAAAGTATAATTATTGGAAATGATAACAGATTTAAAATATAAATAATTTTAAAACAATACAAAAAAATAGAAAAATATATTTTAATCTCTCATTAACACATCAATGACAGAATAAACAAAAAATACAAAAAAGTTTCGTCTAAAAACCAACAAAGATTTGTTTAGAGGCGGTCCTTATAATGAATCGACGGTAATGGTGCTTGTCAGAAGTGCTGTTAAAAGGCATAATCGGATGCTTGATGACGTTTGTAAGTAGAATTTAGAGGATGCCCCTTGACATATTAGTCATTTCTGCAATTAACCCATGGTGCATATTACAAAAAATGGAAGCGAAATAGACTACATGCAGTTGTTTTGTTGGGTTTTATTTATTTGGTATCCGCAGACCAATTCTCTTTTTTCTTTAAAAGCCGTCGGGCCTTGCTTTGTTGTGTGAGCAGACGCGTTTCGACTACTTCGAGTTATCTTCTTCAGACACTGAAGATGACTCGAGGTAGTCGAAACGCGTGAGTTGGGTACAAAACCCTTCTGACATGAGCGTAGGTCTGTTTACCCAACTTGTTTTCTTTGCATTACAGGCCTGGCCATTAGAAGGTTGGGGGATGAATAGGAACCCAAGTTGAAGCACTGTACAATTGAAAACGGAACAAATTCACAGGATTATTGCGTTGCAATAAGGATTTCAAAGAACATTCACTGAAGCAAACCGCTTTGTGATTTGCTATACAAGCACTACGATACACAGGCAATCACTCTGGAGGGCATTCAAAATCAGGGTTTAAAAACGGGTATCAGTATTTCAAGAGCTTTTGCGTAAGTGGCGTTTACCTTTGTGCTATCTCTCTGTTTTCAAGATGTTGCATTGGCGGGAATATATGAAATAGGAAACCACAAAAGCGCATTTATTCTATAGCTTCTCGACTTCAAATTCGGACTAAACAATTTCAGAGATTGGGAAGACACAATTTAAAATTGAGGAATAAATAAATTTCAAATTAGAAGTTAATAATTCAATCAATAAACACTATATATATTATATATATATATATATATATATATATATATATATATATATATATATATATATATATATATATATATGTATATATATATATATATATATATATATATATATATATATATATATATATATATATATGTATATATATATGTATATATATATATATATATATATATATATATATATATACACGGTGGACTTTTGATAATTCGGACAGGTACGTTCTGGCTTGTCCGAATTACCAAATCGGCCAGATGACCGAGGACATTCATAAACTAATATTTTAAGTACCTTATGCATATAACAAAATCGTTTTATTTAAATGTACAAAAATTTTATTTGCTCAAATTCATAATTATAAAGTTAGAATATAAATCAACAAACTGTACCAGAAATAAAATCAATCCAGCAGTAGTTATTTGAAAAAATTTGTAATCTTTGCTTGACGAACGAACCCGTTTGAGATCTAGCATGGCTTTTTCTTTTTATTTTTGAAGGCACAATATTTCACATATATTGTACTCTTCTTGTTCTGCATACTCAATGCATTTGTTAAGTGCAGACACAGCTTCAGAATGGGAAACCTTCGTGTTTTCGACAAGTAGTTTGTCGATTTGATCTTCATCGTCTTCACCTTCACTACTCAGTTCTTGAATCGCGTCATATGCAATCCATGCGTTAACTTCTGAAAATTGGTAGACTTAAGGAGAAATATCATTGAGCAAGACGATAATTGCATTTTCTTCTGACCTAACAGTTAAATGTACTCTCAATGTGGAAATAGGCAATTCATCTTCAGATTCCCATTCATCGACTCCTAAAAGTTTATTCCAACATTTTCGCAAAGTGCTTTCTGTGACACAGTTTCATGCGTTGGCAACAATCATTCCAAGATCTTTGAGATTGAATTGTTTGATGCACTCGTCAGCTAGGGTAGCCAAAATATGGCAAATATAACTCTTACGAATGGCGTTTTGATCCATGGGTTGTATGAGTGCAGTACTATTGGGAGGGAAAAACATAACACAGATTTTGCCATCATCGCTTCTTATCCCGGATTTTGTTGAATGGCAAGTCGCATTATCCAATTACAGTAATGCTCTTTCTGGCGACCCTTCACTTTTTATATAACGTCTAACATGCTTGACAAATGATGTATGGTACCATTCTTTGAACAAAACTTCCGTCATCCAAGTATTTTTGCTACTGACGTACTCCACGGGTAAAGACTGTCTTTTCAGCGCCTTGGGCTTTTGAATTTGCCTATCAACAAGAGTTTCAGTCTATGCTTTCCAGTGGCATTGTAACAAACTATAAGAGTCACTCGTTCTTTCCCAATTTTTCCACCTGTAGCACAGTTTTCCGTACGCAACGCTAGAGTCTTTTCCGGGGCGGTTTCATCTGCATTATAAATTTGACATAGCTGCAAATTCATCTCTTTCACTCTTTCCTTAAATTTAATTTTAAATGGTTCCACAACATTGCAGTCATTACTTAATTTCGCCCCGGAAATCTTTAGAGATCTGATACCAAAGCGTTTTTTGAAATTATGACGCCAACCTTTACTAGCAAAAAACGTACGTGTGCCTCCATAAATTTCGTCGAAAAATTCTTTCGCCTTTGCACAAGCAAGGATTTCGGAGATCGGAATGTGTTGCAACTGTTGTTTTTGTATATATATATATATATATATATATATATATATATATATGTATATATATATATATATGTATATATATATGTATATATATATATATATATATATATATATATATATATATATACACGGTGGACTTTTGATAATTCGGACAGGTACGTTCTGGCTTGTCCGAATTACCAAATCGGCCAGATGACCGAGGACATTCATAAACTAATATTTTAAGTACCTTATGCATATAACAAAATCGTTTTATTTAAATGTACAAAAATTTTATTTGCTCAAATTCATAATTATAAAGTTAGAATATAAATCAACAAACTGTACCAGAAATAAAATCAATCCAGCAGTAGTTATTTGAAAAAATTTGTAATCTTTGCTTGACGAACGAACCCGTTTGAGATCTAGCATGGCTTTTTCTTTTTATTTTTGAAGGCACAATATTTCACATATATTGTACTCTTCTTGTTCTGCATACTCAATGCATTTGTTAAGTGCAGACACAGCTTCAGAATGGGAAACCTTCGTGTTTTCGACAAGTAGTTTGTCGATTTGATCTTCATCGTCTTCACCTTCACTACTCAGTTCTTGAATCGCGTCATATGCAATCCATGCGTTAACTTCTGAAAATTGGTAGACTTAAGGAGAAATATCATTGAGCAAGACGATAATTGCATTTTCTTCTGACCTAACAGTTAAATGTACTCTCAATGTGGAAATAGGCAATTCATCTTCAGATTCCCATTCATCGACTCCTAAAAGTTTATTCCAACATTTTCGCAAAGTGCTTTCTGTGACACAGTTTCATGCGTTGGCAACAATCATTCCAAGATCTTTGAGATTGAATTGTTTGATGCACTCGTCAGCTAGGGTAGCCAAAATATGGCAAATATAACTCTTACGAATGGCGTTTTGATCCATGGGTTGTATGAGTGCAGTACTATTGGGAGGGAAAAACATAACACAGATTTTGCCATCATCGCTTCTTATCCCGGATTTTGTTGAATGGCAAGTCGCATTATCCAATTACAGTAATGCTCTTTCTGGCGACCCTTCACTTTTTATATAACGTCTAACATGCTTGACAAATGATGTATGGTACCATTCTTTGAACAAAACTTCCGTCATCCAAGTATTTTTGCTACTGACGTACTCCACGGGTAAAGACTGTCTTTTCAGCGCCTTGGGCTTTTGAATTTGCCTATCAACAAGAGTTTCAGTCTATGCTTTCCAGTGGCATTGTAACAAACTATAAGAGTCACTCGTTCTTTCCCAATTTTTCCACCTGTAGCACAGTTTTCCGTACGCAACGCTAGAGTCTTTTCCGGGGCGGTTTCATCTGCATTATAAATTTGACATAGCTGCAAATTCATCTCTTTCACTCTTTCCTTAAATTTAATTTTAAATGGTTCCACAACATTGCAGTCATTACTTAATTTCGCCCCGGAAATCTTTAGAGATCTGATACCAAAGCGTTTTTTGAAATTATGACGCCAACCTTTACTAGCAAAAAACGTACGTGTGCCTCCATAAATTTCGTCGAAAAATTCTTTCGCCTTTGCACAAGCAAGGATTTCGGAGATCGGAATGTGTTGCAACTGTTTTCTCTGAAACCAGGAAAAAAGTTTCTCCATCAAATCGTACTCGACGGATTTCATAGTTTTTCTGGAACATAGGCTACTCTCTGTTCTGACTGTATAACTGAAAAGTAAGATGTTTTATCACAAGAAAATATTTGCAATTTTAATATTTCTACCTTTCTAGTATTTCCTTATTCTTTTAAATACATTTTGCCTTCCCCTGGACCCCCTAATTCATAAAATGATTTTTTTATTTCAGATCTAAAAGTTCTAATCAAGACCTTTCATTTGATACCCCACTCGACTACCTTTGATTAAAAAAAATGTTAAGTGCCAATTCGTTATAAGGGGGAACCACCATTTAAAATTTTTTTAAATTTTTGGTAAGACCTTAACTTTTGAGAGACCATCACTTCTGACCTTTTCACAAAGTTTGAGCATTCTAGCTTCTATAGTTTCTGAGCAAATCAGCTGTAACGCACGGACCGACGGACGGACAGACAGGTCGCGAAACTAGTACGTCCTAAAAAATGACTGAATCCGGAGCTCACCGAATGCATTGAAATATAAATAATCTAAATCTCAGCTAAAATTATGATTAAAAGGAAACATTCGTCATTTTTAACAGATCAAATGAATCTTTTTATAAGATACGACATATAAAACCGTTACATTATTTATATTTTCGATTACGATGGTTTCTAACCATTGTAAGCGATACGTGGTTCATCACTATTTAGAAATTATGGCATTTAATTGGCTAAATTTCTTTTAACATGGGCATTTACGTGTTGAATGGTATTAAAGAACGGGCTATATCGTCCGAGTCCAACAAATTATATTTTTTCAATCTTTCGTCAAAAAAGTTTTTTCTTGTGGTGATGAGATTAACAGAACTTTGTACCTAAATTTCAGTAAGCGGGGGAACTGATTCATTTCCGCCCAATATATTCCGAACTTCACTCAGCTGGTTTCCGAATCGAACTCTTGCAGAGACTCTGGCCGTTGATGTGTGTTCTACTGGTAATAATGCCTTCAGATATAGCAGGATTGGAAATAATGCTTATTCTTGTGTTGTTTAATTGTAATCTCCACACTCGCATAATTTACCGATAATATATAATTCAAAATTTCAAAACTGGTCCGAAAGCACAACGATCTGTTTCACTGCGGTAGTTGCTTCTCTGTGAAAATCGGTCACGACTAGATTCACATATATCACCACTTGTACTCCGGCACAATCGAACTAGCGGCTAAGGTGCGTTGTTTATCTTTTTCAAATTAACAGCCGAGCCTGATTTTAATCAAAATGTATCAGTTCCTGCACGGTATTTATAATATACAGCCTCAACTGAAGTTTACCGATTTTTCCACCAGGATTCGAGAAAAGGTTCTTCAGTGTCTATGGTAAGTCTTTCCAACGGTATCCGTTCGCATATATCTTCTGTTTCTTCATTTTATATCTTCAGTATGGTTCCTTTACTTCTGCCTGAACGGGTGATTTTTTTCCATAGCTATTTGTTGCGGGCATTTTCTGTCATTTCTAATCTAGATGACTTATGACAAGGTCTAGTCGTAGTATCGATCTTGTTGCACCAGTATCTAATTAGTTCCTAGCATGGTTAGAACAAAACGTTCTCCTCTGTTTTCAAATTTCTCTTTGTCATAACATTCTCTTTTTTGCATTTACTAATATGTAGTTCTATTTTCCGATTTTTTTTTTTGTAGCATTACAGCCCCGTTCGAGCCTTCGCTCAGAGATGGGTATCTCATTGTCATGATCGAATGTATCGGCAGTCCACAAGGTGATATTATCATTACCACGCTTTGGCCGTGTGTCCGTCCACCCAGCGGCGATACGTTCTGATTTTAAACCAGCACGTTTCATAACTGAACAGGCTTATAGTCCGTCCGAAGAATTACTCGAACTAAATCTCGTTGACGCCAACGAAACTCGAACCAGGGACCTTCGGCTTACGAGCTTAGTGCTCTAACCACTACACCACGCGGACTACTATTTTTCGAAATATTACCAATTTTAATTGCTGGGGCTTTATCGTTCAAATTATTCTTGCGTTGAAATACAATGTTTTCACTAATATTCGCCTCGAAACATTAAATCGACTGCTTCTATGCAAATCAGCAAAATTTATAAAATAGATTTCTAATAAAATAATACAAAAATACAAAAACAAATATAATTAATAAATCAAATTACTATACTTATAACTAACTCATGAAAAAATTAGTATAGGAGACACATAATCTGAAAGAGCAGGTAATGAAAATTGGTCAAAACAAAAACCCAAATTGAAGTCACGATAGTAATTGTAACGAAAATTCCCCCACTTTCATATCCCTTAGCATAAACAGAACTGTTTGACGAATTTAAAACGAAGCAGAAGAAAATGAATGACTGTTACATCATAGCGACGGATGCATCGAAGCATTTTAAATATATAAAAGAAAAAAGAATTTGAACTAATTCACAAGCTGATGGTAGGAAAAGTAGAGCATTAACCAGTTTTATAAACTCAATTAACAGTCAATCATTTACTTCCGCAAACAAACAAAAAAAAACAACTAATATTTAAAAAAATAAAAAAGCATTTTCGTAGGATTAAAATTAATTAGCAAATAAATCGATATTGTTTTTTAATTTAATTCTCACGAGAAGACAAAAAAAACGGGAAACATGATGGAAGAAAATAGTGGGACAAAGTTATTTAAATGTAATTAAATTTTAAGAAAAATAATTATTGACAAATCTTTAATATTTTCTAGAAAAACAAAAGATAAACTGATGAAAAAATTGCACGACAAATTAAATCTTAAAAACAATATTATGTACACTTGAAACTTTTTTAAAACGATAAACATGAACTCTTTAATCATAATATGATTTCGTAAAAATAATAAATTTGGTAATTTAAACTCTAATTAAATGTATACATAAAAATACATATATATATATATATATATATATATATATATATATATATATATATATATATATATTGAAAAATATCTAGTAAAAAATCAAGCGAAATAATGAAAAACAAAATATGTACCTTATCCCATTTTTACGAAAAAAGAAAGAAAACCATGAATAATAGAAGATGCGAAAAATTCAAACGGAACATCAATATAAGTAGTCTAGATTCTAATAAAAAAAAATGATAAAAATTGATGATGAAATTCATATTTAAAGTAAATTAAAGAATGAGACGGCAACAATAAAAATACAGATAAAAAATGTTGGATATATATGTAGCGTGAAAAAGCAGAAAATGAAACGAAAAAAATTAAAATTGAAAAAAAAAACAAGAATTAATAAATATATCCACACTATATATATATATTCGTGTAGACGGTAAACAAACTAAAATCTTGATCGTTTTATTTCGTATTATTTCATTTTATTAGCATTGCGACTATTACAATCAAAAATTTTTGATTTGCATATTTATCAATGGTTTGGATCATACGTGATGAATGGACGAAATTTTAAGAAACATAGATTGTATTTGAATAGGTGTACTGCATTTAAGGCTTTATATATTTATTGATCCTTCGTTCATATGATGTGTCTAGAGTAATTCTAGCGCGTCATATTCCCTTAAGAAACTCATGCTCTGTTTCAGTACTAACCATCCCAATTCTTCCTCAGCTATGCAATAGGTTTCCAGACTTTTTTTCTGCGAGACAGTCCTCTGCAATATAGTAGAAGGGAAGCATGCTGGATACCTGGAACCGCTGAAGATCTTTAACTTTGTCTTTTCGAGGAGCTCTAGGCACTCAAATAAAAATCGGGACACAATGAATCTGTAAAGTTTTAAAGTAAAAGACACCTATTACAAACAATCTACAATCGTAAGGGAAATACTGGTATCATCTGTAGATTTGCAAAACGTGCCCATTTTTTCCAGGTATAATCTGAATGCATAATGAGTACTGTTACTTGTGCAATCCAATATAAAGTGAAACCTTTTTCCAGTTAAAGAAGAAAGAAAAACCTCGATGTTCGAAGCACTCTATTTCCGTTAGATCCTTCTTGGTTACACTGAAGGGTTCTGGACCAATACTACTACTTCCCACACGAGCCTTGTCGTCTCTCAAAATGCTGAGCAGTGCTTTAACTGCAAAAGCCAAAAATTCTTCCGGAAAGATATTCTCGATACTTTCCATACTTTGGGAATATTTAGTACTACAATTCAGGTTCACTCTGAAGATTTAGAACCATCTGTATTCCATCGAAGCTCATGTGGGGTTCTATGAGACGCATATTGGATTCGAGACTTCACCACAGAATACATATGGACAGAAGAAAAGCTTCGAACAAATTCGCTGAACTGGTTCGATGATCGTTGAGATTTTGCGGTCCCATGCAGAAACTTGGTTTGAGTTAAGTGCAAAGCTTACCTGCTAGGTGTATCTATTCTGTGGGCTGCATTCCTTCTTATCTCCTTTGTAAGGCCCACTCGTGAACTCCGTCGCCGATCATTTCGCTTGTCGCTTTTCTTAAAAGCACTGTCAGCTTTCCTTTTACAGTGTTTAAGTTGGTCTCATACTTTGCTAGTCTTGTCAAGCCTAGCTGCAACAGGAGTAAGTTTTGATGTTTCGCTTTCCAGGTCTTTTCCACATTACATATAAATTTCACCAAATCTAAGCTGTACTAGGTCCTCGTTCCAGCAAGAGGGTTCTTTCCCTTTCTTTGGAAGTTGGAGTTTTTCCCTGATGTGTTGCGGACATACAACTGGCAATCAACCCATCTTGGATTTCTAATGCGAGTGATCTCCATTTGCAACACTTCACAGTTATATCTTTCTAGTTTTTATACTTTAAACAAATTTGTTATAAATGTTTGTTGCGCATCCAATCAGAAGAAGTATGTTTTTTCTTGTGCTGTGCTCTACCAGCGCACTACCTTCTTCATCTGAACAAAGGCTTTCGGTATCGTAAAATTAATCATGCAGAAGGGTTTACCCGTCATTCTGTTCACACTGTCATATACTTGCTTGATGTCTACGTCTTCTCCTGCTACGTACACTCTCCAGCGGCGCAAGAGATGTCAATGGAATGATAACATTTCACTTTCTTTTTCTTTTCGTAGAGGTATCCATTATAGAGAGTTCTTCCAGTGGGAGGATGATCCTTACTGACGGATTATTCTTCCCGATGACACCTACAATGAAGTGTTCGCAATCTTTTACGACCGGCCCCTTGCGAATAGACAAACAAACGCATCTTCCTTTTTCGCTTTAGACTTTTGATTAGTCACGTTGCCCCACCTTTCTTATGTTACAGTCATTGGAAAACAATGCCTGCAGACTTGCTTTCGTACCTAATCAAGCGCCGTCTAACTATTTACTTTTGGGTTTCAATCCATTGGAGGGGCACTATAACTTAAATAGCATTATGCCAATAGTTCTCTTTGCACAATTCAATCCTTTTAAATTTTAGAAATATTTCTTCTTCTTCTTAACACTACATTCCCTCTCGGGCCTTCGCTTCCTGCAAATAGCGCCTCCAACTGTCTCGGTCCATTGACCGCGTCCTCCGATTTCGAAATCCGAGCAGAAATATTTACGATCGTTTACATGGGACTGATTCATATCTGCCAAGACGGTTATGCATATGTTTTTTTTCAATAAATGTATGCGCCAAAACATTAAGCTAATACTTTTAAGGTATGTTTAACGATGCAAATTCAGTTGATTTTATTCACTTGATGAAATGGCATTAGTCTAGATGCTTCCATGAGTTATTGAGCCAATATAGGTTGGAACCCACAAGTATAAAATCTTGTAAAGAATTCCGGAACAAACCCGGAGAATCCATTTTTGAAATTTTACAGGAGAGGGCAAAATGTATATTGGATTGATTAGCTACTGTTTGTCTCCAAATGGTTTGAAGCTGTCTTAATAGTCGCTTTATTACCATTTAATCGGTGATCATTGGTCTCTGGTGAATCGTGCAATAAATTTTGTTTCGCATCTCATATATTTACTAAAAAATATAAAGTGTACTCAATTTGCATTTGCAAAATTGGTTGTAACATTTGTCTTTCATAGAAGTTTCTGCACACTTAAAGTAAAAAAGATCTACGCATTTGGATCAAAAATACTTCAGTAAAAGTGGAATTTGTTTACCACAATATTTTATTTTTAATCTATCCGCATTTTCATAAAAATACACCACTTCAGCCTAAAAAAATCCCCGTTGGCACCATCAGCCGGAAAGGCAAATTTCTCGTAGGTACCCTTCGTTTCAAAAAGCAAATAATAATTTGATTGGCTGCCAAACAAACACTGTTTAAGAAATTTTTTCTGTTTTATAAATACTTCCAATAAAAGCCATTTAAACCGTTTTCATGAAATTTCGCTTTCGGGGTCGCCACTTTGAATTTAAGCTAGTCTAGTTCAAATGTGAGTTTTACACTGAAGTGTAGGAAAATATTCGATTTTTATTAAAAATGGCAGCTTAAAAATATTGTTTTAAATTTTTGACCTTTTTATTTACTATCGGATTTTTATGATTGCAGGATAAACGACTTTGTTTCAGGATTCATAATTCCTAGCTTCATCAAAATCCGTTGAGAAACATGGCCGTTGAACTTGCACATAAATGATCACCAAAATTACTTTTAGAAGCTTTTGAATTTTCGAACTTTGAATAGGTACCATTATGAAACTTGAGACCTGGCCTCAAAAAAATTACTTAATCCCTAGGTGCTTATAGTTTCTATCACACTGTCAAGTTTCATTAACATCGATTGAAGGGTTTGGTCACAACTACAATAACAAATTTTTGCACGTTTTACGACCTCTTACCAGCCGTAATTTTGATTCAGACTGTTCGACTTTAGATTTTTTATTGTGAGCTTCGTTACACAGTTCAATGAACCGCTGTGACCAAATTTCGTTAAAATCTGAGCAATACTTTGGTTAGAACAGAAATCACGGATTTTCACCTAAAATGGCCGCTATTTTATTTTCATTCGCCGATTAATGAACTTACCCGATATATTTAGTCGATACACCTTTCTTGAAAATTGGTGAATATCGAAGCAAAATTGCAACCTCTAGCGTGGTCAGAAATTTCGCTATATCACATTATATATATATATATATATATATATATATATATATATATATATATATATATATATATATATATATACATATATACATATATATATATATATATGTATATATATATATATATATATATATATATATATATATATATATATATGTATATATATATATATATATATATATATATATATACATATATATATATATATATATATATATATATATATATATATATATATATATACATATATATATATATATATATATATATATATATATATATATATATATATATATATATATATATATATATATATATATATATATATATATATATAATTGTAAAGTAATCTCCGTACTAGGTAAATATTTCTCGAGAGACTTGGTAAAGTAATAAAGAGACTTGCCCGAATAAGTTGCATGTTTCCGATTCCATTTAAAAGTATTTGACATCAGTTGAAGAAATTCTTGGGGTCTACTGTAGAAGTTTATAATATCTACTGCAATAAATTTTAAAAATTTGGAGGTTTTCGTCCCGCAGAAGGTTTCCTCCATCTGTCGTCAAATGCTTATCGCAAAAATGCAAGGTATTTACACATTATCCTCACTATGCACTTTCATGGGTTTTTTTCGAGTTTTGATTTTTTTATTAACTCTATGCTATATTGACAAAGGGTAGTATATAATCTTAGGCAATATACAAATTATATGAATATACTATAAATTGACAAACTACAAAAACAACAAATAATCAATAATATAAAAAAATTTTATTAAATTAGTCACGAATGGAAGCATTGTAAATCAGGAGTTAAAATACATGAAATAGAAAACGCAACAAATGAGGTATTTTCTAGATAATGGCAAGAAATATATGTTTAATTTGTACACGTAAACTGAAAAACATTTATTTCCAAAAGGTTCCACCATATCATCCTTTAAGCCATTGATTTTTAATATTCATAATCGATGTTTGTAGTTAATTGGGTGTTGATATAAATGTCCGTAAAAGACTGCAGGGATGGTCTGCTGCCTCGGCGAGCGAGGATGTTGGTGCTCGCCGAGATTCGCCTTGTCTGAGGACGCGTAAATGCGCTGGCAGGCTAGCATTGCGGTGTCGTCGGGCGGGTCCTTTTCCCAAGCGCAAGGGCCCACTTCAAAAAAAATTTTCGAATTCACGAGTTTATGGATGACACGACTCGGTCCGATGGTGTCGAGGCCGAGGTAACCTACTAAGGGTGGAAATTGCCGAAGCAAACAACAAGCTGGGCCTGGCAAAAAGAGAGAAGACTTGGGAATATTTCGTCTTTACCGGCGATACTTATGGCCCCCAAATAAGAGTGGGGCATCCAGGTGGAAGCGGTGCCCCATCCGGATCAAGATCCATTGTAGACGTGGCCAGATGTTTTTCATTTGAATGAAAAACTCATGCAAACATAATTCGCATGAACTTTTCCGTCAAATGAAAACCATCAACGTTGCAGATTTATGTTATAGTCTTATATGATGGAATCACATAATACTATAATGTAGATAAGCAAGCAAGCTGAAGGACACTCTACCCTGCAAGAGCACTTGTAACGTCAGAATAAGATAAGGGGTGAGCTCACCCGATGGCTAGCTCATGAGTGAAGGGGCCAGCCAACGTGGGGGTCCCAAACCTGGTACGGGTTTCAATGATGAAAATACCAACTTCTTCTGTTTATCTTTTCATTTTTATTTTCAATTCTTTAAAAATTTTCTAATTTCATCTACAATCATCTAATTTATAAAATGGTAGTCTGTTTTAATAGCTTGTCATTTTTCTTTTAAAAATCATCATATCAACTTATACTTTACTATTTGTTCTACTGTTCTCATATATGAATGGAATGTTTAGCAATAAAAATTAAATTTTGACAACACTATATAAATAAATGTGAAAGAAGAAGCACAAGGGTACTTATCCAATCCTCCTCCGACGAGGACGGTGGGCCATGCCTGGATACCGTAATCACAAAAATTTAAATCTATGCCAAAAGGCTAAAGTTAATCCAATTCATGGTGTTTGTGGCGTTGAAACTGCTTCTACTGCTGTTTGCCATTATTTTATACTTGTTGCTATTGTAGTTTTTAAATGTATCTGGTTATTTTTTATGACTTTTAGGGTTATGATTTTTTTCTATATGATTTGCCGTATTTGGTATTTTCGATTTTCACAACGGTGGCAACGAAAGCGGATAGTAGATTAGTATGAAATTTATTCACCGCGCGATCGTGTAAATGTTTTATTATAAGAAAAATATGAGTTTTATTTTTATGTGTTATCACCTCGAGTTTATCTCCGAAAGTTATCGGCAATGAATTTTTTTCGTTAATGATTTTTGTACAACAAAAACAAAAATCTCGAAGTAGATTTTAGATATTGTCACCATTGAGGGGTATCAACACTGTTACAGAAGTTAATTGACCGGTTCAGTGATTGGTTTGTGCGTCAAGAAAATTATCGCCTTCACTTGAAAAGATAATACACAATACCAAAATACGATGACATAAAAAAAATTGAAAAAATTGAAAATTGCGCACTCCAACTCTCATACATATTGTTACATGTACAAATAATTCTGCGAGCTACTGTCGCAATTGTTTTCACAACAATTAAGAACATCAACAAAACGAATTTACTCGAAACCACGAGAACCTAACAAGCATAAACAACATCTGAAAGTGAGTCACTGCTCCATTCATTCACTGATGGAATGTTCCCGCTAATTTACCGATGTACGAGAACTGAGTTGAATGATTAGAGACCCTATATAAAGGCAAGCTGAATGAATGGGGGGATCATTCATTTCGACCGCGATAAGAACTGCGAAAGTGTGTGGGAAGCGATATTGTTCGAGTAATAGAAAAGTGATTTTCGTAATAGTGAAGTGATTTAGAAGACAATTGCGATAAGAAATTTATGGACAAGTGTTAGATTTTTAATAGTGAAAATTAAAATTAGTGGAAGTGTTAAACTGATTATTGTGCATTTTTGTAATAAAATAAACTCTTTTAAAGACATTGCGTTTTCACTTTCCCGGAACATTAAAATTATTGGCCGCGAACCAAAACACGCGACAGTGGTGTCAAGAAGTAAGAAAGAAAATTTTGGAAGTGAAAACGATTAAACATTTTTGAAGTGCACAATAGTGTAAATTAACGTGGAAACCGGTGGAAAAATAGCAAAAAAAATAAAAAAAAAATGCCAGGAAATTTTCATCTAAAAATTGATCAATTGACCATATCGGAGCTCAAGGAGGAGTTGGAACAGCGAAATCTGGCCACACAAGGTACAAAGGCCATATTGATTGCACGCTTGCGTGACGCAATCGAGTCGGAAGGCGTGAATCTGGATTCGGGTGAGCCCTCTGATGCGGAAAAAGGCGCAGAAGGTGGAGAAGTAGAAACACCAAAATCAAAGGAGCCAGAAACTGCGCTAATGCGAAGCTAGATGAACAATCCACGAAGCTAAATGAACAATCAGCGAAGCTAGACCAACAAACGTTCGAAATCAAGGCAGACATCGCACAGAAGCTGGAGAAACAGTCAACTGATTTGAAGGCAGATTTGGGAAAACAGTCTACCGAAATAAAAGCAGAGCTCAGTAGTCTCAACAACCAAATTAAATGCGTCGAGGAAAAGGTATACCAGGTCGAGGAGAGAGTCAACCATGAGATCAGCCAGGTCGAGGAGAGAATCAACCATGAGATGGAAAACATGAAAAAAGAATTGGGAGCAGCGAAGGCAGTAGTAACCACCTCACCAGCCCCGCTTATAACCGCAGCGCAAAGCACATCCAGAAATGTGCAAGTACAAATATTCGATGGGCAAACGGTCTGGAGTATTTACAAGACCCAGTTTGAAGCTGCCGCAAGGGCAAATCACTGGAATGAGCAGGAACGAGCAACTGCATTGATTCTTGCTCTAAGAGGCCCAGCTGCCGAGCTGTTGCAGACGATCCCCGTTGAATTGCACTCAAACCCGAATGCTATAATGAATGCGCTCGACATGCGTTATGGAGACGATCATCTAAAGCAGATTTATCGGTCACAGCTAAGGCATCGGGTGCAGAAGTCTGGTGAAACCCTACAGCAGCTAGCCCAAGACATTGAGCGACTAGCACTTTTGGCTTAACCAGCCTACGACCCAGAACATCGAGATGATGCAGCGGCAGAAGCATTTATCAGCGCACTAAAGGACCCGAAATTGCAACAAGCCGTGCGTTCAGCCCAAAAGCAAACGGTTAAGGACGCATTGGCTTACAGTCTGAACTTTGAGGCAGCGAAAAATGTGACTCGTACCACTGCCCGGGTCCGTGAGGTAGTGGCAGACGAGTGCAGGTGTGAGCGCGTGGAAATTGAGCGAGACCCGCATGTAAATGGTGCGCCTAGATGCTGGAATTGCGGAGAGAAGGGGCACCTGCAAAGGGACTGCAAGAAGCGAAGAAAACCGAGCTATTGTCCAGGGTGTGCAGCTAGGAGGAGATCCAGACCGAGTCAGGAGCCCAGAATGGAAACCCCTCAAACAGAGGGGTCGGGAAACATGTAAGAGCCAACTTCGTGGGGCAGAGGTTGGCTAGGAGGATCGACGTCCCCAGCACCACCATCACCGTGTCAAGACTACATCGTGGAGAAGCGGACTTATGCCTTCCGGGTCAAGTTGACGGAGAACACTGCACCATAAAAATCGACACTGGTGCAACCCGATCGATTATCCGACCAGACCTAGTTAGACAGCAACAACTTCACAAGGGCAGAATTTTCTCACTACGGACAGCTACGGGAGAAACTGCACCTGTTCATGGAGAGGTCAACCTCCAGATACAGTTGGGAGACCTTGTGTTCCGACATAATTTTCTGGTCGCGAACATTATGGATGACTGCATTCTCGGAATGGATTTTCTGCGACCACATGGAATCACGTTGGATTTGGGCAAACGTGTATTGAAATGGCAGAATGTAGAAGTACTGATGGAGGATCCCGGCGTCCAAATTCCCAAGATGAATGTAGTGGTATGTACTGACACTGATGTACCGAATTCTTCCGAAAGCATTGTATGGGCAAAACTCGATGGTGATTCTGGAGACCAGCGATCTTATCTGATAGAGCCAACGAAGACATCGGCATTGCGCAGTTTGATTGTAGGACGAAGCCTTGTAAGATCTTTAAGGAACGGATATGTGCCAGTTAGAGTACTTAACACCGCAGACTCAACCACGAGCATCAAAGCGGGAGAAGTCTTCGGCAGCTGCCAGCCTGTTTCCACCATCACCTCTTTGGAAGCCACTCACGACCATCATTGGAAAAGGAGGCAAGACACAGACAAAGCCCTGGAATCTACGTCTGCCGTATTGAAGCAAGTCAAATTGTCAGTGCAGCTATTCAAACTGTCAGTGCAGCTATTCAAACGAGCCTCTGATCTGGTCACCAAGTACAGTGACATCTTCTCAACAAGCCCGGATGACCAAGGCCGAACGAGTATGGTAACTCACGTCATAGATACACAGGGAGCCAAGCCGATTCGACAAGCACCGAGACGTCTCCCTATAGCCAAACAAGGAGAAGTGAGCGCGCTGATCTCGGACATGGAAAAACAAGGCGTTATTGAACCTTCTGTCAGTCCATGGGCCGCGCCTGTAGTTCTAGTAAAGAAAAAGGATGGTAGCACTCGTTTTTGTGTCGCCTATAGGCAGCTTAACGACGTCACTAAGAAAGATAGTTACCCGCTTCCACGCATCGATGCCATCATGGACACTTTAGCCGACGCAAAATGGTTTTCTACTCTCGATCTCAAGAGTGGCTATTGGCAGGTAGAAATCGACAAGAAGGACCGAGAGAAGACCGCATTTTCAGTTGGGACCGGATTATGGCAATTTGTGGTGATGCCGTTTGGGCTTTGCAATGCTCCAGCCACTTTCAAACGCTTGATGGAATACGTGCTACGTGGTCTAACCTGGAAAACCTGCTAAGTGTACCTAGATGACATCATCGCCATCGAGAGAACGTTCGAAGAGCATGTGCGGAACTTAGAAGAGGTTTTCTCCCGATTTAGGCTGGCGAATTTGAAACTTAGTCCCGACAAGTGTACCCTTTTCGCAGCAGAAGTAAAATACCTGAGACACGTCGTATCAGCAGAAGGGGTCAAAACAGACCCTGGGAAAATTGAAGCAAGTGGCCCGAGGTCTACCCCATTCCCAACCAGGAAGCAACTACTGTAGTCGAACAGCTAGTGTTAAATTGGGTCAGTAGGTACGGCGTACCTTGTCATCTACATTCAGATCAAGGTCGAAACTTCACTAGTTTTTAGCGAAATGTGCGAGCTGCTGGGAATACGGAAAACGAGGACAACACCACTGCATCCCCAATCCGATGAAATGGTCGAACGTTTCAACGGCACTCTCAATGAACACCTGGCCAAGATGGTTGACGAGAACCAAAGGGACTGGGACCGACACATTCCACTATTTTTGATGGCGTACAGAGCTGCCGAACATGCATCGACGGGCCAAGCCCCAGCCAAAGTCATTTTTGGAAAGACTATTCGTCTGCCAGCTGATATAAAGTTCGGAACACCCCCCGAGAAACCCCAAACCATCTCGGAGTACGCAAGTGAGCTAAGACAACAGTTGAACCAGATACATCGGACAGTGCGAAAACACCTCGAATCGGCTACTGACCGCATGAAGACCAGGTATGATCTAAAGGCTAATTCAACTGGCTTCCAGCAAGATGACTTGGTGTGGCTATATAACCCGCAACGGCGAAAGGGTAGGTCTCGAAAGTTGCAACATAATTGGGAGGGATCATACCGAGTTACAAAGTGACGTCGTATACCGAATACAGGAACATCGTAAGCCAAGAGCCAAAATGAAAATCGTGCATCTGGACCGTCTTGCCCCATATTACACCCAGGGAGAATTGACTGCAAATAGCGACACATCTTTTCGGGGCGAAAAGAACTGAGGTGGGGGCAGTGTTACATGTACAAATAATTCTGCGAGCTACTGTCGCAATTGTTTTCACAACAATTAAGAACATCAACAAAACGAATTTACTCGAAACTACGAGAACCTAACAAGCATAAACAACATCTGAAAGTGAGTCACTGCTCCATTCATTCACTGATGGAATGTTCCCGCTAATTCACCAATGTACGAGAACTGAGTTGAATGATTAGAGACCCTATATAAAGGCAAGCTGAATGAATGGGGGGATCATTCATTTCGACCGCGATAAGAACTGCGAAAGTGTATGGGAAGCGATATTGTTCGAGTAATAGAAAAGTGATTTTCGTAATAGTGAAGTGACTTAGAAGACAATTGCGATAAGAAATTTATGGACAAGTGTTAGATTTTTAATAGTGAAAATTAAAATTAGTGGAAGTGTTAAACTGATTAT
The DNA here is from genome assembly GCA_963969285.1 of Odontomyia ornata. Classification (NCBI taxonomy): domain Eukaryota; kingdom Metazoa; phylum Arthropoda; class Insecta; order Diptera; family Stratiomyidae; genus Odontomyia; species Odontomyia ornata. Next base: position 59,350,601 of record OZ017741.1, on the reverse strand, counting down.
TGTGCATTTTTGTAATAAAATAAACTCTTTTAAAGACATTGCGTTTTCACTTTCCCGGAACATTAAAATTATTGGCCGCGAACCAAAATACGCGACAATATATATATATATATATATATATATATATATATATATATATATATATATATATATATATATATATATATGTAGGTACGATATCGGATAAAATATTTGAATATTTTTGTGATTGACTGTATTAGCAATGACGTTTCATAATGGACCTACTTTCTGTTGGAAATGTACTTGAGAGAGAAGTGACTTGACGGGAGTCTCTCGCTGATACGCGTCACGGAAAATATGTTTAAATTATTCCTTGAAGTTTCTGCCTATTTGTTTTAATAAAACGTTTAAAACCTACAAGTGGCGCATTTCTTTATTTGCTCCTTCCATTCGGATCCCTACAAGTGGGGGCTCAACCGGGATTCGCCAAAAAATGGAGTAACTATTGAAATGAAAATAGAAGTAAAAGTAGACGAAAGTTCTAGACGGTGAAAGATTTCGTGTCCGTACGTGTTTGATAGACGGCGACGCGTTCAAGGACAAATAGACGGTTTTGGTGCAAGAAGATTTCGTGTCCATACGTGTTCGATAGACGGCGACGCGTTCAAGGACAAATAGACGGTTTTGCTGCAAGAAGATTTCGTATCCATACGTGTTCGATAGACGGCGACGCGTTCAAGGACAAGTAGACGGTTTTGGTGCAAGAAGATTCCGTGTCTATACGTGTTCGGTTGACGACGACGCGATCAAGACGAAAACAAAGAGTAAATTGTTCGGAAGATTATTATTTAATATGCCGGATGAAGAAAGCGAAGTACCAACGGGAAGTAAAGCGGTGCTACGCGAACGACTGAGGAGCTCAGTGGCCGTTGCTAAGATGGATATTGATTCGTTGACTGTGGAAGAAATCAGGGAACGATTGCGTACTTTGGAGTTGCCAGTCAGCGGAAAAAAGGCAGTTTTACGTGAACGATTACGTGCTGCGACGATGTCAGAGAACGAGGACGACGAGGAAGAGGAAGTGGCTGAAAGTGAAATTGACCGAACGCCCTCTGAATGTAGTGCGGTGTCTTTTAGGCAAACAATGTTATCATATCGCGATGTTGAAGACTCGCTGGAAACATTTAGTGGCGATAAATACCAAAATATTGAAAGATGGTTAAAAAACTTTCAAGAAACCGCGGAAATGTGTGGGTGGAATGATATGCAACGAGTAGTGTACGCGAAGAAATTGTTACGTGGATCAGCGAAATTGTTTGTCGGTTTTGAGTGCTCCGCAAAATCATGGGATCAATTACGTAGCTCGCTGTGTGTAGAATTCGGACAGATAGCTAATAGCAAAGACATTCACAAGCAATTGACTGAAATTCGAAAGTTGCCGAGTGAAAGTTCGAACGAATATGTTTATCGTGTCTTAGATATCGCGAGTCACGTCGAGATCGAGTTGGAGGCCAAGATACAATACATCATTGACGGTATTCCAGACGATGAGCGTAATAACACAATTTTATATGGTGCGAGCTCGATAAAGGAATTACGACAAAAATTAATTCAATACGAGGCTATAAAATCGCGAATAAAATCAAAGTATCCGTTACGTGAAAAAAATACACCGGATACTAAGTCTGGCAAACGCTGTTTTAACTGTGGAAATTCCAATCATCTCGGTAAAGACTGTCCTGATAAAAGGAAGGAAACAAAGTGCTTCGCATGTGGTGATTTTGGCCATGTTGCAAGCAAGTGCCCAACCCCGCGAGTGAACATCCCGAAGGTTAGATGTGATGCGTTAAAATTAGCGGATATGAAGACTTATAAAGACATACAAATATGCAAAAGAACAATTCGTGCAGTTTTTGATTCGGGTAGTGATCTCCATTTAATAAAACGTAGTATCTATGACGGACTAGACGCTCCATGTCTTGAGAAAAATTATGTTAGATTTGGTGGCATTGGCTCTGGCAGTCAGCAAACTCTTGGTCATTTTACCACGACGGTTACAATAGACGGTGTTCGTTTAACCCTTACGATTCATGTAGTGCCGGATTCGACTTTCCCATATAACTTGTTGCTTGGTGGTGAATTATCGGAGTTCGTAGAAATAACAATAAAAAATCGGAGTGCTACTGTAAGAATTGTAGGCGAAAATAACTCCGAAGCAGCTCAACAATCAACAAAGAATGAGAAGAATATAATAATCGACAACGCCAATCAACAACCGGAAGAAGTCATCAGTCAACAAGGAGCGAATGACGAAAGCGTTTACGATCACTTGAAAACTTTAAGTGTCAGCCCAGATCCAGACGAGTGTGAAGTTGACCTGTGCCATATCAATGACTCATCTATAAAAGCGGAAGTCAAAAATCTCATCGAAGCGTATATACCAAACAAAATAAAAGAGACAGGAATCGAGATGCGCTTGGTTCTTAACGACGAAGTTCCGATTCACCAAGGTCCGCGACGACTGTCGGACAAACAACGGAAGGTTGTAGCAGACATAGTCAATGATTGGATGAGAGAGGGTATCGTGCGATATAGCTCTTCGCCATATGCATCTCCCATCGTGTTGGTTGAGAAGAAGAACGGAGACGCCAGATTATGCGTGGATTACAGAATGTTGAACAAGAAAATTATTCGCGACCCATATCCGCTTCCGCTAATAGAAGACCAGCTAGACCGATTACAAGACTCGACGGTTTTCACCACGCTCGATTTGAAAAACGCATTTTTCCACGTACCTGTAGAGAAGGAGAGTGTGAAATACACAGCCTTTGTGACACCTGACGGACAATTTGAATTTCTTCGAGTACCTTTTGGTCTGAGTAATTCACCAGCTGTTTTCCAAAGGCATGTTAAAACTATTTATCGGGAATTGATTGCGAAAGGCGTCGTTTTGACCTACTTGGATGACATTATTATCCCGGCACGGAGTGAAGCAGAAAGTCTAGAAAAACTGAGAAAAGTTTTAGAAATCTCGAGTGATTTCGGCGTCATGATAAACTGGAGTAAGTGTGATTTTATGGCCAAACGAGTCGAATACTTAGGGTACATCCTTGAAAATGGTACAATCAAACCATCACCGAAGAAGACGACAGCAGTCTCGATGTTCCCAACGCCTAAAACCGTTAAGGACGTTCGAAGCTTTTTAGGTTTGACGGGTGCATTCCGCAAATTCATAGCCAACTATGCAGTAATTGCGCGACCTATATCCAATTTATTGAAAGATGGAGTCTCTTTCGAGTTTGGCGTGGAGCAAAAGAACGCGTTCGAGCAGTTGAAAACTGCACTGATAACAAACCCAGTTTTGAGGTTGTATAAGACGGGAGCACCAACAGAACTACACACCGACGCATCTAAGGACGGATTAGGTGCGATTCTTATGCAGAAAGATTCGGAAGATGGAATGATGCATCCTATTCATTATGCCAGCTGGAAGACGACCCCAACTCAATCAAGATATACTAGCTACGAATTGGAAATTCTGTCAATAGTGCAAGCATTGAAGAAATTCCGTGTATATCTGCTGAGCGCACAATTTAAAATAGTGACGGATTGTCAAGCATTCGCAAGAACGATGGCGAAAAAAGATTTGTGTCTTCGAGTTTCACGTTGGGCAATGTTATTGGAAGAGTTCGACTACATTGTGGAGCATCGGTCGGGATCATTAATGAAGTATGTAGATGCATTAAGCAGATATCCTGCAGACGTATGTGTTCTTCAGCGAATGGACAACATCATTCTGGAACAGATTAAAAATGAGCAACATAACGACGAACAGCTGATTAAAATATTGGAAGATGGCAATAACAAGAAGACGCTCGAATTCACGTTGAAAGGGAATGTTTTATATCGTGAGATGGACGGAAAGACTCTGTTAGTTGTACCAAATACGATGCAGCACGACATTATCAGGCGTTGCCACGAACAAGGACATTTTGGTTGGAAGAAAACCGAGTATATAGTGCTACAAGAATATTGGTTCCCTCAGATGCGCAAAAAAATCGAGAAGTTTATAACAAACTGCGTAAACTGTATTCTTGCGGAACGAAAGCAAGGCAAGACGGAAGGATTTTTGAACACCATCGACAAAGGCGATAAACCGCTGCAGACATACCATATTGACCATCTAGGACCAATGCCGTCGACGAACAAGAGCTATAACCATTTGTTTGTAATCGTTGATGCTTTCTCCAAATTTGTTTGGCTGTATCCGACCAAATCAACTACCGCCGATGAAGTAATTGGTAGGTTGCAGAGGCAATCCACTATTTTTGGAAATCCTAGACGAATAATTTCCGATCGAGGGGCATCTTTCACATCAAAAGCGTTCGAGGAATACTGTCGCCAAGAGGGAATTCACCATGTGCGAACGACAACGGGAGTTCCTCGCGGAAACGGTCAGATTGAGCGAATCAATCGAATTCTAATACCGATTCTTACGAAATTATCCATTGATAATCCTGCGACATGGTATAAACATGTAGAAAAAGTTCAGCAGCAGATCAACGCGGCCTACAGTAGAAGTATTGGTATGAGTCCTTTTGAAGTAATGTTTGGACAGACAATGCATCTAAGTAACAACGATGAACTACGAGCTGCTATTGACGAGGAAATCATGAACTGTTTCCAGGACCATCAATCGGCTCTCCGGCAAGAAGCGCTTCAAAACATTTCGAAAATCCAACAGGAAAACAGGCGTAATTACAACCAGAGGCGTAAGGCGGCATGAAAGTATAAAGACGGAGACTTAGTAGCCATACGAAGAACTCAATTCGGAGCTGGTTTGAAGGTGCATTCCAAGTTTCTCGGACCATACAAAGTAACCGCCGTTCTAAAGAAAGATCGTTATCGGGTGAAAAAGGTCGGCGAGCACGAAGGGCCGAATGAGACGGGGACCTCAGCTGACAACCTAAAGCCCTATCCGACGTCGATCGATTCCATTGCTGACGGGTTTCGCGGATTCGAAGACAGCAGCATCGAGGGCGATGCATAGGTCAGGACGGCCGATCTGTATCGGATAAAACATTTGAATATTTTTGTGATTGACTGTATTAGCAATGACGTTTCATAATGGACCTACTTTCTGTTGGAAATGTACTTGAGAGAGAAGTGACTTGACGGGAGTCTCTCGCTGATACGCGTCACGGAAAATATGTTTAAATTATTCCTTGAAGTTTCTGCCTATTTGTTTTAATAAAACGTTTAAAACCTACAAGTGGCGCATTTCTTTATTTGCTCCTTCCATTCAGATCCCTACATATATATATATATATATATATATATATATATATATATATATATATATATATATATATATATATATATATATATATATATATATATCATAGGGCCACTTGGGCACTTTTCGTCGTGGCAATTTATTAGTGTAAATTTCATTTCACTTTGCAAGCACTAAATCCAGCCTGCACGGAACCAAAGTCTCCTTCCCATATTCACTCCATCGATTCGAAATCCAGTGCATTTTCATAATTCGTTTTCTTCTCTACTCTGCTCCAAACAGGAACTCGCACACACGGAATCTCTCGCTTGCACTCGACAGTCTCCACCACTGCCGCAGAGCCCCACAATTCTAAATTTCACGCGACCTTCACAACCGCTGCGAATTTCGGGACAGCTGCTGAATTTCCATTCGCAATTAACATTCATCCGATCGAATTGATTCCCAAACACTACTTCTAATAATGAATTTATCTTTGTCTCATTGAGACAATGGTGAGCATCCGCTGCATGTATTATCGTAACCTTCCACTTAACTTAAATTTAGATAACCACTAATTAGCACAAAATACAATAAATGCGATTGATGGGGGTCATCGCTACGAGCGACAAAAAAGGCGAAAACCGAGGATATATCTACACTTTTTGTTAGTATACTCTCAGACGCACTGATAACCCAGACACTATCCTTTAAGAAGCGTCCGCAAATCAAATGCAAACGTTATTCCCACATGCATAGATGTTCGCCTCAACGGGGTTCACGCCAAACGCTGTTCCCCTGCCCAAATTTGCAAAACTTCACTTCTCAGACTCTATTTAGCACCAAACTAAGAATCAAAAGATTACTTCATATATTTTTATAAAATATCCACAAAGATTTTCATTGCTCAGATCATCAACAAAAATAAACCAACATACAATCCGACTGACGGCTTTGACACGACTCCCTAGTCTCACGTCGCGCGAACCAAATCCGGTTGTAGGACCTTTCACACCATTCGCATGGTCGCAAAACTTGCCGCAGACAAGACCTCGACATGAAAATTCTTCGCCTTCAAACTCGAAAAACTAGAAGTTGCGATGCACGAAACCAAAAGCGAACTTCTCGGCTCCTCTTCCACCTCATTCATCGGTCAGACACCCAGTGCCGTCCCCAAGCAGATCTCTACTTGCGGCGGTCAGCAACAGCACCCGTTCTTGTGTCGCAACAGGGGATTCTTGGTGAGCCCACTCGTGCCATCAACTGTAGTTTGCATTGCGGGACAACGCAATTCGTTGATAAGTGGCGTTGCAATGGGGTTACCATGATCGAATTTAAATTGTAAATTTAAATATTTATTTTTTTAAATTTAAAATTGGATCAAGCATTATGTTGGTTTTCGTGCAGTTTGCCTAGGCGTCTGCTCGAGGTGCTACATATTTTAACTCTAAATTGCACAATCGTAAGGTTATTTAAATTGAGAAAACCCTACATTTTTTAGATACCGTCTTCATCGCCATCAATGGTGCCAGTACCCAGATTGGTCCGTGGGTTCTAAGAGAAATATTTGATTAATTGTACGTAGACCATCCAAGTATTTTCAATCATAGTGATTCTATGACCTTTTTCGCTAGTTTATGATTCTAAGCAATGATTTACTGTCGACTTCCACTGAGTTTTGCCATCTCTTCTATTATTTTCTGACTGAAAGCTGCCCTTGTGCTCTACCCTTTAACATGACCTGGGTAGTCAATGATCTTCCAACCCTTCCGTATGGCGATCCCTATTTCAACTTATTTAATTTACGCAAACGAATACAGCTGTACCTTGGACTCGACTGATTTAAAATTATAGAAAAAAATACCTCGTTAAATTTAAAACAAATTTATTATCCTTGAAAAAAATATATCTTACAAAATTGAATTCTCATTTGAAAATATTACATTTAGATAAAATAAATCATATATCACCTTAAACCATTTCGCTTAAAGCTATCTTAATGAGATTACAAGAATTTCGGAAGAGAGATTCATCAATATTCGTCTTGAAAATAGATCAAACAATGTTAATATATAATACATATATGCAGTGCTCTACCAAATGCAACTTTTATGCAAAAGTATTTCGTAATTTTAAAAATGAGGTAAACACACTTTGCCAGCAAATAATTCCGAAACAACGGTTATCCACAAAGCTAATACAAACATTATATATGATATACCAATTTTATATGTATTCGGCAATTGATAGGCTTGACCGCCTATCTCGTCAATATGAAAGCCAAGTGGGAATATTACCGCAGCTAGACAAAACAATACCATTGCTGTGAATCCAACCCATCTAGCATATGGTATTACATTACGATCCCAATTGCTTGCTGCCAAAAGGATAATAGTTGTCGTTATACAAATACATCCTACGAAAATGCATATTAGAGCAAGCAGCCATTCGGGTTGAAGTTCGGGGGTGAAGCAATGTTGTGGCCGATTGTAGAGGGTCATACAGGTCCACATAAGACCAAGACGTATTTCACCTGCAAAAACACAAAGTAGAATGATTGATAAGCATAGAAATATTATTAGAATAAAAACTTATTTTGAAATCTTTTGGGAAGGATAAAATAAAAAAAAAACTGCTAAGAAGTCTGTCCGAAAAATGTCCATGCGTTTATATCTCCGCGCCAAAACATTCGAGTGGCCTCTGCCGGACATGAAAGTAACCAGTTATCTCTCACAAACTCTCTGGATGTCGTAGTTATCGAGGGGATGCATTGGTTTGAGCGCAGCGTGTATTTATTTGCAGAGTATTTTCGCATTTGCTCACGGCACAGTAGGAAAATCTTCGCTAAGAAATCGCTCAGGACAAAAAAGAACTCTTGGCTGTTTTCAAGGTCGACTTTTTGGTGTCCCCAAGAAAGAAGAAAATGTCGCTGTAAGGACATAGGTTGAACGACATTGAGACATTCAAACTAATGCGAAGGATGCGTTAAATATCTTTAGTAAATATGAGTTTCAGGACTGCTTCAGGATGTGGAAGCACTGATGGGAGCACTTTGTTCAATAACTAAATAGTTAACCGATTTGCATAGTTTTAAATTTAAAAAATTCATACACGATTCAATTAGGAACTAAAAGTTTCATGACAGGAGATGTCTAAGTATATCAATCTTCTCATTACTAAATAGCTATTGTATTACGATCTGGTTATAATCGATTATTAAAGTCGAAAACAGGAACGACTTATCGATGGCTTATAAGGCTTTACCTTATTTTCGTGAGATTTCATTACTCTGCTCCTGCCAGAAGGATTTTGTGAAAAAATTGGTAAATCAAACAATATGTTCTGTATATCAAAACTTGACTAATATACAGATTCCATAAAAGTCCGAACAATTAAATCCTGGTTACTATGTATTTAAATTTGCCGCTATTTTGTTTCAAGTGTTTTGACCTCTTAGTCATGATAAAAAATCAATGTTTCAAATCATTTCTAAAATTTTCATCAAAATTCCTACATATTTGTAGTGTCTAGGTCTGTTGCAAAAGTGTATCTCCCTAGTATCACGTGTTAATGTTTTAATTGTTAAATATTCAACCAGCTGTAACTTATCTGTTTATTGTTCGATTATTATGAAATTTTCAGGACACATACAATTGCAATCAAAAAACTTAAATTGTAGATGTGGGAAATTTAAGTGTCTTATTTCGATTTTATAGGGTAAAATGTAAAATTTATAAAGTGTACTATTAGCAAAATTGGTCGAATTTCAACTTCTGAAGAATTTTTTGCCCCTGTACTCCTAAAGACGTCGCTAGAAGACATGCTGAAAACGATCCGATAATATCCAAATGATGTGGAAAGTGGTGAAAGATGCAGTCAGAGACACAGCGAATAAGTTCTGGGGACATCGTCCGAAAAAATGAGCGGCATGACTCGTCCATGATGAAGGATCAGATAACAAAAGAAACCGGGGAGGAATATTTCCAAGGTCAAACGAACCCGGACGAAAAAATAGTAGTACACCACTCTCCGCCAACAAGCAAAAATATTGTGCCCACGGAAGAAATGACGGACCATTAACCGGAAGATTTAAGAAAGTAATGGACATATAACCCTAAACAAAGCCAGATCAGCGTATGCCTCAATCAATCACATATGAGGCGGCGCAAAAGCATAATATGCCCCATACATAAAAGAGGAGACAAGTTACGCTGTGAAAATTACAGATTGCTCTGTGTTGCACAACCCACAAAGTGCTACCCAAAGCGATAACACCAAGGTGGTTTCTAAATAGGACGGTCTATGACTAGTTAGATATTCTCAGCGAAACTGATGCTCGAAAAGTGCTGGGAATATAATATCGATATGCACCAGCTATTTGTAGGGTTTAGTAATCCGCGTAGTGTAGTGGTTAGAGCACTCATCCCGTAAGCCCAAGGTCTCTGGTTCGAGTCTCGCTGGCGGCAACGAGATTTAGTTCGAGTGATTCTTCGGACGGACTATAAGCCCGTTCAGTTATGATCCATGCGATTTAAAAATCAGAACGCTAGGTGGACGGTCACACGACCAAAGCGTGATACTGACCATATCACCTAGTGGAGACACAGCCGACCATGATAATGAGATACTCTATCTCTAAGCGAAGGCCCGAAAGGGGCTGTAGTGCTACAGTTTTCAGCTTTTAATTTGTAGAATTTAAGCAAGCGTTGCCGTAAAAGCTAATCTTGTCCGCATGATTAAGGTCGTCATTGCAACACTACAGCTACTCACTGGTCTTGGCTTCCCACAGACAGCACCTCAAGTTGTCGCGGTCCGTCGACTACGTCCTGCAATTTTCAAAACCGAATAGTACGGAGTTAGACCAGCGTTTGCTCGGTTTACCTCACTGGTCTCTGTCCCTCAGTTGTTCTAACGAATGCCTTTTTAGGAGTTCGTTTGCTGGTTCGTACGCATCACGTGGCCAATCTATTGTAGCCTTCGTAATTTTACTATTGTGGAGACTTCCAGCTTATCACATTCTGCTTACAGCTCGTGGTTGTATCTTGTTCTCCATCGGTCTCCTTTTTCGCTCCCATTATTCTCCTTAGGACGCGCCTTTCAACGGCGTTTAATATGTTTGCGGGAGCTTGGATGATAACAAAGTTCTTTTCACAGATTTATATACTTGGAGCTTTGTTCTCCTGTGTATGCAGCTGACTGTCAGGATCGTCAGAAGAGAGGTAAAATTATTTATTTGCGACCTGAATTCTATTTTGTTTTTAACTAATTGTCGGGAATACAAAAATAAATTTGCAAATTCCAATATTCGTGGAGTGACAAATATGTTCAGCTCAAAAATCTATAACAGTAAATTTATGTTCAAACAAATGTAGCGTGAAATTTTCCCAAAAGAAAAAGGAAAATTTAAGGTTTCGCACATGTGTCCTGAAGACTGCAATTTGTCTTGTTTATCTTTTCAATGCAACACTATAGTGTAGTTTCACACATGTGGCCTGAAGAATGCATTTGTTTTGTTAGGTTTTCTATTCAATAGTCTAATGTAGTTTCACACATGTGGCCTACGGATTGCAGTTTACTTTTCTTACAATTAAATGGTATAGTAAGAATATAGTTTTTATTTGACTTTTCTTAGTTCTGGTTTAGATTCTGCTATAAATGAGTATCGACACTACTTATGAAAATATTTTTTGTGTTGCTACATAATTGAGTTACTTATTTAATAAATTTTTCTGAAACATTATTAGAGAAGAAAAATGTTAGAAGAAGGTGGTTTCGACGTGTTTACTAATTCTCTTCGGGCCATCACTCTTATTAGATACACAGCGGTGATAGCGACCTGTAGTAATCGAGCAGTCGCCTAAGCAAACTGCTCGAAAACCTTCATAACACATCCGAAATTTTTATTGCAGATTTGAAAAAAAATTTAATTATTTCAATTTATAGTTATAAATCATAATATATATATATATATATATATATATATATATATATATATATATATATATATATATATATATATATATATATATATTTTTTTTTTTTTTTTATTGTAAATTTTATATAATTAACCGTTTCCTCCTAAGTCCCGTCTGTTTTTGCCAGGCCCCGTGTACTATTTGCTTTAGCAATTTCAACCCTTAGTAGGTTGCCTCGGCCTTGACTCCGGTCGATACGTATTTGTATCTGCAAATTCGTAAATGCGAAATTTTTTTGTAGTGGGTCCTTGTGCTGGAGAAAAGAACTCACCCCACGACACCGCAATGCTAGCCTGCCAGCGCATTCACGCGTCCTCAGACAACGCCAATCTCGACGAACACCACCATCCTCTCTCGCCGAGGCAGCAGACCATCGCTGCAGTCCTTCACGGACATATTTATCTACCCTCTTCACTACAAGATATGGCATAAAAGATTAGGTCATTTGGGAAAGAACAAGTTCAAAATTAGATGTGTTTTCGAGAAAGATTATGCAGCTTAAAGTGAGGCGAAGTTCAATTCAAAACTAAACTTATACATTGATAATGGGAGAGAATATTTGATGAATGAAATGAAAGAATATTGTGTACAGAAAGCAATTTCATTTCATCCAAAAGTCCCATGGAGTCCTCAATTAAATGATGTATCTGACAGAATGATAAGAACAATTTCAGAAAAGGAGCGTTGATAGTTGGCGCTAGCCTGGATAAAATGTTTTGGGACAAAACAGTTTTAACTGCTACTTATTTAATAAATATAACACCAACTAAAACTTTAAAGGAGGATAAAATACCATATGAATTGTAGCACAATAAGAAACCCCAAATAAAATATTTAAAAGTATTTGGTTCAACCGTATTTGTCCATAATATAACCAGCAAAACAAAATTTGATAAAAAATCTTGGAAGGAAATACTGGTAAGATAGATATCTTGTATGGGATGTAACACGATTTTGAGCACTGTCTGCCAACAATTTTTCGGGTGTGGCTTGTTCACACTCAAGTGGACTCTTTCATCCCCCACTATAAAAAAAACCAATTAATCCTAGTGAGAAAAAAGCTGCGCACTTACAATTCGCCTTCAAAGTATGTTGTCGTGATGAGTTCCATTAAACTCTGTTCACTAGTTCCACGCTATAAAAAGAATTTTTTTTTCAAGAATACGTGAACGCCCATAGACCAGACTTCTTGTTTATGTCGAGAGTGAGTGCATCTGGGAAAATACAAGATCATCGCGCGTGATGATCCAGAGGGAAGTCTTGGAGTTGCTATGGCTCAAAAAGATCACCTGAATGTCGAAAGGCACTGCCTTCCAAGTCTGAAATGTATTGAAGCAGAGATAATAAGCTTCATGCGTTCGTGGGGATCTATGTTCGACATGGATATTCGGTGAGGCAACTTGTAATGAATCATGCGACGCCGCTGGTGCCCACTACCAACACACGTCGCTGCTAGGTGGCTTGTCATTTTACGTTGGTTGCGACCAGTGCACATCCCACGTCTATTTTGTCGTCGGATGCCAACAGAATTTGACAGCCACATGGAATTGAAGTGTGGAGGTAGTGGCCGCGACGCAGAAGGAGGTTATCTTTGAGGGCCGCCACGCAGCAGGAATCAAACAGAACAGAATCAAACAGAACGAACGGTGCACAAATACGAAGTGATCGCATGTAGGTATAATCACGAAGTTTCTTTAAATTTTCGGAGATTTGTGTAATATTTCGATTTTGTAGCGCTAACAGCTGTTTGTGTTCAGTACTCAGAACTTGCTCCACGGTCGATTCGTCCCGGAAAACTGTTTCAATCCTCGCAAAACAGCGTGGGAAACTAGAGTGCAAAAACAAAAAAAAAAAGGATACGGATTCGTGTCGATGACAACTTATGATGAAGCTGCAATGGCGATACGTGCTCTTAATGGATACACGCTCGGCAACCGGCTGTTGCAGGTTAGTTTTAAAACGATTAAATCCAAGTAGGGAGCGCAGGTGACCGGCGCGTAGATGCATTCTAGCTATGGGAAGCTTTTGCAATACCTCGATTGTAATGAAAAAAGTAAACTACACATAATTAATACTACAAGATAACACAGAAGTTTCTAGACGAGCGTATTCAGTATTGATTGGATGCGTCGTTTTTCTACGTGGGGAACTATATCAGTTCAAAGTGTTTAGGATTAATAATTTAAGATTAAAAACAAAGAAGGCGAAAAAGAAAAGAGAATGGAGATGATAATGAAGAAGAAGATGATGACGAAATTCTGGAGGAAGAAGAGGAACATTCAGAATATGACGTTTGGTTAGGAAACCTGGAAGGTGAGGAAGAAGCATACTCATCCGAAGAGTTGTGTTTAAGAGCTCGAGCGAAGAGGTCGGAAAGTTAAGAAAGCGGAACGTGTAACCGTTGATAGAGAAACAATAACAAGGTCTAATTGAAGCGTGAAGTGTTGTTTGTGAAATTTAAAAGTCACATGACTACTCGCGTAAACCCGGGTCTGAAGTTTTCTTGCAGAATCACAAGAAGGCTAGTGAGTGCGCGCGGAAGTACTCGTAAATAAACACGGCCCGAAGTAATTCAGCCGATAATTGGGAGAAAAAATTATCAACGTCAAATTAATTACGTTACGAAGCCAAGGCGAGAGATAATCGCAGATCGCGTAATATATCAATGGATAAAATAAAAATCCAAATGAGTTCAGCGGAAACTGAAACTACAAAAATTATATCCTCATCGAAATTTCTGCCGCCGCACCTATTGTTGGAAGTCAATCGTCTAGTTGCGACCCTTTAGCTAATTGATCGAAAATCGTAAGCGCTGGAATTTTTAGCATAAACCTCAACAACGGTAAGGTGGGCTGTTTTGACTTTAAAAGAGTTCCCAAAGTAGGTCTAATCTAAGAAAAGAATGCTAGGTAAAGATTAAAGCAAAGATACAATTGGATCAAGTTATTTTTGAAAACAAAGTAAACGTTAGAAGTAATATTGAACGCCTCATTCAACCGATTCAAGTAGGTTTTCATTTTAAGTAGGGAGAGAGTGAGAAAGTAGGGAAAGTCGTTTTCGTTTGTGTAAGAAGAAGCAAATGATTGAAATTTTTATAAATTTTTACGAGATTGAATTGCCAGTTATCGCGAAGCTGATAGTCAAAAAGGAATCGAAATGTGAGGAAAACTGGTGATACGTGCGAAATAATGATGCAAAGAGAAATATTCTGTAATGTAGTAAATGATCAGGGTATGAATAGTGATTGAAACAAAAAGGATTTTACTCGTAAAACAACAAGAAAAAGAACGTGGACTAAACTAAAGACAAAACCCAAGAAAGATTGTAATATAAACCTCTAGTGAAAGTGAAAACAAAAGAAACAAAAATTGATATAAAATAACATTCTTAAAATGTTCAAATTCTATATTAAATGTTGTACGTTAAACTATTAATAGAAATTGTCTCTATATATACACTATCTACAATATAAGAAAGTGTGTATGTATTAATGATTGTGTCCTGCACAATGCGCGTGTTCGGAACACTAAAGAAAACAAGAACAACGATTGAAAACAAATTACAGTAGAATGATTGTGCAAGTGCGATAGAAAATAAAAACTCAGTGATTTGTAGAGTACAGTGTATGAGTGCCTTCTCGCATATATAAATATATTAAATCAATAAATATAGGTACAATATCGACTTAAGTTCTTCATACTGACCCTCGAATTGTAAACTGCGTCATCTGTCTTTCTCTCTCTCAAACGTAAGAATTTATTCTAATTTCTTTATTCTAAAATTTCTTACTATTCTCTGGTTTCCACGTAAACGATTTTTATACTATGATAAATAAAATGCAATACAATTCAAATTGAAACCTACAACACAAAAACAATACAAATTTCATCAAAGAAAAAGTAGATAAATAGTTTATAACACGCAAGTGAATGAAAAGTAAGTGAAAAAAAAAAAATCTTTTATACTTTCACATTCTAATATAATTTTTTTTCAATTGATTTCCTATAAAATCTCAGTATAAATGGCGAGTCCAGAGATGTGTCAACAATAAACATGTAAATACCCCGCGAAACATAACAAAATGTAATAATTATTAAAAACATAGTAATTTTAGTCGAGAATAGAATAGAAAAGAGCTAACGAGAAGAAATATATATCTATAGTATACACAAAATTTAAATTTAATATTAAGTTTTTCTTTGTATAAAATTTACAAGAGAGAAGTGACAACGCTAATTTTAAGATCTTTGCGTAAGCCCTAGGATTATTCGGTATACATTATAGACTTACTCTACTACCGATACAATTTGACAATTTAGTTTTAAATGTTCTTATTTCTCACATGAGTGTTTTTATAACACCACAACAAATGGAAGTCATTTAATTTTGATTTGTTAAACTCGCTATTTGTATTTGTACAATTTATCTTTGAAATTATAATTGAGGAAAATTACAATCAAAAACATTTCCTCGAAACATAATTATAACTCTACTTTTCATCATCCTTAACATTTTTGTACATTATTTCACAACAACTATAAATATTTTATTAAATAACAAAATGAATTGCTAACGAAAAAATCGACTTTCCTTTCCAGTAGTTCTGCTTTTCAGCGGGAAATGAGGTGCAGGGTAAGTATGCTGTCGCGAGGGTAGGGTTTGGAAAAAATCCGCTGAGGTCGGTTTCGCGTCGCGCGCGGTACGCGGTACCTTAGTTGTTTTTGATTTTTCTTTAACGTAGCTTTCGTCGGGTTGAGTTAACGTAGTATACTTTTCGGTACCGCGTCGGAAATTCGGGAACGCGAAATAAAAATTCGATTTTGTTCTTTGACTGGTCATAGGAAGAAATAAGGAGTAACGTAGAATAGGTTTCCTCTCCGTATGGTTTTGTTTTGTAACGCGTTTGAAAACGGGCGTGTATAGGTGGCTGAAATATGTAAATGAGCGTAACCCATTCGGAGACTCGCGACCGAAATCCTCTCCGATCTAGCTGGCCGACAAGCAGCCACCGCGTGAATGGGTTACGGTGCACGGATTGGTTGACCGGTTGGTACCATCCGTTGGCACTACTCTGACTTAACGTCTAGAACCGATGAGAGGTCGGTTCCGCGTTCGCAAGTAAATTTTAAAATAATCATTACAAACTCATTGACGACTTGGAAGCAGTGCATACTCTGTGCAAAAAATTCGATTTCTATGCCATGGGAAGGGATTTCAATGCGAAGCATCCCTCATGGGAAAATATTGCATTAAATGGCTATGGAACAGCTATCTCTAACTGGGTTCAATTAAATATGGAGCTCAGACTGATTGCCCCGAAAGAGCCTACCTTTTGTCGAAGCTCGTCTATTATTGACTTCTTCATCGTGTCTGCCAATCTGGTAAACCTCTCCCACAGTTGAAGGAATTTCGAGTGTGGAGTTCTTGACGGCGAGTCTGACTATCTTTTGGTCGAGCTGACTTTAAGAGTGAAAAAGGGTGTAAAGCTTGAGGTTGTAGATTCTCAACTTTTCACAAGTGGATCGATTGGGCAGCAGTAAGTGCTGGTCTTGACGGGAAATTGAAGGGAATTTCGATCAATAGATCGAAAAATCTTTCTATTCCTGAAATTGCTGAGGGAGTCGCATGTATAAATTCAATCCTGGATACGGTCATCTCAAAGATCTCCATTAAGAAATCCTCGACGAATTACCTTTATCGAGATTTACCAGAAGACATCTTGGAGCTTCATCGTAGATATAGTCGGCTTAGAAAACTACTCGCAAGAATCTACCACCGCAATTTAAATATGGTCAGCTGGCAGTTTGAACGTATTCGTCAAGTGATTACGTCTCTAAACCGAATGATTTCGAGGAGAACCACGGCTTTTGCTAACGAGCGATTTGAACAGGCCCTGGAAAGTATCAAACCAGGTCCCTGTATGTGTCCTCATATCAATAGGATAACTGGCAGAAAAAGGCTGCCCGGGGTCCTCACTTATGATGGATCCATGCTCATGGATGACGAAACTATCGCTAACTCTATCGCAAAACATTTTGCGAAAGTTCTTCAAGGAGAAAAAGCAAGTGAGGACTCTTCCGTTATTTCGTTAGTGATCAGGACTACAACGAATTTCGACAGGGACAATGAGCAATTGTGCTTGACCTGGTTCTTGATTCAAATCTTTCTGACGCACCTACTGGCCATGGTCTGTTTGTCGGTCTTGAGAGACTCACTTTGTTGCCACTGGAGCAAAATTCCAAAAAATCATCAGGGGCTGATGGAATCTCCAATTATATGCTTAAAAGGCTTCCCCATGTTTTCTTTGTTCTCCTCGCGATCATTTTGAATAATTGCATCAACATTTGCTACTACCTTTAGCAATGGAAATGCGCAAAAATATTGGCAATACCCTAGAAGTCGGGCAGTACTGACGTACTCAATACTCGTTCTATTTCGCTGCTTTCAAATAGTGGTAAGCTGCTTGAAAGGGTAATACTTGAAGGCATCATACAATTCTCTGCAGGGGCAAGAATTGTGCCGGAAAGCCAATTTGGCTTCCAAAAAGCCCACTCCACGGTGGATGCTATAGCCGTGTTCCAAGCCGATATAACGAGAAGTTGGCGCAACAATAAGCTTGTTGTAGCTTGCTTGATCGATGTGGAGAAAGTCTTTGACTCTGTACGAACTGCCTTTGCGGTGGCTAGTGGAGCTAGGTCAGTCTTCATTTGGTATTGACTCGGGGGTCCCACAGGGGTCTATATTAGGCCCATTTCTTTTCAATATATTTACCTCTGATGTCCCGGACATAAGAGACGAATATAAATCCGGAATCCAGGTGAACCTCTCCGCTGAAGACTTGTTAGTGTGGTAATCTGAGCATAATTTGCGCTTTGCAAGGATGAGGCTCCAAAAATATTTGGAATCTCTTACTGCATATTACCTCAAATGGGAAATAAAGAGAAATGCAAAGAAAAGTGAATTAATTGTGTTCAAGGACTCCCACAAAAACTTTCGTCGTCGTGCAAGAGCTATCTGTGACACCAGAATTAAGTTGAATGGGCAGATGGTGCAGTACTATAGGCAAAAGAAGTACCTGGATGTAGTTTGCGACAGGAAAGCTGCCTTCAGTGCTCACGATATTTTGAAAAAAGTGACTTATGCGTACGATCTTCTTATACCTCTTTTCATGAAACATTCAACAGCGAGCAAGCGAGTCAAGGATTTCACCTATAAAACCTTGATTCGTCCGATCATCACTTATGCAGTGATGATAAGGAATGGGTCTTCGAAAACAAAGTAGGGCAAGATAGGATTAATGGAGGGAAAAATCTTACCCAAACCAAGAGCTGTACCAGGAGGCAGGAATGAAGCCATTCAAATCGTATGCGGAAAAGCTGATGGAATCAGGCATTAGGAGAGCCAAGGAGCACAAGGCGGGAGTAGTCATGTCTCAATGGATGCAGCGAATGAGTAGTTTTAAGATAGTCTTAAGGAAATAATGTACTTAATTTTAAGAAATTTAATTTTTATATCTGCAGTTGTTAGAGCAAATGATTTTTACACCAAACTTCTTTTTATAATCTATTAATGTTAGATAATGCTGTGGGTGTCAACATTTTAGGGATTTATTTTATCGAATAATTAATATTGTAATCAAAGTAAAGTTTATTATTGAACTCCGGGAAAAGCCCTAAGGCACAACCCGCACGAATATTGTTAGTTTAATTTATTTATGAATTGTATATATGTGAAAAATTAGAAAAAAAACCACCAAATAAAGATCTTGAATCTTGATGCTAAATATCGAGTCTCATGTCAAAGTCAATGGAGATCTGACTGAAAACTTCTCAACTGTTGCCGGCCAAAGTGGATAGACTCGCCCAAACGCCTGCTGCTACTATACAAGTCCACACAATCATTAGTGTATGCCAACAATGTCAGATGTGAAAGAAGCCTTTGTATGACTGGGGTCAGAAGCGAAAAATTGGCCTTTTGGTCAATGAAACTAAAATAAACTTCATGACCCAAGCAAAGAAAGGAGCGCCAGTTCGGCAAAACTTGACCTTAGGGAGACTGCAGCCTGAGAAGTGTAGACTTAGTCTATTTAGAGAGTCAATCTTAATACGAAGGGCAAAGAAAATGACGAAACTTTAATTTGGTTATAAATTAGTTTAACTCCGCCGTGGACGGACCCAAACCCGTTTGAGAAAGGTGGAGGGACCCCCCTTGTTTCGCCAACTCAGCGAAGACTCCCAAATCCGCATCAATAACCAACTCACCGATGCCTTTGACACAAATATCGGACTAAAGCAGGGATATGGGCTGGCCCTATTGCTATTAAATTTGGCTCTGGAATACGTCATATGGAAGCTACCTGTCGATACGCGAGGTACATTACTATACAAGTCGTAGCCTATGCGGACGACATAAATAATTAGTGACGATCATTAACAACTGCCAAAGAAATTTTCCGACAGTGAAGCAAAACTAGTAGGGCAACAAATCAATGAAAATAAAACAAAGCTCATGACGTAGTCGAGGAAAAATACCTCAAATTCACAAAATATCACACTTGGCGAATACAGCAGCATTGAAAATGTGAGCGACTACAAGAGCATTGAAAATGTGAGTGAATACAGCAGCATTGAAACCGTGAGCGAATTTGTGTATTAAGGCGCCAAAATAACGAAAACCAGTAATGAAAGAGACGAAATACACCGAAGAATATAGCTCGCAAATAAAATATTTTATTCAGTTTTGACGATCTTGAAGATCAGCTGCATACACAAGAAAACAAAGCTCCAAATATACATTTCTGTGATAAAACCTGTGTTATGCTATGGGTGTGAAACATGAACCCTTGCCCAAGCATCTGCAAATATATTGAACGCCTTTGAGCGACGAGTCCTGAGACGAATAATCGGAGCGAAGCTAGACGGGGACCAATGGCGAATTCAATACAACCATGAGCTGTATGAAATTTTTGATGAGTCGGAGGTCTAAACGATTGTAAGACTGCGGAAGCTGCAATGAGCTGGCCACATGAATCGTATGGACGAACAACGGATACCCAAAAAAGGTATTCGTTGGGAAAACTGAAGGCCGGAGACCAGTAGGGAAACCGAGGAAACGCTGGTCTGACTCGGTCGACGAAGACAGTTCATCGCTGCATGGATTTCGAAATTAGAAGACGCGGTCAATGGACCGAGACAGTTGGAGGCGCTATTTGCAGGAAGCGAAGGCCCGAGAGGGGCTGTAGTGCTAAGAAGAGGATAAATAAGCTTAAAAGACAAATTTATATTTGCTGCTAAATTTCATGATTCTATTTGTTTTTTACGGAAATTATGGAGGAATCCTACCAACTTTCATAATTCGCAGCAAATAAGAAAATCACAAACCAATTTGAAAACAAATAAATGGCAAAAGATCCACCTGACTAGCAATTAATTACCTCCTTCATCTGTAACAATCCAATCGGGCATAGCAAGACTCACGACAGCAAAAACATCTGCGAACATAAACAGCGTTGCACTTATTGTTGTTAATTTGTCCATTTTATTTCCATTAGGATTTACGTAGACGAAGAACGAAATCTCTTTTGAAATGTTTGGTAAATTAGAAATATCAACAAACATATGACTGCCAGCGATGACATTCCCCTCCAAGAAGTGTAGTGCCCTAATGATGGACTGTGTTGACTGACTGTGTTGTGTATCTGTCGCTGTCGGCAAAAAGCATGGTGAGATTTCAAAAGCGCGCACGTTGTCTGTTGCAGAGGTAGTGTCGGTTCGAGTGGATTTTAGTCTTTTTGCTAGCAAAACAAAAGCGGTTTTAAGTTATAAAATGGGTAAAGTGAAAAAAGAGCGTACCGAGGAAGCTGATGAAAGTACGGTATCAATAAAAGAGGAAGATACTTATGATGATAAACTGAAAAATGTGAATGCAATCTCTCAACCAATGGCCTCGAAGAAACTCGCAAAGAAAGTTTACAAACTGATCAAAAAGGCAGTTAAGCACAAAACTTTTGTGCGGAATGGACTAAAGGACGTACAAACACGGATTCGAAAGGGAGAAACGGGGTAAGTAAAGTTATTGAATCCTCTTAATTGATTTGTTAAATGTTGAGGTTATGTGTACAATGCTCACAGCTTCTAATTGTAGGATTGCTATCTTCGCTGGTGATGTGACACCCATTGATATAATGTGCCATCTTCCTGCCGTGTGTGAAGAAAAAGGAATTCCATACACATATACTCCTAGTCGCGTTGATTTGGGTGCTGCTATGGGTGTCAAGAGAGGAACAGTTACATTGTTGATACGAGAAAATGATGACTATAAAGACTTATTTGAAGAAGTAAAGCAAGAAATTGTAGCACTTCCGGTTCCGACGTGAAATGACTTTGTTTATTGATAATAGTTTGTAATGATAGGATTATAAGATGTATTTTTGAAAATGAAATTATGAATTTTAGTGAAAGTGTAGTATGTGGTTCCTGTACACCGAAATTTCGATAAACATATTCCTTTACTATCCTTCCTGGTGAGTTGAAGCGAGTAACGCTGAAAAAAATAACGATCCCATTTAAGTGGATTATATGGTTTTGCTTTTGTAGTGAGTTGGCAGTTGTATATATTTAAGTTTTAATGAAGAAAATCGTAGATGTTGCTACGATTGTAACATGTAGACGTGTTGGTTTTCGGAATTAGTGCCAGGTGTTTAGAAGGGCCGTTATATAATGGTCATTAAAATAAAACAGGTCAAAGGGCGATTCTCTATTTGAAGTCAAGACTGCTGTCCTCACATCCATGTTTCAAGAGCTATTCGAGTTCTCAAAGTCAAAGTCAAAAGCGCTTTATTTAATACTAATCGTTATAAATTTTAAAAGAATATAAAGCAAATTCCAAATAATAACAATCAACAAAACTTAATGGCCCAAATGGCTCTCTAAATTTGTACGTTATCATTAACTCATTTCATCAAAAAAAAACTATAGCAAATTCAATTAATTACGATTATCACATATTTTTAAAATTTAATTGGAAAAAGGAGAAAAAACCAACCAACACTATCCTAAAATTATTTATAATTAAAACACAACAGTGAAACTTTGATCCTACACCTAATATGTTGTAACTTATTTCTAATAAAATACAATCAAAAAACTATCTTATACTAAAAAATTCTGTAACAATGTTCCTAACCTAAGTGTTTAATCTTATCTCTAACGGAATATAGTAAACATTACATATACCTAACCTATACCTAATTTTTAACAAAAATATATAACAATACTAAATGTAGCAATAATGAGCTGAAACTCAAAAACTAAATAACGAAAAAACACCAAAACTGAAAATAAACACAGATAATTTAGACATTGTCATTCAGCCACCAACTCGATCAGCTTCAACGAATCTAGCAAATGAGTATCTCCATTGAAATCGTTGGTCTCGTGAACTCAAATTAGGAGGATATTTTATCTTCTTATCGGTGGCCCGTCGATATATGTGATATATGACTGGGACGCCGTCAGAATCAAAAACATATCGATTCATGTCCAAATACACGAATGCTTCTGGAGGAATGAAGCCAGTAGCGAGGCAAGTCGCTATATACCCGTCTGTAGGGTGGAACGGCTGTGAAATCCAAGGGTTTTCACTCACAGTCACAGATCTTGCGATATGATTCCGAAGAAGTTTCAATATGAAGATATCGACCCTCCTCACTTCAGCAGTTTGATAAATTCTTCTATTCGATATATAATGTTTCCAATCCGTCTCAGGCTTTCTGTACAAACCAGTACATGCACGAAGACATTTCCTTTCGAAAACTCTTAATTTTTCCATAGTACTAGCACTCTGGTTGTACCAGATCTGACATCCATAGGTCAAAACTGGTCTAACCAGTGTCTTGTAACAGATAATTTTGACCTTTTGATCAATGTATCTGGAATGAAAGAGTTTTCGAAGGGCCATGACTACTTTAAGTGCTTTACTGAGCATGATTTTCACATGTTCAGTATAGTACAGATACTGATCGAGATAAACACCGAGGTATCGAACACAGGATTTATGTGGAACTCGTTCTAGACTACTCTCACCAGCCATGATGTGGAAATCTTTCCAATTACGTTTCAGGTCTTGACTGACCCCCTGCAGCGTTGTCCGAAGCAAGATTGTTTCACACTTCTGCGCATTGATTTTCATTCGCCAATTGTCAGTGTACAGCTGTACATCATTGAACATTTTTTGGAGATTGCTCTGAACTATTGTAGCTTTTCGGTCTGCCGTGTAGATGATCAGATCATCAGCAAACGCTACCAATGATCGCGTTGGCGAGACGTTAAAATCAAAGCCGTTCAATAGCTTGCGAATGAAGATTGAGAAGAGCAGAGGCGCAGTAACTGTTCCCTGCTGTAGACCATTCAAGACCTTGAACTCGCGCATTGTTGTCAGATTTCCATCAGTTACAACAAACGATTTCCCGTATAACATATTACACATCATGGCGACAAGGTGTCTGGGGAACTTGTCCTGAAGGAGTTTAAAAATTAGTCCATCTAACCATACCGTATCAAAGGCTTTCTCCATATCAATGAGACATGCTCCAACACATTGTCTATCATTTAGTTTCCAACAGATGTCTGAGGTTACTTTCGTTATTGTATGTGTGGTCGAATGCCTGGCACGAAAACCAAATTGGCAATTCGGCATCAACTCATTTTCCTCAATGTGGGCGTTTAATGCTCTGTTGAGTATCACTTCAAACACCTTGCTGATGTTAGGCAGCAAGCTGATTGGGCGATAGCTTTTGGGGCATGAAGATTCTTTTCCTTTCTTCAAGATCGGAAATACCTTAGCCTTTTTCCACTCATTTGGGAAATATGAATTGCTCAACATGTTGTTGAACAATATGCAATAGTTCCTAATAGCAACCTCCGGCAAATGTCGGAGAACTACATTTGGAATACCATCAGTACCACATGATTTCTTGTTGTTTATCTTGCGAAATATGAAACACAGGTCTTCATAGCTGACAAAATAATCAATAAGATTCAAGCTCGGTATGAGGTCAGATGTTAATGTTTCATTGAAATGAAGAATTTATTGGCCGTTCAGGCTTGATTTGAAGTCGGAAACTTTTGCTTCAACGACCTCTGAAAATATTTCGTTCCCTCTCTCAGGGTTTGGTAGATGAACCAATTCAAAATGTGTTCCAATCAGGGCAAGTTTATCCAATCCTTCACAAATAATCCTGTTTCCATTTCTATCCGGAGTCGTACTATCAATTTCGATACCAGCCCTATCGAGAAGATTTATCTCATCACTAGTGACTTCAAGATTCGATACCTTCACTCGAGACTTCTTGCGGAATATGCTATTCACTTTCGCGAACACGCCGTCTGGGTCTATTCGAGTTCTCTGTATGATTGGCATGAAGGGTATTCAATCTTTATCTGATATATTCATGTTAAAATTTTTTGAATTGTTTGATGAGACTTTTACTTTGGAGAGACCATCACTTCTGATCTCTTCACAAAGTTTGAAATTTCTAACTGCTGCGGTTTTTGAGGAAACTTGCTGTGACGCACCGACGGACAGGATGCGAAACTTTAGTAGGTCTGAGTAATATTTAAATTACAAAGCCCTAAAAGGAATCTTTCTAAGACACAAATTAATAAAATTCAGTTTTTTTTGTATTAAAACATATAATTCAAGGGTAAGCGTTCGCTCTTCTACATTGTATCTAACGACATAGCGACACTTCTACTGAAATCTTCCTTGTAGCGCTACAGCAACCTTCGGGCCTTCACATCCTGCAACAGACGCCTTCAACTGTCTCGGTCCATTGACCGCGTCCCCCAATTTCGACATCCGAGCCGCGATGAACTGTCTTCGTCGACCGAGTCAGACCAGCGTTCTTATCACTGATTTGTATACTTGCTTTGTTTTCCTGTGTATGCAGCTGGTCTTTAAGATTGTCAAAACTGAATAAAATAATTTGTCAGCGAGCCGTATTCTTCGGCGTATTTTGTCTTTTTCATTATAGATCATCGTTATTTTAGCGGCTAAATACACATTTTCGCACGCATTTTCGATATTGTATTCGCCAAGTGTGATATATTGTATATTTGAGGTATTTTCCTCGATTGTCTCATGAGTTTTGTTTTTTCTCATTGATTTGTAGCCCTACTAGTTTTGCTTCGTTGTCGAGTTTCAGGAAAAGTTCTTTGGCGGTTATTAACGACCGTGACAAAATATTGATGTCGTCCGCATAGGCTACCACTTGGCTTGAATTGTATAATAACGTTCTTTTTGTATCGACAGGTAGCTTTCTGATCACATATTCCAGATTCAAATTGAATTGCAATGGGGCCAGCCCATCTCCCTGTTTCCACTCGTTCGGCATATGTTCTTGTTGCCAAATATCCTGGATAATTTTATCGATGGCTTTATGAACACAGCTGCCACCATATTTAAGAAGCTCCACTGGAATCTCATTGTTGACCGGCGCTTCATTATTCTTTTGGGCTGTGATGGTGGAACAGACTTCATCCAGAGTTGATGGGGCCAATGGAAACTCTTCGGGAATATCTATAAGCTCCGATGCTCTGGAGCTGTGCGAAGGGTTAATGAGGTTGTTTAAATATGATGCCCATCTTTCCTTAATCCTGTTTTCAACAGCGAGGATGTTGCCGATGTCATCACGGCAGAGCGTGGTCTTAGGCTGATAACCACGTTTAAGGCTTTTCATTATTTTGTATGCTTGTCTTGTATTGTTACTCGCTAGACTTGCATCGATACTTCTCAATTGGTCATCATAGTATTTTCTTTTCTTAATTCTAATAATCTTATTCACTATCCATTTGAAATTTTCATGTTCTCTCTTCGTGCTAGTTTTCTTACCTAAGTATTATTTGAACACCTGATTCTTTGCGTCTAACGCATTCTGGCACTCATCATCGAACCAATCATTTCTTTTGCACCGGGCTTGATGTCCAACTGTCTGTTCTGCTTCTGTCTAAATTGCCGCTTTCGCTCCCACCCATAACTTGTTGCTTGTCTTGAGCTATGTATCTGATAGAATGGGAGCTAGCTGGTTATCGAGGGTGCCCATGCAATTTTTTACTACGGACCCGTTTGGAGCCTTTAGATGTCGAATTTTTATAGAGGCTTGGTCTGCGCCCAATACAACTTTGACATACGACATTGATAAGTTAATTTGATCAAGTAATGATCCGAGTTACGATGGGCTCCTCGGTATGTACGGACGTCAAGTATGCTCGAGGCCCATCGTTTTCGGATCAGAACATGGTCGATCTATTTTTGTATGCTGCCATCCGTTGATACACTGGTCATTTTATGTATGCGTCGACGAGGAACGCAAGCCGAACGGATGGCTAGATTTCTGCTGCATGCGAAGTCAATCAAGCGCTTGCTATTGTCAATTGTTTCATCGCGGAACATGTATCCTCCAGTCGTTCCCCGATGAGATAGCTCATTGTTAACAGCGTTGAAATCACCCAGAATTATTTTTGTGTCATTTGCAGGCAATGAGCCGATTAGTCTTTTCAGGTGGTTATAGAACATTTTCTTCCTTTCTTCGTCCTTTTCTTCGGTCGGGACGTGTACGTTTATTAGCCAAATTTGGAAGAATTTCGTTACTATACGGATCGCAACAACCGTTCATTGATTGCCTTAAAATCAATAAAGTGCGATTTGAACTCCCTATCCATAATAAAAGCCACTCCGAAGTCTCGCGATCCAGCAGGCTTCCCACTTTTGAATATTGTATGCGATCTCATATCTTGAATATAACTTTCAGTCTAGTTCGTTTTCTGGTTTGCCAGTATGTTTAATTTATGTTGACAGGCCCATTCTAAAAGGTCCCAAACAGCGCCAGGATTGTTCAGTGATCTGACATTCCAGGATCCAATGCAATTGTCCATTTTTCGGTTGCCAGATCGTTGCCGTAGATCCAACCCATTCTGACGCTTTTTTGCAGGTTTCGGAACAATGCAGGGTTTTCCAGGGACGGGGAGTTAGCCCATCGCCCAACCTCCATTCCGGCGGCATGGTTGTTTCTTTCAATTGCGTTATCAGGCGTGGAAGGCTCGCCTTCATCCTCTTACATCACCACAAAGGACGTGTGAGTAGGATTTAGATGCAAAGCTGCAGGTGTATTTGCAGGTATTGACATATCTCGGCATTTAGTGTCCCATCTTTGGGGAATCAGTAAACTCAATGTGCGACCCGGAGACCATTTACTATCATTTGGTCGTGGGGCTTAGGATAAGAAAACATTTAAGCTGCGGGTGGGGGAAACAAGGGGATCCTTCCTCCTTTCTCGACCGGGCCTGGGACCGTCCACGGCGGAGTTCTGTGAGCTTAATTACTACTTTATTACACGTATTTTTGTTTTTCTTTATCTCACTTTTACGATTTTCCGGCTCTTATTTTATTTATCTTTTCATTACGAGCTTAGCAAATATTTAACTATCGCTATATATCTTGCTTATATAAAGGTTCTGTCTTCTCTTGCACGTGATCTTGTAAATAGAAGAGGTTTAATAAGATTTGACCTTTGAATGGGAACTGAGGTGTGCAAAATGTGGATCACAGCATGCTACAAGAGACTGTAAAAGCTCAGTTGAAAAATGTTGTAATTGTATGGAAAATGGTAAGAAAATTGGCCATGCACACCGGGCAGATTCGACGGAATGCCCAGGATTAAAACGTAGGATTTTGATTGCTAAGAGAAGCATTAACTACGATGATGAATATGCCATTCAATATTACAAAGATATTTGAAGACACCCAAATTTATATCTTCTATGCTAATATAAGAAGTTTAAGACAAGGAGTACTACAACATTCAAGGATACGATTCTGTATTTTCCTGCAGGCCTGGAAGAGGTGGAGGAACAGCAATTTATATTAAAAAAACTCTTAATTTCGTAACGAGGCGAGTAATACCGGATAAATACAATATGATAGTCATCGAACTAGTATGCCCTGGAAAGAAAATATAAATTGGCACATTTTACAACCCCACCCGACTTAACGCGCAAGACCTGTGCTTGACATTAGATGAACTATATTCTATGGAAAATAATTTGATCACAGTTGCCGATACGAATATAGATCTAATGGTTGAATCTAATGAGTCACGGATGTACAACGACGTACTAGAAACGAATGGTGCCACTATTGTGAACCCACTTCAACCTACCCGACTAGCATCTAATATCTGTCTGGATCACATAGTCACGAATGATAATCAAATTGCTGGGAAAATTGCTTATACTCTAGAGGACTGGCCTGAACTTGATCATCGTGTTTTGAAAGTTGTTATTCAAGGCATTAAAATAAATAAAAAGCAAAAGCCTGTTTACAAAGTTTTCAAATACTTAAATAAGGACCTCTTTAGATCAAATCTTAAGGCTTTATTAATTAACCAAAAACCTTCAAACTTAGCGGAGCTCATAAACATCATAATGGAAGCTAAGGACACTTCTACTACGGAGAAAAAAATAAGATGTCGTCAATATTCATGGATAACCAAAAAAATTATTGAGGCAAGTAGGAACAAGCGGAAGGCTTAGATGAACTACAAACGAAATATTAATGATCAATCGTTCAAGTTTATATACATCGAAGCCAATAAAACTTTTGTATTACTCCAAAAGACTAGATGCAGCGGACGACAATGCGCATGAAATATGGGACATAATAAATGAAGTTAAAAGAAACTCACCGCGTAACTCTACGACCCAGGATTTCACCATAGAGAACTCATCTTCAGCAAATGCATTTGTAGCTGCAAGTAATTTCAATATCTTGTTTTCAACTATAGGTGAGAAAATTGCCAATGGAATCCAGCCAGCGCCAACAAGCAATTTTACTTCTACAATTACGTCGCCCAAATCTTCCTTTCACATGCATCTAACTAACAAAGTTGAAGTGATAAAAATTATTGATGAATTGAAGCAAAATACAGCACCAGGTATGTACAATATAACCATGGATGGAATAAAACTTATAAAGGATGAGATAGCAGAATGTGTTGCAAATCGTCTAAACAAACATATTAGGAAGGGAACGTTTCCTGAGGAAGGAAAACTAGCAAAAATAGTCCCAATCTTCAAAGGAGGAGACCGTATGGATCCAAATAATTACCGCCCGATCGCGCTTTTAACAGGATTTAGTAAAATATTCGAAAAATTAATAAACATCCGTCTATCATCATTCATTAAGGATGTTTTCCAGAAAAATAAAGGAACTTTTGATGCTCTTTTCTCAGTCACGCGTTTCATAAAAACAGGACTTCACAAGGGTGACTATGTTGCTGCCATTTTTCTGGATCTGAAAAAGGCGTTTGATACGGTGGATCATGAGCATTTACTTCGTCAACTCGAATTATATGGCATTCACGGGAAACCAAATCAACTTTTTAGGAATTACTTAAAAGGAAGATCGCAAAAAAGTAGTCAATAATGTATTGAGCGACTTAGCACCTATGAAGTCAGGCGTTCCCCAAGGCTCCATACTTGGCCCAACCTTATTCTTGTTATACACTAACAATTTAAATACATGTGGATACTATGCACTATATGCTGATGACACAGTTCTACTTTACTCGGGATGCAAAAAAGATTACTTAGAGAATACCATTAATGAGGATCTAAGTTCATATCATTCGTGGTTAAGTAATAATAAGCTAGCGCTAAATATTTTTAAGACCAAATACATTATTTTCAAACAGAAGAACAAGGAAGACATTAACATTGATATAAGAATTAATAGCGAAAAACTGGAGAGAGTAGCGGAATTCAAATATCTTGGACTCATCATCGACCAACGATTAACATGGCTGTCGCATACAAACAACTTAAGAAGACAATTAGCTCCTGTTATTGGATTACTGAGAAGATATGAAGGATTTCCCAGCAATATCAAGCAGATGGTGCTAAATGCATTAGTTCTATCGAAACTACATTACGGAGTAGTCATCTGGAGCCAGTCATCAAAGCAACACCTTAATATCATCTCCAGGTTGCTTACCAAGGCTTAAAGAGTATGCTAAATCTACCAATACGTACGCCAACTAGATTTGTGTACCAATCAGCAAAAGCATTAACATTTACTCAAATCGTTGAAGCAGAGAAAGCCAAGTTTATTTTTAAATGCTTGGATTCAAATTCGTCACATATTCAATTTATGAAAGTATCGCAGAAAAATCACTACAATGCTAGGAACGCAAATCAATTCATAATACCTTTTGCAAGAACGGATCGTCTAAAGAATGATGCTACGAATGATTCCTTGCGTATATACAACAATCTCTCAGATTCAGTTAAGGATGCAAACTCACTTATAGTTTTTAAAAAAAGGCTTAAAGAATATTTATTTAACAACGATTGAATCTCAGTGCAATAAATTTCTACATCGCATCTTAGGACCCTTCTTGACCCTATCGTCGAGATTGTATAGCAGAAAGATATTATCATGGAAAATCTCAGTCCAATAAATTTCAACAAAGCATCTAAGGGCACTTTAAACCCTATCGTCGAGATGCTTGAAAAGACAGCTAACTTTATAACTCAGAGTTTTTTTTCCCACGGCGTATAACAAAGTTTTTTTTTAGCTCTGAGAGCTGATCACGAAATGGACAAGATGAGATTAATAGGATAAATTCACATAATTTGTGTGCCCCCTTATACCGATGGTCTAATCATTGTCTGGGTGGCACACCTGAAGAAACGACGAAATGTGAAGTGCAGGTCACACGAACGTTGTGCGACGAAGAAAGTGTGATGGAGAGAGTGGAAGGGAATGGAGGTATTTAAAAAAAAAGTGGCAGAGTGGTACTGGCTCTCAAATATTGGTAGGAAGAAGTTTGCCTACAACATAAGACAAGTCATTTTTTCCGTTGGTAGACTTTCCTAGGGACGAAGAGTAAGTTGCTTTATTTCCCTCTGGGTATATTTTCCTACTACTGCAACTCTTGAGGCAGTTTTTATGGCCTTTCCTTTTATGAATACTTTAAGAGTTTGCGATAATCAAGGCTTTACCACATTTTGTGCTTAACGTCCTCGTATTTTCTTATTGTCGTTCACCCAAAAGTATTCTGTTTTGTACCGCTAGACCACGTAAGGATAATAGATCGAAGGCGTGATAATTGCCTCATGATGAAGTGAGGAACATTGCATTGCCCATAGAGTCTTCCAGCATGCTCAGTTTTAGTGAAGGTATGCTTCTTTCAAGCAATCCAAGGTAACCATATTTGATACCTAGTTGAATTTAAGTAGTTGCATTACCTGATTTTGGTAGAATAAAGCCCACAGGTTTTCATTTTGTTAAAGTTTAATCTATATTCATTCTTATTACTACAGAACTTAGTCATTTCTTACGATCGAATCGACAGGTTTTTCCATCAATAACAATAAAATAGCCGATTTATGTTCACATTAAGGGACACTGTCTTAACGGCTCCCTAGTATTAGATTCAAGTTTAAGTTATAATTCAGCTTCACGAAGAAGTTTACCTGTAATATGTGGCAAGTTGTTTTTTCCAGTAACATAAATTCTTGACTTTCTCAGGGACATCGAATAATTTATATTGTATTGACCTCAGTATATATTCCTGTCTTTCCTGCTACACAAAGTATTGAGGCATGGTTTATGGCCTCTCCTTTTATGAATACTTCAATCATGCAATAATCAAGGCCCTACCAGTTCTGTGCTAAATGCTCAGTTACTTCCTAAGCAGGACGTTCAGGAAAAAGCGGTCTATTTTATACCGCTAGACTACAAAAGCGTGAATAACTCTGACACTGTTAAGGCACTTTTACAACAGGCCAGTCAATGTAAATTAAACATACTGGCAACCCAGAAAACGAACTAAACTGGAAGTGATCTTCAAGATATGAGATTGCGCACAATATTCAAAAGTGGGAAAGCGAGAATTCGGAGTGGCCTTTATTATGGATAGGGAGTTCAAATCGCACATTAATGATTTTAAGGCAGTCAAACGAATGTTTGCGGTCTGTATAGTAGTGAAATTCTTCCAAATTTGGCCCCGACCGAAGAAATGAAGGAACATTCTATAATCACCTGGAAAGACTAGCGGACTCATTACCTACAAACGTACAAAAATTATTCTGGGCGATTTCAAGGCAGTTGGCAATGAGCTATTCAATCGGGGAACGAGTAGAGGGAGGATACAGCCTCCTCAACGGAACAAATGGCAGCGGCCAGCGCCTGATTGACTTTGCACGCAGCAGAAATCTAGTCGTACGTTCGACTTGCTTCTCACATCGACGCATGCATAAAATGACCTGGGTTTCACCGGGTGGCAACACTCAAAATCAGATCAACCATGTTCTGATCCAACAACGATGGCCCACGAGCGTACTTGACGTCCGTACATACCGAGGAGCCAATTGATTAAATCAACCTATAGATGTCGTATGTTAAAGGCGTGTTTGGCGAAGGCCAGCCCTCTACAGAAATTCGACATCGAAAGGCTCCAAACGGCATCTGTGGCGAAAAATCTCACGGAGGCTCGCGACAACTAGCTGACTCCCAATCAATACTTGTCACCATTTTTTTGCCAAAGTGTTGTAAATTGTGTGTTTTCAAAATCTATTTTCTCTGTGTCCTAGAAATTGTGCTTTAGCTTCAATTTCGATATCTAAAAATACCCTATCCATCCAAAAAGGTCTTCGGACTCAAGCATTTACTTTGCAATTTTCCCAACCAGGAAAGTACAATATTTACCACTATTGTCTATTATTGATGATAAATGAAGAATTATTTGATCTATGAATAAAGATTTTTCGTTTTTTTTCGTCGAGCACCATAGATAATTCAGGGAACATCGCAACCTCCTCAACTCCAGCTCTACGTTGGTAATGTAGTAATTTGCGAAAAAAATTAGCAATCTTATTCTGAGCTTGAGCTTTTGAAATGACCATCAAAATTTTTTTTCCAAATTCAAATGCGCTTAATTAATTCAATCGTTATAAATAAATAGTTAGTTGGTTAAATAGATTGCTTCTAAGGTGTATTTAGTTAGTTAAGTGTATTTATTTTTTCGGAGAAATCGGCAAGATATGCTGGTTTGGAAATAAATATATTATCTGTAATTTTGGCGTGAAACTCTTTCGCTTTTACCTTACCTGGTTTTTTCCTTTGCGGAAACAAGGCAATTTCTTCTCGACGTTTAAGCCCTCGGTGTAACACCTTGCCCCGTGATAACCAACGTACCTCTATGTGGAACAAGATATCAAATTTTTCTTCCAATTTATTTCACAGATCTTTAAAAATTCTAGTATTTATGGCACTACTTCTGGTGGGGTTTATAATTTTCACTGTCCAAGTAAATGCATCCAATAAATCAGGAGGAAGTGTTTTAACAGAAGTGACTTCTTTTACGAATGTTTGGAACGAACGCCCAACATACCTGGTGCTTCGTCTGTACAGACACCTATCAACTTCGACCACTCTAGCTCCATTCAGTCAACAACATTTTTCACTTTTCGTCGATATCTACTCCACGTGTAGTAGTGCTTTACCTTTTATCAATCGAATAAAGTCAAGCGGATGGGAACGAAATGCAACGTCGGTCGACTCGTCTAACTGTAATGCGAAAAAAGGATTTGATCCAAATGTTCTTGCTCATATCCTACGACTTTTGATAGTGTCAGAAAGCGATATCTTATTTATCTGTTCGGCCAGTTGCTCTCCAAGAACGAGCTTAACCGAATCTAGAATGGTTTGATACGATTTTCTCGAATCGTACCTGGTTTCTTTCTTTTGGCGATTCAAAGAGCGTTACAGTAAAAAGCTTCAAGACCAGCTTCCGTTGAATGAAAAAGTAGCGCAAGGAATTCATGCGCGAACTTTTCAATACAACTTCTTTACGTTTGAAAAATGTTAGTCACGTTATAGTCCGAATGTTCATTGCCACATCGTTATTTATTTTTTATGAACTTCATAACCTATTTTGAATAAAATGTCACTTCTGTCATAGTCACAAAGCCGACCACACATATTTTCCTTCTTCTCTGCTAATAGGTCATGGGCTCTTCGCGAAAAAATAGAAGTTCTGAAAACGTTTCGCTTTTTAGTTGAATTTTCATAAAAGTTAAAAAAATGTTTAAGTCTGAAAACAGTGCTAGCAGCATTTCAGTTGATAGACTGCTTGGTAGGGAAAACTATCCGACATGAAAGTTTGCTGCGTAAGCGTTCTTAGATTTGGATAATTTTTGGACAACCACAATTGATTATGAACTCGATGAAGAGGGAAATCCCAAACCCGCTGTCGATCCTGAGAAGGATCAACGTGCAAAAGGTAAGTTAACTTTGATGATTAGTTCTACGTGCTATGTTCATATACAGAATGTAAAATCAGCTAAAGAGTTGTGGCAGCAGCTAGCAAATGCATACGAAGATACTGGGTTAACACGTCGAGTAGCACTTTTGCGTAGGCTCATTATAACGTTACTTGCAAATCGCGGTTCCATTTTTTGGAGGTGGATGCCATTTACGCACAGAGTGTGGGACTCCCATGCTCGTAAGAAGGTGACTGGACTACCCATTAAACACCTCCCCAGTCAACCTGAGAACCTAGCCTGGAACCGTTTGACACATTACTTCGGGGCAGGTATCGTTTTGTTACGCCGTGAGGCGCCTTCAAGCTGGGGGATCCCTTTCCTAGCGGGAGGGGAGAGGGGAAGAGTAAGTACCAGAAAAGCGCCTCTTCAGCCCCAACGCCCCCGGTTGCTATGAGTCCCTTTTATCTTTCAGGACTGCCCGAGCATAATGTGCCATCTGGTTCCATATGTCAAATGATTCGAGCATCTTGGCAACTATATTATCCGGGGTGAGCTCTCCCGTCTCCCTATAGAGGGCCCTTTGCAGCCTGACCCCCCGCAAAAAATGTGTGGCTGGCATTGTCCTTCTCTTCTGAGCGAAATCGACAATCGGGGACCATGACACGAATCTTGTGCAGGTAAGACTGAAAACACCCATGCCCGCTCAAAAGCTGGGTCAGATAGAAGTCAGTATCACCATGCCTTTGATTTACCTACGGTCTCACATCCAGGATGAGGCGCGCTGTCCACCTTCCCTTCGTGCAATTCACCCAAGACTGCTGCCAATCGTTGAGCGAGCGCTGTCTCTCCTTGCGGAAAACTATCTCCCTCTCATACTCGTAGCAAGGAGGGCGATAGGTATCACGCCGACAATAACTCTCACCGCCGAATCAGACACTGTCGGATACGAAGACGCAATCCTCAGTGCTCCTCTTCTCTGCACCTGCGCCAAACGTTTTCGGTATACCTCCTTACTGAGAGCGTCGGCCCATACTTCTGCTCCGTACAGTAGCACTGAGCCTACAGCACTCATCAAGAGGCGTCTTCTTGATGGGCTGGGTCCCCCTACGTTGGCCATAAGTTGACTTAGAGGCGCTACTCCCGAAACAGCCTTCTCAGCCGTTGCACTGATTTGCTCAGAGAAACTCATCTTCGAGTCGATCAGCAGCACCAGGTACTTCACCGATGGCTTCGATTCGATTCGTATGTCTCCAATATTGAGCATCCTTACTCTAGGGATTCTCTTTTTTGTCAAGATGACCACTTCGGCTTTTTGCAGTGCTGAACTGAACCCGCGAGCATGGTTCCGTGGGTTGGCTCCTTAATGCTTGCTGGACTTCCAGATGATCACCACCCTATGATAATGGTTTTGGAGAATTCAGGCACAAGACGTACGTAAGTAAGTGCGGCAGTAGAGCTAATGAGCTGCTTGAATAAGTGCACACTGACATATGTGGATCCATGGAACATAGTTCGCTTAGCGGAAGTCGCTATTTTATAACATTTGTTGATGACAAATCGAAGAAAATTTTTGTATACTTCCTAAAAACAAAAATGTCATGTTTTGAAGACTTTCTGACGTTCGCCGAAAATCAAAGTGGTCACAAGCTTCTGATAGCGGAAAGGAGTTTATGAACGGCAAATTTCAAGCCACACTTTGGAAAAATGGGATCCATCACCAAACCACCAATGTGCACACGCCAGAGCAAAACGGCTTGGCCGAACGCAACAATTGCTCAATCGTGGAACGGGCGAGATGTATGCTTCCCGACTCATAAATGTCGAAACCACTTTAGACAGAAGCAGTTGCATACTCTGTATATTTTCTAAACCTTTTGAAGTGAAATAGGTAGATAAATTGTCCATGAAGGACTGCAGTGATGGTCTTCTGCCTCGGCGAAAGAGGATGGTAGTATTCGTCGAGATTTGGCCTTGTTTAGGAATGCGTGAATCCGCTGGCAGGCTAGCGCTACGGTGTTGTGTGGCGGTTTCTTTCGCGTTCACGAATTGAAAAGGGTCGAATGCCGATCGACTGGTGTCGAGGCCGAGGTAACCTACTAAGGGTTGAACTTGTTATAGCCAGTAGCAAACTGGGCCGGGAGAAAACAGACGGACTTAGGAGCTGACTTCGTCTTTACCGACGATACTTATGGCCCACAAATAACAGTATGGCATCCAAGTGTAAGCGGTGCACCCTCGGAATTGGATTTAAGATCCAAATGTAGACGTGGCCATATATATTTGCCATTTGAGTGAAAAACTCATACAAACATAATTTGCATTAATTTTTCCATCAAATGAGAAATATAAACTAGGCCAATTTATGTTATAGTATTATGCGATGGGATTACGTAACACTATACTATAAAAGGGTTTTTGTAAGGTTCTTTTATTCGAATTAAAAAAAAACACAACTTTTAAAAGTTATACTTAGAATTTTATTTTATCCCGTTCTGCGATCAATTAATAACTAACTTTCATACATTTGTTCACTTAACATTACACTTACTCTACCTCAACAATATGACCTACATTACAAATGTTGCTTATTAATATCGATCAGCACTTTTGCAATTGATTCTAGTATTAGCATTAACGTTATGAAATTGTACAATTGCAAGAATGCTGATTACAAGAATTCATTTTAATGATAATTGTTGATATTGGAAAAAATGCAATTTTACATTGTGAAATTTTATGGTTGGAGATTGCTGATCATAATAATAAATTTTAAGTGTTACAATGAACTAGGTTAACCAGTTGACTGGAAGTTCATTTGCACTTGGGGTCAAATTGATATCAAATGTTCTATGTGGTGATGACGTCGTTGATGAAGCAATTGGAGTGTCACTTATTGGAGGTATATGCATCAATGATGTCACCCATGAGCGGAAGGCCACGCTACCCGGGTAAGAGCCCCCATAACGCCATAAAAGAGGAGAGCTCGCCCGATGGCTAGCTCATTTTAGTGGAGGGGCCTGCCATCGGTGCAGGTCCCATACCCGTTCAGGTTGGATGAAAGGAAAGCCCGAAATTGGATTATTCAATTATCTATTCATTATATTGCAAAAGAAAACATATGATATAAAAAAATTGAATGCAAAGTATTTTACTCTATCCAACCAATCAACCCGCATCCAATCGCCTTTACTCTTGTTTTTTTTTCTAATATTTTCCTTTCTAATTCTAGTCTTATTACAATTACAGTTCGCATGAGAAACCAAAATACATGCAAGGATCGCAAAAATCAAAAAAGATATTTGATCAACATAAGAAAGCAAAAAAGTATATATTTTACTCCAGTTAACATGATGTAGAGTTTAATGTATTTCATATTTTCATTTCATAATTGTGCATATCAATACTCAATATTTGAAGAATTTCATACTAGCTGTTTCGTTCAATTAATAATTTAAGACAAAAAAAGAATTATTGTAAATAAATAAATAAATATATATATATATATATATATATATATATATATATATATATATATACATATATATATATATATATATATATATATATATATATATATATATATATATGTGTGTATTGTAAAAATGTACTGAAAACTAAATGTAATGGGGGGCAAAATTTCAAATTACACTTTTGCACTTTATACAAAGTAAGCTCCTTAATCATCTGCTTCTTCTTCTTGGCACTATAGCCCCTCTCGGGCCTTCGCTTCCTGCAAATAGCGCCTCCACCTGTCTCGGTCCATTGCGAATTCCGAGCAGCGGTGAACTGTCTTCGTCGACCGAGTCAGACCAGCGTTTCCTTGGTTTCCTTCGGCCTTCAGTTCTCCCAACGAATACCTTTTTGGGTATCCATTGTTCGTCCATACGATTCATGTGGCCAGCCTATTGCAGCCGCAGTCTTACAATCGTTGAGACCTCCAATTCGTCAAAAATTTCATGCAGCTCATGATTGTATCGAATTCGCCATTGGTCCCCGTCTAGCTTCGCTCCGGTTATTCGCCTCAGGGACCGTCGCTCAAAGGCGGTCAATATATTTGCGGATGCTTGGGTTAGGGCCCATGTTTCACACCCATAGCATAACACAGGTCTTATCACAGATTTGTATACTTGAAGCTTTTTTTTCCTGTGTATGCAGCTGGTCTTCAAGATCGTCAAAACTGAATACAATATTTTATTTGCGAGCTGTATTCTTCGGCGTACTTCGTCTCTTTCATTGCCCGTTTTTATTATTTTGGCGCCTAAATACACAAATTTGCCCACATTTTCGATACTATATTCGCCAAGTGTGATGTTTTGTGTACTTGAGGTATTTTTCCTCGACTGCGTTATGAGCTTTTTTTTTATTCTGATTGATTTGTAGCCCAACTAGTTTTGCTTCGCTGTCGAGTTTCAGGAAGAGCTCTTTGGCAGTTGTTAATGACCATGACAAAATGTTGATGTCGTCCGCATAGGCTACTAATTGGCTCGACTTCCTTAATCATGTTACTAAATATGTACTTAAGTTATTTTTGGCTGGCGGAGGTAGGCTCTCCACAGACTACTGTGGAGAGCCTACCTCCACCTCCAATTTATAAATTAATTTATTTTTTTAAACTTTAATCGAGTAATTCCGTTTGCGTGTTAATAGCTTGATGCTCCTGTTTTGCCGTTTAATTCAGGACAGAACCATTTTTTGATTATTGTTCTTGTTTATGTGCCAAACAGAGAGGGACACTTTATTCTTTTTAGGTTTAAATATTTCGATTTCTCGCAATCTGGTCAAGTGATACAAGAGCGAGAGAGTCTTTTTTCAATTCAAACTCTATGTTCTCTTATTAAATGCAAAGTTGAAGGCCGTTGGTAGATTTTGAAGGCTAAAAAGAGATCATTCTTGCTTTGCCGACTTCAAGATGTTGACGCGATCGACTCGCAGAAATTAAGTTGAAAGACGCTGATGACGGCAGATGTTAGAATTAATGTTAAACTTCATCACATTAAATACAAGAAACAGAACTAAATTATATTATTGGTCGTGAGATATTAATTATCTTAAACCTTTTCACGGTTATAATGTTTATAGTTTATCATGTAATCAGCATGAACAAAAATATTCTCGGTTCGGTGATTTAAAGGTTTTCTAGCTCATTTGTGCTGGCCCTAGTAGTATTCTGCGCTGTCTAGGTAAAACTCCATAGAGGTGGGAACAAGACAAACCAGCGGAATAGCCATACACATCGGCATTAAGTAGAAACTATGCCAGAACTCCATGCTCGGCGCTGTCTCTTCCACTATCTCTTGCGAAGTCCTGGTCGCAGCTGCGATCAGACAACACATACAAACGGTCGCGGCAGGGCCCAAAATGATAACTGGACACTCAACTAGGCCCGCACACAGGTCGAATGCGTTTTCCAATTAGGAAATCCAATAGGCAATTTGCGAAAACGCACAATTATGTGAGAATGAGTGGAATTCCAGGCAAAAATCACTTCACTGATTTCCCAGCACAACACAACCCTAATATGAATTTTGCGAATCATTGATACACTCCGCGAATGAGTGTTTTTTTTTTAATTTTTCTCGCCGTGAACGATGATAGCAGTTTTCACTCTTGAATTTTGCAACGCCCGAAGGAAATTTTTGAATGCAAAATTCTCACAGAAAACTTCAATTTTCGCGAATGTAACGTACTCTCTGTGGTCTGCAGACACTTCTAACTGCCTCGGTAACTTTTTCAAATTTTCACGCACGAATCAGATAATGCCTCCGTAGGAGCACTTAGCAAGAAATAATCGAGTAAATGGGCTTAATAAATGACGGAAATGATATCCATTTGCCAAACTTCTTGCGCGACATGTTAGATTACGACTCGACACGGCTCGCTGAAACGTTTCGCGCCTGAATTTAATCCGATGTTTTTCTTTAGGTTTTTCCGTATATACTTGCTTGAGCGTCGCGACGCGTCCGCCGTGAAGATTGATAATATACTTCTCGATCCGTCCAAATCTCCTCATGATTTAGCTTTGCAGCTGTAAATCTCGAACCGCTGCTAGCTCAGCTGAGTTAGGTTGCATTCGCCAATGCAATACATGGACGTCATGCACTAAATCAGTGCTCCCATGTCCGAAATTTCAATTTGCAGATTTGTATAATTAAGTTAATAAAATTAATAATAGACCGAAATTTTAAATCATAATAAAAGGATAAATATTATTGTAGTGAATATAGAAGTTTCCATAAAGTCCGTGAAGGACTGCAGCGATGTTCTGCTGCCTCGGCAGAGGAAGGTGTTGGTTTCTGCCGAGAATGCCCTCGTCCGGAGACGCGTGAATGCGCTGGCAGGCTAGCATTGCGGTGTCGTGAGGCGGGTTCGTTTCCCCGGTACGAGGACTCACTACAAAACATTTCGCATTCACGAATTGCTTGCAGAAGATCAACAGAGAACGACCGAAGTCGCAAAAACTGTAGATAACTACTCAGAGGGAATTATTACTTGTTACGAGAACAAGTGCAACCTGACAAGAAAGGCTAATTTGGGGTGACCTCGTCTTTACCCAAATACATTCAGGGCCCACAAATGAAAGAGGGGCAACCGGGTGGTGGTGGAGCCCCTTCATGCCCACCCAACCGGAATAAATCCAATGTTAAATTGTTGAGGTGGCCAGGTATTCCTCTTCTGAGTGGAAAACTCATACAACTTGAATTATATGAGCTTTCCCATCAGAAGGGGAGTACCCCGGTGACCAATTTATGTCATAGAATTATACAATTGAATTGCACAACTCTATGCCATAAAAAGGCACTTGGCTTGGGCCACTCAACCCATAAAGTCACCTGAAAGAAAAGAAGGAATTAATCTGTACCCGGCGGCTGGCTCATATTTTGGGGTGGAAGCCTGCCACCGTACCGGGTCCTATACCCGATTGGAAAAGACCGGAAGGGAAAGACCGATTTTCCGTTTAATCCATCATTTTTTTGTTTTTATTCGAACAACGTTAATGTAATGAAATTGATATATCTCCACAGTATGATTTTTCTATGGCAATCAGCACAGCAATTTACAACACCATATTGAAAAGCATTTAATCATTGAAAGAGGGAAATTGATATTAAAAGAAGATTAACATTAGAAGAAAATTCATTTTACTCCGATTTCCTGTAGTATTATAATTATTGTGGTTAGCTCTTGTAGATGCCACACTTTCACCCTACATACATTATGTTTCAAAATTTTTTACATGGATTTATACGAAATTAAAAAAAAACGATTTTATGCGACGATTCTTCTTTTTTTTTTTGTTATCTAAATAGACGGATGCATTGGGATGACGATTGTCGTCCTATTACATTTTTCATCTTGATCGTTTAATAAATTAAATTTGTGTATATATGTCATATAATTTTCTATGTGTAATAAATATTAATTTTTATATATATTTGATATTTTCTTTTTTTTTTTTTAAATTCAATAAATATTTAATTATAAAAAATGTTAAGAGGTTACTTACAGTACCTTTCCCTCGACGACGAGCGCTCGTTGACGATGTGGAGGTAAGCAAGTCCTGGAATTATTGGTAGTGAAGAATCGCGTTCATATATCAAATATTAACACACGAGTATTAAGACATAAAATAGATCCTAAGGGTGTATAAAATCGTATAAAAATTCAGCTATCAAATTGTAAATACATATAGACTTCCTTGAATATCACAACCGTATGGTCTTCGAACGTGGTAATGCTCGCTGCTACTTATTCTACTGCTTTTAATGTTTAATATTTCGTTTTCAGCGGTGTCTGGAGTCTCAATTTTATTCACAGGTTTATCGACCTTCTCAGCGTTTAAACTTTTGAATGTTTCATTCCACGAATTGTTAGTCTCTCTAGATAAGTTATCAGCTTCTTTATAAGCAATTCGTTGGTCACTATATGGATTGAGTGATTTGACTAATTCTTCTGGATCTAACTTTTCAGTTGATTTATCACTCTTTGTTGAACTATGTTTGAATACACCAAGCGCCTTTTTGCATCCAAACGGTGTGTTTTCCCAGAAACAGGGAGTACGGTCCCGCCGTTTCCCAATCAACATGTGCCGCTCCGTACAATGAAGATCTTCACCTCGGCCTTCCAACCACCTGTTGCACAACACTTCGTGACCTAATGCTGATGGCTCATGGCGATACTGGCAGCTGCTATCATTTTTTTTACAGGCACTGTCGTAGAAAAAGTAGCAATATGTGAAGTTTTTCCTTTTTTTTTTCTTCTTTTCTTTCGCTGTGCATCCACAGGATGGTAGAAGTTATCTCTGCCACAAACCTGAAATAACGCATATTGAACTTGAAGTATCGAACAAAGACCTATAAAGTAATGGACGCGAAATGAGCTTATTTTCATCCATACGTGATTGCATGCAAACGTTCAAAAAAAAAAAAGTATTCTGTGCATTTGCATTTGCCTATTTCATACATTTTGGTCACGTCTGCTCCCACTCGTCTATTATTTACACCATTTTATCAAAGTGCGCTCTTTCTTTATCCCTATTAAATTCAATTTTATTACTGTTTGGACTCTAGAAATCAGAGCCTGAGTTCGTTTTGCCAAATCATTCTAGGCCCCATTTATTGGGCCAAACTGTTCTGCACTATTTACAGATTCATCTAACTCCTTCCCCTTTTCCTCATTAAAGCTAACGCGACCAACTTTAGCTCTTTTCATGATGTTAATTTTTTTCTTTTCTCCTCCCAATACTCTTAAAAACACTTTGGTAATCAATCCCCTACAATCCCTTTCATAATTTATCATTCGAATCGCATAAGTATTAAAAATCAAAATTTTCATTCACGCCGTTTCATTCACAATTTGTTCATTCATAAAGTACTATAAATCCAAAACGCGAATACATTCACACATAAATCAGGCACTCGCGCATTCCCGCACGGACTAACACACTTGTAGCATTTAACTATTTCAGAGACATCGTTCTTCCCACGTTTTTTCACTTGCTCACGTTCCCCTCTTCATTGATTGATGAATTGCTCATGTCGTTTCCGTTACCGATTTGCAAACTTGGTAACGAGTTGGCAACGTAAGCGAAGGATCGACCACCTTTGGAATTGGTTTAATCTCAGGGGCTAATTCCTTTTCAATGCGATGCAAATCGAAACGATCCTCATATGCGATTAGATTGATGGCAATACCCAAAGGTACGAAACGCCCTGAACGGCCAATACGATGCGAGTAAGTCTCAGCCATACGTGAAAAATCGCAATTAATAGCAACATTCACAGCCTATACATCAATACCACGTGTAAAAAGATCAGAGCAGACTAGATTTCTGCATAGCCCCTGTCGAAAATTCATGGAAAACACGATTTCTATGCGCCTGCGCCATGTTGGCATGGATATAGTAACAACAATAACCAAGTTCCGTGATCTTCTTAGCCAGCAATTCCACACGTCGCGTTGAATTGCAAAATATTATCGATTGGCTTATTTGCAACTTAGAGAGTAACGCATTAAGACAATGCACTTTTTGCTTCAAATGTATGAACTTTTGATGATTGAAATGTTTTAGACCAATATAAAATTAAATTTTCATCCCTGTATCCAATTTTAGAGCTTGTTTAAGTATTTCGTATGTGGAAAATGAAACAGCTACCATGGGTATTGCTCTTAAATAGTTAATTGACATTCCTCGATATAATCCTCGAACGATACCGTTTTCACGGTAAATTAACGTTAATGTTTGCATCATTCCCATCCCAAATTTTGTTGTATCTGGGCTCATCATTGCGAGTTGCATTCTTCTTCTAGTAACATCCAAGGGATATGAAATTGATTGCGCAACAGCTCCAGCAAAGCCACCACATACCAGTTTTGCCGGTATATGTAAAACAAGGCCACCCGTATTCCTTTCGCATTTATTGCATGCGTACTTTGGCAAATACTTCATGCAAAAAAAATTTAAACATCTCAAAACAGTAAAATGACAGCCCGCATACGGGACCATGCCTGTTAAAGTAGGTAAAAAAACCTCTGTAAAGTGCACGTATTCCGCCTTCATTGCGGAACATTTCAGAAGCACACTGCAAAATTCCAGTGTATTTTTGTTCTCCCATTACTTGAAATGCTAAACGAGCACGAATTGTATCTAGCGGATATGTCAATGTAACAGCCGTCAGTCCTGCACAAGCTCCTGCTATAAATTTATCCGCGTGTACTACAAACTTTTAAATGTAGTTCAAACTGCGATAAGTACTTCTTGTACATTTCAAAGGATGTGAACTGCGTGGCTGCGTACGGAAATATCCTAATCATCTGTGTTCCATTGCCTTTATACAATGCCAAAAATGATTCCTTCAATATTATGTGCCTGAGACCACTAAACACCCCTAAATGT
Source organism: Odontomyia ornata (assembly GCA_963969285.1). Taxonomy (NCBI): domain Eukaryota; kingdom Metazoa; phylum Arthropoda; class Insecta; order Diptera; family Stratiomyidae; genus Odontomyia; species Odontomyia ornata. The sequence continues at coordinate 59,305,673 of OZ017741.1, read as the reverse complement.
TCGTAATGAGAGGAATGTGCTTGAAGTAAGATTTTTATCCTATCTAATGGCGCTACAGCAGTTTTAGAACAGATCCCAGCAATTCCCCCAGCCAGAAGATTTTTCAGAACAAGTTCATAGTTGCGAAAAGATTCAGCGGAAATAACCATTGTGGATTGATAAATGTCTATTTTTCACAAATTAAGTCTGGCTAAAGTTTCACAGGAAATACTATTACTAACATTTCACGAAGAAACAATATAAAGAAAGCCGATAAACTGTCGGTTAAGCTCAAATTTATTTTAAGCACGTTCAGAAGGTTTGATTCAATGTTTTCATTAATTCAGTTCGAGATCGGCGTAGCAGATCGGGATAAACAACAGTAATACACGCTTTATTGTCGCGGCTTACGACGAGCATCACCTTGGCGTTTCTAATAAATCCAATAACCACTAACGAATAGCGATACTCCCCTTTCAACGTAGTAAAACCCATACTAAATGCACAAAGTCTTCACTGCTTCCATTTGCTCTATGTTGCACACTTCCCTGCCTTCGTCGTCCCTTCGAATCGCTTACAAAACATAATTTGTGTCGCTGGCGGATTCGCACGCGTAGATTCATTAACTGACCCGAACTCGGATACTTTAGCAATCTCTGGACACGCACAAAACAACCATTAACTGTCCTATACACTCGCACAACTCCAATTATCCAACTTTTGCCTCGAGTCTTTGCTAAATTGCGTTTTTGTCTCTGGCTTGAAGCTTTCATGAACAAAGGATTTTTCCACAGAACTTCATATCAATAACAATCCACCAAACAGTCCCTTTTCTTTTTAGTTCGAAAATGAATTTTCTTGCAGTCAACGAAAGCAGGACAGATGATACAAAGAGCGTCGAAGGAAATGAGACAAAACACAGTTTCGCTGACTGCCACTTACACTGGCCCCGTTCGTCCTAAACTACACTCCACGCTCTAACGTGTCCGATTTCCGTCTGCTGAGTCCCGCAAGCAGAAGTCACACTCTCGTTGGTACGATGACACGAGCTTGGATAACATCACGAGATGGGTCGATTTGCTCGAGTACGGGAATGCAATAAGCACCGGTTTTTCCAGTACCGTTTTTCGCTCGTGCTAATATATCCTTACCACTTAAAGCAATTGGTATAGCCGCCTCTTGAATAGGCGACGGTTCCTCCCAGCCCTTCTCGAAGGTTCCCATTAATATTTCTCGTTTCAAACAGAATTCTTCGAATTCATTTTCTTTTGGGTCTGTTACATCACTAGTCTTAGGTCTATTATCCTTCGGAGGAATCCGCAATTTTGATTTCCAGCCCATGTCATCGTTTAAGTTGTTGCAGCAACTGTCTTATCATTGCTTAAACTTTTTACACTAATTCGAAAAAAAATAGTCCTTAGAAAAACTAATATTAGTTTACTTACGATTTTCCTGATAAGACTCCCTCGCCAACCATTCAAATCACTTATCACCTGACACTTACACCAGAACTTAATCGTATCCGCCTTGTGCACGGAGCGGTTTATGGGAAACTGTTCATTGAAAAAATGTTCGAGACACACGGAATAACCTCGCTCGTACCATATGGAAATAGAAGTGCCATCTATGGGTGAACATGCGGTGGTGATAATGCACACTCATTTCGGTTATTTTTAAAATTCTAAATCGTTTTTTGTGTAGATTCGATTAAGTTTTCAATTGAAAGCAATTTATGTTTATAATTATTAGGCGTAATTAAGGGGGAAATAAATCGAAAGAATAGGACAGGCACGCGTTAATTACCGACAAACAAAACAATTTTTAATTAATATTATGGTTGGAATGGGTAAAATTTGATAAATTTTGTGGGGTTTAAATGATACAATGATTTTATCGTTCATATAATTTAAGGGGTTAACCGTTTCGTTCTAAGCATTTGCATACCGCGTTACACCGCAATTAGTTAAATTATATTCAAAAGATATTGAAATAAAATCACTACACATTAAAACAGTTTTAGAATTTTGTTTCCCGGGTGTTAAGTACAAAAGAAATTTTTTCACTTATATTTCATGCGAAAAAAAAACGAGTGTTGCGATGAGGAAGGTGACTGAATGGTTACTCCTTGTTAAATTGAGTTTGTGCTGTGTGCCTGTGTCAGCGCTGCTTTTAGAGCCATAGCTCCTAGATTACTACATTATAATGAATATCAATGGAAAGAAAGAGAAATTACGTGTAATGGAATAAAAAAGAAACAATATAAATTTATGTTTATAATAAAAAATTAAAACTCTATAATTTAGCAATAAGTTAAATTTGCGTAACTAAAATTTTCAAATCTGCAGTTGAAATTTCGGAACAGTGTTCTGCGGCTTTCAGGCAGTTGACTTGTGTGACTGCTCGATTACTATACGTTCACCATCGAAGGCAACCGGTGCAACTCCAAGCGTGGAGTCAAAAAGTACCTGACTTTGCGCATATCAGAGTGTTTGGAACAACGGCCATGGCTCACATCGCGAAAGCCAACCGAAAAAAAAGGATCCAAAATCCAACGAATGATATGATGAAAACACCAAAGGCTACTGACGTGTATAATTTTGTAATGAAGACTCTTACGTTTCTGCATCCGAAACATAAAAAAGTCAACAACAAGTAACAAAGTTGAGCTCCTCTACCAAGACGAAATGCAACCACCTGAAATCAGCAACCAAAGTGAAGCTGAAAACCGTTGCCATCTTACTCAGGCCCATAAGGAAATCAATTAACGTACCTGACGTCACTTCCCGTACCGGAAACAGCTGATCAGTAGCTCTGAATTTCGATAAACAGTTTTTTTTGAGATTGTCAAATATGACATTTCTCAGATGAAATTTAGCCGAAATGATACAAACGGGATCGAAATACATATATTTGCGCGCTAATGTCTTCGACGTCTCATATTTAAAATAAATCGCTGGCATAGTACTGATACAATTTCAAACTACAGTCATATGTACTGTCAAAAATCTTTAAAAAATTTGTTTGATGTAAACAGCACTAGATAGCGCTGATAAGGCTTCTCAAAGAGGTTAGTTCGCGACGTGACGCGGTGTTTCCGTTTTCGGGCCTGAGTGAGAAGGCAACGTGAAAACACAACGATCTGGTCAAAGATGTCGTTATTAGCAATGAACAAGAAGATGCAATACAAGAAGACAGTTTTCAAAATGCAAACGCATCAATTGATTCAGATTCTTTGGCGCTCCCTCAGCAATCCAACTCTAACCCACTGCAACGGCAGGTGTTGAGGCGCAGCGAAAGGGAGCGCAAAACTCCAGGCAAGCATACCGATTTTTTACTAGAAAAAGATGATTCTTCTTCTTTTTCCCTTCCTGAAGATAAAATGGAACCGTTTGAAGGTTTCTTTCAAGATGACCCGGCGACGCCAGAAGCATTATCCAGACCAGATGCAAATCAATGGAAGCTGGCTATGGAAGAAGAGATGCAGTCACTTCTCGCAAATGATACATGGACACTTCAAGCCTTACCAAACAATCGAAAGGCGATAAAATCTAAATGGGTCTCCGGTACAAAACGTAATTTCACCGGACAAATTGATCGCTACAAGGCCAGGTTGGTCATAAAAGGATACTCGCAGCGAAAGGGGGTGGACTTTGAGGACACATACTCACCTGTTATCCGACACAGTTCTCTGCGATATTAATCCGCAATTGCAGCTCAATTAAACCTCAAGGTGGAACACATGGATGCAATTTCCGCTTTTCTTCAAGGAAACCTTTTAAACGAAAGGTACAACCAGAGTCGAGAAAACCCATCGATAGTATGTTGTTCAAAAAAGGCATGATATGGAATAAAGCAGTCCAGTAAGGTCTCGAATCAAGCGCTGGTCAAAACACTAAATCATTTGAATTAGAAATATCTAAGCATGATCCTTGCATTTATGGCAAAGCAAAAAACGAAAATATACTTATAAATAAAACCAATTGGCTTGAACATATTACAGCGCATATCCATCAACAATTCAAAATGAAAGAGCTTGGAATAGTTTGGGATGGAAATGGCCAAGTCGAAAAGTTATCAACTAAAGATGGTGCATCCGAAATAAAAGATATTGAATTCATGAAGAATGCTCCGTACCAAGAGGAAATCGGTTGTCTAATGTATTTGGCACATTGTACACGACCTGACATATGCTATACGGTAAACCTACTTAGTCGATTCAGTTGCAGTCCTGGACCACGACATCGGAATGCTGTGAAGCATTTACTTCGCTACATCTTCAATGAAACTAAAATTCAGTAAAAATGGTAACAACATCATAATTGGGTAGCTAACAGTGATGATCGTAGGACAACCACTGGATTCGTCTTCATTATTCAAGGAGGAGCGATATCTTGGAGTTCCAAAAGACAGCATACAGTGGTGCTTTCGTCGTGTGAAGCTGAATACATGGTTCCCTCAGCTACTTTACAAGAGGCACTGTAGTGGGACGGACCTGTCACTCAGCTTGGTCAAAAGAAGCGGCCACTTCAAATCCTGTATGACAAATAAAGCACAATTGCGATCGCCTCAAATGCAGGGTTCTATCCCAGAACCAAACATATTGACGTACGTCATCACTTCATACAGGATGTACTCAACCAAAATCAAATAAAAGTTGATTACATATGCACCACTGAGCAAGTTGCAGATGTTCTTACAAAATCCCTGGACAAGACCAAACATGCACAATTCAGAGAAGCAATGGGAGTGCAACAAGAACCATCATCCTAAGGAGGAGTGATGGAGTCACCCTATAATCCGAATATTCATTATCACACTGTTATTTATCTTTCATGTACTTCATATTATTTTAAATAAAATGTCACTTCTGTCAGAGTCACCAAGCCAAACACACGTATTTTCCTTCTTCTCTGCTAATATTTACAGAAGCAAACATACAAAAACAAATTAATAGAATCCTGCTCAACAGAACCTATAGTTACATAATACTAACGAAAGCCAAATTGGTTTCCTCTCAGGGGTGCAACTGGTGTGACATTACGTATGATCTTGAACATAGAATATTTGACTGCAAAAATTTTTGAAAACCTAAGGAGCAAATACAAACTCTTCTCAGGATGACTTTATTTAAAAAAAATGTTAAATTGAAAAATGATACTATTACTAGTGAGTGAATTTCGACTTTTGATGTATTTGTTGTTATTGTACTTACATCCATGATTTATTCAGATTTTTTGCATGAAAAGTGTCTGATCGCGAGGGGGGAAGGAGTATTGTGCGAAAATTTCGTACATTTTCCCTCCCTCTCCCTTCGGCACTGATTAGGTAATTTGCAGATCTGTTTAGTAAAGAACCCACCGAGACCTTTCATATATCACCCCATTTGATTGCCTTTGATGAAAAAACATTTTTTAAAGGTCAACCCTCTAAATGCGAAGACTCCCCTTAAAACTCTCTGAACATTTTTTCATCATAAAAATTTCAATAAGTCATTACTTCTGACCTTTTCATAAAGTTTCATGGCTGTAGTTCTAAACTGCTGTGACATACAGATGGACGGACATACGGACACAAGTCGCGATTTAAATAGGGTTTTGTAATACGAAACCATAAAAATTGGTTAAAACTGATCGATAAGCATTCTCGACACACGCTCGTTCTGTGGTGCAGTCTGTGATTTGGACCACTACCTTACAAGGCTCAAGTTCCGATGCCGCATCTCCACGAGCTGTAAACAAGGAGTATCAGTTACTCCAAGGTACCAGATACACAAGCTAAATGGTAGCTCAGTAACGTTCACATATATGTCAGCGCTGGAAAATCGCATCAACATATCCCTGCGAGCGGGAGAAAGTAATGATGACATAAAAACCAAAACAAGAGAAAACAGTAAGAGATGTAGTATCAGAAGCAGCCGAGGAGGTCTTGGGGCACTAGCCAAAGAAATGTAGGAACGACTAGTACCCCAAAGAATGCAAGGAAGCGATTAAAATAAGGAACCAGGTGCATAAAGAATACATCCAGCGGCCAACTCGGGCCAAAGTAGAACAATATAAAACCCTTCGACATCAAGCCAAAAAAAAACCTGCCGAAGAAAGAATCAACCGACGATAAATACCAAGATCTAACAGATAAACGAAAACATGACCCTACATGAAGTCAAATCGGCGTATGCCTCTATCAAACAACTAGGAGATGGGTTTAATCCACAAACAAATTTGCAAAAGTATACAAAGAGCAATCATAGGCAAATCAGTCGAAATTAAATACAGATGGCTATAATATTTCTAGAAGCTGTTCACAGCGTCCCCAACAACGGCTGAAGCTATGAACCATAGTATACTCAAATAGTAGCCACACCTTTCATTTACCCTGTGTTGCACACTTTTTGAATTTTCCCAGGGGCACTCAGCTGATCCGGGGCATTACAGCTGATCCATTTTTGGCGCGCTCAAGAAACAAAGCAAAATGCAGATAAAATTTCCGACGCACGTGTTCTTTTACGCATTTCAGAACATAAGAGTGCTGCCAGATCCTAATAAAAAACTAAAAGATTGCATGGAACGAATTTGTTTTTCTGCAATGTTATTGATTTTTTAGCTCTGGTAGCCCTGAAATCTCTCATCGAAGCATATGTTTATATTCGTGCCATTCCTCGCATCAGCGTTTACCATCTACCTGCTACCGAAGATTTATGGCTTGCTGTTCGGCTTGTGTTCGGATTTTTCCGGAGGGTTGATGGAGTGTGGTTACTATTTGAGTATACTATGCTATGAACATTCCAGAAGCAGAGCGAGAGGTCCCAGCCGCACGGCCAACCAGCAACAAAATACAGGCAGCTGTACGAGACCTCAGAAAAAAATAAGGCTCTTGAAATAAATGGAATACCAGCACAACTGCTCCAGAGCGGGGGGTCCCCATTTAAATAACCTTCCGCATCGACTTGTATGTAGAATTTGGTCAGAGGAGTATGTATTTACCAGAGGAATTGCGAAAATGTTTATGTCCTGTACATAAAAGAGAGGACAAATTAAGGTGTAAAAATTATAGAGGCATCGCTCTCCAAAATCATAGAAAGAAAATTCTGAAAGTATTATAGGCGAGTGCCAGGGAGGCTTTCAAAGTGGACGGTCTACAATATACCAAATATTCTCAGTAAAGTAGGTGCTTGAAAAGTGCTGGGAATATAATATCGATGTACATCAACTCTTTGTTGACTTCAAGCAAGCATACGATAGAAAAGTGTTGTACAAAATAATGCTTGATTTTGGCGTCCCAATAGAACTAGTCCACATGGTCAAAGTCACGATGCTAAACACAGTGTCCCTAGTTATGGCAAACGGTGAACTAACGGACAGCTTTATAATGGAATCAGGCTTAAAACAAAGGGATGAACTTGCCCCAATGCTCTTAATATTGCGCTGGAACACGTCATCAAGAAGAAATCAGCTGAAACCTCGGGGTACGCTAATTTTCAAGCTGCATATGCTGATAACGTCAATATTATGGCATGTTTAATCTTAGATGCCAAAGGAGCATTTCTGAGCCTAGAATCTGAAGCAAACCGAATTGGCCTACGAGTTAATAGCACTAAAACTGAATTCATGGCTCAAACGAGGAAGAAAACTCCAGTTCGGCAAAATCTGACCGTAGGCGGCTATCTGAATAGAAGAGGAACCGAAAAGGACGAGATTGGCTGCCGGATAAACACCGCAAATAAAGTATGTATATTAGTCCGTACTGTTGCGAATTCCGGCGTACCAACTTCCTCCCATTCGCAACTTCAAATTGCTGCCTTAATATTTCCACCTTCCTTTGGGCATTCCTACCTTTCCCTCCAGACATTTATTTATTTTTTTTTTTTTTCATGTTTCCATTTTCCCTTTAATTTTTACTTCCCCATCATCACAATACTACCCTTTTTCCTTATTAACAACTACAAAAAAATAATACCTACTAATAATTTCAATTTTCCCACTAACAACACTCCCTACATTAATTCCCACTAACAAAATTTCATTCTATTCATTCTTCCTAACAAAACCTAATTCCTTCCTTCATACTAACAAATTCTATTCTCTAGTTCCCATTAACAAATTTTATTTTTCTTACTAACGACAATTAATTCACGTTTCCCTACTAACAAAATTCAATCTCATGCCCAGATAATCGTTGAAGTTGCTTATCTGATGAATGGGAGATCGATAAGGCATAGCTCCATTGGATACGTCGCGAGTTTCGACCGGGCGACTGTTGGAACCCTGAGTTCAAGTTCCCCCGGGCGCACGGAAGCACTCTTTTTGGGGTATCGGCAAAATCAATAGTTTTCGTAATGTACTCGTATGTGTGACACTTTACATTCAATCAAGCGATTCTTGGGGATGTAAATTGCCATATATGCAAGTCAATGGAAACTATTGTGATTGTCGATACGGACCAAAAGATGTGTGGGTAGCGGAATCGAAGTGTAATGAACTTCGATTACGTTACCCAGATGCGGCAGCGGTAATTTAAAAATGAAAGGGATTGCGGAATATGATTTGAGAAAGGTGGAATGTGAAAGAAAGTGGTTGGGATTGGGGAGTGAGTTTTTGGATTTGGAGAAGAGAAAGGTGTTTTTATGTGCGCGTAAAGTTGATTTTTGGAGGTTTTTTTTTAAGATTGGGAAAAAAAAGGAAGTGAATATTTGGGAAAAAAATATAAAAGAGTAATTGCTATGAGTGAAGTGAAGTGAATTTTTGGATTTGAGAATTTCAGCAGAAGTTACAATAAATACAGAGATCTGAATTTGAAGTGAACGGGGATTAATTTTTTTGTGACGGAAGAAGGAATAGAAATAATTTAGTTGTGAAGTTGAGTGGCGAAAGTTTTGGTGTGAGGCAGGGCAAAATAAATTACATTCGTTGTGGAATAATTTATGATCCATGTGGAAATATTAGTGAGTGAAAAGAATTTTTGGCTTTTGGCCTCCGGGATTAAAGTTGGTGCGATTTTGAAGTCAAATTAGTTGAAATGAAAATTAAGTGTCGAGAGTGATTCTTTCTCCAAAAAAAAAAGAAAAAAAAACAGAAAAGCAAGAAAAAAAAACTTTGTTTTGTTGGACTTCGAAGAAAGCTAGGTTCCAGAAGTAAAGTTTTCGTTTCTGCAAGTAAGCCAGAACGACGGGTCGGAGAGGGCGATAAGGGGGCTCCTTGATTTTCTAGTAATGTTTGAATTTTCGAGTTAATTTAAAGTTAAATTTTCAGTGGCCCCACACTCTTTTTTTGTCATCGCCGAGCGCTCGGAGATCAACGAGGAGTAGTGTGAGTATTTATTTGGCTTATTTTCCTATTATATTAACAACATTTCATCATCAAGCTCGTTTTTTTTTCCTTGTGTTTTTCCTTCATATAAAAGATTATAGTGGATTATTTTCTTCCGTACATTAAATCTTAAAGGGGTCCTTTGTTTTTTCTTGTTTTTATTGAAATTGATAATTTGCTAATTTTATTGTGATATAAATTTGTTTATTTCTTTGTGAATAAAAAAAACGGCCATGTTACAGTAAAAGCCATATTTTTCATTTCTCAGAATGACCTCCCCTTTCCCGTCCTTTTCCCTATGTGCTAGTATTTATATGTAAGGTGGCTCAGCACGAGCAGAGGGTGACCCGGAAGACCCACGACACGACTGAGCGCTAGCCGGCCTCAGTATGCCACCCCGGGCTACACACCCCTCTGCTAATTCTTAATGTCTGCAACTGCGGTGACTTCCGTGGTTGCTACATATGGCGCCCAAAATTAAATGGTTTTCTAATGGTTTGAGTTGATTTTTATTAGTTTAAACTATAGTTTAAATTTTTCAATGTTAGATTTGTTGGGCTGAGTACCTGGAGTGCCTGACTTGAATATTGGTCTGAGCATTTCAGGGAAATATTTTTTTTTTTTTTTTTGTTTTTGTTAGAATTTTTTCATGATTGGTTGAGTAATAGGTTTAAAATTTTCAGTTTTGGTATTAAATTATTGATTTTTGATCACGGGGTTCGCCGCAGTTGCAGTGGCGCCCACCGTGCTGAATTTTGTGTTTAACAGTCTCCACCGGCTATGATAGTGGATAAGCTGTGGCAATGTAGATGTTGGTTGGGATCAACCGAATTTTGAGCCGTTGGTTATATCTCCCTGCACGGGATAGTTGGACTTAGATCCAACTCTTGGAATTAGCCAACGCTTTCGGTCCTTCCATCATCTATCTGGTGGTAGCTTTGGAATTTGTGCGGCTCTTGTCCGAGCCATTATGAAGTCCGTAGTGTTTCATAATGGTCTCGTTGTCAGCCTTGGTGGTGACCATCAGAGCAGAGTCCGCCTTCGAATTCCATGGCTATGCCAGGCACTGTTACAGGTTGTCTGTTTTGTGTCTTGTTAAATTTCAACTTTCATCCCATTTTAACTACCTTTTCTTTTCCCTTTCTATTAATGGGGATGATCATTTTGAGAAATGAAATTTTCTTTATGAGTTGTACCTCGACTTCAATTGCAATTACAAAAATCAATATTTTTGATCGTTTCCAACAGTATTCCTCTTCACTGCTAATCAATCGCAATAATAGCCACCACCATTAATTGTTATTATTGCCATAGTCTGTTTGTCAGTCTGTGGAATCATTTTTATTTCGTATTATCTATAATTTGCGTTAAATTTTTTTGATTTTAATTTAGGTAGCTTGACCTTTGGTTTATGGAATTGATCTTTACAGTTAGGTATTTTTGTTATTTTATTTTATTGGGGAATGTAGGTTTAGCTTAGTTATAGATTATTGAGTTTAATTAGGGTTTTGACTTAGATTAGTTTTAGATAATTGGTTTTACGGATGTTAGTTTAGGATAATTTCAGTAAGTTTTAATTTTAATGATTGAGTTTGGTTTAGTTGTTTTTGGGTTGTGAGTAATTTTAGATTGAGTTTAGTTTAGGGTAGTGAGTTAGGTTTTGTTTGGGTTAGCTTAAAGTACATTTTGAGACTTTCAAATTAATTTCAGTTTTAGTTTAGGTTAGGTGTTAAAATTTTATATATTTATTTACTTGTCGGTTTGTCTGTCTGGTATTCAATTCCTAATTTATATTTATTGAAACGTTTGTTTGTCCGTCTGTGATTTATTTAATTATTTGTTTTATTCCAAATTGTCGGTAAAGTCCGTCTGCTATTTATTGATTTCTCTGATTTCGTCAGTGAGTCCGTCCGTTAATTGTTAATTAATTTATTGATTTTACAATTTTCAATTATGGCATCGCATAACGCTTCTTACTCCACCTATTCTAGCTCTGACGACGAATGTTATTCCTTCCCACCAATGCATAAGTGGAGGGTCAGTTTTGATGGTTCTTCTGCTGGTCTAGATGTTGAGCAGTTCCTGTTTCGAGCCACCACCTTGGCAAGAAATTACAACATTCCCTTGGAGGAACTGGCATCTAGCCTCCACATTCTTCTGAAAGGACCAGCAGAAGAATGGTACTGGTTATTCCGGCAGCTCAACCCCAATTTTACGTGGCCTGATTTGGAAGCTGCGTTGAAGGAGCGTTATGGATCTCATTGGACCGACGTAGATGTGCGGCGAGCGATCGATGCGCGTTACCAGAGGCCAGAAGAATCTTTCCGTGAGTTCCATGGCTCCATAACAGAGATGGCCTTGCGTCTTAAAAATCGGTTATCTGATTTTGATATGCAAGCCATCCTATTGCGGAACATGGACGAACGACTGAGGAATCATTTGGCAGGCTTGGAATTCGCATCGACAACAGAGTTAGTTCGTCACTGCACTAGAGTTGAAGCTGTGTGGTATCCCTCCGGTAGACCTGTGGCTGACCATCGCAGTAAGCATCCTCCCAACATCGACGCTGTTGATATGTTGGAGAATGCCTGGTGTGATCCTCAAGAGGGATCTGCTGCAGGATATCATGCACGCTTCCAGAGTCGGTCTCCAAGTGGGATCCCTTCGTCCTTCCATAACACAATGAATGATCAGATACCAGACCAGTGCCCAGCTACAAGTCCCTTCATTTCTCCTCATATGTCCGATTTACCACCATTTTTTAGCAATGTGATTGCTCCAAGCGGATTACCAGACTACGTCAAATGTAATGAAAAGGCGGGCGATGATCGTGAATCACCCGCTAGTTTTAGAGCACGACCTTTTCGGGATCGCTTTCGGAGATCCTGGAGATATTTCTTCGCCAGGCGTCTCTTGAAGCGGGCCTGTGTGGAGTCAATTGTTGCAACTCCCGGCGACAATAGGCCCTACGCAGAGATTTCCGTCAAGGGTCGCAAATTGACGGGCTTGCTTGATAGCGGAGCCAGTGCCAGTATCCTCGGAGCCGGAGCCTTGGACCTGCTGTCGGATTTGGGTTTGCATATGCATACTATGCATGCTCATGTTCAGACTGCATCAGGGCACAAGGATCCAGTTCTGGGATACGTCACCACATTGGTGCAATTTAATAAAACCACCAAATTGATGAGATTCCTAGTTGTTCCTTCCTTGACACATGCAGTGTATCTTGGAATTGACTTCTGGGATCTCTTCAAAATAGTACCAATTCAGGTCAACGCTATCGAAGCCGCCTCGGAACCTCAGAGCCCTGAATTTCATCTACTGTCCCCAAAAGATCAGCAACGACTGGACTTCGCCAAACAACAGTTTCCGTCGTATAATGAGAAAGGCTTGGGTAGGACCAGTCTCGTGTCTCATCACATCAACACTGGTTCTGCCCGACCCATCAAGCAGCGGCATTATGCTGTCTCGCCTGTTATACAGAAACTGTTGTATGACGAACTCGATCGTATGTTGTCTTTGGGGGTAATAGAGGAAAGTCAGAGTTCGTGGAGTTCGCCTGTGACCCTTGTCAGAAAACCCGGCAAGGTGCGTTTGTGTCTTGACGCTCGACGCCTCAACGAGGTGACTGTTAAGGACGCCTATCCGTTGCCATTGATTGAAGGTCTTTTGGCACGGTTGCAGAGTACCAGGTTCATTACCAGCTTGGACCTGAAGGATGCCTTTTGGCAAATACCATTGGATGAGGCAAGTAAGGAGAAAACGGCCTTTACTGTCCCTGGCAGGCCCTTGTACCATTTCAAGGTCATGCCGTTCGGTTTGTGTAATGCTCCCCAAACGATGTGTGGGTTGATGCATAAAGTAATACCGCATGAGCTGCAGGACAAGGTATTTGTTTACCTAGATGACCTGCTTGTTACAAGTTCAACATTTGATGAGCACTTGGAGCTCCTGAGTACTGTTGCAAAACTGCTCAGGGACGCCAACTTGACCATCAATGTTGAAAAAAGCAAGTTCGTCAAGAAGGAGATCAAATATCTTGGCTTCGTAGTGAGTGATGGTATCCTGCGCACCGACCCAGAGAAGGTTTCAGGTATAGTCTCCTATCCTGAACCCCGAACGGCCAAAGACGTGAGACGGTTTATGGGCATGGCAGGATGGTACAGGCGTTTCATTCCAAACTTCGCCTCGGTTACGGCCCCTCTAACGGATTTGCTAAAGGGTAAACGTACCTTCAAGTGGTCTGCTTCCGCCAATAGTGCCTTCAATAAGGTGAAGCAATTGCTGATTTCTGCTCCAGTGCTGGCCAACCCTGACTTTACGAAGCACTTCTATATCCAGTGTGACGCAAGTACAGTGGGTATTGGAAGTGTTTTGTTCCAGAAGGACGATGAGGGTGGAGAGCATCCAATCGCATATATGTCTATGAAGCTCAACGCTGCGCAACGTAACTATAGCATTACAGAATTGGAATGCTTAGCTGCGGTGCAGAGCGTAAAGAGATTCAGGGCATATATCGAAGGGTTGCCTTTCACCATCATAACCGACCATGCCAGTCTTAAATGGCTGATGCAGCAGTCGGACCTTTCTGGTCGATTGGCTCGCTGGAGTCTGAAATTACAAGGGTTCAATTTCCAAATTGAACACCGGAAAGGTGCCCTTAACGTTGTCCCCGATGCGTTGTCAAGAACATGCTCGAGGGACGAGAGGGTGAACTCGATCATTCCCTGTCTCCCGGAGCACGGACACATTGGTGGTTCAATCCCGGAGTCTGCGTTTCAGGAGCCCGAGTATGAGCATCTCAAGGAGCAAATCTTGAAACAACCCGATCAGTTTCAGAATTTGCACCTTGCAGATGGTCGAATCTATATTAGTACTGGTTCTCCTGTAACGTCGACTTCTGATATTCCCAGAACAAAACTATGGGTTCCTGAGGGTCACCAACGAGCTCTCATAGTACGAGCTCATGATGATCCCCGGGGCTCTCATTGTGGAATTCGCAAAACAACTGAAGTTTTGCAAAGATATTATTATTGGCCTCGTTTGCGTCAAGATGTGATTCAGCACATCAAGAATTGCTTGATATGCAAACAGGTCAAACCGGCAAATTCCACAATGAGACCCCCTATGGGAGCATCACGAGACTCCGAACGACCTATGCAGCGCCTGTTTGTGGACTTCATGGGCCCATACCCTCGTTCAAAATCAGGGAATACCCAATTGTTCGTGGTCCTGGATCATTACACCAAGTTCGTATGGCTCAAGCCCATGACGAAAGCCACCGCAGAGTCAGTCGTGCGATATTTGGAGCGCGAAATCTTTCTGACTTTCGGAGTGCCTGAATGGCTTCACTCTGACAATGGGGTACAGTTCACCTCCAAGGTATTCAGCAAGCTTATGAATGACTATGGAGTGCAGCATTGCTTCACCCCATATCATTCACCGCAGGCGAATGCCTCAGAGAGGTCAAACCAGTCGACACTGAACGCCATTAGAGCCTATATAGGGTCTGATCATGGCAAGTGGGACGAGAATCTTCCAGCCTCATGTTTTGCCTTCCGCAAGGTGATTCATGAGTCCACGGGATATTCGCCCTACTTCCTCATGTTCGGGTACCACCCTATCCAACATGGCTCTGAGTACGCCCTCCTCAGAAGCCTTAATGCTTTCGAGGATGGTGAGGTACAGTTAAGTGCTAACAGTGATCGACTGCGAGCTGTACAGGACCAAGTCAGATGCAAACTGCAAGAAGCCTACCAAAAGGGTGCTCAACGCTACAACCTTCGTGTTCGTCCTCGTGAGCTACTCCAAGGTCAGAAGGTTTTCGTGCGTAATTTCTCTGTGAGCAACGCCGCAGATCACTTTGCAGCCAAATTCGCTCCACGATTCACTCCTGCAGTGGTCCGACGTCGTATTGGGCAAGTGGCATACGAGCTTGAGGATGAATTCGGTAAGCTGCTTGGAACCTTTCACGCCAAAGACATCCGATCTGATTCATAATTACCCTGCCGACCTTCTTTGTTTGCCCGGCTGAATGAGACACTCAGGGTCTGGGTCGTCCCCACGATTGTTGCGAATTCCGGCGTACCAACTTCCTCCCATTCGCAACTTCAAATTGCTGCCTTAATATTTCCACCTTCCTTTGGGCATTCCTACCTTTCCCTCCAGACATTTATTTATTTTTTTTTTTTTCATGTTTCCATTTTCCCTTTAATTTTTACTTCCCCATCATCACAATACTACCCTTTTTCCTTATTAACAACTACAAAAAAATAATACCTACTAATAATTTCAATTTTCCCACTAACAACACTCCCTACATTAATTCCCACTAACAAAATTTCATTCTATTCATTCTTCCTAACAAAACCTAATTCCTTCCTTCATACTAACAAATTCTATTCTCTAGTTCCCATTAACAAATTTTATTTTTCTTACTAACGACAATTAATTCACGTTTCCCTACTAACAAAATTCAATCTCATGCCCAGATAATCGTTGAAGTTGCTTATCTGATGAATGGGAGATCGATAAGGCATAGCTCCATTGGATACGTCGCGAGTTTCGACCGGGCGACTGTTGGAACCCTGAGTTCAAGTTCCCCCGGGCGCACGGAAGCACTCTTTTTGGGGTATCGGCAAAATCAATAGTTTTCGTAATGTACTCGTATGTGTGACACTTTACATTCAATCAAGCGATTCTTGGGGATGTAAATTGCCATATATGCAAGTCAATGGAAACTATTGTGATTGTCGATACGGACCAAAAGATGTGTGGGTAGCGGAATCGAAGTGTAATGAACTTCGATTACGTTACCCAGATGCGGCAGCGGTAATTTAAAAATGAAAGGGATTGCGGAATATGATTTGAGAAAGGTGGAATGTGAAAGAAAGTGGTTGGGATTGGGGAGTGAGTTTTTGGATTTGGAGAAGAGAAAGGTGTTTTTATGTGCGCGTAAAGTTGATTTTTGGAGGTTTTTTTTTAAGATTGGGAAAAAAAAGGAAGTGAATATTTGGGAAAAAAATATAAAAGAGTAATTGCTATGAGTGAAGTGAAGTGAATTTTTGGATTTGAGAATTTCAGCAGAAGTTACAATAAATACAGAGATCTGAATTTGAAGTGAACGGGGATTAATTTTTTTGTGACGGAAGAAGGAATAGAAATAATTTAGTTGTGAAGTTGAGTGGCGAAAGTTTTGGTGTGAGGCAGGGCAAAATAAATTACATTCGTTGTGGAATAATTTATGATCCATGTGGAAATATTAGTGAGTGAAAAGAATTTTTGGCTTTTGGCCTCCGGGATTAAAGTTGGTGCGATTTTGAAGTCAAATTAGTTGAAATGAAAATTAAGTGTCGAGAGTGATTCTTTCTCCAAAAAAAAAAGAAAAAAAAACAGAAAAGCAAGAAAAAAAAACTTTGTTTTGTTGGACTTCGAAGAAAGCTAGGTTCCAGAAGTAAAGTTTTCGTTTCTGCAAGTAAGCCAGAACGACGGGTCGGAGAGGGCGATAAGGGGGCTCCTTGATTTTCTAGTAATGTTTGAATTTTCGAGTTAATTTAAAGTTAAATTTTCAGTGGCCCCACACTCTTTTTTTGTCATCGCCGAGCGCTCGGAGATCAACGAGGAGTAGTGTGAGTATTTATTTGGCTTATTTTCCTATTATATTAACAACATTTCATCATCAAGCTCGTTTTTTTTTCCTTGTGTTTTTCCTTCATATAAAAGATTATAGTGGATTATTTTCTTCCGTACATTAAATCTTAAAGGGGTCCTTTGTTTTTTCTTGTTTTTATTGAAATTGATAATTTGCTAATTTTATTGTGATATAAATTTGTTTATTTCTTTGTGAATAAAAAAAACGGCCATGTTACAGTAAAAGCCATATTTTTCATTTCTCAGAATGACCTCCCCTTTCCCGTCCTTTTCCCTATGTGCTAGTATTTATATGTAAGGTGGCTCAGCACGAGCAGAGGGTGACCCGGAAGACCCACGACACGACTGAGCGCTAGCCGGCCTCAGTATGCCACCCCGGGCTACACACCCCTCTGCTAATTCTTAATGTCTGCAACTGCGGTGACTTCCGTGGTTGCTACAGTACTTCCAATTCTAAGGCCCAGAGTTGTGCACAGGCAAAATAAGCCCCGTATTGACAAAACACGTGTCAAACCTGTGCTGTTATAGGAAGTGAAACATGGACCCTGACGAGCGAATCCGAAAAGGCAGTGGACGCATCTGAACGGAAAGTGCTCCGAAAAATCTACGGCCCAGTGAAACAATGAACAGAGTGGAGACTACGCTACAACGATGAGTTGTATGAACTGTTTGACGACCCACCTGATTCCTCTTGCGTAAAATTAAGTAAATTGCAAAGGCCGGGCCATGTAGAAAGAATGGAACAAAACCGGCTACCCAAAGAACATTTACAGGTAGAGCACAAGGTAGACATCCAGTGGGAAGCCCGAGGGCTCGATCGGAAGACACGATAGAAGCTGACAGCAGATCCTTGTTGGGAGTAAACAGCTGGCGGATAAGGTCGCGGAACCGTGATGATTGGAGGAGATTAATCCTGGAGGCCAAGGCCCGGCTAGGAATGTTGCGCAATAGATGATGATAATCGATAAATTAATTTGCTTATCGTATCGTTTAGAAAATAAGTAAGATCGAGTCGCCATGCAGTTAATCAGACGATGCAATCACAGGGTTCAATAGCTTCTCTTGTGATACATCTTTCCCCTTATATCGCCTCTTCAATTTTTGATACTAGGGAATGAAAAGTAGTTTCGCCGAATTTTCTAGTTATGCGTGCTGTACTTACGGTACATATACCTTTTTCGTGTTGGTTTCCAAGGTTTTCAGCTCTTTCAGGGAAAATGGTATCATTTAAAATGAGTTGAAAATAGAACTGAATCCATCCTGTGCATATTCTTTATAATGCATTCAGAACCCATTGCTTCGCCAACCTGTTTGCTACTCTCAATTTGCAGTCAATTGGTCTCCAAGTTGACTAAGAGCCAACATTTTGATGTTGATGTAGTTTCATTCATAAAAACAACGAAAATGTTATGATTTCGATTGCTGCTCTTTCTTTATTCCAAATGTTAAGACCCCAAAAAGTTTATCACCATTTTTTGACAATTTTCAATGTTATCAATATTTTGTTGGGCGTCAGACGTATCAACACTAGTTTTCGTTTCCATAAATAATCATACTTCCTGATTGTCCACTTTACTAACTTTTGCATTAGTTTGCCTGGTTTTTTTTTAACACTGAGCTAAACCCACATTGACACATCAACACACCTTTTAATTTGATATGCAGACTGGAGGTCAGTTAAAATTCACAAGTGTGACTAACCCATTCGGGGATTTTCCTACTGTTTGCAACATCCCATAGTAACGTTGCTTGCAAATTTCCAAGTTTGTTTACGTGAAAGCATTGACGACACTTCTTCGGACTTGATTTGGAAAGGTCAAGAGGGTATAAACAAACACTGACGCCGATAGCCACCTATGGAAAAATCCACATCAAAGCAATAATTATCAAATCAAAATTCAGAAGAAATTTAAAAAAAAGTAAAATTTTTTATTTACACCATTAATAAATATTTGTTTTTATTAATTTTTTTTTACAATCTAATATAAAGCTAAAATTAATTTGTAAAGTCTTTACAATAAAGTATGTAGCCATATTTCAGTTTTATTGTAATATTCGTATTTTTGCAGTTTTTTGGAGTCATTGAATTGAACTACCTAACTCTAGTTTGATCACGCTTGCATATCTAATAGATCCATATCCTTTTCCAACTCGCCACGCACACATCGCCCACAGCAGCCTGCTGATGGCTTGTTATCGCATTCTCCAATAGCAGGTGGTTTGAAATTAGGTGTCCATGGTCCTAAACTACCTGTTGCATAGAAATCCATGGGATATGCATTGTTTGGTTCAAGATTCTTTGGTGTCCATTCCACGTCACCCAACACAACGGATAATTCATATGGCGTGAGTAGCGGCTTGTTGAATGCGCTTCCCCAGTCGATTGACAGACGAGGGCATGCGATTTGAACAAATGCATCGACATCAGTGAAGAGGTCAATTTTTTGTGGAAAGATCTCGGATAGCAGAATAATCACTGTTTCGAATCCTTTCTGTTGAATGCGTTTCTCTAGGAAACGGAGGACGCGGGGCGAACCCTGCCTGCCTAATGTGCCTAGGATGATTCCAATTTTCTTAGCGGATTTTGTCTGTTGGATTTGGTTCCATCGGATTTGTTGCATAGCTCTGTGGTTGTACTCCTCTAGTGTGAATTTCTTCACGTACGGATCATACCGATAGGCTTTAATTCGTGGGTTGGCAATCATAGCTGCTTCCAAGTGAAATCTACCATCACCTAAGTAGATTAATGTTTGCACTGTGTCGGGAAGTTGTGGCGCAGTACATCCTAATATTTCGCCAGGACTTAGTGGTTTAGACTGTGGCACTACTATATCGTAACCTTCTGTTCTAAGTTCCATTGCTGCAACCTGAAGTGTTGTGACAAACTGAATAGTGCTGACCAAAGCTATTTGACCGGATGTTTCGTTGACAGGGAAGTTCAATTTGACTGAATCCAAGAAATGTAACGGATCAATTCTGATGTCAACGAACACATATAACACTGTAATGCCCTCAGTCTGGTCAACTGGAATCAAGCAACTATGTCCATAGTGTACCAACATGTCGGCTCCTAATGCCTTGGCCGTGTAATCATCGACGCAGCATGCTCCATATGTTACATCACCCATGATAACCGTGTCAGCATCCGTAAATCGCTCAATTATATCGGCTAAGACAGTTGAAAACATGAGCAGACCTTCAGGCATTTGTAGTGCAACTCGTTTGGCCTTGGTTTCTCGCACGCGCCAGATCGTTTTGTGTAACTCGAAATTATAATTAGACGGAAGACGTTCTATTGCGGCATTTAATTCTGTATTGTTCAGGATTTCCGGTGGAATACGATTCAGTCTAGCTTTTGGCTTGAAGACCTTTTTTGGTTTAGCGCGAACTACAACGACGCCAGCAGGAGGTGATTCCACTTGCAACATTTTGCGTTTTTAGATCACGGACAATCTAATAACCGAAACTCGCGATCACTACGGAATAGCCTTCGTTTCCGTTTTTCACCTTGCGAAAAACTTGTTCGAACTTAAATAACTTCTAGTCCTTGAACACAAGTATCAACTCCTTGGAAGAACGACCAGACAAGGATTGAAAATGGGATGAGGTTGCTCTTGTCTTTGTTGCTTTTTACAATACACGAGTGACGACCATCACTAGTTTCAACTGAGTCACGTAGGCCCAAAGCACAAGCAAGATTTTCAACTGACTCGACAATTCTTGATTTAGCAAACGGGAAACGGTGTCAACAATGAATGTTTATTTAAAACCGGTTAAAATATTTCAGAACTTTTTGCTTTTCGCGTATTTAGTGGACGATAATCGAAAATTTGCAATTTTTTAACCTTCGCCACGCGAGAAAGTCTGCGTACGTGCCTACTGACTCCGCGAGTGGTTACGTGTGTTTTGACTTTTCTTAGCACGTTGACATCTAGTGGGATATGCATGTGCAAAAGTAGGGGAAAATAATCGACCCAGTTGCACTCAAAATGTATATGGAGAAAACAATTGCTTCTCGCTAACTTCGAAAGCGACATCTATTCACTTGTGATTTCCGTGCTAGATACAGTTTCCGTTTCAATATCCTGCAAGTGGTTAAATTTCGCATCGTGTTTAAGATGTCTGAGCTTAATCGAAAACGTCTTCAAGACCTTCGATTTGAGTCAACAAATATCGTGGTAGTGGCATTAGTGATTGCAAAAACCACCCCTCGTACATTCACCTCAAAACGTTCCGGTTCAACAATGGCAGTCCTTACGTTTACAGTTCGCGATTCAAAGCAATTTTTCACGAATTGCATTTGTTGGGGCTCGGAGACAAAAATTCAAGAGTTTTACCGCAAGTATCATATTGGCGATATAATTGATATAATTTCACCCCAGGTCACTCCAATCTCATCGAGTGGCAAAGAATTTCATCCCCAGACATCTACTCCCTATGCGTTGTCAGTAAATGAAGGAAGCGGCTCCATTGAACCTCACATGTTTGAAGATGCCCAAACAGCAGAAATACGGTGCCTATCGAAACAGCCAATCAAGCCAGTCAGTACAACTCTTAGTTTGGCGGATGTACATTCAAGTGGAACACATTCGACTGGGCAATTCGTTGATTTGTTTGTTATTGTACGAATGGTAAGACCAGTGAAAATAATAAAGGCCAAGTTAACTGGTCAGGAAATGCGGTGCATTGAGGTGATTGTCATGGATAAAACATATCCAGCTGGAATGTCGTTCAGTGTTTGGCACGATGAATGGATTGAACGGGCTGAAAAATATTGGAAACCAAATGAGACGGTTTTGTATCTTCTAGACGCAAAACTTGATTTCTCAACATTTTACAAGCGCACAGTAATATGTTTTACAAGCAAGACAATTATTTTGGAGAATGTCAATGTCAGGGAAAGCAAACAATTATTAGAATTTGCATCAAGCGTCAGTGTGAATAGTTTGGATTGGAGTGTACAAAGTTTTCCTGATCGTAAGTTTCGAATTGCTTTACTAAGAAGTTTCACACAATTATCTAAAACCCACAAATTCTTGAAAACATTTTTCGAAAGGAACGAATAGAGTAGAGTTTTTGTTTTATAATGCGCATTCAATCTCATTTAATGGGTTTCAATCGTAATTTCGTACAAGTTATAAAACTCTATTGAAAACACTTTTTAGGGTTTTGTACTAAAATACCAAACCCGATTGAAATCGTGACCTGTCCGTCCGTCTGTCAGTTTGTAAGTCACAGCAGTTTTTCTCCGAAACTATGGAAGCTACAGCCATAAAACTTCGTGTAAAGGAAAGAAGTTCTGACATCTTGAAAGTTTTGGGGTGAAAAAAAATCTTCAGAGAGTTTTAAGGGGTGTAATGATTTTAAATCTCGTTCATTAGTTCAAGAGAGATTTCCCGAAGGAAGTGTAAACCGACCTTTCATCGGTTCTAGACGTGAAGTCTTGGAACGTGACAATGGACTGTACCCATCATGTCGACAAGTCCGGACGCTCTTAGTCTACTCCGAAGTGGCTGTTGGCTGACTTGCTAGTTCGGAGAAGAATTTCGGTCGCAGGCCTTCCGCGAGCACACTAAGTCCGAAACACAAAAATCGGCCACTGGTTCAAATGCTCGATTTAAAATGCGTCGAACAACTTGCAGCAACTCTACTTCGTATTACGTAACTTTGTTCCGTGGCATCTTTTCCTTACTTTCGTTCCTTTTCCCTCTGATTCGAGGAAAAGAACTGCACAAAACCGGTAACCAAAAATACGCGCTCTCCAATATTCTCCGGCGCGGTGCCCAAAATAATCTACTCGAATCCAAACCCGAAATAAAATACTCTAACAGTAAAACGCAAAACTCAAAATATGGCACCGCGTACCGATCGCAACACGAAACTAGTATTAGATTAATAAAACGTAGTGAAAATTTTAGTATAATTTTTCAATTAATTTTGTTTGTTTGTTTAATTCAGCATAAGTATTTCCAAATCATTTGACAAATCCGTCACAATTTAAATAAATTATGTTACTAAGAAAAAAAAAAAAACAAATTTGAATAATTTTTTTTTGTCTATTTAACTGAATCGTACAATAAATTAGAAGTGATAAATTATGGATCGGGGTTAAATAGTGGCTTTATTAAAATTATTTAATTCATTCATCAATCGCACAGTAAAAGTATCATGTCTTGTAGATTGACATTTATGACATATCTCAGAGCCGTAAAACTAAGAAGATATTCTTTACCCAAAGGCGAGGGTGGGGAGAAACGTATGAACAATATTTAATATTCCATGTTTAACGCTTTTGCATATTTTTTTACAGAATCAAAAAAACGACATAGTAAAAACAGTAGGAAACAATTTGTTTGTAGAGAAATTAATATATGTGAAATGTACAGATAATGCTCTATGTCGAGTTCTTGGTACGTTGCTAAGAAACTATTGAAAAACTTCAACATTATATAGGATTTAAATATTCTCTTCAAATTATGTGCTTGTGTTCACTGCTGCCTTTTGCATATTCATTCTACTGTTGTTTTGCGTCGTTCTTCTCAATGTTCGCTAATATTTAGTAATAAATAGTAGCTTATTATTGTAAGAGAATTAAAGGCGTGCTATAAAAGAATTGTTTTTCTTCCTCTTCAAATAATTCGATATCGAGGATTTTTCAAAATTCGTCCTTCAATATGCTCTCATTCGGCATGTAATTTTTTGCTTAAAATATACTTCTTGAACATAAACTCACCTATGATTTTTGATCACTCCTGCCAGAATCGGTGCTCCTAACAATCGGTGGAGCGACACAGCCAGGAGGAGGAATCCCAACCTGAAGTCCTTTTCAATTTCTTCATCAGTCTTGCGGTCGATAATTATGCCTCCAATTCTAGCGCTACGTAAGTTGTGTTGATCACCGATTTCGTAGCCGGGGACAGACTTCTCACGGTACTCAGCCTTTGTCATACTTAATCGCTTTACTTCGGTGCATCAATTCGCACTAACCCGATCAACTTGAAGTGGTGGCTAAGTTGCATATTCTAGAAGTAGTGGATATGAGAATTAACTGTACTGTTAATTATACGAGTATTTGCAAGCAACACAAAAACTTACTGGCAAAGGGGAACACAAATCTTTGCATCCTGGGATTGGCAAATATTCAAAGAACCGCAATCATCGTACTACGGAAAATTTACTATTTTACTCGGATGATTGCTGAAATCATAACGATATGAATAGAAATCACGAACAGCAATAGGAGCCTTTCACCAACCTTTGCATAAAATAGACTTCACAATTGAATGCAAATCCGACTTCCAAAGTAAGTTGCATTCGAATTTTTTATCGACCGGCCGTTATCCACACCTCGGCGATGTCAAGTCCCGGTCCAGACGCAGAGATCCATCATCCAACCTTATCAGCTGGTTGGGAATTTTATATAGGGGTGACAGATCTCTGCGGAATATCAATTTGCGGGATCGGCGGTTATTACAGGGGATCTCTCCAATAGAGCAGGGCAGTGACCCTTAAACAATTTTTTCAATCAAGAGTGGTCAAATTGGGTGTCATTATCGGTATCGAGGGGGGCAATACAAAGGGAAATGCACGAAATTTTCGCGTACATCTGAGAAAACCATAGGTGTAGGCCTTCAGGAGTATGTTAAAGCTGGATGGATTTCTTTCTACAGCTTGAGTAAATTGTCTATGAAAGGAAGCCCACCATAAGAATACGATATTGTTTTCTCGTTTCGAGACAGTTTGTATTTTTCAATCGGTCCATCAACTTTTCCACCGCGGCATCAGAATGGAAGCGCGGTAGCGAACTCACGAACTAAATTATCTTGATCACTTCGGAAACTTGAATTCCAAAGCTCGTTTCAGCTTCGTTCTTTTTTATTTTAATCCAAAATAAACTCCATTTACTTGTTAAAAATTGCGTACGCATAAACATTTTGGGTTTTATTGAAAATAAAAGAACATTTTCCTTGGGATTTTCTTACGTGACAAAATTCAACTTACAAACGTCTCTATCGTGCGACTTTTCAGTTCTTACTAACTTTTAAAATTATGATAAAAATATTACAATCAAAATTGATAATTAGATTACCAAATTTTGCGTAATGCGTCAAAATGTAAAGTGTCTGAATAGAAGTTTATTTTTATATGCAATATTTTGTTTGTGTTAATGGTTAAAAACTGGGTGTGGTGTAAATCAAAACATTGTGGTAATGTTGTCTTCTTTTAAAAAGTATAACTGTCCCAAGTACAACAACAACAAATACGTCAAAAATCGAAACTCATTCAACTAATGTATGGTAATAGTATGATTGATCAATTTTACATTATCTGGAATAATATAGTAAGGGTACCTTTAAATTCAATGAAATTCGATACAAAAATGGCTATTTATAAAACCTATGCTTCCTGAAAATTTCAAAAAGGTCGAATAGTATTTAACAAAATTATAGTGGTTTGAATTTCCCATATTACAACAGCAACAATAAATACGTGGTTATGTGACAATATGCACTTTCTCCCGACCCAAATACAACCAGTTGGCTAGGAGTTGGACGAACGTTTCAGTAATTATATGTATCATTAATATCTTTGAAAATTTGTTCAACGGGTGAAACCAGTAATCATGAAACAAATTAGCAGTCGGTTTAAATGAGAATATTGAATAAAATTGTGTTATTTTCCCCGAACTTCAACATTTAAGGTACATGCTATTAAAACTCGATTGAATTTATTAATGGATAGCTGAAGATGCGTACCTAAGATTTATAAATGAACAAATCATGTAGGCAGATCTAATCACAAATAACTTGGAGGCTGCAATTCGTTGAACTTTGCTAATAATAAGAGGATTTGTAAATTTAACACTTTCGTCAGTAAACCTGTATAAATGAGATATTTAATTAGTTTTAAAAAAGGTCCTTATATTCTGTAAGTTTCAATAAAATTAATAAAAGTTATAGCCGTTTGAATTTTCTCCGATAACAACACTCATATACACTTTTTCCGCTACATGGGCTTTCCATCGAACCAGACACTACACTTTTGATTGCAATTACTCCAAATTTTCGGATAAAATGAATAACAAAAACATATTTAACACTTGGCTCAGTCAATGATTTTAGCAATATTACAACAAAATGTTGTCGGTTAAAATGGAGTAACATTGTTTTTCTGCTAAAGCAAGAATATATTTGTTGTGCATGTCATTAAAGTTTTTCTTGGGTTAAATCATTCCACTATAAATGTCAGAATATCGTAAGTTAAGTATAAAACCCTTGTGACATGAGCGTAGTTCTATGTATCCAACTTGTTTTTAGGTTGCGCAGTTGATCAGATAAAAATTCTAGTCGATATATTTGCATTTGAGTGCATTGCGTCTGGATCCTTGACTTACTTTTTAATCTTATCTTTTGCAATACGAATACAGGTAGGATCCAAATATAATGATCGAATTTCTATCATTCTTGCCCAGGATGCCCCTTACCGTGGCAAACTCGTTAAATTTGCTGAAACAACCATACTTGTCTCTACTTTATTTTGTATATGTCACATCTAAGGAATTTATGATCAAGATCGTCCACTTCAATGCGATGCCTGTTCATTTTTGAATCGACGCATTTCACTTTGGACAGTCTCAAGTTATTGTATCCTTTGTTGACGAGGATTCCCTTGATAGACTTGATTTCCAAGACTGCTTATCACCAACGTATGGAACCATGGCTTGTCGCCTATCAAATTGTGGACTCTTCTCCAGATACAATCAATAAGCCATTGACGTTTGTCTTGGTAACGATTACTCCAAACACGTTTTATGTTCACAGCGATCATATCGTTGCCTTCTTACTCAGGCCCATAAGGAAATCAATTGAAGTACCTGACGTTACTTCCCGTACCGGAAACAGCTGCTCAGTAGCCCTAAATTTCCACAAACAGCTGTCCAGAAAACTTGAAAGCAGCATCTTAGTAGGCTGAAAGTAGGCTTTTGAGATTATCAAATATCACATTTCTCAGATGAAATTTAGCCGAAATGTTACAAACGTGAACGAAACACATATATTTGCACGCTAATGTCTGCGACGCCTCATATTTAAAATAAATCGTTGACATCGTACTGATAAAATTTCAAACTACAGTCATATGTACTGTCAAAATTTTTTAGAAAATTTGTTTGATTTAAACAGCAGTAGATGGCGCTGATGAGGCTACTTGAAGAGGTTAGTTCGCGACGTGACGTAGTGTTTCCGGTTTCTGCCCTGATATCCATAATATCATCATGCTCAAAACTGACGATAGATACAAGCCATATGGCAGCAGCGCTTACTACCACACCCATGACCATTAGTAGGCCGACTTTGCTGGCTAACTTACATGGCGTTATATGAAGAATTGTGGAGGTGCCAACAAAAATTCGAGGTTTTGTACGGTTTAGAGACGGATTTCTACAGTGAAATCCAGATGATCCGCGGAGAACACAATAGCGCTCCTAGTGAAGTGAAAATTATTTCAGTTCTTATACCCGTTTAGTTTTTATCGCCTTCCAAAGTGAATTTATAGGAGTTTGTTTACATCTCAACGCTGAGCTATCAGTCGAAGGTGCAAAACGTGTGCTTCATTTGCTCGTCTTGGAAAGTTTAGGAGCACAATGGGCTATACAAGGTGAATTTATAGCATGCACGGAATGCGTTCGGCACGTTTTTTGTTCGGAAAATAGTATATATGACGAAATATAAGCATTTGCTAATGCCGCAGTTGGGTGACAGCTACCGGAAGCTCGTCCATAGTAGGCCGACTAATACATATGCAAATTGCTACCATATGGCTTGTATCTATCGTCAGTTTTGATCATGCTTCAAGTGGGTATGCTAAAAAGGCCTCTCTTAATCTCTTCATCCGTATAGTGATCGGTTTTTGTAGTCACCTCTCCCTTTATACCCAGGGATCCAGTGAAAGTTGAACTTGGCGTTGCGTTTGGTGCTGATGACCTGCCAGATGTCGTAGATAATTTTTTTTCGATTTATGTTATTTTCAATGTTCAGCAGTGCGACCCTGGAGTCTGTGAAAATGTTAACCTCGGTAGACTAGGTGACGGCAGGATTTTTAAGGGCTACAAGAATGGCAGGCAATTTAACGTTAAGTATAGAAGCATGCTAGTCGAGGCTGAAAAAGAAAGCCTCGTTATTAGTGAGATTGATAAAGGCACCACCTACAGCGGCTATATTCTTTGCTCCATCTGTAATACGAATGAGCTGCGAATTTCTCGTTAATTTCTCAACACAACAGATGAATTTGTTATTGAGCTCAGTGCCACTAAGGTCGTTGTGTATGTTACACCGGATTGCCAGCCTCCAGAATTACTTAAAGACTAGGCGGTCTACTAACCGCGACCGTGTCAAGAAAGGCCCTAAATTTATTATATATGTGGGCATAGCTGCAGGCTGTATCCTTTAAGTTAGCCAACTCAGAGTCGGGGAAGTTATTAAAAATGGATTTTTTTAGCTCTTTTGCGGTTACCAATTCAGCTCTGTCATCAACTCTCCAGCAATTTCAAATGCTTGAACGCTGGCAGTACTACGAGGGAGTCCAAGACAGAACTATAATGGAGTCAATTCTATCGAAAAAATAATTAAGTGCATTAGCGAAGGTAATTCTATATTCAAGTTTCGGGCTTATTAAGGCTTTATATAGGTTCAAAGCGATGGATAGTTTGAAATTGTTCATGGCTCTGCACAATATATTGATCAGATTATGTTGGCTCTGCTCGCTAACGATTGTGTCACACAACTCCTTAAAGGATCCAGCTCTGTTTAATTTTCTACCAACGTAAAAGATGCTGTTTTGCCATGCAATATACATATCTTCTATGCATACTTAGGATACATTGTGAGTGTTTGTGTCTTGAAAAGATTATAGCTTGTGCTTTGCTTTTGCAGTATTCACTTTCAAAACAAGTGAGCTATAAGCTCTGTTGGAATCTTTTATCTTATACTCGTATTGTAAAGCATCCACAGTTTCAAGGAGCTTCTTGCCCTCTACTAGCATAAGGAAATCGTCGACGTATTACAGGATAGCGGTATTATCCGTTACTAAGTTATGTAGAATCATCGTACATAACGTTAAATTAAAGAGGACTTAAAACGTTACCCAGTGGAAGACCGTTGGTTAGTTTTTTTGACTGAAAAGTACAACGATACAGTTGATATATAGTGTGCTTATACCAACGTTGACTAAAGTTTGCTTGAGGAGATTAAGATCCACATGCTCATATGCATTGGTGTTATCGTGAATGACAGCCATTTCAAACTTAGAACCTTTGTCTTTTGCAAGTTTGAGCATCAGTATATTGAGGCAAGCTGAAGTCGACTTATTTTTCCTAAATGCGTAGCAATTTAGGGATAAAATATTGTATTCGTACACTAATTAAAGAAATCGGTCTGCAACTATTGAGATTTGCTGGTTTCTTGTTGGGTTTCAGTACAGGGGCGATTCTAATAAACCTGCATGCCTTTGGAGTTTTTCACTCAATAACAGCTTTATTACGAGCCTCAAGGAGGCAGTAAAAGTGATTAGGAGCAAGAATTTTCAGCATGTTATAATCAATCGGTGCAGTGGGCTTCCTTTGCGCGGTAAAGATCTGTTGTACCTCCTCAGCTTTAAAAAGGTACTGAGAGTTAACGGCGGTTACGGCTTATTTGATTATATTGGTGTTAGGGTGTTGCCTGTTCCTGATATTCTCAAGAAAACCCAAACATCAATCTTCATGCACTTGATCACTCGGATTTTTATAGTATTCTTGTGGTTTTTGAAATTGTTGATAAAGGTCCAGAAAGTTTAATGTTACCTTCCTCACAGCCATTAAGCACAGTTTTTCCCGACCCTTTCTTTTTGACATCCCAAACCGCCTGCACTCATGTCTTTTTTCATCTAAAGCAGACTACTTCTATAAGCTCTTCAAACGCTTGAAACTGCTTAGCACCATATTTTTCCTTTCCCAGACCATCATCTATTCTTTTGAACACCAATAGTTTGTGTTTACCTCTGTTGTGTGTGGTATTATTTATTTGGCCCACGTTATTAATGGTCTCGAAATTTTAATTGAAAGAACCATATCGTTACTAATTCTGTCCTTGTCTTGACAGAGCCGCCATGTGCTCGAGTTCATTTTAATTATACTCTTAATTGGACCACTGTTGCAAAGATCGTCTTTGACCTCGCACCAGCTGGTTAATTCGAACGGTACGTTTGACAGGATAGTATCCGGAGAGGACAAAATTCATTTATCTTCAGCTGTAATTCTTCTGAAATTATAGATTCCTGTGTTAAGTGTTTTAAATTTCAGATTTTCAACCCATTCGAGAAGGATGTTTTCTTTTGTATCTCGCATTAAGATCACATCCGATGTCTCGCGTTAAGATCACATCCGATGACAATGTGTCTGGTATGATCCAGTTGGTGTTTGATTTTCTTCATTCCAATTTTTAAGGCTTATGCCATGACCCTTGGTAAAGCATATATCGAGATAAGCACAAGAGTGTTTTTAATGTTTGCAATGCAACCGCTTCTAGATTGCTGTTTGATCTAATTTGTCCAGATTTGATATCCTTACGAAATCCTCGGTGCCCTCCATCATGGCTGAACATCAAATCAATACATTATTTTAAAGAAGATAAGTCATTTCAATTCAAGAGATCAGTAATAAATAGAAGGTACTCACCAACGTGTGCAGAAGAATCTTCTAATTCAGAAACGTCCCGTCTCAATTATTCACTAAAAAATAGTACTGAACTTCACTTCGGCTACCTGCCAAAATGGCGGTATTAAAAGGAAGATTTTATGGTGTAGTGATAAAATCACTCACACCGTAAGTCGAAGGTCGAAATTTGTTACGAGTCATTCTTCGAACGGACTATAAGCTCATTCAGTTATGATACGTACTGGTTTAAAATCAGAACGTATCGCAGTTAGGTGAACCGAAACATGGCTAAAGCGTGTTTTTGAAAATATCACTTTTCCAAGTACCAATGCATTCGATCAAGATAATGAGATACTCTAACTATCTCTAAACGAAAGCCTAAAAGGGACTGCAGTGCTAAAACACAAAAAGTAAGACCACTTAAAATTCAGGTACACGGTATTCACTGAAGTTAGAAGTGTCCATGTGGACGCCCGAGAAAGCAATGCATCCTATTGAATTTACGACTTGTCTGCCCGTCCGTCCATCTTTCACAGCAGTTTTCCTCTGAAACTATAGTCGCTATAGATACCAAACTTTTTAGCTGCATCAGAAGTAATTGCCTCTTGAATGTTTAAGCATTAAAAAAAATCCGCTACCAGCCGGAAAGCCAAATTTCTCGTAGGTACCCTTATTTTTAAAAGTAAATAATAATTTTATTTGCCGCCACTCTTACTTACTTCTACTTACTTCCACGAAAAATATAGAACATTTCAATTGCTACAAAAATAGCGAATTACGCATACTCTCAGACCTTTGGCAGCCGCTATTTTGAATTTGTGTATTTCATTTTAGATTATTTTGAAAGATATCTATCTAAGAGTCTCATCAGTTGCTGAGCCAAATTTCGTTCAAATCGGAGTTTTACTATAGACAAGGCAATAATATTGTATTTTTAGTGAAAATGGCAGCTAAAAATATTAAGTTTTAAATTTTTGACTATTTTATTTTTCATCTGATTTCACTAATTTTTAGCATACTGCAAGAACTTAATTCAGTTATCCATAATCCCAAATTTCATCAAAATCCATAAAAATCATGGACGCTAGAGGACCACGAAAATCTGGAAAAATCCTACGTTTTAGCCGCTGCCATTTTGAAACTTGCACATAGATGATGATCAAAATGGCAAAATCTTTAGAGATAATCATTTTCTACCTTAGTATTAAGCTTCATACAAATCGATTCAACATTATGACTTGTAGAAGCCTTTGAAATTTCGAGCTTCGACTAGCCTCCACTTTGTTTTTTGAGACCAGACCTCTGATTCTCTTTAATTGTTCTTTAGGCACATATAGCTTTTACCAACTGCCGAATTTCGTTAAAATCGGTTAAAAGGCTTCATCACAATCACGATAACAAGTTTTTGCACGTTTCTTGATGTTCAAGTGGCCGCCATTTTGTTTCAGACGATTCTACTTTCGATTTTTTATTTTAAGATTCATTACATAGTTCAATGAGGCTCTGTACCAATTTTCGTCCGAAATCTGAGCTTTACTTTGGTCAGAACAGAAATCACGATTTTTCGCCTAAAATGGCCGTAACTTGTCTGGCTCACAACCTTGTCCGAGGTTTTTACTCAATCCAGCTTTCCTGAAAATTTCGTGAAAATTGACGCCAAATCGCGACCTCTAGCGTGGTCACAAATTTCGTTACATCCCATATATATATATATATATATGTATGTAACATAAAACTCACTGAAGGGGCTTAAAGCCATCCCAAAAAGTGCGTATGAAAAGTGTTTCGAGGACTGGAAAAATCGTTAGCGTAAGTGTAGTGCATCTGATGGGGATTACTTTGAAGGCGACAAAATAAATATGGATGAGTAATTAAATATTTTACGTGTTATTTGCAATTTCCGGTTACTTTTTTGTCACAATGAATATATACATGGTCAGCATAATAAGTAACCGGACTGACCTCAGGAAATTTTTTATTGGCAAAATATGTACAAGTAGTCCCCATTGGAGTCGAGGAGTCGATAACACACTGATACCGGATTTTCCAATCCCCGAACGCTCCCTGGAAGTCGGCAACCTCGATGCTGTCTAGAACCCTCGTCGTAGCACGTTGAACGTTTTCCAGAGTCCCGAACCGCGTCCCCTTAAGGTGTCTCTTGATCTTGGGGAACAGAAAGAAGTCCGCTGGTGCCATATCCGGGCTGTAAGTTAGTCTGCCCTACCAAAATGACAATGACGTCGACAACCTCCCAAGTCTGAATCAATAACCAATTCACCAACACCTTTGACACTAATATCGGACTAAAGCAGGGAGATGGGCTGGCCCCATTGCTATTCAATTTGGCTCTAGAATATGTCATCAGAAAGCTAGCTGTCGGTACAAGAGGTACGTTAGTATACAAGTCAAACCAAGTGGTAGCTTATGCGGATGACGTCAACATTTTGCCTCGGTCGTTAAGAACTGCCAAAGAATTTTTCCTGAAACTCGACAGCAAAGAAAAACTAGTAGGACTATAAAACAGTGAGAATTAAGCAAAGCTCATGACGCAGCAATCGAGGAAGAATTCATCGAGTACACAAAATATCACACTTGGCGCATACAATATTGAAAATATGGGCGACTTTGTGCATTAAGGCCCTAAAATAACGAGAACCGGTTATTAAAGAGAAGAATATGCTGAAGAATACAGCTCGCAAATAAAATATTTTATTCAGTTTTGATGATCTTGAAGACCAGCTGCACACACAGGAAAACAAACGTCCAAGTATACAAATCTGTGATAAGGCCTGTGTTATGCTATGGGTGTAAAACATGGACCCTAACCCAAGCATCCGCAAATATATTGAACGCCTTTGAGTGACGGGTCCTGAGGCGAATAATCGGAGCGAAGCTAGATGGGAACCAATGTTGAATTCGATACAACCATGAGCTATATGATAGTTGTGACGAGCCGGATGTCTGAATGATTGTAAGACTGCGGAAGCTGCAATGGGCTGGCCACATGAATCGTATGGATGAACGATAGATACGGTCAATGGACCGAGACAGTTGAAGGTACTTGTTGTAGGAAGCGAAGGCCTCAGATGGGCTGTAGTGCTAAGAAGAAGAAGAAGAAGAAGGATAAAAATCGTTCACTTGAGTATCGAATTCGAGCAAAATATTAATTATATTGTGAAGATTATGAGACTCGGCAACGTTATCCCTTAGACTACGAATTTGTCTCAGCGATTCGATTGCAAACATGGATAGCAGGTGTTTTTAAAAACAAGATGTGGGTTGTCATTGCACACAAAAAATCTTACTGCACAATTTGGAAAGATACACATACAAGGTTTGTAGATGGGCATCTACGGCGCGATCACAAAGTCACGAATCGTTTGTTTTTCCATCGCTTGCACAACTTTTATTTCATTTTTTTTGCTTTCGTCAAAAAGTTATTTTCTTTTGAATCATTTCACTTGATTATGCTACGTCTGAACTGTCAGGATTGGATTGGGATGAAGGCGGTTTAATTTAAACTATTTAATGATGAAGAAGTTCCTTTGTTAACAAGACATGACGATCACCTTCAACATTGTGAATATGATTGACTGCTCGGCTTTCGTCATTGATGTTTTTAGGATCCAGCATTGCCAGATCCGCGGCACAATCAATTAAGTTGATTTTTGACGCTTTATTCATTTTGTTGCAAATTCATCAATTTTTGGTGCTGTTAGAACCATTTTGCATGTAAATATTTGATGAATATAGCTAGGAATCAGATAAATTTCTCATTTTCTATCATTTCATTTTGATACCTGACAGCTCATACCAGGTTTATATAGGCTTTTTGTATGTGTGTTATAGTAACCTGGTACGCTGATGGCAGGTTTCGTTCTATACCACACGTTTGTCTAGGCTTTTAGGTGTTTAGTGGTCGGTTCTGTACAAAATACTTGATTGACACTTTCTCACTCTATAGTTTCTGCTCCATCTACTTCCACCCTGAATACAGCCCGTTTTGTCAACATAAACTCAAACTGTCCCAACTTTAGTTTATGATTGAAGTGCAATCAGCTTTTAATCCCGTAGAAAACTTCGTTGAAAATGAAATGATACTTGTGTGAACCTTCTATGATGCAAGAATAATAAACAATACTCGTAAGGTTAATTTTATTTTCAGCTATTTCAATTACAACCGTTATGACAGTTCAACAAATTTACGATCGTTGTCATGGAGTTATAGAAGATGATACTGAACAATTCACTGCTGTGTTATTTGCTGTAGTAACTAAATTTGATATAGACGGGCTGTCCTGGCCTATATCTAAAAAATGGTAATATAATAGAATTAAAAGTGTTTATTTTGTATTTGTTTAAATGCCTTATAATATTAATCAATTATTACTCTTAGCCGCAATTGCAAACGCCCAGCACCACTACATCGACAAGTTTGCGAAATTGATAAATGTCAAATGGATATATCATTTAATGGGTCTGGGCATAGCACTTTTGAATATTACTTCAATATTCAAATACATCTGACAGATCATACAGGGACGTTAACTGAAGCGCGTCTCATGAATAATTTTGCAGAAAAACTTCTCAAATGTGATGTAACGGCGTTTCAAGAGATGCCAACGTCACAAAGAACTCAGTTGAAATGGACTTTTCTCATGGAGAGAGTTTGTGCTAAATTGATCATACGAAAAAAGTCCTTAGTAAGAATGAATTTATCAGCTATAATTTTAGATATTAATGTGGTTAATTTGGAAGATTTAGTGAGTAAAATATTGGCCTATTGAATAAAATTATTCATAATGTTTTATGTATTCATCAAATGATAAATTGTTTTTTTAAGACATCGGGCCTTGCTTTGTTGGTTGAGCAGACGCCTTTTGACTGCTTTGACTGATCTTTAGTGTCTAAAGGATTTGTTGACTTTATATAATTGTAGGATGGGCTAAGCAGGTAGTACTAAATTAGGTCAGGTAGAGGGATATTAGGTTTTTGTTTTTTTTATTGTTAGATGTCCGATTGCTCTGTTTCATCTCGTTTCCGTTTTCGTCTGAGAGTGTGGTCTAGTACTGAAAAATTTGCATGGGAATTCTCAATATGTTTATATATTTCAAGCCATTCTAGGATGTCAAGTTTCGGTCCTCTGCTTTGTTTGTGTAGCAATGTCATAGAGTTTGTCATAGCGTCAGGCTCGTGTGCGTGGTTTTGTAGATGCATCGCATAATTGGAGTCTAACTTGTTATGTAAGAAAGATCGAAAGTGCTCTTTGTATCTTGTCGTTAGTTTCGGTATTGTCCGTCCTATGTATACCGTGTCGCAGTCCTTGCATGTCAGTTTGTATATGCCGCTCGTAATTGATGTGTCATTCAGTTTTGGTTTCAGTTTGTGTTGTTAGTGTTGAATGCAGTTTGTATTTCCTAAGGAATTTTGATAGTTTGTATGTCTCTTTGCCTATATATGCGAGCAAAATCCACTGTTGGTTGTTCTTATGAGTTTCAGTCAGTTGGCCTTCCTATTTTTGTTTATATTGTATAACAAGTTTGTCAATGTCACGTTGTTTGTATCCGTTATTATTAGTTTTTCTGTAAATGTTGTTTAGATCGTTGGAGTAGTTATCGGATTTCAAAATTGGAGGACGCGGTCAATGGACCGAGATAGGTGGAGACGCTATTTGCAGGAAGCAAAGGCCCAAGGGGGGCTGTAGTGTTACGAAGAAGAAAAAGAAACAATAGAAATAAGTAAACTATCGGTTGTAAAAGGATTTACTACCGATGTGGGTAGTTCTTAAACCAAACCAATTAAGTACATTAAGCTTTGTAGGTATGAATAGTTAGGATTATTTGCAAAACATTTAAAACTGAAAAAGTCCGTGTGTGCCGCACGAAATACGTATTTGTAAAATAAAAAAGAAAATTTACGGTGAAACGAAAATGGAAATGTATCGTTTATATTTTACTGATTACTGACAATCGTTGAAAGCAATAACAGCAAAAAGGAACTTAATAACTTGATTTTGGCAAGTATTTCCTGGGATCGTTTGATATGGTTTGCGAGAGATTTTATACCATTTACTTGATTGAGATCATTATGTAATCTTGAGCAAGAGCTATGTGCACTCAAAATAGCATAATTTGGTCTGATATATAAGTTGTATTGAATAATGATTTTCCAATTTGACAAATATAAAATGTTTTAAAATAAAAAGCATATTTTCTTTTGCATTTTTTTTATTCGAATTTCTTTTTGCGTTTAAAATTATAATATTTCTTTTCTTTTGCATTTTATGTTACAATAATAAATTGCCTTTCGTGCTGAACTAACATATTATATAACAAGTTTACTTTCCTTTTCAATATTCACTTTGATAATAATCATTTCTTTATCTTTAAATTATGTTCTTTTATGTTTAGTCTATTTTTGTTCATTGGTTTTTTGTCTGTGTATTCTAGTCCATTTTGTTACTTTGTTTATAGTGCTGGAAGCATAAAACAAAATAACTTATCCATTCAAATTCAATTTATTTTTGTTTTACTAATATTTCTTAGAGTAAATTTACGATTAGTTTTTTTATTTGTGTTTTTCACTGTTTGCATTAAAAGATGTATCAATAACTACTAGTAAATTTTACATGTCTTTTAGTTTCAATTTTTTGCTTTGCTTTGAATTTCTTTTGCCATTACTACATAGTTTTGAAGTATTCCTTTGCTATTTTCCAAAATATTTTATATTTGATGAAACATTTCAATTAGAACAATGTTTGAATTTTTTTGATTTCAAAGTCTGTTTCGCATCATCGCAATATTTTTTTCAATCTTTATCGAATGATAACGATTTTTCTTATTCAAACTATAGCCAACATAAGTAAAATAATGATTCATTATTATCTAATTTATTGCAGAAACTTTCATTCATGTTTTTTTTTGCTTTTTCTTTTACCTATCTTAAATACATTTCGTTTTTTCTAATTTGGAATAGTTTTATACATTATTTATGTGAGTGGTTTGTGGATTGTTTTTATTTGTGTTATTCATTTTTGAAGTCTTAAATATGTTTCATAGATATTACAAAACAATTCAACTGAAAAAGCTTCACAGAAGATTTCTTTAATACTGAGATGAATAGTCTAAAGTTATCCTGTGCTGTACAAACACTTATAAAAACAAATCGGATAATATATTTTGTTGAAAACATTAACGTATAATTTCAAATTTTATATTCTTTCCTTGTCGCTAGTTTTTCTGAGTATTAAGCGATTTTGGGCCTGTTGTAAGCAATTTATTGTAGTTCATGAACGCACGGCAGCCATAGATTTTGTGTATTTTTTGATTCCATAATATGTTTGTAACTGTGCTGAAGCAATAGTATTGTTCTTGATTTTCTTAGTAACGACTTAGAAATTACCGTAAAAACAAGCATAAAAACGTATGATTCCTTTATCAAATTTAAATAAACTTAAAAGCTTAACGTACGACTAAGTTAAAAGTCTCTTCTAGTTATGGCGTGTATGCTTAAATTATTGAGTATTATTCAATAATCAGACATCGTGGCAAATGTTCGTGTAAATATTCAAATAGTTCTTGACTAGCTCCAGGACAATTTGTTAATTCTAACTCTTGTAAATGTCTTAATTGAATTAAACTTGAGAGACCAGATGATGTTAATAGTGGACAACCCGCTAATGATAAAACTTGTAAATTTCGCATTGAGCATAAATGTTGTAGACCGAAATCACGCACTTGTGAACACCATCGTAGAAATAGAGCGGTTAAAGACAACATTGTTGAAATATAACCAACACCAATATCAGTGATATGGACGCACCTGGAAAAGAGAAAAGAGGAGTTTGCATGAAATTGCTTTTCAGTTTTTATCTAGTAAAGCTCGTATTTTTGTGAATATGATTAACATCCCCCTCCTCTAAATTTAAATCTGTTGATCCTTTATTTGTTGATTTTCCACAAAAACGGCTATACTTTGTTTTTTCGATAGATATATCAATAAAATAATGGACACCAAAGAAGGAAGTTACTTACTCCCGAAATATAGGGTTTTCCAATAAGAGGTGTTATTTTAAATAGATATTGTGATTTAACACCTTGCGACTTCTTCCTTTGGGGCCACGTAAAAGAGAAGGCCTACGCCACCAGCCCACCGTCGATTCAAGATCTCAAAGATGGAATTCGTGACGCTATCGAGGACATAGGGCAACCACTTTGCGATTTGGTTATGGAAAATTTCATGAAAAGGATATGGTCTTGTAAGCGTGGGCGGGTGATCATTTGCCTGATGTTACTTTCCACTATTAACGGCATACCTTCTTCTTTATAATAAAATAAACGTTCGATCATTGATATTAAAAAATGGCATTTTTCTTTTAATATCAAAATAACACCTCTTATTGGATTTGGTTATGGAAAATTTCGTGAAAAGGACATGGTCCTGTAAGCATAGTCGTGGAGGTCACTTGTCTGATGCTATTTTTCACTATTAATGGCATACCTTCCTCTTTATAATGAAATAAACATTCGATCATTTATTTTAAAAAATGGCATTTTCATTTGATATCAAAATAACACCTCTTATTGGAAAACCCTATATATATCCGTGGAAAAAACAAATTATAGCGTTTTTAATGGAAAATCAACAAATAAAGGATAACTCGAAAGAGCTAAACATGG
Source organism: Odontomyia ornata (assembly GCA_963969285.1). Lineage (NCBI taxonomy): Eukaryota > Metazoa > Arthropoda > Insecta > Diptera > Stratiomyidae > Odontomyia > Odontomyia ornata. Next base: position 59,266,374 of record OZ017741.1, on the reverse strand, counting down.
GAAAATACACATAATCTAAATCTTTTACTTTTCTGAAAGGGATCGCCAATTTATTATAATGAATTATTAATTAAGCTGGTCACCAAATGTTATGTGTCTCATGTCTGATTTATCAAATGAAAGATACATCTGTTTCCTACAAGAAATCTTATGAAAGTAAGGTTGAATATGCACCTTCTCCTATTAATTTATTGATCATTAATAACGTATAATTAAACCAAGAACAAGTGCTCTGCAACTGTGATAGGTGTGAGTGTGACTGTGTGTGTGCAGCAACACACTTTGTTTTTGGTAAATAAGTTTTTAAGGTTCACATTCTTATATGGGAAGATTCCCCCAAAAACTTTTAAAAATTTGTTGATGTCCAGAGTTCATCACTTTACATTCACCTACCAAGCATGGTGTCTACCAGCTACTACAGTGCCTGAGAAAAATGCTTTGAAAGATTAATGAACAAATAAATGATTTCAATAGGGTTTTATATGATAGCACACCACCCTAGAAATGAAGTTTCTGATTTTTGCATAGTATCTTTCAACAGATAAAGCAAGTCTTTGCATCTATGCCAACAGCTATCGTTGTAGCTCCTTGTTGCAAGCATCGCTCCATAGTTCTGTTCTGTATTGTAGTACAGACTGCACAACACTCATAAGAAGTCATCTTCTTGATCAAGTGGGTGTTGGCCATCAGTTAAGTGAGTGCCATTAGGGGTCCACCAGCATGAATTCCGTCAGTGCCATGTCTAGCATACAAAGTAGGTGGTATTCAGCCGGTAACTTGGAATTCCCTTACCGCTGCCTGATCAACGCAAGCCTCGCTACCTTCCGATGCTCCAAGGATACCCATTTACGCAGGTAAGCGTTCAACGTACTCAGCGGCAACTCAGAGCAAAAGTGAAAGATGGTCTGCAGGGCTTCAGCAGGAATCCAGTCTGGTCCTTTTTTGTCTTCATAGACGTCCCCTAGTTTCATCTTCGTAAAAATTGAACACTCCTCTGGGGTTTCATCGCGGACAGCATCAATGTAGATAGGGTGCGTATGGAAAAGGGCCCGCACTATCTTGTCCGTCTTTAGGAGGACAATCTTCGGGCACCGAACTTGCGCCTGACTAACTTGTAGTCCAGGCCCCATGGATCGTTGTTCACGTTGTCCACCAAATCTTGCCAGCAGCTTGCCTTACTGTTGTTAATAAGTTTGCGGATATTTGCCGAGCTGGAGCCTCCGACAAGGCATGGAAGACCTGCAGGCATATGTTATGATACTCATAGTTCAGTTCACTACGTCCCTAGTTGTTCATCCTTCACGCACCTGTGAAGCTCCAGGACGCAATGTTCGATAAACTTCTCAGCGCTCACCTTTTCAATGTTTCACTTGAGATGGGAAGGTGAGCATATGTGTGCCAAAAAGCATTGTCGTTGATCTCAAGCGCCATGTACTATTGATCACTGGCTGAGTAGTCCTCTTGCACTCTCTTGTTGCGTACCCTTAGTACTAGGGATTCTGAAACGAATATCATATTTGGGATGGTTCCGACGCAGCCCCTGGGCCGGAAAGTAGATGTTGCCAGTGTTCAACACAACAAGGCCAGTTCTAGCCGCCATCACCAGACCTCACTTCTTTCTAGGATTTGATTGAGGCATACTCCATTCAATGGCTCTCACATTGAAGTCTCTTCCAACGAGAGCATGCCATTCCGTGTTCGAGACAGCATCTTCCAGGATCGTTTGGCGTTAGATATATACAAAAGATTTTTGTTTCTAGATAACGAACCCACACCAAGATTTCCACTCGTCAATTGTTCAAACGGGTGTTATCTTAAATCCAGATAACGACAGTACCAGATTTGGCAGGGTACTATGCTGATGGGCTCTCATTATGATGCTGCTCGCTGACCAGTAGCAAGTTGATTTTCATCATTCCTACTTAATTTCAGTAGAAAGTCTGTCAACATCTGGTTGCCTCTTTTGCTAAGGACTCGCAAAGTTTATAGCCATCACATCCTAGCCAAGCTTCAGCCAACTTTATCTTCAATCTGCTATATATCTTGCGAATGATATGAGAACTTGGGATACCTGTACAGAGTTTCAGGCTATAAAACGAGAACTATGAATCTTCCTTCGTTGGAGCATCAGGTTTCTCATTACGCTTCTACCTCTTGTGTCCAGAAAAGCATGAAAAAAATCATTTTTCTCCACATAGTTCAGTTTGTTTCGAGATTCATGGGCAATTTTTGATTTCACTTTTGGTCCAGAGTGGTCCAGCAGTGTCGTTTGATCGTTGCTGCAGACGTTAATTTACCCTTTAATGTCTAAGATCCATGACACCGCTTCTAGTTCATCAAAAACTTCCGCTTGAAACATCGGGTTCAAGATCTCTGGTAATTTCCATATCTGGGAATCTATCTTCAAGAACCAACCTACTACAGTTCCCTTGTTAGGTCAAAAATCATTCATGTCAAAGGTCATACAATATCTGTCTCGCTAAATAGTGACTCCAAATGTGACCACTCGGTTCTAGCTGAGTTCTAACTTGAAACAAAATGGTGAATGACGTACAACAGCTAATTGTATCAGTGAGCATAACTGTCTCAGATAATTATTCTGCCAATAATTTGAAGATGGCGTTATGACCTCATGCGAATCTTTCTGTTTATCAGGGTGGACGTCAAAGCCCCTCTATGTGTGAGCAATCCAAGTTCATTACACCGTTCAAAGACTTCACCGACGTAATAAATGCTCCAATAATTCCCAGATGTACCATTTTTTACAGTCAGGCCTTGTAAGGCGGCGTCCAAAAGCAGCCAACTCTGTATCACTAGATTACAGATGCGTAGCAAACAATGTCCTGAAAATCGATGTACACAGCCATAAAGTTTGCTTGAGCATGAAACTGTCCTACTTGCCGAAATCATTCCTGCATTGTCCACACTATCTGCTAACTAGCTTTGTCTGTGCAAGAATATACTCTGTCGAAAGAAGTCTACTGTCTAAGGTAACATCAGGTTGCAGCTGAAAAGTGACACTATCCAGTTGGTGTGGAATGAGACTTCTTCTTCTTCTTCTTCTTCTTCTACTTTGTAGCTTTACAGCCCCTCTCGGACCTTCGCTTCGTGCAAATAGTGCCTGCAACTGTCTTGTTCTATTGACCGCGTCCTCCAATTTCAAAATCCGAGCAGCGATGAACAGTTTTCGTCGACCGAGTCAGACCAGCGTTTCCTCGGGTTCCCCACTGATCTTCAGCCTTCAGTTCTCCCAACAAATACCTTTTTGGGTACATTTTTGATCCATACGATTCATGTGTCTAGCTCATTGCAGCTTCCATAGTTTTACAATCGTTGAGACCTCCGGTTCGTCAAAGATTTCATGCCACTGTTCCCGCCTAGCTTCGCTCCAATTATTCGTCTCAGGACCCGTCACTCAAAGGCGTTCAATATATTTGCGGATGCTTGGGTTAGAGTTCATGTTTCACACCCAAAGCATAACATAGGTCTTTATACACTTGGAGCTTTGTTTTCGTGTATATGGAGCTGGTCTTCAAGATCGTCAAAACTGAATAAAATAATTTATTTGCGAGCTGTATTCTTCGGCGTATTTCGTCTCTTTCATTACCCGTTTTCGTTATTTTGGCACCTACATACACAAATTAGCTCACATTTTTGATACTGTGCCAAGTGTGATATTTTGGGTGTTTGAGGTATTCTTACTCGACTGCGTCATGAGGTTTGTTTTATTTTCATTGATTTCTCGCCTTACCAGTTTTGCTTCGTTGTCGAGTTTCAGGAAGAGTTCTTTGGCAGTTGTTAATGACCGTGACAATATGCTGATGTCGTCTGCATTGGCTACTACTTGGCTCGAATTGTATAGTAATGTACCTCGTGTATCGACCGGTAGCTGCCGTATGACGTACTCCAGAGCCAAATTGAATAGCAATGGGGCCCGCTCATCTCCCTGCTTTAATCCGATATTTGTGTCAAAGGCATCGGTGAGTTAGTTATTGATGCGGACTTGGGAGGTCGTCAACGTCATTGTCATTTTGGTAAGATGGACTAGTTTGGCTGGGATGACAAAGCAAAGCATTATTTGGTATAGAACGTTACGATTAATACTGTCGTATGTTTGTTTAAAATCAACGAAAATTTGGTGCACGTCTATGTTGAACTCCCAGCGTTTTTCAAGTACCTGCTTGACAGTTGGTCTATTATCGATCTACCTGCTCTATAACCACCTTGATACTCCCCAATAATACTGTTGGCGTATGATCTGATTTGATTTTCTATGATTTTTGAAAATATTTTGTACGTCGTACTAAGTGGTGATACGCCTCTATAATTTTCGTAGCTTGTCACCTTTTTTGTGGATAGGGAGTATAACTGATTGGCTCCATATTTTTCAGCACATGTTCTTGTTGCCAAATGTGCTGGATGACTTTGTGAAAAGCTTTATGAACAGAGCTGTCACCATATTTAATGAGCTCCACTGGAATCTCAGCGATACCCGGTGCTTTATTATTCTTTTGGGCTTTGATGATGGAACAAACTTCATCCACAGTTGGTGGGGCCCATATAAGTTCTCCGCAAACATCTATTGACTCCAATGTTCTGCAGCTGTGCGGAGGAGTAAGAAGGTTTTTGAAATATGATGCCCATCTTTCCTTAATCTTGGTTGCACCAGCGATGAGATTGCCGATTTCATCGCGATTGAGCGTGGTTTTGGGCTGATAACCACGTTTAAGGCTTTTCACGACTTTGTATGCTTGTCTTGTGTTGTTGCTCGCAAAACTTACATCAATACTTCTCAAGTTGTCGTCATAGTATTTTCTTTTCTTAATTTTAACTATCTGATTCGATTCTCTTCTGAGATTTCTCTCTTCGCACTGGTTTTCCTACTACGTAATCTTAGCATGCTTGATTCTTTGTGTCTAACGCATTCTGGTACTCATCATTGAACCAATCGTTTCTCTTGCGCCGGGCTTGATGTCCGATTGTGAGTTCTGCCATGGTCTGAATAGCCGCTTTCACTTCCATCCAGAGCACGTTGCTCGTCCTTAACGATGTGTCTGATAAGATGGGAGCCAGCTGGTTGTCGAATGTCACTGTAAAATTTTTTGCCACGGACAGAACATGATCGATCTGGTTTTGAGTGTTGCCACCCGGTGATACCCAGGTCATTTTATGAATGCGTCGATGTGGGAAGCAAGTCGAAAGTACGACTAGATTCCTGCTACATGCAAAGTCAATCATGTGCTGGCCATTGTCATTTGTTTCATCGTGGAGGCTATATCTTCCAATCATTCCCCAATGAACAGCACATTGGCAACGTTAGGTTGAAATCACCTAGAACTATTTTTGTTTCGTTTGTAGGCAATGAGACGACTTATCTTTCCAGGTGATTGTAGAACGTTTGCCTCATTTCTTCGTTCGGAGCGTGTAAATTTATAAATTTATCAGTCAGATTTTGAAAAATTTCGCGTTTATACGGATCGCACACTACCGCTCATTGACTGCCTTAAAATCATTAACGTGCGGTTTGAACTCCTAATCCAGGAAGCCCTAGCCATGGTAAAATTAGAACTTTAATTACTTGCATCCTGAAACTAAACCTACAGCGCAGTTCAACCGCTCAAAACCTGCTTCAGGGACATGAAAGTCGACTTTATGCTGCTGAGTGAGCAACACCATAATAAATGTTCTGCATCATGGTATCCTGATGAAACTAGTGCTGCCGCCATTTGTGTTCAGAACAGTTATTTCCAGGCGGAGAGCTGTGGACGGGGGATGGTTTCGTGTGGGTTTGGTGCTCAGGGACTACTTTCTTTAATGTGTAACTAGCGCCGAACGAATCGAAATCATCTTTCCAAACCAAGCTTAATACTGTGGTGGGCGCTGTCTCGAACGCAGACGGCAACGTATTCGTTTAGGGGAGACTTCAGTGCTAAAGTAATCAAATGGGGCATGCCTCAAACAGATCCGCAGTGAAAATTAGTCCCAAAAATATTGGCTAGGGTGGCACTTGGTGTACTAAATACCGGAAATATGCCGATTTTCTGCCGTATTGGCTGCGAAAGAACCATACTGGACGTGACATTCACTTCGGAGTCCTTAGTACGGAGGAAACACAATTGGAGAGTATTAGAGGACTCCTCAGCCAGTGCTCATCAGTACATTCTACTTGAGATCCATGATGTCTCCTTCTACAATTGGGTGGAACATCGGGAGGATGGACGTCGAGAGATTTGGCGAGGTGCTCTGCTTATCTTAAAACGCTTCATTGGCCAATCACTTCTGACCTTTTTACAAAGATTCATAACTGTAGCTTCTATGGTTCCGGGAAAAACTACTGTGATACAAAAACCAATAAAGGGACATAAGGATAAATGCTGTTTCATTAGAGCTCAATATTTTAGTACAACACCCTAAAAATTTATAATTGTACAATGCTGAGATTTTTACTCACCGATCCAACGTTAACTCTTCCAATTGATTTAAATCACAGGCAATATATTCTAACGATGCGTCTGTAATACGCGGGCACCATGATAAATCTAATGCACGTAATTTTTGTAAATTTTCCGCTATTAATTCGACTCCATCATCAGTAATTTTACTGCATCCCGATAGACTAAGTACGGTTAAATGTGGAAGTGAATGCACTGTAATCAAAAGAAATAAAGATATATTAGTAGAAAATTGTATGAAAGTGCATATGCATTGAAAAAGTTTCTATTATTGTTTGCTTGTAAAGTGGCGTATGCAATACTTCACATAATGTAGACATGACCATTTTTTCATCCATAAAACACTTTTTTCTGGTACCAATTCGACTAGTGCAGGGCTTCTTTGAGCAATGTATGACTTTGATTCTAAAACCTCAGACATTCAATAAGATAGACCTACTTTCGATCAAGTAACACATGAAGTATAATATATCGAACAGTATAATATGCTAATGCCTGTTCATGTTGGGAAAATACATATTCGTATAGTGCAGAAACCGCAGAAAATAAATATCTAATTCTGTAGGTTTCAATTCAACCTAATATACTTTGTACCGGCAACGCACTGTACGTGTGCAAATCTACTATAGTAGTAGTACCAAATAAAATGTTATTGTTTCATATACCCGTACGAAATTCAGTGAATTAGAGCATAAATAATGTTCTGAACGTATTCTGGAAAAAACTTTCCAAATCCAAACCCCATCGACATAATCGTATAAAGAAAATTCAAGCACACATATGTTGGGTATCTTCGTGGTATTTATAATAACTTTTCATCCCGATTCAATATGTTCTAAACGTGACCTTTGGAAAAGATCTTATCTAACTCGGCCTAAAAGATAAGAAAACATGTATGTACATCAGTTTACCTTTCGCTAGATTGAAGCCAATCAAATTGAATAAGTTATCTTTCATCGATGTAGTCCCAGCCAATATGCGGAATATCGATTTTCTTTTTTTTTGCTTTTCGGAAAAATCCTTAAACGATTAAGGATACATTTGAGTATGTGATTCATTGTAATATGTTTTCAAAGGAAAGATAGGCTGGGCTGATGTAAGGTTCAATCTGTCTACATAAATGTTGATTTAAAAGGAGTTTCCATGTGAGATGTTTCGTCACCTTTGATTATCCTTATCCTTAGAAAAAGCTGGTATTCTTTACGCTAGATACTCGTATAGTTCCAGGATTTTGCTATTGCGTTGTATTGAAATTGATAAGAAAAAACCTCAAGGCCTGTTGACGTAAAATGTTTTTCCATTGAAATGAAAGTTATTTTTATTTTAATATGCTTTGTTCGCATTATTTTTGAGTATATTACGGCATTTTTACATTGAAATATAAAAAAAATAAGGCAAATTTTTCTTCATTATCCCTTGCAGAATTTTGATTCGTTAGAAAGAAAAATAAAGCCATAATGGCACGTATTGCATCACAAATCAATAATGTTGTTTATTTGATAGCCCCAGGCTAAGTCTCTTTTCCCTGAAAAGCCATCGGGCCTTGCTTTGCTGTGTGAGCAGACGAAAGCTTGCGTCATCTTCAGTGTCTAAAGGATGTGTGGAAGGAAATGACTTTATATGGTGTAGGATGGGTTAACCAGGTAAGTACTAAATTAGGTCAGCTAGAGGGTTATTAGGCTTTTGGATTGTTGGATATCCGTATGTTCTGCTTTATCTCGTTTTCGTTTTTGTCGAAGAGTGTGGTCTAGTACTTAGAAATTGCGTCGTAATTTGTAATTAGTTGTTTTGATATTACCGTATGTTTTTCTATACTTATATATTTCAAGCCTTTCTAGGATGTCATGTCTCGGTCCTTTGTTTTGTTTGTGTAGCAATGTCATAGAGCTTCACTTAATCCCTATGACTCCTACTAACTACTCAAAAGAACTAAACAACATCTACAGAATAGCTAATAATAACGGATACAAACAAGACAAATTCATTACCCGATATAAACAAATTTTTGTATTTAGGCGCCAAAATAACGAAAACGGGTAATGAAAGAGCCGAAAAGCGCTGAAGAATACAGCTCGCAAATAAAATATTTCATTCAGTTTTGACGATTTTGAAGACCAGCTGCATACACAGAAAAACAAAGCTCCACGTATACAAATCTGTGATGAGACCTGTGTTATGCTATGGGTGTGAAACATGGACCCTAACCCAAGCATCCGCAAATATATTGAACGCCTTTGAGCGACGGGTCCTGAGGCGAATAATCGGAGCGAAACTAGACGGGGACCAATGTTGAATTCAATACAACTATGAGCTGTATGAAATTTTTGCCGAGCTGGAGGTCGCAACGATTGTAAGACTGCGGAAGCTGCAATGTGCTCAACACATGAATCGTATGGACGAACAACGGATACCCAAAAAGGTATTCGCTGGGAGAACTGAAGGCCTTATTATACATATTGTACATTTAGTTTTCACCCCTTTTACTTTCCTGTGGGCGAGTATCTGTTTACACTCAGTGGGCTTTTTCAGACGCAGCGTTAAAAGTGAGCATTAAACAGTTTATATGGGCAAGAAGAGTGAGAGGCATTGAGGAAACCTGATGGTAAAAACACGCCAAAATTTTTTAAAGGGTGAAAGAGCGTAACGCACATACACAAATGCATTTTGTTGATCATTTGGTGGGGGAAATTTTGTACAAACGCCGGTAATCATTCCGAATTGAACGTTCGGTGAAGGATGTAGTCGTCATGAAACATTTATTTGCGTGCAAAATGGATGCGTGGGTGCGAGAAGCTACGCGTTATTTAATAAATTTATGAAAGCGGAGGCCATGTTCAATTTCAGGAAACAACACGACGAATATCACGATTACAATGAAGATTAATTGCCTATTATGAATCGATAGAAAATTAACAGTACGCATAATCTTCAGAGAATCACATTATAATAAGCAAGTTTACAACACATCAAGAAAAATATGTGACTAAAAAAGATATTCAAATTTGGAATATATTTTTCAGAAAGCGGAAAAACACGGAGGATTCAAATAAATCCAATAGAAGTTTGAATCGACAAATTTTAACAATCATAAAATACATTTTTCATTCCAGTTTTTATTACCTCGGGCACAATTCAAGACTAAAACATCAATTCTCAATCGCTTATCTCTCTGTCTTCGCTTTCATGTTTTCCGCACGATGTTTAACGATCAAATGATCCTTTCGACACATACACTCGCAAGACGTGTATCATATACAAAAATAGGTTGGCTGAACTATGCAACGTGTAAACATAAGGGCGTAAGCGCAAAACCTGTTTGGATATGGGTTTTTACCATTCCCGTGTGAAAAAGCCCAGTTGATTATGGCCAATGACAAAAATAGAGAGGGCCCTAATCATCACATAAGTTTGAGCGCTTTAGCAGCTAAAGCTCCTGCCTTCTAGCCAACAGAGCCAGAGCTACAGTTCGAGCAGCTAGAGGTCCAATTCGCGGCGGCTGGCATGTCAGTGAGTAGCTCTAAATATCGAGTCTTTGTTGCCGCACTTAGAATGAACGATCTGGTTGTGGCTCGGGATATAGTAAAACATCCTGACATTCTGGACTCATACTCACAAATTAAAGACGCACTGATCACTCCTCTCATAGCCAGTGAAACTACCCGACTGAATCATCTTTTACGCGATCTTGAATTGGGTGGCAAGCGACCATCTTAGTTGCTCAGGCAGATGCAGCAGCTAGGAGGCTCTAAGGTTGGTGATGACCTTGTTGTTGGCTGCAGAATTTACCTAGACATGTTAGAGCACTTTTAGTTTGTAACCGAGCGCCATCTTTGCAACAATTGGCTAAGACGGCTTAAACATTGGGAACATTAAAATCGCATCAATTTTTACAACGTCCATTGAACCGTCGTCGGTACAATCTTTTCAAGCAAATTTGTGCATCAACCTCACACTCTTTTCAAAACTCACGACCGCCATCTTTGGAACAGAAGGTCGTGAACTTATCTAAGCAAATGGCCATGATTTTAAAAAGACTTGACAATACTTCCTCTTGCACACAAAATGCATCGGGCAGGCGAACACTTTCACGCTCTGGACGCCGTTCTTTTGCTTCTTCTAACCCACAACATCACATTAATTAATATCATCGTAAACATTGCAACTATTAAGGCAATCAGTCCGTCAGCTCCATTGAGCCAAATAACTAATCAACCGCTCTCCCCCGACGGTAGGAAAGCGCGCCCTTTCATCAAGCCGTCGCCTTATGATGTCCGATACGCGCATACAAAGGCACTATCTGATTGACACTGGCGTGGACATTTCAGTTATGCCGAAAATACTCCGGAAGCCTACTTTCTTTTGTCTTCAGGCTTACGGCAGCCAATTACACATCCATGAATACGTATAGATGAAAATATCTAACATTAGACCTTGGACTTCGTCGTGAGCTTCCATGGAGTTTTGAAATAGCGGATGCATCTAGACCTATTTTAGGCACAGATTTCTTGTGCCATTATGGGCTTGTAGTAGACTTGGCGAACTGTATCCTGGTGGACTCACTCACCACACTTTCGGATATTACGCTTCCACTACATTTTCGAAATTCTGTGTTCAACTCCAGCCTTATTGGGACCCGCGGATACATTGACTTATCCGCAAATATCGTGCCATCACGATCAATGATGGGTTGACTCAACCCACAAAACATGACGTACAACACCACATCCTCACTAAAGGTCCTCCAATAGTATCGAGAACCCGTCGTTTAGCTCCTGATGAGCTTGCCCTCTAATTCAAGTCGGTCCTCTCCTCTTCATATGGTTAAAAAGAAGAATGGAGAGTGGCGTCCATGTGGCGACTACGGACGCCTTAATGCAGTCACGATTCCCAACTGCGACCCAGTACCGATCATTCAAGACGTTTGCCACCATCTGCACGGTAAATCGGTATTCTCTACGCTAGACGTAACTAAGGCCTACCATCAAATTCCAGTGGTTCCGAGCGACATTCCAAAGGCCGCAATTATTATGGTGAAAGACCGAAGACGATTTTTAGGCATGGTTAGCTTTTACCGCCGCTTTATCCTTACACAGCGGAACATGAACGGGGTTTAACTGCTTTTCTTCGCGGATCCAAAAAAGACGGGTCAAGGAAAATAGATTGGACTCCCAAAACAATTTCGGCCTTCACTGCCGTTAAAAATGGTCTTGCTGAAGCAACTCTGCTAATATTCCTTCACCCCACTGCCGAGCTAGCTCTATTTGTAAATGCTTCTATTCTAGCAATGGAACTTGCCTTGCAGTAAACAGTAAATAACTTTTGGCAGCCTCTTGGTTTCTACTTGGTAAAGCTAAATACTGCACAACGTTCTTACAGTGCTTATGACCGCGAACTCCTTGCAGTTTTTCATTTGCTTCCAAGCAAAATCCCGACAAGGCCACTCCTCGTCAGCTTAGACATCTACGCTATATTAGCGAGTTCACTATTGGCATTCGGCATATATCTGGTCACGACAACGTTGTCGCAGACACACTTTCTCGTCTTGAAGAGATTCCACTTCCCAGTACTTTTTTGCGCAGTAGCTCAGTCATAACTCAGTGACCCGGAGTTTGAAGACCTCCAAAAGAACTCGAGGTTCAAGTTTGTAAAACTCCCAGTTTTTGGTTCCAATTCAGACATTTACTGTGAAGAGTCTGGCCTAACAGCGTTCCGAAAAAAGTCTTCTCTTCATTCCACGATATTATTTATCCTGGAATTTGCCATACGCGCAAGCACATCATTTCCAAATAATTTTGGCCTAGCATGAACAAGCACATCAACACTTGGGTCCGTGATTGCATCAGGTTTCAATCATGCAAAGTAGTTGAGTTGAACACATTTCCAAAAGTTTCTGAACGTTTTAAGGTTGTTCACATCGACATTGTCGGACCCTTAACATCATCACAGGGATACACATACATCCTCACCATTATAGATTGTTTCGCACGTTAGCCGGAAGCCATTCCTCCAATCTACATTTCTGCCGAATCTTGTGCTGCTGCACTTCTGAGGAATTGGATTGCACGATTTGGAGTTCCCCAATATATCGTCACCGAGCAAGGAAGGCAGTTTGAGTTAGCACCCTTCACTGAACTCGGTCGTTTAATGGACTTCACACGCAAATGAGCTGGAGCTTACCATCCTCAAGCCAACGGTTTCATTGAAAGATAGCATCGTGCCCTCAAGTCCACACTTATGGCTCACGAAGATCCATCCTAGACACAAACACTTCCTTTAACACTGCTTGCTCTTCGTACTTTAGTTCGAGAAGAATTCTCCAGCAGAGCTTCTCTGCGGAGAAAATCCTCGGCTACCAAGCGATTTCATACAACCAAATGCTATGACACTCGGAAAATCGAATTTCGTTGCCGATTTAGCTTCGATCTGCAAACGTTACAGATCACTCACAACACAAGGTCATCTCAAATCATGCTCACACGTTTTCGTTAGAGTCGGTTCCGTTCGTCCTCCACTCCGTCCACCATACGATGGCCCTCTTCGAGTTATCGCTAGACACACAAAATTCTACACTCTCAACATCAAGCGTAAACATGTCAACATAACAATCAACAGGTTGAAACCTTGTTACTCGTCGTCTTTCATTGGTACCAACCAGTTTATATTCTTTTACTCGTCATAATCCTTCAACCGTTCCATCTAAATTATCCCAATACACTTTTTCTTCTCAGGACACGTTACATACACCACGAAATTCCCTTCCGCCGTTCAATACTCAACGACGGGTGACAATCGCATCAAGAGCTGGTTGAGTCACGACGAGGCCTCTGTCGTACAGATAGGCATATGCATTTCACTATTCTTATTCATATCGCAACTGGTGATCGCTGGCGGGGCAGTAATGTGGGGTTTCGAAACATTGAATTATCATACATTACATTGAAAAACAACTTAGAGCATCCACTATACTCACAATACTTAATATACACTTTATTCTACAAATATTTTTTAATATCAGTCATCTTATTTTTGATTTGTCAAAAAAGAAAAAAAAATTGCTATATTCATTACGAAAAATTGTTCTGATGTTGTCTTGTAGTCATTCAAAAAGGATTAATTTAAATGTTTTCTATTAATTAATTATTAAAACTATTAAATCTCTTGTTGTTAAATATATAGCTAACAACAAGAAGGTTTGAATATTACGAGGAACAGAGCTGCGGTTTTTTTTGAACATCGATATATGTACAAGTATTAAATTACCTATATATAGGTAAATCTAAAGACTATCCTCCGAATTTGAGTGTAAGGCTTCAACATTTGCGATGGAGATACTCTGTAGCAAGGTTTGTTGAGTTTGATGAAAATGAGACTCAGTTATTGGTAACTTATCAGGAAAAAATTTTTTGTTTTTTTCCCTGATTATTACTTGTTTTGTGGTTTATTTCAGTGACTCTAGCGCTCAGACCTTTATCCATTGCATTCGACAAGCCCAACTGTCTATCAGATCGCTCTCGTTATTTTAAAGTAACGCAGTAGAATACATAGATTTTCATCCGTGAGCGAATTCAGCTCATTGTTCTGACACTAAACATCTGCAGCCTCGCATGGGCAGGGGCCGGACATTCACATACATAGCGTGTGATTGTCTCATCCTCTTCTAAGTACTGTTGGCAGAAAGAGTCTTCAGCAATACCTGTTCTTCACAGAGATCAGATCAAAACTGCTATGTCTGATTCGATAAAAAAGTCCATAAAATACTAAAATCGTGTGTAATTGTTGTTGTAATTGGAGAAATTTCAAATGGCTAAAACTTCCGCGAATATGATTCGATTTTCATTAAACTTAAAGAGTATTCGGATTTTTTATATGCCTACTTAAATATTGAATTTCGTTCACTTTAAGGGCACCCATATGATTTCATTGGGTAAAATGTGAAATTCGAAGATCATATTATTACTATTAAAGCTGAGCGAATTTTGATTTCTAAGGTATTTTCTGTTACTGCCCTCATAAACACCTGCCTCGATAATTTTTTCAGATCACTGGTGTCCAATCGCAAGGGGGCATACATTTTTTTTGTGTTTCCTCGAAGTAAAAAGTGTCAGCACTTATCATGACCTCTTATTTGATAGCCGTATCGGCTAGCTTTGATCAAATTTTTTTTTGCAGGGGGCCACTCTCCTCATTGAAGAGACCCCCTTAAATGCCCTATAAACTTTTTATTGCAGTTGAACTTTGAAAAGGGTACCTACACACAAAATTTGGTGCTTCTAGCTTATATGGTTTGCGTTAAAAATTGCTGTGACACAGACGAATTGCGATTTTAGAATGGTTTTATAAAATTATCTTACAAAACCCTGAAAACGAAAATTTTGGAAAAGTGGTGATTTATTTCTCAACATAATCTCCTCTTAGCTCGCAACACTTGACCCAGCGATGCTCTAACTTCTTTAATCCATATAAAAATACATTTCCTCAGAGTCTGAAAAGTAGGCTTCCGTGGTGGTGATGACCTTCTCATTCGACTACGTACCGTTTTGCCCTTCTCTAGGTAGTCGATGCAGATCATACCTTGTGAATCTCAGAAAACGGTGGCCATCACCTTTCCGGCCGACAGGACAGTGTTCGCCTTCTTTGGAGCACGTTCGCCGAGTGAAGTCCACTGTTTTGACTACTCCTTAGTCTCTAGTATGCACCAGCGAAGTCATGTTTCGTCGGTGGTCGCGAAATGACACAGAAACTGCTTCAAAACGCGCTTAAACAGCATCTGTTCTGAAGTGGGCTCACGGTTGCATTTGTTGTCCAGAGTGAGAAAACGGAGCACCCATCGCGCCAACAGTTTTCTCATGCACAAAATTTCATGCAGGATATGGCCCACGTGGGCTTTTGAAATGTCCACTGTCTCCGTTATCTCGCGCGCTTTCAATCGGAGGTCTGCCAATGCGATTTCGTGAATTTTTGTCACGTTATCCTGCGCGGTAGCTGTTTCCGGGGCACCTAGGTATGGTTCATTAAAAATTTACGTGCGACCACGTTGAAACTCGCTAAACCAATTTTTAAGTACACAGTATTCAAGCGCTCTTTGATTGCACTGTGTGATTTCCCTTCCAAAAACTAGAATCAAATCACCGACCCGCATTGCTCTTTCTTCATTTTTCTGTAATCCAAGGATACGTCCGCTTCCACACGTGGTCAAAACAAAACTACTAGTTCGATTCAGCTGAAATTTTGATAGTAGCCGTTTACAAGAATGTACTAAATGACAGTGACTCTCTCTTGTGATAGTGGCACTATCGGGCGGTGAGGCTAAGTACTTATCGGTTTTGGGCTGTAGCACAACGTCTCCTTCGCTAAAACATCAGATTTCTCATTGTTCTTGTTGGAACCCAGAAAAATCTAAGCAGATTGTGTCTCTCTACAGAATTTCGTTCATTCAAGCATTCATGGGCAATTTTCGATGTTAGTTTCCGTCCTGAGGGGGCAAACAATGCTGTTTGGCTATCATTGCAAATGTTGATTTACGTCACATTCCATCTATTGTTGTCCTTGATATATGACACCACGTCTAGTAAAGTAAACACTTCTGCCTGAAGCACATAAGTCAGCATTCCTAGAGGTATCGATTCCTCTCATCCTCTCAGTTGGCATAATTGCATCCTAGCAAAGCAAAATGACGCTGAAGAGCCGTCCATTTTATGCCACCAGACTACAGATGCGTAGCAAATCAGTTGCCTGATAATTGATGATACAGCCATAATCTCTACTTAAGTCTCTTTTTTTTAATTGCCTCACACCTCGTCAAAGTCAAGGTCAAAAGCGCCTTATTGAATACTAACCGTTATAAATTTTAAAAGAATATAAAGCAAATTCCAAACAACAACAATACAAAAACATAATGGCCCAAATGGCTCTCTAAATTTATACGTTATCAGTTAAACAAATATTATCAAAAAAACCATACTCAATTCAAATTAATTAAGATTATTACATATAATGTGATTTGATTGGAAAAAGGAGAAGGAGTGAATCTAAAACCTAACCTAATTTTAATAAAAATTCAATCAAAAAAATTTTTATCTCATACTAACATGAAAAATTCTATTACAATATTCCTAACATACGCGTTTTACCTTGTCTCTAAACCTAATAAAATAAACATAAAATATACCTAACCTATCCCTAATTTTTAACTCAAATAAACAACAACACCAAATGTAGCAATAATTAGCTGAAACTCAAAAACTAAATAACGAAAACACAAAAACTGAAAATAAACACGAATAATTTAGACATTGTCATTTAGCCACCAATACCTAGATTGCCCCGTCTCAGCTCGATCAGTTTCAATAAATCGATCAAATGAGTATCTCCATTAGAATTGTTGGTCTCGTGAACTCAAATTTGGAGGATATTTTATCTTCTTATCGGTGGCCCGTCGATATATGTGACATATGATTGGGACGCCGTCAGAATCAAAAACATATCGATTCATGTCCAAATACACGAATGCTTCTGGAGGAACGAAGCCAGTAGCGAGGCAAGTCGCTATATATCCATCTGTAGGGCGGAACGGCTGTATAATCCAAGGGTTTTCACTCACAGTTACAGATTTTGTGATATGATTCCGAAGAAGTTTCAATATAAAGATATCAACTCTCGTCACTTCAGCAGTTTGATAAATTCTTCTATTTATCGAATAGAATGCTTCTGCTTCCAATCCATCTCAAGCTTTCTGTACGAACTAGTACATGTACGAGGACATTTCCTTTCGAAAATTCTTAACTCTGACATCCATATGTCAAAACTGGTCTAACTAGGGTCTTGTAACCGATAATTTTGTCCTTTTGATCAATGTATTTGGAATGAAAGAGTCTTCGTAGGGCCATGAATACTTTTAGTGCCTTACTGAGCATGATTTTGAAATGTTCAGTATAGTACAGATACTGATTGAGATGAATGCCGATGTAAAGAGCACAATATTTATATGGAACCCGTTCTGAACTACCCACGCCAGCCATGATGTGGAAATCCTTCCAATTACGATTCAGATCTTGACTGACCTCCTCCTGCACATTGATTTTTATTCGCCAATTGTCAGTGTACAGTTGCACATCATTGAAAATTTTTTGAGATTGCTCTGAACTATTATAGCTTTTCGGTCTACCGTATAGATGATCAGATCATCAGCGAGATGTTAAAATCAAAGCCGTTCAATAGCTTGCGAATGAATATTGAGAAGAGCAGAGGTGCAGTAACTGTTCCCTGCTGTAGACCATTCAAAACCTTGAATTCGCGCATTGTTTTCAGATTTCCATCAGTTACAACAAATGATTTCCCGTATAACATATTGCACATCATGGCGACAAGGTGTCTGGGGAACTTGTTCTGAAGGAGTTTAAAAACTAGTCCATCTAACCACACCGTATCGAAGGCTTTCTCCATATCAATGAGACAGATCCTCTGTTGTTTAGTTTCCAATAGATGTCTGAGGTTACTTTCTTTATTGCATGTGTGGTTGAATGCCTGGCACAAAAACCAATTTGGCAATACGACATCAACTCATATTCTCAATGTGGCCGTTCAATACTCTGTTGAGTATCACTTCAACCACCTTGGTGATGTTAGGCAGCAAGCTGATTGGGCGATAGCTTTTGGGGTATGAAGATTCTTTTGCTTTCTTCAAAATCGGAAATACCTTAGCCTTTTCCACTCATTTGGGAAATATGAGTTGCTCAACATGTTGTTGAACAATATGCAATTATTCCTAATAGCAACCTCAGGCAAATGTCGGAGAACTACATTTGGAACACCATCAGTACCACATGATTTCTTGTTATTTATCTTGCGAAATATGAAACACAAGTCTTCATAGCTGACAAAATAGTCAATAAGATTCAAGCTCGGTATGAGGTCAGATGTTAATGTTTCATTGAAATGAAGAATTGATTGGCCATTCAGGCTTGATTTGAAGCCGAAAACTTTTGCTTCAACAACCTCTGAAAATATCTCATTTGCTCTCTCGGGGTTTGGCAGATGAACCAATTCAAAATGTGTTCCAATCAGGGCAAGTTTATGCAATCCCTCTCAAATAATCCTGTTTCTATTTCTGTCCGGAGTCGTACTATAAATTTCGATACCAGCCCTATCGAGCAGATTTATCTCATCACTAGTGACTTCAAGATTCGATACCTTCACTCGAGACTTTTTGTGGAATATGCTTTTTACTTTCGCAAACACGCCATTTGGGTCCTTTTGGCTAATACCCCTCAATTTTTCCGCCCATTGATTGCTGATCTCACTCCTGAAGTATGAACGGATTAATTTCCGGACATTCTTCAGGTGCAATTTCAATAAAGCCAGCGAGGAATGGTTGTAGTCCAAAAATCGTCGATAAATACGGTTGACGCGTGTGAGAAGAAGGCGTTTCAATCTTTACAGCTTTGCAATGGTTGGTGTTTCATATCCTTCCATATTGCTTCGATATTTAAGCTTGGGAACTAATTTCTCAATCATTTCCAATGTCAGCTTCTCTAACTTTGACAAACAGAGAACTATTTCATCGTTAGTTAGATTCCTATCATTAGGAATCATTGAGCAAGTGTTGCCATCATCAGAAGGGGGACATTGTTTCTGGTACTCCCGATTAAACTCCTATTGAAACTTTCCCCAGTCTGTTTTTTGGAAATTCAACCGATGATTTTCATGTTGAACTGGAATGAGGAAGAAATCATCCCTGTGATGATTGATTTTCATTACGATTGCATTATGGTCGCTATCATAAGGAAGCATCTACAGTATCCGTTGCGTCAGCAATGCAGAAGTCCAAATATGAATTTGTCCTAGGGTAATGTTGGGAACTCCGAGCCATATAGATTGCACCTGCATTCTATTTGGTTCTCTGTTATCCACGATTTCAGGAATTCACCTCTTGGATTATTGGTGGCGTTCAGCCATGATGTATGCTTGGCGTTCAGGTCACCAGCAAGAATATAATAAGTATGCAGCCTGTTCAATTCGAGTATTTCAAACAAGGAATTGAGCTCCTCCTTGAGCTTGAGAACATTTCGACCAGTTGCATAGGCAGAGATAACGAAGAGGTAATACCCACCTGGCAGTGAAATTTTGATAATGGACACTTCAAGAGATTCAAAGCTTTTGAATTTGACTTTTTCAATAGTGTGGAAACAAACGGGTCTTCGAACCAATATCTCGGTGCCACCTCCCCCATCACCTATTACCCTATCGTTTCTTACGAATTCAGTGAGAAGCAGGATGTCAGGCTTTTGCTTAGCAATGAATTCAAGGACATAGTTACGTCGATGTAGAGTAACAATGGAGTTGACGTTGATCGAGATGAGATGAATCCTATCCATGGGAATATAACTGAATGACAAACTATTTTGAAGCATGTTGGCCTAAACGTTGAAAAATGAAGTTGATTTTAAGGTCTTGTTTATTGGTTCTATCTGAAAGATATTCAAGCTGTTGGTAAATTTTGAGAAGCAGCTCATTATTGCCACTTACATTATTTATTTTATTTACATTGTTGTCTGCTGGTCTTCTAGCAGCAAGTGCAAATTATACTCCGGGTTTGACGAAGTTGGGAGGTAACAAGTTGTGACGTACTTGGGTTTGTTTCGGGGAAAATTTAACTATTGCATCTTGATACCGAGGGCATCCTCGATATGATGCTGGATGACCAAATATACCGCAGTTAACACAGTATAATTTTTCTTTTGGCTCCATCTGAGCCAATTTGCATTCACCGGGGGCGTGAATATATTTGCACTTAACACAGCGATAGTGCATGGCACAATTGGCAGCCAAATCTTTGGCACCTGTAACACTGGCTGACCTCAGTTTTTTTGGAGGCGCTCCCACCTCACAACTCTAAAGTTCAAGTACCGTACCTGTTGGAGGGCACTCGGACTCCTATAGTTAGAAATTTAGACCAAATAAAAAGGTAATATTTTGCCTTCAACAGTTGATCTCCTTGTAGCAAAATTTTTCATACTGATGAACTTAACAGCTGGTGTTGCTTCCTGCAACATTTCAAGGAGATCAACTGTATTCTCCCCACAGTCCAAGCCCTTCAACAGGAAGGTCTGATTTTTTCTGCCTTTGGCGTTTATTTGAAGTGGGGAGCTTTTACACTATTAAGAGCACCTTTCGCCAGTTTGAAATCAGCCAATGTTTTTGTCTTAATTGCGAGTTTATCAGCGGTCGCTCTCTTAGATTCAAAGTTATCGATTTTATGTTCGGCTGCCAATAACCGAACCATATCTCCTTCACGGTGCCCAAAAACGTTAATTTATCTTATTATTTTTAATAGGAGAACCAGCAGAAACACTGGTTGGCTTCTTCTGCTTCTCCTTATTTTTTGATTTTAAATATTCAATGAAATTACTACTACAATCATAAATATTACCTATGCTATCTTGGCACTCCATCTCAATGTCCATTTCGTCATTCATCGCAGACAGCACCGCATAGTAATTGGCACTGTCGTTTGCTCCTCCTGCGCTTAGTATGTTTTCAGCTTCATGGATTGATGTCTTGTTCGTGAGATGTAATTTTGCTTTATATATTTGAGTCTTTTGCGTTGCTACTGTTTTTTCGTTGGTCTTGTTTGTTCTCGCTTCCTTTTTCTCATTCTTCTTATTTGTGATCGCTTCTTCTTTGCCGGACAGATTCTATGGCTTTATCACTTTTGTTTTGTTCGTATTTGTTAATGTCCGGACAATCTCATCCAAACTTTATATTCGGAGTTTCATCTGATCGTTCTGTTTAGTATCCTTTGCGTTTTCTCTGGTTACTCTTTTGTACTCTTCACTTGAAAGCGTAATACGCTTGTCATGCTCACAGCTTTCTTGATCGTTTTTCGGCTTCGTGATTTTGTCATTCGTTGTATTAGAAATGCCTGGCCCTGGGTCCTTCAGCGGTGGGAAGCCGTCAGACTTCTCCATCCCCCCGGTGAAAAAAAACTTTTCTTCTTTTTTGTCTTTTTTGAAACCTTCTCGCAGTTAAAACTCAGATACTCGATAAATTGTTCGAATAGTTCGATGATGTAATAAGTTTTTTTCTAAAATTACTTTCTAATTGACGTTTTTTAAAAAAGTATTTTAATTTATAAAAATTCTTGACAGGAGCGAATTAAAAACACGTCTACACGCAACGAGTGCTAGACGTAGAATCTCTACTTAAGTCTCAAGTCCCACGATATGCCACAAGTATTTCGGCATTGTCCAAATAGTCTGCTGGCCTGCTAGGTTTTTGCAAGTATATGCTCCTTCCAAAGAAGTTTTCTATCAAAAGTGACCCCAAGATATTTGAATTCTGATCACAGCTGACACCATCCAGTCGGGCTAGAGTTAGACCATCAGTTTCGTTTTCCACCGATAGTTCTGGCGTATTTACTGAAAACCCATCAACCTGACACAACTGCTGCTGCGTGTCTAGAGCACTTTGCATATTCCTGTAAAGAGCCCTAAGATGCTTGCCTGTGGCTAGCAGGACTATATCACCCCCAGATGCTTGCAAATGGACTTCATGCTCTTCCAGTCTAAGTAAGAGAGTGTTGACCAATATGCTCCATAGGAGTGGTGAGAGTACACTATCTTGAGGACATCTCTTCTCCGTATTTGCTAAAACACATTGTCCACCCTCATTCGTTGCAGACAACAGTCTGTGCTCGAGCATGTTGCTGATCCAGTTCACAATATCTGCTTCAATCCTATGAGCTCTTGCTTCTTCACACAAGCTGTTGTACGGTGCACAATGGGAGAATCCCTTAATATTAATAAACATTCCCAACGCATATCCATTCCCATCCATCACCTCCTCAATTTTCTTCACTAGGAAATGAAGGGTTGTTTCACAAGACGCTCCCCGTTGATGTGCACGTTTTGTAGCGCAGAGAGGACTCTTTTTCAGTGTCCCACGTCTTACGTGTTAGTCTACAAACTTTTCCAGTACCTTCAGCGAAAAAGAAGTAAACATGATAGGACGGTAGCTTTTAACCTCAGAGTAGTTAGTTTTTTCATATTTCAGAAGAAATGTAACTATGACTATCTGCAAAGGTGTGCGTATATCTACTCGTGCTAGGCTTGATGTTAAGATCTTCCTCAGACACTTTGTATTCTGCATTTCAAAGTTTGAGTACAGAGTCCTTCTGGCAAGGGCATGCTACTGTTGGTTGAACATTTTAGTAAAGGTTTTGATCGAATTCTGAATGGCACTTATGTTTTTTTGATAGACTCGATTAGCGTACATTGCGTAAATTGCATTTTGCTTGCTCCAGTGTAAGTTTGGTAATCATTGGTAAGCAAGAGAATAGCTATGATTTTTCAAAATCATGTTATTTCCACCGTCTGGACAATATTTTCATTCTGAATATCAGAAAAATATTTTTCGCAAATGATTTCAAATATGTTAGTTTCTTTTGTACATAAAAATTGTTCAGCATGTCAACTGAAAACGAGTTCAAAGTTACAAATCTTTTTACAGCCAATAATTAGGACTCTATAAGCTTTCAATCAAACAAAAATAATATGTTTTGAAGTTTTCATTCATAATCATGTATACGTGAGCGATGCATATTTTCATTGGGCCTTTTTAGACGCGGCGTGAAAGATAAGCGCGAAATAAGAAAAACTGATCCAATATGTGCGAGAAGGATGAGACGCAATAATTGCCTCGAATCCTTCTCGCCTATGGTAGATCAGCTTTTCCTGTTCCACGTTTACTTTCACGCCAGGTCTAAAAAGCCCATTTAGACACTATACGAGTATTCGTCGTCATTCTTCCATTCCTGCCTTATTTATCTTTAAAACCGCAAATTTGGGAATCAAATTACATTAAGCACTCTCATGTAAGTCGTTACAATTAAAGTCCGTTGTTGCATAGTGCAATTTAACTTTACCTATAAATGAATGGCCAATGCTTTGAAACCATGCTTCTGTAGGAGTTAAACCCAAGAACATGAACCTTGCATCCTTGCATTTTTGTGATACTACAATTCTATAATAGTGTTGGCTAATAAGATCTCATACAATCTTAGATACAGTGTGCAAGTAGATGAAGATACTATAGTTGTAATTTATTGTCAAGAGAATGTAATATTAAATAACGGCCACAAATTGCAAAAGGAAAACCGCAAAACTAGGCAACAAAAATAATTATATCCATCGATATAGTGATTTAATAAAGTTTTAGTTCAGGTTTCCGTGGTTTCTTCAACAAGTTTTACATATAGATGGGGAATATTCTTCCAAGGTTTTTACTAAAGATTTTATCACCCGATCAATTATTTATGCGTATAATTGTTTCGTGAATATTTTCACGATAGTTACCGCGATTCTATTAAATTCAATATCTGTCTTTCTTAACACATTAGGAGCATATATTGATGCAAAACTTGTGGGGAAATCAATACAGAAATACGAATATATGCTTAAGTATACAATATTATCCCCTCATTATAGGATTTCTACATATTACCACTCATAATATCATCGTATTAATCCATTTTACAATTAATTTTTAAAGTCATTAATTGATAAACTGTGGAAGTAGTTAGACGTTCAATTTTTAAATAAATTCAGTTATTTATTGTATGAACATTTGTGACTTGTAATTAATTGTGTCCATTAAGTTAGTGATTATGAAGTGTTATTTGAAAATCAAACTAAAAAACCGCACAGTTTCATTTTGTGACCGACACTAACGGGTAGTTTATAGATAATTTAATTATTTAAAAACCATCTACTCGTTTTTGCGATCACAATCAGTGAAATTGTAGGGGAATTTCAACAAATAATTTCATTTTCACGAGATTATGAGCGGTAATAAATTGACAAAACCTATTTAATTAATGTTAGATTTTTGTGTATTTTTTATAAGTAGTTTCGTCAATCGCTAATTTGACGTAAAGTGTTCTTTTCTCAAATTTTTTCGAAGGTGTTGTTCTTCTTCTTCGTAGAACTACAGCCCCTCTCGGGCCTTCGCTTCCTGCAAATATCGCTTCCAACTGTCTCGGTCCATTGACCGCGTCCGCCACTTTTGAAATCCGATCAGCGATGAACTGTCTTCGTCAACCGAGTTAAACCAGCGTTTCCTTGGTTTCCCCACTGGTCTCCGGCCCTCAGTTCTCCCAGAGAATACCTTTTTGGGTATCCGTTGTTCGTCAATACGATTTATGTGTTCAGCCCATTGCAGCTTCCACAGTCTGACAATCGTTGAGACCACAGGCTTGTCAAAAATTTCATACAGCGCATGGTTGTATCGAATTCGCCATTGGTCCCCGTCTAGCTTCACTTCGATTATTCGCCTCAGAACCCGTCGCTCAAAGGCGTTCAATATATAATATATGCGGTGTTGTTTGCCTTGTGTTAATTGTGCACACATATTTATGCACATTAGCTTTTATTTGTAGCAATGCATTTTTGCTCTAGAAGAAGGGCTTGGTATTATCTCGAGTAAGATTTTGAGTTTTTGCAGGGTACGGGTAAAATCACATTATTCCCGCCCACTTGCCATGAGATTTGCCGGAACTTGACCCATAAGACAAGATAGTACTTCTAGAATTGTGTGGAAATTACATTTTAAATTCAGTTCAAATTGACAAACACGTACTCAGTGAGGGGCAGCTTTCTACTGAAAGAAATTTTTCGAGAGGGGTAAATGCCTCTGCAAAGAGGAAAGAAGCTGAGTAAACAAGAAGGCTCGTAACAAAAAGGTGATATACATATATCAATTATGAATAAACTCAAGAAAAATTTGAATACATGTATACTAAATATTCGGTTTGAAAAAAAAATTTAAGCGGCCGCTGTTTTGTTCTACTATCAAAGGCATTCCACCGCGAGAGGAAAAGGACACAAACTCTACAGATACTTTTTCTCCTAATTCCTCGATGAGAATACTAAAATTTTAAGACCTGTATCGGAAAGCTCTTATCAAGGCCCCTTTAAGAACCTTTGGCAATTTTTGGACACCCAAATTTCAAAGAGGTAATTACTTCCGATATACTCGTACAAATCAAGTTTGGTTTTCGTATTGCTTGACTTATGGAGAAAAACTGCTATGGCACACAAGCAAATGGACAAACAGATAGGTCGCGATTTCTATAGGGTTTTGTAAGAAGTACAAAACTCTGGAAAAGAAGACATTATCATACAAAAAGTCTCTAAAGTGATGGAAAAGATAGTGCGTGCACTTTCCCCCCACCCATTCCGTCTGTGTTGACGCTGTCCACGGTTAAACAGCGATTGGGGGCCCACTCTTTACCCATTCGGAAGGAAGACTCCAGATCCAGATGGTGTTCCGGCTGAGGTATTGCAACTTGTCTAGCGCCATTTTCCTGACCTGTTGTTCAGCACATTCAACGCTTGGCTACAGGGGGGGGGGGGGTTCCCCGGAACGATGCAAGGTGGTGAATCTCGTGCTGATCAGCAAGGGAAGCCCATTTTGAATGCTAGACACGGCTGAAAAGTGCTAGAGACGCTCATCAAGGGAAGACTCACCGACATAACTCGTACTGCTGTGGACCTATCTCTTCGGCCGTACGGCTTAAGAGCAGGACGCTTTCAACTCCGCTAGATGAGTGGGTACTCTGGAAAGCCCTTTTTCAAGTTTAAGAATGTCTGATGCGGCTTCAGAGGGACCACCTGAAGAACCAAAGCCTGGTTTATGTTATGAAATAGGGCCAACAAAGAATGGAAGTTACATCGGGTGTTGCCCAGGGATCTATCCTTGGTCCATAGCTGTGGAACATATCTTACGACGGGCTAATTTAATCGAACATGATTGTGTTCTTTTGCAACTTTTATAATCAAAATATCATCAATCAATGGTTGAGTAGAAATAACTCTGTTATAATAATAATAATCTGTAATGTATGAAAAGTTCATGTTTAAGAAGAAAGGATACAAAGCCTTCTTTCGCTAGAGTGTAGTTCATGTATCTGGAACGTTACAAACGAGGCATGTCCATAATATTTCCGATTTCCATCCATACCTCCTTGCTGGTTCTATTTTTGAATATCCATTTAATTGAACTCCTCACTACCGTCAGGGTTTGCATGTCCTGAAGCACTCCTAAAAATCAGATTTCGAAACGGCCTTAAGTGCTCTTGTCATATCAGTTTAAATCACCTGGTTGTTGTTTAACTGGAGTCCTACAAGTAGCATTTCCAACCATGGAAACAGCCATAAGTGACCCAAGGAGCAGCCGATTTCCAAATTGTCCGGTGCAATTTCGTTGTGAAGGTTTTTTACTTTGCTGCGACGAACAAAAAAATGCTCTGCGAATAAGTATTGTATATGCTACGCGTAATTCAAGGTGTCCCACAGTGGAGCCATAACACCACAAATGTTGGCAGAAATTAATCTGCTCTTTTTTGGCGATTAAGTATGTTGCCAATGAGAATATTTTTATTTCTTTAGTGAATAGAATTAACTTGAAAAACATGGCTAGTGTAATTTATTAAAATTAGTTAAATAAAAATATATTATATGGACATAATATTTACTAAAACGTATACTAATTTATATACATATTTAGACATGTTAATGAGTACATATTTTTTCTGTTTACTTACTTACATTATATTTGAGTTGTGTTTAGTTTTAGTTAGCAATCTTCTGAGGACGTGCTTGACTCAGAACTTTTCATGGACCCTTGTAGTTTCTTTTCTGATAATGCACTCGCGATTTCTGGTCGAACTTTCTTGATTTGCTCTGACGATGAAGTAGGTGTGTGAAGGCTGATATACGAGTGCGGTCCCAAAAGTACCCGACCCGACAAATACAGCAGTAAAACATTGCGAAAATGTTTTTTTATTTTTCCACATATTCTCCTTTCAGCTTGATACACTTTTACTAACGATGTTCAATAGCTTCTTGACCCGCCTTATAGTAGGAACCGTCAAGCTTCTCAAAATAGCTATTAACCGCAGACTCTGTCTCTTCATTGTTAGAAAATCGTTTGCCGCCGACCCATTTTTTCAAATTCGGAAAAAGAAAATAATCCGAGGGAGTCTGATTTGGCGAATAGGGTGCGTGAGGAAGCAATTCGAACTTCAACTCATTGATTCTAGCCATCGCAATGATGCACGTGTGGAGTGGTGCGTTGTCGTGATGAAACAATACTTTCTTTTTCGTCAGATGGGGCCGTTTTTTCTTAATTTCATCACTCAAACCCTTGCAATAAGGCTGCATAATATGCGCCGTTGATTGTTTTTCCTTTTTTGAAATAATCAATAAATATTATTCCACGCGCATCCCAGAAAACGGATGCCATGACCTTGCCCGCTGCCTGAACTGTCTTTGCTTTCTTTGGTGTCGGTTTTCCCTTTTCAGTCCACTGCTTTGACTGCTCCTTGGTCTCAGGTGTAAAATGATGGACCCATGTTTCGTCCATGGTTATGAATCAATGCAAAAACTTGGGTTTATTGCTGCGAAACATTGCCAAACACTCAATGGAAACATCCTCACGTTGCTGTTTGTGCTTCATTGTGAGCAAACGCGGCACCCATCTTACGCCCAACTTTTTCATGTTCAAACTTTGGTCAAAATGCGATGCACAGCACTTTTTGAAATGCCTGCCATGTTGGAAAGCTCGCGCACTTTTAGTCGACGGTCATCCAATATCATTTTGTGAATTTTTTTCACATTGTCTGACGTAGTGACCTCGCTTGGTCGACGCCTGCGGTGCTCATCTTGGTAGCTCGTACGACCTCGCTTAAACACAGCTACCTAATATTTGACCGCTGTAAACAAAGGAGCAGACTTCCCAAGAGTAGAATCCTTTGATATCGGTTGGACGATTTTTCCATATATTTACAAATTCACTGAGAGCGTTTACTTTGGATGTCCGTAAAAAAGTAATAATAAACGTACCGTTATGAATTTTTCACATTAAGTTGTTGAAAGGTGGTATTGTCAATTGCAGTAATTGTTTTTTTAAAACTACCTGTATAAGGATCAGATAATACCAACAATGCATATAAAATATCTCCTTTGGTTTTGGTTCTAGAGGTTTTGTGCGACAAATTTTCTCTGCACTTTTTTAAATCTTCTTGCCTCTTGTGCTTCTTCGCTTAGGAAGTAGAGCGTCAGCTATCACTCAGGTGTATGCATTCAGGTTTATGCATTGAACACTTGTCAGTAGTTGATACCATAGATATGGATACATGATATACATTTCTGTTTCTACCGCATATCTCATGAATTTTTTTAAAGCTAATTTTGTATCCACTAGAAATATGTCAAAAGAAAGTTACCTGTCGATACACGAGGTACCTTACTATACAAGTCGAGCCAAGTAGTCGCTTGTGCGGACGACATTAACATTTTGTCACGGTTATTAACAAGTGCCAAAGAATTCTTCCTGAAACTCAACAGCGAAGCAAAACTAGTAGGGCTACAAATCAATGAGAATAAAACAAAGCTCATGGCGCAGTCGAGGGAACATACTTCAAATACACAAAATATCATACTTGGCGAATAAAATATCGAAAATGTTAGTGAATTTCTGTATTTAGGCGCCAAAATAACGAGAACCGCTAATGAAAGAGACGAAATGCGCCGAAGAATGCAGCTCGCAAATAAAATATTTTATTCAGTTTTGAGGATCTTGAAGACCAGTTGCACACACAGGAAACCAAAGCTCCAAGTATGCAAATCGATGATAAGACCTGTGTTATGATATGGGTGTGAAACATGGACCCTAACCCTAGCATCCGCAAACATATTGAACACCTTTGAGCGATGGGTCCTGAGGCGAATAATTGGAGCGAAGCTAGACGGGAACCAATGGCAAATTCGATACAACTATGAGCTGTATGAAATTTTTGACGAGCCGGAGGTCTCAACGATATTAAGACTACAGAAGCTACAATGGGTTGTTCACATGAATCGTATGGACGAACAACGGATACCCAATAAGGTATTCGTTGGGAGAACTAAAAGTTAGACACCAGTGGGGAACCGAGGAAACGTGGGTCTGACTCGATCGACGAAGACAGTTCATCGTTCCTCGGATTTGGAGGTGATCAATAGACCGAGACAGTTGGACGCACTATTTGCAGGAAGCGAAGGCTCGAATGGGGCTGTAGTGCTTCGAAGAAGAAATAATTTGTAGTAGTACAACGTAGCATCTTTTAACTAGTTCGACATCAATACCGTAGTATTGCCATC
The DNA here is from genome assembly GCA_963969285.1 of Odontomyia ornata. Lineage (NCBI taxonomy): Eukaryota > Metazoa > Arthropoda > Insecta > Diptera > Stratiomyidae > Odontomyia > Odontomyia ornata. The sequence continues at coordinate 59,236,724 of OZ017741.1, read as the reverse complement.
GTTCGTGATCCCCAGTTCTGGTTTCGGCACGACATTTTTTCATTTTATCATGCAATTGCATTATATTGTATTGATGCCGATTTAGTTTCATTTCAAGAATCACTGAAAGAGCTTCTTCATGATATAAATGCTATTATTCAGATAGCGCTTCGAAACTTTGTCGAGGACGTCCAGATGTTCCTTTTTCTGTTTCAAAACTGGCTTTAAAATGGATCGGACAATCAAGCCAGTTTTGATTTTTGCAAGAAAAATTTTGCGCATCTTTTTCCCAACCAGCCATCTCTTTTTGAATTCTGACGTTAAGTAAGATAATTGTTTAGGTAGATCCACAACAAGTAATTTTAGGAATTTTATTCGATTTGTTATGTGCTTTTTTTAAGTAACCGAATTGTTCTTCAACTTTACGACAATTTAATTCATTTAAAATATTAAAAAGCTCTCTTCTTGACACACATATCTTAGTTGAACCGATTCATTAAAGAAAATAAAAGTGGAAAAGAAATTAGGAAAATTGTTTCAAAACCCATTTTATTATGGCCCACGCAAATGAGTTCATGACTTTAAAAGGGGCACATATGGGCAGGGGTTTTTATTGCTTTTTATTGGCCAATACCGGTGCCATATGATTTAATCAAAATGAAAACAATTTAGGTAGCCATGAGACCCTAATGCCGAACGTAACTAAATGAGACAGTAATGGGGCTTGCCTAAACAGTTCCTAATTTAGGTAATGATGGGGCTTGCCTAACCAGTTCCTAATTTAGGCATGCCGCATTAGGGGCATCCGAACTTAAAAGTATTTAAAGCTATGCATTCTCATCTTCCACATATAATTGTAATTTATTCTATTGAAAATCTCCATATTTTAGCGCTGTAATTTAAACAAAAAGAAAAATATAATTTAAAAAAACAACGCTATTTATTTGTTTTCTGACAAATATATATATTTCGGGAGTAAATGTTCTCCCTTCTTCAGTGTCTAATTTTTTCTGAAGAGAAACCCTCAAGATGTACAATATATATGCTAAAGCTAATTAGTTATTAATGACCGTACTTAACAAAAGGATGCATATCAATGAAATAACAGGTCATAAAAGTATATTTTAAATGTGGGTTAAATGAATTTTAGTGGAACTATTAATTTATTTTAAATTATTTTAAAATTTTGTAAACTGAACTTAATTATTTAGAAGTAATTCTAAAAGAGGTGAATCTTCATTGCCAACATCATCATTCAATCGCTTTTCCATAGGTTGCCGCATAATCCAAAGTGTCTCGTACGCGTCCAGTTTCCTCAAATCTCGTATTTCTTTGATAACTTCCAACTGCTCCCAGTTGACGTTGTGTCCTTCGCAAATGTGACGGGCTACCGATGATCGAACGTCTTTTACTTTATTTTTCGTTAGTGCTGATTGTGCTTCTCGGACATGCTCGTTGAACCGGACTTTCACGCTGCGTTTTGTCTGCCCAATATATACTTTTTCGCATTGCTGGCAGTTAATCTTGTAGATCCCTCGCTTTTCATGTTTGCTCCTTATGTCTTTGATTTGCGCTACGTTGGTTTTAGGCTGAAACGGTGAGCTTCTGGTCACCATTTGGATACCGTTTTTCCTCATCATTCTCTGCCCTGAATAGAATGATGACAACTGGGAGCAGTTGGAAGTTATCAAAGAAATACGAGATTTGAGGAAACTGGACGCGTACGAGACACTTTGGATTATGCGGCAACCTATGGAAAAGCGATTGAATGATGATGTTGGCAATGGAGATTCACCTCTTTTAAAATTACTTCTAAATAATTAAGTTCAGGTTACAAAATTTTAAAATAATTTAAAATAAATTAATAGTTCCACTAAAATTCATTTGACCCACATTTAAAATATACTTTTATGACCTGTTATTTCATTGATATGCATCCTTTTGTTAAGTACGGTCATTAATAACTAATTAGCTTTAGCATATATATTGTACATCTTGAGGGTTTCTCTTCAGAAAAAATTAGACACTGAAGAAGGGAGAACATTTACTCCTGAAATATATATATTTGTCAGAAAACAAATAAATAGCGTTGTTTTTTTTAAATTATATTTTTTTTTGTGTAATTTATTACCAAGAAATTTTATTTTGTTTTGATTTTCCACAACAAGAAATTTTCTGGTTATGGACTGTTTAGGCAAGCCCCATCACTGCCTAAATTAGGAACTGTTTAGGCAAGCCCCATCACTGCCTAAATCAGAACTTTATTTGTAGAGTGAAGAAAATGGTTGCCCAGGAAACGGATTTTTTGTTAGAAAACTATAAAACGATTATCAAACTCTCAGGAATTTATCGTAACATAATAAAAATGTTCGTAAAAGTATCGTTTTTGACGAATGTTCCTAAAACGATCATTTATGACAAATGTTCTTAAAACTACTTATAGTTTTTTACGAATGTTCGTAAAACTATCCTTTTGACAAATGTTCGTAAAATTATTGTTTTTGATTAATGCTCGTAAATCTATCATTTATGATGAATGTTTATAAAACTATTGTTTTGACGAATGTTCGTAGAACTATCGTTTCTCATGAATGTTCGTAAAACCACCGTTTTTGACGAACGTCTGTAGGAGTATCGTTTTTGACAAATGCTAGTAAAATTATCGTTTTTGACGAATATTCGTAAACGTATCATTTTTGACGAATGTCCGTAAAATTGTGGTTTTTGAAAAATGTTCATAAAACTATCGTTTTTGATGAATATTCGTAAAACCATCGTTTTTGACAAATGTCCGTAAGACTACCGTTTTGACGAATATTCGTAAAACTTTCGTTATTGACGAATGTTCATAAAACTATCGTTTTTGACGAATGTTGTAAACTATGGTTTTCAACGAATGTTCGTAAAATGCTAAGTACTTACTAAGAAATTTTAGTGTTGTTTACATTTTTTGCAACAAAGATTTTTCTGTCTCATTAGGCCCTAATGCAGAAAGCTCCATTAGTGCCAAAAGACGTTGTGTTTTGGGATTGATGGAGTAATGCGTTACGTTCGGCATTAGGGCCTAATGGGGTTTTCCTAAACAAATCCTAATTTGAAAAAGTTTAGGCATATGTAATTAGGCCCTCATTAGGCAAGTCTAACTTGGCCATGCCCTATTAGATCTATATTAGGCATGCCTAGACTGACAAAAAGTAGTCCGCGTGGCTTAATGGTTAGAGCACTAAGCCCGTAAGCCGAAGGTCTCTGGTCCAAGTCTCGTTGGCGTCAACGAGATTTAGTTCGAGTGGTTCTTTGGACGGACTATAAGCCTGTTCAGTTATGATACGTGCTGGTTTAAAATTAGATCGTATCGCAGCTGGGTGGACGGGCAAACCGTGACAATGATCATATCACCTTGTGGAGTGCCGATACATTCGATCATGCCAATGAGATACTCTAACTATCTCTAAGCGAAGGCCAAAAAGGGGCTGTAGGGCTACAAAGAAGAAGAAGACTGACAAAAAATGGAAATCGTGAATCCTACTTGAAATTGCAAAAATGCGAAATTTTCAAATTGCTTAAGTTAGTTATGCTTAATTAGGCCCGATTAGGACGGCATTAGGCATGCCTAAACTGACAAAATGTAAAAAACTCCTAGTCTCACTTTCAATTGCAAAATGTTCATTTGAATATTTTTCACAATCTCCAGATTACAATAAAACTCGAAATTTCCAAAGTTGCTTAAGTTAAGCATGCCTGATTAGGCCTGCATTGGGCACACCTAACTTAGGCATGCCCATTAGGCCCGCATTAGGCATGCCTAATTTAGGCAAGCCCTACTCTTTCCACATTAGGCCCTAATGCCCGTTTAGGCATGCCTAATCTGATTTCTACTCGGGAACTCAGATCAAAAGTGTACTTCCATATGACCTTTAAGCCAATAATGCAAACATTCCTGTAGGTATTTAAAATAAAACATACCTGTAGGTATTGTAAAATAAAACATACCTGTAAGTAATTTACCGATGTTGAAAAGTGTTGAGAAAACTTCACTTGAACTATATACAACATACTAACGGAAAGTTATAAAATTTGTTTTTCATGCGTACAACCGCTCATGCAGAAAGTAAACTTTGAACTGATACTACAAGCATAAGATCCTTCTTCAAAGTCCTGATCGCCAAAAATATCAATTCTAAGGAATTTCATTGATCTCCAAAAGGACTCAATTTTTGACTTTCTGCCACTGTGCATCCTGTCGGTAACTGTAGCATCGAGTATGTTGTGAAAGATTATTGATTACGCTTTTTTTTCATAGAAGTCGCGTAAATGTTCTGGGGGGGGGGGATATGAACGCACGTTGAAATATACTCTCTTTACTTTAAAGAGAGCTGAAGTCACAAACACTATTCGGAATATTCCGAATAGTCTTCGGGACTTCAGCTCTCTTTAAAGTGAAGAGACTCTATTTCAACGCATTTTTTATGTCGCCAGATGGTTTGCTTCTTCGTCATGCGGATGCTTATTCCATTTCGATATATTGGTCAGGAGCTTGTATGCTCAACCACCGTCGAAAACATGCTTCTATCTTTTTGCCATGACTTCTCAGTACTTATTACACTACGTTGGCATATACATATGTATATTATGTTTTTTTTTTCAACCGACTTCGATGGGTTATCAATTTCACACGTATATTTTTTGTTTTTATTTTTATGCATATCGACGCATGTCTTTTGAACGGCAATATGTGGAAGAATCCTGTTTTTTATTCTTTTAAGTTCAATTGGCAGAATATGAAAATTTGGATAACGGTAAAGGACATTTACAGCTAAAAAGAAAAATAATGTTCGACTTTCGCGTCAATATATTGACCTGACTGATTAATAGATGTTTTGATTTCAATTATTAAGATTGCATATGAAAGACAACATATGCAACTAAAATGGTTTAGACGGAATTATTATCTATTAACGGATTCTGTAGGTATTGGCAACAACATTTGGTTCACTTTAGCTTAGAAACAGAAAAGGTAGCAGCGTACAGAAATATGATACCACTTTCAGAAGCAAGATATATGACAGAAAAGGCATACATTGTAGAAATGGCGAAATTTAATGGATTCGAAGGAATCGATAATATGATCAAGAAAAAGAAGCATCAATTGACTGAGAATGAGCTCTCGAAACTATTCGAAGAAAACACAAGAATTGACGTCATCTACAAGGAGAACCAGCACACCATGTTCCGGATTATTCAATAAAATATAACGCAATTTAAGGAAACAACATTTGAGGGCAATCACCATAAGTAAAGGGACAAAATTAAAAACGTTATTAGCATCGGAAAAGCAAGAAAAAGCCATGGAGGAGAAGTGCGGAATATATAAAATAATATGCCCTAAATTTGGAAAAGTATACGTTAGCCGAATGAAGCGGTTAGTGCTATCAGATGTGCAGACCATTTCAAAAAAGCTGAAATAGCAAAGATGGAAAAAAACTAACCACAAAACCATCTGTAGCGGAACATATGGTTCAAGAGGGCCACGAGATAACGCTTCAAATGTGGAGGTAATTTACTTGGTAAACAATATTTATAATTTACAAAATTGTATAAAAGGCTTAGTATAAGAAACAGAAAGACATTGTTAGTCCGACAACGGACGTGTAAGTCTCCTTTGTTGTAAATGCCAGTGGCGTTGTGATGATCTGCCGATAAAGACCAGATAAGAGGCTGCTATGCAATTGGCGATTCTGATAATTGCATGGGAGTCTTGGTTGGACTTTGCTGGCTGATCTCACAGGCGATTTGTCGGTGAGGCTCGACTAATGAGCTTCTGTGCAATTGGTGTTTCTGATAATTGCATGGAGGTCTTTGGTTGGGCTTCGTTGGCTGATCGCCCAATCCGTAGGGCACTCAATGCAGGGTGCAAAAAAATTGAATTGGTGCTTCTACCATTCCCGTACCCTGTACTGCTTGCTCTTTCCTCCCTTGACCTCGGAATTTCGCCACATTGGCTGTGTGATCTTGGTGGCGGACTAGGCGGTTTGGCTAAGTTCGAAGTACTATCTGGAGCTGCAGCCGGTGTGGCCTCTACCATTATCGATTCTGCGGTCTTGTATGGAACATTGGTGACCCCGACTTGATTCCGACCCAGTCGGAAATTTTCATACAGAAGTATCACCCATGGCATTCTATAACCTTTGCAGGCAACTTCATCGTAGTTTCAACAAGCGGTCAAGGAAAATGGAAGCAGGATATCGGAAAGCTCTTTCAATAATTTTGCGAAAGACTGTGTGGAACGGAAAACCGTGCAATACGCCAATCAGCGTTTGGCCGTTTTGGTTTTGGTCTTTTTTAACAATTTGAGGAGGAGAACCCAGAGCAGTTGTATTTTCAGAACGAGTACTTCGACAAAATTAAGAAGATTGCGGAGCGTCACCGAGAAGGTGAACAGGGTCTGCAAAATCCAGCGTGCTGCTCGAAGGAAACAAGAGCTAAGTTGACAAGGCAACCAAGCGTTTGAACACAGCAGCCAAGTCAACGCGACAATTGATGTTGAGGGTCGAATTCACGGAGTGCCCTTGCCAATATTACCAATTTCATGTAAACACGCAACTTCAACAGAAACGTGGTATTGACGAGATTAACGAGAATCTTTGGGCAGAATTAGAGGACCACGAAGGGCCCCTGCAACGACTGTTGTATGAAGCAGTTAACGAAGAACTCCAAAACGCAATCATCGCGCTTCAAGAGCTCTTAGTATCCGAAGAAAGACTCGAATAACATAGGGCTGTAGTGTCTTCGTCATCAGTCAAGTTGCCGAAAATTACGCTGTCTGTCTTCAACGGCAAGTATCTGCAGTGGATACAGTACAAGGAGCTCTTTGTGCAATCGGTGCACTCACAGGAAATAAGTAATACCCAGAAGATATTCCACCTGGTCATGACCCTTCAAGATGAAGCCAGCACTCTAATTCAACACCTACCGTAGCCGCCAGGAATTATCAGCCTGCCTGGAGCTTGTCGTGGCAGCGGTTCGACAACAAAACGTTGTTGGTCAACGGCTACCTGAACAAGCTCACTCAACAGCCGATGATGCAAGCGGAATCCGCACTTCCAATCAAGCGGCTCTATGACACAACCAAAGAGTGCATAACGGAGCTCAAAAACTTAGGATTGGCTGTGAAACATTGGGATGCGGTGGTGGTGCATTTACTACTGAAGAAGCTGCGCAAAACCACTCATGCTCTCTATGAGCAACCTTTGGCGGATCCGAAAGTCTTGGACAATCTCAACAATCTTTTGACCTTTCTTGAAATGAGATTCCAATCCCCAGAAGCCTTGAATGCCAAATCTACGATGTTTGAAGAAAAATTAACGAAGGCACGAGCAACTTCAATGATAGCTACTGGAGCTCCCCAATGCGTGACATGCACGCAACCACATCCCTTATTTTTGTGCAAGGCATTTCAATACTTTTCTATAAACAAGAGGACAGACATCGTGCATAAGCTATGTTTTAACGCTTAAGGTCCGGACATTCCGCAAAGACATGTGACAAAATGCAACAAGAAGCATAACACATTGTTACATTGAGACATAAAAACCATGACCAACACCACAGGGACAAAGAGTCCATCTCAATCGAATGAAGCTATGTTGATGGTGTCGAACGGATTATTCAATTAACTTAGAACAGACTTTATTAAATGAGTTCTGGATGGTCCCCTCCAGCAAATATTTGTGTTTTTATGCTATTTGCCTGATCAATTCCGTAGTATTAACAAACAAATTAATGTTTTTTGTCCTTAAAGGTGTTATATCTTTTGTCTACTTGCTTATTCTTAGGATTTAAAAGAGAACCCTGACTGCGGTCCATTGGGTTCCTTTCCGTGAGAATATTCTTCAGTTTTTTTTAATTCTAGCAATTATCATACATAACTCAGGCTGTGCCCCTTGGAGTTTTCTTCAGATGGAAGATAACTGTCAAACTTTTGCTCAGGTTTATTGAGATCAAACCACCGTAAACTTTTATAATCGACTGCAATTTTGTTGCAACCACTTTCGACTACGCAATTTGAAAAAAGCATTTAATTTGGCGTGATTTGGTCTCAATCATGCTTTTTTCTAAATTCTCAGCGATGCTTCAAATTAAAAAGCATGATTAAAGTTTTACCCGAATGAAAATTACTTTAAAAGAGCTATTATTCACCGTTTGCCAAATTTATTATCTGAAGACCGTAAAAGTTACAAATTGATTTGGTCAGCAAATAATGTGGGAGACTCTTGATATAGTTCTCAGCACTGTTCTAATTTATGAAACAACTACATAAAATAACATTTTTAGATTGCTATGACTAACAGAGTTGTTGTCTCCCGAAACATACGATTATGCATTGCTGTTTAAATCATCTTTGGTTCCCACGAAAATCAAAACATTCAATTTGGCACAATCATACGGTCACTGACAATGAACTTATAAAATGAATGGCAAGCGGTTTACCGAAACCAAAAATATCGCGCGCTAATTAAAACACCTTCCTTCATTAACCACCTCCTAAACAAAGCGAATAAACTAAAATCTCAAGGTAGCATCAATCGAACACAATTCAATCAGACTTAATTAGAATTGCAGTTCTAGTTCAGATACTACAAAATCCATTGAATCCCATCACTGCGATACTTTTTGTTTTAGCACAACATTCCTTGAAACGGGGCGCATCTTATTTGGCCAAATTCCAATCGTACTCAAAAGAATTACAACGAAAAGAAGAATAAGAAAATAATTTAAGATAACAAGTAGAACACGATACAAAACGACGACTAATCAAGATTGATCACTAGACATTTGTTTTGAGGTGAATCTATTCTGCACTGGGGTGGTATTTGGTATTTTGAGAAAGGTGGTAATATGGTTACAATTTGCAAGAGTAAAGGATATTTTGATTCGAAAATTTTGTCAACACAAAATAAATGTACTATAATTAATGTGATGGCAAGACATTTTATCATGACCAATTTTCATGCTAATTAATTGATAATTTAAATAATCAGTATCATTTGATGTGATTTCTCGACGAAACTCATCAAGATGATTTAGATATCTTTACACAATTAACTACAGGAGGTAAAAGTTATAATTCAGGGCAAGCAATTATAAACTTTCTCATGTTTAATTGCGAGTAAATACAATTTTCATGAATTGATGATCCATTCATATAAACATTAGTATCCTAAGAGTGAAAGTCATCATGTAGCATAGCCTAAATATCGAAATATCCTCGAGTATCTCACACAGTTGGGAAGTTAAATATGTATTTCCTCTATAGACTTACTATACAGTATAGTTGTAATGTTGCACATAGTGTTAATTTCCAACACTTTTCACTTTGTGCATACGTTAAAATATATCTGCAAATAATTAGTGCCAGACTTGATTGAATGTAGAAAACGGAGAAACGTACCACACTAAACATACGAGTACTCATGACAATTTTCTGGCAATCGAATGTGCATTTCATTCAAGTTAAAGACAAGAAATGTAACATAAGATGAAATTATTTCTTTGGTGGCGTCCTCTTGGTCGTCGCTGCCGTTTCTGTCTGTCAATAATGTATCAGCATAAAACCTTAATGATTAAATTGAAGGGGTAACAGCAATTGCATATTGGCAGAATAATATAAAGAACATAGCAGAAGTGTGTAGGATGAATTATTATATTTAGAATTTTATCATCTGTAATCTTGAACAAGTTGAGTAGGCAGGAGTGAGAAGGGCTTTGTGACCATCTTAGGGTTCAAAACACAATGAAATGAATCAATGATTGGAGTTATGTATCCTTTGTACACATACAAAACGTACCATTTAAATATATCCAAAAGATCGTGGGGTTCCTTCATAACCGCAAAAAATCCGCCATTTTGTTCCAGCTTCGATAATTTTTTTGCATGCTTGACCAATTTAACATATGTAAATCTAACACTTTTGCTGAAATTGTCACGAAAATGCCAAGAAAACTGTTGTGCCCAGATTGATTTGAAATCCCCACGAGGGTCATTTGAAAAGTTTCCGGCCTTTTAAAAAACACATAATTCAAGCCAAACAAAAATTTATTTCTGGACATAGTCTTCAGCCAAGTCAATAAATTTAGTCAAACGCTTTTTCCAACCCTTCAAGTCATCAGAAAAAATTCTTTAGGTAAACCTGAAAAAAAAAAAAACAAGTTTACTGCCTCTTCAACCTCGGTATTTGACCCATATTTGTTCCCATCCAGAAATTTTTTCAAGTTGGGGAACAAAAAGAAGTTACTCGGAGCTAGGTCTGGTGAGTGGGGTGTTTTTTGAAGCAATTCGAACTTCAATTCGTCCAATATCACCATTGCGACCATGCATGTGTGGACTGGCTCGTTGCCTTGATGAAACAGCAGCTTCTTCCTCGCAAAGTGTGGTCGCTTCTTCTTGAGTTCCATCTTCAATTGGTCCAGAAACACAGCGTAATAGAGTCTGTGAATGGTTCTACCTTTTTGAAGGTAATCAACCATAATTACTCCACGGCTGTCCCAAAAAACTGTCGCCATCCGCTTTTCCGCCAGAAAAAACGATCTTTGCTTTCTTCGGAGCTGGTTCCCCCACCACAATCCATTGAATTGACTGTTTTTAGTCTCCGGAGTATGATGATGAATCCAGGTTTCATCGACAGTAATTAATCAGCGCAAAAACTCGGTAGGATTGTTTTGGAACAGCTGAAGAGTCTCGCGCGACATATCCATCCGGACGCGCTTCTGGTCGGTCGTCAACAAACTCGGTAACTATCACGCGGATAATTTTCTCATGCATAAATTTTCATGTAAAATCTTATGCATCCATCCAGTTGATATCCCTTAAGCCTCAGCAATTTTCTTAATGGTTACTCGGCGATCTTCCATCACGGTTGTATGCACTAAACTAACGATATCTTCCGTTGAAACATTTTTTGGACGTCCGAAACGTTCATCGGTAAAAATGTTTGTGTGACCACGTTTGAGCTCGGCCACCCATGTTTCACGTTTCTTTCTGAAACTCAACAGCGAAGCAAAATTAGTAGGGCTACAAATCAATGAAAAGAAAACAAAGCTCATGACGCAGCCGAGGAAAAATACCTCAAATACACAAAATATCACACTTGGCGAATACAGCATCAAAAATTTGTGTACTAAGGCACCAAAATAACGAAAACTGGTAATGAAAGAAACGAAATACGCTGAAGAATACAGCTCGCAAATAAAATATTTTATTCAGTTTTGACGATCTTCCAGATAAGCTGCATACACAGGAAAATAAAGCTCGAAGTATACAAATCTGTGAATAGACCTGTGTTGCGCTATGGGTGTGCAACATGGACCCTAATCCAAGCATCCGCAAATGTTTTGAAGGCATTTGAGCGACAGGACCTGAGGCGAATAATCGGAGCGGAGCTAGACGGGGACCAATGGCGAATTCGATACAACCATGAGCTGTATGTAATTTTTGACAAAACGGAGGTCTCAACGATTGTTAGACTGCGAAAATTGCAATAGGCTGGCCATATGGATCGTATGGACGAACAACGGATCCCAAAAAGGTATTTGTTGGGAGAACTGAAGGCCGGGGACCAGTGGGGAAGCCGAGGAAACGCTGGTCTGACTCGGTCGACGAAGACAGTTCATCGCTGCTCGGATTTCGAAATTGGAGGACGCGGTCAATGGGCCGAGACAGTGGGAGGCGCTATCTACTGGAAGCGAAGGCTTGAGATGGGCTGGCGTGCTACGAAGAAGAGATGAGATGGCTTTATCTTACTTGATTATGATCTGATTTCTATGAACCTTCATGAGCACAATGATCTTATGTTTATATACATAAGTACGTTATTTTAAGAGGCTTAAGGGTACCTTAGCGATTTTATGGGGGGAAAACTTAAAATTTACAGATCATACTATTATGTACCAACAAAGTTGCGTGGATTTTGATTTCTGTAATATTTGGTTCCCTTGTATTTATTAATACTTACCCCGTGAATTTTTGGGCTTAATGGCATCCAGTTGTCTGCTGGAGGATACATACAAATTTATCGTACCCTTTGCCTCCCCTGATACACATATGCAAATTTCCGTTTCATATCTTTTAAATTCTAATCAAGAATTTTTACTTGAAACTCATTTTGACTGCCTTAAATTAAAAAAAAATTGTGGTTCACTTCACTATATAGGAGACCTTCGTTAAAAGACTTTAAATGTTAGGTAAAAGCCGGACTTTTTAAAGACCACAACTGCTGAACTTTCCGCTAAGTTTACCATTTATAGCTTCTATAGATTCTAAGAAAAGTTGCTGTGATGTGACCATTACTTGTTCAAATAATTAAAAATATATTCAAATTTTTACCAATAACAAACGCCATATATTATCGCCAACTGAAACTTCAATTCCTAAAGACATGACAGCGAAATAGACCATACAGTTCAAAGAATTTATAAATAACATTTTAGAACCAAAATAAACACATTACACTCAATTTTAAATAGTACTCCGCAGCATGCGAGCATACACTAAACGCACAATATGTGACATCTTTCCACTTAAGCATAGCTATAGGTAGGAATATTAGTGAGCATATGATTGCACTACACGAGTAACACATTATAACGTAAAGCTTACGTGTGATGCATAAGTCATGCATTTTTGACCAATTGCCAAATAAATAGTACATGAGATTCTCCTGATCGTTGATCATTTCGATTATGTGAACTAAATTTACAGGGTGTTTTACAAACAGCTTTTTATAAATCTGTTAATTAAATAATTGTAGCCCGACACAAATCTGCTTCATATTGTGCATCCTATAGTATTCTCATAGGAAGTGTGGAGTGTAATCAGTTGTCAATTGGCTTACAAAAAGGAATAAGACTGACCTCGCCATGTATATCGGTTTTTACGAGAAAAATGACCAGGGCGGGTTAATATAACATACGGAGTGCAGTTACTTAAAAAGTGATTGACCTCTGGTCCATAATTGGCCAAAAAGGAAAATAAGTATGAAATAGGTTGTGATGGGCATCATGATGATGTCATCAATATATTGTAGAACAGGATTTTCTCTCCTTGAATAAACTCTTGTACTATAGTTGTTGACCTTCACTATAGTAGTCGAAGACTCAAGGGCCATTCTTTAAAACAAAGAGCCTATAAATGCACTTCTATTGGCTTATCAGGTTCCCAAAAGATGTTATTTGATTCAATCTGTTGTGATCGTAGTACCTTCGAATGCAATAGTTTATTATTTCCTAAGTTGAATTTCAATCAGTATATCGGAGTGCCAACTTGTATAGTGAAACCAAAATTTTGAGGATCGGTATCCGCATGAAACAATAAAAGCGCACTGTAGAGCAAACACAGGCCCTTTAGATCTCATCAATTTGATAGGAAGGAACAAGAATGAGCAATCACAGATGTCGTTGATGAGACATTCATGTGCCCGAAATTCAACCGCGTTATAATAACGCATATCCAGCCTCAGTAGTCCGGTCATAAGACACGTTTCACAGGTCTTGATCAAGGATAGATCCCTGGCCAACAACCGATATCACTTCGATGTTTCGTTGGCCCTGTGTCGTGTCGTAAAGCAGGCTTCAGTCCTTCAGGTAGTTCCTCTGATGCCGCATTAGATATCCTGGAACTTGAAAAGGGGTTTCAGCTTGTTCTGAATATCCACCCATCTAGCGGAGCTGAAGGCGCTCCTAACGTCGAGTGTTACAAACAGAACGATCCGTCGCTTAATGCGGCCATATGTTTCTGCCTTTTGGACAGCACTCAATACCTCTGTAATCGCATTGTCCCTTGCAAATCTTCCTGCAGCAGAACACCTCGCCAAATCTCTCGACGTCCATCCTCCCGATGTTCCACCCAATTGTAGAAGGAGACATCATGGATCTCAAGCAGAATGTACTGATGAGCACTGGCTGAGGAGTCCCCTAATACTCTCCAATTGTATTTCCTCCGTACTAAGGACTCCGAAGTGAATGTCACGTCCGGTATGGTTCTTTCGCAGCCAATACGGCAGAAAATCGGCGTATTTCCGGTATTTAGTGCACCAAGCGCTGCCCTAGCCAATATTTTTGGGACAAATTTTCACTGCGGATCTGTTTGAGGCATGCCCCATTCGATTGCTTTAGCAAACGAATACGTTGCCGTCTGCGTTCGAGACAGCGCCCTCCACAGTATTAAGCTTGGTTGTGGAAAGATGATTTCGATTCGTTCGGCGCTAGGTACACACTAAAGAAAGTAGTCCCTGAGCACCAAGCCCACACGAAATCATCCCCCGTCTACAGCTCTCCGCCTGGAAATCACTGTTCTGAACCCAAATGACAGCAGCACTAGTTTCATCAGGATACGATGATGCAGAACATTTATCATGGTGTTGCTCACTCAGCAGCATAAAGTCGACTTTCATGTCCCTGAAGCAGGTTTTGGGTGGTTGAACTGTGCTGTATGTTTAGTTTCAGGACGCAAGTAATCAAAGTTCTGATTTTACCATAGCTAGGGCTTCCTAGATTAGAAGTTCAAACCGCACGTTAATGATTTTAAGGCAGTCAATGAGCGGTTGTGTGCGATCTGTATAAACGCGAAATTTTTCAAAATCTGGCTGATAAATTTACCCGCTCCGAACGAAGAAACGAGGCAAACGTTCTACAATCACCTGGAAAGATAAGTCGTCTCATTGCCTACAAACGAAACAAAAATAGTTCTAGGTGATTTCAACCTAAGGTTGCCAATGTGCTGTTCATTGGGGAATGACTGGGAGATATAGCCTCCACGATGAAACAAATGACAACGGCCAGCGCCTGATTGAGTTTGCATGTAGCAGAAATCTAGTCATACGTTCGACTTGCTTCCCACATCGACGCATTCATAAAATGACCTGGTTATCATCGGATGGCAACACACAAAACCAAATCGATCGTGTTCTGATCCAACAAGTTGTGCCTCGAGCATACTTGACGTCCGTACATACCGAGGAGCCAATTGTAACTCAAATCACCACTTGATCAAATCAATCGATCGATGTCGTATGTCAAAGGCGTATTCGGCGAAGATCAGCCTTCTTCAGAAATTTGACATCGAAAGGCTCCGAACGGCGTCTGTAGCGAAAAATTTCACCATAACCCTCGGCAATTAGCTAACTCCCATCTTATTAGAAACAACGCTGCAAACAGTTGGTGAGCTATGGGTGGAAGTGAAAGCGGCAATTAAGACCGTGGCAGAACAGACGATCGGACATCAAGCCCGGCGAAAGAAATGATTGGTTCGATGATGAGTGCCAGGATGCGTTAGATAAGAAGAATCAGGCGTACAGGCAATATTTAGGTAGGAAAACCAGGATGAAGAGAGAAGATTATGAAAATCTCAGAAGAGTAGCGAATAAGATCATAAGAATCAAGAAGAGAAAATACTCTGACGACCAATTGAGAAGTATAGATGTAAGTCTAGCGAGCAACAATGCAAGACAATCATACAAAGTTTGAAAGGAGGTTATCCGCCCTAGACTATGCTTCGCCGTGATGACGTTGGCAGCATCATCGGTGATGAAAACAAGATTAAGGATAGGTGGGCATCATATTTCAAGAACCTCCTTAATCTCCCGCATAGCTCTAGAAAATCGGAGCCCATAAATATCCCCGGAGAGCTTCTATTGGCCCCACCTGCTCTGGATGAAGTTTGTTCCACCATCAAAGCCCAAAAGAAAAATAATGTACCGGGCATCGATGAGATTCCAGTGGAGCGCATTAAATAGGGCGGCAGCGGTGTTCATAAAGCTGTCCATAAAGTCATCTAGCACATTTGGCAACAAGAACATATGCCGAACGAGTGGATCTAATCAATTATATTCCTTATCCACAATAAAAGGTGACAAGCTCCAGTGCGAAAACGATAGAGGCATATCACTACTTTGTACGGGGTACAAAATATTTTCGGAAATCTTGGAAAAAAAATCAG
This sequence comes from Odontomyia ornata, assembly GCA_963969285.1. NCBI lineage: Eukaryota > Metazoa > Arthropoda > Insecta > Diptera > Stratiomyidae > Odontomyia > Odontomyia ornata. Next base: position 59,220,757 of record OZ017741.1, on the reverse strand, counting down.
ATCATATGCCAATACTTGTAGTATTCTTGGGGAGTATCAAGTGGCCTTACTTCAGGTAGATCGACGATATACCAATTGTATACAGCAAAGCAAGTTCAACATAGACCTATACCAAATCTTCGTTGACTTTAAGAAAGCATACGCCAGTATTGATCGTGACGTATATTACCAAATAATGTTTGGCTTTGGCATCCCAGCCAAATTAGTCCATCTTACTAAAATGACAATGACGTCGACAACCTCTCAAGTCTGCATCAATAGCCAAAACAACGATGCCTTTGACACAAGTATTGTGCTAAAGCAGGGAGATGGGCTGGCCCCACTGCTATTCAATTTGGCTCTGGAATACGTCATTGAAAACCTAACTGTCGATACAAAAGGTATGTTACGAGTATTATACAAATTAAGCTAAGTGGTAGCCTGTACAGGCGACGTCAACATTTTGCCGCGGTCGTTAACAATCGCCAAAGAACTTATCCCGAAACGCAACAGCGAAGCAAAACTAATAGGGCTACAAATCAATCAGAGCTAAACAAACTTCATGACGCAGTCGAGGATGAATATCTTGAATACACAAAATACCACACTTGGCGAATATAATATCGGAAATGTGGACAAATTTGTGTATTTAGGCGCCAAAATAACTAGAAATGGTGATGAAAGAAAAGAAATACGCCGAAGAAGACCGCTCACAAATAAAATATTTTATTCAGCTATGACGATTTTGAAGACACAGGAAAACAAAGCTCCAAGTATACACCTCTATGATAAGACCTGTGTTATGGTATGGCTGTGGAACATGGACCCTAACCCAAGCATCCGCAAATATATTGAAGGCCTTTGAGCGACGGGTCCTGAGACAGATAATTGGAGCAAAACTAGATGAGGACCAATGGTAATGGTGATACAACCATGAGCTGTATGAAATTTTTTTGACGGGCTGGAGGTTGCAACAATTTTAAGACTGCGGAAGCTGCAATAAGGTGGTGATGTAAATCGTTTGGACGAGCAACGGATGTCCAAAAAGGTATTCTTTGAGAGAGCTGAAGGACGAAGGCCAGTGGGGAAACCGAGGAAACGCTGGTCTGACTCGGTTGACGTTAGACAGTTTATTGCTGCTTGGATTTCGAAATTGGAGGACGCGGTCAATGGACCGGGACAGTTGGAGGCGCTTGTTTCAGGAAGCGAAGGCCCGAGAGGGGCTGTAGTGCTAAGAAGGAGAAGGAGAGCTTCTTGGGAAACCGGACATTTCGCTGATCCCAAAACGTGCCTAACATCCAGTCTTGGATCTGCATCCTTGCAAAGGATACAGTGTGCCTCCTTTGTACACACTTTTCTTTTATGTCCCATTGTACCGCATTTGTAACATAGGGAATTCCTATTGAATCCTATGCATACTTGTGCAGTGTGGCCATCGACAGGACATTTGAAACATTGAAGATGCGCTGGACTTCGCCGTATCCTGCAGACAACCCACTCCATTCTTACTTTGCCCTTTATCACACATCGTTCGACGTTCTTTTCGCTTAAGTCAACATGGCCTAGTGCTGTCTCCATTGGTTATCTGGTGTCTGGCTCGCTTTGATCCTGCCTACGCTAGAGAACTCCCTTTTGATAGCCGTTCTACCTCTCCGCCCAATCCGTGACGCAGTCAATGTATCTCACTTTGATCGTTGCTATCGGCTCGAGCGAGGCTTTAGTTCCGCTTTGCCGCGGGTTTTCTTTTTTGCGCCACAGAATCCTTCCTTATGGTTGGTTTTTGCTCCAAATTCGACCAGTATGTGGCATGATGTCATCGGTAGTACCGCTTTAATGGCAGTGTTGGTGTCTTCGGGCCTTCAGATATTCCACAGTACTTTTGGCTAGGATCGGCCATCTTGGAGTTTTACAAGCAGTGCCTGCTGCCAGGGTCTTTGTCGGGGCCTTTTTCTCTCCGTTTCGCATCAGGTTTTTTTCTTTTTGGGTGTTCATGCGGACGTTATTTGCCGGCACTTTTTGAAGGAGTTTCTTTACGGATTTATTTGCTCCATTTGTCAGCGCTGTCTGGAAACCCTGGCGTCCCACGTTCGTCAAGTGCCTCTTTCTTCCTTCTTTTATTCCGATATCCTTCGATTGGGCTAGATGCCATTCGTTTATTAATGTTTGATAGTGGAGCTATCTACGCGTGCCGTTTAGGCTGGGACTTTAGCGTTTCTTTAGCCTTCTGCTCTTCTTCAGCATTCTGGTCTTCTTCAGCCTTTAACCTGCTCCTCTAGTAATGCCCTATGCAGTCTAGTGTCTTCTTTAGATCAAGGAGTCCAATATTTACTCCTATGCTGATTTTTGGCAAGTCGCATACAGATTTTATTCTTTTAAGAACATATCCCACTCTTCCGATTAGCCTTTCTTCTTCATATCGCTGCGTGGCAATTGTACTTTAGGACCACCTTTCTTGGGAGAGGTTATCGGCTTACGTTTCCGAGCACAGTACTTTCACCACATTTTCGACGTTGGCGATGAAATCACACAACGGCGCTTTATTTGTCTGGTCACTCCTATCTTTTCCGACATTGATCTCTTTGTGGACTTCAGGGTGGTCTGTCAACATTTCGGGATTTAAGACCCTTGCTTTAGCTGCTTCGGTAGCGATCACAGCAGTAAACATCGAGTTCTTTATGTTTTTTATATTTTCCCCCACCGCTCGAATATCTGGCGCGTTATGCAGAGTTTCCCGCTTTTCCTTTTTAGGACGTTCTGGCGTTCGCATCGTTTTTTTTGCTCCGCCCGAATGCCGCGGGAATCTCAGTCGGGGCAAGGCTGTCTGTTAGTCTCAATTTTTCGCCCGTCTTCCTTGTCATTGTATTCATCATTGTTTTTGTCATCGTTAGTACCGCTCCTAATGTGCTGTAAATACCGTGGTAACAGCCGCTGGTTGCACGTCGTTGTTATTATTTTTACTTCCTTTTTTTTTAATTTCGCTTCAGTTTTAATTGCCTGATTTTTTCTGCTTTTTTCAATTGAATCATAAAATATATAATATTAAATTGAATCTGATATTGTTTTTTGATTGAATATTTTTGATTAATAATGTACAAATTTAGAGAGCCATTTGGTATTAGCATTTTGATTGTTTGGAATTTGCCTTACATTCTTTGAAAATTTATAATGATTAAAATTGCATAAAGCGCTTTCAACTTTTGGCTTTACACATAAAAGCGTGCATTACATTGTCTGTTATTGTTGATTGCGATCATATCATACCCCGTCAATCGATTAGCATGATCGTTTAGGTAATTTTCTCGAAGAATGTAGGGGAGACTGGGGCTAATTGGCATAAGAAGTAAGTTGGCACTCAGCTCCTAAATTTTCACGCAGAAGTATCAGAGCGCTGGCGTTTGTATGTTGTGATAACTTCATTGTGTTTCATTTTCACCAGTTTTCAGTTCAATGGAAATCACCCATCAGTGAGGATCTTCCATTTTCTGTTTTTCTGCCTGGTGAGTAAATTTTTTCATGTACAGTTAATTTCGGTGAAACATTATGTGATAATGTCAGCAACGATTTGTGATTTAGTGGCTCATTGTGTTTATATCTACATGTGATAATCTTTTGTTTCGACGTTATGAAAGAGTGAGGAGGCCATTTTGTTTCGAAAACACTATTGGGGCTTGTTGGCATGAGTTAGCCCAGGGTTAGTTGGCACAGGCTAATTGAATTATGCCAATTAGCCCCAAACTTCCGATGAGAATCTTTTTATTTAAGAAATCAATAGACAATAAATTACCATTTATATGTTTGATAAATTTGTTATGAATAGGATAACCCTCCTACTATTTATTTAAAGATATAAAAAACACTATATTGCTTTTGTAGATCGGTATGGTAAGGTGTTACAAACGAAAGTCCAAGCTCATATAATTCAGGGAAAAATTCTGGCTCGCGCCTCAGATAAATTTGCGATCCCTCTTCGCAGCTTAGCTAGACATTGCTAAAAAGAAAGGGAATGTGATGCTGCAAAGACTGCTAATGTGGCTACAGCTTTCAATGCTGCAGCAAATGCTTTGGCTCCAGCTTCATCTTGTGGATACGTATTGCCGAGAATGGTAATTAGGTACCCTCTTATCTTTATATATATTTTCATGCTTTTTAACTGTAATATTTATTGTGACCTTCTAAGTTTCGTATTACCGGCTTATCAATAACCTTATTTCCTCGTACAGGTTTTTACAACCAAGCAAAGATTGCTGCTGTCCGAATATTTGAAAACGGCTGCACATGTGTACTTTGGGTTGTCGTCTAAAGAAGTCAGAATTTGCATATCAGTACGCAAAAGCAAATTCTATGAAAATACCTGCTTCATGGAACGATAATGAGATGGCGGGACAGGACTGGTTTTATTATTTTATGAAACCACACTCAGGTTCATCTCTACGTTCTACAAGTTCCAACAAAACAAATGTTGCGAGATTTTTTGCATTGCTGAAATCTATACTTGACAAAAATAAATTAGAGCCTCAAGATATTTACAACGTAGACGAGACAGGGATCACAACAGTGCAAAAACTAGACAAAGTTGTTGCACGCAAAGGATTTAAACAAATTGGACGTGTAACCTCTGCTGAAAGAGGAACAATGGTGACGCTTGCAGCGTGCATTTCAGCAAGAGGAGCTGCAATTCCTTCTTTTTTCGTTTTCCCGCGAGTTAAATATGAGGGCCACTTTGTCCAAGGTGCACCACCTGGCTCAAATGGTGATGCGAACAGATCAGGATGGATGATGAAAACTAATTTTATAAAGTTTGTAAGACATTTCATTCATTTCACGAGATGTTCGAAGGAGCGACAAGTACTACTTCTTCTGGATAACCACAGCTCACACTTGAGGCTCTCGATCTGCTTGAAGAGAATGGAGTGATTGTAGCCACAATTTGCAACCCCTAGACAGAAGTGGTTTTGGGCCACTCAAAAAATATGTTAACTCAGCATGCGACGCTTGGATGACCACCAATCTAGGACAGACTATGTCCATATATAATATTCCCTCAATTGTCAACATGGCATTTCCGCTTGCTATGACTCCATTTAACATAACAGCTGGATGTCGAGTTAGTGGAATACGCCCCTTCAACCCCGATATATTTGATGATGCAGAATTTTGATCCACAACTCATCGCCCACCTCCTCAGGAAGAGATAGCGCACATTTTAACACCTGCCGTTTTGACGGAATCAGCTTATGATCCTTCACCACACTGGACTGCACTAGCCTCAAAATCCAACCAACTTATTCAACCTCAGGAAGTCTGTCCATAACCAACAGCAGGACCACGCAAGCAATCTAATCGAGGAAGAAAACTGAGGAAAGCTGAACTTCTCACAGACACTCCAGTGAGAAATTCGTTAGCATCTGAAGTACGTAACAGAGCAAAGAAGCCATCTGATAAAATGACCAAGAGGATGAAGACTTGCAAAGCAAAGAATAGGCGGGTTGTCAAAAAGAAATTAGCATTTTCCTCAACGGACTCTGAATCCGAAGGAAGTACTTATGCTGAAAGTGAGGATAGCGGTGGTCAGTTATCTTATGCATCACGTGAAGGTTAATCCTTCACTAATAATGAAAATTTCCATCCGACCGAACAACCCCATAAAAATGATGCTTCCTTACAGAGCACAGGTGTCACAGGACCTGGAGTACACAAAAATGATAATTCAGCATTAGAAGTAACAGATTCTAAAGAGAACAGCCAGTAACGTAGCCAGGGGGGGTCCGTGGGGTCTGGACCCCCCCCGAAAAGTTTTATAGAATATCCAGTCGGGTAGACAGACCTACGTTCTTGTCAAAAGAGCTTTGTAACTATCCTAGGATTAAACACAATCATACATCCAATCGTCGCAGAGGAAATCGCAGAGGAAATCGCTGAATTATTTCAGAAAAATCAATAAATCCGTTCAACACAAAATAGCCGCCATTTCGTTTAAGCTTAAATAATTTCGTTAAATGCTCTGTTAATCAACATATTCAGTTTAAACTTTACCCCCAAAATTTTTAATGCAAATCTGAATAAAATTGTAGTGCCGAGGCTGGGTTGAAGTAACTACAATTGTACAGATAAATATCAGCAAGTGATTTTGTCGTTGTAATTCTTATAAATCAAATGGCTACATCTCACTTGTTTATAATCTGCTTTTAATGGAATTTTCAGTGCATAAGGCAAATGTCTTGGTGCACAGTGTGGGTAATTTCAAGAAGTTTAAGGGTACCGTTATGGTTTTATGGAACCAAATATAAAATTCACAAATCATACTATTACTAACATAGTTATGTGGATTTCGATTTGTGACTTATTTGTTGCCTTGTACTCGTAAGGACCCACCTCCTCGTTTTTTCAGATTTTTCAAAGGTGTCCAATCGCAGGGGGGGGGGGGGGGGTTTGTTGGTAGACACAACATTTTTCGTACATTTTGGCTCCTCCTGGACCCTCTGATTCAAGTTGACTTTTTGATTTCAGATTCTTGAAGTACTCACCAATACCTTTATTTTGATACTCCACTGGACTACTTTTAATGAAAATAACATTTTGAAGGGCCAGGTCGGCATATGGGGGACCTCATGAACCTTTGAAAATGTTTACTAGACCTGAACTTTTTATTGATCAAACATTTCAACCTCCCCACAAAGATTGATGCTTGTAGCTTCTAGAATTTCTGAGAAAACTTACTGCGACGCACGGATGGATTAACAGACAGGATACGAAATGGGTAGATCTTTGTGAAATTCGTTTTATAAAACCTTAAAAATACGACAAACAATAGAGAAGGATTTTATTTGAATGAAACGTGCATGGAAATGAACTTGCTATAATAGGGATTGTTAATAAATTTTTTTTAGAAGTAATTCTATTATGATATTACTAGTATACAGATTTTATGTAATAATTTCACCATCATAGAACAGAATCAGTTCCACGGAATTTGTTGCTTTCGTGGAAAATGAAAGACGCTTTCAGCTGTGATCGTTTGAAACACAGAGATGACTCATTTGGTGTTCCTGTTCATACGAGCTCAGTCGCTTTGATTTCTCGTGCTACTTTGCTTACATTGGCCGCATTGATACGAGGAGCTAAAAATGGGATTGTAAACAGCTAAAAATGGGATTGTAAACAAGTTTGACGCTAATGCTCTTTCTTTTACACGTCGGCGTGGGGTTATGCGTGTAAACAGCCTGCTTTTCGAGCTACTAGTCGAGCTGCGTCGTGGGCATCGGAACGCAGCATAATTATTTTCGCTCTTGCCTGCCACCGCATAGTACCGGTACTCGCTGCTAGCAGAAATTTGGGTGTCACTTGAAATCCTCTACAGTCTATGTGTCTAGTCTAGTCTGTTGTTGTTTTTTAGTGTTCACGGTGCCCCTTGTCACCTGTCAGGCCTTTTCGTTTCGCTACCAAACAGTGTGTTAGTGTGTCTCCTTCTTCTTCTTCTTTTTAGCACTATAGCCCCTCTCGGGCCTTCGCTTAGAGATAGTTAGAGTATTGTGTCTCAGTGATCATTAAATTGTGTATTTATGACTTAAATTTTTTTTGTGTAGTAGTACTCGTACAATCATGAAAATATCTACAAAAATAACTACTTTCTTCTCAAAACAACAAAAAGTTTCAATAGGTAAGTTTAATGCTGCAACATATTCTGTGTGATTCCTCGTACATTTCCAATGCAGTGCCACCACTGCTTGTTGGGTCTCACGCAAAAGCTTTGAAAGTATTGTAATATCCAATTGTACGAGTATGCCTATATTTTTGGTTAATAGTTTTCCCGAAAAGAAGTTGCAACTGCTTATAATCGTTTAAATATTGCAATGTATACTCGATTTTTAATTGTGCAACTGTGGTTTTGAAAATCACAACTGTTGGGCTCGATGGCAAACTTCTTTATTTAAATAATCCAACTAAATCCAACAATTAACTTTTTAACTATTAATAATATTCCAGTATTCTGGCTGTCACTTTTTTACTTACTAGATCATTTACACATATTTCACGTGTATGTATCGCGATATAGACAAATGTTACAATCATACTGCAAAACCTTATTCCTATCGTACGAATAGGCCTAGACTTTAAGCCCGTTGCGCACTTTGGCTGGATATGAAAATTCACATATTTTAAGCTCCATACATAAATATTTGCAGTTCATGTTTTTTTTCTAGGGGATCCTTCATCATCAGAACTGCAAGAGTTTACAGAAACAATTCTCTCTGAAAGCTGTGATGAGATACTTTCGGGAAATACGCCGCTCGAGCCAGGCTTGCATTCAACACTTATGTTACCGAAAACTATAGCGACGTCTGTAAGCCAAACGCAGTCAAAAGATATTCTGGTATCAGAGGGTTGTGACTTCTTATGTTTCCAACCGGATACTTTCGACGTGGCAAGCATAGAGAAGCATGGAAAATTGGATGACAATTTGAGGAAGAATATTTTATCGACCAAAATAATACCCAGTCACCCATTTAAGTATCCTTCAACGGAAGTCAATAAAAAACAATTAAAATTTCAGCCCTGCTGAGTAGATAGGTGGCCTTGGTTAGCATACTCCAAAACCGAGGATGGTGCATACTGCAAAGTGTGCTTTGTATTTTATAATGAGGCCTGTGGAATGGGTAAAGGCAACCACGAAAATCCTGGATCAAAAAAAAAATTGTCCAATCTAGGATAAAAGAGCAGTACCCTAATGCAATATATGTGCATTATGTCAGCCACAGACTTAATCTGGCATTGTCTGATTCTATGTCCACATCAAACGTCAGAAACTGTTTAGATCTCATAAGAGAAGTGGTTTATTTTTTTAATGAAGAATACCCATGCCAGTCAGACACTAAAAGATGCGATCCAGGTACACATACCCGAATCTAAAAAGAAAAGGCTGCTTGGTATATGTGAAACCAGATTTATTGAACGTCACACACGTTTGCTAAGTTTTGTTGAATTGCTAGAACCCATTTGTATTAGTCTTGAAGAAATTTCTCAATCTGGCCGCCAAAGTTCAGGAACAGCTGGTGCATTTCTTTCAGCCACAGAAAAAAGTAGTTTCTTGATTTCTTTGTTGGTGTGTGAAAGGCTCTTAAGTGTCACGCTCCCATTGTCAATATACCTTCGAAGTGTCTCTTATGATTTAGCTAGTGCTGTGAGATGTTCAAATGACATTATCTCTACTCTGCAGGAACTGCGCAATAACGCTGGAGTTGAGTTTAAAAAAGTATTTGTTTCCGCCTCGAAGCTATCGAATGACCTTTTCGGTGTTGAAATCCAAGTCCCAAGGGTCAACAAAAGACAAACTTGCAGAGAAAATCCCCCAACAAGCTCAACTGAGGAGTACTACAGAGTTGCAATATAGATACCATGCTTGGACAATGTAGTTGCAAGTTTAAAAGAAAGGTTAACCAAAAATGAAGACATTTTGACTGCCTTTCAAATACTTCTTCCTGGTTTTGCCTCACCTAATAATGCCAACAAGCTAGCAGCCTTGTCACCATTCTTTGACGACAAATGTTCTTTGGCGGCCCTATCAGGAGAGTATCAGATTTGGTGTCACAAAATAAAAGCAGTAAAGAGGGAAACTGAAGTTTTGAGGTTTTAAAGCTGTGTGACAAACAATTTTCCCCTAACATCAACAACCTTCTCGTGATTTTGGCAACAATTCCCGTCACAACATCAAGCGTTGAGCGTACATTTTCCACAATGAAACGAGTGAAGACGGTGCTAAGAAATAGAACCAGTAACAATAGGCTCAGTGCTCTAGCGCTCCTGTCGTCACTGGAATATTGCCGTTGATCCAAATAATGTGTTGGACATTATGGCAAGGAAAAAGGACCGGAGGTTGTGCTTATAAATCTTGTTATCATATAAGTTTGATTTGACTTTTTTACATGTTTGATTTTAGATTAAAACCAATAAATGCTTTTTCCAAAGATTACGCTTTAAACTTAAATAGAATGATTTACTTGTTTTTGTATGTTGTATTTTTTCTGATTTGATGTTTTCTGAATGTTATAAGTATTATTTTCGGAATGTTATAAGTATTATAAGTATATTATTGAGCAATAAATATAGCTTGAAATAAGTATAAAGTACAGGCAATATTTTAATTAGTTTATACAAAATATTATGCTAAGTTATATTGGAAATGTTTATCCTTTTTGTATATAAGACGCAAATTTGAGTGGCGGGGCTTACTTTGTACATATTAGTTATCATTCACTGCAATAGTTTTCTTTATAGGCATACAATTTAAAATATAAGTGAAAATGTGTGTGTCATTTTAAATTAAACATTTACTTTTTACATTAAAGTTTCATAACAAAAAGTTCATCGCTGCTCGGTTTCTGAAACTGGAGGATGCAGTCTATGGACCGAGGCAGTTGGAGGCGCTGTTTGCACGAAACGAAGGCTCCAAAGGGGCTGTAGTGCTACCAAAAAAAAAGAAGTCATAACAATTCATATAAATTATATTACTTTTGTGTGAAAACTACACGTCTGTAGTCGTCATTTTGTTCCTTACTTTTAAAAATTCCTGGTTTCTCCCTTACTGACACTTTTGGCATCAACCATCATTTGGACCCCCTCCGAAACAGAATCCTAGTTACGTCACTGAGACCAGCAATATAAATGAAGCTGAGATGCGTGATAGACCCCAATACGAAGTAGGAGGCTTTATTTTGGTGAAGTATTAGACATGCAAATATCCAGGTATGATTCTAGACATCTGCACAGATACAGACGACGTTTATGTAACGACTATGAAAAAACATCATAAATACTGGAAATAGCCAGACATCGAGGATCGCCTTTGGTATAAAAAGAGCAAAATACTGGGGAAACTTGATCCTTTTAAACAAATTAGTAGTAAGCCAATATTATTCACTGGTGACATATAATGCTGACAAACCAAATTTTTAGAATGTTTCCTATCCGTTTACTTGCTTTGCTACTTTCTTGATTAAAAAAGAAATAAAATACTTTTGTACTGAACTGTACGTTGCTTTTCCTTCAAAACCTAATCTTTTTCAGGTATGCCAACTAGCCCCTATAGGTACTCCAACTTACCCCATAACTGTATATATATATATATATATATATATATATATATATATATATATCTATATATATATATAAATATATATATATATATATATATATATATATATATATATATATATATATATATATATATATATATAATATATATATATATATATATATATATATATATATATATATAAATATATATATATATATATATATATATATATATATATATATAAAAATATATATATATATATATATATATATATATATATATATATATATATATATATATATATATATATATATATATATATATATATATATATATATATACGAGGTGTGTTCAAAAATTATCGCGAATTTGGTTTTTTTCAAAAATTATTTATTTATTCATGAATATCTATTTTGTCCCCTTCAAAGTAATCCCCATGAGATATTATACACTTGTGCCAACGGTTTTCCCAATCTTCGAAGCACTTCAAAAAATCATTTTTTTAATCTTGTTCAGCTCCTCCTTCGATGCCGTCTTTATCTCGTCAAGCGTAGCGTAACGTCGTCCTTTCATGGGCCTCTTCAGTTTAGGAAACAAGAAAAAGTCACAGGGGGCCAGATCTGGGGAAAACGGTGGCTGCGGCATCATTAGTATGTTGTTTTTTTGCCAAAAAGTCGCGCACACGCAACGATGTGTGAGCATGGGTGTTATCGTGGTGCAAAAGCCAATTTTTGTTCTCCCACAAATCCGGGCGTTTCTGGCGGATTGCTTCGCACAAATTGCGCATAACTTGCAGGTAATATTCCTTATTGACCGTTCTTCCCTGTGGCAAGAACTCATAATGCACCACGCCCCTGCAATCGAAGAAAACTGTCAGCAAAACTTTCACATTCGACCGAACTTGGCGTGCTTTTTTCGGTCTTGGTTCATGCGGCAGCTTCCATTGAGATGATTGAGCTTTGGTTTCCACGTCATAACCATAAACCCACAATTCGTCACCAGTATGACCCTCTGGAGCAAATTTGGTTCGTCGCGGACAGAGTTTAACATCTCATTAGCAATGTTCATGCGTTGCTGTTTTTGGTCGCAACTGAGCAATTTTGGCACGAATTTCGCGGCGACCCGTCTCATGCCCAAATCGTTGATAAAAATCGAATGGCACGAGCCAATCGATATGTTTAGGTCCTCAGCAACTTCTCTAACGGTGATTCGACGATTGGCCAATACCATTTTCTCCACTTCATTAATTTTTTCGTCTGTTGTTGAATTGCTCGGGCGTCCGGCACGCTCTTCGTCGTTCACATCTTCTCGGCCTTCTAAAAACATTTTGTACCACCGATAAACGTTGCTTCGGTCCAAGGTAGCTTCTCTGTATGCCACAGTCAACATTCGGAATGCATCCGCGCACTTAATTTCGTTTTTCACACAAAATTTGATACACGTTCTTTGATCCATTTTTTTGAATAAGTAAAAATCGAAGACGATTGAAAACACGTGCAAGTAAAGCAGCTATCACCAATCAAGTGAACATTCAAAATGGCCGAGCTTGTCGGCATAAGTGACAGACATGAGTACCAACATAACGCCACAAAAAAATCGAAATTCGAATATACGTAACCCGCGAAAATTCAAAATTCGTGATACTTTTTGAACACACCTCGTATATGTATATATATATATATATATATATATATATATATATATATATACATATATGTATTTACAGCCAGGATGTAACGGCATTTAAACATGGTGGGGGTCGCAGTTCTGTATCAAGCAAATATCTGGCAATGTGCGTTAACCAGCTTAATTGGCCGAACGAAAACCAAATGGCGGCAGTTTTAGGCGAAATCTCGCGATTTCTTTTTTAACCAAAGTACAGCTCCGATTTGGACGAGATTTGGTAAATTGGTTCATTAAACTGCGCGATGAATCTCACAATAAAAATCCGAAGTCGAACAGCTAAAAAATCGGCATTCGCTCTAATGTCGAAAAACGTACAATTATTTGTTACTGTAGTTATGACCAAACCTTTCGACTGATATTCATGAGACTTGGCAATTTGATAGAGACAGTAAATGCTTAGTGAGCAATGAAAAAACTTCAAGTTGAGGTTTCAAATTTCAAAATTACAGCTAGGCAAATTTCGAAATTCACAATTTTCATTCGAATTAATTGAAACTTGATATGATTTTGTTATTTTAGTGATTCTGTTAGGGCTGGTTTCAAAATCGCTAACCAAATTCTTCAACGGGTTTTGATGTAACTTGGAACCATAGGTTACTATATCAAGTTCTTTCACCCTGCAAATTATTATGAAAATCGGATGCTATATCAAAGTGCCAAAAATTTAAAACTTAACCGCACTTAAAACAACATTTTTAGCTGAGATTTAGCAAACTTGTTGATGATCCTCTAAGAAGGATACCTTTTGAAATAATTCAATATCAAAAGCTAAAATTAAAAAAAATGGTGGCCCCAAAATTAAGGAAACAAGCAAAAGTTGTTATATTAGCGGCAAGCATTGTCTTCAATATATTGTAATGGAAATGTTTTGCAATGGCTAACATTTGAAGCATTTATACGAGTCCAACCGAATTTTCATCTTTAATAGTGTTTGACTTTGAAAGTGGTGGTCAGTCAAATTATTATTTACTTATTGAAACTCACGGTGCCTTCGAGAAATATGCCTTTCCAGTTGGCGGTACCAACGTGAATTCTCTTAGTTTGCCTTGGTTCATGATAAATCTACGCAAGGGTGCAGTTTTTCATCAATAACGCAACTGAATATAAACATTTTAAGTGAATTACCTACGGTGAATATATGTTTCGTATTGAAGAATGGAGTGATATATTGAAAAAAAAAAAAAATGACGGGATCTAAGATTTTTAAAGAAGTTAACTCCTTGACTTTTGGTGCTAGAAATGTCAAATAAGATAAGAGACTCCGACAGTGTGGCCGCGAAAACTTATTTAATAATTTAAAACTGAATTCTAATGGTTTTTAAGTGTCTCTTCCCATATATTAACATTAATTTTGGCTGCTAAAATATCTTATTCTTGAAAAATTGACTATCATAAAACGACTTACCTATGTTAACGATTCCATGATTGGTAAGTTCCCAACATGATTGCAACCGCAGTATACTGAGACTATGACTTTGTTTAGGTGAAAAATACCCTAAGGCGGCATCCGTAACATGATAGGCCTGAAATTTTTTCATTTGTTAAAACGCCCTCGGCATTTGTAATGAATTAAATCATATGCAAAGATAAGCAGAAAATGCAAATAATCATAAAATATGATACAAAAAAATCCGTCAACTTACCTGTAAAGAAAATTCATATAACGATGGAAGTAATTGTGCAACTGCTCCTACAGCTTCATCAGCAATATTTATGCAATCAGCTAATGATAATGAAACTATTCGCGGCGTTAAACATGCCCACAGACCAGCTTCAGTAACTTCATTGCAGCCAGCAAGCTCTAATTCGAAGAGTGACTGTAAACAGAATACAAAAGAATCGTTAGTATTATTATTACTTGGAAATTTATATTGAAGGTCTATCGATTACCAAACAAAAATATCCCAATTATAAACAACAATCCCTAAAGTCCTTTAAATGACATTCGTCTTATTTACAATTATTGAGCGAAGTACACCCCACCAAAAAACCAACATCGCAGTTAAAAAATCATTTCAAATTGCTTTCATTCAAGTACAAAATTCTATTTCGAGAATCAATTCAATTGCTTCGCTAAAGTAAAGAGCCAGGCTAACATTTTTCCCAGAATTTCAACACAGTTTTCAAAGCACAGCATCGCTTTCTGCGGAAAATTACTTATCAGTGAAAGAGAAAGTCTTTGATATCCTCATATTTCGCCGTCCTTTGCCAATTTCCTGAAGTACACCTGTCTATTTCAGTAATTGATTAAATTGGAAACTGAATGTACTCTTCAATTTCAGAGGCTTTTCAGTTCGTGTAGGACCAATTGCCTTGAATATATGGACGGGGATATATGTGGATCCTTTTCCTTACCAAAATACGGGATAATTTGATTATTTCCATATTGATTGGAAACAGATATGAGTTCAATTAGTAACGTTCAGCGCATGTATGCTATGATGAAATTCTCGAATATATCATAGAATCATCAACTTGATAACTCCTTCAGCTTTTATCTTTAATAGTGCTACTTTGCTTCCGTCCACTAGTATTTAATAGCCTCCTGTTTCCCTCGAGTAGATTCACTTTGCAAAATTGTGGCCATTTTGCTATGTTTCTCGAGATGTAGTTGTCTTTGCACAGCACATTATAGCGATGCACTCATGCAAAAATTTTACAGTCATTAACCTTTTACTCTAAAATTATATCCTTGTTCTTTAATGGCTCGTACTCAGGTTGAAAAAGGAGCCTTTTCAACCGAAGAGCTCGTGAAGCAATTGAAGATGGAAAGTTTTTCCATGATATTAAACGATGTTTTGATCAGCAATCAAAACGAGTGTCTTCGAATTCTTAAAACTTTTTGTACTTTATCTGAGTTTTTTTTATTTGGGCAAATTCAAGAGTTTACTCGAACTTAACGTGCGTACGCAATATCATTTAATCAAAATTGAATACAAATCCATAAACGTTTCCACTCCAAGCATATACTCGTTAAATTATACATATTTGTACGTACATTTGATCATTTTGCATGGTTAAATGGAGACAGAGGTAATTATGACGTGAAGAGCCTTATAGGAATTTCATGTGGAATCGTGCACACACCTATGGGACTTGCTATCATGATTGCTCGCGCGTTACGTTTCCTTTACCGAGTTTGTCCCACGCTCATTGGCACAAATTAGAGCAGTTTAGTGGTTGACCTACATTCGGTTGGATGGAGACTTACAGAGATTCAGGATGATTTGTCGTTAATTTAGAGCAAATTATGCTCTTAAGGTTGGATGATTAGGAAGATATGGTGAATAGATTGCGGCTATTACGCAGGAGGGTAGTTAATTAACGATGCTTGATGTAATGGAAATACTTCGCCAATTAGATAGGATGAGTAGAGATAGGCACGGCTAAGTTATTTCCTTTTCTATATTAAGATAATTAATCAAAATCAATTTTCTTCTAAACATTCGCTCTTCCATAAATAATACAATATTTAAGCCTCCAATGGTAAAGCTTAGAATGTGTAATTATCCATTATTAATTCAAATATATATTGAAATTGCTTAATTAAAAGTGTTGATTGTTGTAGTAATCGAGCAGTCGCCTAAGCAAACTGCTCGAAAACCTTAATAACATGATCTGAATTTTAATTGCAGATTTGAACATTTAATCATTCCAATTTATAGTTTATAAATTTTAAAATAATTTTTTTATTATAAATGTAAACTTAAGTGATATTTTTTCTCTATATTAAATTTAAGCTTTTCTTTATAATTATACTCTTTATATTTATCTTTTTCTATTATAATTTAAATTTTTCGATATTATTATTTTTCATTAATTCCATAATCCAAATCTGCAATTGAAATATGGACATGGCAACACCTTTTTCCGCTGCACATGCTCGTATTGCATTGGCGAAGGCAATTGTGCAGCGGAATGAACGAGAGGCTCATCGGGTCCCGTTGGACATCTGGCGAGAAGTCGAGGGAGAACCAAAAAAGAGAGTCTACTCTTGATCGCCACCGCGATCATGTCACGAAGTCCTTGGCTTGTCCCCGAGCAAATAACAGTAAACATTGAAAAAGCAAGTATTAAGTTTTATCGCGAGGTATTTACACACGCTTGTGTTCCAATTCGATTATTTTGGGTACGATTTCGCAGCACAGTGCGGATGATTGGAAAATAAATATCACCCCGAGAGTGACGGATTCGTGACGGAATTTTCGTCGAAAAGTTCGCGAAGCATTGTTTTGGGTGGAAAAGAATGTGCACATATCGAGTGAAATAGGTGCCACCAGAAGATTTTATTTTGAGTTGTAAAAAAGAAAAGGCCGGGAAGTTAGTAAATGCGTGTGAAAGTGAATCCATTCTGTGTTCCCCAAAGTGATATTGTGCGGATATATCTGCTAAATACGTCCCCTGAAAACGTGAAAAGTAAGCACAAAAAGAACGACTGAAGACGTTCATGACGAGTTTATAGGAGTGAGACGGAACAGCAGTTGTTTTCGATACGTGCTGGAGATGTAAAATACATAAACGGCAGTAAAGCGCTGTTGTCGAGTTTTTAACCAAACGAATTCAATTTTAAGTCAGTGAATCTAAAGAGAATCCTACAATCGATTTCTGTCAGAATAATGAATCATCCTACCTGTTTCTCGAATTACTTGAATTAAATATTGATTGGTGTAGAAAGTCATTAATAAAAACAGTGCTGATTTTTTAGTGTTTGGAAAGTGAATGCCATTTATGCACAGAGTGTGGGACTCCCAGGCTCGCAAGGAGGCGACTGGACTATCCACTAAACAACTCTTCTATCAACCTGAGAACTTAGCCTGGAACCGTTTGACACATTACTTCGGGCCAGGCCTCATTTTGTTACGCCGTGAGGCGCTTTCAAGCTGCGTCGATCCCTTTCCTAGCGGGTAGGGGAACGGGGAGAGAAAGTGCCAGAAAAGCGATCACCCAGCGTTCACGCCCCCGGTTGCAGTGAGTCTCTTTTATATTTTAGGACTTCCCGAGCATAAAGTGCTACCTGGTTTCATTCGTCTACCGATTCGAGCATCACCGCAACTATACTATCCGGGTCCAGCTCTCTCATTTGCCTGTAGAGGTCCCTACGTAGCCTGACCCATTGTCCTTCTCTGCTGGGCAAAACCAATAATCAGGGGACCGTGACTTATCGATCTTGTGCAGGTAAAACTGAAAACACCCATGCCCGCTCAAAAGCTGGGTCAGACAAAAGTCAGTCTCACCATGCCTTCAATTTAGCCAAGGCCTCACATCCAGGATGAAGCACGCAGTCTACCTTCCCTTCGTGCAATTCACCCAAGACTGCTGCCAATCGTTGAGCGAGCACTATCTTTCCTCGCGGACAACCATCTCCCTTGCGTCCTCGTTTTGAAGCGGATAAATAGCACGGCATTCTCTAGCAAGGAGGGTGACAGGTATCACGCCTACCATAACTCTCACCGCTGAATCAGAGACTGTCGGATACGAAGATGCAATCCTCAGTGCACCTCTTCCTTGGACCTGTGCCAACCGTTTTCGGTATACCTCCTTGCTGAGAGCGTTGCTCCATATTCTGCTCCGTACAGTAGCGCTGAGCCTACAGCACTCATCAAGAGGCATCTTCTTGATGGATTGAGTCCCCGTACGTTGGCCATAAGTCGACTCAGAGCTGATATTCCCGAAGCAGCCTTCTCAGCCGTTCCCCTGATTTGCCCAGAAAAACTCATCTTCGAGTCGATCAGTAGCCCCAGGTACTTCACCGCTGGCTTCGACTCGATTTGTGTGCCTCCAATACAGATCATCTTTACTCTTACTTATGATCCCTTCGGTTTTCTCCAGTGCTAAACTGAACCCGCGAGAAGTCATCAAGTCCCTCCCCCGGCGCATAAGTATGCCTAGCCTAAGTTGCGCTTGTTCAACGGTGCGTCTTGTGACCAGAGCCGCAACATCATCCGCAAAGTCGATCAAGCGTGACTCATCTGGTGTCTCCAGTCTCAGTAGCCCGTCGTAAGACACGTTTCATAGGTCCGGACCAAGGATAGATCCCTAGGCAACACCCGATGTAATTTCCATCCTTCGTTGACCCTGTGTCGGGTCGTTGGGTAAGCTTCGGTCCTTTAGGTTGTTCCTCAAAAGCCTCATTAGATATTCTGGAACTTGAAAAGAGGTTTCCAGCGTATCCAGAATATCCACCCATCTAGCGGAGTTGAAGGCGTTCCAGGCGTCGAGTGTCACCAACAGGATGATCCGTCGCTTGGTGCGACTATATACCTCTGCCTTTTGGACCACGCTGACCACTTCTGCAATCGCATCGACGGTAGAACGTTGCTCTGAAGCAGAAGATAGATAGATAGAAGATAGGTCCCCAGCAGCACAAATCGCTTCAGTGAGTCTTCCCTTGATGAGTTTCTCTAGCACTTTCCCAGCCGTGTCTAGCATGCATAACGGGCGGTATGCAGACGGCGTTTCGGGATTTCCCTTCTCCTTGCTGCTCCACCAACGCTGAGAATTTTATCCGAGCTCAGTAAGTTCACAGGCGAGATTCAACTACCGGCACGATGGATCGACGAGCCTTAAAAAAGAAGTCCGACGCCAGACGCCATATGCACGTGCTCATGCTACTCCAAGCAAGGGAGACAACGGACGCATCCTAAGCCACAAACACGCCAGTAGTCGCCCAAATCACCAACCGAGATCTGCTGGTTCCCTGCCCACTATGGGCCAGACGCTAAGAAATATCGACTGCCATGCAGTCTTAGCAAACAAAAACACGTGAGCCGTCCCCTTCACAGCAATTGGTCGGTGCGCGCTCAGTTTCACGCCTATGCATCCACGAAAGCAGAGCCATTGGCGTGCTGTTAGTCGACACCAGTACAGACGTATCCGTTATTCCACCGACCATCCGATCTTGGCGGCCGCTTGTTAGCTGCCAACGGCTCCGTTATTCGCACTTATGGAAACTGGAAGTTAGCGTTGAATCTTGGGCTCCCAAAGTCTGTTACGTGGACCTTCATCATCGCAGACGTCAGATCACCGATTATTGAAGCCGATCTCCTCGAACACCATGGACTACTTGTGGATATTAGAAGACGAAAGCTCATCAAGTGACCAATTGGGACTGCAGTGGAGGTGAAAGCTCCGTCTAAGGACCAACCACTAGCAGTCTCCTCGACTTATGCAACCATCGGAATTGAATACGCTACAATTCTAACAAAGCACCCCGAAGTAACATCGACGACGACTCGATGCAACGTTAACTGCATGACGATGTATAAACTCGCCACCACGAAAGCCAAATTCAACAACTTGCTGCAACAAAGAATCTGTCGTCCATCCAAGAATGCACGGAGCAGTCCTCTGCACATGATGCGAAAAGCCAACGGCAGTTGGTGTCCTCGCGGGAAATGTCGTGCACTCAATGCTTGCACCGTCTTGGATTGATACCCAATAGGATTTCTACAAGACTGCGTGGCAAGATATGAAGGCCTTCACTGTGATCGACCTACAGAAGCCATTCCATCAGATAGCAGTCGAGTTGGATGACATCCCGAAGTCGGCAATCATAACGCCCTTTGGATTTTATGAGTTCGTCTACATGACCTTCGGCCCATGCAACGCGGGTTGCAGCTGAAGTCATTCTTGGGCATGATCAACTTTCACAGGCGATTCCTGCCACAAATACTACAAACAAACGCCCGCTTTAACAGCTGATGCCAGGAAACAAAAAACGCGATAAATCCGAGCTTGAGTGGACCGAAGAGGCAACAGCAGCATTCAAGGGGTGCACATTGGAGCGGAATAAGGTATCGTCACTCGCGCACCCCGATCAAGCAGTTACATGGTCCCTATCCGTGGAAGCCTCGGATGATGAACTTGGAGCTGTCTTACATCAAACGACCAAAACGGGAAGAGAGCCTCTTGGATTTTTCCCCGCAGGCTTACCGACACCCAGTGGTGCTACAGCACCTTAAACCGGAAGCTGCTAGCAATCCACGAAGCTATCAAGCGTTCCCGCTATATTTTGGAGGGCAGAGTGTTTACGGTGTTTTTGGATCACAGTATGCATTCTGTCAACGATCGGAGAAGGCGTCACCGAGGCAACAACGTCAACTGGACTATATCTCCCAGTTTATGGTTGACATCCGCCTCATTCCAGGTCGTAATAACTCTATCGCGATTATTTGTTTCAGGTTAGTACGATTTCCCAAATCGTCTTCTTTTGTATTGTTTTAGCTCAAAGAAACGAACCTGAGCTCATGGCTTTGAGAGAGGATCAGACGAACCAACTCGAGTGGAAGAAGCAGAAGCTGGCCGATTCTACCACACTTCTGCACTGCATCGTGACCAACGGCAAAGTCCGACCCTACGAACCGCACTTTAGATCAGCAATCACATAAGCGATGCATGGCATGGCATGACCCACCGCTTCTTCTAACCGGCCATGAACAAGGACATCAATAATTTTGTACGAGTTTGCATGGCCTGCCAACGCAGGCCGGACGTCACCGATACATAGTTATACCTCGCCAGACGCCAGGTTCGAGCACCTAAATATTGACCTCAACGGACCACTGTCCCCGAGCGATGGTCACATGTATTGCCTGACCATCATCGACAGGTTCACGCTTTGGCCTGAGGCTGTCTCGCTCCAGAACATTTATGCCACATCAGCCACCGGGGCGCTTATCAATGCCTGGGTAAGCCACTTTGGAGCGCCGGCACGGATCACTATCGACCTGGGACGCCAGGTCGAGAACCAGATCTTTGCTGAACTGACCCAGATTGTGGGAATCAACCACCTGCGGACAACCCCTTCCCCCAACGGAATCATCGAGAGATGGCATCGTATGGTTCAAATTGACATCCGTTGCCATGACATACCCAAATGGATGATCGGGTTTCCTCTCGTGCTCTTAGGCTTGCGTACCGCGTTGAAAGAGGACATCGATGCCACACCCGCTGACATGGTCTACGGCACCAGCTAACGATTTCCTGAGGAATTCTTCACCGCATCGCAGCCAAGCACCAACGACACGGATTTCTTGCGCGATCTCAGGTCACGCATGACAGAATTTTTATCGAACGACACTGTGCATCACACGATCCCCCTGGCGTTCGTACACCAAGCGTTAGGCACCAGCACGCATGGCTTTGTACGAAACGACAAAGTCAAGTCATCGCTGACGCCACCATATGACGGTCCGTACTCTGTACTGAGCAGGATGGAAAAGTACTACAAAATGAGCGTCAATGGATATCCAGCCTCAATATCAATTGACAGGCTAAACCGCATTCCTCACGCCCTAAGCCAGCACGCTGGTGAGGCCACTCACCAACAAACCGACGGCAACCACCCGCAGTGGGCACAAGATCCGGCCACCCGTACGACTCGAATAAAGGTATCGTGGCCAAGCCACTACGGGGGGGAGTACATTGAAACGACATCTTTTTTGTCAAATCAACTTCGATCTCCAACTGCCGCAACCCCACATCAAATCAACTTCAATACCCAACTGCCACAGGAGCATCCCAAACTCGCAAATCTCAGGGGAGTAGGCAAATAAAATGAGTACATCAGCCTAAGTTTATGCTTGCCGCCATGACATAGACAACATCATCACTGATCGACTCAGGAAAAATAGGCATCCGATTTCAAGAACTTCCTGAATCCTCCTCCGGAATATCGGAGCCTATAGATATTTCCGAGGACCTTCCATTGGCCTCACAACTTCTGGATGAAATTTGTTCCATGATGAAAGTCCAAAAGTATAATAAGGTGCCCGCATTGATGAGATTCCAATGAAGCTCATAAAATATAGCAGTAGTGACGTTCAGAAAGCATCTAACACATCGAGGATAAAAAAAAAATGCCGCGTTAGTGGAGCCAATCGATTTTGTTCTCCATCACTGAAAAAGGTGACAAGCTAAATTGCTAATACTATAGAGGCATATCAGTACTTTGTACGGCGTGAAAAATAACAAAAATAATATCAAATAGGACCGGATCATAATATAACAGTATTATTGGAGAATATCAAAGTTTTAGAGCAGGTAATCAAAATAACAATGAAGACGAAAACCTCCCAAATTCGGATCAATAACTAACTCACCGATTAAAATGACAGAAATACCGTTCTAAAACAAGTAGAAAGGTTGGCTCCATTGTTATTCAATTTGGTTCTGGAAGTCTGTAATATGTCATGAAAAAGCTATTTGGCGATACAAGAAGTACCTTGCTATAAAAATCGAGCTAAGTGGGAGCCTATGCAGAGAACATCAACTTCTTGTCACGATCCGTTAAAACTGCCAAAGAACTCTTCTTGAAACTCGACAATGAAGCGAAACGACACAATCGAGGAAAAATATTCAAAAAATCACACAGTGAATACAATATAGTTCGGTCTTCACTGGAAAATGTGAGCGAACTTGTGTATTTAGACGCAAAAATAACGAAAAACTACAATAAAACGGAATAAATACGCCGAAAAATGCAGCTCGGAAATAAAAAAATTGTATTCAATTCTGATAACCTGGAAAACCAGCTGCATACAGAGGAAAACAAAGCTCCATGAATTCAATTCTATGCTAAGATTAGTGCTACACTACGGGTATGAAATATGGACCCTCCCTTAAGTATCCGTAAATATATCAAACGCTTTCGAGAGAGGGGTCCTGAGGTGAAAGTTGGAAGGAAATAAGAAAGAGACTGATGGTGCACAAGATACAACCACGAGGTTCATGAAACATTTGACAAGCCAGACATGTCATCGATGTCATCGATGATAAGACTGGAAGCTGCGAGGAGCTGGCCACTTGAATACTAAAAAGTTTTCGTTAGGATAATTGAATGGCGGGGATCAACGAGAAAATCAGTGAAAAATTGGTCTCTGCCGATGAAAACAGTTCATCGCTACTTAGATTTCGAAATTGGAGGACGCGGTCGATGGATCGATACAGTTGTAGGCGCTGTTTTTTTTTTAAGTGAAGGCCCGAACGGGGCTGTAGCACTATAAAGAAGAAGACAAGGCTCAGAAGATGAGTTCTTCATATAAGAAGCATTGAGAAAACAATTTGAGAAAGCATTCACTCTTATGAAATTTGGTAAGCCTAGCTTACTTGGTAAGAAATCTTGGTGTAAAACATGTGTTGATAGAAGTTTGGGCATATAAAATAAATTGAAATGATTCTTTAGCCTGTAAATTTTCAACAAGAAAATATGTATCTCACAGTGCTCGGTCCTCACTGATAGCTGAAGTAAAGCAATGGAAGCTTACTATAATCGCCTAAAAAATGATACCATCGGAGATGTGTACAAAACTACCAAAATAAACTGAAATGTTCTTTAGCATTTCTTCACAGCATAACAGTGAGAAGAGGAGAATTTCGGGAGTTCCAATGTACTACTGTACAAGTTTCATCAAAATAAAAATTTATCCTTCTAATATCTTTGAGCTTAGCATATAAATATCAAATCATAAAGAGTCTAATTGATATTTTCTAAAATGCGAACAGAATAATATAATTGCAATCAAAACCCTTCATAAATGAATTATCAAAGAATCTATAACTGTAGAATTTCATGTTGGGTATTGTTATGCTGATCTCTCCTATAAATGTTTATCTGCGTTTCAGCAACATTTAATACTTATCTTATTATCCTAAACATCCTCTATAAAACTTGCTTAGTACCCAATCAAACGATAAAATTCTCAAGAGGCTGTTTTTGAAATGATAAAATACTAAGTAAAAGCTATTTGCCTTTTATATCAAACATTTTCCAAGAAATTGTATACAAAATTACATTCATCTCAAAAAATAGATGGATATGTCCTTATAGAAGACAGCACATATATCGTTTTTGTGTATATATGCATATAGGTTTATTTTTATATAGTCCTATATGAATGAGTCGCTGCTGTCATAACAAGAGATTTTTCAAATATTGTTTTGGGATCTACATATATAGGTTCTATTAAAAGTTTTGCTATGCTAGAAAGATTTATGTTGATGGCATGTTAATATTTTATGTATGTGTAAGTTTATTCATACGCGGATTCTCTGACATGAATGGGGCTTAGCAAGTGCTGATATATGTATGTGTTTGACATCAAGATTTATGAAACAATTACAGCAAAATAAACCAGATTAGAGTTCGTTCGGTCGTTAATGTACTCAAACTGAAAGGATATGTTCAGCTTGTTTTTGCATAGGAAGGACTATCAATAGACCTTGAAATGAATGTGTATAACACTATGGTAGGTAAAATATAGAAAAGGTCATTGATAATTAGCTTAGGACAAATTGTATTTTAAGCTCTAATATGAATAATTTACTAAACCACAGAAACCTCTCAAGAAACAATAATGTGAAATGAATAATTTGGTTACATCGTTGCAGGATAATCAAGATAGAATAGGCAAGGTTCAGATAAAGGTTCTATGAGGACCAAACATTACTTTAGTAGCTTTCTTCATGAATGAGCTGGTGTGAGGACAAAATAGTAGGCTAAAAATGTAGTCTTTCTGCAAAGTGGCATATTACTGATGATTAAAGGAACGATTTTCCTCTTTACTTTAGCATACGCACGTATATTTTTTCGTTTTTTTCGTATGTGTGCCCGCCATAACTGCAAAAAGTAGACGAGTCCTCTTTTTGATTAACTATTTGTGTTGGTGTCTATTAGGTCCGATTGAAAGAAATGGAACTTGAACAACGGTAAAGGAAATTTACAGATAAAAAGAAATAATTGTTCGACTTTTGCATTGATTTATCGACACAACTGATCGATGCCTGTCTTGATTTCAATCATTAAGGTTACTGATGAAGTTTGCTCAGGGATTTATCTTTGGTCCCGACCTGAGGTACGTATCTTACGATGGGCTACTAAGACTGTAGATGCCAGATGAGTCGCGCTTGACCGACAATGCAGATGAAGTTGCAGCTCTAGCCACTGAACGCGCCTTGAAACAAATGCAACTTAGGCTAGGTATGCTACAGCGTGGTGTGAGAGACTGAATGACTACTCGCGGATTCACCTCTATGCCAGTGAAAACTAAGTGGCCATCTTGACAAAAAAGAGAATCCCTAGAGTAAGGATGAACAGTATTGGAGACATACTAATCGAATCGAAGGCAGCGGCAAAGTACCTGGGGCAACTGATATGCTCGAAGATGAGTTTCTCCGAGCAAATCAGGGCAACGGCTATGAAGGCTGCTTCGGGAGTATCGGTTCTGAGTCAACTTATGGCCAACGTAGGAGGATCGAACTG
Organism: Odontomyia ornata; assembly: GCA_963969285.1. Classification (NCBI taxonomy): domain Eukaryota; kingdom Metazoa; phylum Arthropoda; class Insecta; order Diptera; family Stratiomyidae; genus Odontomyia; species Odontomyia ornata. The sequence continues at coordinate 59,194,763 of OZ017741.1, read as the reverse complement.
ATCAAGATCACGCCTCATGATGAGTGCCGTAGGGTCAGTGCTACTGTATGGAGCAGAAAAATGGAGCGACGTTCTCAATAAGGAGGTGTACTGAAAACGCTTGGCACAGGTACAGGATTGGATCCGACAGTGCTTGAGGATTGCACCCTACAGTCTCTGATTCGGCGATGAGAGTTATTGCATTCGTTATACCTCTACCTCTCCTTTCTAGAGAGCGCCGCGCTATTTACTTGCGATGAAATGAGGATGCGTGGAAGACGGTTGCCCGCAAGGAGAGACAGCGTTCACTCAACGATTGACAGCAGTTTTGGATGAATTGCCTGAAGGAAAGGTTGACTGCGCTGCTCATCCCGGGACTGAGACCGTGGCATGGTGAGACTGACTTCTATCTGCGCCAGCTTTTGAGTGAGCGTCAATGTTGTCAGTCTTACTTACTGGTAAGCCACAGTCCTCCGATTGCCTATGCCTCCCATAAATTTTTTGCATGCAAAAAATTGGACCGGCTTCGATGAGACCTCCACAAGGAGGTGAGAGAGCTCACTCCGGATAGTATTGTAGAAGTGTTGCTTGGATCGGTTGACAAATGGAACCAGGTGTCACATTATGTTCGGGAAGTCCTTAAAAAAAGAGACTTATAGCCAGCTGGACACGCTAGGCCTGAGGGATCGCTTGTCTGGCGATTCCTTTTCCTCCTCCTCTGCTAGAGGAGGTTCCAGGCTGGGTTCTCAAGTTGAAAGGGGTGGAATTAGTGGGCAGTTCCGTCACTCACAAGACTGAGAGCTCCCACATTAAGTGTATAAATGGCATTCACCTCACAAGCACAAAAAAAAAACACAAATGTTGAAAGAAGTAGTTATAAAACCTTATCGGATTTATTGGAGGATTCGGTCCGAGCTCATTAGTCTCTATGAATAAATACCAGCATAATGAGCCAAACGGTGTTGTAACAAAATATGGAAAGAAGATCAAATCAAAACTGCAGTATCTGATTCTATGGAAAGTCCATAAAACACGAAAATCGTCCATATATAACTTCCATGAAAATGATTCGATTTCCTTCAAACTTACAGAGCATTAAGGCTGCTGAGTCTAAGGGTATCCATACGATTTTATTGAGTTGAATGCAAAATTTGAAGATCATGTAGTCTATGTGGAGCAGTAGTTAAGGAGACTCTATAATTCGTGCGTGCGAAATAGTTTGTAGTAAAAGTTGGTGCTAGGTGAAAGAGTCCGCCCATGTCACTGCCAATGCTAGTTTGTCAGCGTATGCCATGCGTCCCTAGACCAAGTCGTTTCCAGCTGAGCATCCATCCTCAGCTCGATAATGCAGCATGACGGCGCTGCAGTCTTTAATGGATATTTCCATTCTTTTTAAGCTAGTACACATCGGCTTCAATATTTTAAACTACTGGTACATTGAGATCTATCCTTTCGATAGGGAATTCTGATGAATTAATGATCTACAATATATCAACATCGATTAAATAATTTTTGATTAGTAAGCTGGTCATCATCTATGAAAATTCAGAGAATATATTCTCTTAAATATTTAATGTTTCTTGCTTCAATATGTGAAGGTATCATACATACTGAATATAGACCCTTTTAATTGCGGGACTGAAAATCAAGGAATGAATCGATGTGCGAAAAGTTGTTCCTTGTGTATCTTTAATGCAATGGAGACAAAGAGGAAAGGAGTTTCCACCAAAAATGCTCACGGATCTTTAAATTTAGTTGGGGTAATGCAGCAATGATAAGGTTCTTGAAACATATGTAGTAATCGAGCAGTCACACAAGCAAACTGCTCGTAAACAATCTTAAACCTATAAGAAATTTTAATTGCAGATTAAGAAAAAAGATTTCATTACCTCCATTCATAGTTGTAATTTATAAAATATTTTGTTTCTTTCTTATTATCATTATAAGTAAATGGAATGTTATAATATTTGTCTTTATATTAAATTTAAACGTTTCCCCTTAATTATATTTTTCATGATATTTAACTTTTATTATTATTTAAAATCTTTTTCAGTTTTCTTCACTTATGTAAATTTTTGAAAAATTTTAAATCTGCAAATTAAAATTTCGGACATGGGAACACTGATTTAGTGCATTACAACGGGGTATTATATCACCGAATGCAATCAAACTCAGTTGATTCGATTTACTGAGCAACATGAGGAAAGAAAAAGAAGAGATCTGGACGGATCGAGAAGTCGACTTACGACTGCGACCGGGAAAAGAAGGAGAACATGGCCGCCTTGCAAAATACGTTCAGTATGAAAAGTGTTGGTAAAAGTGCCGTCAAAATCATTTAAAATGGGATATCACATTCAAAAGTTTTAATAAAAAACAATTTCCAATCATTCACTCTTTTAACTCCAATACATTACCATCCCCCTGTGGAATTGTGCTCCCAAGGAAAATTACATTTGCGTAGGATGGGAACAACGTCTTTGGCGGTGACCGTGTCTGTCTGCCATTCGTTTTGAAATTTGCTTTGTCTTATTTGTTGGCCATTCGCAACGATGTGATTTCGATTTGGAATTAATTCGGGAAAGAGTTTGCACGGCATTCGTGTTTAAATGCCTCGTGACAGCGGAAAAGTGCATGACGTGGCGCGACCGCCCTGAAAACCGTTTCCCAGTAAAGTGTTGCATTGGTTGCACGATAAACATCGCATCAAATGTGCAGTGATGATGATCGTTGGTCGTTTTTGTGCGGATTCTCAGTGATAAAGAGTGATATGGCAGACGGTTAACCTGGACGTCACGCTGGCCAGCAGATTTGCACGCAAAGGCCACCTGTACCGCGACCACGACATCCTCACAGATTGCGATCCGTTGGATACTCGGACCGGAGACTTAACCAGCAACGCAGCCAGCTGCAGTGGGGCCTTTGAAATTCGCGTCGCCCCTTCGCTGCCGCGGACCGCGACAATCGACACAGTCATCCAGCTGTCGCGAGTGCTTGTATTTGGAGAGAAAATTTCAATTGACCGACGATGTGTGAGATTGAAGAAGTATTTAAATTGCAATTAATACAAGTACATATGCTCTGAGTGAAATGGCTATATTTTTTTAATTCACAATATTAAGCAATTCGAGATTGCAATAACACCTAAAGAGCTATGACAGGGCAGTGCTTGTTTGATTTTAAATTTTCAAAGATTTGAAGTTTTGTCCCGGCAAGAACAGCTTGAAATCATAGTATTTGTTCCGAATCAACAAGAAGTGGTGAGTGATTGCTTTTAATTCGATTTTGCCGTAGGATATCATTGGCCGGAAACGTTCATATTCGAAATCATCAATTCGGAAGCCGAACTGCATTTTATTAATATCAACGTGAGTGGATTCGTGCGCTTGACTAAGGAAATCTATCGATACCAACGTCTCGTGTATTTTTCACGTCCGTAGCCCAAACTCGCTTCCGTTTCTTGCATTGCGATGAATGGTTCATATTGTAGTTTTGACTAAGGATAGGGTCTTCTCAAAATCAAGCATAGCACCGCAACAAAGTTAGTGAGAAGGGAGTAGTCAACCATACTTGTATAACCTTAACAAGTTTATGTATTAGAGCAAAGAATTTGCTGGAGTTCATAACTATGACTAACCTTCAATTTTTATTACAAAACCCCCTGTGATTTCGGTAATGTGTGGTTGCTCAGTCGTCAGATACCGGAAGCGTGTATTTACGTATATATGACGGTGTCCAAATAGATTTGTTTTGAAATGAAACTTAGTGGCGTTAAGACCACGGATTGCGAACATTGATATTCCAAATTGGTAAAAGTCAACTCTCAGGCAGTGAATCGCTTATTATATATTCAAATTGCATTTTTGCTTTCTGTTTGTCTACCACGGAATGAGAGGATCGAAGGAGTCAAATGCTCAATTATACAGAAATCAATTTACATTACCATCCGTTATTTTGTTTTAATTTTGATGTCATTTCAAATGTCGAAAGCGTAATTGCTAAATTTTTTTTTCCAAGTTTTACACATACAAGTAAACTTTGATTTTTGAGACTAATTACAGTTCGTCGAAAAGAAAGCTTTTACGAGAAATTTCCGTTTAACCTTTGTTTTAAAACACGCAATTGTGTATTATTATTTAGCATCGGTATATTTAAAATAAATGAATTGTTAAAATTTAAAACTCGGTCTTTCCCTTTCACTTAACCCGACCGGTTATAGGACCCGCATTGATGGCAGGCTCTTCCTCTAATATGTGCTAGCCATCGGGCGTGCTCTTTCTTTCTTTGCTAAACAGGGGCTCTTGCCGGATAAGCTGGCCTTCCGCTCGCGAGCCTATTTATGGTATAGTGTTATGTGATTCTCTCACATAATAGTATGATATAAATTTGCCACGCTCATATTTTTCATTTAAAGGAAAAATTCATTCAAATTAAGTTTGTACGCTTACGTTTGGATTTTGATCCGGTTGGGAGGGTGTGGGGGGCACCGCTACCATATGAATGCCCCACTTTTATTTGTGGGCCATAAGGATCGTCGGTAACGACGATGTCTCCGCCAGTTCATCCGTTTTTGCCCTGCCTAATTTGTTCTTCGAACAAACATTGCAACCCTTAGTAGGTTACCTCGGCCTCGACACCAGTCGATCGGCATTTTTAGAAATTTTTTTGTAGTGGGTCCTTATCCTAGGAGAAAGAACCCGCCCCGGCAGCAGGCCATCGCTGCAGTCCTGAAGGGACATTACATTAACTATTTTCACTACACATACTGGAGAAACAAAATTGAATAACTAAATCTCGTTTGAAACAAAATTGAATATCTCATACGTTTTTTACTTCAAAAGCAGATTGTAAAAGAATACATTCTTATACAAGTCAAGCAGACAGAATTACGCTCCTGTTAGATGAGTTTTGTACTCAATCTTTGATATGCAAAGATTTTTGCTACGCAACTACTGAAAAAGTATGCATATAAATGATAGCTTTAAAGAACAATTTTTACTCTAATTTTTGCAGGTACCATTATGTTACAGCATGGAATACATCATTCAGGGGACAAATCTCAAAAATTTTGTTGTTGTAGTACTACAACTCCTTTCGGGCCTTCGCTTAGAGATAGTTGGAGTGTCTGATTATCATAACCGAATGTGTTGGCACTCCAAAAGGTGATATGGTCAGTATCACGCTTTGGCCGTGTCTCCGTCCATCCAGCTGTGACACACTTTGAAGTCTCAAAAATATATAAGTTGTATACCTTTCCGATCGAAAATGTAGTGTCTGGAATAAGCGAAAGCCATAAATATGAAAACTCAAAAACAGATAAGGTAGTTGAATCTCAATGTGGTGAGGTGGGAATGCCTCTAGAAGAGACGTCAACTGGTGTTACCGGTGTCAATGATTTCACTTTTCGACTGCCAACCACACCATGAACAGGTGCGTCAAATGCAAAGAAATTCATGCCCAGGTGAGTTTAAACTGCCTAAGATGGAGCCTAAAGATAAATTTTACTGCATCAACTGCAGCGTTTTCAGTCAGATGCTTAAATTAAGTTTCCTCCAAAATTTGCGCTAGTACTGAGGACCTGCCAACATTTTCAAGCACGGGGTATCTTTTGCACTTGCCCCTAGAGGACCAGCAGACAATGCTGTAAATAATGTAAATAACGTAAGTAGTGACAATGAGCTGCTTCTTAAAATCTACCACCAACTTTATCTTCAACAGAAAAAATCAAGCAAGGTTCAAAAAGTAGCTTTGTTTTTAAACGTTTAGATCCCTGAAAGGTCTCAAAATTACTTGCCACTCAGTCATATTTCTATGAATGAACTTCGTCTCATCTCGATGGACATCAATTCTATTATCAATCTACATCAACCGTTCCTTCAGGCAATTCATCCATGTCTGCTGCCAATAGTTGAGTGAGCGCTATCTCTCCTTGCGGGCAAATATCTCCCATGCATCCTCGCTTCGATGCAGCATGGCGCTCTCTATCAAGGAGAAGTACAGGTATTACGCCTGCAATAGCTCTCACCGCCGAATCAAAGACTGTCGGGTGCAATCTTCAGAGACTCTCGGATGCAATTCTGTACCTACGCCAAGCCAGAGCATACAGACTAACAAGCAAGTTCACCAGCTGATGAGCTCAATTAAAAGAGAGGTAAAATGTTTGAATCAAACAAGCGATCAACTTGCACAAGATAGAGAGCGCGTTTATCATCACTTGTTTCCATTTGAGATGAAATCTGAAAGCGTTATCTACCTGGGACTAAGCTTTTATGAGAGAAATCGATTTGCTGTTGTGTTTGCACGTACGTTCACTTAATGAAAGGGTTATTTTCACCCATCTGATTAAAATGAAAGCTCATCGTCTTGCATTCCATTTAAGCACCTAGGTAGAGCAATATTTGCCGATTCAATCTCTTTCTTACATTTCGCCATGAAAGCGTTTGAGAACGCTTATACATACATCGATCTATAAAGGTTGAATACCGTTAGGTTGGGAATTTGTTCTATGTGAACTGGCTTGTTAGTTCATACGCTCTGGCCAAGCGTTTTCGGTACACCTCCCTATTGAAAGCGTCGCTCCATTTTTCTGCTCCATGCAGTAGCACTGACCCTACGGCACTCATCATGAGGGGTCTTTTCGATGAGTTGGGTGCTTCTATATTGGCCATAAGTTGACTCAGAACCGATACTCCCGAAGCAGCCTTCATAGCCATTGCCCTGATTTGTTCAGAGAAACTCATCTTCGAGTCGATCAGTAGCCCCAGGTACTTTGCCGCTGCCTTCGATTCGATTAGTATGTCTCCAATACTGTTCATCCTTACTCTAGGGATTCTCTTTTTTGTCAAGATGACCACTTAGTTTTCACTAGCGCTGAAGTGAATCCACGAGCAGTCATTCAGTCTCTCACACCACGCAGTAGCATACCTAACCTAAGTTGCACTCGTTTAAAGGTGCGTTCAGTGACTAAAGCCGCAATTTCATCTGCATTGTCGGTCAAGAGCGATTCATCTGGCAACTATAGTCTCAGTAGCCAATTGTAAGACACGTACAATAGGTCTGGAACAAGGATAGATCTCTGAGTAAACTTTATCAGCAACCTTAATGATTGAAATCAACACAGGCATCGATCAGTTATATCGATAAGTCAATACCAAAGTCGAACAATTGTTTCTTTTTAACTGTAAATTTTCTTTACCGTTGTTAAAGTTCCATTCCTTTCAATCGGATCTAATAGACACCAACACAAATAGTTAATCAAAAAGAGGACTCGTCTACTTTTTGCCATTATGGTGGACCCACAATTTACGTGCGTAGCTGAAAACCTATTCTCTCATAGAAGCTAATTAAAAAGAGGGGAAAAATCAACCAAGAAAACTGCAAAATTACAAATGATATAAAAACGAAATATGACTTATACTCATTTCTGAAATATTCTACATTAATTTTATAAACGAAAAACAAATTGATTATTCCTAATATAAATAGATTAACTTTATCACTAAGCTAATATAAGTAAGTAACGACATTATTAATTTAAACGCTAATATCTCACAATCTCACCTGTTCACACTCAAATCTATAAATCGTTATAATATATTAACCTTAAACCAATATTAAAACCAAATAATATTCCTAACTTTAAGTTTCATGCATTTGCTCCATATGCTCACATTGATATTTTCAGTGCAATAACTTCGTCCTTAGCACTTTGTTGCACACATTCAAATAAATATTTATCGGAATAATAAATTAATGAATTTCCCAAAATGTTAATTCAAGTTATTGCAATATACGAGCATGACGATTTCCTTCTAACGAAAAGAATCACTAGAAATCCATCATCTACTTAGGTTACTCGTATGCATACATCATCCAAAATTTGTAATTTATTCTGTAGTCTTCGCACCTACTATAAAGAATCTACTCCGACGTGATATGTTAAAAGGTTGTGAATATGTTAATTTATGTATAGGCTTCACGCAAGATTTATTATTTTTATCCCATACACCTGATTTTCAAGTCAGGCTAACAACCTTTAATACAAGCATAATGACAGATTATAAATGATATTTGTCAAATATGTCACCTTTGATTAATTTATTACGTGTTTTGTTTTCGCATGAAAAGCGAAATAATAAACAGGAGATTGAAAACTAAATGATTGAAATTCAGACTGAAAATTATGAGTGCCAAATGAAATTAGATTTGTATGTATTCTTTGAATAGAATTCAGGCTTTGTGTTTTATAAATTTGTAGAATTTCTACACGCACTGATGATTCACAATATCATAAAAACGTCAACAATCTTTAGAATCATTATGATGCCTTTAAAGCTGTGAAATGTGAGTTATCTATGATGCTGAAATGAATAAATTTGATGTCTACTCGTATGATATTCGCGATTTTCTAAACGGTAGCGATTAAGTAGTGGTTAAGTTTAATAGTTTCCTCTATTGAAAACTCGAAAATATCGAATATTAAACAATTGACATCATTCAAGTGGGTTCCTTATCTTGAAGTGGCCATCACTATAAAAATTGGGGAAGCGCATTTCTACCAAAAGCTACAATGGAGACAAAGCTCAACTTGATGCCCCCCAACGACATATCCTCCATAGACAGAAAAACTTGTGAAAAATTCACAAAAAAAAAGAGCTAAGTAGACAGGAGTATACTACTATCAGAAGACCTTTGCACTCAACCTATGAAATCCAGACATTTACGTTACGCAACTAATGAACAAATACAAAGTTTCGCAAAATCTTCTACTCCAGCCGCCATTTTGTTGTATTGTGCCATGTTCAGGGTCTCAAAGATGAAAATTGAAAAATTTTCAAACATCAATTACAATCATCAAATTTTATTGGCAAACGTTTATTGCCTGTTACCACACCATTGGAATTAATCAATTCATCGTTGAATATCATCATCAGCCTAAATATAGAAACCGCAAGAGAAAGAAATCCAAAGGCATTGCAGGACTAGCAGCATGGAGGAGCATCATACATAATTTTAAGTGAACAATTCCTCAAAAGCAAAGTGGAAAAAAAAATTAACAACTGGCTAAACTTCAAATAGTGGCAAATAAATTTTTGGTGGCTGGGAGGTGAATGTCATTTACGCATTGAGTGTGGGACTCCTATGCTCGCAAGCGACTGGGCTACCACTAAACACCTTCCTTCTCAACCCGAGAAGCTAGCCTGGAATCATTTGATACATTACTTCGGACCAGGTCTCATTTTGTTAACTTTCTCTAGCGGAAAAGAAGAGGGGACGAGAAAGTGCCAGACAAGCGATCCCCCAGCCCCAACGCCCCGGCTGCTGTGCATCCCTATCATCAATTAGGACTGCTCGCATATAATGTGCCACATGGTTCCATTTGTCATCTAATCCAAGCATCACCGCGACTATAATACCCGGAGTGAGCTCTCCCGTCTCCTTGTGGAAGTCCTGTCGACACTCGGGGAATCGTGACTTACCAATCTTGTGCAGATAAGTCTGAAAAAATGCATGTCCACTCAAAAGCTGGGTCAGATAAAAATCAGTCTCACCATGTCTTCGATTTAACCACGGCCTCACATCCGGAATGAGGCACGCAGCCCACCTTCCCTTCGTGCGATTCATTAAAGACTGCTACCAATCGTTGAATGAGCGCTGTCTCTCCTCGGGATCAACCATCTCTTTCGGGTCCTCGCTTCACCTGCAATTATTTACGGGAAAACCCCGTTCCATAAGAAAGAGTTAAATATGCTCAGCAGCAAGTCAAGCCAATGGTGATAAACAAGTTTCAACACCTCAGCTGGAATACCATTGAATGAAAGGACTGTGTCTTCCAGTTCCAGCTGTGTGAATTGGGAGCATTCGATTGCTGTTTCACCGTGCGCAGCATCAACACTGACGGGATGGACGGGGAAGAGTGCCCACACTATTTTGCCCATCTATGCTGCTTCGTGTATGAAAGGGCACCAAGCTTTTGCATAACTAGCTTATAGCCACGGGCCACGGATCTCTGTTCACACATTATCAACTAGATCTCGCCAGCAGCGAGCCCTGCTATTGTTAATCGATTCGCGAAGGCATTTTCTGGCCGACTTATAAGCTGCTAACCGGTAGCATGCCTGTTGAGCCTCACGCCAAAGCTTGTGACCTCCCTTCACATTTCAGTGATTTCCTTCGACCACAAGTATATTGAGCGCTTATCGTATCGGGGTTTCGACGGGACACAGAAGCGTTACAAGCATTCGTAATGATGCTCAGATTTGTGTTCACCATGTCTTGATCTGTGAGTTCTTCTCTCCCCTGCGAATCACTCTGTATCGAACACCTGCCGTGAGCACCTCGACGCAGCTTTCGACGTCCATTCTTCTGATGTTCCACCCAATTTTAGAATTTCGAGAGCATGGACGTCGGGAGACAACATTGCGAATCCCAAGCAGAATGCACTGATGATCACTAGCTGAGTAGTTCTCTTATACTCTACAATTGGGTATCCTTCTTACTAAGGACTCCGAGGTGAAAGTCACGTCTGGTTTGGTTTCTTTGCAGCTAATACGGTGAGAAATCGGTGTAGTTCCGGTACTTAGTACGATGAGCACCACCCTGGCCACCATTTCTAGGATTTGTTTTCCCCGCGGATCTGTTAAAGGCATGCGCCATTCAAATACTCTCCATTAGTGTCTATACTAAAATCGGCATGTCAAAACGATGCTCAGGAATGCAGGTAAAGTGTTCATATCCTCCCACGACTCTTTCATTCTAGATACATCAATCAAAAGGTCAAAATTATTAAGCTACAAGGGTCGAGTTAAGCCAGTTTTGACATATGGATGTCTGATTTGGTATAATAAGAGTGCTAGTACAATGGAAATGTAACGAAATGGAATGGCAATCACTGAAATCAAATTCAAAAGCTTTTTATTCAGTACAAATCATAATAAATTTTCAAAAATATAAAGCAAATTCCAAACAATAAAAATACTAAAGCTTAATGGCCCAAATGGCTCTCTGAATTTATATATAATTAAGTAAAAACCTTTAAGCAAAAAACAATATTAGATTCAATTTTATTAACGTTATTGCCTATTTTATGATTCAGTTGAAAAAAGGAGAAGAAACCAACCAATATTTTTCAAAAATTAATTATAATTTTTATACAGCAGAGCAGTGAAATTTTATCTTACTTCTAATATGTTATAGCCCAATGCTAATTAAAAAACCTTATCTTGTACAAAAACAATGCTATCACAATATTCCAAACATAAACGATATACCTTATCTCTAAACCTAATATAATAAACATAACATATACCTATCCTAAATATTGAAACCTATCTCTAATTCGCAACATAAACAGTAATACTAAATGTAGCAATAATGGGCTGAAACTCAAACTACGTCACGAAAAAAATTCAAAAACAAAAAAGGCAACCACAAATAACTAAGACATTGTCATTCAGCCACCAATACCTAGATTGCTCCGCCTCAGCCCGACCAGCCACAACGAATCTTGCAATTGAGTATCTCCATTGGAATTGCTGGACTCGTGAACTCAAATTCAAAGGATATTTTATCTTCTCATCGGTGGGTTGTCTAACATATAAATGTGATGTATAATTTTGACACCGTTAGAACGAAAAACATTTGTATTTGGAATGAAAGAGTCCTCGTAGGGCCATGACTACTTTTTGTGTCTTACCGAGCATAATTTTGACATGTTTAGTATAATACAGATAGTGATCGAGATTAACACCGAGGTATCGAACACACGATTTATGTGGAACCCGTTCTGAACTACTCTCACCAGCCATAATGTGGAAATCTCTCCAATTACGTTTCACGTCTTAACTGGCCCACTGCAGCGTAGTCCAAAACAAAATTGTTTCGTACTTCTGGATATTGATTTTCATCCCCCAATTGTCGGCGTAGAGCTGCATATCATTACACATTTTTTGAAGATTTCTCTGAACTATTGTCGATTTTCGGTCTACCATATAGATGATCAGATCATCAGCAAACGCTACCAATGATCGCATTGGCGAAACGTTAAAATCAAAGCCTTTCAATGGCTTGTGAATGAATATTGAGAAAAGCAGAAGCGCGGTAACTGTTCCCTGCTGTAGAACATTCATGTCGTGCCATCAGATTTCCATCAGCTAAAACAAACTATTCCCATATAATATATTACACATCATGGCGATAAAGGTTTTGGGAAACTTGTCATGAAGGAGTTTCAAAATTAATATATCTAACCACACTGTATCGAAGGTTTTCTCCATATCAATAAAATACGCGCCAACACATTCTTTGTTGTCTAGTTTCCGACAGAGGTTTGAGGTTACTTTCATAATCGCATGCATGGTCAAACGCCTGGCATGAAAACCAAATTGGCAATACGGCATCAACTCATATTTCCCAATGTGGGCGTTGAATGCTTTGTTCAGTATCACTTCAAATACCTTGCTAATGTTAGGCAGCAAGCTGATTGGGCGATAGCTTTTAGGGCGAGAAGAGTCTTTTTCTTTCTTCAAAATTGGCAAGACCTTCGCTTTTTTCCACTCATCGCTCAACATGTTGTTGAACAATATGCAATTATTGCTAATAGTAACCTCAGGCAAACGTCGGAGAGCTATGTTTGGAATAACGTCAATACCACTTGATGTTTTGTTGTTTATCTTGCCAAATATGAAACAAAAGTCTTCAAAGCTGACAAAATAATCAATGAGATCCAATGTTTCATTGAAATGAAGAATTGATTCCTCGTTCAGGCTTGATTTGAAGTCGGAAACATTTGCTTTAACGACTTTGCTTTATTTGATTCCTTCTCTCAGGGGTTGGCAGATGAACCAATTGAAAATGAATTCTTATCAGGGCAAGTTTCTGTAATCCATCACATATAATCCTGTTATCGTTTCAACCCAAAGTCGTACTATATCGAGGAGATTTATCTCATTACTTGTGACTTCAAGATTCTGTAGTGAATTGATGGGAATGTGAATGCCCGTAAAGGACTGTAGCGATGGTCTGCTGCCTCGGCCAGCGAGGATGTTGGTGCTCACCAAAATTGGCCTTGTATGTGGACGCGTGAATGCGCTGGTAGGCTAGCGTTGCCGTATCGTGTTCAAGGTTCTTTTCCCCAGCACAATGGCCCACTACAAAAAAATATCGCATTCACAAATAAGGGGATAAAACACTTGGTTTGATGGTGTCGAGGCCAAGGTAACCTACTGAAGGGATCGATTGTCAAAGTAAAATGACAGACTGGACATGGCAAAAGCGTGCGAGATTCGAGAAGATCTCGTCTTTTCCATGTATACTTACGGCCCCCAAATAAGAGTGGGGCATCCAGGTGGAAGTGGTACCCCCTCGCATCCCCCCATCCGGATCAAGCTCCATTGTAGATGTGGCCAGATATTTTCCATTTAAATGAAAAACTCATACAACCATAATTCGCATGAAGTTTTCCTTCAAATGAAAAACCAACATTTCAGATTTATGCTATAGTCTTATATATTATGATGGAACTAATGTACATAATATTATAACATAAATAAGAAACTCAAACGGATGGCCACTCTACTCTGCAAGAGCGCCTTCAACGCAAAAAGAAGTGGTAAGCTCACCCGATAACTGGCTCATGATTTGAGGGGCCAGCCAACGTGGTGGGTCCCATACCCGGCTAGGGTTCTAATAAATGAAAAGACCATGTTTTTCTTCATTTTTTCCCTCGTATTTGCAAAACTATAAATTTTTCTTAAGAATTTCCTATTTATATGTAAATGAATACTAGAAAATATGTCTGAAATTCTGAAATCTAGAACACTATTTCATCAGAAATCTATTAAAAAATTAACCATATAAAGCCAATATGGATATAAAGTTTTTTTTTTTATTTTATCTACTCTCGGCAGTAAAATGATTTCTATGGATTCAAATCAGATTGTAAAATTTATTTGAATTTTCTAACCAAATCTTGAATCCCATTTAACCATGCTGAATTTCCAACTTGCATCGGATCAGAAATTTTTTAGTGTAGTTATACTATTTTCTAGTTTATATTATTATGCCTCCATTCTGATTTAAATTAAACAATTTCAATAAATATAAGAAAATATACAATATAATTTCGGCAATAAAACAAACGGGTATTCACTCAATCCTCCTCCGACGAGCGCACGTTGATGAGGTGGGTAAGGCCTGTGGACATTTAAATTATCACTATCCAGTTTGTTCAGTATCGAATTTACTTTCAGTTCTTGCTCTGGATCACTAGGTGTGTATTAAAACTGCGATTTAAAGAATTCTTATAAGCTCTCAAAATTCCCAACGCAATATCAGCACGTACATAAGATTAGATTTCAGAGCGGTATCAATTCAGATACTATTTAACACCAATAAGCTCCATTGCATCGGCTTGATCGCGTCGTTTTTACGAGCAATCGATTTACATACTCCAATAAGTACGAGGCACAATTAGCTGATCACTTTGCTGCACTCACTCGTATTTTTTTTTATCAGGCAGGCAGTCAGTCACAAAGTAAAGTACCCCTGCAAAATAATCACGATCTGGATTTGAATCAAAAGGCGTCAATGCGAAAAATTTGCGATCAGAAAAACTTGGTCGCGAGAGAAGCACAGCAAACGAACGGACACTTTACACTTGAGTTAAGATGGAAATGGCAGGAAATTCGATTGATTAATGTCACTTGATTCGCTACCGTCTCCGTACTCCTTCGGATGTTTTAGCTAATTCTCTTTTTCACACCAGCCGGGCCTCACTCGACGTCTTTCCAATGCGACCCCTTGCATGCCGTCAACGGTGGTTTCATTGGCAAGCCCTCTGCTTGCCGTCCACGGTGGTTTCTTTTCGTCGAAATAACGCAATTGCGTAGCAAAAGGGGTTGCCACCATTGAATTTTAATTGTAAGTTTTTATTTAATATGTTTATGCTAAACATTTTTTTTTTTTTTTAAATTACAAATAAAAATCGATGATTTTTAAGGATTTTTTTTAAGTAGAAAAACAAACATGGTGTTTTCGCCTGGGAATATTTTTCGAGCGGTTTGTCTAGGCGACTGCTCGATTAATACAATTTCAAATAAGAAATGGAGTCCTCCTTAAATTTAAGATCGTTTTGACTAGTTGCATAGGCAGAGATAACGAAGAGGTTATCCCTAGCTGGTATTGAAATTTTGATGACGGATACCTCAAGAAATTCAAAGTTTTTGAATTCGACTTTCTCAATATTTGGGAAACAATAAGGTCTTCTAACCAATATTTCGATGCCACATCCCCCTCACCTTTTACCCTATCGTTTCTTATGAATTCAAAATCCCTGAATGTCATGCAGTGCCATAAATTGAGGTGGATTTCAGTGAGGAACATGATATCAGACTTTTGTTAGACGAGGACTTTCTGGAGAGAGTCACGTCAAGGTAGACTCACTGTGGATTTAATGTTGATCGAGATGAGATGAAGCCTATCCGTGAGGTTGTGACAAATGACAAGTTATTTGGGGACATGTTCACCAAAACGCTGAAAAACAAAGTTAAATTTTTCATCTTGTTTGTTAATTCTTATCGAAAGTAACTCAAGTTGTTGATAGATTTTGATAAGTAGCTCGTTATTGCTACTTATATTATTTACATTATTTTCTGCTGGTGCCCTAGTGGCGAGTGCAAATGATTCCTTGGCTTGACGAAGTTGAAAGGTATCACACTGTGGTGTACTTGCGTTTGTTTTAGAATAAATTTTACTTTTGCATTTTGCTATCGGGGCATCCTCGATATGATGCTGGATGACCAAAGACAACGCATATCACACGGTATAGTTTTTTTTTGCTCCGTCTGAGCTAATTTGTACCCGCAAGGAGAATGGACGTCGTAACACTTTACAAATCTGTATTTCATGGCACAACTGGTTGGCCTCTCTCTTCTAGAGACGCTCACACCTCACCACTTGGAAGTTCAAGCACCTTATTTGTTGAAGGGCACTTGGACTGCTCTTGCTAGAAATTTGGACTATTAAAAAGGCAAAATTTTTATTTCGGAGAGTCAACCTCCTTGTTACAAAATTTTAAACTGCAATGAATTCAATGTCTGGTGCAGCTTCTGAGAGCACCTGAAGGAGATCGACTGTGTCCTCACCGCAGGCCCGACTCTTCAACAAAAAGGACTGGTTTTTCTCGCTCTTGGTGGGTGCGTAAAGTGCGGAACCTCTTCAGCATTCAAAGCACCTTTTGCTGTCTGAAAGGCGACAATTGACTTAGCCAAATCATGTGTTTGCCTTTTTGCCCAAATACACTTATTGGCGGGTCTTTTTCCTTCTTTCTATTAAAATTTACAGACGGACCAGCAGACAAAACTGTTGATTTTTTCTCCTAAGTTTTATTTATTCTATAAATGTATTATCAATTTTAGTATAAAAATTTTCAGAATTTCAATTACCGTCATCCTTTTTGATGTTCATTGAATCATCTAGCCCTCGTTCAATTTCGGTAGCTTATAAAGTTTGCAATTTGCTCCTTTCTTCATTTTTCAATCTTTCGAAACTTCGTTTTAACATTTTTTCGCCCGTCATTTTTGGCGATGAAATGATGCTTCTGTTTGATGGCTGAAGCCACCGAGCTCTTCCATCTCGTTACCAGATTCGAGGCAATATTCATCAAAAGTGACTGCCCCTTGAATGTCTTCTTTCCGCTTGTCGAAACTTCTTCAGATATTCAATATTCAATAAATTGCTCGAATAATTCGACAGTGTGACGTTTTTTTATTAAATAAAATAATTTCCTACTGGATATCTTTAAAAAATTATTTCATTTAAAAAAAAGTAGTGACAAGAGCTTTTACAAAACACGTCTGTATGCAACGAATGCTAGACGTTATAAAAATGAATAAATGTTGAATGAACCATTTGAAGATTTCATATTTAGACAAATATTTTCATTTTTGGTGAAGCGTTGATCAAACGTTCAAAAGTAAATTCAAAATTAATTTTTTTAAATTTAAAAGTTTTGGTTATATTTTGTCAGAAAATACCTGTATGTAGGAGCAAAGAAGGACAAAGACCTAAAAATGCAAACTTATTTATGGACTGAATTATTGTTAACCTTAGTCTGCTTTTCATGCTTAAAAGCTACACTTCTACCGCTTTTGTTTCTTAATTCAGCGTCTGAGGAAATGTGAAATGTTTAAAAGCTTTGATTACAGTTCGCCAGAAAAGATATAAGAGCAAAAAAGGACATCGACCTAAAAATACAAACTAATTATGGTTGACCTTATTCTGCTTTATGTACTTAAAAGCTACACCTTTACCGCTTTTGTTTCTTAATTCAGTGTCTGAGGGAATGTGAAATGCTTTTCTTTAAGTAGTAAAAATTAAAAAAATAATTTAAATGGTCTTATTCACCATTCAATTGCGTTACATATTTTTAAATGACGAACGGAGCTATAGTAATTCAATCCGACGCAAAAAGTGTTTCATCTTCATTTGAAAATTCTCACATGATTTTATAAACATCAAATCAAAAGTGTAAATTTATTTTTACACTTCTAAATATAAAATCAAAATATTCAACGTTCTATTTAAAACTGAAATTAAAATTAAAGGTAGTTTCATAAAGTGGGTATAACGCCATGATGTGTATAATAAATTTGCTTTAATTCCTCTATCACGAAATTTAACGAGTAAAAAAATTAAATTTAATGATCCACTCATGCATTAAAAAAACGTTTTTTTTCCACACTCAATAATTTTCAGCGCTGGTTGAATGCAAAAATGCGCGTTGAATCAATGGAAATAAAAATAACCCAAACATATAATGAAAGATTCAATGATACCTCATAAATTTTATATTTTTAAACGTTTTTACGGGATTCATTCGCTTTGCTGTGAACAGAGAATGATGATTTTTCAGTTTTGTTTTATTTATCTTCGATTTCTTTATTCTCTGTAGTATTAAGAAGATTTAAGGAGATTTCTTTTATCCCTTTCAACTGCCAGCATACGCCACATCGTGCAAGCTATCTGTCATGGCTTTGTTTCACACACTTATTACGTTTTTTATGTTTACAAATAACAGTGACATTGACATTTTTGTTTATACGAATCGAATGAAGTGAAAATATGCGGAAAATGTTGAAAAACGAAATGCGTATCTTGTGAAAAAGAAATATTGATTGAGATTTTATTCATAGAAATTTTATTTGAATGTGAGTTTGTATTTAAATAAAAAATCCACACGTGAATGCGTTTCTACATTATTTTTTTAGATAGCTTAGATTTTTTCGTTTTTCAAAAATTTTTGAATGAAAGCTTACTACTGTGAGCATTGGCATAGTGTTTTCAGTCCATTATTGTGCCAACTGGGGCAGAGAAAAATACACAAAATGTTTCGCTTAGATATTAGTAATAACTCCCTGGTTTACTGGAATTTCAAATGTATATTTTTAAGTGAAGTTTTAGATACGGTAATGTCAACATCCGCGTGTGGACGTTTAAACGAAGTTCAATCATAAGCTGGAGTTAACGGCTTAATACTCCTCGGGCAAATTAAACTACAAAACCTAGAAGGGTGATATTTGGACGTTATATGAGAATTTTAGATGATTTTTTGGTACCTGAATAGCAAACTTTTTCAAGTTTAAACCAAACAATTTGGTTCCAACAAAACAGAGCAACGTCTCATACGTTCAATACGTCCCTGCTACGAGCTTATGAAAATTTCCTCAGCAAAGTAATTTCCAAGAGAGGTGACAGGAATTGGCCTCCACGTAGTCCTAATTTAAGCCCTATGAACTTTTTCTAATGGAGATACATCTGCACATACATATGTATATCAAATTTAAACTGAATGTCAACAATCCCACTAGTCTATTGCATTTGAGAGAATATATCCGTTACAAAATGGCACCCATCACGGAAATTTTTCCGTTCGTTTACATGAGTGCGGGCGCGACAGTTTGCATTCCATTTATCATTGAAGGCATAACTCCAATTCGAGCCTTCGCTTCCAGTTATAGTCGCCTCCAAGCCACGTGGTTCTGTGATTTCATTCGCCAGTTGCAAATCTCAAGTAGGGATCTGCTGTCTCCGTCCTTCAGTTCTCTCAACGAATACTTTTTTGGGTATAAGTTGTTCGTCCATACAATACATGTGGCCAGTCCATTGCAGCTTCCGAAGTCTTCGAATCGTTGAGACCTCAGGCTCGTCAAAAATTTTATACAGCTCATGGTTGTATCGTCTAGCTTCGCTCCGATTATTCTCCTCAGGAGCGTTCAGTGTATTTGTGGCTGCTTGGGTTAGGGTTCATGTTTCACACCCATAGCATAACACAGGTCTTATCACGGATTTGTATACTAGCAGCTTTGTTTTCCAGTGCATGGAGCTGGTCTTCATGATCGTCAAAACTGAAAAAAATATTCTGTATTCTTTGGCGTATTTCGTCTCTTTCATTGCTCGTCTTCGTTGTTTTGGCGCCTAGATACACAAATTCGCCAACATTTTCGATACTGTATTCGCTAAGTGTGATATTTTGTGTATTTGAGGTATTTTTCCTAGACGGCGTCATTGGCTTCGTTTTATTTTCATTGATTTGTAGCCCTATTAGTTTTGCTTCGCTTTCGAGTTTCAAGGAGATTTCTTTGGCAGTTGTTAATGACGGTGACAAAATGTTGATGTCGTTCGCATAGGCTACTACTTGGCTTAAGTTGTATAGCGATGTACCTCTTAACTTGTATAGCAATGTACCTCGACGAGTAGCTTTCTTATGACAGCCAAATTGAATACCAATGGGGTCAGCCCATCTCCCTGCTTTAGTCCGATATTTGTGTCAAAGGCATCGGCGAGTTGGTTATTGATGCGGTCTTGGGAGGTCGTCAACGTCATTGTCATTTTGGTAAGACGGACTAATTTGGCTGTAATACCAAAGCAAGGCATTATTTGGTACAGTACGTTACGATCAATACTGTCGTATGCCTGTTTGAAGTCAACGAAGATATAGTGTACGTCCATGTTGAACTCCCAGCATTTTTCAAGTACCTGGTTGACAGTGAACAATTGGTCTATTATCGATGTACCTGCTCTAAAGCCACCTTGATACTCCCTTAATAATATTGTGTGCGTACGAGCTTATCTTATTTTCTAAAATTTTTAAAAATATTTTGTATGCCGTAAAAGTAGTTATATGGCTCTATAGTTTCTCTCTGTAGCTTGTGCCCTTTTTCGTGGATAGGGAATATAATTGATTGGCTCCACTCTTTCGGCATATGTTTTTGTTGGCAAATATGCTGTACTGGATGACTTTATGGATGGCTTTGTGAACACCGCTGCCACATAAGTAATGAGCTCCAGTAGAATCTCGTCGATGCCAACTATTTTTTTATTCTTTTGGGCCTTGATAGTGGAATAAACTTCATCCAGGTCATCCAGGGTCAATGGAAGCTCTCCGGAAATATCTAAAGGCTCCGATGCTCTGGAGCTGTGCGGAGGATTAGGGAGGTTCTTGAAATATGATGCCCATGTTTCCTCAATCCTGTTTTCATCAGCGATGATGTTGCTGAGGTCATCACGGCAGAGCGAGGTTCTGGGCTGATAGCCTCGTTGCAGCCTTTTCACTACTTTATATGCATGTCTTGTGTTGTTGTTCGCTAGACTTACATCAATATTTCTGAATTGGTCGTCAAAGTATTTTCTTGTCTTAATTCTAATTATCTTATTCGCTACTCCTCTGCGATTTTCATAGTGTTTTGTTTTATCGAACGCATCTTGGCATTCATCATTGAACCAATCATTTCTTTTGCACCGGGCTTGATGTGCGGTCGGCCTTCTGCCATGGTCTTAATTGCCACTTTCACTTCCATCCATAGCTCATTTCTTGTTTTCAGTGATGTGTCTGATAGGATGGGACCTAGCTTGTTGCCTAGGGATTCCTTGAAATTTTTCGCCACGGACACCGTTTGAAGCCTTTCGATGTTGAGTTTTTGAAGAGCTTGGGGCTTCGCCGAATATGCCTTCGACATACCACATTGATACGTTAGTTAGATCAAGTGATGATCTGAGTTACAATGGGCTCCTCGGCATCTACGGATGTCAAGTAAGCTAAGACCTATCATTGTCGGATCAGAACATACTTGACCTGGTTTTGTATGTTGTTATTCTGTGATACCCAGGTCATATGAGAAACAATTCGAACGTATGACTAGATTTCTGCTACATGGAAAGTCAATCAGGCACTGGCCGCTGTCATTCGTTTCATCATGGAGGCTATATTTCATTTCCTGATGATATGGCTCATTGCCAACCTTAGTGTTGAAATCGCCCAGAATTATTTTTGTTTCATTTGTAGGTAATGTGTCGAATTGTTTTTCCAGGTGATTGTAGAATGTTTCCTTCATTCCTTCGTCTTTTCTTCAGTCGGGGCATGTACATTTATCAGCGAAATTTCGATGAATTTCGCTTTTATACAGATCACATACAACCGTTCATTGACTGCCTTATTAGTACATTCTTATCTTTATTCTAATTATAATATTCGCGACCCTTCTGAGATTTTTATAATCTTCTTTCTTCGTCCTGATTAGCCCACCTAGGTATTGTGTGTATGCCTGATTCTTTTTGTTCAGCGCATTCTGGCAATCATCATCAAACCAATTATTCCTTTTGCACCGGACTTGACGTCTTATCGTATGTTCTGCAACAGTCTTAATTGCCACGTTCAATTCTTTGTACAGCCCGTTGCTTGTTTTCAGCGATAAGTTTGTAGGATGAGAGCCAGCTGTCTGTCGGGGGTCTCCATGAAATTTTTTGCCAGAGGCGTCGTTTGGAGCCTTTCAATGTCGAACTTCTGTAGAAGATTGATCTTTCCCGAGTACGCCTTTGACATACAACATCGATAGGTTGATTTGATCACGTAATGATCCGAGTTACAATGGGCTCCGCGGTATGTACGTACGTCAAGAATGCACGAGGTTCATCTTCTCCGAAGCAGAACATAGTAGGTCTAGTATTGTTTGTAGCCGTCTGGTGATACCGAGGCCATTTTATGGCAAACAAGTCAAACGTAACATATGACTAGATTTTAGATTAGTCGCATAACCTAAATTTCGGCAGTATGGTGATTACTTTAGATTCCGCTATCGGGCACGGAAGACTCACCTTCATCCTCTTACGTCCCCACAAAGTCGGTGCAAGTATGATTTAAAAGCAGAGCTTTAGGTGTAATTCCAGTTATTGGTATTTCTCGACACTTAATGTCCCATCAATGGGGAACCAGTAAACCCAATATGCGACCCCGAGACCATTCGCTGCCATTTAATCGTGGTATTTAGGATGAAGAATCACGAAAACTGTGGGTTGGGGAAACAAGAAGAAACCTCCTCCTTCTTCAAACGGGTTTGGAATCGTCTACAGTAGAATTAATGTAGGACTTGACAGAGATTATTATGTTATCGCTTTTTTTGTCGATTTGCAAAAGTATTTCATACAGTTGATCATGGCCTATTACTTCGTAAACTTTACTCGTATACTATTCAAGGTAGTTTCAATCAATTGTTTAAAAGTTCCTTGGAAAGAAGATGTCAGAAAACTTCAATCAGCAATGTCTTAAGTGACAGAGCATCTACAAAATGAGGAGATCCTGAAGGCTCAACACTTGGCCCAACTTTTTTTCTGGTGTACATAAATAATCTGAGTACTTGTGGACTAGCGCGGGATATCATACATTATATTCTGGTGACACAATCTTAATTTACACAGGACGAGACAAGACTGCCATTGAAAACACTATGAAGGAGGATTTAGGAAAATACCACGAGTGGTTAATCGAAAACGACCTAGCATTGAACACTACAAAGACAAGATATATTGTTTTTAATTAAAAGAATAAAGAAGGCATAGATTTCGACCCAAATATTAGACGAAATACGCCAAAGAATACAGCTCGCAAATAAAATATTTTATTCAGTTTTGACGATCTTGAAGACCCGCTGCATACACAGGAAAACAAAGCTCCAAGTATACAAATCTGTGATAAGACCTGTGTTATGCTATGGATATGGACCCTAACCCAAGCATCCGCAAATATATTGAACGCCTTTGAGCAACGGGCCCTGAGGCGAATAACCGGAGCGAAGCTAGACGGGGACCAACGACGAATCCGATGCAACCATGAGCTGTATGAAATTTTTGACGAACCGAAGGTCTCAACGATTGTCAGACTGCAGAAGCTGCAACGGGCTGGCCACATGAATCGTATGGATGAACAACGGATACCCAAAAAGGTATTCGTTGGGAGAACTGGAGGTCGGAGACCAGTGGGGAAACCGAGGAAACGCTGGTCTGACTCGATCCAGGGAGACAGCTCGTCGCTGCTCGGATTTAGAAATTGAAGGACGCGGTCAATGGGCCGAGACACTTGGATGCGCTATTTGCAGAAAGAGAAGGCCCAAGAAGGGCTGTACTGCTAAGAAAAAGGAGAAGAATTCTTTTTCTTGTCGCACTTGCAGTTTGCCTGAACGTAATGATCCACGTAAAAATTGATTTCCGGGTCGGGATAGGGACCAACGCGGCTAAATTAAAGTGGTTTCGAAAGGTGCGTAGGCTTACGATTAGAAATATCCACTCGAAAAGTAAGCCTCAATGGCAAAAGCACGCTCCTCACTGTTCCAGTGCACGATTGCGACTAAACTAAGTCGGGACAACGCTTTATAATCCCACTTCTCAAACGAGACATTAGCGCTCCACTACTGCATCAACCGACTGAATAGCGTATTTTAATGGAGAAAGCTAGATTTCTCTTCAAATATTTAAAAGCTAATGGATTGAACCAAACACTATTAATTAAAGTATCGCAAATCAACCCATCTAATGCGAGGAATGCAAATCAATCCGTAATACCTTATGCCAGAACAGATTATCTTAAAAAACGATGCCACAAATGATGCTCTGCGTATATACACGTATAACAATCTTCCAGAGATGGTCAAGCAAATAAACTCACTTTTAGTTTTAAGTATCAGTATCTTAGGGCATTTTTGACCCTATCGACGAGATATTAGAAAAGACAGTTACTCAGAGTTTTTCAATTGCATCGTATTATATGCTTTTTTAGGGTTTTGTAAAATAATTTAAAAAGACCCCATTAAAATCGCGACATGTCTGCCCGTCTGTCCATGTGTCACACCAATTTTTCTCGCAAGCTACCTAAGCTAAAAACATCAAATTTTGTATATAGGCGTAAAGTGGTGCTCTCTTCAAACCTCAACTGCAAAAAAAAATTATAAAGTATATAAGGGGGGTCTCCCCATATAGAGGTATCAAATGAAAGGCATTGGTGGTTTTCAATAGTTTTCAAAAACTGAAATTTTGCGCTTTGAGGGGCACACAGGGAGGGGAAATACATGAAAAAAAGTGTGCCCCCCCCCTCGCGATTGGACACCTATGATCTTCTCAGATCTTCTATCCTACGGAATTCGACGTCTTCGATGATAAGGTTAAAGATAAGATTAAAACAATAATTTATAAAAAACTTGTCAGCCAAAAAGGCAAATTAATAAATATTCAAAACCCGTTCCCCTTCTTACTAACAAAAGTTCCCCCTATTGTTAACTCTTTAGTCGCATCATAAACCTTTCACACACAAACAGAATTAGTTATACTAAAAAAAGACCTAAATATAACCCCAACGTCGGTAACAAAAATTCAAAAGAAACCCTGATCGGAGAGGTGGAGCTAGCACTGGTGAACCAACGTGACGCAAATTCTGAAAAAGAGAAAATAAAACAATTAATCGCTAATTCACCCCAAACTCTAACCTACCATACATTATCAATGAAATTTCGCGGAAAAATAAAGATAATAATTTGCCTAAATTTTCCTCTAGCTAATTGTAATAATCACATAGAAATACGAGAATATGCATAGTTTTAAGTAATGTTCAAACGATGGTGAAATGACTTTGTCAGAACACCTACTATATTATAAGGCCTCTGTACCGCATACATTCTAATAAAGAAATTATATATTATTATTAAAGATAATAATTTAATTGCAATAAAAGAAGATAAAGGCAATTCAACCGTCATCATTGAAAGAGAGAAGTATGAGCAGAAAATTAAAAAGTTTGTTGAAAAAGAAAACCTTATTACCATCAACAGTGATCTGACTAAAAAAATACGAAATGTCCTTGAAGAAGTATTGAAATCTACAATTAACATTTTTCCAGAAATAGATAGGTACAAACCAACAAACATGAACCCACATCCTCCGAAACTTTATGGTATGATTAAAGTGCATAAAGAAAATTATCCCATAAGGCCCGTTGTTCGCCTACAAAAAATATCCATTGAAATTAGACAAATGTTCAAGGATTGCACGGATTTTAAAGCTTACAACAGTATGAAAAACTCGGTTAATCTCGTACAGAAACTATCCACCCAAAAATACCAGACAACTGCTGTTTAGTTTCATTAGATGTCTCAAAAATGTTCTCCAACATCCCATACGAAGACCCTTACCACCGCAAACGCTAACTCGCTCATTAAAAATGAAATTATGAAGCTAGAGGCTATTTATTCCCTGAGTATAACACCTTCAGATGCACAGGGCACCTGAACTATCCATTAAACACCTCTTTAGTCAACAAGGCTCGGCCTTGTTTTGCTAGTGGGGTTTAGCTAATTGCGGTGCGCGTTCCCCATACGAGACGGAAAGAACAAGTTAAAAAATAAATAATAACTTTATTAGCAAACAAAAATATGAACTGAAATTAACATGTCAAAAGTTACATGATTACGGGTTTTACTTCATGGAGGTTACAATTCAAGAGATCGCTTGATTGACAGGAGTTGTGAAATTCATTATATCAACTAAATGACTGAAGTCGCTACATCTCACCAACAGATGCGCTGCGATCGCTCGAGTGTCGCCACAATATCCTCCCCCCCCCCCAAATAACTCAGCTAACTCGATTTTTGACAGTCAGACGAAGTCTGTTTAGGAGTTTGCTGAGTTGTGAATCTGACATTTTTAATGCGTGAATATGTTCGAATCGGCACGTGGGTATTTGCAAATGATGTTGCTGTTGGTGTGGATGGAGCTAAATCCTCATTTTTGGTACCAAATGTATGTCTTTCGACATATGCCGGCTTAATTCCTTCGGTGGAAATTGTTACTGACTTTCTATTCTCCTTGATGCAAAAAAACCCGATCTGACAGTCTTTCTTCTACTTCAAAAGGGCCATCGTATGGTTATTGGCATGAAGTTTTAGTTGAATAAATTCGAACGAAAACGTCGCCACAAGTTTCCAGATCCTTGAAGGCAAAAGCTTTTGGATGGCTATGGTGAATTGTAGGAGTCGGCTTTATTTCCTTCGTTAAAAGTTTGAATTTCCTCGCGAATATTGCCGGATCCAATGGAGGGTCATCAAGATCGTCGAAAAAATTTCACCAGGAACCCGCAATGTTGTCCCATAAACAAATTCGGCAGCTGTTTCATCAATATCAGGTTTGAAACTGGTCCTCAATCCTAAAAGGACGAATGGAAGAACATCAACCCATTCTCTATTCTGATGACACATGATGGATGCTTTTAAAGACCGATGCCATCGTTCAATGAATCCGTTGGACGACGGATGATATTCTGTTGTCCTGTTCCTGGTGCAACCAATCAATTTTGTAAATGAATCGAAAAGTTGTGATTCCAATTGAGAACCTCGGTCTGTTGTTACCGTGTCCGGTGCTCCAAATCTCTAGATCCATTGCTGGAAGAAAGCAGTTGCAACTGTTTAAGCGCTCAAATCAATGATCGGTATTGCCTCGGGCGAACGCGTAAACCGATCAATCATTGTAAGGTAATACTTTAAGCTTCAGGAATTGAAATTGTCTCAGAAACATTTTTGACGTGGCGCCCAACTTTACTTCTTTGACATTCCTGACAATTTCTTGCTCACACTTAAATGTCCTTATTAATTATAGGGCACACGTATTTTTTGCTGATTATCCGTTTTGTCGCTTTTCCACTAGAATGTGACATCAGGTGGAATAGTTCATAACTTTTCCTGCGCATAGTTCTTGGAATGAAGATCCGAGTAGCACCTACAGATACGTTACAGTAGACAGGCGTTACACAATTTCCAACCCGCACGGGGAGCTATCATCATCATCACTGCGACTAAAATGATGAAGTTGATAGCTCCTTTAAAATATGCTGCAGTTCTTCGTCAGTAGCTTGCTGATCTGCGAGTTCTTGTAAATTGACTGTCGATGGCATAGTTATTTCTTCGATACGCGATTGCGTATCGGCCACGATGTTATTTTTGCCCGTAACATGCAAAAATTTTGTTTTATATTGTCGCAGTTGACGAGGTGAAGCTTTGTCGGATTTTTGTAGAAATGCGTACGTAGGCGGCTTATGGTCGGTGAAAATTGTTAAGTTACGGCCTTCCAAGAAATGACGAAAAAATTTAACTGGTTAATACACCGCAAGAAGTTCGCGGTCGTATGTGCTGTATCGCTTTTTCGTTTGGTCCAATTTACGTGAAAAGAAGCCTAGTGGCATTAATTTTTCGTTGACTTCCTGCTCCAATAGCCACGTCTGAGGCATTGCAATAAAGAGTAAGTAAACGTTTCCATTCAGATAAGAAGTAAAACTGCATTTGCCACCAGTTCTTTGCATTTTTCAAATGCTTTTTTCATTTCCGGGGTCCTTTGCACTGGTCGTTTGTCATGCTTACGCGCTCCTTTTATGAGGTCAAGGAGTGGTGCTTGCACATGTGCCTGTAATGATTTTCTACTTTTCAGATCGAACGCGGAACCGACCTCTCATCGGTTCTAGACGTTAAGTCTGAGTAGTGCCAACGGATGGTACCAACAGGTCAACCAATCCGTGCACCGTAACCCATTCACGCGGTGACTGCTTGTCGGCCAGCTAGTTCGGAGAGGATTTCGGTCGCGGGTCTCCGAATGGGTTACGCTCAATTACAATATTTCAGTCACCTGACATGCCCGTTTTCCAAACGCGTCAACAAGTACTCATCCAGAACGGGAAACCTACGTTACGTTAGTTCTGGATGTGATCTCTCCACAGATCTCAAATCAAAACTCTACAAAATCCTATAGGCGCGTTACCGAATCACCGACGCGGTACCGAAAAATATGCTACTCGAAATTAAACCGACTAAAACTACTCTAAGGAAATGACGAAACAATCAAAGGTACCGCGTACCGCGCGCGACGCGAAACCGACCTCAGCGGATTAGTCGAAACCCTACCCTCGCGACGGCATACCTACCCTACACTCTCTGTTCCCCCTGAAAAAGAACGAGCCACTGAAAAGGAAAGTCGTTAGTTATTTTAGCAATTCATGATTTTTATTTGTATTTCAAATTTAACTATTTCAACTATAAGTTTATATTGTCTGTATATCGAATTATGTGTAAAATTTCTCAAAAGGATCATATAATTAAAGTTTCTTTTGCACTTTAGAAAGACTAATTTTGTTTTTACTGTAACTTCAAGCGGGTGAACAAATACAATTTTTCAGTTGGTTTGTGGATGGACATTAAAAATATATCTTTTATGAAATTCTAGATTACTACACATATAAACTATGTTCTAAGTGGAAAAGTAAACATAAATCTACAAAAATCTTTCATCACACAAAGTCAATTTCAAGTATGTATCGAAGTTACAATCTATTTTTTTTTTTTTTTTGGTAAAATATACCCGTGTTAAAATATTGATATCGAACGGCCCTTCAAATGTTATTTATGTCCTTACATGAAGAATATTCTTCGTATTTCTCTTTCGCTATTAAGTTGTGCGATTAAAATTAAAATTGGGTATTAATTTATATCAAATTATCATGTGTACGATTAAGACTAAAAATAAAGTATTAATTTGCATGAAAATGAAATCAGCTAAAATAAAATTAGCTAGTAGCTATGCACAGTTATCACCGAAAGAAAAAACTCTCTAACTTAAATTACACAGATAGAATCTGGCTAAAGGCCCGAGTAGATATTTTAACGTTTAGACGTATCCGATGACTACTTATAGATGTTTTAATGGAAATTCATGCTTGCAAGGTGCAAAACTTGCACTCAACTTTCAAAGTAAGGATATATTCACACAGAAAAATAAATACTCCAATACTATGTCAGGATTAATTAAACTAAGCTGCAACGTGACTTTCCACTCTTAATCACGAGCTTCCTCCGCCTAATTTTAATATATACGGAATCATGTACTCAATCTGTACATGACCTATCAGATTGGAAAAGAATAACTCCTCGATGAGCGTTGACTCAAACGACCTTAGCTGCATTAAACATAATAAAATTTTGCTGCGACGTTCATTCACGTCAGGATAATTTATACTATTCAAATGATTACGCAAACACTTCAGAGCGTAGAATTGCAATTTTTCCAGCAGCGCACGCTTGGTTTGATCTTTTATATTTAAATTATCTGGACTAAAAATTACTATCAACCGTATATAGGCACATTCGTGATCATCTAAGGCCATTGACTGTACGCTTTGCACAAATTCGTTAAGTTGAAATGCGTGCTCGGAGAGTTTCAATATTTTTTTATGCCTGTCCTTGACACTGGCCGTTCTGGCCAACTTTATTAATTTCTGACATTTGCAGAATATTCGTTACTAACGTAGACATTATTGTTGAGATCGATAAAGATCGAGAGCATTGCGCCAAGCCTATAGAAAACAGTTCTACCCAATGCCTTTTCAAAAGTTGACTTTTTATGTCTTCTGGTAATTGCTGAAACGACCGCACCCTTTTGATCCAGTAGACTGAAAGGAAAAGAAGTCGACTGCCACTTTCACAAACGTAATGCACATTTAGGTACGATGGAACTAAAGTAGGAATTTGCAAATTGACGGGACGTTCGCTTCGGAGAGTATGGGACCACCAAATATTCCTATGGTAATTTCTGATTCTTCCGTTTCAGAGGCCGCAGTACGATCACGTCCGTTAACTTCGCGATCGATTCCATTACCAGCGCTTGAATCATCAAGCATTTGATTTGCATGCAGTCCTATTTCGGAATGGTCTTCTATGATGAGTTCCTCTTTCACAATAGTGTTATAAGTATACGAGTTTGATGTACTATTTTGCAAGCTATTATTGATATTCGTACTACTATTGTTACCAACCAAATTACCGCGAGTATCGTACTGTTGCTGGATGGAGGCGATCATTTCCAGTGATTTGTTTAATAAGTTTTTCTCGATAGAATTTTGTATTAGATTAACAGCGCTGGAGGGTGTGTTTGTTTGTTGGTGAAGAGTTTCAACAAGTCCAATGGATGTTACGCCATCACCAGTCGTGCTGTACTACCCCATATCTATCTCAGGTTTGAACTGTTTGAAAAATACACGGAAATGCCATATGTAACAAAACTTATTATACGATGTATGCTTAACAGGTGCCTTCGGTCAGCAAAATGTCATCCATAGTCCTATTTTCCACTAACCTTGTGTTCTGTCAGCTTAATATATCTGTTTGCTTCTGGAATAGGTTTTATTTTGGTCAGCGCCTGATGCTGTCTCAAAAAAAACTTTCCTTCAGTGCCTTCGGCGAATCCAATCCAAGCTTGCGCCTCCTTCCGCGTGTCAGCAATCCTGGGGGGAAGAACTCTTAATAGTTTTTCATCACTCAACTTTCTTATTGCTGTTACTTAGCCAAACGATTAACCAATGTCCGTACAATAGCTGCAATTACCATGAACCGTTATTTTCATACACACTTCTCGACTTTTACGTCCAACAAGAGGCGCCAAATTCACTGACATCTGTCCAAATCAAAGTACACTGAACGCCATCACCTCCATGTGGCTGTCAAATCCACCGGTTGTCACATCGGACAAAACAGCTGTGTGTGGAATGGCACGCCATATGGCGGCAATGTGCCTCTCCAGTTGTCGCCAGTGGCATAGTTTTCTCGATGGCCACGGTGGAGGGGCATTTCCAGATGGCTATGTCTCGAAATGTGCCGGGGTTTGGGATTAATTCTATATTTCGAATATTTATATCCACAGATCTAAATATTTGGACAGAAAAAAAATATTTTCTGCGCAACGATATCCGCACGACAGATGAAGTCCGCTGGCACTTCGAGGACATATCCATCTGGCCGGTTGCAAGGGTTCGGGATCGGAATCACTTCGATTCCCGGGCGTAGGCGTCACATTACATGCCATATGCAAGAAATAGCTTCGGTAGAAGTAGATTGTGCCAATAAAGTGACGTAGTCCTTCGACAGTTTTTGGTTTAGTTAGAGCTTCAATTCTGTCCTGTGGAGGTTTAATGCCTTGTGCATTGACATTGAATCCTAAATATCGAAGCTCTTGCTGTCCAAAAACGCACTTTGCCACATTAATGTCTAAACCATAATTTTTGGCGACGTTCAAAAATGGCTTTTAAATGATTGCGATGTTGCTGAGAATCTTTGGAGGCGATGAGAATGTCGTCTATGTAACAGTGGCAAAATCCAATCCACGAAGAACATTATCCATTAAACGTTGAAACGTTTGCGCCGCATTACAGAGGCCGAAAGTCACCACATTGAATTCAAACAGGTAATGACGACTATGTTTTACAATCCTCAGGAGCAATGGGGATTTTATGGTAGGCCCGATTGAGATTCAACGGTGAAAAAATTGTACAGCCAGCTAACTGGGTCGTGAAATTGCTCAAATGGGGAATAGTGTATCGGTCAGGGATGGTGATACTATTCAGATGACGACAATTCCCGCAAGGCCACCATTCGCCTGTTTTCCTTTGGACTAGATGCAAGGCGAGGCCCATTCACTGTCAGATGGTTGGCAGATGTTCTTTTCCAACGTAAAATCAAACTCCTTTCTCACAGCTTTAAGCTTCTCCCCAGATAACCTTCGAGCACGTTTTGCGACCGGTGCACCTTACGTTATAATGTGGTGCTGGATTGAATGCAGCAGACATTTTTGTACATTGAAACGCGTTATTTGGTCATACTCTGCCAAAAGTTCATTAATTATGTCATACGTGTGGATTGCTGGCACTTTCGTTGCAACGACTGATGCAAAATGTTTAGATTTGTATTTTGATCCACTAGCTTTCTAGCTTTTAAGTGGATCACCAGGCCATGATGCTGCAAAAAATCGGCTCCTAGGATTGCTTGTTTGACGTCAGCTACTACTAAAGCCCAGGTCAATTTGCGCCTGAGTCCTAATTCCACTGCCACGAGTTTTGATCCGTAGATTCTTATAACTGAGCCGTTTACCGCGTAAAGTTTCAAATCGGTGGAATGTTGCTTGTTGCACGAAAATCTGGGCATGACTGATATTTCCGCTCACGTATCAATCAAGAATTTATATCCAGATTTTTTGTCATAAATGGAAAGACGGCTAGTTTTTTCATTCCGACATACGTCCGCCGATTCGAATGCCATTGAAACTATTTGCTTTTGCTGCTCCGACTTGATGCAAGTCGCCTGACATTTTCTTGCTCGCCCACCAAACCTGGAGTGGTAAAAACACATACCATTTTTCTCGAAATTTTTGTTTTGCGAAGATGATCTGAAATATCTTGACTGTAAACGTCCACGCCGTAGATGCTGAATTTCGCGAGACAGCCTTCTGATTTCCTTTTGTGTAGCCGTTTTTTCATTTGATGCGGTTGTTGATGTAGCCGATATCGATGAACGCCAAATTTCCATTATTTTATCGGCCTGCGCCGCTCATTTGGCAATATCCATTACCTCGCTGCCCACTAGGATCCCGCAAACGTACCCCGGCATTTGTTCAAGGCACATTGTCTTTAAAACCGCGTCGTTGAATTAGTAACTGGCTAAATTTTGTAGTTTTTATAAGAAAAGAAATGGGGTTCTTCTCTAATGCCAATGCCACGCAACATAGTTTCGCTTCACTTGATTCCGGGAAAGATTCTAAAATTCTCTTTTTGATCGCGTCATATTTTCCATGCTTGGGCGGATAAATAGCGATATCCGAAACTGCTTGCAAAATCGAAGCGTCCAAGTTCACTATGATCTATCGAAATTTAGCTTTATCCGATACCACATGGGAAATTTCAAATGCCATTTCCACTTGAACGAACCACGAACCCGGGTTATCTTTAATAAATGGCGGAACTGTAACTTTATTCACAGAATGCATGTGGATTTCAGATGGGTCACATTTGTGTTTGGCGTCACTTTGCACTTCCTAGCGTCACTATAACTCTTATCGTGTTTTTTTCGTGCGTTCAGAGTCACCACTGTGGGGATTAGCTGGATTCGACGCGTGTTCCCCATACGAGACGGAAAGAACAAGCTAAAAAATAAATAATAATTTTATTAGCAAACAAAAATATGAACTGAAATTCACATGTCGAAAGTTACATGATTACGCGTTTTACTTTATGTTAGTTACCACTCAAGTGATCGCTTGATTGAAAGGAGTTGTGAAATTCATGATATCCACTAAACGACTGAAGTCGCTACATCTCACAAACAGATTCGATGCGATCGCTTGTGTGTCGCCACATGCTACGCTTTAAACCGCCATCTAGTTGCAGGGATTCTTTTTTAATTACAAAGGAGAGAGCGAGAGGGATTGCTAGAAAAATACACCAAACCTTGACGCCTTTGGCTGCTGTAATGAGTTCTTTGAAGCTGTCAAGACTGGCCGAACATAATGTGCCTCAAGGTTCCATTTGCCTATGGATCTATTTCTACTGTTAAACTATCCAGAGAGAGCTCTTCTGTTTTGTTGTGGATGCCACTGCACTGCTTACTTCATCCACCATGCAAAGACTCTTTGACAGACATAACTTTATTCGCCTGCGCAAAATAAACGGTCGGCATATACAGGTAAGACTGAAAACATGCATGTTCAACAGCCACAAGTTTAGGTTGAATCTAAGGGTGTACGAGGTGTGTTCAAAAAGTATCGCGAATTTTGAATTTTCGCGGGTTACGTATATTCGAATTTCGATTTTTTTGTAGCGTTATGTTGGTACTCATGTCTGTCACTTATGCTAACAAGCTCGGCCATTTTGAATGTTCACTTGATTGGTAATAGCTGCTTTACTTGCAATTGTTTTCAATCGTCTTCGATTTTTACTTATTCAAAAAAATGGATCAAAGAACGTGTATCAAATTTTGTGTGAAAAACGAAATTAAGTGCGCAGATGCATTCCCAATGTTGACTGTGGCATACGGAGAAGCTACCTTGGACCGAAGCAACGTTTATCGGTGGTACAAAATGTTTTTAGAAGGCCGAGAAGATGTGAACGACGAAGAGCGTGCCGGACGCCCGAGCACTTCAACAACAGACGAAAAAATTAATGAAGTGGAGAAAATGGTATTGGCCATTCGTCGAATCACCGTTAGAGAAGTTGCTGAGGACCTAAACATATCGATTGGCTCGTGCCATTCGATTTTTATCAACGATTTGGGCATGAGACGGGTCGCCGCGAAATTCGTACCAAAATTTCTCAATTGCGACCAAAAACAGCAACGCATGAACATTGCTAATGAGATGTTAAACTCTGTCCGCGACGAACCAAATTTGCTCCAGAAGGGTCATAACTGGTGACGAATCGTGGGTTTATGGTTATGACGTGGAAACCAAAGCTCAATCATCTCAATGGAAGCTGCCGCATGAACCAAGACCGAAAAAAGCACGCCAAGTTCGGTCGAATGTGAAAGTTTTGCTGACAGTTTTCTTCGATTGCAGGGGCGTGGTGCATCATGAGTTCTTGCCACAGGGTAGAACGGTCAATAAGGAATATTACCTGCAAGTTATGCGCAATTTGTGCGAAGCAATCCGCCAGAAACGCCCGGATTTGTGGGAGAACAAAAATTGGCTTTTGCACCACGATAAGGCCCCTGCTCACACATCGTTGCTTGTGCGCGACTTTTTGGCCAAAAACAACACACTAATGATGCCGCAGCCACCGTATTCCCCAGATCTGGCCCCCTGTGACTTTTTCTTGTTTCCTAAACTGAAGAGGCCCATGAAAGGACGACGTTACGCTACGCTTGACGAGATAAAGACGGCATCGAAGGACGAGCTGAACAAGATTAAAAAAATGATTTTTTGAAGTGCTTCGAAGATTGGAAAAACCGTTGGCACAAGTGTATAATATCTCATGGGGATTACTTTGAAGGGGACAAAATAGATATTCATGAATAAATAAATAATTTTTGAAAAAAAACAAAATTCGCGATAATTTTTGAACACTCCTCGTAAAAAATGTTATATTTACAGATAAAAGTGTTATTAAGAAAGTTGAACGAATTTTAACATCTAAGATATTTGTTGTTTTTGTTTTCTCATATAGAACGGCATCCACTATTTTTTTTCAAATTAGGGTATCCAATTGTCACAATGCTAGGAACACAATTATTAGACCTGTTTTCAAAAGATAGAGCCTTCTCATTTGATGGCCCACCTGACCGCCTTTGGGGGAAAAATTTGTTTAACAAGCACCTTCATATAGAGAGAAAGGCCTCTTGAGAGTCTGTGCGAAAACGCTTGACACCAAAACTTTTAAGAGGGTATTAAAAAAAATTTGTTTAACAAGCACATCCATATAGAGAGAAAGCCCTTTTGAGAGCCTGTACGAAGACGCTTGACACCAAAACTTTTAAGAGGCTATTACTTCACTTCTAAGTTTGGTGTTTATAGTTACTCGTAGTATAGTTTCAAAGAATAACTGCCGTGCGTCTGTCGCAAAAAGACCACAAACAGACAGGTCGCGATTTGAATAAGATTTTGTGAGTAGTACAAAACCCATCATATTTCATGCCTGACAAAACAACCATATTCAGCAGGAAGAGTAAGAATTTCTAATTACCAAATGCCTGTACTTTTATCTAGCCATTGACAACCACTTCCGATGAAATTAGTTGTTAAATATGTACACAAGAACAATCAAAACCACATTAAATCACTATCACCATCACTATTCCACAATCTCAGAAAACAATGGATGCTAAAGGGTTTTCATGTTTTACCCAGTCATTAGCATCTCTTGGGCCTGTATTTATCTTCGTCTCTTGGTGATCATCCCCCTAAAAGACCGCCTCAAATCCATTATCCCCCCATCATCTGTACATTGCGTAAGCACTGCATTACCCTAAAACTTCTCTTGTTCACTTTTCCTCCAACCAACACAATTGCGCTCTGCAGTCATTAAATATCAATTTCAGATAATGCTATTACGCGGCCTGTACAACAAGGCAAGGTGTATTTTAAATATTCAAAGGACGAAATTTACGGATTTTTTATGGTCATGTTTATGGCTATACTAATTGTCTTGTCAATGTGTTGCTTTAGCGTCAAGTATTTTGTGGGCAGAACTCTACCATATTTGATATATATTTTGTCACTTGTCCAAAATATCCGAATTGCATGCTCTCTAGAGCCAATAAGTCGCCCCAATGGCCTTCATATGTCCTTGCTGCCGTTTTTTTGTTCTTTATTTATTATTGATTCATACAATGTGTATGTATGATGTGCTAATATGAGCTACTTGCATGTATAGAAATTGGGTGGGCTTGTCCTGGAGGCTTTTCATAATGTGAATGCCACGTTACCAGTTTGCGTGTGGTGTTGGCAACAATTCGAAATGCATGAAAAGGAATTTGGGGAGATTTGGATGGGTTAAACAGTCGAACATATTTGATGATATAACAGGCGTTGTGGTTATCTATCAACAATGTTAGTAGGAATAAGCACACCCATATTTGTACGAGCAAGAGAAAAGCGAATGAGTTCAATAATGAAGCTTTAATTCTCTAAAATCGCCCTTGCCAAGAAATGCAAATTCGATTTTGAAAAACGTGAGTGAAGATGAAGAAATACCTAAACGATAACTTTTCAGGACTTTGTAAAAAAAAATTACAATAATCTATTAAAACCTGCACCGGTGTGTCCGTCCGTCTGTCTTTCTGTGCATCATTCTATGTTTTCTCAGGAGCTGTAGAAGCTAGTGTCATCATACCTTGTGAAGAGCTCCAAAGTGGTGGCATGCAGACAAGGGAGTGTCCACGTATGCGTATTCAGACCAACGGGACCTTAGGTCCTGCTAGGAGGGGCGCGAAGAGGCACCAGTTCCATTAAAAAGCCCCCTCTTATCGTGCGTTATCATTTTTCTGAGCAAGGACAAAGTCGCACCGCTGATGGTGTGCAGGATAGCATAATCTAATTTATATGTAGACTTCGTGCTAGGGGAAAGAACCCGCCTAATGTAAATCTATATGTTTATATGTTCTATACTGAGCTTTGCATCGCTTGTAGGGGAATGTGGTCTGAGATGGCATAGTGGTTGAGATGGCACAGTCGTCATATGTTCGCTATTTGCAGTCCAGCGGAGCAGTCACTAGAGTGAGGAGATGCTAGACGCACAGATGTTCCAGCAAGTTCGTTGCCAGTGCATCAGAGTGACTAAAGCGAACACCACAGCTGTTATCATAAAATTGGCGTCGCGGAAATTTTTAGTTCGTTCAAAAGTAATCGAAATTGTAAGTGTTTCACGAAACGATATCCGTTAAGTTATATGCACATAAATGTGGCCAAATGTGTTGAATAGAATATATCAATAAGAAATATGTAACTTTTAATATAATAGAAGTACGATGTTTTTTCTTGATTCTGTAACCACCGGATAAGATGGCACATGGGTATGTCATCCCACCCATAGTCAATGTTAACAACACTTTTAATAATTGTTTAGTTAATTATGAAGTTACTAATACTATTTTGTTTTCTACATCAGCGACGATAGTAATCCAAAATGTGCCTGTTTTATTTTAGAATGGCACCATGTATCAGAATATCTGGAAGGCAGGCTGGGGACGAAACGAATATGAGAGATGCCATTGCACCGGTTCGTGATAAAAGAATGGGATGACAGATGGCGGCAAAACATACAATGTTCCAGCTACTACACTCCGACGTCGAGCAGAGACGGGTAATTCCTCAAAAGGATATTTAGGTGGTCACAAAGCAACATTCACAAAAGATCTTGAGCAAAAAATAATCCAACATTTGCAAGAACTGGAGGTGCGATTTTTTGGAATGACTACAACCGATTTGAGAAGGCTGGCATATCAAATAGCGGTTGCTAAAAAAATTCTTCATAGATTTTCTCAGGAGAATGAAATGGCAGGTCTAGATGGTTGAGATGTTTTAGGAAACGGAATCCGTCTATATCACTTCGAATACCTGAAGCTACATCGGCAGCCAGAGCGCGGGGCTTCAACAAAGTCCAAGTGGAAACTTTTTTTAAGTTGTTAGTTGATGTCATCAGGGAATATAACATCGAACCCCATCAAATTTGGAATATTGACGAATCCGGATTCAGCACAGTACCATCACAAAACCCAAAGGTTTTTGCAACAAAAGGCAGAAAACAAGTAGGTGTTCTAACGAGTGCTGGAAGAGGACAACACTTTACAACAGTTTGCTGCGTTAATGCTCTTGGAAGTTGCATACCTCCTGCCTTCATATTTCCAAGGAAAAATGTGAAAGCAGAATTAGTTGATCATGCTCCAACTGGCGCTGTTGGTTTTGCCCAAGAAAAAGGATGGATGAACGGAGAAGTGTTTCTTAAGTGGATGCAGCATTTTGTTAAATACGCTTATCCGTCAAAAGAATCTAAGGTTCTGTTGCTTCTTGATGGACGAGTGTCATAAAAATTTGGATGTATTAGCTTATGCCAAAGAAAATAACATCATCCTGTTTCGCTTTCCATCTTACTGCACGCATAAAATGCAGCCACTCGATGTAAGTTTCTTTGGCCCACTTAACATATTTTATAATCAAGAATTGCATAAGTGGTTAAGGAATCATCCAGGAAGAACTGTCACACCGTTACAAGCGGCTGAGCTATTCAAGCTGGCTTATCTTCGCGCGGCCACAGTAAGCAATGGTCAAAATGGATTTGCTGCGCGTGGTATTTTTCCGTTAAATGAAAGCATTTTCCCTGAGTGGATGTATGCCCCTGCAGATGTTACGGACAATGACCTTGCAGATTCATCTGTCCTTGTAGTACCAGATGACCGTGATGATGTACAGAAATCTCAGTCAAACTATCAAGCTGAGTCCGAACATACAGAATCTGTGAACTCTGTCACTATAACATCGGGTGACAATAGTGATCCGCAGAACTTCACGTCAAACGACCAAGATCTAAGCTCTCAGTCAAACGAGCAAGCTGAACTGGCGCTTTCAGAATCTGTATTTTTCCAGTAAACTGATATTTTGGAGGCAGGACCTTCAGTGCCTGTGGTCTCTCAGGTCAATGACCAAATCCAGCTAAGTCCAACCATAGCAGATATTTCTCCGCTGCCAAAATCTTCGCACACAAAGTGACTAATCCGTAAAAAGGGTAAATTTGAAATGTTGAATGCATCTCCAGATATAGCACTATTGAAAGCTATTGTTGCTGAAAAAGAAGCAACAAATTTGAGGAAATCCGCTCGAAAAGTTAAAAAAACGAGTCATATTGGCAGATTCTAGTGACGAGGAAGAACCTGTTGTTTCGGAAGATGAAGACCCATATTGCATTTACTGCATGGACCCTTGGAGTCATTCACGCTCGAGCGAGTGGTGGCTACAATGCCAAGTTTGCCTTAAGTGGTGCCACGCCGAATGCATAGGACTACCAACGGCTAAACATGTTATTTGTGATATTTGCAGGTAAACCCGCTTTTAACTATAGTAAATAACACGATTTGCTTACTTCCCCCCCCCCTCTAAGTGGTTTTTGCTAGTATTGTTAGCTATATGCCATCTTACCTTTAGGGGTTGGGTGAGATGGATTTTTGACTGAATTTAATTTTTGATTATTTTTCGAAGAAATCGTATTTTTGTTGAACTTATTGACTGTTTATTTGTTAATAATAAACTATTATTTGATATTGAATTGCTATTTATTTTAAAACATTCACCTGTTTCCTAATAATGAATCCTTTCAAAATCTATGCCATCTAAACCATGTTCCCCTACGGTCAAAAAAGTAGCTACATACCAAAAATTTTCATAAGTAATATGAAGATATCAAAGCTATCCAAAAAACTAGATCTATGACCCGTACGATGCAAAGGAAAGCTCAGTGTAGAGCCCATAAACGTATAGATTTACATTCAATTGATGTAAATAGGATCGAGTGATCAATAAAAAAGTTTAGCATACACAAGTATTTACACGAGAAAATTAACCCGAATATAATTCGTAGATATAAAAATATATTGAGTTTGCATAAACAGAATAAATTGGAAAAATAATAATAATAATAAAGTCTCATCAGGCCATCAAAGTTTAGATAGTTTATGCAGTACGTCAAAACCACCTTCTAACATTTTCCCCTTTAATAATTTTTCCGAAAAATTACTTAATTAAAAAGTAGGTATAGTATATGCATAAAATTTTCAAAAGAAATTAATATTTGTATATACAACTTACATTCAACATTTTATGTATATTTAAGAAGAAGATGTCGTTAGAGTTAGGATGTACGTAGATATTTCTTATTGAATTTTTTCACATTTATTTGTCAAACTTAAACAATCCGATACACTACACCGTAATTTCTGAGTCTATTGGAATAGCCTATTGTTCTATAGCCATGTATTGTGGGTGTTGTAATACAGGGAAATTCAAGCCACCATAATTCCGCTAAATAATATTCGACCCATGGTTGATCAGTTTCACAAGTCGCCATTTGGGTGTCAAATTTCATTGATTTTAAGGATATCATCATAATTTGATACAAGAAAATGTAAAGTTGATAAATAACATTATTGCTCGCACTAAAAAAAGTTTAGCGAAATTCCAAATTTGAGGTGTTTGTCGTTGTTGTCCTCATAAAGAACTATCTTCATGATTTTGTTCAGATTTTTCGGTCTACAGGTATCCAATCGCGAAGGGGGCACACAATTTCTCATATTCTCCCGCGCTCCCTGCCTACTCCATTATTTATATTGCAGCTTTAAGACCTGATGTTGAAAGATCCAATCAAAACATTTTACTTGATACCCTATTTGACTATATTCGAAGAAAAAATATTTGGAGGTCACATATTTATATAATTTTCACATGCTTTGAATTTTTTTTCGACCTATAAAACTTTTATTAACGAGAAACTTATATCTTGGGAGAATTTTGCGAATTCTACGTAAAAAGTTTTCTTCTAAGGATGTAAGAAAACTTCGCCATAGACGGTCCCAATCCCGTTTGAGAAATTAGAAGGGTTTTCGTGACTCTTTCAACCATAAATCCGTAAATCCAAGTCCTAGCCTCCCCCCTAACCCGACACATGCCGAGTGACTTAGTTGGTAGCCGGAGGGGTAATACTGGCTGCCAGAAACGGAGCCTCTATGATATCGGGCTTCTCAG
Source organism: Odontomyia ornata (assembly GCA_963969285.1). Taxonomy (NCBI): domain Eukaryota; kingdom Metazoa; phylum Arthropoda; class Insecta; order Diptera; family Stratiomyidae; genus Odontomyia; species Odontomyia ornata. The sequence continues at coordinate 59,153,390 of OZ017741.1, read as the reverse complement.
CCCGAGGCGAAAGCAAGCACCCCTGGGCCAAGCTAAAAAGATGTATCATCCCTTTTACCGCGACGAAAAAAACCTCCGGTCAATGGAGAAACAACAGGACAACCTGAGGTACCTAGCTCAAGGAACTTCACCTGTACAGACTTGAAGAACAGCTGCAGAAAGAGGCAAGGGCAAGGAGCAAGGAATCCCCATAGCTTCTGTATAATAGGGGAGTATGAGAAAATCCAAGCCACAATCGACGAGCAGAAGAACGGGTTAGGGGAACAAATACCCAGCCTGACTGACCACACGACGAATCGAAGCAGGGGCTCAATTACCTCTCAAAGTCAGCAGGAAAAGTGACCAAGGATGCGGGAAACTATCCAAGTTGGTAATATTATTAGCATGGCTACACCCAGCACCAACTATACAAGTGCATTAAAAGAAGCAAAAAGCAGCAGTGGTCGCCAAAGAACATCCACACCAGACTCTAATACCTGAGGAACTCACTCAGCTTTCGAGGACTTTAAGGTGGGAGACGCAGTTTGGAAACGACCTTCACTGCAAGCCAGTGATGCTGCTCGTAGACTATGGAAACAATAGATCAGTGAACTGGCTGGACGGGCTTGTTCCAAAATTGAGTATGTGGGAGGACATAGGACGATATCCCTCGAACACACACTATACATATATACCTTCCACAAACTGAAGAGTGGTCACCAGGTATGTTACTCTACACGAAAGGATAAAAGATTATAAGTGCGAGGACTGGCCAGACCCTGTGCGAAGGCATTGATGAAAAGTCAAAAGATTTCATCGTGAGGAGAGGCTCAAGCATGCGTTTCGGGTTTGGCAAGGTCCATGTGCCAGAACTGGGAAAAATAGAGAAATTCTCTGCAACTCCAATACCACCGTAGGAGCTAACCCCGAGACTCAGCACAAAGGAACCTGAGCCTGAGGAGATATACTTTTCTGTCATAGAGATCAGCTCTGACAATGAGGACAGTAGCAGTGATCAGGCGGCGAGAGAAGAATCGGGGCTGGAACCCAAGCGCACAAATCTTTAACAATGAGCATGGAGGTTACCCGAATAGCCCAGGTGAATCTTCATCACGGCAGAGCCACTTCAGAAAAGAACAATCAGCACTGACCTATAGAGGTCAAATCTGAGATTTGTATACTCGAAACTCCACACCAATATCATGTTTGGGACAGGATTCCCCAGAGCAGGCATCATGATCAGGGAAAACACAAAATACAATACAAATGTCTTTCAGATTTTACGACGCGAGACATACTTTCTACAAAGAGTGTTCCAAAATAAACGAAACTGAGCTAAAATAGAAATGACAGGAGTTTTCTTCTGATAAATTCGAGTTTATTTATTCAAAATAGTCTCCTCCGGCCTCGATAAACTGTTTTGTGCGATCCAAAACCTTTCGAAAGAGTGTTTCAGGTCATTGACCGGAATGTCCTTCAGGATGTCGGTATAAGCTTTTTGGTTGCCCTCTGCGGACCCAAAACGTTTTTTTTTCAAGGCCAAATTCAATTTTCCGGTTTTCGGTTGAAATGTGATAAGTTGATGTTTTGGAAACATTCAACCATGAATCCATGAATTTCAACGATGATTTCGGCTCATTTTTGATAAATTCACGCAAAATTTCGATGAAGTTTTCGGTGATCACTGATTTTGGGCGGCGCGTATGTTCATCGTCATTTATGTCCTCACGACCATCTCTGAAACGTGTAAACCACTCATGAGCTCTGGTACGAGATAGACAACCATCGCCATAAACTTTTTTCATCAATTCAAATGTTTCGGTAAACGTGTTACCGATTTTAAAACAAAATTTGATATTAGCTCTTTGTTGGAAACTCATTTTTGACCCATGGCAAAAACTTACTGTCACTTTAGACGCAATAACTTCGCTTCCAGACAACCGAATGTCATTAAACTTTCACTGGAAGTCAGAGAGGAATGTAACTTTCCAATGCGCTATCCCATACATAGGTTGCGCCACCAAAAATTTCAATAGAGGGCAATACTCGCGACATAGTTAGTGCATCAGCATACTTCCCTGAAGACATAAATTGAACTCCTCCAGTGGAGATACAAAGGCTTTGGAGCATAGTGAGAGGAAGAATCTACCTATTCTAGTTGGATGTAACGCCAATGCACGCAATCTATAGTGGGTTAGCACTGACACCAAGAATAGAGGTTGCAATCTGTGTGGATTTATATTGAAATTGAATATGATCGTCCTCAACGTGGGGCATACACCCACTTTCATCACAAGAGCAAGAGACGAAGTACTGGGTACTTGTAATGATATCCATTTTTACATCAAATTGTTGAATGATAAGCATTACGCTAATAAATCAGTTAATGTAATGACTATCACCCAGTACTAATTTACTGCAATCGTAAACCATAGCAATAAAATTAATAGAAATAAATTCTACTCGAGCTCAAAAAATACATCAAATATCCAATGAACGCAAATATCTTGAGTATGAAACCCATTTCATTCACACCTTAAAATTAACCAAAAGAAATATGAATCTCATACGGACACATTAAGGAAATTTATTCACATTTAATGCGTGAACTGAAATTTCGCTTTCATTAAGAATGGCACGGGACACTTGAGATTCAATATATGGGTCAATATTGGCTGCATGTCGATGAACCAAGTGCATGACTATGTGCAGGGATGAATCATGTGGGTTCACGTGTGGCATGTTCTGTGGTCAAGTGTTTTGGTTACATGAACAATAAATTACAAATTGGGTCATTTTTGACAGTCTATACAAGTACAATTTATGACTAATAAATTCATATATTTTATGTGTAGCTTGTAAGAAATTTTATGCATAAGTACCAATGTAAAATATGAAAGAATATACAGTTTTTACTAGACGTGCAACCAAAGTGTTTTGCTGCGGAACCGCTGCGATTTGTAGTGATTGTGAAAATTTGTTCAACTAAAAACGAATATTTAGAAACCATGGTGTTCATGGACTTTAATAGTCCTCGCCAAAATTCTCTGCGGCCCAGCCGCTTGGTTAAGTAAGAAACTAAAAATATTCCAAGCCAACTAAACTAATTCAAGGTTCTGTCATAATACGGAACAAATAGATGAAGAATTATATGTCGATCTCGAATTATTATAATGGATATTCTAAAAAGTATTGAGCCTTTTTTTGTTATTTTTCGATCGAATTTTTTTTAATTTAAAATGGATTTGATTTAAGTACATATTGCCCATTACTATCTATGACCTTTTGCCATTTTTTTGGTAGAGCCAATATTCCATCTGTGTAGAACTTCTGTGGTTTATTGGCGAAAAACGTGGTCTAATGATTTTCACAGTTCCTTTTTTAAGTGAATTTCTTCTCATTAAGGAAGTTCTGCAGAGACCGTAACAAATGGTCGTCTGATGGCGCAATGTCTGGACTAAACGGTGGATGTATCAAAAGTTCCCAGCCAAGCTCTGTCAATTTTTGCCGGGTCATCAAAGATGTGTGTGGTCTGGCATTGTCATGATGGAAGACAACGCCCTTTCTATTGATCAGTTCTGGCCGGTTTTTTTGAATTGCTTGTTGCAATCTGGTTAATTGCTGACAGTACAGAGCCGAATTGTGTGTTTGGACAGGTTCTAGCACCTTATGATAAACAATTCCCTTCCAATCCCACCATGCACATAGCATAACCTTATTTGGTGTCAATCCTGGCTTTGAAAACGTTTGTGATGATTCACCTTTTTTTGACATGATCTTCTATCGAACGATATTCTCGTATCTTACGCATTTTACACCGCCCATAATGATTTGCTTCAAAATGGCTCGATTCCGTTGCGTTTTATTAGCATTTCGCTAATGGATATTCGGTTGATCTAATTTTTTTGTGTTAATTCATGCGGCACCCAAACATCGAGCTTCTTTGTGTATCCAGCCTTACGCAAACGGTTCAAAACTATTCGGTGATAGATATTCAGTTCCTTAGCAATGTCATGCCTGCTTATGTGTTGGTCTTCTTCAATTTTTTTGTAAGATTTCATCGACTTTTTCTGTAATTGGTCGACGTAAGCGAGGTGCATCTTAGACATCAAAATTTCCAGAACGAAAGTGAGCGAACCATCTCTTGGCTGTGGCTTTTAATTAAGTATCTTGACCGTAGACACCACAAGTTTTTGCATGAGCCTGCGATGCATTCTCACCTTGATCGTAGTGATATTGTAAAATATAAAAGTTTTTTTTTCTAAAATTTCACTCATTTTTAAATGAATAAAACTTTTGACACAAATGACGAAATACAAAACTATCCGTATGAAAATTGTAGAATGGAATGTCACCTTTAAATCGTATGTCAGTTTGACTTAATCTGATTAGTATTGTCCGATATATGACAACGAACACCATTTACTGACGAAAAAGGCTCAATACTTTTCAGAATATCCAATATATTACCTTTAGTAGTATAAGTATTGCGTCTCTGGTAAGGAGATGGAGGCTGTTGGCAGATCCTTCAATATATGCCCACAGAACTCTGAGATATAATGTAAAAGGGCTGACATAAGAGAAAATTTTACTCAGAAACCCTAGAACCACAAATTGGGCCTTGTACCAAAATATTTTGGAAGATAACCTACAACACATTTCAGTGGAGAAAACTCCAAAACATCCCCTGAAGATGGAGCATCTTGTAAAAGACTCAAGGAGGCAATAATTAATTCCTATGAAGAAAATCGCCTCATTTGCCCCATAAAGAAAGGTAGAGAACCCAACTGGTGGAACGAAGGCTAGCGCAACACAGATTTAAGGTACGGAAACTGCACAATGCAGCTAAACGTAGCAACAACTGCGATGCATACCATAGGGCTCTAACAAACTATGGCAAACAAATTTGTAAAGCAAAACGCCGCAGCTTTAGGGCCTTTTGTTAAAATGTTACGGAAACTTTTGGCGCAGTGAGGCTCCATAAAGCTCTAGCAAAACAGGGAAACATCCTAAGCGTTGCACTAAGGCAAGCCAATTGCCGCTACACGGAAACCGAAGAAGAGGGAGTGCTTCTTCTATTGTAGATCCCCTTCCCAGCGAGTGAAACTATAAATGAAGAGATTGGCGAAATGGAATCACATATGGGGCCGAATTGCACAACATGAAAGGGCGCTATCACCATCTGTACCGAAAAACGTACAATATGAGCATTAAATTCTTTCCAACCCTTCAAATCACTTGATGAAAATGGTACACATTCAGTCCTTATTCAGTAAGGACAAAACCTACTCACTTCCCCCTTAATATGGATGAATAGAGGTAGTCTAGCTTTGCGAAGTATACCTAAGCTGTGGAGAGAGGCTAAGGTGATCTTCATTCCAAGGGTGGGTAGAAGTGACATCAGCAACCCAAACGCATGCAGACAGATTAGCCTAACATCAAAATGATGGAGCAAGTATTGGACAATTATACAATGACAACGACACTTAAAAATTATCCGCTAATCCCCAATCAACATGCGTACAGGACGAGCAAATCTACGGAAACCAAACTCTATGCGCTAACCAGGAAGATCAAAGAATCCTTGGAGCACATAGTAATTAGATTAGATGCAATTCTTGACATTGAAGGGACTTTCAACAATGCAAGCCATGTAGCGGTGAGGAAAGCACTAGTTAATAGGTAGGTAGATTCTATTCTATCTCAATCCCTCGCGACAAGACCCATTGCATATAAGATGGGAACTAGAACCATTCATATGCGTTCAACACGCAGTTGTCCACGGGGGGTGGGTCCTGTCAACTCTACTGTGGACACGCGTGGCCAATGATATTTCGACAAGGCTACCTAAAAGTGGCATAATATGTCACGCATACGTAGATGATATCGCCATTTTAGTTCGAGGAAAACACGAAGGAACACTGTATGACATCATACCGTTAGCACTTCATCCTGTCAGTAACTGATGCCAGCAAATAGGTTTGGGCCTTTACCCTGTCAAAACCACGCCAATACCATATACAAAGAAGCAAAAACTGGAACAATTTCACACCATAAGCTTAAATAGAGTGGTGATAGAATTCAACAAAGAAATTAAGTATCTTTGAATCCATCTGGATAGTAAGCTCACATGGAATGACATATTGAAGTAGCCACAAAAATGGCCTTGATGGTGTGTAGGGATATGGCAGGTGTAGGAATATGGCAACCAAATTGCGATGGATGTACACTATGACGATGAGACCAATCTTCACATACTCAATCATGTTCAACTTCTGGTCTATGTCTGCGTCGCGGGAGTAATGAGTTCGTGCCCAATAGTGACCCTCAAAAAAGTAGTAAATCAATCACCCGTTCACCTAATGATAGAGCAGATATCAAGGTCGACAATGATCAGAATAATATATCACGAAAGGGAGAGTGTCTCTGGGATTGGGCATAAAGATCAAGTTAAGCTTTCCCAGCTGTTCCTATGGACCACTGCACCGTTTGACGGCATAACAGCTCAGTTCATCTTAGACAAAACGTTTTGTTCGAAGTTGAGCGACAAGAGGGAATGGAGCTCTGAGTCCAATGTACACCTCAAAGAGCTGCATGCTATCAAGTGGCACACAGATGAATCAAAGACCGCAGAGCGAACAGCAATGGGAGTGTTTGGGGCAGACATCAAATACTATGAACCAATAGGAATGAGGCCAAGCATATTCCTGGTGGAGGTCCATGCAATTGCAGGTAGTGCATAACGTTGCATCGATAAAAGATACAAGAGCAAAACGATAGCTATTTTTTCTGATAGCCAAGCGGATATTAAAGGCTTTGAGGCATCAACGATGATCGAAGATGGTTCAAGAATTTTGTACTAAACTCAATAAACTGGGTGAGAACAACAGGGTTACTCTGTTTTGGATGCCAAAACACGCAGGAGTTGAAGGCAATGAAAAAGCAGGCCTCCCAGCGAGGAAAGGGTCACCCACAGCTTTTGTTAGCCCTGACCCCTGCAATGCGGTTGAGATTCACTTTGTGCGGAAACACCTGAAGGAAGTAGAAACTAGTGAACACAGAAAAATTGGAGTAGTTATCCAGCACTCAAAACATCGAAAATGTTCCCGAATGCCTATAATGAGAAACGATACAAATTGTGCACCAAATTAGGCAAAAATCAACGAAGGACCCTTACAGGGTTTCTAACGGAGCCCTGCAAACTCGAAGGACGCTTTGAGAAAATGGATCTTAGGGAGAACGGCCAGTGCAGATTCTGCAGGTTTGCAGATGAAACACCAGAATATCTTCTGACGTACTATGGAGCTCTATTATGGAGAAGGAGATACATTCTGGGAACTTACTGCCTAGCTGAGGAGCAACTTGGGACACCTGGAGCCAACGAAGATCATGCACTTTCTGCGAGAGGTCGTTCTGTTCATGGAACTCTAGGCACTCCAATGAGAATGGGAGCACAATAAATTTGCCAAATGTTGAAGTGTAGGACACACATTTCACCCAACCTACAAGGATGTAAGAAGGATTAGAGTTTATCAGCAGGTGAAGGACGACTGTGAAAGAGAAAAGCAATCGTGAAATTACCCCCAATGATATTCCTTTGAATCATTTTGAATTAAAGCATTTATGCTGCATTTAGAATTAATTTATTGGTTATTTTCGATAGAAGTAATTGACCGCGATGTGTCATTTATTGAGAAAAATAAGGATCGTTTTTATCATCCCAAAAGATTCGGTGTTGTCCATTCGAAATAATTGGCATATTTCGTACGAAAGTACATTAAAGTTCAATTTCTCGACATCAATGTACCATATTCAACTGTTAATATCTACAGAGCCCTTTAAAGGATTACAATTCTGTGCCGAGACATTTTATTCCAATAAATTGTCTCTTGTTTGAAACTTCTACAATCAAAATCTTTATATGCTTTGATCAGTTATGCTGAAAAATCGGGCTGAAAGTTGAAATTTTTCTAGTTTTAACTGTAACGGGCCTTTAGATAGGACCTAATAGAAAGTAAGTCGTATTATTACCGAAAACAAGACTCTCTTTATATTCTCATTCAAAAGTTATGCGTGAACATACATAAAAAAGCACCAAAAAAATAAATATACGGGTCAAACTGTAAAACCTTTTTTCTTTTGGAAGTCGGTTAGAAATGCGAAGACTTTTTGTTATTCTTACTCCGTTTCAGCATCTAACATGCAACCAAACTATTTGATGATTTAATTCATGAATGGCTGGCTCAAGATAAGATTTTATTTCGTAGATTAGATACACAATAAAACCCTTTTGGTAACTTAACATGCTTTTTATTATAAAAACTCATGAAGCATAAATCAAACAAAAATCGAGCTTTAATATTTAATTTTCTGCTGAGTAATTACTAGTAGTTTGTCTACTCATATAAAGTTATACAATATTCTTAATTCAATCTTATTCTTCTTCTAAAAGAACAACATCCTAATCGCTGACGTGTTCCTTAAGCTGGCGTCATCAGTCATTTTGAATAGAGGAAGAATCGATAGCATTTCCATTGTCATCTCAGGACATTAGTTTGGAATGAGAGCAGCATTAAGTGGTTCTTGAGACAATCTAAACAATAGATACGGAATTGAATGGATGATTGAGGACAAACAAATCTTAAATTGGCTTTTTATATCTGTTCTAAATTGGACAACTATGGCAATATATTATTTGATCAGCTGAATGAATGAAACTGGCGAGGAGAATGATGAAGAGAATTTAGAGAAATAAATTAAAAACAGTGTTGGTATCAAAATGATTATAAGAAGATGATCATCTACAATTTAAGCTGATGTAAAATAAGTCGACAAGAAGAGTAAAAAAATTTTTTTAATCAACTGGTGAAATGCGGACAAAAATTTTGAATAAAAACAAGAAATATTTCGATGACATGTACATCAAATACTTGGTTCAAGCTAAAAACCATTTTTGCTCCAGTCTAACTGGCTACCATGGTATTGTAGTGTTTTAAGTAAGTTCAAAAGTCCGTAAAGGACTGCAGCGATGTTCTGCTGCCTCGGCAGAAGAAGATGGAGATATCTGCCGAGAATGCCCTTGTCTGGGGACGTGTGAATGCGCTGGCAGGCTAGCATTGCGGTGTCGTGGGGCGGGTTCATTCCCCAAGCACAAAGACCCACTACAAAAAAATTCGCACTCACGAATTTCTTGGGGTCGAACAAAGACAAGGCAACCGAAGTCGCAATAAGTGTAGGTAACTACACGAGGGACAACTGACTTGTTCAAGGAACAAGGGTAACAAGTAAAAAGAAGTGGAAGCAGGGTGACCTCGTCCTTATCCGGAGAGGCTCATGGCCCACAAATGAGAGAAGGGCAACCGGGTGGTGATGGAGCCCCTTCGCACCCACCCAACCGGATTAATATCCATATTTGTTGCAGTGGCCAGGTATTCCTCTTCTGAGTGGAAAACTCATACAACTTAACTTGCATAAGTCTTCCCATCCGAAGAAAAGTACCCCGATGACCAGTTTATGCCATAGAATTAAACAATTCGATTGCATAACTCTATGCCATAAAGAGGCACTCTGCTTGGGCCACTCAACCCGCGACGTCACCTGAAACAAAAGGAAGGATTAATGAGTACCCGGCGGCTGGCTCATGTTTTGAGGTGGAAGCCTGCCACCGTACCGGGTTCTATACCCGGTCAAACAGGACAAAATGAAAAGACCGACGTTCCAATCTAACAATCCATTATATTATTTCATTTTTTTCATACAACTCTACAAACATTATAATACTGAACTACCGCGACACGATTTCAGTGGCTTCAAGGGCAAAATTTGAAATATATATGAGAAAAATTAAAGGCAAAATTTGAAATATATATAAGAAAAATCAAAGGCAAAATTTAAAATATATATAAGAAAAACCAAAGGCAAAATTTGAAATATATATAAAAAATTAAAGGCAAAATTTGAAATATATATAAGAAAAATTAAAGGCAAAATTTAAAATATATATAAGAAAAACCAAAGGCAAAATTTGAAATATATATAAGAAAAATTAAAGGCAAAATTTGAAATATATATAAGAAACATCAAAGGCAAAATTCGAAATATATATAAGAAAAATTAAAGGCAAAATTTGAAATATATATAAGAAAAATTAAAGGCAAAATTTGAAATATATATAAGAAAAATTAAAGGCAAAATTTGAAATATATATAAGAAAAATTAAAGGCAAAATTTGAAATATATATAAGAAAAATTAAAGGCAAAATTTAAAATATATATAAGAAAAATTAAAGGCAATAAAAGGGTACTTACCCCACATGGTCCGTCGAGCGCTCGATGACGATGCGGGTGTCCTCTAAAACTTTCATTTAATTAATTTTCAAAACAAAACATTATAAATTTATATCATAATTAGAGCGAGAGTTTCTTCACGATCACTTGAAGCTTTAATAAAATTGAGATAGTTCACTTTTGAGAATTTTCAGCAAATCGCACTGGTAAAACAAAGTGTTTATTCCAATTAACATTCCATTATTATGTATAAGACCTCCTGACTATGTACGCTACTGCATATTGCAGTTGTAAGCTAACTCGAAGATAATTGTATTAAATTCCGGGCGCATCAACACGAACCGCCAACATTTTCGCGAGCCACTTTCTTAAAAATTTCAATCACGTTCACAAGTTCAACCCGTTTGAAATATCCCTCCACGATAGTATCCAATTCTTTGGCGCCTCCTTCATGTGTCTTGTTTTGCACACAGTTCTCGTGCGAGAAGAAAAGTCCCAGTGCTCGCCGTCTCCAGTTGTTTATTCCAATTGGAACGTACGACGTACGTATGATAGCGGGCTCCGTTATCAATGGATGCGTGCCGCGCGTGACTGTGTTTGTGTGCGAATGCGATATATTTGACGGGCGAGGTCCGAGTCCGAACTGATTTTTCACCTTGCCTATTCTTCACTGGCGCCCCGGCAAACACTTTTCAAACGATTACAATCGCCTGCAGTCCGATTTCCCGCCTGCAATTACGTTCACTTGCACCCGTACAACACAATAGGCTACGTTTTGCAGCTGGGGCCTATCCCTGGGCCGACGTGTCTTCTACTCCCAACACCCGACAAACCCGCCGAATATCACTGCAAATTGCCTCGCAACAGGCAAACAATCGAAAAATCCAGTCAATCCTTGCCACTTTACCTCGCATTCGATTCGTTCACGCCTTGCACTCCCTTTTTTTTGCGAACGAAAAACGGATCTAATATTTTTCCCCCGGTACGTGAAACCGTTCAGCTACGTGTTCGCCACTCACAACCCACCGTACGGAACATTCCCATGATTCCGCTAAACGTTAGGTGCTGTAACTCTTCACTCTCCTCCATACACCACCATCACCAGCTGGTGCTCCGTTCATTTTCACAAACTTCCCAGAATTCCGCACAATCCTAACACTTCATGAAATTCCACAAATCGAACTTCACAAGCAAATCTTTAAAAATCGTCGCCCGCCCCTCAACAATATCGATCGTTCCGAATTCAATCTATTCCTCACAATGTCTCGCGGCTGACCCCCCTCCCCCCCGTGCGTCATGTGCGGCGATTCAGAACAGACTCCCTTTATCTATGCGGCGTCCGCGCTGTGTGGCGGTTTCTAGCAGACCCTTTCGCGCGTATTTCTTCCGCACGTTTATACCAACTCGACTGGCGGCCAATTCCTGTCTTCAATTGCACTTTTCCGTTCTTTTCTCTGTCGAATGTACGCTGCAGCGCGGTTGCAATAGGACGTTGCATTTTCTCTTGCTGCTGCATTTGATCTCGTTAGATCCCCATACTGTTCTAAGTTTTTGTTTGTCATTTGGAGGCGCTAAAATTGGAATTGCATTAGCTGGCCACCGTTGTGGCAAGACTACTGCCCTAGCTGTGGAATGTTGTTGTTGTTGCGAACTCTGCTGTTCTCCAGTAGTTGGGGGTATAAAATTTTCTTGAATGTTGATGCGTTTCGAAACTTTACCATTTGAATTACTATGCAAATCAATATGCTGACTTTAATTTTTTCACTAGACGAAAATTTATTTTCTTAATCGCTAATTACAAATTGTGTTGTGATGACGAACTACCGGTTTATTGATTTTATCTGAGATATCTATGAAAACAGTTATCATTTATACTTAATTGCCTTCTTTGTTGTCTATAAGGACCCAGATATAAAATGAGACTCACTTAGATTCTTTCAAATTTACAGATATTAATATAAGTTTGTAAATATTTTCGAGTTTAAAAAAACATCATCAAGGATTCTCACTTTCGTGTATCTTTACTTTAAGAATTTCAGTGTTCAGCATACGTCGTAATTAAATAATTCCGTCGTTCTCTTGTGTAATATTTATTTGCTCTAAAAATGAATTGAAATTTTCATATTTTTTCTTTTTTTTACAAAAACAATAATTTATAATAGAACCTTATCGTACAATTCTGATTATTACAAACTGAATTTTATATGCTTTTTATTTGCTTAGCGTAAGAGACCAATTGAAATTTTTCTAAACAGTTTGCATGGAATTTTGTTACCTAAAGTAATGGAACAAATAAAACTGGTCTGGAATTCCCTAGAAGCAGGCAATCACTTCCAAAATGACACGATGGACAGGAACTCGTTTTGTTAGTGTTTACGTATCCACCTAACGCTCGATTACTACAGTATCGGAGCTGTTACACTCTAAAAGAAGGATGCTCCGGCGAGGCTTATGGGCCTAATTAACTCGTCCAGAGACGGGCGTGGGAGTGCCATTTGCTTGTCAAATAAGGCATCAACAAGCCACCAAGCAAAAATTCGGCTTACTGGTATCAATTTTGCCGCGTCAAGGAAGCGAAAACTTAACGTGCACACTTAAGCCCTAATAATTATTTACTCTGCGGGCACTGCCACTTTACTTGTGTTTAAAACCATTATCACACTACCCGGGAATTAACTCCTCAGCCGCACCCTTTACAAACTGGAAGGCAAAAGTTACTTCTTCTTCTTCTTTGTAACACTACAGCCCCTCTCGGGCCTTCGCTCAGAGATAGTTAGAGTATCTCATTTTCATGACCGTATTGATTTTTTCGGAAGTTGGTTTGGTCAGTACCATGCTCCCGTGTGCCTGCTCAGCTATGATATGATCTGATTAAATCAGTACATATCACCACTGAGTGAACACTCGTAGTCTGTCCGAAAAATCCCCTGAACTAAATTACGTTGCCCCCAACGAGATTTGAACCTGGGACCTTCGACTTATGCGTTCATGCTCTAACCACTAGACCACACAGACTTACTCGCCTGTCATTAACTGGCCGTTTCCTCTTAATTCTTTCTCCACTAAACTATCTTCTTCAATCCAGCGCCAGTTGATTGGTACTAGTGGACTAGCATACTTGCAGCTATTTCCAATACATGGTAGTTGAGTGACGCGACTTGGTTGACAAGTTCACCATGACTAGCGAACAGGTGAGTTTGGCTATAGAACATAAAAATGCAATTAATTCCATTGTAGGCGTGGCCATTTATTTTTCATTTAAATGAAAAATTCATACAAAAGCAATTCATATAAGACTTTAACAAAAATAGGAAACCCGTGATGAAGGCCACTCTACCCAGCAAAAGCCCCTGTAATGTCTGAGAAAAGAAGGATCTACAGCCCGTTTGTTAGCTCAGGATAGGAGTGTTCAGCCAACGTGGCGGGTCCCATACCCGTTAAAAAATTCTCAAAATGAGACGACTGAGTGGGTCATTCTCTTCAACAATTCATATTTATTGTACAAATCATCCTTGGGAATCCCGTTTTGAAGCGTGAGATCTCAATATATATATTTTACAACAGTACCAGGCAGTTAATTTACTTTTTGATTTCGAATTTTTCCTTCGCTTAGAGAAAACAGTTAATCATATACAATACACAGCGCTTTATTATTTGTTTGAATTTTGATATATTGTTTTATTCTATTTGGTATATAGTTACGTATTTGCCATTCTTAAACAGCTGAATTTGTTTTCTCATTTTTCAACAAATTGTTCCTTCTGTATGTGTGGTTTGGATTTTTTTTTCATTTCTTTTAATATTTTAACTTTACGCCGACATTTAATGATGTAAATAGTAATTGTATTGTATTTTATTTAGTTTTATTGACAATATTCTATTTATTTTATTGTTATATTTTGTATTTTTACGATCTTTTTTCGTTATAAGTGATTGTAATTATTTCATTTACATTTTATTTAAATGTGGATTTTATATTTATTTATTGTGTTAACTACATGCAGAACAAATATTTATAGAAAACAAGTCAGTTTCTTTGTGTTCCTTTTTACATTGTAATCGAATTTACTTTAACTTAAGTTTAACTTAAAAATTTAATTTCCTTTTCTTTTGCTTGGAATAGTAATATTTAATTTATATTACCTACGCATTTATTCGTTATAAATTTGATGCAGTCCTTTCAAATCATTTAAAATCATTCTTAAATGACAAGGAAATACGTTCCAGAGTAGAAGATATCATTTGCTAATAGTTTATTTTTCTAGAGTTTATTTATTGTTTTTTTTATTTGAATATTTATAATTTTATTCGCTATGTGTGCATAATAAGCATGAGCCAGTGGAAGTGAATGTGCTATTTAGTTAATTCGGAAATTACCAAGGATGCGATTCTAACTGATTTGAAAGTGCATGCATCGCCAACAGGTATTGTATGTAGTTAAATGTTCATATACAATATAATTTAGAGTCCTAAAACGTAACGTGAAATGTTTCTTTTATAAAATAAAATCCGCTATAGATCATATCAAAGTCAGTTAATGAACGACATGTAATTTGTAAAGTAAACATAATTTTCCACTAGCCGAGCATATCAATCTCACCGCACGGCATAATATTAAAAAATATCCCAGTTTTTTCATTGTCACCTGCGTTTTTGCTGTTTTTTTACGTTCTTATGTTGCTTTCATTTCATCAACTGAACGAATCTGCCGCTTGTGATAACCAAGATTGAAAACCTTGATTCGGTGTCTGTGGATTCGTGCCAAACTAAGCTACTTTCATCAGCCAGCGGAGCTAAATCCGCAACACAATCAGTCTTCTCTGAGAAGAAACGCTCGATGGCAGAAACAGATCACAGCAGAACGCGGGGCGAACTACTCGATTAATACAATGTAGATATTGAGGATCCAGAAACTGAAACCGTAACACTCGAAACTTAGAAGCAATAAGTAAATAATTGTAGATTTAGGTCACTTTCGAATAATTTGGGCAGCAATAATTTTTTAAGCGAAGCAACACTATGAAGAGACGACTGTAGTAAATACATCATAGCAGATAGGGCTGGAGACAGGCAGTGGTGGTTGACTATATAAAATACCCAAAAATAAATGTGTAATACTTATAAAAATTATAAAGGGTTTTCTTCATTTATGTTATTCTCATTTGGAACACATTAGTCAAGGCCAATATTAAAGTTTTTTGCTTTGATAAGCTGAAGTTATCCGGCTGACTCGTTTCGTTGGTGCCTTAAAAAAAACTTGGCAGAATCTGGTGAGTTGAATAGTAAATTTGTCATGGGTAGTGATGCACTGCTAGGTAGCAATGAACCTGAGTCGTGAGGAGAAGGTTGTGCCGATGAACATACCGTATAAACAGAAGATGAATGTATAGAAGAATGACTTTCACTAACTTTTTCACACTCAAAAGTTATCCGCTCTACCAATAGCAAATTGGTGAATTGTTGCTGACATTTTAAAGCTATTTCAAACTGAAGCTACCTCAGCTGTTGCACTATATTCACAGTAAAATGGTAGAACTCATTGACTTGGATTAAATTCTTAGTATCTTCTAATTTTCCCATAGCGATTGATATATGATTCGAAATGACTTCCTCCGTACACTTTTTGCCCGCTTTGGTACAGGTGGTGCCAATATTTTTCCTCCTTCTCTAACAAGAAGGTAATCTTTATCGGCTGGTTTTTCCTTATAGATTTCCAAATTGCTGTTTTCCTCATTATTTTCATCAATCTGAACGGATACTTTTAAGTACCTTCGACTCTCATAGGTTTTAAATTAATCACAATATAAATACTTAACTCTTCAATGCTGCTAAAGGTTTTTCGTGATTTTCACATAGAAAGGAACGAATCCACTCAAGTCATGAAGAATACAAATCCTTTGTCTGCATTTCCGATTTAATTGATTGTTTAACTTTCCTTTTTAAAAAAAAAAAAAAAATACGGGTCTTGAACAATTTCATTTTCTTTTTGACGTGTTCTACCGTCATATTGAAATACTTTGAAATTTCCTCTAAAGCACTATCGCGTAAACGCTTCTTTTTGCACTCTTCTCTTACATATGTAACTCCAATGACACTCCATAATTTCATACATTTCTACAAAATGTATAGTTTCATCTTAACTCAATTTTTAGTCACCGACTTTTTTTAGTTACCACTGGTACACAACAACAAGCAAAAAGTAGAACGTCTGTCAACTTTTCCGTGCGTACCAGTTCACAATGTGCGATTGGTATGCTAGTACGCAATACCAGTCAACTAGCGCTGGTCAACTCGTATGATGTCAATGCAGCTTTATTATTCGCTAACATCCAACCACTCAACTGAAGTGTTTTCATTAAGGACATAACAATTTTATCTATTAATAAAACAAAGAAATATTTGAAATATTGGGTTCAAATTTATTGCGAGTGCCAGTATTACATTTTATGAATGATATTGTGACTACCACGAGCCCTTTTACAGCGGTCAATTCTTGGGACCCAATTTTCCATTACTCTGGCATACATTTCGACCGGAACGTTGATAATTTCACGTTGGATGTTGTCTTTGGGTGCGTCTAAGGTTACTGGCTAGTTAACATAGACCAGTGACTTGATATAGCCCCATAAAAATAAATCCAATGATGTTAGATTGCATGAACGAGGCGGTTATTCGATGGGACCATTTCTCGAGATAACACGCTCACCAAATTCGCCTTTCAGTAAATGTATTTTAAGGCGTGTCGTGCAGCTAGTGGCGCCGTCTTGTTGAAACTACATATAGTTGATGTCAAGTTCCTCAAATTCTGGCCACAAATAATCTTCCGGCATAACAAAATTAAGCTCTCCATTGACGGTATGAAAACCGCAACAAAAATTATTCTTTTGCGGAAGCAACGGTGTTTCAAGAAGCACATGTAGGTTTGTTGCTGATCAATAATGCATATTTTGCTTATTAAGAAAGCTATTGACCCAGAAAAGATTTTCATCACTGAAGATGATTTTCCGATGAAATTCTTCATTTTCTTCAAGCTTTACCAAAGCCCGATTAGATAAGTTTCAGCGTTTCGAATGATCAAGTGGCTTTAGTTCTTGAGTCGATTTGATCTTGTAACCATGTAGGTCAAGATCTTTTAGCAAAATACGCCACAGTGTCGTTTGAGCGATGTCCAATCCTTGAGAACGACGTGAAATTGATTGATTTGGCTCATTTCGAATCGATGCACTCACGGCTACGCCTCAAGCGGTGCGATGTCTTCTTGGCACCAGAACGTCCAATAGTGAAAATTTAGACTCAAATCCATACACTATAGCACACGCAGCCAATCGTTTGGGACGATTATTATGGCCGAGAATTGGGGTAAGTGCTCTTAAAGTTGCGACAACTGACTCAGAATTTCGATAGTAATTTTTAATAATTTCCAAGCGTTACTGGCTCGTAAACTTTATCATCATAAAAATGATGACTTTGACTGACGTTTTAACATTGAGAGTTTATTAAAAAGTGTTAAGGGTTCGCTCATATAAAGATACAAAATTGTTATATCCCTAATGGAAAACCCTACAGAAAAGAAAAGAGGAGGCACATTAAGCATCCCGCGGTTTTATTACTTTATTGTCTAATGTCCACTTCACCGCTCCTCGGCCAAGTTCTTTATTATTAGTTCAGCCGCCTCCCGGGAGCGGTTCTTCCCGTCCGACGGAGTGGCTCCACTCAAGTTCGTCTCAACTTCCACCCTACTTGAACCACTTTGCTCGTGATTATCCCAATTACGCGTTGAATTCACTGAATTAATTAAATGACAGGTCAAACCGTCAAAGTGAATGTTTTTGTGTTTCAAATTATAAATACGTTTTCCAAGCCAATGTTTTTTTGTTTTCTTCTGTTTGTTTTGTGTTTATTGCTTTGCATGTCAGTTTGAATTGATGCTGGACGAGCGCATTCTTGAGATATACAGGTATAGCATGAAGTGATCTTCTAATCTCAAGATCTTGTGGTAAGCCTTTTCACAGAATAGACAAATTATTTCAATTTGTTTGGCACAGCACATATGTCAACTCATCAATGTAATTTAAATATTCTGGTTTGCCTAATTGAAGGCAGTGCTTACTGAAAAAGTGTTTCAAGTACTCTGAATGAAGTCCGTTGACAGCTGCTCGACAATATAATCATTTGCGGCAACTTTTTCTTATTCGTCAGTTCGAAGTGATGCTGAACGAACGCATTCTCGAGATGTGTGGCATAAATGATTTTCTAAGTTTAAAATCTAGAGGGAGGATGTCACTAAGCAGGTTATAGTCTCGTTTTAAGCTGGAGTTGGTAGTGAAATAGGTGTATATAAAAATGTCCGTAAAGGACTAGAGCGGTGGTTTGCTACCTCGGAAAAAGAGGATGGTGGATTTCGCCAAGATTGACCTTGTCTGAGGACGCGTGAATGCGCTGGCAGGCTAGCATTGTGGTGTCGTGGGGCGGATTCTTTTCCCCAGCACAAGGATTCACTCCAAAAAAATTTCGCATTCACGAATTGAAAAAGTGTCTAATCCCGATCGACTGGTGTCGAGACCGAGGTAACCTACTAAGGGTTGAAATTGCTTACAGCCAGTAACAAACTGGGCTTGGAGAAAACAGACGGACTTGAGCGGACTTCATGGTTAGCGACGATACTTATCGCCCCCAAAAAAGAGTGGGGTATCCAGGTGGAAGCGGTGCCCCCTCGGATCCTCTCAACCGGATCAAGATCCAAATGCAAGCATGGCCATATTTTTCATTTAAGTGAAAAACTCATGCAGACATAATTTGTATGAGTTTTTCCTTTAAATGAAAAATATAAACGTGGCAAACTATATGCCATAAATAGGCATGCGAGTGGAAGGCCACCTTACCCGGGCAAGAGTACCTGTAAAGCATCAAAGGGGATGAGCTTGCCCGATGGCTAGTTCAGTATAGTGGAGGGGTCAACCAACATTGTGGGTTATATACCCGGTCAGGTTCGCACCGAAAAGAAAGACCGAATTTCAAATTTGCCAAACCACCATTATTATTTCCGTTTCATAACTGACAACAAAAAATATATTTTCCAATCTGATTATTATATGCAAGAAACTTCTATAAGCTTGACTCGACAATACATAAATTTTTCTTCGAAAGGATTCTCAATTCAAAAAACTCCTGGTTAGATGTGTCATTTAAAAATAAATGTAAATAAATATGCATTTAAATATATATGAATACATAAAAACAGGTGGATACTCACCGACATCCTCGCCGAGCGCCCGCTGGTGATGTGGTGATGCAATTAATAAGAAAAAAAATGGTGAGAAAAATTCCAAATCACAAGTTTGCACTGTACATAAATTAAATTCCTTAATCATGTATGATGTCGAGCAAAGCTGCTTTGGGTCAATTACGTTAACACGTGGTTCAGTTATAGCAACTACTTGAATACAACTCAATCACCTATAATTTAAAATTTTCAATAAATATTACTCGACAGTCAGAAATCCGACCCATTAATCTTCTATTCCGAAAGTTATATCATGTGATTAGCACCGAAAGCCACCAGTTACTGTCACTAGTTTCTATACTGCCGAAAGTTTGCAAAAATCTTCTAACGGTTTGGAGAAACAACTAATTTAACTGGGATTTGTATCTACTTCGCTGAGAGAAACTAAATTAATGTTCAAGCAAAGTTTCTTGCATCAAAAGCTATTTCATCATCTGAGGCCGCCTTAAACTGCCCACAATAGTTCGCGAATCAAACGCCGATCGGTCCATAAGACCACCAAGACACAATTCCACAAATTCAATGCAAAGGAAATTGAATCGAATGCAAAAAGATGATACTAAAGTACCATGAAGAGCTATGTAACGGAAAAAATGTCTAAAATATTCCAACATCGTAGTCAACATGTTTTTGCAACGACTTCAATCGCAGGTAGTTGATTCGCGCGTTCGTTCAGTAGAAATGCGTCAGCATCAAATTAGTGAAAGTTGATCGCTGATTGCTCGGGAAATTTATTTTCATGTAGAGCGATTTCAAGTGATCAAAATTTCGTCCTTCATACACATACAAGTACATTCCGTTTAGTTTCTACCGTTTCGATGCAAATCCACTTTCAATTTTGATACGGTTCCAATTTCCGTTACGATGAGAAGCACAAAACTGATTGCCTATATTCGTGTTTAATATCTACCAACCGCAGGGCTTTTCCCATCGCGGAGGATCGTTCAGTACTACACATAGTTCGCAAAATGGTGTTATATCAATTTTCTTCGAATACTTTTTCCATCAAAAATACTTCCGGTATTCTTTGGATTTTCATCGAGAAATTTCAAATAATAAGCTAACTCTTTCATCGTTTTGAAATCTTCAACGTTTAAATAAGAGAGTGGTGTGAGGAATTTGGAATAATCAGCTCTTCCATATACGACAGGATTGATATTGCGATCAAGGATGTGGAACAGTTTCTCTGTAATGTAGTCTTTGCATATTGAATTTTCGAACGATAAATACAATTTATACTTGAAATCTAATTTTTTGCAGTATGGTTTGAACCACGTGGACATTTTTGGGCATAATTCCATTGTCTCGAACGTATTTATTTTTTAAATGTGTTTAATGATAACGTACAAATTTAGAGAGCCATTTGGGCCATTAAGTTTTTTATTGTTATTGTTTGGATTTTGCTTTATATTCTTTTAAAATTTATAACGATTTGTATTAAATAAAGCGCTTTTGACTTTGACTTTGACTTTAGACGATAACAGTCCGTACATCCACGCGAATGCTTCATCAACCAGAGTCAATGCAATGATAACAATCCACAGGCAATTGACGACTCTCAGCTTAATTCACGCACTATTAACCATTGGTCCAATGACTTCACTTTCTACTTCACGGATTACACTTTGTCAATTGCGCAATAGAACATGAATGATTTCACTAGGAAAACTACATAAACAATACTATTCCGATTTTCATTTTTTTATTGGAGCCACTATCCAACCGCAATGGTCTATCGTACGCTAATCGAATCTTTACTTCTTATCGCTACGCACTTCTCGCGACGTATTCACGGTGAAGATCAATTACAGACTCTCTTTTGGTTGTCAATCTTCCACTTGCTAGATGTCGCAGCGAGACTCGACAAGCCTCCGTTCATTCCGCTGCACACTTGCCTTTGCCAATGCCATACGTGCATGTGCAGCGGAAAAAGGTGTTGCCATGTCTGAATTTTAATTGGAGATTTGAATTATTAAATTAATAAAAAATAAAAGAAATATAGAAAAAATTGAATAATAATAGAAAAAGATAAATATCATAAGGAATATAACCATAAAGAAAAATTTAAATTTCATATAGTGAAAAAGAAAGTATAAAATTTATAATGAAAAAATATTTTATAATTTATAAGACTACAAATTGGAACAGTCAAATTTTTCAAATCTCCAATTAAAATTCGAATTAGTGTCATGCCGGTTTTCTAGCAGTTTGCTTAGGCGACTTCTCGATTACTACAAGTTCTATCTGGAAGGTAGTGTTATCTTCTTCTAACTCACGCCCCTGAATCCTACGTTGCCAATATTCGAAGTATCCTTTTAAATCAGCTATATTTTCCACGTCTGCAATGGCAAGGCGGTGCTCCAGGTAAATGTGAGCCAAGTAGTTTTCCTAAGCTTCCGGGAATTCGAAAA
The DNA here is from genome assembly GCA_963969285.1 of Odontomyia ornata. Taxonomy (NCBI): domain Eukaryota; kingdom Metazoa; phylum Arthropoda; class Insecta; order Diptera; family Stratiomyidae; genus Odontomyia; species Odontomyia ornata. The sequence continues at coordinate 59,131,430 of OZ017741.1, read as the reverse complement.
GCTTATCACATTTCGACCACCGTACGCTTCCAGTATCATCTATTTGGATTTCGGTTTTTTTTGAGGTAGGGAGGTGAATGTCGATTTACGCACAGAGTGTGGGACTCCCATGTTTGCAAGAAGGCGACTAGACTACCCACTAAACACCTCCCTGGTCAACCTGAGAACCTAGCCTGGGACCGTTTGACACATTACTTCGGGCCAGGTCTCGTTTTGTTACGCCGTGAGGTGCCTTCAAGCTGGGGGATCCTTCTTCAACCGGAAGGGGAGAGGGGAAGAGGAAGTGCCAGACAAGCGATCCCCCAGCCCCAACACCCCCGGCTGCTGTGAGTCCCTTTCATCTTTTAGGACTGCCCGAGCATAATGTGCCACCTGATTCCATTTTTCAACCGATTCGAGCATCACCGCGACTATGTTATCCGGGGTGAGCTCTCCCGTCTCCCTGTAGAGTTCCCTTCGCAGCCTGTCCCATTTTATGCGCGCAAAAAATGTATGGTGTGGGATTTCGGCTTTACCAGGTTATGTAATTTAATGTATCCGTTTTTGAATCACTTTGTTGCATTAACTGACCTATTTGGAGGTGAAAGTGTAGGTCTCATTACTCCACGACGCGAAGTTGATGAATCCATCTCCGAATCACTTTGGTTCAACACTCCGACCGAATTGCCTCTAGATCCCAGCTTATTTCTACTTTTCACTCCTGAAATTGTTGTTCTTTTCGAGGCAGTTTGAACTGGAAGATTGTTTCTCGTTGTTTCCGTAGGTTTTGCTGGACCTTCTTCTTGTGCATCATAAGATTCGTTGTCCTTCTCGTCTGATGTAGTTGATGTGGTCACATTTGGTATATGGCGATGTGCTGCTTGTTCGAGATGTGAACGCTGCCTGGCTAATTGTTCAACCAATTCTTCAAGCATATGCTGCTGCTCGGTTACTGTTGTATCTGATGTAGCGTGCAAGTTAACGGAAGCCTATCTATCTGCCTATATTTCGTTCGTTTTGGATTACATTACTAGTAAAGTTCTAGATTGTGGATACAATAAGTTTCATGTATTCTAATTCTACATTATTGAAACAAAAACTTATTCGAGTGCAGATCAACCGTACATTCTTTAAAGCGTAACCCAATTGGTGGGGCAGTGATCAAAGCGAGTTAATCGAAATAACCCCATAATTTTCCAGTAACAAAGTATTACTGATATCGTTGACTAACGAGCATGTAAGAGACAATTATGTTGCTTACATTTTCTGAATATTCGGAGATGATCTGATGAAAACTGTAATGTTTCGTTCGTCAAAAAGCCATACAGTAGAAAAAGCGTGTGCTGTTCTTGGAGAAAGAAATTCAAAAGGCTATAACATCTATAATATGCTGCAGAATAAAAGGGCCTTATGTAGGGCTACTTGTGTACTAACTTTCATTGAACTTGTTGTGGCTCTATATTGTTTTTACGTTAAGGTCAAGGTTGCTTAGTGGATAGTCCAGAAGTCTTGCATCTTGGAAAGAGGGTATGAAAAGCCTACAGCTTCCTACCGCAAAACAGAACAAAAATTAGGTTGAACAGCACTTTAAAGTGCTTTAAGCTATTCAAATTATTCGAGCTCAATCCCGAAATGAAATTCAGATCATGCTTCATAGCATACTCCCCCAACATAATTCAACATTAACCCTTTAACATAATCCTCCTCGTTGAAATATTCTTCAAACGAAATCCTTAACATAACATCTAAAACATTGAACTTTGATGACACCTCCAATGAAATCCTTCTTCCCACGATAATTCCAATTCAACTTGGCTACCATATTGCATTATCTCGCTTGGAAACATCGAGTCGAATACGGTTCTTCCTTTTCCATTGAGTCAACATACTCTTTTAATCTGCTATTTTCCAATTCAGATAGCGAATTGTTTTGTTTCTCTTTGAGGGTAACAACAGAACTTAATGAAAATCAATGCTAAAAGAAAGTGAAACATGAAACGAGTGGAGAAAAGAAAAACAGGAGCAAGAAAGACAACAACGACATCGATATAAACTATTATGTTGAATGCTTGACACGTGAACATTTTCATTTAATCGTTTCAAGCTGCTTTGCTTAGCCTTAACGGATAGCAAACTAGAAATAACTTGAATGGTATTATCAAAAAGCTGGATAAGCCCAGAATTGACGAATAACAAGTTGGGTAGACAGACCTATGCTCATGTCAGAAGGGTTTTGTACTCAACTTACAAAATGCAGTAACCAGCAACGAATAAAATCAAGAAACATGTCAAAGACGATTTAATTGGAGAAAATGTGAAATTCGAGGATCATACTATTATTAACAAAGTTGAACGAATTTTGACTTCTGAGGTATTTGTTATAGTTATACCCATAAATATCTCCTTTGATATTTTTTCAGATTTTTTAGATCACTGGTGTCCATTCGCGAGGGAGGAAACACATTTTTCATGTATTCCCCCCCGTGCTCCCACTGAAGCAAAAACTCTCTGTGTAAGAACTGTTTTGAAAAGCTCTCATAGAGAACTTTCAGTTGATACTCATATCGGCTACCTTTCATGAAATTTTTTTCAGGGCCACTCCTCTGTACTGTAATCATCGATTCATGGCCTATTTTTTCGAATCCTAGAATGGTTACAAAGCCCTTTTGCTAGGAGCTCTCTCCTGCCTCTCCGACTTGTTTCAATTGTATGTACTCATCTTCATGATACCTATCACTCCTGAAATTTTCATGCAAATTCTAGCAAAGCTGTAGTGTCTAAGTCGGTAAAAAGCGCATATGGCTCCATAGCAATATGTTTCCATAGTAATACAGGGCATATTGCTCCATAGTAATACACGAAAATTCAAATCGCTATAACTTCGGTAAATACTATTCGATCTTTATGAAACTTCAGAAAAGATCAATCTTATAAATAGTCATCTGTTTGCTAAATTTTATTGAGTTTAAGGGTACCGTTTAGATTTTATTCAAGAAAACACAAAATCGATAAATCATACTATTACTAACAAAGTTGAGTGAATTTCGACTTCTCATGTATTTGTTGTTGTTGTACTCATTAAGGCCTGCATTCATGATTTTTTTCAGATTTTTCGGATGGAAGGTGTCCAATCGCGAGGGGGGGTACGCGAAAAGTTCGTACATTTCCCCTTCCCCTGCCCCCCTCGGTACTTATAAGACAATTTTAAGACTTGTTTTGAAAAGACCTCATTGAGACCTTTCCAATGACACCCCACTCGACTACCAATGGTGAAAATTTTTTTTTGAGGGGTCACCCCCTTATATGGGGAGACCCCCCTTAAACGCCTTGAAAAAATTTTCCACCCTTGAACTTTCAAGAGGTCACCACTTCTGACCTTTCTACAAAGTTTCATAGCTGTAGCCTCTATAGTTTCGGAGAAAAAGTGCTGTGACATACAGACGGACGGACGGACGGACGGACGGACGGACGGACGGACGGACGGACAGACGGACAGACGGACACAGGTCGTGATTGCAATAGGGTTTTGTATTTTAGTACAAAACCCTAAAAATGGAAACCTTAACCTAGGTAGTGGAATTTGTCGATTCTATAACTACGGCTTCACCGTGTGGTTTGAGATTTGTGTATGACAGTGGAATTTTAGGAAAATGGGGTAAACATTTTGTTTTTTAATATGAATTGTGGAAGAAGTGATACCATTTTCAAGGAAATTACTGCGTTGGTATTATCTGAAGTTTTGTTTCTTGTTATTTTTTAATCATAGAATTGACAACTGATTGTTTTAAACAAAATTTGATTAACGACTCACTGCAACGCATTTCCCTATCAGCCTGCGATTTTCATGACGACAACGACCGTCTAGTCCCTAACTTTTATTTCACCTTCAAGGTGAGAGTCCTTTATTAACTTCCTTTATTATTTTTCCCACAACCTATAGACAAGCTGCTTTACTTTGCACTTTTGGAGTAGACGAAGTGATTAACGTTGTGCTTGGATTTCCTCCTTCCGAATCGTACTCATAGCCTGCTGTGGCTTGTTTCCTACAGATTTTATTCCGCACTTATTGTGCGTTAATATAGTGCTTTAATTTGGGAAAATGTCCAAGTATGATCATTGTGTCGACGTGGGTGTTGTTTTTTTTGTCAATAGTAGTTTGAGCTGAGTTGTAATTAACGATAAGGAATGTGATTTCTAATATTGGATTACAAAGAACTTTTGATGGAAGGTGTATGTTAATGCAAACATACATACATTTTTCTTCAGTTTAAACGTTGAATTATTTATTTGGTCAGAAATGAAAATGACATGAATTTTTTATTTTGCGTCATTTGTTGGGGTACAATCAATTTATTATGCTGCTTTCAAGATACAAGTTGATTAGTAAATATTTTTCGCACTAACAAACAAAATAGCAAAGCGTTCCACATTCCAACATAGTTAAAATATTCTGTTTGATCATTCGCTGTAATACAAGCGGGAGTGTTAATTTAACTACCCCAGAACATTGGAAATTTATTTGCTATCATGACAAAACGTCGAACTTGCAGAAGCCATGCCTCCTGATGTCCTTTACAAAATTTAGTTAAACGTATTCATCTTAAGCGTGCTACTCGAGAACAAAAATGTTGGGTACGCAAGCTTGAAGGTGCCTCACGGGGTAACAAAACGAGACCTGGCCTGACCTGTCAAACGGTTTCAGGCTAAGTTCTCAGGTTGACAGGGGAAGTGTTGAGCGGGTATTCCAGTCAACCGCGAGCATGGGAGCCCCACACTCAGTACGTAAATGGTATTCACCTCGCCCAAAATTACGAAATGAGGGAAGAGTGCTTTGTCGTTAGCGTTTATTTCAGCCAGTTTTTTCTGGTTGGGAGGTGAATGCCATTTACGCACTGAGTGTGGGGCTGCCATGCTCACGGTTGACTGGAATCCCCACTAAATACCTCCCCCGTTATCCTGAAAACCTAACCTGGACCCGTTGGACACATTACTTCGGGCCAGGTCTCGTTTTGTTATGCCGTGAGGCATCTTCAAGCTGGCGGGTCCCTCCTCCAGCAGGAGGGAAGGGAGGAAGAGGAATTGTCAGACAAGCAATCTTCCAGCACCAACGTCCCCTGCAGCTGTGAGTCTCTTTCATCTTTTTGGCCTGCTCGAAAATAATAAGCTGCATGGTTCCATCTGTAAACCGGTTCAAGCATCACCACGAGTGTACTATTCGGGCTGTGCCCTCCCTTCTCCTTTAGAGGTCTCGCCACAGCCTGCCCAATTTTTTGCCAACAAAATTATAAGTAAAACACGTTGTTGCAGGGTAACGACCAACTATTTATTGAGAAAAAGAACAAAAGGGCATTTGAAATTGACGGTTTAGTTTACATAATTATCAACAGATGTCTGTGTGTACTATTTTGATATCATTATTTGCAACACTCACACTATATCAAAATAATAAATAAACTTACACATTTTGAATAATAAATCAATTTACTTTTGAACAATACCAAGTGTTTGCATGAACTCATTATGTTTTATTCCTCACAATCCTTTAGTTAACAGATTCGCAGGCATACTAGGAGTTGGCAGATACTTCGTTTCAATTATATTACTGTTAATTACATCTCTGATGAAATTATATCTAACATCAATATGTTTGGAACGTTTATGAGAATAATAGTTAGTTGTTATCTTCAATGCACTCTGATTATCATTATATTAAACAATTTTATTGCAACAACCTATCAATTCACATTCTAAATTCTGTAAATATAAACCTTCTCTGCATGATTCTGATAAACCCATGTACTCTGCCTCACAACTACTGAGAGCTACAGTTCTTTGCTTTTTAGTATCCCAAGAAATAGCAGATCCAGGTTTCATGAAACAAAATCCTGTATATGAACGTCTACCAGTGGCATCACTGGCCCAATCTGCAACCACAAAACCTACCAGTTTTGCTCCTTCTTTGGAAATCCTTAAGCAATGGTTTTTTTTTTGTTTTCAACAAATACAGGGTGCGTACGGTATTTGAGGATAACTTGAAAGTAAAATTAATTACTTGTATTTTTAACAAAATTTAATGAAATTTCAGGAATTTTTTATCCTACGTTAAATTAATACATGACTTTAAAGTTATTTAATAAAATCGCCATTAGCAGCAATAACCTCTTCGATCCGGGTCCGGAAACGATTACGTGCCCGAATCAAATGCTGCTTGTTCATATTGACCATAACGGCATTAATAGCAGTCTTCAGCTAGGAAGTGGTACTATGAGAACGCTTATTGGTTTCACGCTCAATTACGCCCCATACGTAATAATCGAAAGGATTAAGGTCTGGGGAGCTAGGTGGCCATAGGTTCAGTGTTATGTGGTCATGAAAGTTTTCGGCCATCCAACCTTGTGTCGCCATCGCTTTATGTGAAGGAGCAGAGTCTTGTTGAAAAATGTATGGTCTGTCTCCGCTTACAATGTCTATCCAGGGTTTTACTATCGTCTCCAAAGCCTCGATGTATGCAGCAGAGTTCACTCGAAGTCCTTGAGTAAAAAAGTGTGGTGGCATAACATGTCCTACGTTGCTGACAACACTTAAACCCATAACAGTGGCTGGAAATTTTTTGTGCATAACAACAAGAACCTCCGTAGGGCTTGAACATAGCCATCTGTCATTTCTGCGATTGGCCTTTTGATCTTGGTGAACATTTCCCATGCTTGGTGTTTCTCAGGACCGCTGATAGTTTCTGCATAAGTCAGTTCATCTTCTCCTATATGTGTCATACTTAAATGTGCAAATCCATATCTTCCTGGCTTTTTTCTTTGCCTTTTGTTTGGTTCTTCATAGTTTATCTGAGAAACATAACTTGTGTCATCTTCTTGCTTTTTCCTGTCACTCTCTTTTTGTACATTACGTACTTTTTCTTTATTTAAAAAATCATTTAGGCTGTCCAAGTATTCACACTCACTGCAACTCGACTGATCATGAGTACGTTCTGTTTTCACCGTAGATTCCTGCAACAGTTCCCCCACTGAATTGGTGGTCTCTACTGGAACAGTTACAGTTTCTATACTTCTTAGCTTTTCCATAATCCCAAAATTTCTACTTGTAGTTACATTCTTTTTAACTGGATCATAAATTCTGTAACCTTTGATGTTATCGCTGAAACTAACCAGTATATGCATTTTTGATTTTTTATCGCACTTGGTTCTTTTTTCTTTAGATATGTGCACCATTACAGGACTTATAGTTATACGTATACGCTGTAAATCTTGTTTCTTATTGGTCCAAGGTTCATATGGGGTCTTTTCAATACCTGAAACTACTGATCTATTTTTCAAATAGAAAGCTGTGTTACCTGCTTTGAAAAGTAAGCATCTCGCTTTCTCCACTATGGTTCGGTTTGACCTTTTACTCAATCCGTTCTGATCATTCCCTCCTCCTTTAAGAAATCTTCAAAATCATTGCTGCAATACTCACAGCCATTATCTGTACGCTAAATTTTTATTTTCTTACTCTAAAAATTCTACGCCATAGAATTGAGTTCTTTAAAATGATTTAATAATTCACTCTTAGTTTTCAGGGAGTAAATAAATGTCATTCTGGTGTAGTCATCAATGAATATTAAGAATTCTTGATTGCTTTCCTTCGCAATCATATTTGACAGCTGGATTTGCTTGTTATGAACCCATCAGCATAATCCAGTCCTTCTACCAATCCGCACTTCTTCATTTTGTTTTGCTTTTGATGTAACCAAGCCGTCTGTGCCATGTATTGCCACTGACTGTCAACGGACAATTCTGTGTTAGTATTCTTAACTTATATACTCCATCAACCAGGTCGGCTATTGCAACTAACTCATCCAATTTGTTTCTTATGGGGCACTTATTGTGCTCAAACACGTCGCTGTGTTTAATTAATTCGCTCACCGACAAGAGGTTAGTCGTGAGACTTGGTACACACAACGCATTCTGCACAGTGATGTCATAGTTGTAGCCCGTCGTTATTTCTGTGTCTCCTGAACACAAAACGGGAACTTTCATCTTATTGGCGACAATGATTTCTGGTAAACTTGATGAGTATTTAGGATTTTTCAACCAACATTTATTCGGTGTCATGTGCATGCTTGCACCCGAGTCGATATAAAAGTCACTTTTACTGAATCTGTCATTGAGAAAAACAACGTTGAAAGCATTGCTTTGTATCTTATTTCCTGTTTTCTTCTTCAAAAGTGGGCACTGGTTATGGTAGTGACCAATTTCCTTACAACGATAACAAGTTATTGTTTTTGTGTTTTTGACACTTGATGATGTTAATTTTGACGTATTCAATATCTGTCCGCCATATGTACTAGTGCTGCCTTCTTTAGTCGATTTTCTATGCCATTTTGCTGTTTGTGCTGAATTGCGTTCCGATTCACTCGTATCTGCCATTTCTCTATCAAGTAATTTCGACCTGATCGAATCTGCGGTTATTTGGATCCCGGAATGCTCCATAGCCATTATCATGGGCATGAATCGCTCTGGTAATCCGACAAGTAACAATGAACCAACCCATTTTTCATATATAGCGAAGCCTGTTCCGCTTAAATGTTGAGACGTTTCAACAACTTGTGTCACATAATTCGTCATATTTTCACAGTTTTCTAATCTTATATAAATAAGATAACCAAGCAACGTAGTCCTCCGAGAAAATCCTGAATCGCCGAACAAAGAACGTAATTTTGTCCATAATTCCTTCGCGGTCGTTGTGTCCTTTATGTGCACGAAGAGCGATGAATCAATTGTCAAAATAATTTGTGCACGTGCCTTTGCATCAGCCGATGCTGCATTTTCATCCGTTCCTTCTTGCTTTAGGTACTTGTCGGCGCCCTCCAAAATTAGCAAGTTCTCAACTGCGAACGCCAAATCGTCGAAGTTCTCATGACCTTATAAGTTTGGGACGCTAGCAAGATAACTGGAACTCATTTTTAACTTACACTATACGAAAAATTACTACGATTAAACTGTTTTTACAACTTAAATAGGTCTGAGCCAATAACCTATAAAAACACGTTGTTGCAGGGTAACGACTAACTATTTATTAAGAAAAAGAACAAAATGGCACTTGACATTGACAGTTTAGTTTACATAATTATCAACAGATGTCTTTATGTACTATTTTGATTTAAATAATGTATGGCAGGCGTCGTTTTCCCCTCCTAAGCAAAATCTACTGTCGAGGGACCATGATTTAAAAATCTTGTGCAGGTAAGACTGAAAATACCCATACCCGCTCCAAAGCTGGTTCAAATAAAAGTCAGTCTCACATGCTTTTGATTTAGTCATGGTCTCAGATCAGGAATGCAGCGCCCCATATTTCTGATCCATATAGTAGCACTGACCTTGCAGCACCCATCGAAAGCCATTTCCTTGATGGGTTGGGCCTCCCTACTTTGGCCATAAGTCGACTTAGAGTCCATATGCCTGAAACAGCCTTTTCAGTCGTTAACCTGATTTGCTCAGAGAAACTCGTCTTCGTGTCGATCAGTAGATCACACTCAACTAGTATGTCTCGAATGCTCATCATCCTCTAGGGATTCTCTTCTATGTAAAGATGACCACCTTGGATTGTTTTAGTCTTTTAATTACTAGGCAATAAGGGTTTCAGTTTTTACTTTCTTTCTTTTTCCCGCGACACTATTCCAAGTTCTGTCTTGGAATCTGTGGGTATGGGGGAAAGTCATGAATATGGGGAGCTATCCGCCGCTAAATCTAGCTGCACGCAGTGTTTCTGCGAGGTATTCGGGCGGGGGGACATAAACGAGGAGTTTATTCTGGACTTGCTTGCTAGTTGCAAGATACAACTGCAAGAGCCGAAAGTCTTCAGTGACATAGAGATGGATGAGGGTGGACGTTCCACGGACAGTGGTGAAGAGATGGAGGCTACTACAAAGCCAGAAAGAGGCAAATAGGGCCCCCAACGCAGGAGCCTACTTCAAAGGTATCGAAGACCCTAGAAGTAAGCGAGCGGGATTTTCTCCAGCTCAAAAAGGTGGCGAAAATAGCTTCCGCTAGTTTCTCAGGGACCATACCCAAGCCGGGTGGAAGGCCAAACCTTGAGGGAAATAAAGGGAATCCGAAGCCCCAGCAGCCAAGCGTGGCTACTACCAAAAAAGAGAAGGTGCCTCCTATAGTGTGCTATGAAGACTTTCAGGGGTAGCGTCAAAATGGCATGCGCCCACAACTCTGAACAGGAGCCAGAGTTCAACGTGACGGTGAACAGCTCCTCACAAACTTCGCTCCACCTTAAAATGGCTGAGGATCATACCAGCCTTTTTAATTTTCTGGATCATACCAGCCTTTTTAATTTTCTGAAGTGTCTGAAGGTGGCTTGCTACACCTAAACTCTTCCAGGAGAGAAAAAATTGACTCTCCTTCTCAAAGGCCTACTCAGCTCATACGACGAGAACGATGTCGTGGCTGAGCTGAAGGAACATCTCGGAGAACATATCCTTTCAGCAAAAAGGTTCTCCACCATAATCTCTAAGAGGGAAAAAAGGACGCTTTCATCTTTCTTAGCCCCGTTTAAACCGGACTTGGAAGTGAAGAAGGCAATGGACATAAAGTTTCTATTGTATCAGAAGATACAATGCGAGCGTTTACCGAAAAATTGGACTTCCGAGTGCTTCAAATGCCAAAAATTTGGCCGCCTCGCTTCTGACTGTGGACTTGTGACGTTAGATGCGTAAAATGCGACAAGCAGCATAAGTCCATTGAATTCACAATCTCGAAGGAGAAGAAAAAAGACGAGATCTTCTGTATCAACTGCAATGCCAAGGGACACCCTATGAGTTTTAGAAGTTGTACTAAAGTAAAAGAAGTTGAAGAGAGGAAGAAGAATCTCCAAAAGAAAAAAGAGGAAAGGAGGGATTTCATCCCCGCTTCTGTAATAAATACTGTACGTGTAGAGGTCTCGTACTCTAGCCTTTTGCAAGGTGCAAAGAAGCAGCCTGCACCTCAGACTATACGGCAACAAAAACAGCAATCCCAGCAGTCACAGAATGACCAAAATACAGTTTTGAGCGGTGACTGCCAACAAGTTTTTGGGTGTAACTCATTCAAAAAGTGGACTCTTTTATCCCCCACTTTAAAAAACTCACTAAAAAAAAGCTGCATATTTAGAATTCGCCTTTCAAGTATGTTGTCGTGTGAGTTCCGTTAAACTCTCCTCTCCAATATGTTCACTAGCTTCACGTTATAAAAGGTACTCCCTTCAAGATACTTGAACGTCCATAGACCAGACTTCTTGTTTATGTCAGAAACAAGACTCAAAGAAAGACACAGAGTGCATTTGAGAAAATACAAGATCATTAGGCGTGATGATCCAGAGGGAAGCCTTGGAGTAGCTATGGCTTACAAAGATCACCTGAAAGTCCAAAGGCACTGCCTTCCAAGTCTGAAATGTATTGAAGCAGAAATAATAAGCTCCATGCTGGGAGGGTGCACTTTTGCGTTCGTGGGGACCTTTGTTCGACATGGATACTCGGTGAAGGAACTCATTGACGACTTGAAAACAGTGCTTATTCTGTGCAAAAAATTCGCTTTCTATGCCAAGGGAGGTGATTTCAATGCGAAGCATCCCTCATGGGGAAATATCGCATCTAATGGCTATGTAACAGCTATCTCTAACTGGGTTCAATTAAATATAGATCTCATACTGATTGCCCCGAAAGAGCCTACCTTCCACTGAAGCTCGTCTATTATTGACTTCTTCATTGTGTCTGCCAATCTGGTGAATCACTTCCACAGTTGGAGGAGTTTCGAGTGTGGAGTTCTTGACACCGAGTCTGACCAGGGGGCGTACAAATGAAGTGTATAGAGTCTTGGTGACCTATAGGTTTTTAAAATCTTTGCTACAACGTTTTATGAAACCGAGCTGTTTACTTGCTCGAGCGAATATTGTATCATATTGAGATTTGAAACTCAACTCTCCGTCACAAGAACGCCATGGTCTGAGATCTGGTCAACTTTTTGAAGTGGGAAAGCGTTCAGGTTTTAAGGTGGGGAATCATTCAGGTTATAAGTAATTTCAAGCTATCGGAGCCATCCAAAAACGAGATTGATACCTGCACGAAGCAATAAAGGTTACTGTAGAGAAAAATGATCGTTTAGATTTAGATTAAGTTGATGTAAAAAGGGGGAAACGATCAATTAAAAAGCTTAGCAATGACAAGTACTTACAGGAGAAAATTAACCTGAACATAATTCGTAGTGACAAAAACATATGTAGTTTGCATAAGTAGAAAAATTAAAAATAATTCGCTCTCCTCTAAGCATGGTGATCGCCATCATCGGTGTGTATCTAATAAGAGTGATTGCCTAAGGAGAATTAGTACACACGTCGAAACTACCTTCTTCTAACATTTTTTTTTTGATGATTTTTCAGAAAAATTATTAAAGCAACTCATTTATGTAGCTACACACAAACAACTTTCATAAGGTGTGGTAGTTTAACGGTTTCGGCATACAGAAGATGAGGTATGTCACTTAAAATTTCATACAAGTTGGAAATAAAAATGTTGAATAAAAAGGGTCCCACGCGGCTACCTTGTGGCATTCCGGAAGAGGCAATGAGATCCAACCAGTTTCCATTTTGGATGTGAGTTAGGCTACTTGTTATAAGTCATTACCATAAAATGCATTGATCAGGTTAAGATCGATGGTGTTTGAGAGGCTTACTGGTAGAAGATGGTTATAGTTTTCATCTAGACTTAAAGATAAATTAGGGCGGTTAAAGTCTCCCAAAATTATTATTTGATCATGTTCCTCGAGAGATGCAGCAATATAATATATAATTTCACGTATCCTCTCATAGGAGGTTTTGTCAGATTTTGGTGGAATGTAAAATACTTCTTTATGTTCAAAAGTTTTGTTGGAGATAGGAACAATGTTCTCAGAGGCCATGGAACTTTTGATCGTGATTGAACAGTCGTGATCAGCTCTATAAATGGTCCAGCTACAGTCTAGAATTTCTTTGTTAATGTAACCATATGCACCCAGGTTTCGGTTAACGCTAAAACATTAAAATGGCAGGACTTAGCATCAAGGTATAATTTAAAAATTATCCTTCTCATACCGCAGCAACTATAGTAAAATAATTTAATATTATTTAATGGTAATTTACTGTTAGGAACGATATTTTTTGAAACTTTTCTTTGCTTTTTAGAGGATAGAGACAGGTTTAGATTTCACATGCAAACCGTATGTTTCTAGATCATTCTTTACCTGGTCAGCAGAAAAACCGAGCTGCTCGTACTGTGATTTAGAAGTATCGTTAACTACTTTGCGCCTAGAGTTAATAAAAGCTGCTTTCTTGAATTCTGCAAGTATCAGCCCGTGATTTAATGATGGCGTTAAATTAGCTTTATAGTTTGTGCTGCTATTTTTTTCAAGAAAATTTTTTTCCATACTATTAACGGCTTCTTGCAGTTGTCTCTCCAAAATTTTCGGCGATTCTGAATTTTATTTGGAAATTTTGTTATTGACCTCAGAAACCATTTTTTCCAAACTATGCAGGTGAGTACCGGCAGTGCTATATGACAAGGGAGCCGATGCACAAAATGGATAGTTGATACATCCATCCTCCACTGCTAAAGCATCTTTCAATTCTTCCAGCTTTCTTTCAATTTGGGTCGTCTTGGGGGTATTATTTATAGTTGAAATTAGCGCACTCTTGAGATCTTCAAGCTTTTTTTTCGACTTTACTAGAACTAATACAGGTGCTAGTTATTGTTGAGGCCAGTCCATCAAAGCAGTTGGCCATTTCTGCAAAGATTTCGTCATTAAATCTAGTCTGCGCTTGTTGCTTATAAAGAATCTGGTCCTTATTTAAATTGAGGCTATCCATATATGCTATGATGCTGTCGTACATGCATTTTAGCAGGCTTTCAATATTCTGGCAGTTGCAGCCGATAAAATGTGTAGCGAAGAAGGAATTGTAAAAAAATTGGCTTACAGTGCGAAAATTATAGAGGCATATCACTACTATGTACATCGTACAAAATATTTTCAAAGATCTTAGAAAATAAAATTGGATCATGCGCCAACAGTATTATTGGGGAGTATCAAGGTGGTTTTAGAGCAGGTAAATTGACAACAGACCAATCGTTCACTATCAAGTAGGTACTTGAAAAATGCTGGGAGTGCAATATAGACGTACACCAAATTTTCGTTGACTTTAAGCAAGTATACAACTATATTGAGCGTGATTTACCGTACCATACAATGCTTTGCTTTGCCATCCCAGTCAAATAAGTCTGTCGTGCCAAAATGACAATGATGCAGACGACCTCCCAAGTGCGCATCAATAACCAACTAACCGATGCCTTTGACAAAAATATCGGACTAAAGCAGGGAGATGGGCTGGCTCCATTGGTATTCAATTTGGCTCTGGAGTACGTCAAAGGAAGCTACCTGTCGATATACAAGGTACATTATTATACAAGTCGAATCAAGTAGTAGCCTATGCGGACGACATCAACATTTTGTAACGGTCGTTAACAACTACCAAAAACTGTTCCTGAAACTCAACAGCGAAGCAAAACTAGAAGGTCTACAAATCAATGAAAATAAAACAAAGCTCATGTCGCAGTGAGGGAAAATACCTCAAGCACACAAGATATCATTGGCGTGTACAGTCTCAGAAATGTGCGTGGATTTGTGTATTTAGGTGCCAAAGTAATGAGAACCGGTAATAAAAGAAACGAAATACGCCGAAGAATACAGCTCGCAAATAAAATATTTTATTCTGTTTTGACTATCTTGCAGACCAGCCGAATACACAGGAAATCTGTGATAAGACCTGTGTTATGCTATGGGTGTGAAATATGGACCGTAACCTGAGCATCCGCAAATATATTGAACGCCTTTGAGCGATGGGTCCTGAGGCGAATAATCGGAGCGAAGCATTTCTCTTAATCTGATATGAGACATAATTAAGCATAAGAAAGAATTATTCACTGAATTAAGAGGAATGTTCAGTTTGTTTTGAAAATCCCAGGCCAGGTTTGAAAATTCCCGCGGACATCCTCAGAGTCTTCTAAAAAGAGGACGAATGGCAAGCCTATACTCACACCAATATCGAATTTCTAATTTAGCCTGTTATTGTTGTTGATAAACTATGTTCCAAAAATTTGACTTCTCCAATCAGAAATCGACCAATACATCTTGCCATATGATTTTACTGACTGCTGAATGAAAATTTCAATTGTAGATCACAAATTTATAGAACGTAATCTATTGACAATTGAAACGTGCTAAGTTAGAAAATCTATATCGATGTAACAATTTTTTTTAAATAAACTGATGATATTGAAATTAAATGCCTTCTTTTGTATTCAATTAAATAGAAATTCAGTTCAATTACTCACCTGCAAATGATCCAACAATGCCTCCAATCCTCTATCACTAATCGAAGAACATCGTAAACTCAACGAATGTATATGTTTTGACGCTAACGGAAATGAATGTACAATATCTAACGCATCTTCATCTTGTGCACCAATTAAACATAACGCATGGAAACCACGACGTACCAAAGAATTATACAGTTTAACACGATCTTGACTAGGAACTTGCCGCAGTTCCCGGCATTGAAGTGTTGGTAACAGTCCCGACCAATAGCGTGGACTTCGGTACAGGATATCCCGCCATCTGGTGCAAACTTGCGCTAACACACGACGATCGTACGAATTGAAATATAGAAAAAATTTACTTAGAAAACGTTCATCCTGGAAGAGTTGATCGAGTGTTAGTACGGGGGGTTGTTTGGGCTGTGCGGTAGGTCCATGTGCAGCTGACATCATTGATGATTGATAAGGACCGTGTGACGATGAATGATGGTGATGTCCTTGATGATGCTTTCGCATCTGTTGTGGAGTGTTGGTTTGACTTTTATTCGTACTACTACTACTGCCACTAGCGCCTAACGATTGACTCGACTTAGAGCTGCCCGAACTATTTGCACTGTTACCACTTGACATATTACATTGGCTGCCTTGCGCTCCTATTTGACCACCTGAGGTATTGCCGTTCCCACCACAATTACTAGGTGATCCGGGTGGAACACGTGAAGGTTTTTCAGGACACCCGGATATTGAATTGTTACTATTGTGATTACTACTACTACCACCACATAGTGCATTTGTTACACGTTCCATAACCGATGTTTTGCCATGATGATGTTTGGATCGCAGACCCAAACCATTGATCCGTTTTGATAACTCGGCGGATGCACGCTCGACCACGCCCTGGGCCGATATTGATGACATTTTTAACATTAAATTGATGCGCACATGTACACAATTTTTTAAAATATTTATTTGAAAAATATGTTTTGAATTTTATATCACTTTCTATTTTGGACTTCCAATGATGTGATTTTTGCACATGTGTTTCATGGATGTAGGTGTAGGTGAGACTCGTATGTGTAAATTGTTAACACAAGATTGATGATATCACTTGCATGCTAAAAAATGTGAAAATGTAAATGATCAGTCTTTGTTCGAGGACAAAAAGATGATTTTAAAGTTGCAAAATGAGTTTGAGATAAGGTTAGAAAAAATTCAAAGATAGAATGAATCCTACCTCTCGATACAAGAGATACGTTATTATACAAGTCGAGCATATGCGGACGACATCAATATTTTGTTAACAACTGCCAAACAACTTTTCCTGAAGCTCGACAGCGAGGCAAAACTAGTAGGGAAAAAACTAATGAGAATAAAACAAAGCTCATGACGCAGTTCAGGAAAAATACCTCAAATGCCCAAAATATCGCACTTGGCGAATGCAATATCGAAAATGTGGGAAAATTTATTTATACGCTAAAGTAACGAGATTTGATGGTCTTGAAGGCCAGCTGCATACACAGGAGAGCAAAGCTCCAAGTATACATGCATGGGATGTGAAATATGGACCCTAACCCAAGCATCTGCAAACATATTGAACGCCTTCAAAGGACAGGTCCTGAAGTGAATAATCGGAGCGAAGCTTGACGCGCCGGAGGTCGCAACGATTGTAACACTGTAGAAGCTGCAATGGGCTGGCCATGTGAATCGTATGGACGAACAACAGACACCCAAAAAGGTATTCGTTGGGAGAACTGAAGGGCGCAGACCAGTGGGGAAACCAAGAAACTCTGGCCTGACTCTTTCGACAAAGACAGTACATCGCTGCTCGGATTTCGAAATTGGAGGACGCGGTCAATAGACCGAAACAGGTGGAGGCGCTTGTTGCAGGAAGCCAAGGCCCAGAAGGGGCTGTAGTGCTACGAAGAAGAAGAATGAATCCATTCATTAAATTTCGTGAGAGTTCATTAACTAAACTCCATGGGACTTACCCTGAAAAGATATTTCCTCATGAGAGCAGTTCAGTCTATATTACTGTACGACACCGAGATATATGACGAAGCCCTGATACCGTATGTAACTCGCGCAGATGCAAAGACTAGGTGTTTTGCACGTTGCAACGGTATAACACACGGTTTCCAAACCAGCGATGTTTTTGATCACGTCGTTGATACTCATCATTCCTGGGGAGCGAAAAAATATTGACTTTAGCAGACATGAGGATAACTTTGAAGCTGTCACTCAGACAGAGTGTCAAGAAAACCCGAACATACTAAAAAGAATTATGATGCAAAACCCTTAATAGAATGATGTTGCCATTCATTTAAATGATTGATGGATTTTTGCTGATGATTTAAACAACATCCCAAGCGCTTAGTATGAATTGAAAAAATACTCAATCTCTTAACTTGAGAAATGAATAATAAGGAACTATACCTGCTATCTGAAGTTTTTCCTAGACGTAGCATTATTAAAACAAGTCATCCTTCCTATAAAAAGCTAAAAGGGAAGTTTAAGTAAGGCTTGAGTGTGAAGTCTTTCTATAGACTTTGTCCCGAACAAAAGGCAAAATAAGAGATAGAGAAAGAAAGAGAGAGAGAGAGAGAAAGAAGAAGAGCAAAAGCTTTTTGGTGCCTCTGGGAACATAGTTTTCATATAAAAAAACAATAATCTTTATGTTTACTATAACATACCGCAATTAAGCTGCTTAATATTATCCAAGTAATAACTGTCTTGTCTCAACATAGCATTTTTCATGGTAACACTATCTTTTGAAGAAGATCTAAGAGAATTGACGTATTTGAGCAACAATTTTTAATGAATTGCACCCGAAACAGGCTACGTAGTCCTGCAAGCAGCCCTGAAAATTGCGGATAATCCCATACATGTGTCGTATATAGGCAAGCGCATTAAGGAGATGATAGTCCTTACCAACCTTTTTAAGGATTCTTTTTCTGGCCAATATAGGTAATAAACCCTAGAGGCAACTTCTTAAAACTCACTAGACATGCATCCGAGTAACTTCTTTTCAACAATGAAGCAGGAATCCTATCTTTAAGTTGGCTTGCATCACCCTTATAATCAACAAAATCAGCACAATGGACACAATGAAAAATATATTTATCAAGCAACTGTCAATAACAAGGAAAAAGAGCTCGCCATTTCCAGAAGAAGTGAGAAATAGTGTGGTCATCAATATGACCGCGAATAGCCACAATATCGGTGGAAAGTAATATGAAACCCGCAGGTTAATGTTGTGATCTAGATGAAGATAGTACGGCCAACATAAAGCGGTCAGTTTCAGCAAGCTGTCAAAATACTGTTCCACAGCCAGCAACTGTAGCGGACAAAGCGGGCGATCATAAAAGGAAACCTCTTCAATCACAGATGCTATATTTAAAAAAAATTTGGGTAGACAGGCCTACACTCCTATCGAAAGTCCTCAACTTGCGATATGCAGCCAGCAACAACGAATAAAGTTTAGCAACACGTCAAAGAGATTAACGAGTACATGTTTAAAAGAAAATCCATTGTTGCTCAAATTTTGCCGCCTGCCATTTTGTATGCATCATGGATTCCCAAAAATATTTATGTTATTCATCTAATCTAAAAATTTAAAATTTAAAAAGTCCATATAATACCAAAAAAGTATTATTGTTGTTCTAATTAGGGAAATTTCAAATGGTTATAACTTCCGTGAATATGGTTTAATTTCCGTTAAACTTACGGAGTACTAGGAACTTTTGTAGGACTACTGAAATATACTATTATTAAGAAATTTGAGTGAATTTAGACTTTTAAGGTATTTGTTTTTAGTCTACTAATAAAGACCTACCTCCATGATTTGTCTTAGATTTTTCGGATCACAAATATCCAATTGCGAAGGAGGAAGAACATATTTTTCGTATATTTCTCCTCCCCCCCCGCCTTCCAAAAAACTGGTAACGCTATTTTAAGATCTTCAATTTGAAACCCCACATGACTACTTTCGGTAAAAAAGGTTTTGCGACTCTCCTTCGGATATGGAGGGACCCCGTTTTAAAACCGATAACAAAATTATTGATGACCAGACTTATAAGAGATTATCACATCTGATCCACCTACAAAAGTTGGGTATCTGTAGCTGCTATAATTTCGAAGAAAAACTGCTGTGACACACAGACGAACGGATAAACGGACAGACAGACAGACAGACAGATAAAACCGATTTCAATAGGGTTTTGTAAGTAGTACAAAATCCAAAAATGGGCCAAAGAAAAGCACCTCACGAAAAAATGTTACATTGTACTTGTTCGGTTGAACGGTGCATGCACAACTAAAAAAAATATGAGCAAAGGAGGTGATAGTGTGGAAGATACGGGGTGCTATAGAGCCTTTTTGGTCAAATTGTTCTGGAGCCTGCTAGTTGTGTTTGAAGTTACAATGACAAATTATAATTCCTGCTGCAAATCAATGAGGAGTCAATTCGGTGTCGAAAGCCTTTGTCTTCTAATTGAGACCAATAACTTCCAAAAAATTAAGGGACATTGCAGCCGAGATAGACGTTTTGCTTAGACAGCACTTTACCAAAGTTTATGCCAACTGAATATCGCAGAGATAGAGAGTGGAAGTAGCTCAGTTTTGCTGAAGTGCTGGGTTGCATTCAGAATATGGAGACGATTTACGCCACGTCACTCCCAACATCTTCATCAAGAGTTTGCCAATTTTGGTTGCAAGGAACCAGACTAAAACATGCTGTGCTTAAAGTATGGACTATCTAACTAGTAACTGAGGGCTTATACATGTAGCACATGCTGTAGCCTCTGCAAAACTGCAAGCTTAATTCTGATTAGTTCTGATATCAAGCCCTGAAATCTTCAAAGCCAGTGTAGCAGATACCATATTCAGAATCAAGATTTTCTGATTATGGTTTTAATCAATCCACATTTATTACATATATAAACATTCCATTATGGAATTATGTGGATAATGTATTGGTGGCAAAAATGGATTGGAACCAGTGAGTTTTCACACTTAATATAAAGAATCTATTCCTTTTACCACTCAAGATGCATCCCGATATCTAATCGGAAGTCTTTCTGCTAAATAGCAAATAGGAAGGACAAATGGGGAGAAGCGAAGCTAAATGGGAAATACAATAAAATATGGAAGTTGAAAATAATGAAGCATCCTTCACACCCGAAAATGATGTTAAGTTGAAGGCTAGTGGGACGACACCAAGAACTGACTAACCTGAATACAGAGTATGCATGTAATGAGTGGCTGCTACAAACAGAATGGAAAAGCGAAAACCACACCCACTGAGCAGTCGAAAGCAAAAGTCAAGCTGCCAAAAACGAATGCTCAGCAGGTCCAAAAGCAACTAGAGGAGAAAGGTTCCTCATTAGACCCCTGGACTAAGTAAAAGAGTGAAAACCGATATTAAGAAACCAAAGAAAATGGGAATTGTTGCTGAATAATCTGTTTCGTTATCCGCAGTGGTAAACTCGATCTGAATGGATGCAATTAGATGACAGTGAAGGAAGCACTAGCAAAAGGATACGGAAAATCAGACTCTGATCTGACAGGCAAGGAAACAAATCATATCGGGACATCGTCACCATTGTACTCATTGTAGTGGTGCTAGACTTCCTCCATAAAATAGGTCAAGTTCAAGGCAGACCGGTTAACGGAGTTGTAGGGGATTCTAAAAAGGATCTTTTGGAGCAACTCCACAAAAAATTGCAATGTGTTCGAACGTTGAGGCTGATAAGGCCAATAGCAGTGTGGACTGTGACGATAAACAATGTTTGACATAACTTAAAAACTGCCGTCGCCAAAGTGAACATCTTCAAAAAGCAATTGTGAGTTGTTACCATAAATGAGATACTGCTGCTGCATTGTTCTTAGATTATTGACAGACGTGTCAAATCACAGGATCGTGGTGGCCAGTTAACATTGCCACAACGTGAGATAACACGGCCATTGAGTTTATCGCGCAAAAGAGCCATTGTTTCGTTGGCTGTGTGGCAAGTGGTACCATCCTGTTGGAACCACATATCGTTCAGGTCCATAACATCATTTTCTGGCCACAAGAACTCCGTTATCATCTCGCAATATCAAACACCATTTACGGTAACTACTTGGCCGTCTTCATTTTTGAAGAAGTACGGCCCGATGGCGCCGCCAGCCCATAAACCGCAACAAACAGTCACTCTTTTCACCAATCACTCGTGGTTTCTCATTTGCCCAAATGCGGCAATTCTGCTTGTTAACGAGTCCACTGAGTTGAAAGTGGGCCTCGCCGCTGAAGATGATTTTCTTTGTACGCATGAAATGGTCAGTAGGCTTTAGCTCTTGAGTCAATTGAACCTTGTAAACGTGTAAATTTAAAATTTTATTCAAAATTCGCATCAGTGATGTTCGTGAGATGTTTAATTGTTGGGCACGATGACGAGTTGAGGTTGACAGCTCTTCTACCACACTATCGCGAACAACAGCAATGTTTTCCGCAGGAAGAACTGGGCGAGCATGCACAGGTGTATTCACATTTCCTGCAGACCCGGTTTGCTGAAATTTGCGTAGAATTCTCCCGATTGAGGACACATTTGGTCGACTACGGTGACCAAAAAAATCATGAAATGCACGAAATGCATTTTGATTTGAGCGCCCATTTCGTAAAAGGCTTCAACAACCTTAATGCGCTGCTCAATTGTGTACCTCTCCATGGTTGAATTTGTCAAATACGGAAACAAAGAAATGCCAAATTGAGTTGGGCCAAAAACTTGACGGTAAGGTGTGACTCGCAATTAACATCGTGCATTATGGTTGGACCACCATCTATATATTTTTTTATGGATTCGTCACTTTCGGCCACTTACCCTTAAGAAAGTCATCAATTATAAGTTAGGCCTACTCGGTAGCGGTATTCCATTATGAATTGTTGTCCATTCAGCACAATATGGCAGTGAGACGGACTCCGTCATTATTGGGTTCCTTACTGAAGCCACTTTACTGGGCAAGCGCCAGATCAGCTACTGTGTACCGCATGCAGCCATGACTTTCATGCAGGTTGTATCGAAACCTAGTTTGAGAAGAAAAACATTTACTCGCTATGTAAATGTCCTCTTCCCTTGCATGAATCGACACGGGAGGACTCCCCTAACGAGTCATAAGTACAAGGTGGTGAGGGGCTGTAGCAAAGAAGCCACTTTATCAACTTTGGTTCCGAGGTTCTATCCCTTCCTTATCTCCAACTATACCAACGCGGATGATGACGGGATTGCGAGGACTTGATTGAGCACCGCAGCTATAACTGGACTTGCGAAAAAGGCTCGCTTACAGCCCCAAGCCGGAGGTGTTGACCAAATTTGACCCATACCGAGTTACTACTAAGATAATATAGCCCGAGCAAAACTAAGTAGGCACCAAGCTTTTGCCTGGCTCGAACACTATTTTATGAACCATCGTGGCCCACCCAGATACATGTCTTCGGGTCAGAGTGCTCTCTCATCATACAAGGCGGGAGGCCTTGAATGATGATAGGGATACCTTAATGGAAGTAGACATACATGGGAAAAGATGATCCGTATTTCATTGGGCAATTCTTTCAGAGAGTAAAGCACATGGCCACGGTCTTGCTGGATAGGAACCTCTACTACGTGGCTCAACAAGCTCAGATCTTAATAGCAGGTTGTGCACAACACTGGTTCTGAAAGTTGGTGGAGGTAGACCCATATTATGATTGGGATGCCTTGAAAGTAGCCAAACTCAGAGATTTTTCCCCGAGCGAGAACGACGCCATCTATAAACAGTAGTTCCATGGTAGACGCTAGGTGCCTCATGAGACAAGTGACAATTACTATGAAGTTCTGCACTATTTTACGGAACGTTTTGTTGGCCTTATCGCAGAAGAGGATGTCTGGTATGGGATTTGCCAAGACCTGAGAGAGCGCATGGTATACGCTCCTAGACATTGTGTTGGTGCACTCTGTTCTTCAGCAAGTTTAATGGAAGCCACCCTGCAGAACCAGAGTCAAGCAGCGACCGAACCCATGGTAAAACGACAAGACTGAACTGAACGGCGTTTTGCTTCAGAGTTATACTCCGAACCTTCACCATACTCATCCGAAGGGCCTGTGACAGATTGTAGGAATTATGTTGGTTTAGTCCCTGCGTCCAGTAAAGACCCAGGATTGGTTGAAGTCGAGGAAGTAGCAGGAAGGGTTCAAATTACCACCTGTTGGAATTGTCACCAACCTGGCCATTGGTTCATGGCGTGTCCTGACGAGCTCACTGTCTAGTGCTACCATTGTGGCAAGGCAGATACATATGTCCCCGATTGCAAAGCCTACCCAAAAGCAAGAACTTGGCAGCGAGTGCCCCGTACACCTGTTGGCAATCCCAGAAGCGTGTCTGGAGTAGCCTGGATGAGACGTCTCGAATACTCAACTCACAGATGTGACCAATCTTTTGCCACCTGCCCTAGCCGACCACATTTCTCCCAAAATTCCACCACTGATGCTGAGTGCGACTGACTCAGATACACAAGGGGTTATTCTGGAACGGAGTATTCCTGGGTATCTGCAACCCTACCATGTCTGACTGAGGGAGTACCTTGCTGCTCGTCGACGCATTTTTAGTGAAGAGACCGTTCCTGTAACTCTTTCGAGAAGGAAGTGAACCAGCCACCGGATGCGGAGCTTTTAAAGAAAAGTGACTAATACGCACCGTCAGAATTGACAAACTACTAAGAAACGCCGTTCATCTCTATGCGACAGTGACTATCTTGCAAAATCAGTAGGTAGGTTTGATCGGCACTGGTACCAGTGTCAGCTATACATCGGCTGATTTTACAAGACAGGTACTAGAGCAGCACAAGGATCAGAAAGACTACTTCAACACCAGTCTTAGCACTACGGATGGAGCACGCCGCCACATTAAGGGTAAATTTACTACTGATATTACTTTTAAGAGTATAGTCATGCATATGGACTCCTATATTATCTCTTAATTGGCCCAAAATTGGCAGAAATGACGACTGGACGAAGAAAGGAACGGTAGAACCACCTTAGTGTTACCACCAATCGATGTTGGCGACTCCAAATTGGTCAAACAACGACATTTCGCCATATATGCCGCAAAGGAAAAGCCGTTATATGCCAAAGTTGACCGAATGCTGGCTTTAGGCGTGGTAGAAAACTTACGGAGTGCCTAGGCCTCACCAGTAGCGGTAAAATCGAACAAAGTTCGTTTATGCCTAGATGCAAGGTATTTAAATGCCGTCCCATGAACGACGCATATCCACTTCCTTTGATTGGGGGTACCCTGAGTCATCTGGCCAGGGTACATTTCATTACTAGCCTGGACCTCAAAGAAGCTTTCTAGCGAATTCCGCTAGACTCCTGATCGAAGGAGAAAACAGACTTTACTGTACCCGGACGTCCATTATATCAGTTTGTTACTTTGCCATTCGGTCGAATCAATGCACCGTAGACCAAGTCTTCGTATACCTGGAGAACTTATGACTAATAACGGAAAGCTTTGACCAGCATATCATTCTGCTTCAGGAAGTATCTTTGCATATCCGGAAGGCAGGGTTAACCCTCAACATTCAAAAGAGCCAGTTCGGGGGTTAAGTACTTAGGTCACATCATACGTCACGGCAACATCCATACCAACCCGGATAAGACAAAAGCGATCGACGCCTTTCCTTTGCCTAAAACCTCCAAGCAGTTGCGCGACATTCTGCATAAGGGACGCAAGTTCATCTGGGAAGAGCTCAGCTTGTGGGCTTTTGAAGAGCTTGAAAACAGCTCGGATACTACATAGCCTAAACTTTAACAAACCGTTCTCAATCCCGTGTGATGCGAGTCAATATGGAGTGGAAGCAGTCTTAGTCCAGGTTACTGTAGACGGCTAGAAAATGTCAAGCTAAAACCGGCCCAGCGGAACTACACTGTTGGTGAGCAGCAATGTTTGGCAATGATATTGGCGGTGAAGCATTTTCGCGCATATGTCTAAGATCACTCTTTTGAGATCGTTACCAATTATACGTCTCTGAAGTGGCTGATGAGCCACACTGACTTACATGGTCATCTCCCATGATGGGTCTTGAAATTGCAGGCGCTTAACTTTACGATCCGACATCGGGAAAGAAGCCAACATGTTGTACCCAATACCTTATCGAGGTTGTTTGCCCCGGAAGGAGCCGAGTTGACCCAGGAGAACGATAATTCTCTATTGATCGACCTAGACCAGCCCACTTTCAAGTCATCAGGCTACGCCCAGCTGATGCACACCAAACAGAGCCACCTACTACAGCTGCCAGACCTGCAGGTAACGGAGGAATTTGTATACAAGCGGTTGGGATGCGCATCTGCAGACCCCATACAAGAGGACGAACAGTAGGAGCTGTGGGCGGGGCGGATACGATCGTACGCTGTGGCGACGGAAAACTTATTTCTTATGGCAAAAGATAACCCAATGAATAAAAACATAAGTAGCCGCCCGTGAAACGTGAAAGTGTACCAAAGCAACCAACGGTGTCCTTCGTCCTCCGATGGGTAAATTTGGTTTATCCGATCGTGTGTTCCAGCGCTTGTACATCGATCTCATCTACCCTTATCCTCATTCTACATCTAGAGACATAGGTATGGAAATACACACCACCGAACCTAAAGCAAATACTTTCGGATGGATAAACCGCTCGCTTTTAGCCGCTAAAGGTGCCTATATAAATCCGGTTCGGTCAGTACATGATTTGCCACGGTAAACCGTACTGGCTGTTGCTGTAGTTAAATTGTTTGGGAGACCCAGTGCATTGAAGATAGCAGACATGCAGGGGAGGAGTGCTACGATTTCACCTATCCGGTTTTAAGGCAGGCGATGAGATATATACGAAACTTTAGACAAAGCGATGCCAAAATGGATTTAGCCAGAACTTTGTACGAGAAACGTTAGTTCTCAAATTAATTAGAAGATTCAAATTCAAATGGGTTTTATTGGATCAATCGTTATAAATTTTGTCAAAACATAAAGCAAGTTTTTCAATATTAAAATACTCAAAAAAATTAATGGCCCACATGGTACTCTAAATTAAACAATATTCAATCCAAAAATTTTCAAAAGGAAAAAAATCAGTATCATATGTTATAAATTTAAACATTATTGATTAGTTGGAAATCAAAAACAAATCTACCATACTTTAATTAGAAGATAAACTGCAAGAGGAGGGTTAAATCTACAGAATCTCTTAGAGGATGCGATATTGGTAGTTGTTGCGAATTCCGGCGTACCAACTTCCTCCCATTCGCAACTTCAAATTGCCGCCGTAACATTGTCCCTTTCCTTTGGGCATTCCTACCTTTTCCTCCATAAATTTATTTATTTTTTTT
Organism: Odontomyia ornata; assembly: GCA_963969285.1. NCBI lineage: Eukaryota > Metazoa > Arthropoda > Insecta > Diptera > Stratiomyidae > Odontomyia > Odontomyia ornata. The sequence continues at coordinate 59,104,700 of OZ017741.1, read as the reverse complement.
ACATGTTTCCATTTTCCCTTTAATTTTTACTCCCCCATCATCACAATACTACCCTTTTTCCTTATTAACAACTACAAAAAAATAATACCTACTAATAATTTCAATTTTCCCACTAATAACGTTCCATTTATTAATTCCCACTAACAAAATTTCATTCTATTCATTTTCCCTAACAAAACCTACTTCCTTCCTCAACACTAACTAATTCCATTCCCACTAACAAATTTTATATTTTTATACTAACAAAAATGAATTGACTAACAAAATTCAATCCCATGCCCAAATGAATCATTGAACTTGCTAATCTGATGAATGGGAGATCGATAAGGCATAGCTCCATTGGATACGTCGCGAGATTCGACCGTGCGACTGCTGGAACCCTGAGTTCAAGTTCCCCCGGGCGCACGGAAGCACTCTTTTTTGGGGTATCGGCAAAATCAATAGTTTTCGTAATGTACTCGCATGTGTGACACTTTACATTCAATCAAGCGATTCTTGGGGATGTAAATTGCCATATATGCAAGTCAATGGAAACTATTGTGATTGTCGATACGGACCAAAAGATGTGTGGGTAGCGGAATCGAAGTGTAATGAACTTCGATTACGTTACCCAGATGCGACAGCGGTAATTGGAAAAGAATTTGGATTGCGGGATCGGATGGGAGAAAGGTGAAATGTGGAAATGAGGTGGTTGGATTAGGCAGTCAGTATTGGACGTGGAAAAAGAAGGTTGAACGCTTTGGGGAGGGAATTTTTTTCGGTTTTGCAAGTCCGTTGGAAGTTAACAAGTGGAAGTTCTTTGTCCGGAGGAAGAAGAGTTTTTAGTGAATTAGAAGTGGATCTTAAAATTGCGTTTTGGAGATTGAATGTGGGGTTGGGATTTCCAGTGTTGGTGTTGGGTGAAGTTTGGGGGAAAATAGTTGAATTTGTATGATAGAACAGAAAGTAGAAAGCTAAGTGACAAAGTGAAACTTTAACGAAGACACAAACTACTTCAAATTGTGTGGTGAATTAACTGAGAGTTAAAGATAATCGAAAGAATTAAGAAGAAGTGAAAAGAAAATCAGGAAGAACGAAAAGACTTTGAACTTAAACAAATTCTAATATAAAGTGGAGAAAAATAACAATATAGTGCCAGTGTGAAAATTGCAAAAGGTGGCCGTTTTACCATCCCGCTTGAATTTTTATTGTTTCTTTTTTTTTCCTTTTTTGGTTTTCAGAGCCCCCGCTTCTTTCTTGGCCTTTCCCCGAGCGCTCGGAGTCTTGCAGGAAAGTAAGTGAGTTTAAATTTATTTTCTTACTTTTTGCATGGTTTTAAATTATTTGATTTTATTTAGTTTTGTATATTTAAGTTAACATTGATTTTCTCTTTATTGGCTTAAATCCAATTTCGAAGGGGCGGATTTGATTACAATTAGTTTTTTTCTCTTATTTTTGTAAAATTTGTGAATGGTTTTGTGATATAATTTTTGGATTTCTGTAAATAAAACGGCCATGACACATTAAAAACCTCATTTTCATTTCTCAAAATGACCTCCCCCTTTCCCGTCCTTTTCCCTATGTGCTAGTATTTATATGTAAGGTGGCTCAGCACGAGCAGAGGGTGTCCCGGAAGACCCACGACACGACTGAGCGCTAGCCGGCCTCAGCATGCCACCCCGGGCTACAAACCCCTCTGCTAATTTTTAATGTCTGCAACTGCGGTGACTTCCGTGGTTGTTACATATGGCGCCCAAATTTTAGGCTTTCTAATATGTTTATTTGATTTTGATTGCTTGCTTTTATTATAGTTTAAATTTTACAATTTTTGGTTTGTTGGGCTTGAGTACCTGGAGTGCCTGACTTGAATAGTGGTCTGAGCATTTCAGGGAAATAATTTTTTTTTGTCTTTGTTAGAATTTTTTTCATGATTGGTTGAGTAATAGGTTTAAAATTTTCAGTTTTGGTATTAAATTATTGATTTTTGGTCACGGGGTTCGCCGCAGTTGCAGTGGCGCCTACCGTGCTGTTTTGTGTTTGATAGTCTCCACCGGCTATAATAGTGGGCATGCTTTAGCAGTGTGGATGTTGGTTGGGATCAACCGAATTTCAAGTCGTTGGCTATATCTCCCTGCACGGGATAGTTGGACTTAGATCCATCTCTTGGAATTAGCCAACGCTTTCGGCCCTTCCATCCTCTATCTGGTGGTAGCTTTGGGATATGTGCGGCTCTTGTCCGAGCCATTATGAAGTCCGTAGTATTTCATAATGGTCTCGTAGTCAGCTTTTGAGGTGACAATTGGAGCGGAGTCCGCCTACAAATTCCATTGTTATACCAGGCACTGTTGTGGTTTGTCTGCTTCGTGTTATGTCTAAATTTTAATCACCATCCCATATAATTACCTGTTCTTTTCCTTTTCCATCAATGGGGAGGATCATTTTGAGAAATGAAATCTTTTTATGAATTGTATCTCCATTTCACTTGCTATTACAAGAATCAATATTTTCGATCGTTTCCAACACTATTCCTCTTCACTGCTAATAAATCGCAATAATAACCACCACCATTAATTGTTATTATTGCCATAGTCTGTCTGTCAGTCTGTGGACTCATTTTTATTTAGTATTATCTATAGTTTGCGTTAATATTCTTTTCACCTTTTTATTTAGGTAGTAGATTTAGGTTTTTTTAATATTATAAGAACCGAATAACCATGCGTCGGCGAACGGCTAGTTGGGACCCAACCTATACCCAACTTGATAGAGAGTTGGAACGGCTTAGCCTATCGTCCAGCCTGCGAGAAGCACAAGACACACTTCCTCAAGCTGGTGCGCCAAGCGCGGCAGCTACTCCGCCGATACGGGCACCCGGTAGTTCCCTTGCTTCTTCTACACGACAGGCGGTGCAAGAAACATCACCTCACGTTACCTTCCGCGAGTCCCGACGTAATGAATTTGCCACGCCGGATCGACTTCCCATCACCAAATGGGGTATCACTTTCGATGGTGGGGTAAATGGCGTGTCCGCCCAGCAATTTATATTTCGCGTGGGCAGCCTGGCCAGCGATTACAACCTGTCAGACCGAGATTTGATGAGGGATCTACATGTGCTTCTGAAAGGAGCAGCACAACAGTGGTACTGGCAGGTTCGTGACATTTTTCGGGAGAATCTGACCTGGCCAAGATTCAAATGCGAGGTGATGGAGCGGTTTTCACCACATCACACTGATGACGATATTCGTCGTACAATGCACGGTCGTCTTCAGCGTCCCGGGGAAAGATTCATCGAATTCTATGAATCCCTGGAAGCACTGTCATTACAACTCCAAGTGCCTATTCTTGATTTCGATCTGCAATGCATCGTATCCAAAAATATGAGCCCACGGCTTCAGGATCACCTGGCAGGTCTGACCTTTCCGTCCACTAGGGAGTTGGTCAGAAGATGCTGTCGCACCGAGGATACGTGGAGGGACGTAGAGTCCCGGCGCAGGCTGTTCGAAAGACGTGCGGTGGGAGGTGTGCATTCCGTACGACTTCCGGAAAACCTGATGGACTGGGACATATACGATAAACCGTATTCTCCGAATTGTGACCAAAATGTCGGTAACGAGGAACCCTTAAATTGGCGAAATGTTCGTAATTCGACAGCATGCGATCTACCAACTCAGCTTGCGCAACCCAATCAATGCCTTCCCCTTGAGACTCCTCAGGTTCAAGCGGTAGCATCCCAACCGAAAATTGGTTTGTCTTCGGACCATCAACAACGAAGACAATTTAGGATATGCTGGAATTGTAAGGATTTAGGCCATAATTTTTTTGATTGTGCTTCCCCCATCAGACACGTTTTTTGTTTTGGTTGTGGGAAGGAAGGAGTTACCAAGCCTCACTGCAATGCTTGCAATTCCAAAACAACCCCGGTGCATAAGGAAATATCGTTTCCTCGGGCAAATCCCACCCAGCCATATGAGCGTGTAGATGTGGCCACGAATGTGGATCCGGAGCTCAGACGTCTTCAGTGACTGACACCTACGTCTATTAATACCCGCATTGTTTTCCCTCTTGCCAACTCTTCTCCCCGCTCCCAACGCCCTGGCACACTTTGTCAGCTAATTTCAACCCACCGCCCACCTGTCCCAGGTAGCTTCCCTGATATCTCCGGAAGTAATGGAAAGGCGGGCGATGATCGTGAGTCACCCGCTAGTTTTAGAGCACGACCTTTTCGGGATCGCTTTCGGAGATCCTGGAGATATTTCTTCGCCAGGCGTCTCTTGAAGCGTGCCTGCGTGGAGTCAATTGTTGCAACTCCTGGCGACAATAGGCCCTACGCAGAGATTTCCGTCAAGGGTCGCAAATTGACGGGCTTGCTTGATAGCGGAGCCAGTGTTAGTATCCTCGGAGCCGGAGCCTTGGACCTGCTGTCGGATTTGGGTTTGCATATGCATACCATGCATGCTCATGTTCAGACTGCATCAGGGCACAAGGATCCAGTTCTGGGATACGTCACCACATTGGTTCAATTTAATAAAACCACTAAATTGATGAGATTCCTGGTTGTTCCTTCCTTGACACATGCAGTGTATCTTGGAATTGACTTCTGGGATCTCTTCAAAATAGCACCAATTCAGGTCAACGCTATCGAAGCCGCCTCGGAACCTCAGAGCCCTGAATTTCATCTACTGTCCCCAAAAGATCAGCAACGACTGGACTTCGTCAAACAACAGTTTCCGTCGTATAATGAGAAAGGCTTGGGTAGGACCAGTCTCGTGTCTCATCACATCGACACTGGTTCTGCTCGACCCATCAAGCAGCGGCATTATGCTGTCTCGCCTGTTATACAGAAACTGTTGTATGACGAACTCGATCGTATGTTGTCTTTGGGGGTAATAGAGGAAAGTCAGAGTTCGTGGAGTTCGCCTGTGACCCTTGTCAGAAAACCCGGCAAGGTGCGTTTGTGTCTTGACGCTCGACGCCTCAACGAGGTGACTGTTAAGGACGCCTATCCGTTGCCACTGATTGAAGGTCTTTTGGCACGGTTGCAGAGTACCAGGTTCATTACCAGCTTGGACCTGAAGGATGCCTTTTGGCAAATACCATTGGATGAGGCAAGTAAGGAGAAAACGGCCTTTACTGTCCCTGGCAGGCCCTTGTACCATTTCAAGGTCATGCCGTTCGGTTTGTGTAATGCTCCCCAAACGATGTGTCGGTTGATGCATAAAGTAATACCGCATGAGCTGCAGGACAAGGTATTTGTTTACCTAGATGACCTGCTTGTTACAAGTTCAACATTTGATGAGCACTTGGAGCTCCTGAGTACTGTTGCGAAACTGCTCAGGGACGCCAACTTGACCATCAATGTTGAAAAAAGCAAGTTTGTCAAGAAGGAGATCAAATATCTTGGCTTCGTAGTGAGTGATGGTATCCTGCGCACCGACCCGGAGAAGGTTTCAGGTATAGTCTCCTATCCTGAACCCCGAACGGCCAAAGACGTGAGACGGTTCATGGGCATGGCAGGATGGTACAGGCGTTTTATTCCAAACTTCGCCTAGGTTACGGCCCCTCTAACGGATTTGCTAAAGGGCAAACGTGCCTTCAAGTGGTCTGCTTCCGCCAATAGTGCCTTCAATAAAGTGAAGCAATTGCTGATTTCTGCTCCAGTGCTGGCTAACCCTGACTTTACGAAGCACTTCTATATCCAGTGTGACGCAAGTACAGTGGGTATTGGAAGTGTTTTGTTCCAGAAGGACGATGAAGGTGGAGAACATCCAATTGCATATATGTCGATGAAGCTCAACGCTGCGCAACGTAACTATAGCATTACTGAGTTGGAATGCTTAGCTGCGGTGCAGAGTGTAAAAAGATTCAGGGCATATATCGAAGGGTTGCCCTTCACCATCATAACCGACCATGCCAGTCTTAAATGGCTGATGCAGCAGTCGGACCTTTCTGGTCGATTGGCTCGCTGGAGTCTGAAATTACAAGGGTTCAATTTCCAGATTGAACACCGGAAAGGTGCTCTTAACGTTGTACCGGATGCGTTATCGAGATCTTGCTCGCAGGACGAGCGGGTGGCCTCGCTCATTGCTTGCCTCCCGGAGCACACACATATTGATGGTTTGATACCTCAGTCTGCGTTTCAGGAGCCCGAGTACGAACATCTCAAGGAGCAAATCCTGAAGCAACCTGATAAGTTTCAGAATTTGCACCTTGCTGATGGCCGAGTGTACATCGGTTCTGGTTCCCCTGTAACGCTGGCTACAGATATCCCCCGAACAAAATTATGGGTTCCTGAAGGCTACCAACAGGCTCTTATAGTGCGAGCTCATGATGATCCCCGGGGCTCTCATTGTGGAATTCGTAAGACCACGGAAGTCTTACAAAGATATTATTATTGGCCTCGTTTGCGTCAAGATGTTATTCAGCACATCCAGGGCTGTTCAACATGCAAACAGGTCAAGCCTTCGAATTCCACTTTGAGACCTCCTATGGGCGCATCACGAGACTCGACGAGACCTATGCAGCGCCTGTTTGTGGACTTCATGGGTCCATACCCTCGTTCAAAATCTGGGAACACTCAATTGTTTGTGGTCCTGGACCATTATAGCAAGTTCATATGGCTCAAACCCATGGCTAAAGCCACCGCGGAATCAGTCGTGCGATACTTGGAGCGCGAAATCTTTTTGACCTTCGGAGTTCCCGAATGGCTTCACTCGGACAATGGTGTGCAGTTCGTCTCCAAGGTATTCGCTAAGCTTATGAGTGACTATGGGGTGCAGCACTGCTTCACTCCATACCATTCCCCGCAAGCGAATGCCTCGGAGAGGTCAAACCAGTCGACATTGAACGCCATCAGAGCCTACATAGGGTCCGATCATAGCAGGTGGGACGAGAATCTTCCGGAATCGTGTTTTGCCTTCCGCAAGGTGATTCATGAATCCACAGGATTTTCGCCCTACTTCCTCATGTTCGGATACCACCCTATCCAGCATGGCACTGAGTACGCCCTCCTTAGAAGCTTGAACGCTTTTGAGGATGGAGAAGTACAGCTAAGTTCAAACAGTGATCGTCTGCGAGCTGTACAAGACCGTGTCCGAGCTAAGCTGACCGAAGCCTACCGGAAGGGAGCTCAAAGTTACAACCTTCGGGCTCGCCCCCGTGAGCTACTTCAAGGTCAGAAAGTTTTCGTGCGGAATTTCGCCGTGAGCAATGCAGCCGATCGTTTTGCGGCTAAATTCGCTCCTCGATTTGTTCCTGCAGTGGTTCGCCGCCGTACTGGGCAAGTTACTTATGAACTTGAGGATGAATCCGGTAAGCTGCTTGGGACCTTTCACGCTAAAGACATCCGATCCGATTCATAGTTACCCCTGCCGACATTCTTTGTTTGCCCGGCTGAATGAGACACTCAGGGTCTGGGTCGTCCCCACGATTGTTGCGAATTCCGGCGTACCAACTTCCTCCCATTCGCAACTTCAAATTGCCGCCGTAACATTGTCCCTTTCCTTTGGGCATTCCTACCTTTTCCTCCATAAATTTATTTATTTTTTTTACATGTTTCCATTTTCCCTTTAATTTTTACTCCCCCATCATCACAATACTACCCTTTTTCCTTATTAACAACTACAAAAAAATAATACCTACTAATAATTTCAATTTTCCCACTAATAACGTTCCATTTATTAATTCCCACTAACAAAATTTCATTCTATTCATTTTCCCTAACAAAACCTACTTCCTTCCTTAACACTAACTAATTCCATTCCCACTAACAAATTTTATATTTTTATACTAACAAAAATGAATTGACTAACAAAATTCAATCCCATGCCCAAATGAATCATTGAAGTTGCTAATCTGATGAATGGGAGATCGATAAGGCATAGCTCCATTGGATACGTCGCGAGATTCGACCGTGCGACTGCTGGAACCCTGAGTTCAAGTTCCCCCGGGCGCACGGAAGCACTCTTTTTTGGGGTATCGGCAAAATCAATAGTTTTCGTAATGTACTCGCATGTGTGACACTTTACATTCAATCAAGCGATTCTTGGGGATGTAAATTGCCATATATGCAAGTCAATGGAAACTATTGTGATTGTCGATACGGACCAAAAGATGTGTGGGTAGCGGAATCGAAGTGTAATGAACTTCGATTACGTTACCCAGATGCGACAGCGGTAATTGGAAAAGAATTTGGATTGCGGGATCGGATGGGAGAAAGGTGAAATGTGGAAATGAGGTGGTTGGATTAGGCAGTCAGTATTGGACGTGGAAAAAGAAGGTTGAACGCTTTGGGGAGGGAATTTTTTTCGGTTTTGCAAGTCCGTTGGAAGTTAACAAGTGGAAGTTCTTTGTCCGGAGGAAGAAGAGTTTTTAGTGAATTAGAAGTGGATCTTAAAATTGCGTTTTGGAGATTGAATGTGGGGTTGGGATTTCCAGTGTTGGTGTTGGGTGAAGTTTGGGGGAAAATAGTTGAATTTGTATGATAGAACAGAAAGTAGAAAGCTAAGTGACAAAGTGAAACTTTAACGAAGACACAAACTACTTCAAATTGTGTGGTGAATTAACTGAGAGTTAAAGATAATCGAAAGAATTAAGAAGAAGTGAAAAGAAAATCAGGAAGAACGAAAAGACTTTGAACTTAAACAAATTCTAATATAAAGTGGAGAAAAATAACAATATAGTGCCAGTGTGAAAATTGCAAAAGGTGGCCGTTTTACCATCCCGCTTGAATTTTTATTGTTTCTTTTTTTTTCCTTTTTTGGTTTTCAGAGCCCCCGCTTCTTTCTTGGCCTTTCCCCGAGCGCTCGGAGTCTTGCAGGAAAGTAAGTGAGTTTAAATTTATTTTCTTACTTTTTGCATGGTTTTAAATTATTTGATTTTATTTAGTTTTGTATATTTAAGTTAACATTGATTTTCTCTTTATTGGCTTAAATCCAATTTCGAAGGGGTGGATTTGATTACAATTAGTTTTTTTCTCTTATTTTTGTAAAATTTGTGAATGGTTTTGTGATATAATTTTTGGATTTCTGTAAATAAAACGGCCATGACACATCAAAAACCTCATTTTCATTTCTCAAAATGACCTCCCCCTTTCCCGTCCTTTTCCCTATGTGCTAGTATTTATATGTAAGGTGGCTCAGCACGAGCAGAGGGTGTCCCGGAAGACCCACGACACGACTGAGCGCTAGCCGGCCTCAGCATGCCACCCCGGGCTACAAACCCCTCTGCTAATTTTTAATGTCTGCAACTGCGGTGACTTCCGTGGTTGTTACATAGTATACTAGTAAAACTTTAGTGAACAAGATTAAATTGAGTACGAAATATTGAAATATTTGTTAGTGCCTGTTGATATCAGAGACAACGGAGGGGACTACCTCTGAAAAAAAATACTGAAAATAAACAATTTCTTACTCAGGTAGATTTTACTATAACTTTTTAAAGAATAATTTTTGAAATTGACCAACCCATTTTTCAAAAACACACCCTTTTGGTTATGTAACACTGATCATAAAAAAAATCTATTGTCAAATCCAACTAAGAATTGGCAAACTTCCTAAAGAATTTCCCAGATTCATTTCAATTTCAAATTGCTTCATCAGCCGGCTGGAAATTATTTACATTTTGTTCATCTCGAATCCTTAATTTTTCAAATACGTAGGAGATGACAAAAAAAGAAGAGTAGGCCAATGTATTTTATCATTCCGTTTCTTTTCTTTCGCTGCAAATTAAATGCAAACATTGGACCAGTGTGAGGCTATTTTAAAAGAAACGTAAAAAAAGGACACTGTTGACCTTTCTATTAGACTCCACCATCGTTGTATGCTTTTAAAAGAATGTCTAAAACATTGCTAGAAAAGATGTCCAGTGATAAATAAAACGGGGAATATGTTAAACTTCGAAGCGATAAAGAGCTCCACGCTCTTTTACTCGAAAGCCGTTTAAATCAGTGCACACACTTTTGGCTTAAAGACAATTTCTACAGAAAGAAAATACAGGACTAGTATTCACTGGAGAAATCCTTTATTAAGAATTATCTTTTCAAATCTCTGAACCTACAAAAAACGACAACCCAAACTAATTCAAGCGGGAATTATTAATATCCGAAAAAATGATATTGTATTCAAGACACGAGTGAAAACATCATTAGACAAACAATGAAATTTTTATAATGTCAGAATGCAGACAAAGATGCGACACAGATTCCTTCAATGCAGATACGGGAGCTAAAATACATTTTTAAGATGAATGGAAACAGTTCTTGCAACTTTGAGTTTTCTCTTTCATTCAATGCCTGCCAAAGAGCTTAAAATTGTTTTCTCCCATTGATGAAATGCTCTTCTCTCTCTTTCTGAATATCATATGCTTTTGAGGGTGGAAAAGCCACTGTCAGACTATTAGAAAATTAGCTTTCAATGACTTCGCGAAGATAAGTCTTTTCCCTGCTATCACACATACAGTCTTGTAACCGAACATGTTTAATGAAAAATAAGGAGCTAACATAGTGAAACTAAATTCATAATATGTAAGTGCCAACGTAAGGGTAACAATAAATGCAAAATTATAAAATACGCCGAGAAAAAGATATCCAACAAAAACATCCTTATGGGGAAAAATCGATGCAACTCTCTTTTCTACCTCGAACAAAGCGTCTGCAGACAAAATTTCATACCAAAACCGCTTTACACAGGACGTTTAACACAACTTTAACATGGCATCACTTTTGTATTCTTTAAGCTTCATCATCTCTATGTACGTTACCCGTATCCACGCATATTTTCAATTAGCCTCGTTTACTTTGTCGTTTTCAATTGTCTCGAGAAATTTTAAGCAGAGGGTTGATGATCCCTCTGTGAAATTCGCTTCGTTACTTCATTTTACTACAACACCACTTCTCTCCACTCCTTCCACCTACCGATACTAGCGCTTCGTTGGCACCTATGCATTACACAAACACAAAATGCTTTCACTTGAACTAATCTTGCCTAGGTTTTTACTTTGATATTCATGTGTGGGGGGAAATTACAGGACACACGATTTTTATGTATACTTTAACCCCATTTCCTCGTCATTGATATAAGCGAATGAAAAATGTGTGATTTTATTGAGCACGGTTAGCGAACGTGGTTCTGATAATTTACATTATTCAAGGAAAAGGATCCACTTGGAACGTTAGCTGAACAGCACTCAAATGTTACGCGCACAAAGGACTAAAATTCTGTACAACAACGAATATGTATGCTATCCCCGGACATCGGCGACAGGATAATATTCGCATTGGATTTGGGTAAAAATCGATTTAAATTGAATTCATAGCGAAAACATGGTGACCATGCTGGGGCTCGATGAACACAAAAGGATATTCTGACTGGTAGACAATTCTTAGTACAATCGAAACGATTTTCTGTTTAAAAATTAAGCACACCTAGCACTCCAATGTGTTTTTCATGTATCACTTATGCATTTACCGCTTCTTTTAAACACTTTTCTGAACGGATTTCCACCGTCTCCCACATGAAAAACGGTCTTATATATGCAACGACTCGTTTCGCGACAGGAGTTGAAGGATGTATTTGCAGCACGATTATAAAACTCGAACTGAAAGTAGTATCTACAATTTTATTGGGGGTGATATCTGAAGAGAACAGGAAAAATTCTCAGCTACCATGCACGATTCGAGGGGGAAAAAAAGCTTTTCTATTCTATTCGTACCAACTTACGGGTTATTTAGCTGGGACTGCAAGTAGACGAACTGGCGACGAACATACCCAAAATAATATTCTCTTGCAAAATAACTTGTAAACATGAAGGGGAATAATGTTAAAAATAAAATTCCCACTTTTCTTCCTACTCTTCATGTAGCTTTGGTCAGTACGACAGGTGAAAATAGATCTTGTGGTTAGCAAATGTTTACAGGTGCTTCGTAAATGATATTTTGGAATTCAGCGTGGGTTTTTTAGGAAACTTATTACATACTTCATATTTTGCTTTACCGCACTATCACGTGTAGAATTTGTGATATTTCTTCTAAAAGATGTACAATTAAGGAGAGAATCAGGGTTAGACGATTCTGAAAACTGATTTATTTGATGTTACAAATTTTTAAGTAAAACTCAAAAAATATATTGCCACAGTTTCAAATAAATCGTTCAATTCTTTCTGAGGCTATAAACGGTGAAGGGAGCGCCTCTCGAGCATATAGCCTATAAAATCGAGCGGTAATTAATTTTTCTCGAAATTTGAACTAATATCATTATTTGAAGTATGTGAGTATGAAAATATAACAAAACCCAAACACCTTTGAAAGTGCATTTTTAAATTTTCATGCGAGCAGTTTGGTTGACAAAATAACAAATTTGATAGGCAAAAATACCCTCCTGTCACAGAGACTTTGTACTCAATCCATGATATCCAGGCATAAACATTGGATTAAACCATGTCCTGCATGTCCTGCAGGTAAACCTAAACCGCAATTTAACCGCTCGAAACCTGCTTGAGCAGTTTGCGAGGGACATGAAAGCCGAAAGCGAAAGTTTCATGTTTCGAGTATTTACTAGTAAAGCAAATTGTAATGAAAAATTGTTGATGTCAAAGTCAAAGTCAAAAGCGCTTTATTTAATACCAATCGTTATAAATTTTTAAAAGAACATAAAGCATATTCCAAACAATAAAACTATGAAAAACTTAATGGCCCGAATGGCTCTCTAAATTTATACGTTATCAGTTAAACACATTTAATGAAAAAAATACACTAGCAAATTTAAATTAATTAAGATAATTACATATTTTTTGATTCAATTGAAAAAAGGAGAAAAAACCAACCAGCATTATTCAAAAGTTACTTATATTACTTACACAACAGTGAACTTATATCCTATACCTAATATGTTACACCCTAATTCTAAATAAGTTCAATCAAAAACAAAAAAACCTTACCTTGTATTGAAACCTATACCTAATTTATAATACAAATAAACAACAACGCTAGATGTAGCAATAATGAGATGAATCTAAAAAACTAAGTAACGAGAAAAAGCACAAAAACAGAAAATAAACACGAATAATTTAGACATTGTCATTCAGCCACCAATACCTAGATGACCCCATCTCAGCTTGACCAGCCTCAACGAATCTAGCAAATGAGTATCTCCATTGGAATTGTTGGTCTCGTGAACTCAGATTCAGAGGATATTTTATCTTCTTATCGGTGGCCCGTCTATATATGTGATATATGATTGGGACGCCGTCAGAATCAAAAACATATCGATTCATGTCCAAATACTCGAATGCTTCTGGAGGAACGAAGCCAGTAGTGAGGCAAGTCACAATTTACCCGTCTGTAGGGTGGAACGGCTGTGAAATCCAAGGGTTTTCACTCACAGTCACATATCTTGCGATATGATTCCGAAGAAGTTTCAATATGAAGATATCGACTCTTGTCACTTCAGTGGTTTGATAAATTTTTCTATTCGATATATAGTGCTTCCAATCCGTCCCAGGCTTTCTATACAAACCAGTACATGCACGAAGACATTTCCTTTCGAAAACTCTTAATCTTTCCATAGTACTAGCTCTCTGGTTTTACCAGATCTGGCATCCGTATGTCAAAACTGGTCGAACCAGGGTCTTGTAACAAATAACTTTGACTTTTTGATCAATGTTTCTGGAATGAAAGAGTCGTCGAAGAGCCATGACTACTTTAAGTGCCTTACTGAGCATGATTTTCACATGTTCAGTATAGTACAGATACTGATCGAGATGAACACCGAGGTATCGAACACAGGATTTATGTGGAACCCGTTTTGAACTACCCTCACCAGCCATAATGTGAAATCCTTCCAATTACGTTTCAGGTCTTGACTGGCCCCCTGCAGCGTTGTCCGAAACAAAATTGTTTCGCACTTCTGCGCATTGATTTTCATTCGCCGATTGTCGGTGTACAGCTGCACATCATTAAACATTTTTTGAAGATTGCTCTGAACTATTGTAGCTTTTCGGTCTGCCGTATAGATGATCAGATCATCAGCAAACGCTACCAATGATCGCGTTGGCGAAAAATTGTTTATGTTAGCAATTAAATTGTTTTAAAACAAATGAAAAATTTTGAATAAAGCCTATTCGATTGAAAGACGTTACCTTAATTTTATTTTATTTGAATTTCAATTTTCAGCTAGCAAGTTCATAAGGAACTTATATAAATTCACAAGGAATTTAGAAAAATTCATAAGGACTTCAAAGGCTCCAACATTTTGGTGACCCCTGACAAGGCAGAGTGCGACATTTTCTGAACCCAGATAAGGCGGATTGCGATATCTTCTGAACCTAGGCAAGGCGAGTTGCAGCAAAGTCAGAGAACGTGAATCAAAGTTTTTGTTCTGTGACCAGACTAAGCAAAGTGCAACAAGAAATCAAGAATATGGAAGCACTTGTATTAATCGAGCAGTTTCTCAAGCTAACTGCTGGAAAACCTCCATATCCTCTACTTCTAATTTTATGTGGCGGACTTAGAAAAGTAATTTATCAATTCGGTTCATAATCGTCATTTGGAGAACAGTTTTCTTTCTCATTATTATTGTTAAATGTACTTTTTTTTCAATTCCCCTTAATACTAAATGTAATTTTATATCAATTTTCCTTATTATTAAATTCAAACGTTTTCCTTTAATTTTATTTTTCATGAAATATAATTTTTATTACTATTTGTAAAAATTCTATTCATTTTCCTCAACTTCGTTCAAATCGAATTTATCTAGTACAATTTAAATCCGCCACATAAAATGAGCAGTGTAGGAACGTTGATCGGGTACGCCAAACCGGTGTACTAAAAGTCGGAAGTAGTGGAGGGATGTCAAAAAGACAGCATGAGGAAAAGTGAGGGAAATGGCTGCTGGTTGATAATTTTTCCTCAACCGGTGACGACGGAATGTGCGTGTTTTCAGTTTTTATTTTCTTAGTCTTTTCGTTTTCTTATTGTTTGCTTTCGTGGTGAACGTACTCCTGTGTGAAAGGCGTTTGGCAGCGTGGAACACGCGATGCAAATTTAGTCGAGCGCTAAATTCGGCAGTCTGCACCCCGTGTTCAAATTACGCACGGCGTAAGGGGAAGGCGCAATATTTAACACCTTCGGCCAGTTTGTATTCACCACTGGTGGTGCATTGTTCGGAAACCTAGGTTGGTACATATTAGAATATTTTGGGGCACTGTATGCCAACTCATGTCCAACCCAGCAGCAAATTCATCGGTGCTGGTGCCGCCACAGCAGGAGTCGCTGGTTCTGGTACTGGCATCGGAACAGTATTAGGTTCCTTGATCACCAGCTACGCAAGAAATCCATGCCTCAAGCGACAGTTGTTCTCATACGCAATCTTGGGTTTCGCTTTGTCGGAAGCTATTGGATGGTTCTGTCATATGATATCCCTCCTGTTGCGCTCCGCTTTCTAAAAGTCGGATCGCAGAAATTGGAACATTAACACGTGCAGAACCAGGACTTGTCGCGTATCTGTCAGGATTTGTATATCCGTGCTAAGATGCTGACTGGGTTGCTGTTTGAGCCTTTGTGCATTGACGAAGATGACAAAGCGGTGGCGGCGGCGACAACGACGAGATCTAAATAACAAAAAAAAAAGTAATCGGCTCCCTGGGTTTGCAAAATGCAATGAGTAAAGTCAATCACCTAGAAGAAACTTATCTCGTAAAGAATTAATTCTATTAAATCGTATTTTGCCGTATTGCATATCTAGCACATTATATTTTCAAGTCTTACTAGCTTGAGAGGCAATTTTAGCTAAAGTTTAGGTGTATTACTCATTAATCGAATAAAAATTTGAATGAATTAACTGGGAAAAAACCACAAGAAAGCATATTGCATGGTAGCAAGAAGAATTTCAGGACGATGCATTTTAAAATACAATCACACCTTGTCTCAAAGGGAAAGTTGAATAATCTCCCCACAATGAAATATTGGGAAAATGTTTGTTAAAGTAAAATAAGAATAAGTACTGCCCGGATTTTTAATAGGATCTAAATTCTCAAATCGGTTTTTGTGATAGTATTGATAACAAGTGTGAATTAACTGATGCATTTAGTAAGGGAAGTAAGGAGATATAAAATGTAAACGAAATACTGCGCACACCTTCACATGCATATGCATAGGTATTTTATAGATATTCTTAACATGAGTAGTTTTTCTTTATACACCAAATCTAAGATTACTTATCGGACTGTATTAGCGATAACGTTCCAGCAGCTAGCTCATTATTTTGGAGTGATGAACGCTAATATATTGTTCCTTCTTTTTTTTTTAATCTAATTAATTAAATCCTACGTAAACGAACATCTTTCACGAACTGCTTTTCGTGCCATCCAATCCGGTGCAGTGGCAATACGTTAAATTGGCGCTTTTAATACTTTCAAATTAATAATAGAAAAGTCCAATCAATCAAAACTAAAAGAAAATTGTATTGAAGCATCACTATTGTTCATACCGAGTGCCCTGTTCTAATATTAGATAATTATATACACAAAAAAAAATTTTTTTAGACTAAAATTCTAACCATGTTAAGTTTCAAATGAAGTCGACCAAGAAAAAAAAAATTGGAACTAATATTAGGGATAATTTTTTGTGAAAATGCATACATTTCAATAGAAACTTTAAAAATAATGTAATCATCATGTTAAGCAAGGTGTAAACTCTTGATATCAATTTGTTTGTTTTGTATTCATTTAAATCTGGCGCAAACATTCGTAAATACTCGAATGTTATTCAAATTGTGATAGTTTGGATTTACCTAAAATGAGAAGACATCGAACGTTTAGTGTGAACAAGAATACAAGCATAAATAATGCGATAGAATATATTTACTATAAAATAAATTTACATTTAAACAGTAATCGAATTTCAATATTTGAAAAATCCATACAGTGTAAATAATTTTGCACCAGATATGAAAAGTAAAATTAAAAAGAGATTATTTTTGTTAATGGTCCTACGTGTCACAATACGCTAACTAATCAAAAAGAGATTTAATAGAAAGCCATTAGATCCAGAATAAATCGTTTTTGTTATATAGGAAAACAAACGAGAAAAAAAGAATCAAGAGACTGATTGGAGTGACTAAATAGTGATTCAAACATTGACTCATATCGTTCTCCAACACGATTGACCGTAGTAAACAAGGCAACCAAAAATGTAAATTAGTATTTAAATGAGCTAGCAAGAATTGTTTCATTTTTTCTTAAAGGTTTTAAAAGAAAGTTCCTAGCTAAGTTATCTCTTATTTTGTATTGTTTATTGTATTTCTTTCTAAATGGATCATCATGTACAGCCATAGTTAAAAATGAATACAATGAATTGTTAAGCGACACGACTCGGTATTTCCAATCCGTCGAATCTAACCGGGTATAGGACCCGCCACGTGGGAAGGCTTTTTCGTAAAAATGGGCTAGCCATCGGGCGTGCTCCATCTGTTTTGTATTTTCAGGGGCTCTTGCTGGGTTGAGTAGCCTTCCACTCACGTGCCCGTTTTATGACATAGAGTTATGTGACCCGATCACATAAGTCTGTAAAATGAATCGGTCACATTCATATTTCCCGTTGATGGGAGGGCTCATACAGAGGAGGTTGGTATGAGTTTTCCGCTCAAATGGGAGATGTACGGCCACGTCAACGTTAGGATCTTGATCCGGTTGGGCAGGTGCGAGGGGCACCACATCCATCTGGTTGCCCACTCTTATTTGTAGGTCATAAGAATCGTCGGGTAACGACGATTCTTATGACCTACTCTACTCCCCGAATCCGTCTATTTTGGCTCGTTTCGACTTGTTCTCTGAGCAAGCAATTTTCGCCTTCGGGAGTTACCTACATTTTTCGACTTCGGTCGACCTTTGAGACCCGAGAATTCGTGAATGCGAAATTCTTTTGTAGTGGGTCCTTGTGCTGGGGGAATGAACACGACACCGCAACGCTAGCCTGCCAGCCCATTCACGCGTCCCCAGACAAGGCCGATCGCTGCAGTCCTTTACGGATATTTAAACCTCCTTTTCACTACACACTTCACCGGTAGCCATTGGAAATCGGTCAGGAGATCGAGCGTATCGTCAGGAATTTCAGAAAGGATTCTGCCGTTCAAAAAACAGAAGAAAATTTAAACACTCGACAGCTAGAGATTTCTACATTATCGCGGAAATTTGAAAAAAACCACGACAACTTGCAAGTGTTTCGCGAAGAATTCAAATAGGTCAATTATTTCAAAAAAAAAAGGTTCTTCACCGTCATCAAAAATGTAGTGCACAAAATGCCAAATTACATTATAGCCACTCGTAGAGCAACGGAAAAACATGCAAACGAAGAAACAAATGATTCAAATACAAACACAGGGTCCTCGTCCATCAAATGTATTACTACCCCCCATTCACTGGGGTTACTCTGACTGGGGGTTCCGATCCCGGGGTCGCTCATCGAAGGACGGGCGTGGGCGCCACTCGCTCGCAAAATACTCGCATATGGTCGCCAAGCGAGATTGCGGCACGCCGGAGAATGATTTTCACGCCTGAACTTGCACGGCACTTCTGGGAACTAAAATTCACCACCTGAAAATGAGACTTTCTCTATTCCACCAGCTTTCAACGCACAAACTGCTGAGCAACCCTACGGAAGAACTGTACCGGCTGAAAAAAAAGTAGCCAATACGGTAAACAACCACACCACCTCAACTTCTACAACTCGCAATAAGGTCTAGACATCTGAGGCAACTTGCATTCAACTCACCCGAACAAAAAGGATTGCCTTTAACCACTCGAGGCCACCTTTTGGAGCCAAACAAAGCAAATACAATTTTCTAATTCATTTCAGCAAAAGGAAAACATAAAATTGATACACTTGTAACTACTCGAGTCACGCGCACACATCTTGTAGCCAAATAAAGCAAATACAATTTTCTAATTCATTTCACTAAAAAACATAATATTTGTATATTTCACGAAAATTTCACTTCCCCTTACTTAACACTTATCGCTAAAATGAAATAGTAGAATTAAGCAGAATCAAGAAAATTAATAGCTTAAATTTCTTCTCGAAGTTGGGGAGCTCTCGTTCCTTTGCGCGTTGGTTCCACCAGAAGTATAAGCTTCCTTTCATCTCCACTCCGCTGAAGTGTCCAACCTGCTCCAATCTCTAGTCACTCTAACTCCGTTGCGAAATCACTCGTTCACAGCGCAATCCTACTCTGATCACCTTCTGCTTCCTCCCCAGGATTCACGTTGATGAAAAAAGAGACCGCTCCACTGACCAACCGTCCTTAAATAAATTCTCCTTAACGGAGCATCGGTTAGATTTCGAGGTCAACTTGACGGCGGTTAATGCACTTGTTTTCCAAAAGTTATCGGCGGCGAAAAGTATTTTTTTGGAATCATGGGCTCAAACCTTTCCACTGGGCACTTCTACGTTATCATTGTGGAGGGTCTCCATGATTCACCATCTTATGGGCATTGTCGTATCACTGGAAGTACGGCGTCCAAATGACAGTTCGTCATTTGTTTACTTCGCGGAGTGTTTTCACTTCGCGGTCCAAGTTAATGTTTTTGAAAAACAAAGCCCAGTGAGTGAATTTTCGTATAGTTAATTAGTGGTTTGGAAATATCGGAATGCGATGATCTAGGAAGCAGTTGTGGCCGGAAAAATTGGATCGTAGGATCTTGATATCCCCTAAGGTAGTGCATTTGTGCTGTCCTTTTGGCGAAATTGGTTCAATTTCATTTTGGTGTTTTTATCTCGGCCAAATTATTTCCAATTCAATATCCCGGTTACGTTTTGCTCTTACTATACTCTCAACATCATTCATTGAAGTGGCTTTTTCTCCTTTTCCGTCCACGCTACCCACTGAGCAATCAGCAGAACAGAGCGATGCTTAGTGGTATAGGATTTATTCTTATGATGATTTACTGAGCTTTTGCGAGTTTCCAATTCCTGGTCATAGTTTGTATCAATAAAATCAATATCAAACCCAGCGCTTAAATGTAATTTTGATCGGCGAACACCTGTAGGACCCTTATGGGGGCCCGTACTGGCTGCTGTTATGGTGAGCGTTCCTGTTAGAAAGCAGGATATTTTACAATCTGAAAGCTCATTGGATTCCTTTCCTTGGTAAATTTCTGGCCCTGGAGAGAACACACTATCAATTCGCCCTTCCAAATGCTTTGTAATCAATGTACCATTGTCTACTTTTCGCGGACTAAGGACAGCTGAATTCCTTCCTTCATCTCTTGAGCCACCAATCAAGCTGAGGTGACCGAAATACGTTGTTACTTTTTATTAAAGTTCGTCGTGGCTCGGTTGGTTATGGTGTTTTTTAATTAAATCATTTTCTTCTTAAAACAGGCTCATTTTTAGGGTTTTGTAAAATAATTTTACAAAACCCTTCTAAAATCGCGTCCTGTCTGTCCGTCTGTCTGTCTGTCCGTCCGTCCGTCCGTGTGTCACAGCAGTTTTTCTCGGAAACCACTTAAGCTAGAAGCATCAAATTTTGTATATAGGTGTAAAGTGGTGATCTCTTCAAAATTCAATTACTAAAAAATTTTATAAGGTATTTAAGGGGGGTCTCCCCATATAGGGGAGTGACCTCCCGAAAAAAAATTTCATTGAAGGTAGCCGATATGGGTATCAAATGAAAGGTCTTGATGATAACTTATCAAAACAGGTCTTAGTTTGGCAAAGTTTGCTTCGAGGGGTGCACAGGGAGGGGAAATACACGAAAAATGTGTGTCCCCCCCCCCTCGCGATTGGACACATTCCATCCGAAAAATCTGAAAAAAATCACGAATGTAGGCCTTGATGAGTACAACAACAACAAATACGTGAGAAGTCGCAATTCACTCAACTTTGTTAGTAATAGTATGATTTATCGCTTTTATGTTTTCTTGAATAAAATCTTAACGGTACCCTTAAATTCAATGAAATTCAGTACACAGATTTTTATTTATAAGATTGATCAACCCTGCAAGTTTCATAAAGATTGCATCATATTTAGCGAAGTTATAGCGGTTTGAATTTTCCTGTATTACTATGGAACAATATGCGTTGCATGTATTACTATGGCAACATATGGCTATGGAACAACATGCGCTTTTTACCGACTCAGACACTACAGTTTTGCTAGGATTTGCATGAAAATTTCAGGAATGATAGGTGTCATGAATAACTTTGAGAATCAGTTCAGCTAGTGGTATCAGTAATCGTAAAACAAAATAGTGGCTGTTTTAAATGCGAAGGTTGAATAGCTTTGAGTTATTTTTTCCCAACTTCAACGTTTAAGGTGCATGCTTTGAACACTTGATTCAATTTAATGAATGACTGAAGCTGAGTACCTACAATTAATACTCATAAGTGAAACAAGTCAAGGAGGCGGGAGGGATCTTCTAACAAAAGGGCTTTGTAACAACTCTAGGATTCGAAAAAATTGGCTATTAATCGATGATAACAGTACAGGAGAGTGGCCCCTGAAAAAAAATTCATCAAACGTAGCCGATATGAGTATGAAATGATAGCTTTCATGGGAGCTTTTCAAAACAGTTCTTAAACAGTCAGTTTTTGCTTCAGTGGGGGCACAGGGGGGAAATACATGAAAAATGTGTTTCCTCCCTCGCGAATGGACATCTGAAATAATTATCAAGGGAGATATTTATGAGTAGAACAATAACAAAAACCTCAGAAGTCGAAATTCTTTCAACTTTGTTAATAATAGTATGGTCTTCGAATTTCATAGTTTCTCCAATAAAATCGTCATTGACATGCTTCTTGACTTTATTCAATCTGGTGACTGCATTTTGAAAATTGAATACAAAACCCTTCTGACATGAGCGTAGGTCTGTTTACCCAACTTGTTTTTTTGTTTACTCCTCGTGCTTGCGGTAGGAGGAGTTTCCCTGAGGGAAAAATGAGAGACGATGCCGTAACAGTGTAATGATAATGCTAAACACTCTGAAAAACTTCTGGGACGCACAAAAGAAAGGCTTCGAACAGACCAGCCAAGAGAGTACAAGGATTCTCAGTTACAAGCCATCAAGAAGCATTGGAAGGGCCGCTATCTTAAATAAATACGATATCAGTGCATTTGTAGAGACAGAGGCAAGAATTGAGAAAATAAAGCTAAAACTACTGGAAACAGGTTCTCCAGTAGAACAAGGCGACTTGATCAAACAGCTGATAAACAATAACACATTAGGAAACGCACAAAAGTTGTGATTTTTGAAAACCAAGTTAACCGGGGAGGCAGAGGCTCTGATTCGCCACCTAACTATTTGCGAAAGCAACTATGAACCAGCATGGAGCTTCATCAAAGAACGATATCAGAACGAAAGGCTGCTGGTAAATGAATAATAAGCTCATACCGCAAAAAAAACGATTAATCGCGAAGCGTTTCAAGAAGTGAAATCACTCTCTGATGTCATAATTTCAAAATGTCATCCAACTATTTAGTTAAAACATTTTTTGGCCTTCCTGTGCAAGATTTGTAGGTGGTGTATAGTATGTTACGCCGTGCTAGATAAAGTTTTCGTTAACGATCAGCGGGCTGATTCATTCCTCCTTACTTCTGACGGTCCTTTACTAATAACATGAAACTCCCTGTTTGAATTCTTAACCTAATTCCTTAATTTAATCAGAAAGTGGTTTGGATTTCAAGAAACCTGCAACTATTGATTTTCTTCGTGGATCGGTTGGTTATGGTGTCTTTTAATCAAATTCTTTTCTTCTTAAAACAGGCTCATTTTTTTCGTTTACTCCTCGTGCTTGTGGTAGGAGGTGTTTCCCTGAGGAAAAAATTAGAGACGATGCCGTAACAGTATAATGATAATGCTAAACACTCTGAAAAACTTCTGGGGCGCACAAGAGAAAGGCTTCAAACAGGCCAGTCAAGAGAGTATAAGGATTCTCGGTTACAAGTCATCAAGAATCATTGGGAGGGCCGATATCTTAAATAAATACGATATTAGTGCATTTGTACAGGCAGAGGCATGGACTGAGTAAATGTAACTAGTGCTACTGGAAACACGTTCTCCGGTAGAACAAGGCAATTAAAACGTTTAACTACCTAAAATCCAGCTTCCTAAATTTGACGGATGTTACCTTTCATGGCAAGACTTTCACGACTTCTTCACATAGCTAATCAACAATAGCACTTTAGGAAATGCACAAAAGTTGTGGTTTTTGAAAACTGGCTTAACCGGGAAGCCAGAGGCTCTGATTCGCCACCTGACTATTTGTCACAGCAACTATGAACCAGCATGGAGCCTCATCAAGGAACGATATCAGAATAAAAGGCTGCTGGTAAATGCTGGGTTGAACAAGCTCCTATCGCAAAAGAACGATTAATGGCGAAGCATTTCAAGAAGTGAAATCATCCAACCAAATCCAATTATTATTTTCAGCCTGCTTAAGAAATTGGTTAAATAACACATGTGTTGTTTGAACAATCAATAAAGCAACCGCGAGAGATTCCTACACTGACTCAGTTCTTACAATTTCTTGAATTACGACTTCAATCATTGGAGGCGCTGGGGGATAAAGATGGAAGGCAACAACAAAAAGGCGTCTTAATAAAACATGCATTTACAGTCACAAAAATCAATGGATTCAGCTACCAACTGTGCAAGGGCAATCATGCAATCAATCGATGTGAAACGTTCCTCACAATAGAGATTCCAGCAAGGAGAAATTGTGCAGCTAAAAAACAACTGTGCTTCAATTGCCCCAGGACTGAACGCAATTCAAATTCCAGTACGTCACGGAATTGCTTAAAATGCAACAAAAAATACTACACTACTGTACATCAGGAAAAAGAGCCAATGGCATCAAGGAATGTAGCTCAAACGTTAAAAATTGAGCAAATTATCAAAGAACGCTACTTCATATGTACTACTAGGAACAGCGTTAGTGAACGTAATGAATGTCACTGGTGCAACAGCAACAGCCAAGGCGCTGTTAGACACTGGCTCGAAACTAAGTTTCATATCAGAGAGGTTCTATAAGAAATTAATAGCACAGCACAAAACCAAGAAATTTTGGGAGTTCGCAACAGCCATCAAAGGTCAGACAAGCGTGCTAACTTAAAGTTGGCATCCAAAACGAGTCCATCCAAAATTGAGCTTAAAGATTTTGTATTAACCGAAATTACGAGAAGCATCCT
The DNA here is from genome assembly GCA_963969285.1 of Odontomyia ornata. NCBI lineage: Eukaryota > Metazoa > Arthropoda > Insecta > Diptera > Stratiomyidae > Odontomyia > Odontomyia ornata. The sequence goes on along the minus strand of OZ017741.1, from coordinate 59,080,551 downwards.
GACCTCTAATTGACCATTACCTTATGAAATTGTATTAGCTGATCCATGATTCTACGAACCTCAGACAGCAAATCAAGACCTTTCATTTGATACGCATATCAACTACCTTTGATGAATTTCTTTTTCGACAAAAAAAATAATTTTACAAAACCCTAACAAGGGCAACTGCTTTAATTTTCCATGCACTCATACCACATATGATTACGCTGTACCCATTCGAAAGCTTTCGTTGCAATTTGAAGAAAAGCCTTAAATCTTTTCTGAGATCACGGATCGTGATTATTGCACACATCATAATACCGCACCGTTCGTTGTAAATACATAAAGGTTGACGTTGCCGTTGTGGCTATTGCAACTTTTATGATTGAGAGTGTATAACTGGGGACATTGGCTATTCAAAATTAAACTAAATGTAATTTCTTTGGGCTCTATCGTCGCCTTCTTACTCAGGCCCATAAGAAAATCAATTAATGTACTTGACATCACTTCGCGTACGAAAACAGCTATCCAGAAGGCTTAAAAGCATCATTTCAGTAGGCCAAAAGTATGCATATGAGATTGTCAAGTATGACATTTCTCAGATGACATGTAGCTGAAATGATACAAATGACAAGGAAATACATATTTTGCGCGCTAATATCTTCGCCGCTTCAAATCTAAAATTTCAAATGTACTGTCATATGTACTGTTAAACATTTTTAGAGAATTTGTTTGATTTGAACAGCACTAGATCGTGCTGATGAGGTTACTCGTATAGGCTAGTTCGCGGCGTGACGTAGTGTTTCCATTTTCGGGCCTGAGTAAGAAAGCAACGGTTCTATATCGTGAAAATATGGAGCATAAAAAAATCCCAATTATTACACCCGTTTTGAAAAGATTTGAATTTACTCATTTATATTCTAATCGATTGAACAAAATATAATTATATTAATTCATTGCATTTAATTTTCAGGATCATAGTTATACCCATTATGCAGGTAAGTGAATTATTTCATTTATTCATAAAATAATATTATGCATACATACTTTCTACGTTCTGTATAAAATAATAACTTATATTCATTTTAACTTCCGGAACAATTCTTACATAACTAGAAATTACTACTTGCATTACAACTGTTACGTTCCCCCTTTCCATCAAAATTTCCCATTATAAAATTATGCTTGAAATGTTTCCCACACTAACATCAAAGAGAGCAATATCAGGACATTGGCATAATTCCAGTGGGAAAATCTGAGCTCGTCCAATTGTTATATCATATTTTCGCTAAATAAACGTTTAAGCATGCATGGTAACTTATAAGATTTAATATTAATTCTCAAATACTACGTTATAGCTACGTATTCCGTAATTTTAAGGATACATTTTAATATTTCTAGCATTTATTATTTACTCTTCTCCATTCGTCATAACAATCACTAACTCCCTACTCCAATGCGCATGCTCAACAAATCAAAACGTACGATGTCAAGGAATCCCAGGGCTATACCACTTGAAATGATTCACAGGACGATTTTGTGCATTGCTATGGTATCCTTACGTCCATTCACTCTCTTTGTTTTCCTACCAATACTGAAAAGGATGCATTAAAACGATCCAATCTAGAGTAGAACGAGAACAGTATAGATTGTCTAGTATGTACCAACTATTGGTAGGTACGTAATGAATGGAAAATCTGCAAAGCTGAAAACTAGAGTAGGCGGAATATTATTGCTTGTGCACTTTGAAGAAGTTTTCTGGCTCGTGTAGGCAAAACATTTCAAATATACATATACGAGTATGTTGTGTGCACAGAATCACAGAGTGTATGTACACTATGTTGCAAGGACACATAGAGTAGCATCGTCGTCGGTCAACACGGCGTCATAGTGGTTATGTTCATTTATTTTTTTCCCATTCTTTTATTGAAGAAAAGAACTAACAACAAACTCCTGGCGACGTGCTCTTATACGACGCAAAGGACATAGTGATTTTTCTTGTGGGTTTTCAGAGAGAATGTGTAATACATTTAAATGCGATATGGGTGTTGCATTGATAAATTTATGGATTTTGGGTAAGAGAATTGATTGTTATGGATTAAGGTTGTGGATATATGGCAAAATGTTAAGATGTTGAGTAATTTTGATGAATTTTTAATATGTGCTCTTTTCCAACTCGTCCTCGAAGGAACCAAGTTTTTTTTCGAGCAATGGAGAGTTTCATTGTTTGTAAATAATGACTGCTGTATTGTAAGTAGATGAATCGCAAAAGAGCATAAATTGTCCAAGTTAGATTAAATTGCATGTAATCAATGGCGATGTGACTCATGCTAAATGCGTGATGATCGAATGCCGTTAGGACTTCAGTACTGGTAGTCTGTACGCTAGGCAGCAAGACATGGCTAATTGAAACTATTAAAATATTAAAATGAGTTTATCCTCTCTAAAATTAAATTAACCTGGGAAAGGTAACCTGAGTCATCTTGACTCACTTCAAAATTTCCAGCCGTTCCCCTCGCTCAATGACTGAAGTTATATATACATATGAGGGCTTAAATAATCTAATTTCGTTGTGCACGTGAGCCCGGCAGACGCAAATCGGAAAATCGACTCTGTCGTTAGGCGAGAACCTGTTTTTAATAACTTAGTGAGGCGAAATGACTTAGGGTTACCTTAGTCGTATCTGAAGATATTGCGCAGCGCAAAAGTAAAGCTGATCAATTGTTTTAGACCCAGATTTCAAATATTGCATCGTCAATCAACAGGAAATCAATTTCATTAATTGTAACCTGAAATTCAATCAGAATTTCACAACTTAACATTTTCAAATTAATTAAAGTTCTTTAAAAGCAATAGTTTCTGTAACTCGATATTTTGAAATGCAATTTAAATTCTAATATGCCAGCGAACGGAAATAATAATACTAAAATCAAATACGAGAGATTGTATTTCTGCAATTTCTGCGGATCAGAAAACCATAACGAAAACAAATGTCCATATCTAGATAAGCAAAAATCTGCACAGAAGCAGATCAAGAAATAAAATATTGATCCAATTCAGAAGTTTAATCTAATGTTAACAGAAGGGTTTGGATCCGGATTTAATTCTTGAAGTTTAATAGTTGCGATTAAGATTCAACTCGGTTCAGGAGAAATATTTAAAAAAAGTGAAAATTTGAAATTTTATAAAAGTTGAAATTTAGTAAAATAAAAAAACGTCGTCAACTACCGCCCAGCTCCTGCATACCAATTAGCACGGTACTTGGCAACGATAATGGCTGATGTCGTGCACCTTGACGACAAATACGCATTAAAGAACAGCCGCGAGCTAGCAAATTCTACCACTTCTTTAAAATTGACTGAAAATTGTCAACTTTTATCATTAGATATCACCAACCTCTATACGTCTATCCCTGTCGATGAAACACTGGCCATACTAAAAGAAAAACTTTCATTCAACAACAGCCGACGATTCACAGATCAAATACTCAATCTCATAAAGACCACAATCAAACAGAACTATTTTAAGTTCAATAGCAACACATACATTGCCAAAGACGGTCTGGGTATGGGACATCCAATGTCCTCAATAATGTCAGAAATATTCTTACAATCTTTGGAAGAAGTCTTTATACCCAAAGTTGTCAAAAGATTCAATGTAATATTTTACAGACGATATGTGGATGACTGTTTCATTGTTATTGACTCACAAGAAAATAAACAAGACGAACTACTTGCCTATATGAATGAAATTCACCCGAATATAAAGTTCACTATGGAAAAAGAAACAAACGGACAACTCAACTATATGGACCTAACTGTGACACGTGAACAAACACGATTGGACTACAAAATATACAGAAAACCAACCACAACTGATCATACCATACATGAAACATCTAACCACCCCGCACAACATAAGCTAGCAGCGTACAGATCAATGGTGCAGAGGCTTCACTCCATCCCCATGACTCCTACTAACTATTCCAACGAACTAAACAACATTTACAGAATAGCTAATAATAACGGATACAAACAATGCGACATTGACAAACTAGTCATACAGTACAAACAAAAACAGGAACGCCAACCGACGGAAACTCATAAGAACGACCAACAGTGGGTATCGTTAACATACGTAGGCAAAGAGACATACAAACTATCAAACTTCCTTAGGAAATACAAATTGCAAACTGCATTCAAAACGAACAACAACATTGGAAACAAACTGAAGCCAAAACTGAATGACACATCGATGTACGAAGGCAGCGGCATATACAAACTGACATGCAAGGACTGCGACATGGTATATATAGGAAGGACAACACGAAAACTAACGACAAGATACAAAGAACACCTACGATCTTTCTTATACAACAAGGCAGACTCCAATTATGCGACGCACCTACAAAACCACGCACATGAGCCTGATGCTATGACAAACTCTATGAAATTGCTACACAAACAAAACAAAGGACCGAGACTTGACATCCTAGAAAGGCTTGAAATTTATAAACATAGAAAGACAGATGGTGACATTATCAACGAACAACTTGTTACCAATTCCGACGCAATTTTCTCAGTCCTAGACCACACTCTTAGACGAAAACGGAAACGAGATGAAACAGAACAAACGGACAGCCAACAAGCAAAAAAACAAAAACATAATATCCCTGTAATGATTTTAACTTTTCAAGATCGAACGCGGAACCGACCTCTCATCGGTTCTAGACGTTAAGTCTGAGTAGTGCCAACGGATGGTACCAACAGGTCAACCAATCCGTGCACCGTAACCCATTCACGCGGTGACTGCTTGTCGGCCAGCTAGTTCGGAGAGGATTTCGGTCGCGGGTCTCCAAATGGGTTACGCTCAATTACAATATTTCAGTCACCTGAACATGCCCGTTTTCCAAACGCGTCAACAATTACTCATCCAGAACGGGAAACCTACGTTACGTTAATTCTGGATGTGATCTCTCCACAGATCTCAAATCAAAAACGCTATAAAATCCTATAGGCGCGTTACCGAATCACCGACGCGGTACCGAAAAATATGCTACTCGAAATTAAACCGACGAAAACTACTCTAATGAAATGACGAAACAAGCAAAGGTACCGCGTACCGCGCGCGACGCGAAACCGACTTCAGCGGATTTGTCGAAACCCTACCCTCGCGACGGCATACTTACCCTACACTCTCTGTTCCCACTGAAAAAGAACGAGTCACTGAAAAGGAAAGTCGTGGGTTATCTTAGCAATTCATTTTTAATAATTATAAAGATATTGCACAGAACATCGATGTAAGTATAAAATCAAACAATTTCAGTAACTTCTAGTTATTTAGCGTTTTCGTTCTTGTAATTCTACTACTTATGGTGAGTAATAATCCAAGAGAAATGCCTACACTAAGGTATTTCCCTATGAGCACTTGTGCTTAACTATTTTAAAGTTTAGAGTAGTAATTCTGAAGGTATAGTCTTAACCGACCAATTTGGGATAGAATACAATTTCCAAATAAAGCTCAATATATTAAACTTAACGCACTACACTCCATCCGCTGAGAAAGATAAATTTATTCCCATTAAAAAAACTAAAGAAACTCATGCAAGTTTATGTTTATCTACGATTATCTATACATGCACTTAAATTATCCAAAAATTCCCTAATACTTATATAATGGGAAAAAACTTTTGCAGTCATTGTACCCGTAAATCATTAGGAGGAAACATACACGCGAATTAGTTTACGCATTTATGTTTTATAAACTGAGGATTTAGTGAATTTAGGAAAACTAGAACATCGCTTGCAATCAAAGCAATATAAAGTTATTGTCGAAGTACGAGTATTAGGTTCATGCAACTTAGTTTAAGTAATCTGAAATTATCTGATTCATAGTAATGTTAAGTTTAATCATAGTTAGCTCTCATATTAATTATTATACGTATTTATCAAATGTTAGTCTACTGAAACTCCTATGCTATGTGACTAATGGAAATAATTGTTCCGTCGAAAAATTAGAACCTCGTTTTGCACTCAGTATATGCAAGGAACTTTACATGAAACTATTTAAATCTAACAGATCATAAAATCAAAAAAAATTGAATGGAGGTTTGAAAAGTTACATATTGTAATACCCAGATTAAATTCGTTATGTGATTTACATCTTTCGTTCAACCTTCATCCTCAGAAAAATACGACAGCATAAATCACTCTTAAATATAATTGAAATTAGAATAAAATATTATAATTAAGTAGCTATGTAGCTTAACAATACTCATTTATTTATAGTTATTTCTTGATTCATGGATGTTCTATCTGTTTGATATATATTTGTTGTATCGCACCTTAGTTATTTTGAAAATCTACAAGTCAATTTGATCTTGGTTTAAGTAAAACTTAGAATGGTTTAGTGGACTTGTATTAGAAATACAATATTAATTATTATTGGAACTATTTTTGGAAGGAACTACCAATTATTTAGGATTTTTTTTAGAATAATCGTTCAAGTTACATTTGGAAGGAGCATTTATCGTGGATGATTTTGAAGGATGTTAAGGAAGCTTTAATGAGAAAAGAAACAGCGAGAAAGTTTAATTTTCGAAAAAAAGGCCATCAATCATTTAGCAAAAAGTAACCATCAACATTATTTAAACTTCTTTCTCGTGGCAGAAAATAAATATTGCATCAAATAAATTTTTTTCCGGACAATAGCACATCTCATCGTTATTATTAATATTTATTTTGGTTCATCTACGTATCACATAGATAGTGCAACAAATCATTAACTTGAGTTTGACAAGCTATTAATTATCCTCCAATGGTACGAAACAAATATCTAGCAAATATATTAAAATTTTATAAATCTAATAATAAATGTAAATAGAATTTTGTCAATCTTTTCCTTCTTTTGTTTAAATAAAATCCCTAAAAATATATTTATAGATCATCCAATTATTATTCTCATTTTTAATTCTCTACTTAGCTTATTACTTAGCTAGAAGAAACATTAGTAATCTAAAGTTAATTGCCTTAGCTGCCAATAACCGATTGCACTCTGAACTATCTGGCAATGGTAGGAGATAATATTCACTTTCATTCGAACAGCAAGAAGATCCCTTGATCATTATCAACCGTCTATGGGTCGCCTTAATAGAGTATCGCCCAACTACCTTGTTGATGGCGAAGAAGGACAAAGAGGGAGAGAGTACAACCACGTGCGAACCCCTGTACTAGCGTATTTTGTTTGGGTAAAATTTTCCTTTTACATATTTGGCCTGGTAGTGACATTTGGTCTGCGAAGAGGTTGCCGCGTTGAAAAGGATATGCGAGCAATCAGTTACGCGTATTATATTGTAATTGAGGCAGATTCGGGACAATAAATTGTACTCTGTATGTCTACACCTTTTCATAGCGGTAAGGGTGAGAAATCCAATAACAAATTGAACGGATCGTCTGTACGTGCGAGCTTCGGAAAACAAATAAGTATCGCGAAATCGTTCTGCTAATATGGCCACTCAGGAAAGTGTTTCGCGACAGGCAACTGCAACACCTGGCAATGATAAAGCCGATCACAAAGCCAGAATGGATGGTGGACTAACTGGCTGCATCCAATTCGCGCACGCAAAGTAAATTTACAAATTGCCTTTAACTTCTGCCACTGCTGATGGTTTATCAGCACTGCTGCTTTCACCCGCATGGTCACCTTTCGCCTGACTATTATCTTCTTGTGCCTTTCCGCTCACCTAGACAAAATATTGCTAACACTTTCTAAGTCTTTCTTAACTAAACTAACCTCTTTCATAATTTGAGCCTGTTGATCTTCTTTCTGAGTTTGACAGAGTTTCATGTTCTAGCCTGAGGCAATGTTCCGGTGAATTTCTCAAGTGTTTGATGTTCCCTTTGCAGTTTTCTTGAGTACGTTTCGCTCCGACCAAATCCTACACACAAACGATCGTCAACGAAAGTATGTTAAGAGGTAGAAAAGCACTTGAAATGTTCTAGACAGCACAACCTACGATCACGAACCATCGATCACCACAAAAAGTTCTTTTGTTTCTCCTTCGCCTCCATGTGGCTGTCAAAATCCCGGTTGTCACCTCAGACAAAACATCTGTGTGTGGAATGGCACGCCATATGGCGGCAATGTGCCTCTCCCGATGTCGCCAGTGGCATAGTTTTCTCGATGGCCACGGTGGAGGGGCATTTCCAGATGGCTATGTCTCGAAATGTGCCGGGGTTGGATTAATTCTATATTTCGAATATTTATATCCACGGATCTAAATATTTGGACAGAAAAAAAAAATATTTTCTGCACAACGATATCCGCACGACAGATGAAGTCCGCTGGCACTTCGAGGACATATCCATCTGGCCGGTTGCAAGGGTTCGGGATCGGAATCACTTCGATTCCCGGGCGTAGGCGTCACATTACACATTCCCCCCCCCCCCCCCAAAATCGAAGTAATTACGATCCCGTCTCCTATATAAAAGGTCTTGGTTAGGGCCGTGGCGGGTCGAAGGTCGGTTTCGAAGGATAGGCTACAACCATGTTCGTGAAGACTCGACAGTGACTATATAGTAGGGAGTCAGGTGTTATTCGGAGGTCTTCGTCTAGGCAAAGATTGGGGTACGCCACGGTTTTTCGTGGGAAATAGTTGCACTTCATCGTCTAAGGTCTTTTGCGTGGTAAATTCCCAGGGTTTTACCAGTCATGTCCGCGATGAGGTATCGGGTGGGGCTTAGTACTTGTAGGACTCGACACTTCACGAATTTCTTGTCTAGTTTGGCATTGTAATGTCGGGTGGCATCGCTCTGCCGGAAGTTTCGACGATATATTTCGTCGCCTGTCTTAAAGCCAGAAGGATGAGATCGCAAGTTGTACCGCTCCTCTCCCATCCGTCTACTTTCTTCGATCTTCTCCCGCAGTTGATCTCGCAGAAGTTGGAGCTTTTCGTGCGGTTCTAGAACCACGATTGGGTCCTCTAGCGATTTCAGCTGCCGCAATAGCCGGTAAGCGCTCCCATGACAGATCATGTACTGCCCGAACAATGCGAAATATGGCGAAATGCCGGTAGTGGCGTGGTACGACGAGCGCAGCGCACTAGTGATGGCGGACAATTTGCGATCCCAGTCCTTCTGATTCGGGTGGACATAGGCGCGAATGGCCGCTATGAGCGTACGATTCAGTCGTTCGGATGCGTTGGCTTGTGGTGAATAGACGGCAGTTCGTTGGTGGATGATGCCGTATTTGGACATTAGGTCTCGGAACTTGCTGGAGGTGAACTGGACCCCATTGTCGGAGACAAGTTTCTCCGGAACTCCAAACATGTGAAAGACTCGGTTCTCCAAAAAGTTGATTATAGGTCCAGTGTGCATGTTACGTAGTGGTTCTATGATAGGGAATTTAGAGGGCTGGTCCAGGACCACGACAGCTCCCGTGTGACCAGAAGCAGATCGAGGGTAAGGACCGATAAGATCAATGTACAAGCGCTGGAACACGCGTTCGGGGACCTCAACCTTACCCATGGGTGGCCGAAGAATGGTGTTGGGCGCTTTAGTGCACTTGCATAGCTCACAAGAGGCTACGTACGCTTTTATCTGTTGTGCCATCTTAGGCCAAAAGAAACAGGTTTTCAACCGCCTAAGTGTACGACCGTATCCGCCGTGCGCACTTGTTGGGTGGTCATGAGCCCGTCTGATAAGATCAGTGGTTAATTCTTCGGGCACCCACAACTTCCACTGTTCTTCTTTTTGTATGGGGTCTCCGGATGCGTGTCCCATCCGCTTATAAATAAATCCATCCGTCAACCGCAGTTCAGGAAGCTGGGGCTGTTGATTCTGGATAGTGTGAATCAGTTGTGTGTAGCTGGCTGACTTGAAGGCAGGATGGTCCAGATCGATCAATTGGGGGCTGTCGTCTTCTTGGACCAACTCGGCTCCTTCAGGGGCGAACATTCTGGATAGGGTGTCGGGGACTACATGCTGGCTACCTTTTCGGTGGCGGATTGTGAAGTCAAATGCCTGTAATTTCAGTGCCCACCTTGCCAATCTGCCGTTGAGATCAGTCTGGCTCATTAGCCATTTCAGAGAAGCGTGGTCCGTAACGATTTCAAAGGTGTGTCCCTCCACATAGGCTCGGAAGCGTTTCACTGCCAACACCGCGGCTAGACATTCCTGCTCGGAGACCGTGTAATTTCGCTGGGCTGGGTTCAGCTTGTGAGACATGAAGGCTATAGGTCTCTCCTCGCCGTCTTGTGCAACCTGGACTAAGACTGCTCCCACCCCATGTTGACTCGCGTCACAATGGATTGAGAACGGTTTGTCAAAGTCCGGGCTGTGCAGTACGGGGGCTGTAGTCAGACTCTTCTTTAGCTCTTCAAAGGCTCGCAAGCTGGGCTCTTCCCAGACGAACTTACGTCCCTTACGCAGCATGTCGGTCAAAGGAGTGGTAATGGTGGCATAGTCACGTACAAAACGCTGGTACCATCCGCATAAGCCTAAGAATCGGCGTAACTGTTTGGTGGTCTTGGGTAGTGGAAAAACGTCAATCGCTTGAGTCTTTTCCGGATCGGTCTTGATATGGCCATGCCCAATGATGTGACCTAAATACTTCACCTCCGTCATCACGAACTGGCTCTTCCTTATGTTGATGGTTAATCTTGCCCTCCGGATATGTAGAGCCACCTCCTGAAGCAAGTCGATGTGTTCGTCAAAGGTCTCGGTTATAAGCAACAGATCGTCCAAGTAAACGAAAACTTGGTGCCGCAAGTGAGGTGGTATTACCTTATCCATAAGGCGCGTCATTGTTTGGGGGGCATTACACAATCCGAATGGCATGGTCACGAATTGATATAGGGGCCGACCTGGGACTGTGAAGGCTGTCTTCTCCTTTGAACCGGGGTCTAAAGGAATTTGCCAGAAGGCGTCCTTGAGGTCTAAGCTCGTGATGAAATGGGCTTTAGGCAATCGACTCAGAATGCCTTCAATCAACGGTAGAGGGTATGCGTCCTTGACTGTGACGGCGTTCAAGCGTCTGGCATCTAAGCATAACCGGACCTTGTTCGGCTTGACCACTAAGGTGACTGGGGAAGCCCACGCGCTCTGTGATTCTTCGATTACGCCTAATGCTAGCATTCGATCCACTTCGGCATATAACGATTTTTCCTTCGCCGGAGATATGGCGAAATGTCTCTGTTTTATGGGTTTAGCATCCCCCACATCTATAGTGTGGAACACCAGGGCAGTCCGCCCGAGACCTTCTTTCTCGTGCGATGGAAAAGCCGATATAGCCGAGTCAAGACGCAGTTGCTGAGTTACATCCAGTGTATGCCGTAATAAGTTAGTGGGTTGAGATTGGTCAGGAACGGTGGTGACGGACTCCAGGGTCGAACCGGAAAATAGTGCCGGGGCCAAGTTAAATTTTCGAACGAAATCCACTCCTAAATAAAGATTCTGGGTTAACTGAGGTATAATGAAAAATTCCATGGGTTTAGTTACTCCTTTAAAGGTGACATCCGTCATAATTTTTCCCACTACAGAGTGACGAGTTCCGTCCGCCGTGCTTAACCAGGAGGTGAAATGACGGATTTGGTCCGCGTGCTTTGCCAGTACCTCCCCTGCAAACTCGGCAGATATGCAATTCACACTGGCTCCCGTATCGACTAAGCCTGATACTCGTTTTTGCAGGAGGTGTACTGACGCATATGGCCGAACATCATCCCTCAATAATTCGTCTAAATATATGTCCTTCAACACTTTCCTCGACTGCCTGACTTTTCTCCAGAAGCTCCGCATCCGACGCGTGGCTCGCTTGCTTCGCGGTGGGACAGTTGTGGCCAATTCCTCATGGAAGATGCGCTGTCGAGTAGCCAAATAATTCCGCAGCCTGACATGAAAAGGTTTTACATGCCAAGGAACTTTCGCCTCGCTATCATTTCCCTGCGCGTTGGCCTCGGCGAAGGACGGCGTCGGTTGTGGAACTTCGGGAGAACTGTGTTTAGCGGTGCGAGTCAGCAGAGTTGGAGTCCTGTTGGGAGCTGGGTCATAACTAGTGATGGGGTCTGGATTGGTTCGTCCGGGGTTTAGGAGTGCCGACGGGCGGTCGCGGCACTCGGTGGCAAGTTTTTTCGCCCTTTGCAATTTGCACAGTCAGGGGCGTATGTGTCGGCCTTCCCGCAGCGGTAGCAGAAAAGCGTCGGCTCCGCTGGACATGCATAGAACCGATGTCCCGGTTGTCGGCAGTTCCAACAGACCGTCGGGCTTGTAATTGCTTCAAGGGAGGGTCGATCAATCAAGGCTGGGTCCTCAAGCTCCGGTGGTGCTCCGCTCCTCGGTATTGGTACTGGATCAGCAAGCAGGTGGTCCGCTGCCATCAACTCCGCGGTGTGATGATTTCGGGGATTTGGTCCCGTTATGCGAGGTTGTGGACGGAAGGTACCACGCCGCTCATCCAAGTGTTCTTGTCTGCGGGCATGGAGGCGCAATCCCTGTATGGTGTTGATGGGAAAATGCAGAAGGCTGTTCTGGAGATCCCAGCGCATATTCTCTCTGATAATTTCTACCAGTTCATCCTCGGGCATGGTATTTCGCAAGCGAGTGCTCAATCTCACTATACTTGTGTAGTACTGGTCGAACGGTTCGTGAGCGCCTTGTTTCCGTTTCTTTATTTGCTCCCTTAGCTCTCTCTCAGTGAAGCCATCCTCAAATCGATTGCGGAAGGCTGCACTGAAAGAGTGCCAAGTGGGACGTGGCGTTGACTCTTTAAAGCTCCAGTACCAGTCGGCAGCGTCGCCGCTGAACAAAAGATGTGCATGCCGGAGGAAGGCCGAGGAATCCCCTCCCAGGGTGCTGGATACCAACGCCTGAATCCGGAAAAGGAACCGGTCCGCCGATATCATATCGTTGAACCCTGTAAAGTTCAGGCGCCAACTCTCCATGATACGAGGCGTCGGGTCTCGAAAAAGTGTCAATGCGTTCCCGGGGGGAATCACATCCTCGCCTGACCTGTTGTACTGAACGGCCTCGGGGGCTGGAGGTACCAACGGAGGTCCGGTACTGTGTCGTGGTCTGCATTCGGGAGCTCTGGGATCCATTCCCGAGTTCCTTGGAGGTGGGACCCATTGCTCGGATTGTCGGGAGTGGGGCATAGCCACACTGGGATTTGGCTCCCAGCCAAGCGGAGTTCTCACGCGGCTGGGTGGTTGGCTCAACGGGAGATTCTGGATCTTTCCCTCCAGGTTGCCAATCCTCTCCGACATATCCCTCATCAACGCCACGAGGGTGTCAATGGAGTGGGCGGAAGGCATGGTTGTCACCTCGGACACGACACTTGCAGCCGGAACTTCACCGCCTACTGCTCCTTGCAGGTCTAAGAGTGGTTGTGACGGTTCGGCTTCTGGAGCTCCTTTCGCCACTGCTCCACGCGTTGGTAGGGGCGTTCCGAGGGGGACGTCTAGGGCAGACCGCTCGATGGGTCGCCGACATAATGGGCAACTCTCTGACGTGAGGAGGAGCTGTTGTACACAGGCACGATGGAATAGATGTCCACAATCCAATCGCACGCTGTGTACCCCCTCCACTACGTCCTCGAAACAGATTCCACAGTTCGCGGGTTGGACCGTTTTGGACCGGGTCCACCGCTTTTCTGGGGTCCGCTTCGTTGCCATTTTTACTGGTTTTGGTGGTTGTACGTGTTACTGTGAAAGAAAAGAAATGTAACACTATAATATAAAAACTTAAGACTAACTTAGTGGCCGATAGTGGCGAGCTAATGATAGAGGGGGAAAAAAAAAACAAATATTTGACAGTCACTTTCCTTTTCAGTGGTCGACTCCTTCAACGGGAAAAGAGAGTGCGTGGTAATCTGCCGAAGAAAGGGTGCTTTTGGTCGATTTACGAAAATTACCCCATAACCCACATACATTACAAAAAAACCGTCTCTAAACTACGTTAAAGTGACTCGACGAGACAAGTGGTAGAGCTACCGTAACGACTTTGTACGCGGTCAAAATTCCCGACGCGTAGAAGCATTCCGGGCTTCGCAACTCCAGCATACGCCACCGAACGTTGAACCGATACCACTCGTCTAACACGCATAAGAAATAGTTAGAATCCTTCCGCGACATAAAGGCAAGGTAGCCTTCTATTTTCTTGAGAGTCCATGCTGATAGGTAAACCCATCAGACTGGCAGTTCCATCAAGAAAATAGAAGGTCCTTACAGGGGTTAGCCTAGGACAACACATCGGAAGGATTCTGTCGCGAGAAAAAAAAATCAAACAAAGGAGAGCGGAAGCTACAACTCACGTGAAGCGACTGCGAGTGTGTATCACACAACTCCACTGCTCCTGTTAGTGGGACTCGAGTACCAAAGTACCTTACATCCTCCGTAAAGGACCAACTCGTCAGGAGACGCGAAGTTCTTTCCCCCTTAGGATGTTTTTGGCCCCACGTTGGGCGCCATTTGTAATGATTTTAACTTTTCAAGATCGAACGCGGAACCGACCTCTCATCGGTTCTAGACGTTAAGTCTGAGTAGTGCCAACGGATGGTACCAACAGGTCAACCAATCCGTGCACCGTAACCCATTCACGCGGTGACTGCTTGTCGGCCAGCTAGTTCGGAGAGGATTTCGGTCGCGGGTCTCCGAATGGGTTACGCTCAATTACAATATTTCAGTCACCTGAACATGCCCGTTTTCCAAACGCGTCAACAATTACTCATCCAGAACGGGAAACCTACGTTACGTTAATTCTGGATGTGATCTCTCCACAGATCTCAAATCAAAAACGCTATAAAATCCTATAGGCGCGTTACCGAATCACCGACGCGGTACCGAAAAATATGCTACTCGAAATTAAACCGACGAAAACTACTCTAATGAAATGACGAAACAAGCAAAGGTACCGCGTACCGCGCGCGACGCGAAACCGACTTCAGCGGATTTGTCGAAACCCTACCCTCGCGACGGCATACTTACCCTACACTCTCTGTTCCCACTGAAAAAGAACGAGTCACTGAAAAGGAAAGTCGTGGGTTATCTTAGCAATTCATTTTTAATAATTATAAAGATATTGCACAGAACATCGATGTAAGTATAAAATCAAACAATTTCAGTAACTTCTAGTTATTTAGCGTTTTCGTTCTTGTAATTCTACTACTTATGGTGAGTAATAATCCAAGAGAAATGCCTACACTAAGGTATTTCCCTATGAGCACTTGTGCTTAACTATTTTAAAGTTTGGAGTAGTAATTCTGAAGGTATAGTCTTAACCGACCAATTTGGGATAGAATACAATTTCCAAATAAAGCTCAATATATTAAACTTAACGCACTACACTCCATCCGCTGAGAAAGATAAATTTATTCCCATTAAAAAAACTAAAGAAACTCATGCAAGTTTATGTTTATCTACGATTATCTATACATGCACTTAAATTATCCAAAAATTCCCTAATACTTATATAATGGGAAAAAACTTTTGCAGTCATTGTACCCGTAAATCATTAGGAGGAAACATACACGCGAATTAGTTTACGCATTTATGTTTTATAAACTGAGGATTTAGTGAATTTAGGAAAACTAGAACATCGCTTGCAATCAAAGCAATATAAAGTTATTGTCGAAGTACGAGTATTAGGTTCATGCAACTTAGTTTAAGTAATCTGAAATTATCTGATTCATAGTAATGTTAAGTTTAATCATAGTTAGCTCTCATATTAATTATTATACGTATTTATCAAATGTTAGTCTACTGAAACTCCTATGCTATGTGACTAATGGAAATAATTGTTCCGTCGAAAAATTAGAACCTCGTTTTGCACTCAGTATATGCAAGGAACTTTACATGAAACTATTTAAATCTAACAGATCATAAAATCAAAAAAAATTGAATGGAGGTTTGAAAAGTTACATATTGTAATACCCAGATTAAATTCGTTATGTGATTTACATCTTTCGTTCAACCTTCATCCTCAGAAAAATACGACAGCATAAATCACTCTTAAATATAAGTGAAATTAGAATAAAATATTATAATTAAGTAGCTATGTAGCTTAACAATACTCATTTATTTATAGTTATTTCTTGATTCATGGATGTTCTATCTGTTTGATATATATTTGTTGTATCGCACCTTAGTTATTTTGAAAATCTACAAGTCAATTTGATCTTGGTTTAAGTAAAACTTAGAATGGTTTAGTGGACTTGTATTAGAAATACAATATTAATTATTATTGGAACTATTTTTGGAAGGAACTACCAATTATTTAGGATTTTTTTTAGAATAATCGTTCAAGTTACATTTGGAAGGAGCATTTATCGTGGATGATTTTGAAGGATGTTAAGGAAGCTTTAATGAGAAAAGAAACAGCGAGAAAGTTTAATTTTCGAAAAAAAGGCCATCAATCATTTAGCAAAAAGTAACCATCAACATTATTTAAACTTCTTTCTCGTGGCAGAAAATAAATATTGCATCAAATAAATTTTTTTCCGGACAATAGCACATCTCATCGTTATTATTAATATTTATTTTGGTTCATCTACGTATCACATAGATAGTGCAACAAATCATTAACTTGAGTTTGACAAGCTATTAATTATCCTCCAATGGTACGAAACAAATATCTAGCAAATATATTAAAATTTTATAAATCTAATAATAAATGTAAATAGAATTTTTCCAATCTTTTCCTTCTTTTGTTTAAATAAAATCCCTAAAAATATATTTATAGATCATCCAATTATTATTCTCATTTTTAATTCTCTACTTAGCTTATTACTTAGCTAGAAGAAACATTAGTAATCTAAAGTTAATTGCCTTAGCTGCCAATAACCGATTGCACTCTGAACTATCTGGCAATGGTAGGAGATAATATTCACTTTCATTCGAACAGCAAGAAGATCCCTTGATCATTATCAACCGTCTATGGGTCGCCTTAATAGAGTATCGCCCAACTACCTTGTTGATGGCGAAGAAGGACAAAGAGGGAGAGAGTACAACCACGTGCGAACCCCTGTACTAGCGTATTTTGTTTGGGTAAAATTTTCCTTTTACATATTTGGCCTGGTAGTGACATTTGGTCTGCGAAGAGGTTGCCGCGTTGAAAAGGATATGCGAGCAATCAGTTACGCGTATTATATTGTAATTGAGGCAGATTCGGGACAATAAATTGTACTCTGTATGTCTACACCTTTTCATAGCGGTAAGGGTGAGAAATCCAATAACAAATTGAACGGATCGTCTGTACGTGCGAGCTTCGGAAAACAAATAAGTATCGCGAAATCGTTCTGCTAATATGGCCACTCAGGAAAGTGTTTCGCGACAGGCAACTGCAACACCTGGCAATGATAAAGCCGATCACAAAGCCAGAATGGATGGTGGACTAACTGGCTGCATCCAATTCGCGCACGCAAAGTAAATTTACAAATTGCCTTTAACTTCTGCCACTGCTGATGGTTTATCAGCACTGCTGCTTTCACCCGCATGGTTACCTTTCGCCTGACTATTATCTTCTTGTGCCTTTCCGCTCACCTAGACAAAATATTGCTAACACTTTCTAAGTCTTTCTTAACTAAACTAACCTCTTTCATAATTTGAGCCTGTTGATCTTCTTTCTGAGTTTGACAGAGTTTCATGTTCTAGCCTGAGGCAATGTTCCGGTGAATTTCTCAAGTGTTTGATGTTCCCTTTGCAGTTTTCTTGAGTACGTTTCGCTCCGACCAAATCCTACACACAAACGATCGTCAACGAAAGTATGTTAAGAGGTAGAAAAGCACTTGAAATGTTCTAGACAGCACAACCTACGATCACGAACCATCGATCACCACAAAAAGTTCTTTTGTTTCTCCTTCGCCTCCATGTGGCTGTCAAAATCCCGGTTGTCACCTCAGACAAAACATCTGTGTGTGGAATGGCACGCCATATGGCGGCAATGTGCCTCTCCCGATGTCGCCAGTGGCATAGTTTTCTCGATGGCCACGGTGGAGGGGCATTTCCAGATGGCTATGTCTCGAAATGTGCCGGGGTTGGATTAATTCTATATTTCGAATATTTATATCCACGGATCTAAATATTTGGACAGAAAAAAAAAATATTTTCTGCACAACGATATCCGCACGACAGATGAAGTCCGCTGGCACTTCGAGGACATATCCATCTGGCCGGTTGCAAGGGTTCGGGATCGGAATCACTTCGATTCCCGGGCGTAGGCGTCACATTACATCCCCCTACCTGGTATAATTGAGTAATTTACTTCCTGACCTCATTACCCATCCACTAATTACCCATCCGCTAATTACCCATCCGCTAATTACCCATCCGCTAATTACCTATTCGCTAATTACCCATCCTACGACTATATAAAGTCGCTCCCTTCAACACATCCTTTAGACACTGAAGATGACTCAAAGTAGTCGAAACGCGTCTGCTCACACAACTAAGCAAGGCCCGACGGCTTTTAAAGAAAAAAGAGGATTGGCCTGCGGATATCAAATAAACAAAGTTTTTGACTAAAAAAATAAGGTTTAAATTTGTTATGAAGGAAACTAAAGTGTTTTATTTAAGTTTAATTATAAAGAATTATTAACATTATACATAATTCGAATACGTATTACTGGCGCAGTCGGTAGGATGCGTCAAGTGTTAAGACTAAATTAAAGCGGAAAAAGTTTTGATACAGTGTGAGCGGCCAAGTTTATCCTTAGTAATTGACTAGGTGCAAACGAAAAGTTTGTTGTGTAAACGATCAAGTTAAGTTCAATTACTGCGTGTAAACGAAAAGTTTGCTTAAGTCGCGAATATTAAAGTTCGATTTATGAATTTCATTCACGCTGATTGAAAGTTTTACACGTGAATTTTAATTCTTTGTGGCACTACGTACATAATTTTAAGCCCTTTTTCCCGGGCTTATGTTTGAAGTGTGAATGAATATTACACCCAAAATAAACTCGAATAGGCGATTTGATTAAAAGGATGAAGCACGAACAGGTGTATAGACCGTAATTTTAAAGGAAACAGTTCAGCAAAGTCATCGCGAAACATTAACATTACCCTTTGCAAAAGCAATGACAACGGAAACAGGTAACCAAGTTTTACGTCAACCTAATTCTAATCCCCCTAGGTTAAGCATCACTCTGGACTCCATTAAACACGCTCTGAGAATACATACATTTGATGGCAGCCGAGACCAATTGAAAAGTTTTATGGAGATGTTAAACATCATGGTTCCAACCCTAACGCAGTACAATGTCCCATCTCAGAATATTGTCTGTAGCATAGTCAAAAGCAGGGTAACGGGAAGAGCCAAACTGATATTGGATGCGAGTCCACATGTAAATATTTTGGCAGATATGAACCAGATCCTTTATGCAAATTTATTGGAGGAGTTAAGAACCACTGGATTTAGAGGATCAGTTTTAGACTTCATCAATATTATACAAAATCAGTTGACGAACTTAAATCTTAAAGTTGAACAGGAAGGTGCATCGAATTTCAAGCAGTCAATATTAGACAATCAAGCTATTGCATTAGATATATTTAAAAAAATATACTCGAACCATGCCGTACAATATTATTCTGTAGAAATCCGGACACTCTAGAAAAAGCTATTTTTATTGTTACAGAAACTGGGCATTTATATCATAAAAGAGATAATCCAAAACCCAAAACTGGTGACGAAAGTAACAAAAATAATAGCCAAAATCAAAATAATCAGAACAAAAATACAAATTATCAAAATAATAGTAATATTCCAAATTATCAAAATCCCCAAAATCAAAATTATTCATATCAATATTACCAAAATCAAAATTATTCAAATCAATATTTCCAAAATAAAAACAACAATTACCGAAAAAATAATCAAAACTATGAGAACCAATGGTACAATTATAATCGTCCTAAACACAATCCATTCCAACAAAGTTCTGCTCAAAAATGAATCACTAATTATGGACATCCCGAGTCAATGGAAGTGGATACTTCGGGACAACTTATCCACACCAATGAACCCGAAAATTTTTCAGAGCCAGCCTCGGAAAACCTTGTTACTACTGAGTACCCTATATCAGAATAAACTCATATGGTAGCCCATTTAGATGGCTGCTAGGTACAGGTACGGCCGTCAGTATTTGTCATCGAAAATTAAGGATACTAACTAACAATTTCAATATTCACACGCTGAATCGAAAATTAAGGATACTAACTAACAATTTCAATATTCACACGCTGAATCTATACTATACCATTTTCACATGCTGTCGAAATAAAACCATTCGGGGAAATTGGGGGAGACAAAAAACTTACTTAAGTCCAATAACTTTTTTAACGGTATAATAGGCAATAACATACCATTTTCACATGCTGTCGAAATAAAACCATTCGGGGAAATTGGGGGAGACAAAAAACTTACTTAAGTCCAATAACTTTTTTAACGGTATAATAGGCAATAACATTTTTAGTAACTAAAAGGTAGAAATAGATTTCTGTAATAATATCAAATTCAATGATAAAAATTTGAAACTGTACCATTCACCTGAGGAAGAAGAAATGGACGAATACGTCAATCAATGCTAATATTTGCCAAGATACTGATCTACTTCCTCTTCTAAGGACAAAACATTTAAATAAGGAAGAGAAAGAAAATCTTTTGAATTTATTGAAAAATTATAGGAACGTTTTCTACAGAGAAAGTGATGATTTGACCTTCACTCACTCAATAAAGCACGAAATGAAAACTACTTAAAATACTGCAGCATACACTAGATCCTACAGGTATCCACAGGTGCATCAGCGAGAGATTGGAACTCAAATCACGGAAATGCTGGACCAAGGGATTATACGCCCAAGTTAATCTCCTTATTCTTCCCCAATTTGGGTAGTCCCAAAAAAATCTGATTGTAATGAATTTCGAAATGTCCATGTAGGACACGGGTCTGGCACAAGTGTCAGCGAGCTAAAACAACACCGAGCTCAGCTAACTAGCTTCGCTTAACGACTGCGTACGCGTGCTTGACGACTAGCATTTGCGGGATCATATGAGGCGGGTTCTTGTCGAGCCACGAAGCTACACTACAAAATACTTATCACGCGTACTCTACTCTACAAGACGTACCGATCAATTTTTATTATCTTTAGAAATGTTCTATTAGGTGTTAATTAAGCTACTCTACAGTAATTCAATATTTTTTTTTGCCTCGTTAAAGTTAACGGACACGGAGGCTTGAGACAAACGCAAACATTACACAAAAAGCAATCGTTACTTACTCCGAAGAAGGTCGTTGCATTACAAGGGGAATGTCAAACCTAAAGATGTTAAAGTGGCTGAAGTGAACCCCTCATCTCTGCGTAAAGGATGGAAACTTGACGGATGTAGTTTACTTTACTCTAGTAAAACAACAAACTAAGCAGTTTCGACGGGGTGACCACCTTATCTCTTCAGGAGCAGCCACTCCTGATCACCACGGGGCTGCTCGACTGCTTATGTTTATTACATGATGCTTCCGGAAAAATGAAGTGGCGAATTATGGTCAATTATCGGAAATTAAATACCATTAATATTGATGACGAATTTCCTATACGAAACATTGAAGGTATCCTGAATAAATTGGGTAAATGCATGTATTTTACAACCCTACACCTAGCCAAGAGTTTCCACCAAATTTAAATTGAGGAAAAGGACATTCCGAAAACTGCTTTCTCGACCGACAAGGGACATTATGAGTTTGTGTGAATGCCGTTTGGCTTAAAGAATGCCCCGGCAACATTCCAAAGATTAATGAATACCATTTTATTTGAATACATAGGTAAAGTATGTTAGGTCTATATGAACGATATTATACTCTTTAGCACCTCGCTAGAGGAACACCTTTCTTCTCTTTGCAAAATAATGGATACATTGGCAATGGCTAACTTGAAGGATCAGATAGATAAAAGCAAATACTTGAATAAGGCAACAGAGTTCTTTGGGCACATAGTAGCAACCAAGGGCATAAAACCAAACCCTACAAAAATTGGGGCTATCCAAAATTTTCCAATACCCAAGACCACTAAACAAATAAAATCATTTCTTTCATAGGAAATTTATAAAAGACTTCTCAAAAATAGCTAAACAACTAACGCTTCGTTTGAAAAAGGACGCTAAAATAAATCCGCAAGATGTTGATTATATTGACTCCTTTCAAAACCTTAAATAATTGATAACTTTTGACCCTATTCTTAAACATCCAGATTTCGGAAAAAAAATCATATTGACAACTGACGCTTCCAATTACGCAGTAGGAGCAATCCTTTCCTAAGATGGCTATCCACTTTGTTATGCTTCACGTACTCTTAACGGTCACAAAACTAGATATTCCACAATAGAAAAAGAACTACTCGCCATTGTTTGGGCAACCAAGTATTTTAGACCGTATCTTTACGGTAGACAATTCACCATCAAAGCTGATCATAAACCCTTAACCAGGTGGGCGAATCTTAAGGAACATAACCTCAAATTGCAGAGATGGAAAGTTAAGCTGGAAGAATTCAATTACGATATTGAGTATATAAAGAGCAAAGAGAATCATGTGGCCGACGCTTTGTCCTGCTTCCCAATAAATAATAATATATTAGTCAACATAAACGAGCTTGATGAAGGTAATGAGTCTACAATGACATGTCATAGCGCAAATGAAGACAATCTAGAGTATATTCCTATATCCGAAGCACCATTAAATATGTTTAAATGCCAGATAGTCATAAAAGAGAAACACAGCTCAATCAGAATTTCACAACTTACATTTTCAAATTAATTAAAGTTCTTTAAAAGCAATAGTTTCTGTAACTCGAAATTTTGAAAAGCAATTTAAATTCTAATATGCCAGTGAACGGCAATAATAATACTAAAATCAAATACGAGAGATTATATTTCTGCAATCTATGCCGTTCAGAAAACCATAACGAAAACAAATGTCCATATCTAGATAAGCAAAAATCTGCACAGTTCAAGAAATAAAATATTGGTCCAATTCAGAAGTTTAATTTAATGTTAACAAAAGGGTTTGAATCCGGATTTAATTATTGAAGTTTAGTAGTTGCGAATAAGATTCAACTCGGTTCAGGAGAAATATTTAAAAAAAGTGAAAATTTGTAATTTTATAAAAGTTAAAATTTAGTAAAATAAAAACGTGATGTTTAAATTTGTTATAAAGGACAGTAAAGTGTTTTATTTAAATTTAGTTATAAAGAATTATTAACATTATAATTCGAATACGTACTACTCTTTTTAACGCAAAATTTTGCAGGTCATTCTGACTCATGGTTACCAATTAAGACCTGAAATTTTATGAGTCATTTTGACTCATGAGTAACATCAATGGTACTTATAAGTATAAAATATTATGAGTCTTTATATAGTAATAAACAACTTGGCTTTATTT
Source organism: Odontomyia ornata (assembly GCA_963969285.1). Taxonomy (NCBI): domain Eukaryota; kingdom Metazoa; phylum Arthropoda; class Insecta; order Diptera; family Stratiomyidae; genus Odontomyia; species Odontomyia ornata. The sequence goes on along the minus strand of OZ017741.1, from coordinate 59,057,160 downwards.
CTTCAGATAAGATGGCGGGAAATAAAATTTCAACAGAGTAGGAGATTTTCGAAATATTTGAGAATATGGATTCTGACGATGAAGAAGCGGAAGATAATTTGCAGTCAGAAGGAGATACTGATTCTGGATCAGAATATGAATCTGTGCCAGAAAATTACATTATTGGCGATGAAGAGTTGATGAACACGATCCACAATTTAGAAGAAGACTTTATGGCAAAAAGAGGGAAGCATCCAGAAATACAGTTAAAAAATCATGGCTCCGGTAAAAAAAGGTGAGTCTGCCAGTAATCAAACTGAAGATAGCAGAGATGAAACATCACTCATCTTATGTTCGAGCAAAAGTATTAAAGTTGGGGAAAAACGGCTACGAATTGAAAACCCAACCGAAAAAAACCACAACACCCGAACTTTATGTAAAAATATCATCTATACAATGGCAGGTACATCCTGTGTTGCAAGCTCTGTGAAAACACCTTTAGAGTGTTTTGGAAGTTTTTTCTCTCAAGACATCGTGGCAATAATTTTACGAGATACGAATAAACAATTGAGACCTTAAAGTCGATGTATAAAGTACAACTGGTAACCTGATGAAAGATGAATGGGCGGGACTCTTTGTTTCTCTAAACTAAGCAGCAACGATGAAGGGCAATCATCTAAATTCTCAAATTCTGCATAACCCAGTGTACTGTTACGATAAACTTCGTGCCATTATGTCTGACGCTAGATTTAAGTTTTTCATAAGAGCTTTACGGTTCGATGATCGGAGTACGAAGGATCAAAGAAATACTAAATTAGCTCCTATTTCACAGCTTTGGGAACTGTTTGTCAACAACTGCAAATCAAACTATCGACCAGGACCATATCTCACAATAGATGAGTAGCTTGTTGGATTTCGTGGAAGATGTCCATTTCGAATGTACATCCCAAACAAGCCCAACAAATATGGGATGAAAATAATGATGATTTGCGATAATGCAACAAAATATATGTGTAATCCTATGGTTTATCTTGGAAGAGGATCCAATCAAAGGGACGAAGATGGTGGTACCTACTACACCCTCAAGCTTTTTAATCTTTTTCTGGGTCTAACAGAAACTTGACTGTGGATAATTGATTTTCAAGTATTCCTTTGGCAGAAACATTACTGAAAGACCACAAAATAACTATGATTCGAACGGTTCGGAAAAATAAAAAAGAATTATCTTCTGAACTCGTTGATATAAAATTCAATGTCAGAAAGCTTGGGTCATCGGCGTTTTTGTTCTCGAATACTATTACAGCAGTTTCTTATAAGGCAACAACGCAGAAACTTGTAACCCTTATATCCACTGTTCATGAAGATACTTCTGTCAATCCTGAAAATCAAAAACCGCAGATTATTCTCAATTATAATGCCCCCAAAAGGAAGCGTTGACGTTCTAGATAGACTCTGCTAAGACACCAATACGGGATGGGAAACTAAGAGGTGGCCTCTAGTATTTTTCTATAACATTTTGAACATTGCTACTGTGAACTCTTATGTAGTTTAGCTACGTAGTTTTTACAAAGATCAACGAGAAGGAAAACCACTTTCCAGATTTGAATTCATGATGGAGTTGGTGCGCGCTCTTGCTGAACCTTCGATGGCTTATCGGGTTACTCTCCCAATTCCAGCTAATCTTCGTGAGTCAATCTTGAGGTGTGGAGTGCCAGATGCTTCAGAAAGTACAGAAACATCACAGTAACGCCTTACTAACCGGACGTATTGCAACTTTCGCCATTATGTGAAGCGAAGAAAGACCCAAACAATCTGCAGTGATTGCCATAAACCGATATGTGGTGAACATACGATCAGAGTATGCCTGGAATGGAAAACAATCTTGATGCAACAATCCTGAGATTGTATCTTCATAAGATTATTTTTACATATACATACGAGGTCTGTTCGAAAAGTACCCGGAATTTTCGTTTTTTCAAAAAAATATTTATTTATTCGTCTACATCAATGTGGTTCCCTTCAAAGTAGTCCTCCCAGATATAATACACTTATGCCAGCGTTTTTTCCAATCTTCGAAGCACTTTTGATATTCACTTTTTGGGATGTCCTTGAGCACTCTCAGCGATTCGGCCTTTATTTCTTCAATCGAGGAAAAAAGCCGACCTTTCATGGGTTTCTTCAACTTTGGGAACAGGAAAAAGTCACATGGAGCCATATCTGGTGAATATGGAGGTTGGGGCATAACTACGGTATTGTTTTTGGCCAAAAAACTACGAGCAAGCAACGACGAGTGAGCAGGTGCGTTATCGTGGTGCAAAAGCCATGAATTCTTTTTCCATAAATCGGGGCGTTTTTTCGGATTACTTTACGCAAACGTTGCATAACTTCAAGGTGATACTCCTTATTAACCGTACAACCTTGTGGTAAGAACTCTTGATGCACCATGCCATTATAATTGAAGAAAACAGTAAGAAAAACCTTGACATTTGATCGAACTTGACGTGCTTTTTTCGCTCTTGGTGACGTTGAATGCTTCCAGTCGGACGAATGTGCTTTGGTTTCGACATTATAACCGTACACCCATGTTTCATCACCAGGTATGACCCTTTCAAGCAAACATGGATCGTCGTTGACGTCATTTAACAGCTCCTGAGCGATGTTCATGCAATTGTTTTTTTGGTCAAAATTCAGTAGTTTCAGCAAAAATCGCCGAGCTCATAAAAACACGTCGAACCTTAGCGACTACCACAGACAAAGTAAACAGTGAATATGGCTGAAAATTTTATCATACTTTAGGGGGATGTATACCAACACAATAAAAAAAATGTTGACAATCGGACTCTCCAGACCCGCGAAATTTAAAAATTCCGGGTACTTTTTGAACAGACCTCGTACATGCGTACTATTATAATAATGTAGTTTATTTGAGTCATTGAAGTAACATATTATAGGCTCTGTAATGTTTTGTTTAGTGATTTTTAAATTTTTTTGAATTTTTGAAGAAAAACATCTTATTTTATCAAGTTATCTTTCGTTTGTTATTTGACTCAATGTACATTGGAGCGGTTACAATGAGAAAAAAATATTTTTATGTAACAAAAAGGGTGTTAATTTACTAAAAAACTGAAAATAAATGAATAAAAACAAAATAATATTGTTAATTTTGATAAATTATTTTGAAAAATTGAAAAATTCCTACATATTTCATTATAAAATTACCTCTGGGTTAAAATCACTCATGGTTACCAACCCCAGCAAACAAAAAAGGGTTACCCTTTGTAATGATTTTCGTTTAAAAGCAACCTCGTACAGTTCTCGAACGCCGAGATTTCCCGAAGGAAATCTGAACCGACCACTCATTGGTTTTAGACGTGAAATCTTGGAACGTGACAACGGACTGTATCCCTCAGGTCAAAAAGTCCGGACACTCTTAGTCTACTCCGAGGTGGCTGCTGGCTAGCTAGCTAGTTGGGAGAGGAATTCGGTTGCGGGTCTTACGCGAGCAGACTAATCCCGAAATACAAAAATTCAGCCGCCGGTTCACATGCCCGATTTACTAACACGTTAAACAAATATACGGAAACGAAACCTTTTTTTACTTTATTCCGTATTTAACTTCCATTCATTTAGACAACAACAACAACTGGACCTAATCCCGCGTTCCCGAAATTATTTTTTCCGACGCGGTACTGAAAAATATCGTACTCTAACGCGAGCTTCTAAACAACCTACTCTAACAAAAACATCAAAGCAAATTATGGTACCGCGTACCGAATGCGAGGTGAAACCGGCCATTCGCGGATTACTAGAACCATACCGTCATAGCGGCATACTCACCATTCGCTGACATTCCTGCTGGAAGAGAAGTGTTTAGCTGGAAATGAAAGACATGATTATCCTAACCATTCATTTTATTCATTTAAATGCCGTAGGATAAAAAACAAATTTTAAAAGAATAAAATGAAAAATTCAATAATCTAATTTTTCTTTGTGTAAATGAATTTCATGAAATTGCAGAATATGCAAGAAGAAATGAACAGTTCTATATATTTTGTGATGTATATGTATTTACTCGTTAAGTTTCTAACTGTAACAGTTGCCTTCTTACTCAGGCCCATAAGGAAATCAATTAACGTACCTGAAACAGCTGATCAATTGTCCTAGGAATAGTTAAAATTGCGCACTTTTAACATTTATATGAAAAACTTTACATTCTCATCGTCAAAATATTTTTTTGTTGTTATTATTTTTTTACATTTGCATATTTCATTTGAAATTAAATAGTAATTAAAATAGAGCCCTATTTTTCACTCGTATTAGGAAATTTACAAGCAGATTGAATTCCTTTGTTTTTTTCTTGTATTTTACTTGCATTTCCACCTAAACATCTTTAAACTTATGTTGAATGTGTGTAAATCAGTTCGAATTGCATCTATTTTAATCTTATTGGGCCAGAGTTAGCATTTAATGCTAAAAACCAGTTTGAAGTTTTACTAATTTATGAACTTAATTTTCTTTGTTCGAGTTTAGGTTTTGTTAGTGATCGTTGTTTATTTATTTTATTATTAACTACAAAATGCCAGTCGGTTAATTTTATTTTTTTGCTATGTTCTTCTCTTAGCTGTCTTATCATTTTTATCGATTTCTACTAGCAAATGATTCAGAGAAAAATAAAATTTATACCATTTTAGACTGTCGTGATGAAGATGCTATAAAATGTTTATATCAAAATCATCGATATAAATATTTGTTTTTACTCACAAAGTGAATCCGATGAGGTTCTGTGCTAAGTAACTAGCAAAAATGAGTGTTCCAGTGATACCTAATGCAGAGCCAGTTGGGAACAGGTTACTTGATTCTGCTACAAAAGATGTTGACATCACAACTGTCGTTATAGCAGCCTGATAAACTTCAATTTTACACAGAGCTGCAATTCATCCATTGAGATGGTGTTAAGGACGTAATTATTTTGGTTGGTGGTGTAAAAGTTTTGCAACTCGGCTGTGAGTGTGGTCTTGCCACCACAAGTTATACCAGAAATGCAGATAATTAATTACTGTACCAGTTTTTCGGGTGGAGCAAGTGACATTTGACGAGGGCTACTATTGATTCTGGACTGCAAATACGCGTTTCTAGTGAAAATGAACTATGAATTACAATCACGGGCAATTACTTCCTTGCACACCGCTTGTGGCAATAACGGAGACGTTGATGAAAATGCTTTGTGGGCGGCGGCGGTCACTTGATCTTAAAACCGGTCCCCGGCAACCTTCATAACTGTTGCGTTTGACGATGCTGTTCACATGGAAACGCCATAATTATTCTGCCAATAGTTTCGCCCGGATTTATGCTGTGCCTTGAATCAAAAATAAACACCCTTAAGATCTATAGCCAAATTGAAGCAAGGATAAGACTTACAACTTAAACTCAAACTACCCTATCGAAAACGATGCCTCAACACGTCTAATGAATTCAGGTGAATTTTATAAAGCCGCGGCAGCACTTTTTGAAAATCCCGAAGATATTTTCCGTGGTTGCCAAATTCCTTTTCTTGACAACTGTCAAACGCAGTTCAGTGTCAGCGAATCGTTAAAAGGTCGCTGCTGAACCATCGACGTCAGTAGCGACCTGTTGATCGTTGTCAGTGGCGTAGGGCTGATTTATTACACTTTCCCGGGTAAAATGAGACGCAAGTACGAGGTGTGATAATTATGTAATGAGACTAATTTTATCGACGCGCTTGTGGCAAACCTGCAACCTTGAAATTCCCTTCTCCTTCTCCGGCAACCTTCCCCTCTCTATTGATATATTTATCATTGATCTAGCTTGTTTAGTTCGCCTGCTGTATCATGTTGAGGAGACGTGTCTTGATGATGCTCGTCACGAAAATGGAGAAACGAAATCAAGAGCAACGCGTCGCGATAACATTTTGCGGATTTTGGGATGAAAAAATTGTGCGCGAAGATGGTTCCAATGAACCTTTCTGAGGAGCAAAAGCAGCATCAAATGACCGTCTCAGAAGACTGTTTGGAACAAGTGGAAAATGCTCCCACGCTGCTTGATCGAGTCATTACAGGCGATGAGAGCTAGTATTTCCAATACGAACCGGATCGGTGGTCAAAGGAACCTATTTTGAGTCGATTACGGACATCCAGGCGGCCGTGACGCGGGTACACGAAAACATTCCAGTCGAAGTGTTCCAGAAATGTTACGAAGCATGAAAAATGCGCTGGAATCGTTGTATAGCTATCCAAGGGGACTATTTTGAAGTGGATCGCAGAGTTCTAGTTGTCTCACCTCGTATATATGAGGGGTGATGCAAAAGTAATGATAATCAGTTATTTTCAGTTCGAATAAAAAACCAAAAAAAACATTCTTTGATTCCTTATACATCCGCAAAGTCACCACACAAAAATCATATGAACAGCCCACGATTCCCGGGAAGTGCATTCAAAGATGCTGAAAACTGCAAACTGAAGTTTTGTTACACTAAGCCAACGCACCCGCTCACAAAACCGCAGTTGGGACCGCTACTATTCAAGAAACAAAATTCGAATTACTCGAAAACCCTTCTTATTCACATGATCTAGCGCCAAGCGACTTCTATCTCTTTTTTGGCTCAAAAAACACCACAGACAGGCCCGTCAAGAGTAATGGCTTGAGTGGGTAGCTAGATCCACTTAAGAAATCTCGAGTAGGAAAATTATCCAGTCGAATAATCAAAGACAACAACGACAACCGCCCCAGAAATTTTAAACGGTAACAAAAACAATTGCGGAATTTGCAACGTCTGTACTGAAGCGTGTGGACCAACTAATTGCTAATTTCGAATCGCATACTCTGAAATCAAAACAAGCCTGGGTCGATGATGGGTTTTCAAGCTAGAAGCATGGTTCGGAGCGGAACCACTCGAAATGTTCAATTGTGCCGAAGCACTTGCAAACCCGGGAAAAGTGAACGTTGTACAAACGCTATCGTCGGCTCACGCAAAACAAATGATGAAGAATAGAAGGGTGTTACTGAAAATTTTCAGCACCCTGGAAGCATTGGCAAAACAGGGTTTGCCTTTAAGAGGAGGCAATAATGACGAGAATTCTTTGTTCTGAAGACGTTCCACAACTGAATTCCTGGTTGCAGAGCGATGGATATAGATGGCTTCACCATGAAAGTCAAAATGAAATACTCGATCAAATGGCGACTACAATATTGCCAAAAATCATGGACGAGATAAGAAAAGCGGAGAATTTTTCGATTCTACTAGATGAAACCGCAGATGCATAAAGAATAGAGCAAGTCTCGGTTTGCCTTAGACCGGTTTCCAAAGATTAAGTTGCAAATGAGAATTTAATCTGATTCTTTTCAACGCCAAACACTCAAGCAGAAACTTTATTCGATCTTGTTGACCACATTTCTGTCGTGTTCCGTTGCTTCTCTCAAAACTAAGAGGTCAGTGCTATCAAGGGGGATCAAATGATTCTGGGAAAATCTCAGGATTGCAAGCGCGTATACGTAAGACAGAACCTCGAGCTACCTGAATCTTGTCCAAGATTCAAATGAAAAGGTATTATTAGACAGAAAATTCATTGGATCAATCAAGGATTTGATCAACTTTGTTGGAGATTCACGAAAACGCGTTGCACAGTTCAAGGAGTTGCAGGCTGAAGCGATGGCAAAGAATGTCGAAGATTTACTTTTTAACGCAGTCTTCCCCCGACAAGGTAAAAACTACCATCGAAAATTTCGTCAAATATTGTATCAAATTTTGAAACCTTTTAATTTTTAGATGGGCGATGCGAATACGGCCTCTTTAGGTATTCAAGGCGAATTACCCCGAATTGCCGAAATTCCTCGAGGATCGATCGTTGGCCAACCAAGTCGATAGTGCGATCTCCGCCAGAGCTTCGGGTTTTACGATTGCATGGAGTCTTTGGAGTATGTATTTTATTTAACAATGATGATTGAAATTTTCGATCGCATTGAAATATTGACCAAACAACTGGAGAAGTCGAGCCTTTGTGTTATTGTCCGCTTGAAAAAGTGAAAGCATTTGCTGATGTGCTGAATACGTCTCGTGATTCTAAATTTGAAGAAATTTGAGAAAAAGTGCTAAAGCTGTCATTGATTGTAAACTCAGAGAACCTCAAATTCCCCGTCAGCGTAAAATTCCCAAACGTTTTGATTCAGGTTCAACAGAAAATTTCAAGTTTCTGACACCCAAGAATTATTTTAGACAATCTTATTGTGAACTTTTTGATCAGTTAATTGGATCGTTAGAAAGTCGATTCGAAAGAGAGGCAGCATAATTTTTCGAGTTTCTGGAGCGATTTGCTATCGGTCAGACCGCTGATGTTGACAACATTGTCAACTTTTATAAAGACGATTTTGACAGAGCGAGGTTGTTGAGCGACCGTGACATGTATTTGAAACTTTTGCGCAGACAAAATGAGCAAGCAAATAATTTGGAGGTAGTTGTGAATATCTTGAAAAGATACGAATGGGCTAGAGGGCGCATCCCAGAGTTTATTTGTTTTGTTCGTCTGTTAATGACAATTCCTGGGTCATCCTGTTCGAATGAACGAAGTTTTTCGGTCCTTCGTCGACTGAAAACATATCTAAGGTCAACAATGTCACAAAGTCGGCTCAACAACGTCGCTCTTCTACATATTTATTCGAATATGACCGACGAGCTTGATCTGGAAAAACTTCTAAATGAACTTATTTCACATAATTCGAAGCGTACTAGTGTTTTTGCTTTGTGAATATAAGTTTGTTTTAGAAAAATGATACAATTTTCATGTTGTTTTTTATGTATATGAATAAAGATCTCAACAAAAACAATTGTGTCAATTTGATTTATTAATATGAACAACTATGAAAATTATCTGATTAAAATTTTTTTTGATCCACACACGCTGCGAACCCCCCTTCTCCACTAATCACTAATTGCCTCGGGCCGAACATGTCCTGCCGGGCCTGACCGCAGAGGCAAGAAATTTGAAGAAGAAAGTGAAATGATGGCCGCTGTTGAGGCTTTTTGGGAGAGTCAAGACAACGTTTTTTTTCTAAAGGAATCGTAGACTATATGATTTTTGTGTGGTAACCTAGTGGATATATAAGGAAATAAGTATCGTTTTCGGATTAAAATTAATTATCAACTCGAACATTCTCTTCGCACTGTGTGTATTTTCACATTTTTAGCGCTTCCAAATTATTCTTAATTTGTATTATTTTCATCAAAATGCTATTTATTTTTTGTTTTTGACATATATATATATATATATATATATATATATATATATATATGCATACAATATATTTCGGGATATATATATATATATATATATATATATATATATATATATATATATATGTATACAATATATTTTGGAAGGTGTTTTAAACGGGCAGTTGAATCGGTGGCTAGAAAATTTTATTTGAGTGTAGTCTACTCACGTTGAGACCCACAACCGAAATTCCACTCCGCACTAGCTGAACAACAAGCAGCCACCTCAGAGTAAACTGCGAGCATCCGAACTCGTAGAACTTAAGAGGCACATTCGTTGATGCATCTCAAGACTTCACAACTTGAACCGATGAGAGGTTGGTTTAAATCTGGCAGGAAACGAAAGAAAAATCATAACATATACTTCTATTCATAATTTTATCACTCCGCCACTTTATCCTCGCTTTGATGTTCAATTTTGGATCCTTTCTTATTTATTATCTTTATTAATGACATTCTGGCTTGATTCAAGTCATTCACTTTTCCACGCAGATGACCTTAACCTGTTCATGTAAGTTCTTGAATATTTCGTAGCGCTTGTTTATGAGATTTTCTTGAAAGGCTAATTCTTTAATTTTCAACCCAGATAGGATTATTTATAGCTCGACATTATCGGCCACTTAATCCATAGTAGTGGTTTTTATATATATAGTTGGTGGGAGATGTTTTTTTATATACCGTTTTTGTTTCATCTTTGTATAAACCCAGCATGACAACCAAGCGGTCTCCAGAGACACGCTGGACCCGCTCCAAAAATGTACAGCCGGCTAACTGCGGAATCTGCTACGAGGAGGTTATATAGGGTTCTATTAGTGTGAATTAGAGTGCCGACACCTATTCCATCGCATTTGTGTCCAGTAGCTCCTGCAAACCTCGAATCTCTGTCCTCTATGCAGACGTCCCATTGATCAGGTCATTATAGTCTCAACTCTACCGAGCTGGCAACCAAATACAAATGTGGCTATTCCCACATCTAGACCGTTGACAGACTGGGACCACCCTCGAATGAGCTAAGGTAAGAAACCCAGAGTATAGATCGCGGCTCGGTACTACATTCCTACCAATACCGGCAATGTAAGACGCAGTTACATGCAGTGGACTGAGTAATAAAGTTAGCCGCTCAGTGACCGTCGTGACGCAAACCCAACTTCCATGCAGTCATTTGAGCTCTTTGGAGTCGCGGGGTCCAGATCGGGAACAACCGTTGCACCTGGCCATGCGCAAGGGGAGGCCTGTACCATCCCTGCAAGGTGTCCTGCCTCGATAAGGCTTAGTAGACCCAACCCACCTAGGACAGGCTTACTACCAGGATAATGCAGCTCGGGCAGAGTTAATTGGCAACCAATCTTTTGCCTGGCCTGAAATCTACGCCATGAACCAGCTTGGCCTACAGGAGCGCGTCCCTCCGGCCAGGAACGCCCTCTCTGCACCTAAGGTGTCCCAAATGGTAGCTAGTTGGAAACTGACTTATGCCAGCTAGGATGACACCTACTCCATCGGAGGATTCTTATGACGAGCCGAATACACGGCCAGGGTCACGTTAGAAGGGGAATTCCACCTATTAGCTCAGCAAGCACCAGCACTCTTAACAGGCCGAGCTCAACGTTTGTTTTGGAGGTGACTAGAAGGCGCTGAAACGGTCCGCAATCATAGAATTTTCTCCGGTTGAGAGCGACGCCATCAACAAACTGTTAGATTTGCAATTTTATCATGATCAGAATTTGACAAAGTATAATATTATGAATCTAACACGGCAACCCTTTTATTTTGTACCAAACCATTACATTATGATATTGATATAATAAAACAAAGTCAGTCCATAGCTGACCGTGTGGGCAAACGGCGTCTCTTTATTATTTTACTTCCACGCAACAGGTTATGGGCCCAGACACCCAGCCAGCCAGACACAGAAGGTCAGTGCATTAAAGTGTTTTTGGTGAAAATTCGGCATGGCAGAGTCGATTCGTATAACGAAACTCAGCAACACGAATCACCAAACTTGGAAATTCAAATTGGAGGTACTTCTAAAACGGGATGAGCTCTGGGCGGTTGTGACGGATCCGAAGCACGACACAGTTACCGTCGCATGGATTTCGAAAGACGATAAAGAACGAGCGCACATCGTTTTTTTTCCGTTGAGGATGATTAGCTCACGCACATAAAACGGAACGAGACAGCATTTGAAATGTGGAATGCTCTGAAAGCCTTCCATGAGAAAGCGACGTTGTCAAATAAAGTACAACTTCTTCATAAATTGTGTCGTTTCACTCTTCAGGAAGATGGTGACATGTTGCTGCATTTAAACTCCATGGACGAAATCATCGACGAGTTGACAACATTGGGGGAGCTGCTAGCCGACGTGCTGACTGTTGCTATGTACCTGAGTAGCTAACCCGATAGCTACAGTACATTGATTATGGCGTTGGAGTCTAGACGGGAGTCTGATTTAACTACTTCATATGTAAAAATCAAACTTGTAGAGGAGTACAATCGGCGTTTCAATACGCATGGAAGTGCAAGTCTTGATAAGAATACTGCATTACAAGCAAAATATGAAGGAAAGGAAGTAAAGTATTTCTTCTGCAAGAAATTTGGATATATAAAAACAGAATGCAGGAAGTATTTGAAGTGGAAAAAGAAAAACTTGGAGAAGTCTCAAACAAACACAGTGCAGAAGTCGCAGTCGGATTGTGATGATTGTAGTCTGGTATGTGTTAACTTTCTTGTTAGCTGTTCAACCAGCAGCAAATAGGTTGTTGATAGTCCTCAGCAAATATGTGTAATAATAAAGAATACTTTCATGAATTGACTGAGACCGATAAAGGAACAGTTATGTTAGCTGATGGGAATAGGCATTGTTGGGATCAAAGGTAAACAAAGTGAAATGAGCAAAACAATAAAACTGAATGACGTTTATTTTGTGCCCGACTTAAATCGCAACTTAGTTTCGGTGAACAAACTGATCAACAAAGGATGTGAAGTTCATTTTGATTAATTCTTTTGTAAAATTTCGCTGAAAGAAGGTGCAATTATCACCGTAAGTGTCTATAATAACATTCACAGACTCTCAGTGGATCATAAAATCACGAATTCGAAACCAAAATGTACATGAGTGGCATAAAATATTAGGGCACCGCAACTTAAATGACGTTCGGAAACTGAATCATGTGGCCGATAACGTAGCGTTTAAAGAATGTAAGCATAATAATGTTTGTGAAGTTTGTTTAATGAGTAAATCCACACGTGATGATTTTCCTAATGAGTCTAAGACTAGAACGAGTGAAATTCTTGAAATAATACGTTCGGATGTCTGTTGTCCTCTACATACTACACAAAGGGGCAATAAGTACGTTCTTAGTTTGATCGATGATTTTAGTGGGCGTACGTGTATGTACCTAATGAAACGAAAAGACGAAGTGCCCCACATCATAAGGAATTTCATTAAAATGATGGAAACTCAACTTAATAAAATGCCTAAATGTATCCGATCAGATCGTGGCGGTGAGTACATGGATATTGAATTTAGAAACTATTTTAAACAAAAGGGTATTAAAAATCAATTAACTGTACCCAAGACACCTCAACAAAATGGTAAAGAGCGAAAGAGCCGCACGCTGATTGAAATGACGCGTTGCATGCTTTATAGTTTGAAATTGCCTAATCGTTTCTGGGCTAAAGCGATAACAACAGCGAATCACATATTAAATCGTGTTCCTATGAAAAATGCTGTTATAACTCCGTACGAAATATTTAAAAATAAAAAGCCAGATCTAAGTTATTTTCGTGAATTTGGTCAAAAGGTAAATGTGCATTTCCCAAAGGATCAACGTGGTAAAGTAGAATCGACCGCTAACAAATTCGTTTTCGTAGGCTATGAATTTGGCACCAAGGGTTACAGACTATTAGATGTATTAGATTCCCAGACGCAAATCCATCACCTGATTATAACGATGCGGAAATTGAATTTGGAAGGGGAATGGAATCAGCGAATAAAGATACTGAAAATAGAATTGACAGGCAAATTTATGGTATTGAAGATCATCGAGAGGTACAAGTACCTAGACAGTCAACCCGTAGTAATAAAGGCATCCCATCTCAACGTTATAGAGAAATATAAAAGGTTACATCTGACAAAATTAAAACCGAACCAACCACATTTGAAGAAGCAATCGGCAGTTGTGATAAACGAAATTGGATTAAGGCTATGGATGAGATAAACTCACTAAAGCAGCATGATGCCTTGGAAATAGTAACATTGCCTCATGGTAGCGTTGCAATCGGTAGCAAATGGATATATAAAACGAAGACTGATCAACACGGTAATGAAGTTAAACATAAAGCGCGTTTAGTGGCACAGGGATTTTCGCGAAAATTCGGACGTAATTATCATGACATTTTTGCTTCTGTTGTTAATTATACAACTCTTAAAATTCTTCTTACTGTGGTGGGAGAAAAGAATATGTTTGTACACCATTTCGATGTAGAGACAGCTTACTTGAATGGCGAACTTTCTCATGAAGTCTCCATGCGTCAACCAAAAGGATATCATATTGGAGGAGCCGATAAAGTATGCAAGGCTTAAACAAGGTGCTAAAGAATGGTATCAAAAATTTGATAAGGTAATGAAAGAAAATGAATTTAAAAATAGCGATAATGACTCATGTCTCTACCTAAAACAAATCGGCGAAGATTGGATATATTTGTATCCTTATGTTGTGAATATAGTTATCGCGTTTTCATAATTGCAATTTATCAACGACTTCAAAATACATTTGGACAAACATTTCAAAATAAAAGACTTAGATACTATAAAATATTATTTGGAGATTCAATTTGAACGAGACATAAGCGGTATATTCACGATGTATCAAACGAATTATATTGAAAACAAATTAAGAGGATTTAAATTGTCTGATGCTGCATAATTAAAGATTCCTATGGAACCAAGATACTTGTCTGAAGTAGAAAGTGAATCATTCGAAAATAAGGATGTTTACAGAAGTGCAATCGGTTCGTTACTTTGTTTGTCAACAAACACACGACCGGATATAGCTATAGCAACATCAGTTTTGGCACGAAAAGTAAACAACCCAAGCATTAAAGTGTTTTTCGATATCTTAAAGAAACTAAGTATTTAAAACTCAAACTAGGTAGTTACATGAACAATCAAGGATTAATATGTTTCGTTGACGCTGACTGGGCCGGAGATTGAATTGATCGAAAATCAAATACTGGTTACATTTTATACCATTCAGGTTTACCAATTAACTGGGCAAGTTGTAAACAACCAACAGTAATATTGTCATCCACCGAAGCTGAGTATGTGGCATTCAGCGAAGCCTCTCGTGAATTGATGTGGGTAATAAAACTGCTCAAAGACTTCAATCAACATATAGCAACACCTGTTAAGTTATTTGAAGATAACCAAAGCTGCATCTATGGATTGTACAACAAAGGAAGCAGTCAACGTACGAAGCACATTGACACTAAATATAAATTTGTTTGAGAACTAGTATCTAACAATACCATCGAAGCAGTTTATTGTCCAACTAAAATGATGACGGTTGATATTTTGACAAAGCCATTAAACACTAATATATTCACTGAATTAATCAAAAATTTAAATCTAGTTCATATTAGTTGTAAAATTGAGAAGTGGTGTTAGATTAGCAATTTTAACTCGATGAGAATTTGTCAATTTAAACTTAAAGTATAATATTATGAATCTAACATGTGTAATGAATTTCGAAATGTCCGTGTAGGACACGGGTGCCGATGGTCTGGCACAAGTGTCAGCGAGCTAAAACAACACCGAGCTCAGCTAACTAGCTTCGCTTAACGACCGCGTACGCGTGCTTGACGACTAGCATTTGCGGGATCATATGAGGCGGGTTCTTGTCGAGCCACGAAGCTACACTACAAAATACTTATCACGCGTACTCTACTCTACAAGACGCACCGATCAATTTTTATTGTCTTTAGAAAAGTTCTATTAGGTGTCAATTAATCTACTCTTCAGAAATTCAATATTGTTTTGCCTCGTTAAAGTTAGCGGACACGGAGGCTTGAGACAAACGCAAACATTACACAAAAAGCAACCGTTACTTTCACCGAAGAAGGCCGTTGCATTACAAGGGGAATGTCAAACCTAAAGATGCTAAAGTGGCTGAAGTGAACCACTCATCTCTGCCTAAAGGATGGAAACTTGACGGATGCAGTTTACTTTACACTATTAAAACAACAAACTAAGCAGTTTCGACGGGGTGACCACCTTATCTCTTCAGGAGCAGCCACTCCTGATCACCACGGGGCTGCTCGACTGCTTATGTTTATTACAGGGCAGTCTCTTCGATGCCGACCCAGGCATGGAGAGACTGAAGGATTTCGCTCTACACTAGTGAAGAAACAATTGTTTCCGCAGTGGAGAGATGGTTGTTATAATTTTAGGCCCCTCTCCTTGAATATAAGTCCCTGTCTTCTACGAAAGTATGCTAATAAAAACCGCTAACCAATCATAAAAACAAATCGGGTGTCGGTCAGGACTAATTGATGATGCGGATTTTATCACTGCCGGTCATCAGATTAGCTCCCAGCAAAAACTGACGCAATTCCAAGCAATGTATTTGAAAACCCCTGGCACCATCAGTTTGTTCAAAATTAGAACTGTCCGACTTCAAACTGTATAAAAATGTGTAAACCTTTCTTTTGGTAACATTAACGGACGCACTACTCTATAACATCATCGGCATGTTCAGGCGACTGAGCCACCACGAACGAAGAACTCCAGAAGATGCTATAGACCTTATTATACCGAAGACAAGACAAACAACACCAAAAGAGAGTTTATCGGTGACTCTATCTTTACTTTATGGAACCCTCCAAAGTATGCTACGTTAATATCAAATGGTGAGGGCGACAATAAAAATTGAATCGGTTCATCTGCCGACAGCAAAATTAAAAATGTGAGAACTCGAAGGAGAGTGGTGTTGTTTCCCCTTCGGGCCCCACGTTGGGCGCCATTGTAATGAATTTCGAAATGTCCGTGTAGGACACGGGTGCCGATGGTCTGGCACAAGTGTCAGCGAGCTAAAACAACACCGAGCTCAGCTAACTAGCTTCGCTTAACGACCGCGTACGCGTGCTTGACGACTAGCATTTGCGGGATCATATGAGGCGGGTTCTTGTCGAGCCACGAAGCTACACTACAAAATACTTATCACGCGTACTCTACTCTACAAGACGCACCGATCAATTTTTATTGTCTTTAGAAAAGTTCTATTAGGTGTCAATTAATCTACTCTACAGAAATTCAATATTGTTTTGCCTCGTTAAAGTTAGCGGACACGGAGGCTTGAGACAAACGCAAACATTACACAAAAAGCAACCGTTACTTTCACCGAAGAAGGTCGTTGCATTGCAAGGGGAATGTCAAACCTAAAGATGCTAAAGTGGCTGAAGTGAACCACTCATCTCTGCCTAAAGGATGGAAACTTGACGGATGCAGTTTACTTTACACTATTAAAACAACAAACTAAGCAGTTTCGACGGGGTGACCACCTTATCTCTTCAGGAGCAGCCACTCCTGATCACCACGGGGCTGCTCGACTGCTTATGTTTATTACACATGGCAACCCTTTTCTTTTGTACCAAACCATTATATTATTATATTTAATAAAACAAAGTTAGTCAACAGCGGACCGTGTGCGCAAACGGTGTCTCTTTATTATTTTACTTTCCCGTAACACAAACAAAAACATCGTAATAGGCGTCAACTGCCTCATGAGACAGTGGACGACTATTACGAGGCTCTGCGTTGTTTGCTGGAGCGCCTAGTCCGGCCTTTTATGTAAGAAGGCCTCCTAGATATCCTCTGGTGTGGAATCCGACCAGAGTTGAGGGAGCGTATGGCTTACACACCTAGACATTCCATTGGTGCATTCCGTTCCTCAGTGAGAGTAATGGAAGCCATCTTCTAGGCCCAGAGTCGAACAGCGAATCGAATCGTAGCAACATGAAAGGATAGACACTCTGTCGCAGACTTACGTCCCGATACGGCGCCGAACACTGCTCTTGATACCCAGCTAGAACCCTTAACGGACTGAAATGAGTAGCTTGGTCCCGTCCCTTTGCACTCTAACAACCCATGGTTGGTTGAGGTCTACGAAGTAGTAGGCAGAACCCGAATTACCGCCTGTTGGAACTGTCACCAACCTGGACATCGTTTCACAGTGTGCCCGGCCGAGCCCACCAACTTTTGCTATCGTTGCGGCAAGACCGTTAAATATGCCCCAGACTGCAAGAATTGTTCGAGATCAAAAAACGTGGTCCGCTTGAAATCCCTGCAAACATAGACGCTAATTATGAGCACAATGCTTCGATGCAATAAGGGATAGATAACGTGAGGAAAATGGACGCTTGAATGAGAACTTTCATATTATTTTGGGCTAGCGTTTATTAACATATTATTAAGTTCGGTATGCATCCACGTGTCGATACTTTAGCCGCGTAATACAGTAACGTTTTCATTCTCCTCGTCGAGTCAATTAACTCAGCTTTGAGACAAGACGTTCAGTAGTTTTGGATCGCCAGTAGCGGATTATTTTGAGATACATTTGCCGTTACATAGTTAAACAGTGAAGTTCTTTCTTTTTCTTGTTGATTATGAATTCTATCAATTGTTGTAACACATTTCTTATTCACGCTATACAATGGTTTTTTATGCATTCTCCTTGCTAATGAAATTACCTGAAATGAGTTTATTCGTGTGAATTAAATTTTACTACAGTGGCTTGTACCTATAATCAATTGAAGCATGGTTATTTTCCCCTCTGTTATCTGCTGGTTACAGCTTTACTTTGTGCTTTGAATCGTTAAAAACTTATTTGCTAGCTGTTATTTAATCGGAATTAGTAATTTCGTTTCAAATAGATTTAATAAAGAAATAAATTGCTCGAAGATATAGTGCTGATAGAAAGCCCCAATGGAAGAGCTAGTATAAGAAGCGATTGTGTTTCCATTCTTTGAGCAGTGCAATATTACTTGCCGGAGCCATCAGACAAATAGAACCATCAACACGAATGGGTCAGCGCGATGGCAATATATATATAAGAACTGTAATGAATCAGTGGATTCCTTCTGAAATGAAGGCCAATAAGCGAGTTTTGATTTGTTAGACAATGAACCAGTTCATACATCCGTTATCCCACTGACCAAAATAATGATCGGCAGTTTGAATCGCTTTTTCACGCATTTAGACGATCCGGGTAGCAACTGAAGAATATTTGGCAGAACTAAAGAAAATAAAAGAATAATTTTCAAACGATTGCTTAGATAAGAGGCATTGAGGTGTCTTCGTCGACCACTCAGCTGAAAAAGCAGGCACTCAGAAATCATCGTTCTACAAATCAATTTATGCCACCTGACATTTATTTCAATATCAAGTTTAAAAGAAAAGCATATGTTGGTCGGGACTCATTTCATCGATTCTGTTATTTTGCACTGTGAATTCTGGACACAAACCGGTTCGCATACTCTGCATTTAACTCAAGAAAAATATGTATGTTCGTTCGACTTCTATAAACTTTTAATCGTAAAATATAATGAATAACAATAAATTTTTAACCCTGAAAGACAATGATAGATTGGGAATTAATAGTTACCGTAGTAACTCTTCTTACGCGTATATGTATATAAATCAACTATTCTTTCATCCCATTACCTTAGCTTAAGGACTACGTACAGTAAAAAGAATACAAACATTACAAATAAGAACATATAACACATTTGCTTATGCGCTCCACCACTTCGACCCAGTCGAACCACACGCGACATTGTCGTTGATAAAAATCCTCCGGTCCTATCCATATCATCGTCGATTCCCCGCAATAGTTTGTCCTGATATCGAACTTCATTGCCAATATCTATCGTCAATGACTTTAGGGCGCCAATTTTTTCCTTCAATTCTTCCGCTACTTGTTCATTTTCCTCTTCAAGGGCATCATACGTTGGCTGCGGGCGCCCAGCTGAACTTTGTGGCAGCGGCTGATAGTTATAGTTGGATCGTCTCATATCACGACCTGAGCGTGAATTCGCCACGGCTGAAGATAATTTAGCACGGGCGAGAGGCAGGAAAGTCCTATCAACAATAATTTATAAAGTACGGTGTTTTAATTAGATATGATTAAGATGAAACTACTTACTAGAATCACACTAGATTCGTATGATAAATGACGTGTAATGTTTTGTTTTCAATGTGAAATGTCACTGTCACCATATATGACAGTGACATAAAATCATCTGCAAAAGATATTCACCACTATCTTTTAGTTGTATGAAATTGTAAGAGGCAGCGCTGCACCTTCCCTAGAAAACAGTGCTAAGGAAAAGTTAGAGTACAATTTTATTGAAAAAATTACATATGGTAATTTAATGAAAGAATATGGTTGATACATTATAAACAGTTTATTTTCATGATTTTACAACCAACCGAATTGTAGCAAGGTGCTAGTTGCATGCAGGAGAATCAATTCGCGCTTCCATGTCTGCAAGCTTTTTAATTTGGTTTATGTACTCGGTGGGAGATTGATGCCTTTACTTAATTGGCAGGAAGAATTTCACCACAGAAGTTCTAATTGGGTTCGTATAAACGGAAGTAAACGATTTCTAAATTTAATACCAACACTATTGATACGCTGATTACTGGTTTCGTCTGAAACATAGCTAGATAATAACTAGACAAATTGTTGATAGAATATCGTTGAATTGAAAATATGGATATTATACTTTTTCAAAAAGTAAGAACTTTTCACCTATGTGATTTGTTAGTCTAAGCCCAATCTAATGGCGTCTTAATTTCATAATTTGTTGATTGGCTACGCATTTTTAGAGAAATACCCATTACAAAAATTTTCACGCTTACGCTTTTCTCTATTTCTTTTTGGACGATGAGATTACGTCCGTTCGACAACTGTTGAAGGCCAAGGTAACCAACCAGAGGATATAACAAGAACGAGACGCGACGATTTTTCTGAGTTAATCGCGTGCGAGGTTCGAGCGGAGCTCGTCGTTGCCGCGGATATTCAAGGCCCACAAAAATTGGGACATCGGAGTGGTATTGGTGCCTCTCGCATCCTTCCCAACCGGATCGAGGGTCCAATGATGACTTGGTAATGAGGAAAGTGGAAGGCAAATCATCGCCGGAAAGAACCCCCGAAACAACTAAAAAAAGGGGAGAAGCTCGCCCGATGGCTAGCTCATTTTAATGAAGAGCTCGCCAACGTTGCGGGTCCCATACCCGCTCATGGGGAAAAAAGAAGACCGATCGATTTGGATTACATTCTAAATTTTTGTTTCGAGTTTTTCTTTACTCTAAATTTTTTTTAACACATTGTCCCATTTAAAATCAATGACAAGTCTTATCAAAAATAATTCTCTTCATTTCAATACACAATCATTTCAATTGCACGCGTGCCCGACATACATGAACAGTTAAAGGACAATAGAAAATAATTTAATTGCTTGACTATTCATGCAATGTAAAAGTACATGATGAATCTTATTATTGCATAATCTACATTCAATAAATGCCAACAAAAATAAATGAAACGACGTACAAAAAACGTAAATTTATTGAAAATAGCTTATACTGAGAACAATTCGAGCATGAATAAACGAATGAATAGCGACGAATGAAATAATATAATAATGATAAGAACAATATATAAAATGAGAAAATATATTCATTCAAATTTTCCATATGGAAAATAAATTAAATTATGACGAATAAACAAATCTAATTAAAATAATGTTTCAATGAAATGTTTCTTGGACATACTACATCTTGTCATGGTCATTAACAACTGCCAAAGAACTATTCCTGAAACTCGACAGCGTAGCAAAACTAGTAATGCTAAAAACCAATGAAAATAAAACAATGCTCATGACGCAGTCGAGGAAAAATACACCAAACATCCAAGATATCATACTTAGCGAATACAGTATCGAAAATGTGGGCGAATTCGTGTATTTAGGCGTCAAAATAATGAGATCCGGTAATGAAAGAAATGAAATGTGCCGAAGAATACAGTTCGCAAATAAAATATTTTATTCAGTTTTGACGCTCTTGAAGACCAGCTGTATACATAGTGAAACAAAGCTCCAAGTATTTAAATCTGTGTTATGCTATGGGTGTGAAACACGGACCCTAACCCAAGCCTCCGCAAATATAATGAACCCTTTCGAGCGACGGGTCCTGAGGCGAATCATCGGAGCGAAACTAGACGAAGACCAATGACGAACTCGATGCAAGCATGAGCTGCAAGAAATTTTTGATGAGCTGGAGGTCGCAACGACTGTAAGTTAACTGCAATGGGCTGGCCACATGAATCGTATGGAAGAACATTGGATATCCAAAAAGATATACGATGGGAGAACTGAAGGGCGGAGACAGCGGGGAAACCGAGGAAAAGCTGGTCTGACTCGGTCGACGAAGACAGCTCATTGCTGCTCGGGTTTAAAAATTGGAGGACGCGATCAATGGGCCGAGACAGTTAGTCAAGAGAATCTTAGTCGAAAATTTCGACAAAATAGTTTGATGATAAGTATTTTTTTTAATTAAAAGAGATATATATATATATATATATATATATATATATATATATATATATATATATATATATATATATATATATATATATATATATATATATATATATATATATTGTTAAGGTTGAACGAGATTCCATAGTGTTGCTCACCCCGAGCACTACCATACGCGATTTCGTAAGATTTAAACCTACGCCATACCGAGCTGCACTTTATTAACTTTTTTTTGACAACCTAATAATGTCACCAACAGCAAGTAATTTAAATTTTCATTCATAAAATGACTACTTGTTAGATTACGGAAAGAAAACCACATAATATTTTTGCTTTAAACTTCATGTAATTAAAATTAAGTAGCTAGGTTGCTTCCGATTTACACGCAACATTATGGACAACGCAAGCAGCAACAAGCGCCGAGATCATCAAGACCAACGCGAGCTCGAAACGAAACGCAAATTTCTGGCAATACGACTAGGTCACACGGTAGCGGAAAGTTTCGTCATCCATAAAGCATAAAACATATAACCCCCTGAAGCAATCGGAATTGCGTCGCAAACAAAATAACATGCAACACTGGGAGATAATCCGAATTCGAATCGTTGCTCCCGTCATGCGTCAAATGGTGTTTGTGATATGCGCGATAATCTGCGGACGTTTACATCATTTCCTCAAATCAAGGTTTCATACTACCTGTATTTTGATTGGTTCTACTTTCCGACATAGACTCTCAATGAATTTCGATGCAGTATATAATTCGACAAATTCAAATTCGAACCTGAGTGCTGTCGAAATTTACAGGGAAACAAATTTGAGTGCGGATCTAAGAGTGAGGCTGTCGTCAAACCCGACATTCCTAGCAGGTGTGCAGCCAATGAACTTCCGGCCAAGGACCCAGCTTAATGATCTCATCGCAAACATCTTCACACTCACGCAGATCCAGCAGAGGTACATACATGCCACCAAAGAGGAACGAGCCGAGTAACGAAGCCAGAGATGTTGCTGAGGCAGCAATGGCACGCATACCGTAGGAAAACACTCGCGAATTTAATACTTCATTGGTGGTAAGCAAAGGACGAGTAAAACGCAAACTCAAGGCGTACCGTAAATTAAAAGTAGCAGCAACAAGAAAACGAAAGTGCTAAGGAGGAGGTGAAAGAAGTACTTCAAGGTCTAGAAGAATTGACTATTAGCTACGATCAAAAATCATCAGGAATCGAGACCAAAAGCAAAGATATTGATACTATGAACGAGAAATTGCAACAGAAATAGGCCACATTGAATTCGTTACATCGTAGTTGCAGCAATTGAAAGATATGTCAGTGCATTATAAGAAACGAATTTATGCAATGCTCTCAAATCTTTTGCGTGATATGTCGAAAGTTGGGCAAGCCTTATGCACGGATAGTACTAGTGATATGAAAATGAATACACCTGATCCAGGTGGTAAGGTTGAAGAGGAATTCACTGTGGCTCGACTATATATTAGTAAAACTAAATCGGAAGCAAAAAATATCGCAGAAGATGTCAAAATCTGGAGGCGTTACAAACAGATTCAAATAAAAAGGTTTCTGAATATGAAAAGGATTTAGGCGAATGCCATTTGTTGAGCTCACAAGATGAAGCAAAAATGAAATCATTGTAGGAACCAATGCAAGAGTCCGAGAACAAGAAGCGAACTCTTGAAGAACAAACCGATGGTCTTCGTGAAGAATGTGTGAAACTGAAAACAACTGAGCATGTTTCAACAATTAATGCTGAAGCATAACGCGCAATGTTCGATATCAAATAAGTACGTGACGCCCACACAAAACAATTGGCAGAGCTTCTCAGTCAAACAAGAGGCTATGAATGAGTTTAAAAATCTCAACCAAAAACTCACTTTGGCACACCAAGCAATGACCGCCGATGACGACAAGCTCGTACAAGAGGAGGCTGATAAATCCACTTAGCTGCAAGAAAGGAACACGGATACAACTGTTGAATATCTTACCTTCTCTCCTAACTGGTTATCGACATCATGCCGAAGCGTACTATTCACTTATTCGAACCAAAATCACTATAATCCACCACGGAAATCTAAATGAAGAAAATCGCGACATTCCCGAGGAGGGATCCGACGACCAAAATTTGTTACATAAAATTGGTGGATATATATACACACACGACACGCCACGCATTGGCACGGCGATTAAACTACCGGCGGGACGAGAAAAACTAGGAAATATTAGCGCCAGCACAAGGGAAAAAGGGAAAAGCGAAGATTATCGCCGAAATCCTCATCTCGCATCGTGATGTAAATAAACATTACTAACAGCTCGAACTGTCAGTCAAATGCATTCAGGGCGTATTACACTTAATTCTCACTAGGATCGCCACCGAGTGGAAGTTGCTATGAGTGAAATCAAGCCAGGAGAATTACTCGAACACACGAAAAAAAACACTCTAAAAATGATTTTCCCGGTGGTCAGGAGGAAAAAACGTTAACCCGGAGGTTATTTAAGCCCAGGAAGATTGGCACGCTTTCCTTTCTTTTGGGAGTTTTTTCGAGCAACTGGCGGAGGAATAACAGAGCGATACTCAGCGACAACATTGACGAGGAATTGGAGACGAACCCTAATGGCTTAAATTTTAGAGTATTACTCAAGTCGAGTAAAGATAATTGTACATTTTTCTTTCCACGCTACTATTCGACATAAATACGTTTCTTTTCAGCTGTGAAAGGTGCGTCTCGGAAATTCTTTTCCCGGGACGTTGACCAGGCAGGAAGACCTGGAAAAGTTAAGTGAGATGGTAGTGTTCAGCAGGTGCAGTGAACGTTAGTGTTATTCTAGGTAATTTCGTTGCCCTGTTGTAGGAAACTACGAGTTTTGTGTAGCGGTGAAACACTTTAACTCATTCTGCGTGGCAGAGTTTCTTTTTGAAGGTGATCTTCGCGGCTAAGTGGCGGTGAGCCCCAAAACTCGTCTAAGTGTTAATTTCACTCCGGACGATCGTCTTCTCGTTCGGACGACCCCTTGAGAGGCTCGAAGAATCGAACGAGTGGCGCCCACGCCCGTCTTTGGGTGAGTTAGTTTGAGTCGGTGGAGCCTCCACCGGAGTAGCCCCAATCTAACGGTGGGGTAGCTAGGGAATCGGTAATATATTGTCGCGTGTTTTTGGTTCGCGGCCAATAATTTAATGTTCCGGGAAAGTGAAAACGCAATGTCTTTTTATTTAAGTTAAAAGAGTTTATTTAATTAAAAATGCACAATAATCGATTTAACACTTTCACTAATTTTAATTTTCACTATTAAAAATGTAACACTTGTCCATAAATTTCTTATCGCAATTGTCTTCTAAATCACTTCACAATTACGAAAATCACTTTTCTATTCGCTTTCCACACACTATCGCAGTTCTTATCGCGTTCGAATGAATGCTCCCCCCATTCATTCAGCTCGCCTTTATATAGGGTCTCTACCTATTCACCCATTTCTCGTACATTGGCGAATGCTCTACCGAGAGGTACCTGGTAGATTCGAGCAAATTAATGAATGGAGTGACGTCACTTGCAGATGTTGATCATGCTTGTTGGGTTCTCGTGGGTTCGAGTAAATTCATTTGTTGACGTTCTTAATGATTATGAAAACAATTGCGACAGTAGCTCGCAGAATTATTTGTACATGTAATTATTTGTACATGTAACACTGCCCCCACCTCAGTTCTTTTCGCCCCGAAAAGATGTGTCGCTATTTGTAGTCAATTCTCCCTGGGTGTAATATGGGGCAAGACGGTCCAGATGCACGATTTTCATTTTAGCTCTCGGCTTACGATGTTCCTGTATTCGGTATACGACGTCGTTGATTCGTTTTGTAACTCGGTATGGTCCCTCCCAATTATGTTGCAACTTTGGAGACCTACCCTTTCGCCGTTGCGGGCTATAAAGCCACACTAAGTCATCTTGCTGGAAGCCAGTAGAATTAGCCTTTAGATCATACCCGGTCTTCATGCGGTCAGTAGCCGATTCGAGGTGTTTTCGCACTGTCCGATGTATCTGGTTCAACCGTTGTCTTAGATCACTTGCGTACTCCGAAACCGTTTGGGGTTTCTCAGGGGGTGTTCCGAACTTTATATCGGCTGGCAAACGAATAGTCTTTCCAAAAATGACTTTGGCTGGGGCTTGGCCCGTCGATGCATGTTCAGCGGCTCTATACGCCATTAAAAATAGTGGGATATGTCGGTCCCAGTCCCTTTGGTTCTCGTCAACCATTTTGGCCAGGTGTTTATTGAGCGTGCCGTTGAAACGTTCGTCCATTCCATCGGATTGGGGATGCAGCGGTGTTGTCCTCGTTTTCCGTATTCCCAGCAGCTCGCACATTTCGCCAAAAACTAGTGACTCAAAGTTTCGGCCTTGATCCGAATG
This sequence comes from Odontomyia ornata, assembly GCA_963969285.1. Classification (NCBI taxonomy): domain Eukaryota; kingdom Metazoa; phylum Arthropoda; class Insecta; order Diptera; family Stratiomyidae; genus Odontomyia; species Odontomyia ornata. Next base: position 59,030,893 of record OZ017741.1, on the reverse strand, counting down.
TAGTTCGCCAGGTACGCCGTACCTACTGACCCAATTTAACACTAGCTGTTCAGCTACAGTAGTTGCTTCCTGGTTGGGAATGGGGTAGACCTCGGGCCACTTGCTGAAATAATCGGCTACAAACAGCGTGTATCGATTTCCCCATTCAGATTCAGGAAAGGGTCCTGCGATGTCAACAGCAATCCTTTCAAACGGTACCCCCACGTTATAGGCTTGCATTTGTCCTCTCAGTCGTCGCTTTGGGCCTTTGACGGAAGCGCAAATTGTGCATCTGCGACACCAGTCCTCTACGTCTTCTCGAGCGTGGAGCCAGTAGAACCTTTCCCGCAATTTCGCTAAGGTCTTGTTAACACCAAGGTGGCCTCCCGAGGATCCTTCATGCATTTCCTTAACCACATCGTGGATTCGGCTTTTGGGTAGTATAGTTTGCATCCTATAGGAGCTGCCATCCACCGTTTCCCATTTCCGCTTGAGTATGCCACCCTCTACCTGAAGGGAGTTCCATTGTGCCCAATAGCTTTTCAGGGTTGCGCCATGCGTTGAAACGTCTTTCCACTCAGGTCGCCCAGTCGTCTCCTTCCATATGAGCAATGATCCGATGTCTTCATCGGCTAGCTGGGCATTTCGAATCTCCTCCGCTGACCAACCTTCATCGAATTCGGCCGTTATCACTTGCAGAGCAACGGTCGGCTCCTTTTCCTCAATCCGCCGACAATGCTTGCAGTTAGCTGGACATGGATGACGAGATAGGGCGTAAGCATTTCCATGAACTCTGCCCTTGTGAAGTAGTTGGGGCCTCACTAGGTCGGGCCGGATCGTCGATCGGGTTGAACTAGTGTCGTTTGTTATGGTGCAATGTTCTTCATCAACTTGACCAGGAAGGCATCTGTCTGCTTCTCCACGATGTTGCCTTGGCACGGTGATGGGGGTGCTGGGGGTGCTGGGAATGTCGATCCTCCTAGCCAACGTACGCCCCACGAAGTTGGCCCTTGCAGCTTGATGGTCCTCCATTCTAGGCTCCTGACACGGTCTGGATCTCCTCCTAGCTGCACACCCTGGACAATAGCTCGGTTTTCTTCGCTTCTTGCAGTCTCTTTGCAAGTGCCCCTTCTCTCCGCAATTCCAGCATTTAGGCGCACTATTTACATGCGGGTCTCGCTCAATTTCCACGCGTTCACACCTGCACTCGTCTGTCACTACCTCACTAACCCGGGCAGTGGTACGAGTCACATTTTTCGCTGCCTCAAAGTTCAGACTGTAAGCCAATGCGTCCTTAACCGTTTGCTTTTGAGCTAAACGCACGGCTTGTTGCGATTCCGGGTCCTTTAGTGCGCTGATGAATGCTTCTGTCGCTGCATCATCTCGATGTTCTGGGTCGTAGGCTGGGCAAGCCAAAAGTGCCAGTCGCTCAATGTCTTGGGCTAGTTGCTGCAAGGTTTCACCAGTCTTCTGCACTTGATGCCTTAGCTGTGACCGATAAATCTGCTTTAGATGATCGTCTCCATAACGCATGTCGAGCGCATTCATTATAGCATTCGGGTTTGAGTGTAATTCAACGGGGATCGCCTGCAACAGCTCGGCAGCTGGGCCTCTTAGAGCAAGAATCAATGCAGTTGCTCGTTCCTGCTCATTCCAGTGATTTATGCGAGCGGCTGCTTCAAACTGGGTTTTGTAAATAGTCCAGACCGTTTGCCCGTCGAATATTGGTGCTTGCGTATTCCTAGATGAGCTTTGCGCTGCGGTTATAAGTGGGGCTGGTGAGGCGGTTACTACTGCCTTCGCTGCTTCCAAGTCCTTTTTCACTTTTTCCATCTCATGGTTGATTCTCTCCTCGACCTGGCTGATCTCAAGGTTGATTCTCTCCTCGACCTGGTATACCTTTTCCTCGACGCATTTAATTTGGCTGTTGAGGCTACTGAGCTCCGCTTTTATTTTGGTTGACTGTTTTTGCAAATCCCCTTTGATTTCAATCGCTTGTTGGTCCATTTTTGCTGATTGTTCATTTAGCTGCGCTGATTGTTCATTTAGCTTCGCAGCTAAACAGGATGTCTGTTCATTTAGCTGCGCTGATTGTTCATTAAGCTTCGTTGATTGTTCATTTAACTTCGCTGATTGTTCATCTAGCTTCGAAGTTAAATTGGACGACTGTTGTCGCTGCTCTTGCTGCATCAGCATTAACATTTGCATCAGCGCATTTTCTGGTTCCTTTGGTTTTTTTGTTTCTGCTTCACCACCTTCTGCGCCTTTTTCTGCATCTGAGGGCTCACCCGAATCCAGATTCACGCCTTCCGACTCGATCGCGTCACGCAAGCGTGCAATCAGTGTGGCCTTTGTACCTTGCGTAGCCAGGTTTCGCTGTTCCAACTCTTCCTTAAGCTCCGACATGGTCAATTCATTAATTTTTAAGTTTAAGCTTCGTGGCATTTTTAATGTTTCTTTAAATTTTACTATTGTGCACTATAAAAATGTTCAAATTTTCACTTTCAAAATTTTAATCTCACTTCTGACACCATTGTCGCGTGTTTTTGGTTCGCGGCCAATAATTTAATGTTCCGGGAAAGTGAAAACGCAATGTCTTTTTATTTAAGTTAAAAGAGTTTATTTAATTAAAAATGCACAATAATCGATTTAACACTTTCACTAATTTTAATTTTCACTATTAAAAATGTAACACTTGTCCATAAATTTCTTATCGCAATTGTCTTCTAAATCACTTCACAATTACGAAAATCACTTTTCTATTCGCTTTCCACACACTATCGCAGTTCTTATCGCGTTCGAATGAATGCTCCCCCCATTCTTTCAGCTCGCTTTTATATAGGGTCTCTACGTATTCACCCATTTCTCGTACATTGGCGAATGTTCTACCGAGAGGTACCTGGTAGATTCGAGCAAATTAATGAATGGAGTGACGTCACTTGCAGATGTTGATCATGCTTGTTGGGTTCTCGTGGGTTCGAGTAAATTCATTTGTTGACGTTCTTAATGATTATGAAAACAATTGCGACAGTAGCTCGCAGAATTATTTGTACATGTAATTATTTGCACATGTAACAATATATTTATATATATATATACATATATATATATATATATATATATATATATATTTTTTTTTTCTTTAAAAGCCGTCGGGCCTTGCTTAGTTGTGTGAGCAGACGCGTTTCGACTACTTTGAGTCATCTTCAGTGTCTAAAGGATGTGTTGAAGGGAGCGACTTTATATAGTCGTAGGATGGGTAATTACTCAATTATACCAGGTAGGGGGATATTATGTTTTTGTTTTTTTGCTTGTTGGCTGTCCGTTTGTTCTGTTTCATCTCGTTTCCGTTTTCGTCTAAGAGTGTGGTCTAGGACTGAGAAAATTGCGTCGGAATTGGTAGCAAGTTGTTCGTTGATAATGTCACCGTCTGTCTTTCTATGTTTATAAATTTCAAGCCTTTCTAGGATGTCAAGTCTCGGTCCTTTGTTTTGTTTGTGTAGCAATTTCATAGAGTTTGTCATAGCATCAGGCTCATGTGCGTGGTTTTGTAGGTGCGTCGCATAATTGGAGTCTGCCTTGTTGTATAAGAAATATCGTAGGTGCTCTTTGTATCTTGTCGTTAGTTTTCGTGTTGTTCTTCCTATATATACCATGTCGCAGTCCTTGCATATCAGTTTGTATATGCCGCTGCCTTCGTATATCGATGTGTCATTCAGTTTTGGCTTCAGTTTGTTTCCAATGTTGTTGTTCGTTTTGAATGCAGTTTGCAATTTGTATTTCCTAAGGAAGTTCGATAGTTTGTATGTCTCTTTGCCTACGTATGTTAACGATACCCACTGTTGGTCGTTTTTATGAGTTTCCGTCGGTTGGCGTTCCTGTTTTTGTTTGTACTGTGTGACTAGTTTGTCAATGTCGCATTGTTTGTATCCGTTATTATTAGCTATTCTGTAAATGTTGTTTAGTTCGTTGGAATAGTTAGTAGGAGTCATGGGGATGGAGTGAAGCCTCTGCACCATTGATCTGTACGCTGCTAGCTTATGTTGTGCGGGGTGGTTAGATGTTTCATGTATGGTATGATCAGTTGTGGTTGGTTTTCTGTATATTTTGTAGTCCAATCGTGTTTGTTCACGTGTCACAGTTAGGTCCATATAGTTGAGTTGTCCGTTTGTTTCTTTTTCCATAGTGAACTTTATATTCGGGTGAATTTCATTCATATAGGCAAGTAGTTCGTCTTGTTTATTTTCTTGTGAGTCAATAACAATGAAACAGTCATCCACATATCGTCTGTAAAATATTACATTGAATCTTTTGACAACTTTGGGTATAAAGACTTCTTCCAAAGATTGTAAGAATATTTCTGACATTATTGAGGACATTGGATGTCCCATACCCAGACCGTCTTTGGCAATGTATGTGTTGCTATTGAACTTAAAATAGTTCTGTTTGATTGTGGTCTTTATGAGATTGAGTATTTGATCTGTGAATCGTCGGCTGTTATTGAATGAAAGTTTTTCTTTTAGTATGGCCAGTGTTTCATCGACAGGGATAGACGTATAGAGGTTGGTGATGTCTAATGATAAAAGTTGACAATTTTCAGTCAATTTTAAAGAAGTGGTAGAATTTGCTAGCTCGCGGCTGTTCTTTAATGCGTATTTGTCGTCAAGGTGCACGACATCAGCCATTATCGTTGCCAAGTACCGTGCTAATTGGTATGCAGGAGCTGGGCGGTAGTTGACAACAGGACGGATAGGAATATTGGGTTTGTGGAGCTTAGGTTGTGCTTTAAGGGGTGGTGTGCATGGATTTGGGTTTATGTAGCGTTGCTTAGTATTAGGAGGAATAATTAGTGGGGATTGTATAATGGCAGTACGTAAGTCCGCTTGGAACCTATTGGTGGGGTCTTTGTTTACCAGTTTGTAGCCGTTGGCGTTAATGAAGTCTATTGTTTTTTGTACATAGTCCGTTGTTTTTAGGATCACCGTTGTATGTCCTTTGTCAGCCTTCGTCACTGTTAGTAGGTTATCCGTTAGCTTTGTCTGAATGTGTCTTAATATCTTATGGTCTTCGTGGAAATCCGTTTTGTTTATGCTAGTGCGTATTTTTTGTAGTATGTCTACTGCAGTATGTCTTGCATGTGTCTGTTGTTCCTGCGGCAGTTTGTTAATGGCTAGTTCAGTGTCGATTACTAGTTGTTCTAGGTCTTTGTTGCGGTTTGTATTATGTAAGTTGTGTTTCAGTCCCTTATTTAACAGCTCCATTTCTTGCGTCGTAAAAGGCGTATCTGATAGGTTTACAGTCCGTGGATAGAAAGTTCTGTTCGCTGATGTGGTCATTTTGTTTTGTTTTTTCATCAATTTGTCAAGTTTTTTCGTCATAGTCTCATATTTAGTTCTGAGCTGAATATCAATGTTTTGCCTCACGTCATTATAAAACTGTAGAAAGTTTTCAGTTTGTATAGTGTTAGTTAATTGTAAGTGTGAGTGTAGTAGTTGTCGGTTGATTTCGTCCTTTTTTATGTACAGTGTTCTTATTTCGTTTTTAATGCGGAGCATCTGTGCGCTACGTTGTGTGTTACGTGCAGCGATTGTGTTTTGTTTTATCACGATTCTTGCAAATGCTGGTGTAATGTTGTTTTTCAAGCACTGTTTGTTGAACCATATGTTTGCTATTGTTTGATGAAGTTTCAAGGTACGGTTGTGGAATGAACGCAACAGTTTTGCCTGGCTGGCAGTGTTGTAGTCAATAACTTTGTTTATTTGATATCCGCAGGCCAATCCTCTTTTTTCTTTAAAAGCCGTCGGGCCTTGCTTAGTTGTGTGAGCAGACGCGTTTCGACTACTTTGAGTCATCTTCAGTGTCTAAAGGATGTGTTGAAGGGAGCGACTTTATATAGTCGTAGGATGGGTAATTAGCGAATAGGTAATTAGCGGATGGGTAATTAGCGGATGGGTAATTAGCGGATGGGTAATTAGCGGATGGGTAATTAGCGGATGGGTAATTAGTGGATGGGTAATGAGGTCAGGAAGTAAATTACTCAATTATACCAGGTAGGGGGATATTATGTTTTTGTTTTTTTGCTTGTTGGCTGTCCGTTTGTTCTGTTTCATCTCGTTTCCGTTTTCGTCTAAGAGTGTGGTCTAGGACTGAGAAAATTGCGTCGGAATTGGTAGCAAGTTGTTCGTTGATAACGTCACCGTCTGTCTTTCTATGTTTATAAATTTCAAGCCTTTCTAGGATGTCAAGTCTCGGTCCTTTGTTTTGTTTGTGTAGCAATTTCATAGAGTTTGTCATAGCATCAGGCTCATGTGCGTGGTTTTGTAGGTGCGTCGCATAATTGGAGTCTGCCTTGTTGTGGTCCTAGACCACACTCTTAGACGAAAACGGAAACGAGATGAAACAGAACAAACGGACAGCCAACAAGCAAAAAAACAAAAACATAATATCCCCCTACCTGGTATAATTGAGTAATTTACTTCCTGACCTCATTACCCATCCACTAATTACCCATCCGCTAATTACCCATCCGCTAATTACCCATCCGCTAATTACCCATCCGCTAATTACCCATCCGCTAATTACCTATTCGCTAATTACCCATCCTACGACTATATAAAGTCGCTCCCTTCAACACATCCTTTAGACACTGAAGATGACTCAAAGTAGTCGAAACGCGTCTGCTCACACAACTAAGCAAGGCCCGACGGCTTTTAAAGAAAAAAGAGGATTGGCCTGCGGATATCAAATAAACAAAGTTATTGACTACAACACTGCCAGCCAGGCAAAACTGTTGCGTTCATTCCACAACCGTACCTTGAAACTTCATCAAACAATAGCAAACATATGGTTCAACAAACAGTGCTTGAAAAACAACATTACACCAGCATTTGCAAGAATCGTGATAAAACAAAACACAATCGCTGCACGTAACACACAACGTAGCGCACAGATGCTCCGCATTAAAAACGAAATAAGAACACTGTACATAAAAAAGGACGAAATCAACCGACAACTACTACACTCACACTTACAATTAACTAACACTATACAAACTGAAAACTTTCTACAGTTTTATAATGACGTGAGGCAAAACATTGATATTCAGCTCAGAACTAAATATGAGACTATGACGAAAAAACTTGACAAATTGATGAAAAAACAAAACAAAATGACCACATCAGCGAACAGAACTTTCTATCCACGGACTGTAAACCTATCAGATACGCCTTTTACGACGCAAGAAATGGAGCTGTTAAATAAGGGACTGAAACACAACTTACATAATACAAACCGCAACAAAGACCTAGAACAACTAGTAATCGACACTGAACTAGCCATTAACAAACTGCCGCAGGAACAACAGACACATGCAAGACATACTGCAGTAGACATACTACAAAAAATACGCACTAGCATAAACAAAACGGATTTCCACGAAGACCATAAGATATTAAGACACATTCAGACAAAGCTAACGGATAACCTACTAACAGTGACGAAGGCTGACAAAGGACATACAACGGTGATCCTAAAAACAACGGACTATGTACAAAAAACAATAGACTTCATTAACGCCAACGGCTACAAACTGGTAAACAAAGACCCCACCAATAGGTTCCAAGCGGACTTACGTACTGCCATTATACAATCCCCACTAATTATTCCTCCTAATACTAAGCAACGCTACATAAACCCAAATCCATGCACACCACCCCTTAAAGCACAACCTAAGCTCCACAAACCCAATATTCCTATCCGTCAACTACCGCCCAGCTCCTGCATACCAATTAGCACGGTACTTGGCAACGATAATGGCTGATGTCGTGCACCTTGACGACAAATACGCATTAAAGAACAGCCGCGAGCTAGCAAATTCTACCACTTCTTTAAAATTGACTGAAAATTGTCAACTTTTATCATTAGACATCACCAACCTCTATACGTCTATTCCTGTCGATGAAACACTGGCCATACTAAAAGAAAAACTTTCATTCAATAACAGCCGACGATTCACAGATCAAATACTCAATCTCATAAAGACCACAATCAAACAGAACTATTTTAAGTTCAATAGCAACACATACATTGCCAAAGACGGTCTGGGTATGGGACATCCAATGTCCTCAATAATGTCAGAAATATTCTTACAATCTTTGGAAGAAGTCTTTATACCCAAAGTTGTCAAAAGATTCAATGTAATATTTTACAGACGATATGTGGATGACTGTTTCATTGTTATTGACTCACAAGAAAATAAACAAGACGAACTACTTGCCTATATGAATGAAATTCAGCCGAATATAAAGTTCACTATGGAAAAAGAAACAAACGGACAACTCAACTATATGGACCTAACTGTGACACGTGAACAAACACGATTGGACTACAAAATATACAGAAAACCAACCACAACTGATCATACCATACATGAAACATCTAACCACCCCGCACAACATAAGCTAGCAGCGTACAGATCAATGGTGCAGAGGCTTCACTCCATCCCCATGACTCCTACTAACTATTCCAACGAACTAAACAACATTTACAGAATAGCTAATAATAACGGATACAAACAATGCGACATTGACAAACTAGTCACACAGTACAAACAAAAACAGGAACGCCAACCGACGGAAACTCATAAAAACGACCAACAGTGGGTATCGTTAACATACGTAGGCAAAGAGACATACAAACTATCGAACTTCCTTAGGAAATACAAATTGCAAACTGCATTCAAAACGAACAACAACATTGGAAACAAACTGAAGCCAAAACTGAATGACACATCGATATACGAAGGCAGCGGCATATACAAACTGATATGTAAGGACTGCGACATGGTATATATAGGAAGAACAACACGAAAACTAACGACAAGATACAAAGAGCACCTACGATCTTTCTTATACAACAAGGCAGACTCCAATTATGCGACGCACCTACAAAACCACGCACATGAGCCTGATGCTATGACAAACTCTATGAAATTGCTACACAAACAAAACAAAGGACCGAGACTTGACATCCTAGAAAGGCTTGAAATTTATAAACATAGAAAGACAGACGGTGACATTATCAACGAACAACTTGCTACCAATTCCGACGCAATTTTCTCAGTCCTAGACCACACTCTTAGACGAAAACGGAAACGAGATGAAACAGAACAAACGGACAGCCAACAAGCAAAAAAACAAAAACATAATATCCCCCTACCTGGTATAATTGAGTAATTTACTTCCTGACCTCATTACCCATCCACTAATTACCCATCCGCTAATTACCCATCCGCTAATTACCCATCCGCTAATTACCCATCCGCTAATTACCCATCCGCTAATTACCTATTCGCTAATTACCCATCCTACGACTATATAAAGTCGCTCCCTTCAACACATCCTTTAGACACTGAAGATGACTCAAAGTAGTCGAAACGCGTCTGCTCACACAACTAAGCAAGGCCCGACGGCTTTTAAAGAAAAAAGAGGATTGGCCTGCGGATATCAAATAAACAAAAAAATATATATATATATATATATATATATAAATATATATATATATATATATATATATATATATATGTATATGTATGTATGTATGTATATGTATTGTATATACATATATATATATATATATATATATATATATATATATATATATATATATATATATATATATATATATATATATATATATATATATATATATATATATATATATATATAATACATATATACGTATATACATATATACGTATATACATATGTATACTTATATACGTTTATATATATATATATATATATATATATATATATATATATATATATATATATATATATATATATATATATATATATATATATATATATATATATATACATATATATACCATACCATATTTAATCGAATCGAACGAGTGGCACCCACGCCCGTTTTTGGGTGAGTTAGTTTGAGTCGGTGGAGCCTCCGCCGGAGTAGCCCCAATCTAACGGTCGGGTAGCTAGGGAATCGGTAATATATATATATATATATATATATATATATATATATATATATATATATATATGTGTATTGTATATACATATATATATATATACTCGTATATATATATATATATACACATATATACGTATATACATAAATATATATATATATATATACGTTTATGTATATATATATATATATATATATATATATATATATATATATATATATATATATCTATCTATATATATATATATATATATATATATATATATATATATATATATATATATATATATAGATATATATATATATATAACTCTTTTAAAATCTTGATCGAATTTCGATGAAAATGGCAGTGCCTACATTGATTAAACTTATCACCACATATTATGTTGGTTGCTTTCCTTATTAAATAGTATCACGCCTATATGCTACATTCAAAGTTTGATTAAAATAATATTATTTCGATCTGTAAACTTCATTGATTGGACACCAATTCCTAGTTACATATATTTCACGCACTTATGCTTCTCTAGATTAGCATACGCCGTAGCAGGTCCCAATGCCGTTTGCGAAAGGAACCTACAGCTTCCATGACTCCTCATCCCAAACACCCCTATTAAATGGTAGTAAATGCACTCGGGGTCGCACATCGGGTTTACTGGTTCCCCAATAATGGGACATTAAATGCCGAGAAATGCTGACTATGGCATTGGATCCTGGAATGTAAGAGCACTCAATTACCCTGGCGCTGTTGAGGACCTTTTACAACAGGCCAGTCAATATCAATTGAAAACACTGGCAATCCAGGAAACGAACTGGGCTGGTAATGATATTCAAGACATGCGATCGCACACAATATTCAAAAGTGGGAAGCCTACTGGAAAACGAGAATTTGGAGTGGCCTTCATTGTATATAGGGAGTTCAAATTGCACGTTATTGATTTCAAGGCATTAAAGGAACGGTTATGTGCGATCCGTATAAAAGCGAAATTTTTTAAAATCTGGCTGATCAATGCCCGACCGAAAAAAAGGACGAAGAAATGAAAGAAACGTGCTACAATCACCTGGAAAGACTAGTCGACTCATCGCCTAGAAACGACACAAAAATAATTCTAGGTGATTTTAACGCTAAGGTTGGCAATGAGATATCTCATCGGGGAATGACTGAAGGATATTGCCTTCACGATGAAACAAATGACAACGGCCAGCGCCTGATTGACTTTGCATTTAGCAGAAATCTAGTCATACGTTCAACTTGCTTTCCACATCGACACATTCACAAAATGACTTGGGTATCACCGGATGGCAACACATATAACCAGATCGATCATGTTCTGATCCAACAACGATGGGGCTCGAGCATACTTGACATCCGTACATACAGAGGAGTCAATTGTAACTCTGATCGTTACTTGATCAAACTAACCTATCGATGTCGTATGTCAAAAGCATATTCGGCAAAGACCAGCCCGCTACAAAGATTTGACATCGAAAGGCTCCAAACGGCGTCCGTGGCCAAAAATTTCACGGAGAACCTTGACAAACAGCTGGCTCCACTCTTATCAGACGTCTCGTTAAAGACAATCAACGAGCATTGGATGGAAGTGAAAGCGGTTATTAAGACCGTGGCAGAACAGACGATTGGATATCAAGCCCAGCGCAAGAGTAATGCTTGGTTCGATAATGAGTGCCAGAATGCATTAGATAAAAAGAATCAGGCGTAAAAAGATTACATAGATAGAAAAACCAGGACGAAGAGAGAATTCTATGAAAATCTCAGAATAGTAGCGAATAGTTTGAATTAAGCAAAGCAAATACTATAATGACAAATTGAGAAGTATAGATGTAAGTTTAGCGAGCAACAAGACAAGCATACAAAGTAGTGAAAAGCTTAAAACATGGTTGTGAGCCCAAAACCACGCTCGTCGTGATGACATCGGCAATATCATCGTTGATGAAACCTAGATTAAGAAAAGATCGGCATCATATTTCAAGAACCTCCATAATCCTCCGCACAGCTCGAGAGCATTGGAGTCTTTAGATGGTTGCAGAGAGCCTCCATTGGCCCCACCAACTCTGGATGAATTGTGTTCTATCATCAAAGCCCAAAAGAATAATAAAGCGCCGGACATCGATGAGATTCCAGTGGAGCTCTTCAAATATGGCGGCAGCAGTGTTCATAAAGCTATTAACAAAGTCATCCAGCATATTTAGCACCAAGAACATATGCCGAAAGAGTGGAGCCAATTAATTTTATTCCCTATCCACAAAAAAGGTGACAAATTACAGCGTGCAAATTATAGAGGCATATGACTACTTTCAATGGCATACAAAATATATTCAAAGATCTTAGAAAACAAAATCGGATCGTACGCCAACATTATTATTGGGGAGCATCTAGGTGGTTTTAGAGCAGGTAGATCGACAATAGACCAATAGTTCACAGTCAAGCAGATACGTGAAAAAGGCTGGGAGTTCAATATAAGCGTACAACAAATTTTCGTTTACTTTAAGCAAGCATACGACAGTATTGATCGTAACGTACTGTACCAAATAATGCATTGCTTTGGCATCCCAGCCAAATGAGTCCATCTTACCAAAATGAAAATGACGTCGACGACCTCTCAAGTCAGCATCAATAACCAACTCACCGATGCCTTTAATACGAATATCGGACTAAAGCAGGAAGATGGGCTGACCCCATTACTATTCAATTTTGCTCTGGAGTACATCATAAGGAAGGCACCTGTCGATACATATTACTATACAAGTCGAGTCATTACTATACAAGTCGAGCCAAGTACTAGCCTATGCGGACGACATCAACATTTTGTTAGGGTCATTAACAACCGCCAAAGAATTCTTGAAACTCGACAGCGAAGCCAAACTAGTAGCGCTACAAATCAATGAATATAAAACAAAGCGCATGATGTAGTCGAGGAAAAGTACCTCAAATACACAGAATATCACACTTAAAAAATACAGTTTCGAAAATATTAGCGAATTTGCGCATTTAGGCGCCAAAATAACAAAAATGGCTAATGAAACAGGCAAAATACGCCGAAGAATACAGCTCACAGATAAAATATTTTATTCTGTTTTGATGATCTTAAAGACCAGCTGCATATGCAGGGGAACAAAGTTCCAAGTCTACAAATCTGTGATAAGACCTGTGTTATGTTATGGGTGTGAAACATGGACCCTAACCCAAGTATCCGCGAATATATTGAACGCCTTTGAGCGACGGGTCCTGAGGTGAATAATCGGAGCGAAACTAGACGGGGACCAATGGCGAATTCGATACAACTATGAGCTATATGAAATTTTTGACGAGCTGGAGGTCGCAACGAATGTAAGACTGCAGAAACTGCAATGGGCTGGCCACATGAATCGTATGGATGAACACTGGACACCCAAAAAGGTATTCGTTGGGAGAACTGAAGGGTGGAGACCAGTGGGGAAAGCGAGGAAACGCTGGTCTGACTCGGTCGACGAAAACAGCTCATCGCTGCTAAGATTTCAAAATCAAAGAATGCGGTCAATGGACCGAAACATTTAAATGCTATTTGCAGGAAGCGAAGGCCCGAGAGGCGCTGTAGTGCTACGAAGAAGAAAAAGAAAAGGTCGATAAGAGTGAGCGCGAATTGAAGGCAATATTGATTGATAGTGAAGTAAAAGATTTTCATGATATATTTGAAGACGGTTGAAACATAAATTGATAGTACAAGTGAAAAGTAAATTAAAATGCGATTTGTAAAATAGTGAAATTAATTATTGTGTATTGTTAAATTTCACGGAGACCCTCGACAACTAGCTGGCTCCCATCTTATCAGACACATCGTTAAAGACAAGCAACGAGCTCTGGATGGAAGTGGAAGCGGCTATTAAGACCGTGGCAGAACTGACGATCGTACATCAAACTCAGCGTAAGAGAAATTAATGGTTCGATGATGAGTGCCAGAATGCGTTAGACGAAAAGAATCAGGCATACAAAGATTGAATAGGTAGGAAAACTAGGACGAAGAGAGAATACTATGAAGATTTCAGAAAAGTAGTGAATAAGATAATTAGAACTAAGAAAAGCAAATACTATAACGACCAATTGAGAAATATAGATGTAAGTTTAGCGAGCAACAACACAAGACGATCATACAAAGTAGTGAAAAGGATGTACTGTGGTTATCAGCCCAAAACTACGCTCTGTCGTGATGACATCGGAAATATCATTGCTAATGAAACCAAAATTAAGGAAAGATGGGCATTATATTTCAAGAACCTCCTTAATCTTTGGCACAGCTCCACAATGTCGGAGCCTATAGATGTCGGTGAAGAGCTTTCATTGGCTCCACCAACTCTGGATGAAGTGTGTTTCGTCATCAAAGCCCAAAAGAATAATATAGCGCCGGGCTTCGATGATATACTAGTGGGGCTCATCAAAAACGGTATCAGCAGTTTTCATAAAGCTATTCACGAAATCATTCTGCTCACTTGGGAAGAAGAGAATATGCCAAAAGAGTAGAGCCAATCAATGATATTCCCTATGTACAAAAAAAGTGACACCCTACAGGGCGAAAATTATAGGGGAATAACACTACTTTGTACGGCATACAAAATATTTTCAAAGATCTTAGAAAATAAAATTGGATCATATGCCAACAATATTGTTGGGGAGTATCAGGGTGGTTTAGGGCAGGTAGATCGACAATAGACCAATTGTTGTCAAGCAGGTACTCGTACTTGAAAAATGCTTGGAATTCAAGATCGACGTACATCAAATTTTCGTTGACTTTAAGCAAGCAGACGACAGTATTGATCGTAACGTACTGTACCAAATAATGCTTGACTTTGGCATCCCCGCCAAAATAGTCCATCATAACAAAATGACAACGACGTCGACAACCTACCAAGTCCGCTCTAATAACCAACTCACTGATGTCTTTGACAAAAATATCGGACTAAAACAGGGAGATGGGCTGGCCCGATTGCTATTTAATTTGGTGAGGTACATTACTATACAAGTCGAGCCAAGTAGTAGCCTATGCGGACATCAATATTTTGTCACGATCATTAATAACTGCCAAAGAATTCTTCCTGAAACTTGATAGCGAAGCAAAACTAGTAGGGTTACAAATGAATGAAAATAAAACAAAGCTCATGTCGCAGTCGAGGAAAAATACCTCAAATACACAAAAATTACACTTAGTGAATAAAGTATCGAGAATGTTAGCAAATTTGTGTATGTACGTGCCAAAATAGCGAAGACGGGAAATGAAAGAGACGAAATACGCCGAAGAATACAGCTCGCAAATAAAATATTTTATTCTGTTTCGATGATCTTAAAGACCAGCTGCATATGCAGGGGAACAAAGCTCCAAGTAAACAAATCTGTGATATGACCTGTTTTATGTTATGGGTGTGAAACATGGACCCTAACCCAAGTATCCGCAAATATATTGAACGCCTTTGAGCGACTGGTCCTGAGGCGAATAATCGGAGCGAAACTAGACGGGGACCAATGGCGAATTCGATACAACTATGAGCTGTATGAAATTTTTGCCGAGCTGGAGGTCGCAACGATTGTAAGACTGCGGAAACTGCAATGGGCTGGCCACATGAATCGTATGGACGAACAACGGATACCCAAAAAGGTATTCGCTGGGAGAACTGAAGGGCGGAGATCAGTGGGGAAATCGAGGAAACGCTGGTCTGACTCGGTCGACGAAAACAGCTCATCGCTGCTCAGATTTCAAAATTGGAGGATGCGGTTAATGGACCGAAACAGTTGAACGCTATTTGCAGGAAGCGAAGGCCCGAGAGGTGCTGTAGTGCTACGAAGAAGAAAAAGAAAAGTTCGATAAGAGTGAGCGCGAATTGAAGGCAATATTGATTGATAGTGAAGTAAAAGATTTTCATAATATATTTGAAGACAGTTGAAGCATAAATTGATAGTACAAGTGAAAAGTGAATTAAAATAATTATTGTGCATTGTTAAATTTCACGGAGACCCTCGACAACTAGTTGGCTCGCATCTTATCAGACACATCGTTAAAGACAAGCAACGAGCTGTGAATGGAAGTGGAAGCGGCTATTAAGACCGTGGCAGAACTGACGATCGTACATCAAACTCAGCGTAAGAGAAATTAATGGTTTGATGATGAGTGCCAGAATGCGTTAGACGAAAAGAATCAGGCATACAAAGATTGGATAGGTAAGAAAACTAGGACGAAGAGAGAATACTATGAAGATTTCAGAAAAGTAGTGAATAAGATAATTAGAACTAAGAAAAGCAAATACTATAACGACCAATTGAGAAATATTGATGTAAATTCAGCGAGCAACAACATAAGACAAGCATACAAAGTAGTGAAAAGGCTGTAATGTGGCTATCAGCCCAAAACTACGCTCTGTCGTGATGACATCGGCAATATCATTGCTGATGAAACCAAAATTAAGGAAAGATGGGCATTATATTTCAAGAACCTCCTTATTCCTCGGCATAGCTCCAAAACATCGGAGCCTATAGATGTCGGTGAAGAGCTTCCATTGGCCCCACCAACTCTGGATGAAGTGTGTTCCGTCATCAAAGCCCAAAAGAATAATATAGCGCCAGGCATCGATGATATGCTAGTGGGGCTCATCAAAAACGGTGGCAGCAGTGTTCATAAAGCTGTTCACAAAATCATCCAGCACATTTGGGAAGAAGAGAATATGCCAAAAGAGTGGGGCCAATTAATTACATTCCCTATTTACAAAAAAAATTACAAGCTACAGGGCGAAAATTATAATAATATTTTCAAAGATCTTAGAAAATAAAATTGGATCATATGCCAACAGTATTGTTGGGGAGTATCAAGGTGGTCTTAGAGCAAGTAGATTGACAAATTGTTGTCAAGTAGGTACTCGTACTTGAAAAATGCTTGGAATTCAAGATAGACGTACACCAAATTTTCGTTGACTTTAAGCAAGCATACGGCAGTATTGATCGTAACGTACTGTACCAAATAATGCTTGGCTTTGGCATCCCGCCTAATTAGTCCGTCTTACCAAAATGACAACGACGTCGACAACCTACCAAGTCCACCCCAAAAGCGAACTCACTGATGTCTTTGACAAAAATATCGGACTAAAACAGGGAGATGGGCTGGCTCCATTGCTATTCAATTTGGCTCTGGAGTACGTCATAAAGAAGCTACCTGTCAATACACGAGGTACATTACTATACAAGTCAAGTGAAGTAGTAGCCTATGCGGACGACATCAACATTTTGTAACGATCATTAATAACTGCCAAAGAATTCTTCCTGAAACTTGATAGCGAAGCAAAGCTAGTAGGGCTACAAATCAATGAAAATAAAACAAAGCTCATGTCGCAGTCGAGGAAAAATATCTCAAATACACAAAATATCACACTTAGTGAATACAGTATCGAAAACGCACATTTGTGTATTTAGGCGCCAAAATAATGAAGACGGGTAATGAAAGAGACGCAATACGCCGAAGAATATAGCTCGCAAATAAAATATTTTATTCAGTTTTGACGGTCTTGAATAGCAGGTGCATACACCGGAAAACAAAGCTCCAAGCATACAAATCTGTGATAAGACGTGCTATGGGTGTGAAATATGGACTCTTACCCAAGCATCCGCAAATATATTGAATGCCTTTGAGAGACGGGTCTTAGGCGAATAATCGGAGCGAAGCTAGACGGGGACCAATGGCGAATTCGATACAACCATGAACTGTATGAAATTTTATCGAGAGGTAAACGTTATACAGATCCTTCTTCTACGAAAAATATGGAACATTGCCGCAAAAAAAGCTCGAGCTTCGAAGAAGTAGAAAAAGATGACGGATTATTTGAAAATATAAGCCTTTATTTAACGTAATGCCACGCGAAAAAGTTAAAGTACTGTATACCTAATTTATATATAGAATAGGCTATGTACTTCTGAATTTTTATTGAAGTATTATATTGGTAGGGTATTAGTAATAAAACTAATCAGTGCGACCCACTTGTACATGGTGTTATGTCCTTCACAAAGCATTGAAATTTAGTTACTCTAGACGTTTATAACCAAATTCCTATTATCCGTCTATTCGATTAACCAGCATAGTCCCGGTCCCGGGAGTGACGGTTAATAGAGGTTCAGAATGACGTACTAAAAAATTTCGAATGCCAAGGTTTGATATTATTTCTGGAGGAGATAATTCTATAAAAATTTTCTTGC
This sequence comes from Odontomyia ornata, assembly GCA_963969285.1. NCBI lineage: Eukaryota > Metazoa > Arthropoda > Insecta > Diptera > Stratiomyidae > Odontomyia > Odontomyia ornata. The sequence continues at coordinate 59,012,697 of OZ017741.1, read as the reverse complement.
ATTTCAAATAAATAATCGTGTAATTCCAAGTGAGTACAGAATTTATTAACGTTGAAAAATAGAAGTAACAAATTGAATGATTCTAGAACACCCATGCAGTGCTTTAACTAGGTCCTATCGTTAACAACATCCACCTAATCCTAGAGCATTGAAGCATTCCCCTAATTCAATAATTGCAAAAAAAAGAAGGAAAATCTCTGAACTCTGATTTTCCTTATTTGACCGTTATGCCAACATCAATCAAGTGAATTCAAACTTCATTGCCACTTAACAATGTCTCTCCTTAATACCCGTCATTCAAATCCTAGAAAAAGACGCGACATCTAAATTTTTCTCATGCAACACGAAAATCCATCGAAATGGAAAATCATTTTATTGATGTAATGATCCGGAAATTGAAAAACGTACTAGTACATAGTACGAGTACGTAGAATCAGTCCACCATTTTTCTATGTGTTAAGTTCTTTCGTATCCTCCTCTCTATGTCTCTCGTTTTTTTTTTCCTGAAACCGTTCTGTGTTGAATGCAAGCTCGGTCAAAGTCAAGTGAATCTATAAAGTCAAACACTCATCCGTATATACTCGTAAGTAGTACGAGTACTATGATTGCGGCAAAAATATCCTTTTTCCATTTGACTTATGCATGTTGCTACATTCCGATAACATGAAAACTACACCCTTTGCACGGGAACGAATGATTTTGCTGACTACAAACTTCCACTCCCAATCAAATTGTCTGAAGAGTGGAAACGGAAGAGTGACACAGAAAAGCGGGAGACTAGGAAATTCCCGAGATTCAGTGTAACCTTTAAAACTGCTTGAGTTGCGCTTATTAAAATAAGACGAACGGAAGGAGAACGGAGTAGTCTAAAAATACTCCAGGAATCAACGAGCAAGGAAGCCATCTGGCTGAAGAACGGTTCACTTTAATATTTAATCATTACAAAAGCAATGGCAGGAGGGCTAGTGGCGAAATAGAGAGAAAACCGAAGAAGAGATGCAACGAAAGTCTGGGTAGAGTACATAGCAGGTGCAACTAAATTTATTAAATTGACTCCTATCAGAATTAGGAGGAGCTGAACGTTGATAGGGCTTTAATTAAATTGACAAGGCGAATCTAATTAAGGAGCAAGGATGGAAATCGACGTTTGAATGGATGTCTTTTGTATGGTTGTCTTTTACGTAAAATGCAGAGAAGACTTATCTCGTCTCGTCCGTTTAAATATTCATACATAAATGACTACCAACAACCAATGCCGTTCCGTAAATTTTTCATCATTTCTTTGATAAAAAAAGCTCACCTTAAAAATAAAGTTTGAGGATTAAGGATAAATATATTCAGATAATTCGTTCCACGAGTTTACATTACTCTCGGCCGTCATGCAGATTTTTTCACGTATTGAAACATCAATCAAAAAATGAAAGCGGGAGAAGATGAAAAGTAAATGCACGATTTATCCTCGAATTCATTGTACACATTTCTGGGTCGGGCTTGTGAATTTCATCTCGTTGTTGGGATCCATCTGAAAATCCATAAAAGATGGTAAATTTGAATGAATCCGAAGACTACCAACATTCAGATTCTTTCAATTTCTCACGTTCCCCAACTAAACTACTTGCCACAGTTTTTGTCGGCTTCTCGCTGATTGTTTCACTTTTCCTTGTTTTATAGCATTCTTCAATGTCGTCAAGGATAGTATAGTATCCTTCCTCGTAGGGGCGCGTTGTTTTAAGGTGGATTCGGGTCCTATAAAAAAATAAATCACTTCAAAGATATATAGATACATAACCCGTTTAAAAAATGCTCCCAAGCAAGCGGAACCAATGTATGTATGTACATAGGTCTGCAGCAGCGGAGATAGCAGGCGTTCGGTTATGGTTAAGGATTGCCTGTGAAGACAGCGAAAATTGAGTCGGAAATTTATAGAAAAGTGTTGAGTAATAAAAAAGGATTTATTCGTGGCTGTGACATGATTGATGAGCTATCTCAACATTTTGTTACCACCTTCAGAAAGCTCTTGTCGATGACTTTACCAACGGGGGATCCCCTAAAGCTAGCGTCGGCAACCATTCATGTCAAGGTCGGTTAATCGAGCGAAAAGGGATATTCTAACTGATAATGTTGAAACGGGTGAAAATTCTATATTTTATTGCACATCATCAACTACCAAGCGCTGGTAAGCGTCTGTTATGTGTCGTTATTTTCGAGCTGTTAACTTTTAAGAGCATTTGCCAAGTGTTTGTTGTATCGAAACGAAATAATGGGTACTCAGAGGATCGAATGGTTGGATTCAACTTTGTATAATTGGATCGAAGGCAGATTGCTACAATGTTTTTGTAATGTTTTGAACGTTGGCGGACGGTAGGTGATTATAGCGTGAAGTTAGGAAAGCGTTGCGAATTGGGCACAAGAGAAAAAGAAAAAGCATATTCGGATTCAGAGAGAAGATATAAACATAATTTACTTCGTACAATAAATCAACCTTAAGAAATATTGAAATAATAGGCACATATTAATCTATTGAACTTTTCGGATTTATTGAAGCAAATTCAAACAATAACAAAATAAAGAGCATCGACGATTGCTTATCCATGCATTGGTTTCTGTCCTTATTGTTGATGTTTTTGCCGTGGGAGTGGTAGAAACATAGACAAAGAGCATAGATAAAGCTGAAGCAATATGCAACGTTCGCTTAGTTGTAAAAAAGTTCAAACACATATATGTAAATATACTCTTGTTATGGGACTCTTTGAATAATCACACAAACATAAGTCCTTTTTCACTTTTCTATTTTATTCAACAATTTTCGCACACTTAAATCGAACAATGGTTACATCTTATACACTTGCGAATCTTTACAAAAAATCACTTTGGTAACTTTACAGCAGTGGCAGTTGAAGGCGTGGGCGGCCTCGCACTATAGGGGCCTCTCGCTTGGCTTGCCTCAATATAAGTTTGAAAAGTGTTGATACCAGTGAAAGCTGCAAATGATTTTACTCAAAGCTAAAAACAATTAAACCATTCGAATTACTAGCATTTGGCGTTTTTTTTTGTGGTAGGGAGGTGAAGGCATTTACGCCCGCCGAGTCTGGCAGTGTGGGACTCCCATGGAGGATACCCTTGGACTACCCACTAAACACCTCCCCTGTCAATCTGAGAACCTAGCCTGGAACCGTTTGACACATTACTTCGGGCCAGGTCTCGTTTTGTTACGCCGTGGGGCGCCTTCAAGCTGGGGAGTCCCTTTCCTAGCGGGAGGGGAGAGGGGAAGAGGAAATGCCAGAAGAGCGATCCCCCAGCCCCAGCACCTCCGGCTGCTGCGAGTCCCTTTTATCTTTTAGGACTGCCCGAGCATAATGTGCCACCTGGTTCCATTTGTCAACCGATTCGAGCATCACCGCAACTATATTATCCGGGGTGAGCTCTCCCGTCTCCCTGTAGAGTTCCCTTCGCAGCTTGGCCCATTTGGTACACGCAAAAAATGTGTGACAGGCATTGTCCTCCTCTCCTGGGCAAAACCGACAATCGGGAGACCGTGACTTACCGATCTTGTGCAGGTAAGACTGAAAACACCCGTGCCCGCTCAAAAGCTGGGTCAGATAGAAGTCAGTCTCACCATGCCTTCGATTTAGCCACGGTCTCACATCCGGGATGAGGCACGCAGTCCACCTTCCCTTCGTGCAATTCCTCCAAGACGGCTGCCAATCGTTGAGCGAGCGTTGTCTCTCCTCGCGGATAACCATCTCTCTCGCATCCTCGTTTCGGCGCAAGTGAATAGCGCGGCGCTCTCTAGCAAGGACGGCGACAGGTATCACGCCTGCAATCACTCTCACCGCCGAGTCGGAGACTGTTGGATACAAAGATGCAATTCTCAGTGCTCCTCTTCTCTGTACCTGTGCCAATCGTTTTCAGTATACCTCCTTGCTGAGAGCGTCGCCCCATACCTCTGCTCCGTACAGCACTGACCCTACAGCACTCATCAAGAGGCGTCTTCTTGATGGGCTGGGTCCCCCTACGTTGGCCATAAGTCGACTCAGGGCCGATATTCCCGAAGCAGCCTTCTCAGCCGTTGCCCTGATTTGCTCAGAGAAACTCATCTTCGAGTCGATCAGTAGCCCCAGGTACTTCACCGCTGGCTTCGCTTCGATTTGTATATCCCCAATACTGATCATCCTTACTCTAGGGATTCTCTTTTTTGTCAAGATGACCACTTCGGTTTTCTCCAGTGCTAAACTGAGCCCGCGAGCAGTCATCCAGTCCCTCACTCGGCGCATTAGCATACCTAGCCTAAGTTGCGCTTGTTCAACGGTGCGTCCGGCGACCAGAGCCGCAACATCATCCGCATAGCCGACCAAGCGCGACTCATCTGGCATCTCAAGTCTCAGTAGCCCGTCGTAAGACACGTTCCATAGGTCCGGACCAAGGATAGATCCCTGGGCAACACCCGATGTAATTTCCATCCTTCGTTGGCCCTGTGTCGTGTCGAAGAGCAGGCTTCGGTCCTTTAGGTAGTTCCTCAAAAGCCGCATTAGATATTCTGGAACTTGAAAAGAGTTTTCCAGCGTGTCCAGAATATCCACCCATCTAGCGGAGTTGAAGGCATTCCTGACGTCGAATGTCACCAACAGGACGATCCGTCGTTTGGTGCGACTATATGCCTCTGCCTTTTGGACCGCGTTCACCACCTCTGCAATCGCATCAATGGTAGAACGTCCTGCTCTAAAGCCGTACTGCCGAGGAGATAGGTCCCCAGCAGCATGAATCGCGTCAGTGAGTCTTCCCTTGATGAGTTTCTCTAGCACTTTCCCAGCCGTGTCTAGCATGCATAATGGGCGGTATGCAGACGGCGATTCTTCCCCTTGCTGACCAGCACGAGCCTCGCCACCTTCCATCGTACCGGGAAAACCCCGTCCCGTAGGCAAGCGTTGAATGTGCTGAGCAGCAAGTCAGGACAATGGTGATAGACGAGCTGCAAAACCTCAGCTGGAACACCATCTGGACCTGGAGCCTTCCTCGCTTTCAGGGAGAGGACTGCCTCCTCCAGTTCCAGCTGTGTAAAGAGTGGGCACTCGACCGCTGTTTCACCACGGACAGCGTCAAAACGGACGGGATGGTCCCCGCACTATCGCGTCCATCTTTTCCGCGTCATGTATACAAGGCTTCCGTAGGGCACCAAGTTTCTCCATGGCCAGCTTGTAGCCAAGGCCCCACGGATCCCTATTTACATCGTCCACGAGGTCTTGCCAGCATCGGGCCTTGCTCTTGTTAATAAGCCTGCGAAGATATTTTCTGCCGGACCTGTATGCTGCTAGCCTAGTGTCTGCCTCCTCCCGTGTTCGCGCCCGCTGGGCCTCTCGCCGAAGTTTGTGACACTGGCTTCTTTGTTCGGCGATCTCGTTTGACCATCACTATACTGGAGGCTTACCGTGTCGGGGTCTCCGACGGGGCATGGAAGACTCGCAAGCAGCTATGATGGTACTCATAGTTGAGTTCACCAAGTCCTTGGCTGTAGGCCCTCCACTCCCTGGCGGAGCTCCCAGCAACGTTGTGCCTGCCGTAAGCGCGTCAGCGAACCTCTCAACGTCCATCCTCCCAGTCCTCCATCCGAAGATTGAAGTTTGGGCATATGCACGCAGAGTGGCACTGTCGTGAATCTCAACCGCTATATACTGGTGATCACTAGCCGAGTAGTCCTCTAGTACTCGCCAGTTGTGTACACTAGGTACCAGGGACTCCGAAGCGAGTGTCACATCGGGTATGGTTCCTAAGCAACCCCAGCGGCGGAAAGTAGGGGTGTTACCAGTATTTAGGAAAAAAAGCGCTGTTCTGGCCGCCATGTCCAAGATTTGCTTTCCCCTTGGGTCGGATTGTGGCATACCCTATTCAATGGCTCTAGCGTTGAAGTCTCCCCCGACCAGCATGTGGCCCTCTGTGTTCGAAACAGCGTCCTCCAGGGCATCGAGTTTGGTTCGAAAAGATCGCATTGCCTCGTTAGGCGTCAGATAAACACTGAAATATGTTATCCCTGAACACCATACCCACACAAAACCATCCCCGCGTCCATGGCCCTGCACCTGAAGGCGGGCGCTGTCTCGAACCCAGATGGCCGAGATACCAGATTTGTCAGGGTACCACGCTTGCGAGTCCTTGTTATGATGTTGCTCGCTCAGCAACAGGAGGTCAGCTTTCTTATCCCTCGCAAACTGCTCAAGTAGGTCCTGGGCGTTTGTGCTTCGGTGCAAATTGACCTGCAGGATACGGATCATTTGAGTATCGATTTGGCTTTAGTTAGGGCCCCCTTGAAAACCCAGCACCTCCCTGTCCCCGGCTCATGTTTGAGGTCGCCGGGTGCTAGCTTAGCATCCTTGCAAAGAATGCATTTTGCCTCGTTCGTGCACTCCTTCCTTTTGTGCCCATTTCACCACATTTGTAGCACAGAGATCTCCTGCCAGGTCCCCTACAGCCATACGTGGTGTGTCCGTATTCGAAGCATCTGAAGCAGCGGATAGGGATCGCTCTTCTCCGTATCCTGCAGATCACCCAACCTATCTTAATTTTGCCCTTCGCCAGGATTTGCTGGGCGTCTTTATCAGCTAGTTCGACAATAGCCATGCGTTGCCCCCTTGTGTTTTCACGTGTCAATCTTGCCTTGACTTCACTTAAGCTGGAGAACTCCCTCCTAATGGCATCCTCTACTTCAGCTTTGTCCGTGACGCAGTCGAGGTCCCTGATTTCCAGGGTGGCCATTGGTTCGAGCGAGGCAACCGTTTCCGCATCCCCAAGAACCTTTTGAACCGCGTCACGGAATTCATCTTTGTTTGTGGCCTCTGGCCCGAATCCCACCAGCAGGCCACCGGTCCGGGTTGGTCGAACTGCTTTGATGGCAGTTTTGGTGTCGTCTGGCTTGACCGCTCCTTTAATTTCACGGAGGACATCTGCGTAGGTTCGGCCCTTAGTGGGTTTAATAAGCAGTGCCTCTCGCAAAGGTTTGCGCCGCGGTTCGCTTTTTGTTTTCTGCGGTATATCGGGGGGTTCTTTGTTCTTTTCGTGGTTGAGCTCTTTGTCTGTTTTTTCTAGGGGCAGCTTTTTGGCCGCTTTTTTCGCTGCCTTGTTTCGCACCACATGAAACTCCTCGCCTGGAGTGACAACTTCGTTTATGGTCTCGTCCTTCCTCCTTTTCTCAGGGTCGCCTTCAATTGGGCTACCGGCCATTCTTTTGCTGCTGCTAGGACCCACTGATGCCTCGAGGGGGAGTGTGTATTTTTGGTGCTTTTCGGTTGCAAGCCACCTCCGCCTGTAGTGCGTTATGCGGCCAAAAAGCTCCTCCAGTTCAAGAATGCCATTCCTGACACTCTTGCCTATGTTTTTCTGCACTTCGCAGGCAGCCCTCAGTTGTTTAACGATAGTCCCTGCTTTCCGAGTAAGCCGCTCCTCTTCAGCGCGGTTAAGGGCGATTGTGTTATTTGGCGCCACCTCTTGGGAGAGGCCCCCGTTTCCTAGCCCTTTTGCTTCTATCGCTTGGGTGACGTTTGAAGTGGCGTCGGCCAACGGCAAAACTTCTCCCTCCCCCAGTCTTACACTGGCCTCTGTTGGTGTCGCAGCTTGATCCGGATTGTGTACGTCTTGCACTGGACGCTCCGGGGTGCGCATAGTCCTTCTACTGCGCCCAAAGGCCGCAATGATGCCAGGTTCCACAACACACTCTGCCTTCTTTCGTTCGTTAGTCCGTCTGTGGTCTGTCTCCGATGATTTAAACTGTGATGTTGACTTTGACAGTGTTTCTGGGGTTTGCTGCCTCCCCCCGCAATCGGTGACTTGTTTTATCGGTGTTCTTGCCAACAGCGGTTTTTGCCTGAAAGGGTTCTCCGTGCTAGCGTCCTGTTTGCTTGTAGTTATATCTGTTACAGAAGCCAAGCTCACCACTTCTATAACATTGCAGTCGCTGGATGACGACGGCCGGGAGCCTACTCACTCACTACCCTCTGCCGCCGGTACTGGGGATCCGACCCCCTGCACCGTAATTTGGTTCCCCTTGTGGACCTGCATGATTTGGTTTTCTGTCTGGGTTTCCGTTCCCATAGCATTTTACCTACTGCCAGGATATATGGATAATTGATGACGCCATATATTTCGTCATGTCACAGTGAAGATCATTGACACTCAGGTATTTGTCCTGAGACTCTCCCTTCACTGCCGACCATTGTCCGCGGCTGCTTATTGGTTATTCGCAGCGAACCTTTCGAGAAAGGTCTTCCCCTATCCGCAACCCTGGGGACGCGTTTGGTTCCCCGGTCTGAGGGCACTATCGATAAATCGATAACCAAAAGGCGTGGGCGGCCTCGCACTATAGGGGCCTCTCGCTTGGCTTGCCTCAATATAAGTTTGAAAATTGTTGATACCAGTGAAAGCTGCAAATGATTTTACTCAAAGCTAAAAACAATAAAACCATTCGAATTGCTAGCATTTGGCGTTACGCATCAGCTCAAAGTCCATAATATAGTATACTGTAATAGCGACCGTGATCGACTCAACTCCAGTAAGGTATTTAGTATGGATGAGACTATCGGCGGCGATCATATTGGCTTATAGCATTCTTTCACAACCGCCCTCAATGTTGTCTCTTACATCAAAATTGCACGCCGTGTGATATTTATAAGAATTGTTAATTGCAGAACGGGGACATCTCCATTTTTTGACAAATTGATATTTTTGCATATTCTTCATCTAGAAGACTAAATACATCAAATACGGGAGATGCCACATTTCTGTGGTAAAGTACATCTGGTTATATGATTGTGGTCCGTTACAATTTTTTGCTTTGTGCTCAGTATTATTTGAAGTGCTTTAAAGTGAATTCCAGTAAAAGTAAGTGGAAATACCCAAAAAGCGGAAAAAGGAGTTGTTAGCAGCAGTAGTTATAGGAGAAATGTGATCAAGAAGGTGAAACTTAGAGGAAAGGAACATTTAAATTATGCTGGGAATGTTATTCCTGCAAGAGAAATTGCTGGCGATGAATGGTAAAATATTTATTTTTGTCTGTATTGTTGAGTACGTAATTTGTGCGTTGGTTTTAGTTGGAACAGGTTTTAGTCAAGATGAGAAACAAAGCATGCTTGATTTATTCTGCAATTTTGAAAGCAAGGACAAGCAAGATTTGCATTTGCAAAGGCTGTTGCAATTGAGTCCCGTTTCACGAAAACGGGACAATAGGGATGTTGATACCAGTAAACCAAAGACGATAATTGTCAAGTACTTTCTACTTAACGGAACCAGTAGAATACAAACATGCAAGAAAGCATTTTTGTATATTTACGGTATATCTTACTTGAAAAATCAAAAAAGTTTACGAGATATGCGTGGCAAAAATATTAGTGGGAATGCGATAAAAGGTGATACTATTGCAAATATCCGTGATCACATTGAATCCTATCCTGTGAAAACATCGCATTATACGAATCAAGAAATTCGTTACCTGGATTGCAATTTCTCAGTAAAAGGCTGTTACACCCCCAGATATTTCTCGGGAGCCACTATTGCACCCAAAAGAAAATAGGGTGCTCCGGCGGGGCTTATGGACCCGGTTCACCTCGTCCGAAGACGGGCGTTGGGCACCACTCGCTTGTCCACCAAGGCCCCAATGAGCCGCCAAGCGAGAATACGGCTTGCCGGTTTCTTATTCTCACACCGCGAACAAACCAACTTCACTACTCCACTTTCTTAGGACTCCCTAGCGGTCGAACGAAAGCTAATTGCCACACTATGCACCTCGTAACACACTTTCCTCGGGACCTTCTAAATACGGAACAAACACTATTTTTCGCCTTAGCAGGCTCTCCTGCGTTTCCCTAGATTTATAAGGAAACCCTCTTCACTCGCCCTTTTCTTTCCTTTATTCCGTTTACGGGATGTGCAAAAATACTACCCGTCGAATTTTCCACCCTATGTATGACACCCCCGAACACTGACACTAAACTTCCGACTTGTTATCTATAACTATAATCCACACCCGAACACTGTCACTAACTTCCGATATTCCTATCTTTTTACGCGATTTACCACTCAAGCCGCACCCGTCACAACCTGAAACCTGCCTTCAAACAATTTCTTTAAATAAAATTTACCTTTTCTTCTCCCTGGAATTTTAAGTTTAATGACACGGCTTAAATTTCTAATATACAAAGTCATTAATTAATTAAGTTGCGCAAAATCTCCAACTAATTCAAAATGTCTATATTAATTATACCAAAGAAGGAGTTATTTTCAAGAATGAAAACTTACGAACTACGCGTATCTAAAGGGGCCCCTTCTCTGCTGCCTCCGTTGTCGTTCATCCACTTACGTCGCCACTTGTTGCACACAATCCTGCCTCATCGCTTTATTCCGTCCATGTTCAATCGCCACTGGTTGAATAAACTTCCACCTCGTCTTTTTTCCACGTCTTCTGTACGTCACCACTTGTTATCACCGCTTCTTAACAATCCGCCAACATTCGTCGCTTCGCTGTTTAATTTACTCCGCCAAACTCAAAAAGAAAAAAGAGGAGGTGGGTCATTTGTCGCGCGCTTTTATAATCTCTTCCTAACGGCCAGTGTCCCGCTCTCCGACCGAGTTCCTTTGTCTTGGCTCAGCCACCTCTTCGGAGTGGTTCTTCTTATTCCTTCAGTCACTCTGGTGACGGTCACTTCAATTACGGCTGAATCGGCTGAACATCTTCTTTGACAGTTTGTACTGTCAGATCAGATTGTAAATAAAAGTGAAAAGGATTATCTTGCAAACAGAACCGAAATGTTAAATATCATCCGCGTTAATTAAGTGAAATCGTTCGTCGTCATTAAAGTGTCGTGCGTTGTGTGGGTCCTTCTCAGGTCGGCATTGCCGCGAATGGTGTTTCCTCCCCAGAAGGTTGCAAGTGAATTTTCTCGGTAAGTGTTATGAAAGACCGCAACAATTCGATTGATTTAGGTTCTCCGAGTCATCTTCCATGAAATGACAATGTAGAATGTAATCAGTGGAAATACATGGCGGAAGGCGATATCAGAGCGCGTAGAATCTTACGATTGCATGCGCAATTGGTTCTGATGATTGTTTGCATCATTGACACTTTTGACCGGTGCCAATTCAATGTCTTTTGCATCATGGCCTCACACATTTCCTAGGAATTTCGTGAACCGTGAATAATCTCGCGCACGGAAGGTTGTTATTTTTGGCCAAGCGTGGTAAATCTCGCGTCGATTTCCCATAATTTCACCTAATGTTTACCATTATGCTACACGGTTGTTGAGTGGGTTAGGAGGTGTCCTAGCCCGTTTTTTTTTGTAGCAGGCACGTAGAAGCTTTGTCGCTTTTCGTGTTCTCCTCTGACAGAGTTGTTCGATATTGTGTAACTTGAAAGTTCGGATTTTGACTTGATTTTGGCTGCAGGTAATCCTTTGTCATGATACCCAATATTGAAGTCGATCAGTGCATTTCCACAACTCGTCTCGTTAGGGTGCTGCCAGTTTTTAAACAGCGTTGAACCTTCTCGTAGAGCTGCGACATCGCCGAAGCAATATCGATATTTGCAAATATCGATGTTTAAATTAGCATACATCGATGTCGATAAAAACATCGAAGAAAAACATCGATGTTTTTAAACATCGATGTCGATATTTTCAAGTTTTCTGCAATGAAAACAAGATCGAACTAATTATCGACGATTATCTTTTGTTCTCTCATAAAATAAAAGAATTATAAATTTAATTTCTCAACTTGTATATTTAACTTTCTTTTCCAATAATACAGAACATGTTTATAAGTAAACTTAATATGCATTTAACACATAGATAGATTATTATTTTGTTAACTAGATAATATCTTGAGATATCTGATAAAATTTAAGAATTTCAAATTTAGTTCAATATATTTATCTTTAATTTGTGTATTCTGCATTCAAAACGCTATTTGTTTTTTATGCGACAGATGGGTATTTCGGCATTAAGTGTAAGCTTAAAAAGAATATAATTGAATTCGAATCCGATAGCGATGCATATGGGAAAATACATTTACTCCCAAAATATATATCTGTCGAATAAAATAGAGTTTTGAATGGAGAATATACAAATTAAGGATAGCTTGGAAGCGCTAAACATGGGAAAATACACACAGTATATTTAGTTCCTCTTCAATATACGCTTGATTGCAAAACAAGCTTACAAGTCAATTTAATATGCATCTACTACAATGACATACAATTATTTTATAACTCGACAATGTCATTGTTTGAAGAGCCGACAAATATATTTAGACAATTATTAATTTTTGCATCAAACTATGGCGCACTTTTTGTGAAAAAATAAATAAGCATATATGTATCTAATCCCGAGAAAATGCTACAATGGTCTAGCAACAATAATACTGCTGAAATATTTCACCTTTTACAATGAGTTCGTTTATTCGGGAAATAAAATCGGATACAAATCGTAGCACTACAAACATAAATTACTTTAAAATTAAAACTCACAAGTTTTGTGGATGTACGGACTTTGCGAACTGTAGAAAACTCTACCAACACACGCGGCCAAATTCATTACTGTTAGCATTCTAAACGAAAACTTTTGTCGAACCGAAGACAAATGTATACTAAACAAAGACTGTCGTCGAAACGAAATTGCTATGCTATGGTAATTAGTTGGGTTGGTAACGAAGAAAAAACGTGTTTTAACCGGTTCAATCCAATCCAAGCTTCAAGCCAACGGCCAAACGCACACCAACACAAAAACATTATGTTGACCGTCGACGTCAGTCGAGCAAATTCTATTTTTGGAAGTTGGCATAAACATCGAGCCGATATATCGTGTAGAAATATCGATGTAGGATAAAACATCGGAAGTCTAACATCGATGTAAAAAAATCGATATTTTTACTAAAACATCGATATTCCAAAAATATCGATATCGATGTCGCAGCACTACCTTCTCGTTCAGGATGTGAATGTTGATGGCCAGTGGTTCTTGGCATTCTTTCTGGACCTGAAGTTGCATATACTTTCGCCGCAACCTGCCTATCTCCAAATATGGGTTGCATTTATTTATTTTTCTCATTCTTTAAAACTCAAAACTACAAGAATTCGTACTTAACTTACAGCTGCGAGTACAATTAGGAGTGTCAATCAAAACCCTAATCAAGTGCGGCTTAGGCTTGCTTAATTTAACGAGTCACGCGAATGCTATGATAGTGTTCAGGGTGAGGTAATGTTGATGCCCCTCTACTTTATCCGTAACAAAGCATGTACGAAATGTTTAAACAGAAATATCTAGATAATATAATTTCTTACAAATTTTTTGATCTTACTTTAAAGACAATTATGGCCCAATATTTGGTAGGCCGGTAAAAGATGCAGATAGCACTTGCAAAGAGCTCAATGCTCTAATTAAGAGTGTAATCTTGAAAGAAAATCGCTGAGCTTATGGTGTACAAGAGACGAAGCAGAAAGTTTTATGCATCACTTGATTTGGTAAAAAAAGTTTTTGAAGAAAATGATGATAATTTAGGGATTTGCATTGATTACGAGTATATGGCCAATGTTTCATTACCGTTAATTCTTGTGCAGGATCTTTATTATTTTCGACAGCTCACCATTTGTACTTTTGGAATACATGACTTGAAGTCCAAAAAAATGACTTGTTACGTCTTTCACGAGGGAGAAGCAGATAAAGGAGCAGATGAAGTGTGTTCGTTTCTTAAATCTTAAATCTTATTTCTTATCTAGACCAAAAACACCTTCAGAAGTATAAAAAAACTCCATATTTTCTACGACAACTGCTGTGGGCAAAACAAAAACAATACAATGATCCGCTTCTTCATGAGTTTGGTGGAGCGCAAAAGATTTGAAGAAATAGAAATAAACTTCCCTATGAGAGGACATTCATTTATTCCCTGCGGCCGCGACTTTGGTCTAATCAAACGATAACTCAACAAAACGGAAAGATTTTACACCATCCAGGAGTATATCGAAATAATCTCCGAAGCATCCAAAAAGAAGCAAAAATTCTCAATTGTTCGGGTTTCTACGGATTTGATTGTTGATTATAAAAACTGGTGGTCGAAATTTTACAAAAAAAACCTGCCTAAGCAACAAAAGTTATGGTAAAAATGCGCCACGCACAGCGAAAAAAATGTTTGCTATTAGCTCCTTTATCACGAGCATTTCTTGCGCTAATGAAGTAGTATGCAAGGAATTCATAAACTGCCCTATAACTGACACTTATCGACTGAGAAATACGGTGAAAGAAGTTACTTATTGCACCACAAAACGTTGTGCCGGAAAACTTCCTATTAGTAAGAAAAAAATGACCGGCATATTCAATAATATAAAATTTATTCCGGAGGGAAATTTTGAATTTTGGCGAGAAATTACAACGTGGCCAACGGATGAAAAGAAATGCGACGTAAAATAGGTTCCTTTATTTATATCAGCAATTTTTTTTGTGAAAAATAAGGATTTAAATAAAAGAAAGCCAAAACTATAACTTTTTGTTTTCGTTTACTGCAGAAAGGTGGTATGTCCATGGTTAAAATTAGACATTTAAGTGAAGATAAGAAACAAAGACAATAATTATATCTCGTTAACTTATAAAAGGTTTCTTAGTAAATACATAGAAAAAAGTAGGGTTACCACAGATTTCATTGAAAAAGATATGAAGTTTTTTTCATTTCCTGAACATTTAAAAAAATGTGACTTGTCGCCTTTCTCCAGTTACGCATTCAATTCTAGTGTAACTTATAATTAAACTGTTTTTAATGGGTTCGTTGACACTTTCATAGAATGCCAGCATGATGGCATTTACTAACATGTGCATATCTCACTAAATGTTTGAGCTGGGATATTTGCATAATGGGCAAGCACACCATTCCAATAATCAATATCAAACTTAAAACGATATAAAAAATGAGTTTTCTTTACTATGGAAACACGTTTTTATCTTCATAGGCTACGCAATTTTTAAGCAATGCATCATGCACAAAGTTTTCTGTTATACTATACACATAATGAACCCACCATCATAAGTTGAAGTGTATCCAGTCAACACTTAACAACGGACTACAGAAACCGGTTCATGTGGGAGATAGATAATGCGCCATCTAATTTGATCCAAAGACCATGGTAAATGTCCCAAAACAGGTTTGAATTGGCTATAAGGTTACTTCCAATCCCCAATCCCCTCCCCGTTGCTTCTGAGAAAGAATCGTAAGTATTTATTCGTGAGTGAGGCCAAAAGCTATATGCGCTGATGAACATGACCACGGCAATCAAGGGAACAAAGCAGAGTACTGTAAGTATTTCTATTATTTTATTGTGAGTGAGAATGAGTTATATTGTGCTGAAGGTTTGAAAATAATAACTAGTAAATTAATATCCATAAACTAACTAGAGACATGTGTAGTGACTGTATGTTTGTACGGAAAAAGAAAATTATTATTGTTAAGACGTTCAATATACGTTAAGCGACGTTCGTCATGTCACGCCCAGGTCCCAAGAGAGATAGAGATATCGGGGAAAAATGGGAATCTGGGTCCGCAAAAAGGCAAAAGAAAGGTAAAAGGGTCTTAACAGATCGGGCTTTATGTTCAGGATTGATGAATTACTTCTACATCTGTATGTAGCTGGTTCTCAAGATTGTCAAAACTGAATAAAATATTTTACTTGCGAGCTGTATTCTTCGGCGTATTTCGTCTCTCTCATTGCCCGTTTTCATTATTTTGGCGCCTAAATACACAAATTTGCTAACGTTTTCGATACTGTACAGGTATTCGCCAAGTGTGATATTTTGTGTATTTGAGGTATTTTTCCTCGACTGCGTCATGAGCTCTATTTTAATCCCATTGATTTGTAGCCCTAATAGTTTTGCTTCGCTGTTGGTTTTCAGGAAAAGTTCTTTGGCAGTTGTTAATGACCGTGACAAAATCTTGACGTCGTCCCTATAGGCCTCAACTTGCATAGTAATGTACCTCGCGTACCGACAGGTAGCTTCCTTATGAAATACTCCAGAGCCAAATTGAATAGCGATGGGGCCAGCCCATCTCCCTGCTTTAGTCCAATATTTGTGTCAACGGCATCGGTTAGTTGGTTATTGATGCAGACTTGGGAGGTCGTTGACGTCATTGAAATTTTGGTAAGGCGGACTAATTTGGCTGAGATGCCAAAGCGAAGTATTATCTGGTACAGTTCGTTACGATCAATACTGTCGTATGCTTGCTTGAAGTCAACGAAAATTTGGTGTGCGTCTATGTTGAGCTCCCAGCATTTTTCAAGCACCTGCTTGCCAGTGAAAAATTGGTCTATCTTCGATCTACCTGCTCTAGTACCACCTTGATACTCTGCAATAATAATGTTGGTGTATGATTCGATTTTTTTTCTTTTCTTAATCCTAATTATCTTATTCGCTACTTTTCTGAGATTTTCATAGTGTTCTCTCTTTATCCTGGTTTTCTTACCCACGTATTCTTTGTACGCCTGATTCTTTTTATAAAACGCACCTTTCACTTCCATCCAGAGCTCGTTGCTCGTCTTTAACGATGCATCTGATAAGATGGGTTGTCGAGGGTCGCCATGAAATTTTTGGCCACATTTTGGAGCCGTTAAATGTCAAATTTTTGTAGCAGGCTGGTCTTCGCTGAATATGCTTTGGACATACGACATCGATAGGCTAATTCAGTTGGTCAGTTAACGATGATGAAAGCGACATGATCAAAGAGACGTTATCCAAGACTGTGGTTGTTTCCTCTAATCGATTCTCAACTTCATGATATTGTTCAAATTCGTCCAATGCAGCCATCAAATATTAGCGATGATGGTTGTCATAAAGATGATGATCTTAGTTATTTTTCTCATTTTTTTTAAGAAGACTCAGTAATGGTGAAACTCTTCACAGCTGGCTGGTTTATTCTAGTTATCAAAACAAAGCACACTGTTTTCCATCTAAACTTTTTAGCAATTCTCAAACTCAGATGGTTCAGGGAGGATATTGTGACTGGAAACACAACAAATATTTTACAAAAATACGAGAATACCAGAGAACATATTTCATTTGTTTCAATGGCTAACATTTAAGAAGCGAATTAAGCATTGGAAAACAATGGATAAAGAAGATGAAAGGGGCTCATTCATGAATCTCAAAAACATTGGTGCAATTTATATGAAAGATTAATTGACATCATTAACATCTTAGCCACACAAAATCTGACATTCAGTGTGTATAGAGAATCTCTTAAAATAGACTGTAGTGAAAATTTCGGCAACTTTATAGACTTATTCAAATTGCTTTCTAAAGAAGATTCCGTGCTTCGAGAACACATGAAACGTATTAATGACCACAAACTTGAAACACATTATCTAAGTCACTATATTCAAAAAGAGTTGATAAGACTAATGGCGAAAAGAATGACCGGAGAAGTGATTCGAAGGGTTTAAGAGGCGAAATGTTCTATTTTGCTTGACTGCACAAGAGACTATGTCGAGTTGAACAAATGTCTCCCGTATTACGATTTCGCAACATAGCAACTGGTAAATATAAAAGGTTTTTCAATAAGAGGTGTTATTTTGAATAGCCCGCTATATCGGCAGATGTCACTTTTGAAGCTGTCATTTTTTGACATTTGACAAGTAAAAACTACGCCATCAATGAAAATGGAACAATATACGCTTCAGCAATGCATTGAAATTATTAAAATTCACTATAAAAATGGTGAAAATTTGGCAGAGACGGTTCGTAAAACTTGAACAATTTTGGGTCGTCGTGAAGCACCATGTCGGACCGCAATACAGAAATTGGTAGAAAAATTCGAGCTATTGGGACAACTTAGTGATGTGAAGAATAAAAACCGCGCACGCTACTCAAGAACAGCCGAGAATATTGCTGCCGTAGCCGAAAGTGTTGAAGAAAACCCAGGTTTGTCCATTCCTCATCGTTCTTTGGAATTAGGCACTCCACAAACGTCATTACACCGTATTTTGCATAAAGATTTGGATCTTAAGGGTTATAAAGTTCAGTTAACACAAGAACTTAAGCCAATCGATCATCAAGAACGCCGTGTCTTTGCTGATTGGGTCCTTGAAATGCATGAAAATCTGAAATTCCATCGAAAAATCATCTTGAATGATGAGGCCCATTCCCACCTCGGTGGCTTCGTCAACAAGCTAAATTGTCGCATCTGGGGCTCGGAAAACCCAAGAGTTATAGTTGAAAAGCCTCTCTATCCTCAATTTGAGACTTTTTGGTGCGGTTTATGGTCGGCGGAGTCATTGGACCTTACTTTTTCGAAAATGAGGCTGGAGCAACAGTTACGGTGAATGGATTGCACTATCGAGAGACGATTAATGATTTTTTATGGCTGGAATTGGATGGTGTTGATCTGAACAACGATTTTTGTACGTTTGTCCTTCCCCTGTACTTCTCAAAGCAAAACTTGTCATTTTAAGACCTGTTTTGAAAAGTTATCATCAAGACCTTTCATTTGATACCCACATTGTCTAGATGCGATGAATTTTTTTTTCAGGGTCCACTCCCCAATATGGGGAGACCCCTTAAACACCCTACGGATTTCTTTTTATACTGAAACTTTGAAGAGGGCGTCACTTTGCATCTACCTACAAAATCTTATGTTTTTAGCTTATCTAGGTTGCGGGAAAAGTGCTGTGATACACGGACGGACGGACAGACAGGACGTGATTTTAGTAGGGTTTTGTATTTTACAAAACCCTAAAAAGTTCTAGAGTATCGGAGTGTGCACACAATTCAGAGTGTGGAGTTACTGGGGAAAGTTTGGAGAGTGGTTGAATGCGAAGAAAATCGAATTACTGCCGGAAGAAGGTAAGATTGCTTGGGAAAACTGAGAATTGATTGGCTGTTGAACGAGTGCATCGAGGAAAGGTCTCGTAAAATCTGCACGGGTAATTTTGCCGGGACATTGACGACGGGATTTCAACTAGGAAGCCTCTAAATAGATTTTCATCGGTAGTAAAGCGTAAATATAACCAAAGGGTACTCACCCAACATCCTCGCCGGGTGCCCGCTGAAAATGTGAATGATGCTTTGACTAATTCCTTTCTTGCTGCTTACTAAAACTTATTTTTTTTATCGAATTAAAATATAAACACATTAATCCTGCCAACATTTAATACTTTTCTTTTTTTTAACGTTTTCCTTTCGAAACAGATTATTAAATACTACGCGCTGTTTGCACCGCATCTATTTTTCCGTCATAAAAGTTACGTGATGATGAAAGCATTGAAATGTTAGTTGATCACCGACTATTTGCGCGAGCTCGTGTAGCAATTATTCCGAAGCATTCTGTATGTGAAAAAAAATAATTTTTGGTTTATCTACCGTGCGCACGTCGCCATTAGCAATCACCGGAATTTGTACAGATTGATTAATATGCTTAAAAGCTTCTATTGCGATAGGCTCGCAAGTTTTTGTCCACAGAGTTCAACCATGAACGAATATACAGGAGACGCCACAGTTCTCTACGGCTCGACATGAATCCACTGTTGATTTGTAATCAACATCTTTCTGCAGCAATCTTAGTTTAATAGATATGGTGAATTGTGAAGAAAGGTTGAGCTGAACCGTCCGAATCATACCGTAGAGGAGTTCGGGATGTTTTAAAACTGCACAACCATAGCCCGCAGTGATTGCCCAACGTTGTGGGCATCCGCAATTTAAGGTCTAAAAAATTATGTAGAAATTCAAATTCTAAGGCGTTCAAAAACAGTGACGACCGCACGCGCATTCTCAGCACTTTGCAGCTGTCGAAAAAACTTTAAAAGCGTTTTTCTCGAAAGTTTCATTTCAAAATACGATAATGGATTCGAGATAAAAATTGTTAAATTTATGTTTTTTTTGCACACGAAAAGTGTACTCCCACCTTTTTCCTTTGCAATTCACATATCACGCCCCGCGCGATTCATACAACCTCCCGGTTTGGCGATTTAAAGCGGACTCCTCGATCCGTTTTAATCACAGCATAACCTTAATGCCGCAATGGTAGTTTTTCCGCGTCCAAGCAGATTTTTCTCTTGCTTGTCCGTCGTCCAGCGTATGGTCACACTGCAACGGTGGATTGACAAGCCACTGTAGATTGCATTCGGCAATGCAATACGTGGATGGGCTGTATTATCTCAGTGTTCTTATGTGCAAAATTTTAATTCCAGATTTGAATTTTTAAATTAATAGAAGAAAATAATGAAAAAAATTGAAATAATAATAAAAGATAAATATTATAAAGCAATTAAAAATTTTTTTCGACGATATTGCTCTGAATCATCTTAAATTGTACCGTTTATTAAAATTAATTTATTGATTACTTCCCTTAAAATTTATTGACTGAAACATACCACTTATGAAAAAATTAACAGTACTGCTCGTTTTTATTATTTATTAATAATAAAATTTTACACTTCACTAAATCCGTGAAGAGTCGCAAAATAATTGGCATATTTCGTATGACATTGCATTCAAATTCAATTCCTCGATTTCAATGTACCATATCCAATTGGAAATATCTACAGAGTTCTTGAAAGGATTACGATAAATATTAGCTAATATTTTGTCCTTCGTTTGAAATGCCTACAATCAAAATCTTTGAATGCGTCGATCAATTATGCTGAAAAGTTAAGTGATCTTCGGAAATTTTTTAGTTCTTTGCCGTTGATTTGATTGGTGCAAAATTTTCGTATATTTGTCCTCCCCCTGGACTCCCTGGTGCATTAATTATTACTTCAGATTCTAAAAGCTCCCATCAATACCTTTCATTTGATACCCCAGTCAACAACTTTTGATAAATAAAAATATTTAGGAGCTGCTTCGTTATGACGAGGGACCCCCTTAAAAATTTTAAATTATTTGATAAGCCTTAAACTTTTGAGAAGACAGCGATTCTGATCTTTTGACGAAGTTTGAGCTTTCTAGTTATTGCAGTTTCTGAGGAAACTTGGTGTGGTGCACGAAAAAACCGACAGACAGGCACACGGACGGACAGACAGAGGGACACGCCGAAAAACTAGTAGGTCTTTGTTAAAAAAATTTGCAAAACTCTAAAAAGTGACATGGAAAAATTAATAAATGGGTCAAACTGCTATCTCTCTCTCCTTTGAAAGTGGGTTAAAAAGGAAGATGAGTGAGGTTTTTAAAATGTATAAGGAATAAATTCATTATGCACGTCTAATAAAGTATATTAAACATAAAATATAACCCTTCAAAGTGGTTTTTGGAAAGATCTATTTATGTTCTGTGAGTGCTCGAAAAACCGCATATATAGTATTATCGCTGTATAAGACTTTTTGCAGATTTCATGCAGTCAATGGAGGCCTTACTGAATAGCTCCCAATGGAATCAGATCTATAAGAAGAGGGTCAACTGGCACCAACGCTGCTTACTTTTTCTGTGAAAGGCCTCATCAAGAAATCATTATTTATATAATTTATGCCTTGTAAGATGTAGTTTAAAGGAACACTTACTTTGCAGCAATTTAAGCGGCCACCATTTCATTGCAATATAGCATATTTCTTTCAGTATAAAGGGTCTCAAAGATGTCTTGGTTAATCATATTTCCTGAATTTCCAAGAAGACCCGATTAAAAAAACAGCGTTTACCGTGCATCGATGTTGTTGTAATATTTGAAAATTCGAATGGCTGTTATTTACCGAACACGGCTAGATTATTGAATACGGGTAGGTACTGTTGCAATTATATTTGGAGTAATTGTGAAATTTACAAATCCTACTATTATTCACGAAATAGAGCAAATTTGGCTTCCAAGGTATTTATTGCTGCGTAACTCATAAATATGATGATGATTTTTTTCAGATCTTTAAAATTACAGATATCCAATCACTAGAAAGGGGGGAGGGGAGAGAACAATGTTTTCAAGACCAGTTTTGGAAAGCCCTCATCAAGACCCCTCAATCAATACCCCACATTATTACTTTTGTTTAAAAAATTGTTTACGGTTCACCTTCATATATGGAGAGATCCCTCTTTAGGAACTTTGGCAAATTTTATCGATACACAAACTTTCAAGAGGCAATTGCTTGTGATACACGTATCAAATTTATTGTCCGATTGCCAGTCGGATGGATGGACAGACGGACACACAGGTCGCGATTTTCGTAGAATTTGGTTACATGGTACAACATTCAAAAAAGAGTGAATCTTGGCTTCAGGTGTATTCGTTGATTGTTTTCTCATATGGTTCTACACATAAAATTGTAGCTTTTTCGATTTGAAGGCCCATTACAATTTTACAACACCTTTTTAACATCAGTACCTGTCTGTCTATCCGTCCGGCTGTCATAACAAGTTTTTTCAAAAACTTTAGAAGCTAAATCACCAAACCTGGTGAAAACCCCGAAAGTGGTGGTTTACTGCAAATTTCACAATGAAAACAATTTAAAAAGATTTTATCCTTTAAAATCTTTTATTCATCAAGGATAGCTAGGTATCAAATGAAAACTCTTGGAGAAATCTATGGACAATGATGTGTGAAAACAAAGGGAAAAAATTGTGTCCCCCATCATTTATGTGTACTTGGGCAGCAAATACCTTGTACGAGGGTGGTTCAAATATGATGGGGACAAACCCTGCAGATGGCGCGCATGTATGTTTTGAAGGTCGTGGCTTGAGTATGTGATAGCTGGGTCCCTTACAAATAGTGTGGCATGGTTTTCCTCGGGAGTGCATTTTTCACGTGCAAGCTATGACCATGAGTGAACGTCAAGTGCCGACCGCCTTTGCGCAACGTATGGTCATTCTTTTTTTAGTGTGGGAAGGCGTTAAAAACACGGAAACTTTTCTGCGTCTGCGAAATCAGTTCGATAGTGAGTGCCTGAGTAGGGCTGCTGTATTTAAATGGGCCAAAGCATCCAAGGATGGTCGAGAAACCGTCGAGAATGAGCCGCATGATCATCGACCGCGAATCCGCATCACACCAGACAACATTTGTCGCGTATAACAACTCATTTCGGGGAACCGTAGCATGAATGTCGAGGCATTCCGTCTGAACTCGGCATCAGTATTGGCAGTGTAGAGCCTATCATCCACGAACACCTTCAATATCGCAAAATAACACGTGTCAGAGTATTTGTCTCGATCATATTTGAACTACTCTCGTATATTGAAATTCACAATTTGTCTAATTGTCCAGTCCAATTTGTCAATATTAAATCTAATATTTAGGTATTCAGTTATCAGAAATTAATGTTTTTAATACTCATAATTATTGTATGTATTATTCATGTAAATAACAATAGTCTATAAGTTTGAACTTTTTTCCAAAATTGTAATAATAATTAAACGATAAACATTTCAAAATAATCAACTTCATACAAAGAAATCTCCAACTTAATAAAAGCTAAAAGTATAAAATTCAGTTAAATTTAATGAAATTCACAAGAATAGCGCTGAAAACTCATCATGCACATACACAACCAATATTTCGAATAATATCCATACATACAAATTTGTGTTTTCATATACGCAAACAAATTTCAGCAACAATATTTTTTAAAATATTTATCTACCCAAAAAAAGAAACATTGCAGTTGTTTTGAAGTTATTTTTATGCTTTCGTATCATTTAATCGATTAATCTTTCAATAATCAATTCATTTTTTGAATAATGTTTCCAATCAGCACGTGTGTTTTCAAATTAACTTTTTTTGCTGCCCGACCCCCATCACACGCCATAAATTAAAAGTTGATTTGATATGATAATGAAAATTGACAATATTGCAAAGCCGTTTGCGTCTTTGGTGGTATTAATTTGACAATATCTCGAATAATCTTCACTGATGAGCGTTTAATGACAAGAAATTGTAATTGATGGATTTGTGCTTGTTGATGTTCGGTAACGAGATTGGAAATTAGGAGTTTCGGTAGGCTTTAAAATGCATTTTGGTATATAAATGCTACTGAATATGCATTAAAACAGTTAGTGAGTCCAAGCCATCGCCTACCATTAGCAAAAATGAATTTCGAACTCTTCTTCTTAGTTTGCTTTTTCCTTATTTTGGCTATCGTCGTTGTCCCTAGCGAAGCCTTATTGGATACTATCATGAAGGCTATTGTAAGTTTTTACTGGAATTGGAAACAGGGTACATTTACATTCTGGTTCTTTGATTTACAGGGAAAAGCTGGCGTATCTGTCGTTAACTCAATTTACAGCTTCTTCTGACGGATTTGTTGAGCAATAAAGCATTCTGTACGCTTAAATTCAATGTGTTTGTATATTTTGTTATATTTTTCCCTTCAAATCATGAGTTTTGACCAAGGATATGATTAAGGAGGTAGGAAGGAAGCTGTTGTAGACAATTGAAGAAGATTTACTTGAAAACCCGGTTTGTTATCATGGTTAACAGAGAACAGAAAAATGCAAGAGTGCAGAACATCAAATGATCACATAAATAGTCGTACATATCATTTGGTACCCACTTATGTTACTTAGTATCTATCTGAACCACATGAACCTGTCTATGTAGTTATTTTTGGCCTCAAAACTGTTGAAGCATCGCAATCATTGATATTTAGATGTTGATCATCCTTTCTCATGAAAACTTAAAGTTTGGCAGAAGCTTTCCTATTCCTGTGAAATAAATTTCCCAGAGTCTCTGGAAGGCAAAAGGGTAGCATTATAAGAAATAAAAGCAAGTCGAAGTAGCATGAGACTGTTCCTACCAAAAGGGTTTTGTATACCGATTAGCAACTCAACTAACATCTGCTGAATATCAAAACTCGACTCATATACAAATTCCATAAATTAAACTTGAAAAACTTAAATATAGTTACTACGTATTGTATTTAAATTCGTCGCCATTTTGTTTTCAGTGCGGGGATTTGATCGTTTGAGTCATCATGATAACATATAAATGTTACAAAACATTTCCAAAATTTTCATCAAAATTCCTACACGTCTGTAGTGTCTAGGTCCTTTGCAAAAGTTTATCTCCACTGTATCGCTTGTTGTTGTAATTGTTAAATATCTAATTGGCTGTACCTCAGCTGTTTATAGCTCGATTCTTTTGAAAATTTGAGAAACTTGCACCTACTTTGAGGAAATTTACGTTCAAGTTTTGGGCAAATTTAAACGTTCCATTTTGGTTTTATTAGTAAAAATGTAATTTTCATAAAATCTACTATTGTTAATATAGTTCAGTCAAATTTTGACTTGATTTTTTCACATATTTTTCGGATCAAATAGAAGGGACACACATTTTCCCTACATTTCCCCTCTCCTCTCCTTGATACAAAAAGTGCCAGTTTAAGATCTGTTACGGAAAGTTCTCACCAATGGCCTTTCATATGATATTGATGGTATTGGCTATCTTTGGTATAAACATTTTTTTAAGGGTCACTCTCCCCTAAATAGAAATACCCCCTTCTAACACCCTTTAAAATACTTTTATTATCTAAACTTTAGATGATCACTTTTGACATGTTTGGAAAATTTTATGCTTGTACCTATTGTACTTTCCGAGCGAAATTGCCATGACGCACGGGTGAACTGCCGGATGGATGGACAAAGAGACAGGTCGCGAAACTGATAGAATTTCTTATAGATATTTTACAATACTCTAAGAAAGACAAGTTGATTAAACTACGAATCAAATATTTCTATTTAAGTGGAGGACTCATGCTTGCAAGCTAATAGTGTTTGACAGCTTGGAAGTTAATAGAAAACACTTTTTCATTTACTATTATGTTAAGATAACACTTTTTTATGTTAATAAAAGACACTATTTCAATTCAAACGTTATAATATTTATTCTCGCAATTCGAAACACAACTGGACAACTTTATTGTAGTGAATTAGATATATATAAATGTCCGTAAAGGACTGCAGCGATGGTCTGCTGCCTCGGCGAAAGAGGATGATAGCATCTGCCGAGATTGGACTTGTCTGGGGACGCGTGAATGCGCTGTCAGGCTCGTGTTGTGTTGTCGTGGGGCAGGTTCTCTTCCCCAGCACAAGATCCACTACAAAAACATTTTTCGCATCCACAAATTTAGGAAGAGGGTTCAATAAGTATCGACTGGATTCGAGAAAGGAGGCAACCTACTAACGATCAAAGGAAATTTCTGATTCCGGGGAGAAACCGGGCCTGGAGAAAACGGACGGACTTAAAGGGACTTCGTCGTTACCGACGATACTTATGGCCCACAAATAAGAGTGGGGCATCCAGGTGGAACCGGTGCCCTCTCGAATCCTCCCAACCGGATCAAGACCCAAATGTAGACATGGCTATATATTTCCCATTTAAGTGACAAACTCATTCAAACATAATTTGTATGAATCTTTCCCTTAAATAAGAAACATAAACGTGGCCAATTTATGTTATAATACTATGCGATGGAATCACATAACACTATACCATAAAAGGGCATGTGAGCGGGAGGCCAATCTACCCGGGCAAGAGCACCTAAAACGCATCACAAGGGGAGAGCTCGCCCGATGGCTAGCTCATTACAGTGGAGGGGCCGACCATCGTTGCGGGTCCCGTATCTGGTCAGATTCCCAGTGAAAGAAAAGACCGAATGTATTATTTAACTATTCAACATTTCTTTATTTTTTCTTTTCCTTTTCAAAAATCAAATTTCACATTTCTTTTCAATTAATTTACAAGATTCGTCAAAGTGAGTGCATAAATATTTGAAACACGTAAACAAGAATAACCAACCGTTCCAAGTTCTAAATAAGTTCTCAGTATATTCAATCACGCATATTCACGGCAATTTTTATAATGTGAATTTAATAAAATCTAATATTTAAGCAATATATAAATAAATACAAATATAAGATAAATAAATTTAAAAAACAAACAGGTGTACTCGCCAATATCCTCGCTGGGTGCCCACTGACGATGTGAGTGATGCCTGCAAACTTCGGTGGTACGTTACGCGTACTTGAACAAAAATCTTAATTTTTTATACACTTAATTAGATGATGAGTAGGCAGCATTACTCTGAATGTAAATGAATGAACTTTCATGTAACGAGTCTCAAACAAAATAAGTAGAAATGTGTCAGCGTCAAATAAGTGAAAATTGTTCGCTAATTGCTTGAGAAATTTATTTTCATGCAGCGCGATTTCCAGGAATGAAAATTTCGTACTTTACACACCTACAAGTACACTCCGTTCAGTTTCCAGCGCTTCAAAATCAATTTCAATTTAATTAGTGAATTTTACATTTAAACCTGGCAGGTAGTTGCATATTTTCGCCGATTATTTTATCAAATTACAAATCTAAAGAACTACGCTTTATTCGTTCATTATTGAAAAGCTAAGAAACACGTTCATCATAGCTCCATAGTCCCGCTACACACCTCACGCTATGTACGAAAACATACACATCCACAATATGCGATCGAATCAATCATCGCATGGTTTACTTATCGGCGAAAAACTCAAATGGGAAAATTCCCTTTTTTTTTATTTTGGTTTGATACCGTGCGAATCCACAGTACAACTCATAGGGCTCTTTCACACGGGAATGGCAAAAACCCATATCCAAACAGGTTTCGCGCTGACGCCCCTATGTTTACACGTTGCATAGTTCAGCCAACCTATTTTTGTATACGATACATGTCTTGCGAGTGTATGTGTCAAAAGGGTCATTTGATCGTTAAACATCGTGCGAACAACATGAGAGCGAGGACAGAGAGATAAGCGATTGAGAATTTATGTTTTAGCCTTGAATTGTGCACGAGGTAATAAAAACTGGAATAAAAAATGTATTTTATGATTGTTAAAGTTTGTCGATTCAAACTTCTATTGGATTTACTTAAATCCTCCGTGTTTTTCCGCTTTCTGAAAAATATATTCCAAATTTGAATATCTTTTTGATGTGTTGTAAACATGCTTATTGTAATGTGATTCTATGAAGATTATGCGTACTGTTAATTTTCTATAGATTTACAATAGGCAATTTATCTTCATTGAAATCGTGATATTCGTCGTGTTGTTTCCTGAAATTGAACATGGCCTCCGCTTTCATAAATTTATTGCATAACGCGTAGCTTCTCGCATCCACGCATCCATTTTTGCACGCAAATTAAAGAAAGGCAATCGTTTCATGACGACTACCATCTTCACCGAATGTTCAATTCGGAATTCTTACCTGCGTTTGTATAAAATTTCCCCCACCAAATGATCAACAAAATGCGTTTGTGTATATGCGTTACGCTCGTTCACCCTACAAAATGTTGGCTTGTTTTTACCATCAGGTCCCCTCAATGCCTCTCACTCTTCTTGCCCATATAACCTGTTTAACGCTCACTTTTAACGCTGCGTCTGAAAAAGCCCATAAAGTTTTCCACGGGATGAGATAGGGAAGAATATCGTGAATTCGAGCCGGGCAGCTACGACGCGTACGTGGTGACCACTCATACCAGACTCCCGATCAGTTCAAATCTCCCATAATTTCTCTGTCGCACCTATAAATCAAAATCAGCTGCTAGCACAGCCGAGTTCCAACCGTTGACGGCTCTTCTGCTACACTATCCCAAACAACACTAATGTTTTCCGCTGAATGAACTGGATGAGCATGCACAGGTGATTTCACATTTTCCACAGACCCAGTTTGCTGAAATTTGCGCACAATACTCCCGATTGTAGACACACTTGGTCGATTATGCTGCCCAAAAAATCACGAACTGCACGAAATGCATTTTGATTTGAACGCCCATTTTCGTATAAGGCTTCAACAATCTTAATCCGCTGCTGAATTGTGTACCTCTCCATGGTTGAATTGGTCAAACACTGAAAAAAATAAATGTCAAATAAAGTTGGGCGAAAAACTTGACGTTAAGGTGTGACTCACAATGAACATCGTGCATTATTGTTGGACCACCCTTTATCTTTAAAAGGCATAATTGGCTTGTACTTTTTGAAAATGAAGGCGATGATTCTGTCACTGTTAGCTCTGTAGAATATAGAAGAACGCTACACGATTGTTGTCAATATTGGATACAAAATTATGAGGGTTACAACAATAGGACATGGATGAAAGATAGCGCAACGTACCATACATCCAACGAGAGCTTACCGTGGTTCAAAAACTGTTCCTGCGGAGGCATTCCATCGCCTCCCCAGAGCGCCCACACATGTCTCTATGATTTATTTTTATGGGGTTTTCTTAAAAATCAAGTCTACGTGAATAAACCAAGAACAGTACTCCGATCAAAAGAGAATATTCTGCAGAGAATGGGTAACTTACCAGGCGCTATGTGACGAAGAGTTTTAGGAAATCGAAGAGCTACGTTTCAGGGATACTAGTGGCGAGATTGTGGCCAAGTAGAAGATATTATTTTTAAGGAATGATTTTCTATTTTATATTCTTTATTTGAAACGAACATTTATTTGAATACAATTAATTTTTGCATGATAATTTCAAAAGTGCAAAAATGAAACGGAATTGTTTCATGATTTTTCTTTTATTATTTACAATTGAATTGCTTAGTAATTTTTTTTTATCTTAATAGCAATTATCTGAAAACATTTTAATTTTTTGCCGATAGTTTATGATTTCCTTCAATTTGCTAATAAAAACGATTAATTCATCTATTTTACAGCTAAGCCATTGTTTTTAGCACTTTCGGCCCTTCGCTTAGAGATTGTTAGAGTATTTCTTTATCTTGATCAGATATACCGGCATTCGAGAAGGTGATATGTTCAGTACTTTGGTAGTGTGTCCCTCCACCAAGTTGCGATATGTTCTGGTTTTAAACCAGTACGTATCACAACTGACTGGGTTTATATACCATCCGCAGAATTACTTGAAACAAATCTCGTTGTCACAAATGGGATTAAACAAGGGATCTCCAGCTTACGGGTTGGTACTCTACACCACGCGGACTACTTGTAGTTAAAAAATTACCCTACACTTAGTCGTAGTTTGAGATATGAGTTTCTCTATCAGAAGTGAATACGGAAAAAGCGTCATATTTGTTATGATGATGCGACATTTGCCAACCATTTATTCGGGACGTGTCCAAAAAATGTCTGTATGATGAGTCCAATGAATACTTGCAACAAAGTCACGCAATTAATTTGAATTTTTCACGATATCTAGGCCTTCATACGAAATTGTGATCATTCGATTCTAATTAACGAATTTTTTAATTTTTTAATAAAATATAAAAAGTTCATATCTACATATTTTAAGGTGTCCTGAGTTGGTTTAGACATTTTTAAGCGATCGTGTGTTTATAAACAAATTGTTCAATATTCACTGAGCTATTTATGCAATCAACTTTGGCATGATAACAATCCATCCACATGAAGGCAAATGAGAGCTGATTAGTATTGCAAAATCGGGCCAAACAATTTTTTGTTGAAGACGCGATCAGATAATTTTGGCCTACGTTGATAGATCATGAAGTCACTGAAAATATATCATAATTTAAGAAATATTGGTTTTGCAAATTATATAATTATTTAAGGTATGAAAAAATCGAATAGTTGCAATTTTACCCGGCAAAAGAATATACCTTGATTAATTTGAATTATTGGAAATAGTTTGAAATAATTCGAAAAATTTTAGATCATTCTTAATAAGAAGTTAAGATTGTAAATAATCATACATCCATAAAAAAAACATCAAATAATGATTCAAAATCATTGGCTAAACTAGAATTCGGAGTATTATTTCATTATTTTAAATCATATAAAATTATAAATAAAATCAAATATAATATTTTTTGTGGTTAGGCAGTGACGGCTATTTATGACCTGGATGTGGGGCTCCCAGTTGTACCAGGTGTCTAGACTACCCACTAAAAATCTCCTCTATCAACCTAGCTTTGAACTGTTTGACACATTATTTCGCGCTAAGGCTCATTTTGCTGCGCCCTGAGGCGTCTTCAAGCTGGGGGTCCCTTCTCCAGCAGGAAAGTAGGGAGAAAGAGGGATTGCTAGGTCCCCGAACGCTGGCTGGTATGATCCCTTTTTATCTTTTTGGACTGCCCACACATAATGTGGCACAAGGTTCCATTTGTCAACCGATCCAACCATCTCCTCGATTATACTATCCGGAAAAAGCTCTCCTGTTTCTCGGGACAGTTTTTCCCAATTTTCGCATATAGTGCAGGCATCACATTCCTCTCTTACACAAAACCTACAACTGGGGGCCCGCGACTTATCAATCTTGTGCCCGCGCAAGAGTTGGGTCAGGCAAAAGTCAGTTTCACCGCCATGGTCTCAAATCAAGGATGTGGCTTGCGTCCATCCTTCCTTTGTGCTATTCAACTAGGTCTGCTGCCAATAATTGCGTGTGATGTTTCTCCTTGCATGCAACTGTCTGCATTGTGTTGTTACGGATAAAATAGAAGGGCATCATCATTACCTCATCCCGAACACTATCATGGCACTCGCGTGACTCGGTAAATTCAGTAAGCTAAGCCGCACTCAACTAGGGTTTTGTTTGACACTCCTAATTGTACTCACAACAGTAGGTTAGGTAGGAATACTTGTAATTTTGCGTGATATTCAACGCGAAGGTTCAACGCTGTTAAAGACCGGAAGAGGAAAGAAGACTCTCAGTTTAGTCGGAATTGGTGCACAAGTCAATCGAAATCGCAGTGTGTCGACGAGTTTTGATGTTTGGGCGATAGATCCAAGTTTTCACTCATTTTTTCTTGCAATTATCCAAACTTAGCAACCAAAAATGTCATCAGGCGAAGGGCAGACTATCGGTAATTCAAATCTGCAATAGCAGGATCTATCACAATTGGATATCACCAAGTTGACGCCACTTTCGCCGAGGTAATTTCCCGCCAGGCAACCACTAATGTTGGCACTATCGGGCGTGTAGCGCACGGCAAATCAACTGTGGTCAAAGCCAATTCGAGCATACAGACTGTTCGTTTCAAGAACGAAGTCGAAAGGAATAACACTATCAAATTAGAACGTTTAACTTTTAGTGAATTGACCGAATTGACAAATTCGCCAAGTAAACTTCGTAAATTCATACAAAAACAGAACGAAATACGTCGCTACAACAAGAAAATCACAGTCCGAAACAGAATCAATAATTACTTGAGCAATTGGTCACACGATGTGAATGTGAAACAAGCGAAAACCTGCCAATTTCTCGACATGCACCGAACGATGAGGATTTCTTGGGCTTATGCATCGCAACGCATGTCGATCTCAACTATTCAGACACGGTGAGCAATGATTCCGAGTCGGGAACGAGCAAACAGTCGTCGGAGTTCAGTGTGCCATTGAATTTGGTGTTCACAGCTGAGGATTATTCGGACTCTCCAGCTGCAAAGGAGCGCAAGGAAGAATACACAGAGGAAGCCATTCGCTCCGTCGAGGAAATCAATACGGAAAGAGGTGGATGACTAGGGACAATGGTATTCGGTCGAAGAGTGGAACATTGGCCGTTAGGAGGAGATGATAAAAGCGCGCGAAGAATGACGCGCCTCCTCTTTCTTTCTTCTTGGGTGTGGCGGAGTGGAAGTACTGGCGAAGCAGCGAGCGTAAAGAAGTGAACAACCAGAAGATTTTGGTATGAATCATCAAGTGCGAAGTGGCGAGCGTAAAGAAGTGAACAAGCAGAAGACTTCGATATGAATCATCATGCGTTAAATGCGTTGAGGCGATAAGCGATAAGCAGGTGAACAAGCTGAAGATTACAGACGTTTAATCAAGTTCAGACGTTTAATCAAGACAAAAGTACACCACCAGATGCGGACAGAGACGGGGCTCCGAGTAGAAGTAAGTTTCTTTTAAAGTTTCTTTTAGAACTAAAGTAGATCGAGAGTTTGTTTGAATTTGGATTTGGATTGAAATTGAATAATTAAACTTTAATTGATTTATTGAATTTATACCTTTAGGAAAGAGGAAAAGGAAAGAAAGTAAATTTTTTTGTTTCAGATTGTGACGGGTGCGGCTTGAGTGGCAAGTCGTGGTTTATTAAAGAAAAGAAAAGTGAAATCGGAAGTGAATAAAAGTGTTCGGGGGTGGTGTGGTGATTCCGATAGCTAGTCGGACGGTTAGGATTAGTGTTTGAGGGAAGCGTAGGAAGGTCTGATAGGGAAGGTAATAGTGTCGAAGTGTGAAGTTAGTGTGGTAGCTAGTGTGTGCTCGGTAGATAGGGATCGGGTGAAGGCAGTGAAGAGTGACGTTGGTTGTTTTGGCAAGCCGCATCCTCGCTTGGCAGCTTATTGGGGCCTTGAGGGACAAGCGAGTGGCACCCCACGCCCGTCTCCAGACGAGCTGAACCGGGTCCGTAAGCCCCGCCGGAGCACCCTAATTTCCCTGGGGGCCAAAGCGACTCCCATGTAATAATTGGGGGCGTAGCAGTGTCTTCGTTCGCCGCAGATAGATTATGCGGTGCTTTCTAGCAAGGAGGGTGATAAGTAAAATGAAAAAATGCAAAATCATCCCAAAGAAGAAGGTTGATTAAATATTATTTATACTAATCGGACAAAAAAAAAAAAACAGATTATTTAATATTATTAAGAATGAGTTGAAACCAAGTAATTTCAAATCATGGAAATGATTTGTGAAAATACAGCTTTCTATTACCAATGGATCTCAAAAGACTGGAGAGAATAATATAATAATTCTGACCTTTGAAAAATAAAAGTGAAGTCCTTCGTATTTCTAATAATATGTTGATAGCTGTTTCGTGGAAGGTATTTGATCACGAAATCGCATGTAGTATGTTCGGAGAAGTAATTAAAAATCTGAATAAATGAATTTTGTGGTCTTATTAATCGCCTCTATCCCATGGTTATGGAATACAATCTCACACATTTAAATACACAAGTCAATTAATATAATATCGATTTATCAGATCCGACTTTTAACTTCCACACTCTCTGATTCGGTGGTGAGAGCTACTCCAGGTGTGTTACCTGTTACTTTCCTTGGTAGAGAGTGCCGCGCTCTTTACCTGCGTCGAAACGAAGACGTGAGGGAGTCACGGTCCCTCGATTGTCGATTTTGCTCAGGAGAAGAAGACAATGCCTGTCACACATTTTCGAGGGTCCGAAATGGGACATGGTAGAAAGGGACCTCTACAGGGAGACGGAAGAGCTCTCCCCGGATAAGCCAGTCGTGGTAATGCTCGAACCGGTTGACAAATAGAACCTGGTGGCACATTATGCTCCGGTAGTCCTAAAAGATAAAAGGGACTCACAGCAGCCAGGACTGCTGGGGCTAGGGGATCGCTTGTATGGCAGTTCCTCTTCTCCTCTCCCCTCCCGCTAGGAAAGGAGTTCCCCAGCTTGAGGCGCCTCACGGCATAGCAAAACTAGGCCCAGCCCGAAGAAATGTGTCAAACGGTTCCAGGCTGTGTTCTCGGGTTCACAGGGCAGATATTTAGTAGGTAGTCCAGTCCTTGTGAGCACACCCAGTGCGTAAATGACATTCACTTCCCAACCACAAAAAAAAAACATGACCCTTAACTGTAAACACCACTGCCCTACCTTAAATTCAACTCTAGTTATGGCCCTGCTTTCACGATTGAAAAGGGCAGACTTTTTCCATTTAAAATCATTTATTATCTTTAAAAAATCTTCAAACTTATCCTTATGGTAACAATATGAATATTACATTAGAAAATCACAAAAAAATTCACTGAAAAATTACGCTTCAAGTCTAATGGACACATTCCTATCCAGTTTTGTACTCAGCCTATATATGCAGCATTAACCGTATGTAACTAATGTACAAAGTCAAGAGACACTTCTATGATATTCACACACATATCTTAGAAGTGTTTCTTGACATTGTACATATGCTTGAAAAATCGTCTTTTACTCCAATTAAGCTGGCCGCGTTTTTTGTTCAAGTGCAGCAAATATTATCCATTGTGCATATTTTCAAAGATATTTAATTTCTCCATCGATCCTGAAATCTTCAAGAAAGTCGGATCAATAATGTAGAATCTGCATTAATCAAAAGCACAAAGAGTAGGAAAACCTCCCATTGTTATACATGGAAATTTAAGTGACTATAACCAAACAAAATAATTGACTACAACACTACCAGCCATGTTGCGATTGTTCAAAAACCTTACCCTAAGACTTCATCAAACCATTGCAAATATATAGTTCAACAGTGTTTAAAAACTAACATAGCATCAGCGTTGTCAAAAAACCGAAGTAAAACTAAACACAATTGTTGTACATAACCCACAACGCAGTGCACAAGTACTTCGCATTAAAAATGAAATAAAAACACTGTACATAAAACGGATGAAATTAACTGACGACTACTATTGTACATTCACACTAACAATTAGCTAACCTTATACAAATGGAAAACTTTCTACAATACTGCAATGAAGTGAGACAAAACATTGATATTCAGCTTAAAACTAGATATGAAACCATGAAACGGAAAAAACACGACTAGACTAGAAAAATATACAACATCTAACCATCCTCCACAACATAAATATGCAACGTACGGATCAATACCACAAAGACTCCACTTCATCCGCATGTCTTCTACCAACGACTCCAACGGGCTAAACAACATTCACAGAATAGCTAGTAATAATGGAAACATACAACGTTTTGTTAATATACGTAGACATAGAGACGTACAAACCATCAAAATTTCTTAAGAAATGCAAACTGCATTCAAAAATAATAATACCGTTGGAAACAAACTGAAACCAAAACTGAATGATACATCAGGAAACGAGAACAACGGCATATACAAACTGACATGCAAGGACTGCGACATGGTATACATAGGAAGGACAACACAGAAACTAACGACAAGATAAAAAGAGCACTTACGATCTTTCTTACACAACAAGGCAGACTCCAATTACGCGATGCACCTACAAAACCGTGCACACGAACTTGATGCTATAACAAACTCCCCAGAAAACCATAAAGTAGTGAATGCACCACTTGCATTCATTAGGAAATTCACTAAAACCCTAATAGAGCTTTGGGAAAAAATCCATCTACTCGTATCTACTTCTCGTCGGTGAGAATGCGTGTGCGTTTCCCACATCGATAACTTTTCATGCACCTTGCTCCGCACCTTGTTATTTGGATGGTGGGACGTGTGCATTGTATAGATTTCTAGTTTGATTTTTAAATTTCTTATTGTCAGTTGACTGGCAATAGATTTATTGCATGATGCTTACCTCCATTGGCCTGAAATGAAAACCATTGTCAAATCTCAAAGTTGGACGATTAATTTTTAACTTTTAGCATACATTTTCCCGTACTGCTTTCTGTAGCTTCGTTTATCGAATGAAGTGAGAAATATTCCCCATGCGTAGGATAACAGATAGGGAATCGGGAATATAAGATCATTTGCTGTGCTTTTAGAGTGGGGGGAACGAATTTTTAATTACTTAGGAAAATATCGTGCGAGTGTGTGTAAACTGGTCAGCGATAGCTTGCTGGGTCTATGACATTGCTACAAAAACAAAACAAAGGATGGAGTTTTGACCTCCTAGAAAGACTTGATATAAGTAAAAATAGAAAGACAGACGGTAACACTATAAACGAGCAACTTATTACAAACTCCCACGCAATTTTCTCAGTACTAAATCACACTCTCCGACGAAACCCGAAGCTAGACGAACCAGAAAACACGGACACCCAACAACCCAAACATCCCTCTACTTAGACTAAATAAGGCTTACCTGCTTAATCTATCCTACACCTATGTAAGGTCGTTTCTTTCCACACATCTATTAGAAACTGAAGATAACTCGAGCGAGTAGAAACGTGCCTGCTCACACAACAAAGTAAGGCTCGACGGCTTTTCCTAAAAAAAGGCTATAAATTCACTGAATTCTAATAAAAATACATAATTAGATAACCTTGCATTAAATTAATTCGGCATAAAATTTCATTGCATTTAAGGGTACCTGTTCGGTTTTATTGTGGAAAATGTGAAATTCATAAATCCGGTTAGTACGAGTATTAACAAAGCTGAGCGAATTTTGAATTCTGAGATATTTCTCATTGTTCTACTTATAGATAACTACCTCCTTTATTTCAGATTCTTCAGTCCGCATGTATCCAATTGCGAGGGGAAGGAGGAGACAACATTTTTTCTTGTTTTTCCGCTTCCCCTGCCCACCCCGTTATCGATATTGTAGTCCTAACAATGTATGCTAAAATATCTTATTAAGATCTTTCATTTGATGCCTTGCTCGATTATTTTCGGTGAAAAAATATTCAAGGGGTCACATCCGTATATTTGGACACTCCTCTTAGAGCCCTTTAAAAAATTTTGCATTATCAATCTACTTTCGTTTACTCAAAAGTTCTGAGCTGTTCATCAGATTTGATGGCGCGAGTTTCTCTAGTTCTTGAGAAAACTTGCTGTAATGCACAGCCAGGCAGACACATAGGCTATGGCCAAAAAATTTTTTTAACCAAAAAACTACTGGCGTCAACATTTTAAGAGCTAGAAGGTTTACATAATATATATATATATATATATATATATATATATATATATATATATATATATATATATATATATATATATATATATATATATATATATATATATATATCTATTAATCATAAATAACAGCAATTAGAATGAATTTAGAGCATTCAGGCAACCAGTTCTAAAGACTTTTTTTTAAATAATCTTCACTTAAATATGGGCTTATCATACATTGGGGATTAGCCGGGTAGCACCGGAATTTTAGCCTGTCTTCAGGAAACAGTCCAGGCTAGAATAAGTCCAGTATTTCTCTGTGGACAGGCTTTAAACAAAATACCCAACACATTTGATATGGACCAGTTGTGGGACGAGAAATGATTGTCCTGTGGCATTTTAGCAAATTGAAGTCAAAGTGCCCAAGACATCGAGTGCCAGAATTTTTTCAAATTGTTGGAGTGTGAGATGTGATTACCTTACGCTGACGTACGAGTTAACAACATCTCACTGTCCAACAATTTGAAAAAATTCTGGGACTCGATGTCTTGGGCACTTTGACTTCAATTTGCTAAAATGCCACAGGACAATCATTTCTCGTCCCACAACTGACTATCTCATTAGATTAGACTATCTCATACAAATCATAATAATCTCCTAGACCAATTCAAGCATTACCTAGAAGTTTTCGCTAATCACGTTTTTCAAAACCATTTGAAACAATAAAAAACATAATTTCTAATTGAAGTGATAACTGAAGATAAGATTCTGGTTTTAATTCCTTAAAAAAATTCGTGGTATCTTTCAATATCGATATAACGTGGGCATCTAATGACGACAAAAATGCGGTTTTTAATTTGCTATTAATTTGTTTCAATAGCTCAATCTTGTTAAGATAGTGGCATCAAAAATGATTACACTGTCTATCATGTGTTGAATCAAATCATTGTACTAGTGGTATGTAAATGTATATAAAGGAATTTCGCATTGAATTCAATACGTTAGTGAGTCCAAGACATCGCCAAACATCAGCAAAAATGAACTTCGCTCTATTCTTCTTGATCTGCCTTTTCGTTATTTTAGCCATCGTTGTCAATCCCAGCGAAGCTATTTTGGATAACATTGTTAAGTCTGTTGTAAGTTGAATTTATTTGAATAATTTTGTGGTGCATAAATTTAATTTTAACATATTTGTCAATTTACAGAGCAGCGCTGGCGTATCCCTCGTCAATTCTATTTATAACTTCTTTTAGTTAATTAGAAGACGAATAAAGGATGATGTTAATCTGATGTAAAATGTTGTTTTCTTGATCCGTTTTTATTATGTTTTGTTCTTAGTTTCAATAAATTGTGTCTGTATTAATTTTTCCATTGGTTTAACATATGTGTGTAACCCTTTGGAATCAGCGCAGTATATTTGGTGATTCTACTAATGCATGAGATACGTTAGTAGAATGTCATCATCACCTATGAAATGACCGGCTGGATTGGCTCCTACCCTCTAAAAGGATTCATCTTCAGTTATCAAAGCTCTGCGACTTCACCCATCAATTTATAGGGATCTGCTGTTGGGTTCCCGTGAGCTTTATTTATATCCACGCTATTTTACAAATCCTTATCAATCCAATCACAAAATAGGTAATATACTCGTAAATTATTGTAATTTACTCCGCCGTAGACGACCTTAAGCCCAGTTGAGAAAGGAGGAGGGATCCCCGTGTTTCCCCCACCCGTAGCTTCCATGATTCCTCATCTTAAATTCCATGAGCAAATGGTAGTAAATAGTCTCTGGTTCGTACATTGGGTTTACTGATTCCCCAATGATGGGATACTAAATTCCGAGAAATGCCAATAACTGCAAATACATCTGTAGCTCTGCTACTAAGTCCTACTTACATCCACCTTCTTTATGATGACATAATACGAGAGTGAATGCGAATCTTCCGCGCCTGATAACGGAATTGAAAGTGATTACCATGCTGTCAGAATGGAGGTTGGGAGATGGGCTAACTCCCCGTCCCTATCAAATCCTAAATTGTTTCGAAACCTGCAGCAGCGCCTCAGAGTGGATCGGATATAAAGCAATGAGCTCACAGCCGAAAACAGGACTCCGGCATTGAATCCTGGAATGTCAGATCACTAAACTACACTGGTGCTATTAAAGACCTTTCACAACGGGCCAGTCAATATAAATTAAACATATTGGCAATCCAGGAAACGAAATGGACTGGAAGTGATATTCAAGATATGAGATCGCACACAATATTTAAAAGTGTGGAGTCTGCTGGAAAGCGAGAATTCGGAGTGGCCTTCATTTTAAATAGGGAGTTCAAATCAAACGTTATTGGTTTTGACGCAATCAATGAATGGCTGTGAGCGATCCGTATAAAAGCGAACTTCTTCAAAATTTGGCTGATAAGCATACACGCCCTGACCAGAGAAAAGGACAAAGAAATGAAGGAAAATTTCTACAACCATTTGGAAAGATTAGTCGACACATTGCCTACAAACGACACAAAAATAATTCTGGGTGACTTCAGCGCTAATGTTGGCGATAAGCTATCTCACTGGAGGACGACTGGAGAATAAAGCCTTCATAATGAAGTGAATGACAATAGCCAGCGCCTGATTGACTTTGCATGTAGCAGAAATCTAGTCATACGTTTGACTTGCTTCTAACATCGACGCATACATAAAATGACCTGGGTATCACTGGATGGCAATACACAAAACTAGAACAACTATGTTCTGATACAACAACGTTGGGCCTCGAGTATACTTGACGTCCGTGCACGCCGAGGAGCCAATTATAACTCGGATCATTACTTGATCAAATTAACGTATTGATGTCGTATGCCAAAGCCGTATTCGGCGAAGATCAGTCCCTTACAAAAATTTGACATCGTGGATACCCTTGACAAATAGCTAGCTCCTATTCTATCAGATACATCGCTGAAATTAGGCATAGATCTGTGGGTAGAACAAGATTGGTAAAATTTGCCCAAGACGTTTAGTCGGGAATACTGGAAGCGCTATCCACCGTCTGACGGCGGGAAGATCTTGTCCAATAGATTTTAATGACAGAAATCTGACTAATGATGAAATAGGTCTCTATCAGTCGAAGTTGGAAAAACTGACATTGCAAAACACTGAGAAAGTTGTTCAGGGTATCAACCCACTGGATCCAGAATGCGTTCTCACAAAAGCGAATAGTATATTTTGTAAAAAGTCTCGAGTGAATGTGACGAATCTTCAAGTTAATTGTAGTGAGATCAATCTTCTCGATAGGGCTGGTATCGAAATTGATAATAAGACTCCGGTTACAGATAGAAATATAATTGTATGTAACAGTTTTTAGAAACTTGCTCTGATTAGAGTTCATATTGAATTGGTCCATCAACCAAACCCCGAGGGAGGGAATCAAATACTTTCAGAAGTCAGAAGTTGTTGAAGCAAAAGTTTCTAATTTTAGATCAAGCCTGAATGTTGAATCCATTCTTCATTTTCATGGAATATTGACCTCCAATCTCATACTGAGCTTGAATCGTCTTGATTATTTTGTCAGTTATGAAGACTTGTGTTTCAACTTTGGCAGGATAAATACCAAGAAATCAAGTGGTATTGACGATACTCCTAATATAGTACTACAGACATTTTCCCGAGGCGGCTATTAGAAATTATTGCATATTGTTCAATTCAGATTTTCCGAATCAGTGGGGAAAAGCCAAGGTATTTCCGATCTTAAAGAAAGTTAAAAAATCGTTATGTCCTAAAAGCACTAAGCGCTCAAATTGAGAAATACGAGCTGATGCGATAGCGAAAGAAAACCTCGGACATTTTTTGAAAACGAAACAATGGAGAATGTGTTCGAGCATGTTTTATTGATATGGAGAAAACTTTCGATACGGTTTGGTTAGACGGAATAATTTTCAAGCTCCTTCAGGACAGGTTTCCCAGACACCTTGCCGCCATGGTGTGTCATATGTTGCCCGGAAAATTGATGCTTGTAACTGATGCAAATCTTGCGAGGATGAGCAACTTTGAGTTCTTGAGTGGTCTATAGCAAGGAATAGTTACTGCGCCCCTGATTTTCTCCATATTTATTCGCAACCTATTGAACAGCTTTCATTTTAACGTGTCGCTAACGCGATCATTGGTGGCGGTTCCTGATGACCTAATAATTG
Organism: Odontomyia ornata; assembly: GCA_963969285.1. Taxonomy (NCBI): domain Eukaryota; kingdom Metazoa; phylum Arthropoda; class Insecta; order Diptera; family Stratiomyidae; genus Odontomyia; species Odontomyia ornata. The sequence goes on along the minus strand of OZ017741.1, from coordinate 58,971,098 downwards.
ATACGGCAGACCGAAAGGCATCAATCGTTCAAAGAAACCATCAGAAAATGTTCAACGATGTGCAGGCCTTTACAGGCAATTGGTGAATGTTTTGGGCAACGCCGTGGTTTGCCACTCAAGACCTGAAACGCAATTGGCAAGATTTCCTTATTATGGCTGGTGAGGGTAGCTCAGAACGGGTTCCTATGTTCGATACCTAGATATTTATTTCGATCAGTATCTGTATTATAATGGGGTACCATGTTTTTCTTCATTAATTTTTCTTGTATTTTATTATGGATATCTTTGAATCAATCGTGCACGTTTTGCATATGTCATCTGTTCTGACTAAAGCTAGTTCAATTATATTTTTTTTGACATTTCAGAAGTCAGCTTCTCCATGTTCAAAACAATTTTCGAAGGCTTGTCACTGAATATTATACGAATGTGTCAATTTGTTTTATGTTCTTCAATATTGAATTATTGATTCTTCTCTGTTTGAAATTTGACTTTTTGTATATTTTTAATGTCTGATAAGGACATAAAGTCCCAAATATATTATTTTGCTCTTTTTGTAGAAATATAGGAAATTTTTATTTCTTTCGGAGTTTGCTTCTTTGTCATACTCCGAATAATGGTAAATATTGCATGTTGATCTTTATGGAATTTGGAAATCATGTCTTTCAATGTTCTTGAATCTAGTTTGATTCTTGACAATGCGTCTACATTTGTATTCATTTTACCTATTTTGTGTATAATGTCGAAGTCATAGTCTGATAGGTCTAGTCGTATGCATGTCATTTTGGATTATGGGTTTTCGTGAGTGAATAGTGATATAAAAGCCCTGTGGTCTGTCACAATAAAGAATTTTTTCCCAAATAAATGTGGTCTAAAAAAAATGACCGAACAGTGTAAAGCCAAAAGCTCTTTGTCTATTATTGGTTTGTTTATCTTATATTTAGTTAAAGTCCTATTTGCATATGATATTGGTAAGTCTTTCCCAAATTCGCTTTGTGATAAGATGGCACCCAAAGCATTGTCTGATGGATCTGTTGTCACAATAAATGATTTGTCAAAACTTAGATATTGTGATATGGGGGCGGTGAGGAGTTTTTATTTAAATGATTCAAAGGCTTCTTGGCATTCATTATTCCAATTGAATTTTACATTTTTCCTTAAGAGGTCATAGAGGTATTCGTGGTTTCTGAAAAATCAGCGATTATGCGTCTATAGTAGCTACAAAATGCTACAAAGTATCTTACGTCGTCTGCATCTTTAGGTACTGGAAAGTTTTTTATAGTTTTGTATTTCGTAGGGTCTGTGCAAATACCTTCTTTAGTGATTAAGTGACTGGAGTATACAACTTCACTTCTGAGGAAATTAAATTTACAAGGGTTTAGTTTTAAGTTATACTTTTCTCAGCAATTGCAAATTTTTATGAGATTTTGGTTGTGGTGAGTCTCGGCTACATCCGAATACGATGATGTCATCTACATACAAGAATGTGGCGGAATCTAGTCCACTAATGGCAATGGTCAGCATCCTTTGAAAACTATTTGATGATATCTTTAAGCCAAAAGGTAATCTTTTGAACTGGTAGTGACCATTGTTTGCTGCAAAGGCTGTTAGTGGTTTTGATTCCCTTTTTAATTCGATCTGGTGGAAGGAACTTGTCATCTCTGTTGAAAATTTTTTTGCTAGACCTAATTTACCCAGAACATCCTCTAGTCCGATTATAAGTAATTTATCGTTAGCTATTTTCTTGTTAAGCTGTCGAAAATCAATGACAACTCTCCACTTCTTATTTCCATCTTCACTTACCTTTGGGGTTAATAAAGGGGTGAGTTATAAGGACTGGTGGAGTTTTTAATGATGCCGATTTCCAACCACTTTTGTACTTATTGGTTGACCTCTTCTTGTTGTGAGTGGGCAGTCGCTATTTTTTTTATATATGTAGGATTATTGTCTATGGTTTGGATATTTTGAAAATTTATAATTATTACTTGTCAGTGGTTCACATTCAAGATGGAATATATTTAGATATCTACGAATTATACTCAATATCGAATTTTTTTCTTTTTCTTCTATGTTATTCAAATTTAGATTTTTAAGTATTTCTTTGAATCTTTGTTCAGTTGTATTTACACTTTTGGCTTTGCTTGATCTTTCCTGAGGTCAGCGGGACTTGTCGCGCTTCCCATGTGAGCGCAGGCCTGTAAAGGGAATCAAACAGACAGGCTAATGGATCGGGATGGCCACCTGGCCTGAACGCGAAAAGGCCGGTTGAGGTTCACGGCTCAAGCAAACACCGCACCCCTTACCATTAGTTAGCACCACACGTTGCGCAGCCTGAAACTTTAATCGCTCTTGTCACATTACTTTTCAAAAGCGGGAAATCTACTGGGAAACAAGAATTCGGAGTTGCCTTGATTGTGGATAGGGAGTACAAATCGTACGCTATTGATTTCAAGGCAATAAACAAACGGTTGTTTGCCATCCGTATAAAAGCCAAATTCTTCAAATTCTGGCTGATCAATGTTCACGCCTTGACCAAAGAAAAGGACGAAGAAACGAAGGAAACGTTCTACAATCACCTGGAAAAACTAGTCGACTACAAACTACACAGAAATAATTCTGGGTAATTTAAACGCTCAGGTTGGCAATGAGATATCTCATTGGAGCACGACTGGAGGATATAGCATCCAAGATTAAATAAATAATAATGGCCAGCGCCTGATCGAGTTTGCTTGTGACAGAAATCTTGTCATACGTTCGACTTGCCTCTAACATCGACGCATGCATAAAATCAAGTAGGTATCACCGGGTGGCAATACACAAAACTTGATCGACCATGTTCTGATCCAACACCGTTGGGCCTCGAGCATACTTGATCATTACTTGCTCAAATTAACCTATCGATGTCGTATGTCAAAGGCATACTTGGCGAAGACCAGCCCGCTGCAAAAATTTGACATCGAAAGGTTCAAATGGCGTCTGTGGCCAAAAATTTCACGGAGACCCTCGACAATCAGCTGGCTCGTATTTTGTCAGACGCATCGTTAAAAACGAGCAATGAGCTCTGGATGGAAGTGAAAGCAGTTATTAAGACCGTGCAGAACATACGATCGGACATCAAGCCCGGCGCAAGAGGAATGATTGGTTCGATAATGAGTGCCAGAATGCATTCTATGAAAAGAATCAGGCGTACAAAGAATGCGTAGGTAGGAAAACCAGGACGAAGAGAGAACACTATGAAAATCTCAGAAGAGTAGAAAAGAAAATACTATGACGACCAATTGAGAAGTATAGATGCAATTTTAAGGAGCAACAACACGAGACAAGCATACAAAGTAGTAAAAAGCCTGAAACGTGGTTATCAGTCCAAAACCACGCTCTGTCGTGATGACATCGGCAATATTATCGCTGATGAAACCAAGATTAAGGGAAGATGGGCAGCATGTTTCAAGAGCCTCCTTAATCCTCTGCACAGCTCCAGAACATCGGAGTCTATGGATATTTGCGGAGAGCTTCTATTGGCCCCACGTACTCTGGATGAAGTTTGTTCCATCATCAAAGCCCAGAAGAATAATAAAGCGCCGGGCATCCATGTGATTCCAGTGGAGCTCATCAAATATGGTGGCAGCAGTGTTCATAAAGCTATTCACAAAGTCGTCCAGCACATTTGGAAACAAGAACATATGCCGAAAGTGTCGGGCCAATCAATTATATTCCCATTCTACAGAAAAGGTGACAAGCTACAGTGTGAAAATTATAGAGGCATATCACTGCTTTGTACGGCGTACAAAATATTTTCAAAAATTTTAGAAAATAAAATCAGATCATACGCCAATAGTATTATTGGGGAATATCAAGGTGGTTTTAGAGCAGGTAGATCAACAATAGACCAATTGTTCACAGTCAAGCAGGTACTTAAAAAAAGTTGGGAGTTCAACATAGACGTACACCAAATTTTCGTTGACTTTTAGCAAGCACGCGACAGTATTGATCGTAATGTACTGTAAAAAATAATGCTTTGCTTTGGCATCTCAGCCAAATGAGTCCGTCTTACCAAAACGACAATGACGTCGACGGCTTCTCAAGACCCTATCAACTGACCGATTCCTTTCACACAAATATCGGACTAAAGCAGGGAGATGGGCTGGCCCACTGCCATTCGATTTGGCTTCGGAATACGTCATAAGAAGGCTACCTGTCAATACATGAAGTATACATCGGTATACAAGTCAAGCCAAGTAGTAGCCTGCGCGGATGACATCAACATTTTGTCACGCTCATTAACAACTGCAAAAGGACTCTTCCTGAAACTCAACAGCAAAGCAAAACTAGTAGGGCTACAAATTAATGAAAATAAAACAAAGCTCCTGATGCAGTCGGGGAAAAATACCTTAAATATACAAAACATCACAGTTTGCAAATATCACAGTTTGCAAATACATAGGAAAACAAAGCTCCAAGTATACAAATCTGTGATAAGACCTGTGTCATGCTCTGGGTGTGAAATATTGACCCTCACTTAAGCATCCGCAAACGTATTGAACGCCTTCGAGTGACGGGTCCTGAGGGGATCAATGGCAAATTCGATACAACCATGAGCTGTATGAAATTTTTGACGAGCCGGAAATCTCAATGAGTGTAAGACTGCTAAAGCTGCAATGGGCTGGATACATAATCGTATGGACGAACAACGGATACCCGAAAAGGTATTCGTTGAGAGAACTGAAGGCCGGAGACCAGTGGGGAAACCGAGGAAACGCTGGTCTGACTCGGTCAACGAAGTTGAAAGTTGGAGGCACTATTTGCAGGAAGCGAAGGCCCGAGAGGGGCTGTAGTGCTAAGAAGAAGAAGAAGAAGAAGATATTCGGACACAGAAGTGAAGATATTCGGACACAGAAGTGACCGGGCCCCAGTGTGAATTAGTGCACGTACATTTGACGACTGACTTAAATAGCTCACCCAAAAACTTTAAAAATTGTTCCCTCGTAAGCTTTTAGTCTCACTTTTCCTGAAAAGCGCTGAATTGCCGAACACGCCAGTTCTCGTTCCATGGAATACTTTTCCTTCCCGCTCTGTTTCGCTTGCTCGAATGGTGAGAGTCGGTAGACGAATAGGCGAAACTGGGGACATTGAGCAAGGGAGCGCTTTTCGCTTAAGCTTTCGGCTTTCCCACGATCTTTTGAGGCGAATCGATGAAACTTGGGATATTGAGTTACAGAGCGTTTACGCCCAAACTTTTGCTTTTTCTTCAGCTTTACTCTGCTGGAAGCATACCCAAAGCTTGTCGTCAACAATAAAATAGCTCGTATGAAGCGCATTGCGGTTTGATCTTTGCGTATTTACTTTTTCGCTTGCTCATTGTGCATGCTTCGATGACAATGGGCGAATGTGTTTGCTTGTGTAATTTCATTGGCGAAGTGCGTGTATACTCGTATAGGCAGTGTTTGCGAGCTCACAACCACTTCATTTTCAAAGCGTAAATACATAGGCGATATTTGTTCGCTTGCAACAGGCCAGTACTAACGTGTTGCTATTAAAAATACTGGATACAATTTTTCCATTTAAAATTTAACTGTCTTCCTTTAAAGTAATGTTACTGGGGCGAATATATTCGGATCTTGGTGGTATTGCTATGCGTTGTGCTAATTGGTTTTGACTCGATTTTATGGGTAACGTATAGTCTTCTTCATTTATATAGGAAGTGATAGTATATGTCTCGTAGTCAATCTTACAGAGATTACTTGTCAGCAAATCACGGCCTAAAATTCCATCTGTTTTAATAGAGAAGTCTGATGAAACTACATGGAAGTCATCCTTGACATCTTGTCCTGCAATTCCTAAAGTTAATGTTGTTTTCCCTATTGAAGAAATTTCTTTATCAGTGATCCCTGTGAATCTAGATACTTAGTTTTTACTAACATTGAGGTTTTTATCGAGTGCATTCTCTTTGCAGATCAATATATCTGCGCCTGTATCAATTAATAGGGTAAGGCATCTTCCTATGGTTTTACAGCTCACTTGGACGTGATTTTTTAGGCCATCATTGGTTTGATATATTCTTTTATGATCCCCGGAGACAAATTTGTTTGACTTCCGTTCAACCGTTTCATCTCCGGGGTTTAATGGTTTGCCTTGTAGGTATTGCGGTTGTAGTTTCTTTCATTTTGGCTATTCTGACTATACCCTGGCATTTGGTTACACTGTTTATATGTGTTCATCTGTCTTGTATGGTTAACATTTTGTCCAGTATCTTTATTGTTATGTCGTTCATAATTTGATCTTTGATTTAGGTTGCGGTCATTGATGTACTATATGCCTGGTTGAAGCTTCGTGTTGTAATTTCATAATTGAAATTATCTCGTCTTCTACATTGTTGATATTGATTGCTTTATTAGTTTTGATTATAGCTTTGTCTTGAGGCATAATTGTTTCTGTTATTGTTCTTCATACTGTTTCGATTTTTGAAATTCATAGGATTCTTTTCTATGTGGTGTGTATTCGTTTCAGAGGTTTTTTCTAATTCAAGGGCTATGTTAATTGCTTCTGAGAGTATTTTAGTCTGTGCTGCATATACTGTCCGTTTGTATTTGTTATCTAAATCTTCTTTAAAAATATCTAGGGCGTATGATTTATTCACCTTTTTTGTATGACTTCTTTTTCGACTTCTGTGGGCTTAACTAAACTCTTTATTTGTGAATCATTCTTTTCCAAAGTTATTTCAATTAGTTTATCTTTGTAATTTAGCACAGAGCCTTTCTGACGGAGTTTGGACAATTCAGAGCAAATTTGTTGGGCAGTTCTAGTCCTTTTGAAATTATTGTTAATATTAATTTCTAAATCTGTATAGTTATTTCTAGTAAGAATGCCTAGGATTGTTCTGACATTTGGGGTTAGTTTAACATTAATGACAAAATTTAGTAGTATATATGTATATTGTACTTACGCAACTAGTCAAATAAAACGACAAGCGTATCGAGAGAATAAGAATTTAATTGCGATTTTTTTCGTCTTATATAGGGTTATCCATTTTACGCTTGGGAAAGTAAAGCTAAAGAAAACACATAAAATATTCAGATAGAAACAAAATTTTTTATTTAATATAAAGATCGAACCTTGCCATTATACGTGAAATACAACATATTTCAAATGTCCTCCCCGGGACCTCTTACAAGCCTCAATCCTTTTGAGATAATTTTCAATGACTTTTCGGCACATTTCCGGGAATATCTCGGCCATAACTTCACGAATATTGGTTTTCAATTGCTCCAGATTTTGAAGATTGTTCACGTAAACACGATCTTTCGCATAACCCCATAAAAAGAAATCCAAAGGTGTCAGGTCGCAGGATCTTGCGGGCCAATTGAAATCACTCAATCTCCTGGAAATTTCTGTTGCAAAAGTGCTCGATTAGCCTGTGTTGTGTTGCTTGTGGCACCGTCTTGTTGGAACCACATGTTCTCTAGATCATAATCTTCAATTTTTCTCCAAAAATAATCGGTTAACATCCGTCCATAGCGGTCAGAATTGACTGTGACTGCTCTTCCTTGATCGTTTTCAAAAAAATACGGGCTAATAACACCACCAGAGCATAATGCACACCAAACGGTCACTTTTCCGGATGCAAAGGCCTTTCTGCGATCACCTGAGGATTTTGAGAGCCCCATATGCGGCAATTCTGTTTATTTACGTAACCACTGAGCGAAAAATGAGCCTCATCACTAAAGAAAATATTCTTCGAAAAATCGTTATCAATGGCTTGTTGTTCAATCACCCAATTCGCATACATTCTGCGTTATGTATGGTCTTGAGGCTTAAATTCTTGAGTGAATTGGATTTTGTATGGATGAAGATGCAAATCCAAATGCAAAATCCGCCACAATGAGCCGTAAGACAGGCCCAAATGTTGAGCACGTCGAGGAATCGACAAATTCGGGTCTTCCTCCACACTGCGAGCAACGACAGCGATATTTTCAGCAGAACGAATGTTGCGATGATGCAATAACCGATACAGTCTCTTCAAATTTTCTCACTGTGTTCGAAATTGTTTGCTGTGTAGGTCGATTATGTCGACCGTAATCGGCTCGTAAAGCCCTAAATGTTGATACAGCAGAATCACCATTTTTACAATAAAATTTAATAATTTTTTTAATGCTAAACGATCCATATTTCTAAATGGCAAAAATTCAACTGAAAAAAACACGCTTTGGATGACAGTTAATTCTGACAGATGTCAATTGGCAGGGTTATACTTTCCTACCACGAAATGGATAACCCTGTATACTAACTAAACCTAACACTACTTTATTTTACTTGACATGTAATTGCTTATATTTTCACATTAAATTTAGATTGCTGAATTAATAAATTATGGCACTGCTTAAATTTGCTCAATATTTAGCACAAGAGTCCACCATATGGGATGACGTTTGGTAATCATCTGATTATCTTATTATTGTGGCTAGAGTTCATTACACTGTTAATATCTCCCGAGTCCATTGATGGATTAAAATTCCGTCTCATACCATTTTAGGATTAATATCAAAATAATGCATTTTAAATACTACTAGCGGCATCTATGACGAACTATGTGTACCTACTTGTCTGTATCATATGACAATAAATTTAGTCTTCGACAAACCACCACGCGAGTTTCATTAAGTTATGGGCCCAGCCCCATTTTAACGAAATATCAAGTATTTTTATTGTGCGGAAGTAATAATGGCGACGTCGGGGTACTTAGTAAATGTGCCAAAACTTAAAGGACGCGAAAATTATGACGATTGGGCGTTCGCAACAAGCAATTTTTTGTTACTTGAGGGTATTGACATTGAAAATGTGCCGGCGACTATCAGTGAAACTGAGCTGAAGAAAGCCAAAGCTAAACTCGCAATGACTATTGACTGTTCGTTATATGTGCATATCAAGAGTAAGACTACAGTGGACGGTGTGTGGAATAAATTGAAACAGTTATTTGATGACACGGGATATCAACGAAAAATAAGTTTGCTTCTAACATTGATTTCAATATGCCTCGATAACTGTGAATCCATGACATCCTCTGTAACTCGAATGGTCGAGACTGCACATGAATTGAAGGGTTTCGAAATCACAGACAATTGGATTGGATCATTACTGGTGTACAGTGAATTTGATAAATGGTGTGTACAAGTTAAACACAAAAAATTCGAAAATTCATTATCGGCGATGTCCAAATGGCATAAAAGGTTAGGACATATAAATTGTAAGTCATTGCAGAAAATGAAAGAAGGTGCTGTTGTAGGAGTTTCGTTTGACAAGAAAGCTGACAAACACAAATACAGAATTGTGAAGTGTGCTGTGAGGGAAAACAGGCACGTTTCCCTTTCTCATCAGCTAACCATAGAAGTGAAAAACTACTGGATGTAGTACACTCAGATTTATGTGGGCCGATGGAGACTAAGTCAATTGGTCAGACAAAGTATTCACTCCTGTTTGTGGATAATGCCAGCAGAATGACTTTTGTCTCCTTCTTGAAGGAAAAGAACCAGGTGTTCCAGCATTTCAAAGAATTTCGAGGGTTAGTGGAGAATCAAACCGAAAACAAGATAAGAATATTGAGGACCAACAATGGAGGTGAATCCTGTTCGTGCGAGATGGAGAAATACTTAAAACAAGTTGGTATTGTCCATCAGAAGACCAATCCTTACCTCAAAAATAAAGGCGTGGACTATACTAAAACATACTCACCAGTACTTCGTTACTCTACATTAAGACTTTTATTTGCTTGAAGTGTCAAACTTAACTTTGAAATTACTCACTTAGATGTAACTACACCATTCCTAAATGGTTACCTACATGAAAATGTCTATATGCAAGTGCCGCCTAATTTGTATTGTAAAGAAAATTGTGTGCTCAAATTAAATCGTGCATGTTATGGTTTAAAACAATCACCCAGGGCTTGGAATGAAAGAGTAAATTATTGTTTATTAAAATTGAATTTTGTTAAGTCAAAGTTAGAATCATGTCTATGTATAAAAAGATGTAAAAAGGAGCAGATCATAATAGCAGTTTTTGTAGATGATTTTTTCAAACAGTAGTAACATGGTTAAGAAATTAAAAATTAATCTAATGTCAAAATTTAAAATTAAGGATTTGGAGCAATTAAAACCATGCTTGGGTATGAGGGTAAAAATGTATGAAAATGGCTGTATTTCCTTAGATCAAGAAAAGTTTGTAGATCATATTTTAAGTAAATTTAATATGAAAAACTATAATGTTGTTGATACTCCCATAGAAAGTAATCTTAAACTAGAAAAAGGTGTAAATGTTTGTAAGCAATACCTATATCAGCAATTAAAAGGTGGCTTAATGTACTTAAGTATTTGAACTCGCCCCGATATTTCTTATAGCGTGAGTTACTTGAACCAATTTAATAATTGTTATCCCCATACTCCCCATACGCATACAAACCGCAGTATCGTATTATGTAAAACTAAATCGTATGGGCTAATGTTTAGCAAAGATATTGGGTGTACAAATTAATAACCGGAATTTTTTTGCGAAATTTGATGCTTTGTTGTGGAAAAATCTTACAATATATTTTATTCAAAGTATTGTTCATCGGAAGCTACAGCATTTCCCCATCTTTCAGGCAATTTATGAATTCCACCCCAAAAAAAAAGAGCGCCGGCTTGGCGGCCAAAAACGAGTCTATCCAATTTCGGATGCCTTGCTCTGAAGTGAAGCGTATTTCGGTGAGGGCGTTTTACATCGAGCGAAATAAATGAAAGTCAGACGGAACCAGGCCCGGACTATAAGGTTGGCGGGCCAAAACTACGCATCCAATATTTTCCAAATAGTTTTTCACGGGTCTTGCAACATGCGGCCGAGCGTTGTCATGATGAACAATTATAGCCTCGTGTCTGGTCGCATATTCCGCGCGTTTTTCGATGATGGCACGCTTCAAACGTTTTAATTATGTTTGATACAGGTCACCTGTGTTTGTCTGCCCCGATTTCAACAACTCATAATATAACGGCCCCTTCTGATCCCACCAAATACACACCATAACCTTGGCGCCATGGATATTTGGCTTCGCCGTTGATTTGGCTGATTGGCCGGGCTTCAGGTATGACTTTTTGCGCTTGGGATTGTCATAATGGAACGTACTTAAGTGTTTTAACTCACTCCGATATTTCTTATAGCGTGAGTTACTTGTGCCAATTTAATAATTGTTATTCCCATACGCATTGGAAGCATGCAATATGCATCCTAATATACTTATGCAAAACTAAATCGTATGGGCTTATGTTTAGCAAAGATAATTGTAAATTGGAAGGTTTTGTTGATGCAGATTGGGCCTCGAACGCTGTAGATAGAAAATCTTATACAGGTTTCTTTTTTAAACTGTCAGGAACCGTTATTTCATATGAATGTAAAAAACAACGCACTATAGCTTTGTCAAGTACTGAGGCTGAATATATGGCGATAGCGGAAGCCTGTAAAGAGAGAATTTATTTACGAAGCTTGCTTTGTGAAATTCTAGGCAGTTGTGATTATGTGATTATATTGTATAATGATAATCAAGGTGCTCAGAAGTTATCAGAAAACACATTGTTTCATCGAAGAACCAAGCACATAGATGTGCGTCATCATTTTGTTAGAGAAGCGGTAGCAAACAATCTCGTTAAGATAGTTAATCTGCCCACACCTGAAATGCCGGCAGACTTGCTGTCCAAGGGATGAAGAAGCTTAAAACATAACGATTTTGTACCGAGGTTAGGTATTCAAAGCATTGTTTAATGGATTACAATATATATGATGATTTGCTTCTGATAGGATACATATGTACCAAAGTTTAGATTATTTTGATAAGTGGAGATGTTAGGATTAATATCAAAATAATGCATTTTAGATACTGCTAGCGGCATCTAATGACGAACTATGTGTACCTACCTGCCTGTATCATATGACAATAAATCTAGTCTTCGACAAACCACCACGCGAGTTTCATTAACCAATATATGCAACGATTAGTTATGTCGATGAATTAGCGCAAAAGTTGATTTTTTTTTTACTGTAACTGTCTTTTGCCGTAATTCAATTTTTATGTCCTTCCAATAGGACCTAACAGAAACCAAAACAAAAAGTTAATCGAAAACAGGACGCCTTCCGAAAGTTATGGTATATTCGTGCAAAACCGAGCACTTACTCTTCTGTGGGAACCAATTTATAATTTCAGAATTTTAAAACTAACTAAAAATGTTTGATGATTTTGTTGTAATCTTCCCAGAAAGTCTGATTGCACTGCAATAATTTTTTATTCGCACCAATTTGTTTTTACAATAAATTCTTACATACTAAACAAAATCATAGAAAATAGTTTTTGCTTACACAATTACTCGTAGTTCATTGAACATATCAAAACATAAACAGAGTTCAATTCAATGAAATGCAAGTAATGGATTTTAAGTTATTGAACTTAGATGGAATATGATATGAAATTTGCTTACAATATGCAATTGCATAAATTATGAAATGTATTGAAATCTTAACGTTGTGAATTTAATTCGAATGTTAATTGTGAAAGACATTTTGCAATTTGATGAAAGCAGGTGAAAGGTAATTAACCATTAAGAGTTTAAAGAATTTTAAAGAATTAGTTCACTGAAATGAACTTGTAAGTTCATTGACATGAACATTGCCGCCTCCCCTGGAATGGTGTTCTATAGCTGATGTTTGCTATACCAATTAGCGGAAGCTGTGGTGTTCCCAATGTTGGTGACATTAGTTGATCGCTTACGTAGATGGTATATCATTGACGCGATATCTATGAAGATGCATGTGGTTGCAACAGTTGTCGCGGCGGCTGTTCCGTGGTATTGAATAGATTTCCAGTGAGAGGTTTCCATGGATGAAAAGATGTCTCTTTGTTCATCGACGAGTGCGGAAAATTCGTTGGTGTTTGGGATGATCGATGAAACGTTTAGGTGGAATTTGACCATCGAAGGTTCAGTTACATTACGTGTAGCGATGAGCGGAGTGACATAAATTAGAAATTCAAATTCTTAACGAATCTGTGTGGTGAGGATATATTCGGCTGTGGATATGGTACAATATGGCCGTTTAACATGAGGTTTGTTCTTGTTTCATGACATACACTTTGGGCTGGTGTTGGTTGGGGTGTTGCAAACAACTATGAGTTGGAACTCGTAAGTTCTTTCTAAACAGGTTTGAGCAACTTGAATATCTTAGTTGGACATCTATGATACAATTTGGTTTCATTTCAATATTTATAAGTGTTGACGTAGACAAAAGGTACTGATCATTATCAATTGTTTGAGCCTGAAATGCAGCATCTTCAGTAGTCTCAAAGCATAGTTCGTTATCATAGTTGACTCCAAGTAAATTGGAAGTTATTTCGAAAACTGTGAAAATGTCTTGATTCTGTTGGATGAGTATTGCAGAAGCCTTGATAAGATCGTACTTGCGGTTATCAATTATGGGAAGTTGTAATAAATGTTCTCCAGTGTAGCTAATTGAAACCTTTGATGTGGTAGCGTGCAATATTTCAAGATGTGCAGTTAGAAGGGTTGAAGATTGTAAAATTCCATTTCCAAATCTGCCAGTTTTAGGCATTCCCAAACGCCTTGTTTCGTGTAAAGAGTTTGTAATATGCTGTCATATGTATGAAACACGTCATCGACATAGGTTTTAGCATATTCATATAGTGCGAGAAAACGAATATTGAGTTGATTATGATCAATTTTGGTGAACCACTCTTTAGACTTAAGTGACAAGTTTTTCTGTAGTTGCTCCGAAAATCGTGTAAGTTTATTATTGATCTTTGAAGTTGCCGAATTTAATGGACTGGTAGCTTTTAATACGATTTTGCCTTGTTTTAAGACCAACTGCTTCAATTTATCCTGGTTGCCACTTAGGTGATCGATATCCATTATTACCTCATCATTTGCTCCAAACAGAGATGTTAATATTTTACCAAGCAGTCCGCGTGGCTTTCGTGAGTGTAAAAAGCAAATAGTGTTGATTCGATCAACGGACTCTTGACATAGCTCGGTTAAATGCTGTGAGAGATCCCAACAATGAATCTGGTTATTTGCCTGCTTACGGATGTACACATTGGTTGAACGCTGTGATTCATTCTCCTGATATTTTCTTCATCGAATCTTGAAGCTTAATTTTAGTGCTCCTCGAAGACAGTTGCTCACTTCAGTGTATTCGACGTATAACTCTCCTTGCAAAGGAGAAATACTAACTGCAAACAATATGAGAAAGATGCAAGTTCCTAAAACTAACATTGTTGATACCAAAACAGTAGACAATGTTATCGGTCTTGTTTTCTTTCGTTTTAATCTGGTTCGATCTTCATGGGATATTTGCCGTTTAGTTGTAGGCGAAAATTCTTTTCCTGGATATTTAGCAGCTGTCGATTGAGATAATGAATCTGGTTTGGATGAAGTCTCGTTTGGTTTTTCGTGGCGTTCATTGTTGAAAGGAAGACTACAAACTTTTGTGACCGCTCGTTTGATAAATTTACCGTTTAGTTTTAGAGTGACGACTCGAACTAAACCATCGTCACCTGGATGAGTAGTGACTACTTTTGCGAGGTGCCATTGATGGTATGTTCGCAGTTTTTACTAAAACGATGTCTCCTCCCTTTATATTTGGTTGTTGAGTCAACCATTTAGGTCTTTGTTGTAATCGGTTTAAATAATCACGTGACCATCTGTGCCAAAATGGAGTGCTTCATATATTGCACTAAGTTCCATCTTTTCAGGAGCGTGATGTTGCTTGGGTCACCTTTGATTTCAAACAGGTTGCTGTCAGTGAGAAAATGGCCTGGTGTCAACGTACTTGCGTCTGATGGATCGTAACTTACAGCAGTTAAGAGCCTAGAATTCAAACATGCTTCCATTTGCGCTAGAAGTGTGTTGAATTCTTCGATGTTTACAATCTGCTTGCCAATTATTTTGTGCAGTTTCATCAACTTAACGCTGGGAAGTGTGGACTTCCAGGAGCTATGAACATCCGTTCTATTTGTTCTTGTGCCAGTTCTGATGCAGCTTTCTCCGGCACCTCTCTGTATTTCTACTGTAGAATTTTCTGTGCACCTTGGAAATTCGTGCCACAGTCACTGTAAATTGTCCGACATTTCCCTCTTCGAGCGATAAATCGTCGAATTGCTGCTAGACAAGTTGGTGTCGAATGCTAGTTGGTTGCCATCCAGATGAAAATAGCTACATATGCCTTCGTAATCTTTGAGCCACGTCCTGAATTACAACGTATTTTTATTGGATCTGCGTAATCCACACCAGTTTCCAAGAATGGTTTTTCAAAGTGGACTCGGGCTGGAGGTAAGACTCCCATCATTTGCTCATTTGGCCTGGCGGTCATTTTAAAACAAGGTATGCACACCTTTAGAACACTCCGAGTTAGCGTGTGTCCTGAGATGATCCAATATTTAAGGCGTAATGTACTTAGCGCCGATTGGACTCCTCCATGTAGCCTCTGCTGACAAGCGCGTCTGATAAGAAGCTTTGCTAATGATCCCTTTGGAATGATGGCTGGATTTTTTTTTCTTCCCCTACGAGTGCACGGCAGATTCGTCCACCTACTCGCATAACACCGTCTGTGTCAAGCCACGGGGCCAGTGGTTGTAACTTGCTTGTGTTGGATATAGAGTTTGAACGTATGAGCTATTTAATTTCGGAGTGGAAGTAGTATGCTTGCGCGAGGCGAATGCAGAGTGCTTCTGAGTTGCTTAATTCTTCAGAAGTAGGATAGCCTAGTCACTTAAGTGATGGCTTTCTAGCGTTGTGCCCAAAACGTAGAGAAAAGAGACGACTCGTTTTAGTTTCCTGATGCATAAAAATCGTTGCAGTATCTCTGGCTCTTGTTCAGATGGTTCTTGTTCAAGAGTCACGTGATGAATAGCACTAATTTCTTCTATATCCTTGTTAATACTGGAAGGAATTGAGACAGTTTTTAGCCAATTTGGGCCATCTCTTTATTGGGTTAAATCCGATAATTCTTTTGGATAAACTCCACGAGAAGCATAGTCTGCTGGGTTATCTTTGGTTGTGACATGGTGCCATTGACTAGGACTGCTTTTTTGTTGAATATTACCCACACAATTTGCGATAAAAACTTTCCATTTCGATGCAGGGCTTCGAATCCAATCCAAAACAATTGATGAATTAGGCCAATAGAAAGTTGGAACGTGTTTCCGACCATGTGCGATAACAACTTGAGTTCGGTACCTAATAATTCCAGACGGGAATAGACCGAGTTTTTACAGGCGCTACGTTGGCTTTTGAAGTAAGCAAGGTGACTTTCCTAGTGGTAGAAGTTATAACTTTGATATAAATTACAGGAGCGTAAGCCTTTGAAGAAGCGTCGCAAAAACCATGTAACTCAATTTGCCCTTCGGTAGTAAATCCAATCCAGCGAGGAATCTTCAACTTGTTCAATGCTGGAAGCTGTCTATGAATAGTGAGCCAATCCTTAACATCCTCTTCTTGTAGCGTGTCGTCCCAATTGCATTTCATAAGCCATAAGTTTTGGACAGTAATTTTTCCGATGATGGTGCAGGGATCAAACAATTTGAAAACTTTAGACAGGATGTAATAGTCTTTGGGATTCTTCTGTTGATAGAAAACGTAAAATGATCGGTTCCTGGATGCCATTGTAATCCAAGTGTTTTTACAGCTCCTTTGATACTGATGTCAAATGACATTTGTGACTCTCTATCTTCGATAGGAATGTGTTTCAAAAGATCGGGATGATTCGCTGTCCACTTCCGAAGGTGAAAACCTCCATTTTCCATTATTCTACGCAAATCAGCTTGGAGTTGCATAAGTGTGTTCAAATTTCCACTCCCTGTAAGCAAGTCGTCTACGTAAAAGTCTTTCAGTACAACTTCAGCTACCTCAGGATATGCAGATTGTTCGTCTTTTGCCAATTGTTGAAGAGTCCTAATGGCCAGATAAGGCGCACACAATGTTCCATACGTGACGGTTCTCAGCTGAAAATGTTGAATTGAAACGCCAGAGTATGCGTAAACAATCCAAGTCTTCTTCTTTAATCCAAATTTGTCGGTAGATTTTCTCTATGACAAAACGATGCTGCCTCCACAGCATCAGTAAATGTAAGACATGTTGCTGAATGGATGGTCCTGTTAAAAAATGTCATTTAGTGCTTTTCCACCTGTTCCTTTTTAGAATGCGTTGAAAACGACTCGCAGCTCTGTTGCGGAGCTGTTAGGCTTAATGACTGCATGGTAAGGAAGGTAATAATTAGGCTTCGTATTAATGCTTTTGGATGGAACTATGATAACTGCATATGTCCTAGGTTAAGGTATTCTCTCATGAATTCCTTACATTGGACGTACAAATCGGGATTATGAATAAGAGCCTGTTCAAGTCCTCGGAATTGCACGTAGGCAATTTTATGCGTTTCATATTGAGACAGCCCTTCCCGGGCCTTAAATAGAAGGCTCACAACATATTTACCAATCTCTGTTAGCTGCGTGTTTTCTGCGAACTGTTTTTTTTGCACGTGATTCGTCGGTTGTTAATGGTTTCTTCTGGCTCACATCCTCAATCTACCAAAATTGCTTCAAGTGCTCATCAAACTCCTCGAATGAAATGAATGCATTAATTGATGTAGTTTGGGTTGGGTCAGTGGTCGGACCAAAAAGTATCCATCCAAATTTGGGAGTCCCTAGGAGTCCCAGGAAGAAACCCGGATAGCAAACTGTGACCGTACATACCTGCTCCAATCAGCATATCGATTTCAGATGGAACATTGAACTTTGGATCCGCCAGATCCGATAAACTTATCCCATTTGGAAGTTTAGGTTCCACTTGAACGAAAGGTATTGCAGCTATTATCTTGTTTAGGACCAATGGCTTGAATGATATGTTTTCAGTTAACCCCTCTTCATTTACTCCTAGTGCAATGATTGATGCAATTCCCTTGGCACTGATTTTGTGAGATCCTCCAACACCTTGAATGGAAGCATTGGAATTCTTGAGTTGAAGCCCAAGATATCGTACTGTAGAGCTTGTGATGAAAGATCTTTGCGCTCCCGTGTCGAGTAAAGCGCGCAAAGTCACAACTTTCCCAGAGTGTCTTTGAATTTTTATAATTGCTGTAGTAATACATTTGTGTGCTTGATATCATTATTTGCCTGCACGCATTGGGCCTTCACATCTGTTGTACTAACAAGTGTTTTCCTAACTTCGTCTCTGTAAAGCATTGAATGATGGCGCTTGCCACATAATGTATTTTGATGAGCAGCTAGCGACCTTATGCTTGTCGCTAAGGCAGTTGTAGCATAGTTATTTTGAAGACACAAAGTTACGTTTTGCTTGAACATCTAGTTTTTTGAAAGCCTCGCAATTCGTAAGTCGATGTCCAGCTTTGCACTTTATACAACACTGTTTGTCAACTGGTGTCGTGTCTACAGTAACCACTTTTTTCCCTGTTGATTTTGCAGTTCCTGAAAGAGCTTCCAGTATTATAAGTTTCTGCTGCACGAAGTCCAAGAATGCTGAAAGGGTTGGCATGTCGGTTGTACCACTTATTTCTTTCTGCCAATCTCTTCGCGATTCTTCGCCCGATTTCTGACTCAGTATGAAAATCGTTGATTTTTATGCGAACCAATTTGTTTTTAGTATAAATTCTTACGTACTAAACAAAATCACAGAAAATATTTTTTGCTTACACAATTACTCGTAGTTCATTGAACATATCAAAACATAAACAGAGTTAAATTCAATGAAATACAAGTAATGGATTTTAAGTTATTGAACTTAGATGGAATATGACATGAAATTTGCTTATAATAAGCAATTGCATAAATTATGAAATGTATTGAAATGTTAACGTTGTGAATTTAATTCGAATGTTAATTATGAAAGTCATTTTGCAATATTTGCAATTTAATGAAAGTAGGTGAAAGATAATTAACCATTAAGAGTTTAAAGAATTTTAAAGAATTAGTATACGGAAATGAACTTGTAAGTTCATTGACATAAACAGATTTCTTATAAATGTTCTTTTTTCGCCACTATTACTACAACAATATCTGTACCGAAAAAGGAATTATTATTCAAACTATTCCATTTACACATTTATTATTCCATTTTCAAAACGGAAGCCTACCAAAAACTCTTACGAATGAATTTTGTTTTAAAAGGTTCAAATATATATACATAGGTACCTTTAAGGATTCTGCTCAGGATCTATTCACTCATTCAAAAAATTCCTGTCAAAAATAACATCCAAAAAAGTCTCCCACCCGCTCAATTCATCATTATATTCAAGTCAAATTTTCCAGAGTGGTCGGCTAATTCATTACAAATTACGTTCAGGTTTTCGGGATCATAGTCAGATCTGGAAAACCTTATCCTCAGGTAAACTCTACAGTACACATGATTTCAAATCTCTTCGTAACGCTCATTGACCAGTACCAGCATATCATCCGGCATAAGTACTTGCATGACTCCCTTAATTAAAGCCGCATATACGTACGTTTGCTAGGTTTCCTCGCTATTTCGAAATCTGGAAGGGAAATATGCAATACCCCCGTTGTATATTCGTAGTGGCATATATTACATCATTTTTACTTTTTTCTCCGTCCTTACGACGACGTCGGTTGGCCAGTGAAGTGTATAAAAGTGGAATGGACTTATTCAGAATAGAGTAGAGATTTGAACTCATATCCTTGTAGCATGTACGTATGTGTGTACGAGTATACATGAAATGTTGAAGACTACCAAGTTCCTGGACCTTAATTAAAAAATATCTGAATCGTGTTGTTGGAGATGTAATGAGTTGTATGACTAATTAAGTTCAGCTCATAGACGAGGAAAAACATCCATCATAAAAAGGGCATGCGTTCCGCATGCAACAGGGTAGATATTGATGCAAATGTGAAGATGCCATAAGGATAAGATAATAATGCTCAAGTTGAGTTGAAATGACGATGATGATAATAACGATGTTGGAGGAAGAGTGAGCGTGAAATCAATTGCAACCTGTTATGAATATGAAAAAGTTGATGGCTTGGAAGCGAGGCTACTATACACTCAGTTTGATTTTGCTGATGGGTGAATTCAGTTCCATCCTATATCCCAGATGCCAATTACTTAAGCTGTATCCTTTTAATTTTTCTCTCACAACGATTGGCCACTTTTAATCATATAATCAGACACTCTATGACCCGGACCATGCATAACAAATGCTACTGAATGCACAATCCCATAATGCCAAGAGTAGGCCATGTTATAAGTATAATGAAAATAATGAAAAGCAACAAGTACCTACCACCCAGCCAGAAGTGTCATCTACACTGATTACTTTGTTGCCCGGGACGTCCTCTTTTGGCAGGATAGAATCTGAAGTGGATTTCCACAACATTTAGCAAACTGTAAAAGAAGACTTTTATTGTTCTCATGTTCGTATCTAAAGAGTCCTGACCTCTTATTATGCATGTGTATAGTCTATGGACATGCTACATACATGAGTATCCTAGATAGCAACGAATGGACAGCTCATGATGATTAGATTCGAATATCCTGTATGAACCGATTTAGTATTCATCTGCATAAAGGATACAAGCAGAATAAAATATACAAAAGTCCGGCAAGAGGAAAGTTATACAAATAAATCGAATTTGCGAAGGATCACAAGAGCTGAAAAATGTGATCCATCCATGCTTTTGTCATCCTTCACTGGGCAAGACCTGCTTTGCATCTCTTTTACCCTTGGGATGTCAATAAACCGTAACGGAAAATGAACATAAAAAATTGCAGTTAAAATAAATTCCAATTGGAAATGATAAGGACTGCACGAGAAGGACATGCGAAGTAAACTGAAGGCTACTATTGTCGTTGGCCATTAAAAAAAGCGTAAAATGTTTGTAATATCTGGGTAATAAAATGTCTCTTGCGTTCGAAATATATGCATGTACTCACAAGCCAATCAGGTGAAGAAGCGGGAGAGAGAAAAGGGTATCGAGAAGAAGGAGAAAAAGAAGCATTTTCCGATTTTATTGAGCCAATATAAAACGCAATGCAAAAGCAAGTCAGCCTCAAGGTAAGGGCAGTCAAGAGGGATGATCCAACTTAATAAAGTGGAAGAAATGAAGTGGTACTTAATATTCCCTTTTATTTCAAGCGATTAAGACAGCTGAGAGAATACAATCTGTAAATTGTTTGAGAAGAGGGTGGAATGAAAAACAACTTGGAATTGATAAAATTATAACAAGAGGAGATTGAATGGAAAATGGCCAATTAATTTAACCAGATTAGGAAGGATAATCAATTGAATCATTGAGTTTATGATTAAGGTTTATCACGGACCTAATTTAGTAAACAAAACTGTTCTTAGCACCATAACTGACTTCAATTGAAAATGAAAACACCGAATTTACCATTCAGGAAGGCTTAGTGTAAGGATAAGATGAAGTGAAAAGTAAAGCGGTTCAACTTAATATTTCGCGAGCAAATTCGCTAGAAGTGGGGCATGATAATTTCTTAGAACGTCTTGCGATGCTGTAAAATCTGTAAAAAAATGATGCGCACTCAATTGAACCTGAAAATATGAAAAATTTAATTTGTTAAATATGCAGCAAATATTTAGGGTTTGATCGGTAAATCTCGTTTATTTTCTGATGTTCTACAGGAATCGAAAACGAAACTTTTTTTATGAAGCAAACAATGTGTGGTTGATGTTAGGACTCAACTTAATTTTTTTTTTAAATATTTATAAACGATTTTAACGTACCGTTTGCGAATATATATATATATATATATATATATATATATATATATATATATATATATATATATATATATATATATATATATATATGTATAAATATATATATATATATATATATATATATATATATATATATATACATATATATATATATATATATATATATATATATATATATAAATATATATATATATATATATATATATATATATGTATAAATATATATATATATATATATATATATATATATATATATATATATATATGTATATATATATATATATATATATATATATATACATATATATATATATATAAATATATATATATATATATATATATATATATATATATGTATATATATATATATATATATATATATATATATATATATATATATATTTATATACATGTAAAGTACATATATATGGATACATATATATATATATATATATATATATATATATATAAATATATATATATATATATATATAGATATATATATATATATATATATATATATATATATATATATATATATACATGTAAAGTACATATATGTATATGGATATATATATATATATATATATATATATATATATATATATATATATATATATATATATATATATATATATATATATATATATATATATATATATACATATAGTGATGATTCTACCATCGTCCGAAATTTTCCGACGGAAATTTAAACTGACTTATCATCGGTTGAAGACGGGAAGTCTTGCTACGTGTCAACTCAATGTATCCTACACGTCAACTAGTCTAGGCAACCTTAGTCTACTGTGAGGTGGCTGCAGTGCCATGCCGAGGAAATGTGGTATCCTGTGCAACACTTCGTCGATGGTGCCTCAAGAGAAAAAAAGCTAGTAACAAAAGGTCATCAATTTTTCGATTTTACCCTTGTGCATGACGATTTTTCGACACATTTCGTTCCACTCTAGCCCACAGTCTTCTTCTTCATAGCACTACCGCCACTTTCGGGCCTTTGCCTCCTGCAAATATTGCCTCTAACTATCTTGGTCCATTGACCACGTCCTCCAATTTTGAAATCTGAACAGTGATAAACTGCCTTCGTCAATCGAGTCCGACCAGTATTTCCTCGGTTTCCCCATTGGTCTACGCCCTTCAGTTCTCCCGACGAATACCTGTTTGCGTATTCATTGTTCGTCCATACGATTAACATGGCCAGCCCAATGCAGCTTCCGCAGTCTTACAAGCATTGCGACCTCCGGCTCGTCAAAAATTTCATACAGCTTATGGCTGTATCGAACTCGCCATTGGTCCCCGTCTAGCTTCACTCCAATTATCCGCCTCCGGGCCTGTCGCTCAAAGCCGTTCAATATGTTTGCGACTGTTTGAGTTAGGGTCCCTATTCCATATCTTCAGCATAACACAGGTCTTATCTCAGATTTGTGTACTTTGCCGTCCAAATCGTCAAAAATGAATTAAAATATTTTACTCGCGAGGGATTTCGATTTTATAGATGAAAACGTAAAGTTAATGAAATGTAATATTATTAACAAGTTTGATCGAATTTTAACTTCTAAGGTATTTGTTAGCCTTGTTCTCATAAAGATCTAATTTCGTGATTTTTTTCATATTTTTCTGTCGAAAGATGTCCAATTGTGAGAGGGCGGGGCACAAATTTTTCATACATTTCCCCTCACTCTACGCCCTTTTTTGCAAATTTCTCTTGTTTAGGACATGTTTTGAAAAGTTCTGACCAATAACTTTTATTTGACACCCATATTGGCTAGCTTTGGTAAAAAAATGTTTGAAAGTCACCCACCTGTAACATCTTAAAATATTTTTTTTTATTTTTAGAGGGCACCGCTTTACGTAGAAAATTTCATTACTCTACCCTATGTGGTTTGCAAGAAAATTTGCTGTGACACAGGGATGGAGAGACGTTTAGACAGCTCGCGAAAAATATTTTACGATACCCTAAAAATGGTCTGTTGTATAAACACTTCCAGGTTAAGCCATTAAAAACGTTCCTGTAAAAATATTCCTTATTTCAGTACCTACTAAAATTGCGAGTTGCGCCTACCTTCTAACCTTTGGAGGCTACCATTTCGAATGCATGCATTTAATGTTGGATTTTGTAAAATGTTTGTGTTTAAGGGTCCCATCAATCAATGTGCCAAATCTCGTTTCAATCGGAGTTTCAATCTAGGCAGAGCAAAATTATTAAATTTTTAGTGGAAACTGCAGGTCAAAATATTAAATTTAGAATTTTCGACTTGTTTATTTTTCAGTCGATTTTGATAATTTTTCGCACATTACAAAAACTTGGTACTGTTATAAGTCTAAGTTTCCGTTTTCGTTGGAAAATATTGCCACTATAGGGTCACAAAAATCGGAAAAAATCTTTTGAAACTTGCACATGTGTGATCACCAAAATGACAAAATCTTTAGATCTAATTACGATTTTTAGGAGTCATTGCGATTTCAAGCTTCAACTAGCCGCCATTTTGATTTTGAGACCTGACCTCTACTATTTTTATAGAGTTCTTTAGATACATACATATAGTCTTTACCAAAGTACCGAATTTAATTAACAACGCTTGACAAGTTTGGTCACAACTACAACAACAAATTTTTGCACTTTTTTTTATCTTTGAGTGGTTGCCATTTTGTTTTAGATGGTTCTACTTTGGATTTTTATCGTGAGATTCATCACATAGTTCAATGAACATCTGGACCAAATTTCATACAAATCAGAGCTATACTTTTTTTGTAGTAGGGAGGTGAATCCCCATTCACGCACAGAGTATGGGACTCCCATGCCTGCAAGAAGGTGACTGGACTTCCCACTAAAAATGCAGGTAAGACTGAAAACACCCATGTCCGCTCAGAAGGCAGTCTCACCATGCCTTCGATTTAGTCCCGGTCTCAAATCCGGGATGAGGTGCGCAGTCAACTTTCCCTTCGTCCAATTCACCCAAGGCTGCTGCCAATCGTTGAGTGAGCGCTGTCTCTCCTCGTGGACAACCATCTCGCTCTCATCTTCCTCTGGCAAGGAGAGCAACAGGTATCACGCCTGCAATAACTCTCACCGCCGAATCAGAGACTGTCGGATACGAAGATGTAATTATCAGTGCTCCTCTTCTCTGTACCTGCGCCAAGCGTTTTCGGCAAATCTCCTTACTGAGAAGTTCGCCTCATATTTCTGTTCCGTACAGTAGCACTGACCCTACAGCACTCATCTAGAGGCGTCTTCTTGATGGGCTGGGTCCCCCTACATTAGCCAAAAGTGGAGTCAGAGCCGATACTCCCGAAGCAGCCTTCTCACCCGTTGCCTTGATTTGCTCAGAGAAACTCATCTTCGAGTCGATCAGTAGCCTCAAGTACTTCACCGCTGGCTTCGATTTGACTGACTAGGGATTCTCTTTATTGGCAAGATGACCACTTTGGTTTTCTCCCGTGCCAAACTGAACCCGCGAGCAGTTATCCAGTCTCTCACTCGGTGCATTAGCCTACCTAGCCGAAGTTGCGCTTGTTCAACGGTGCGTCCAGTGACCAGAGCTGCAACATCATCCACATAGCCGATCAAGCGCGACTTATCTGGCAACTCCAGTCTCAAAAGCCACACACAGGTCTGGACCAAGGATAGATTCCTGAGCGAAGGATATATCCCTGTGTAATATCCGATGTAACTTCCCTGTGTCATGTCGGAGAGCAGGCTTCGGTCCTTCTGGTAGTCCTTCAAAAGCCGCATCAGATATTCGGGAATTTTACAAGGGTTTTTCAGCGTATCCAGAATTGAGTTGAAGACGTTGAGTGTCACCAACAGCACGATCCGTCACTATATGCCTCTGTCTTTTGGACCGTACTCACCACCTCTGCAATCGCATTGATTGTGGAGCGTCCTGCTCAAAAGCCGTACTGCCGAGGAGATAGGTCCCTAGCAGCACGTGTCGCGTCAGTGAGGCTTCCCTTGATGGGTTTTTCTAGCAATTTCCCAGGAGCGTCTAGCATGCATAACGGCCGGTAGGCAGCTGGCGATTCCGGGTTTCCCTTTCCCTTGCTGATCAGCACGAGCCTTGGCATCTTTCATCGTCCGGGAAAACTCGTCCCGTAGGCAGGCGATGAATGTGCTGAGCAGCAAGTCAGGATAACGGTGATATATAAGTTGCAATACCTCAGCTGGAACACCATTTGGACCTGGAACTTTACTCGCTTTCAGTGAAAAGACTGCCTCTTCCAGTTACAGCTGTGTGAAGAGCGGAAACTCGACTGCTGTTTCACCATGGGCGGGATGGGCGGGGAAAAGTGCCCGCACTGTCTCGTCTATCTTTTCCGCATCATTTATGCAAGGTTTCTGTAGGGCGCCAAGCTTCCGCATAACTAACTTGTAGCCAAGGTCCCACGGATCCTTGTTCACATTGTAGACTAGATCTTGCCAGCAGTGAGCCTTGCTGTTGTTAATCAATTTGCGAAGGCATTTCCTGGCCCGGTTGCATGCCTCGTCATGGGTCCGTGCCCGTTGAGCCTCACGCGACACTCCATTTGTTTTTCAGCGACTTCAGTTGACCACCAGCATACTGGGCTTGCCGTGCTGGGGTTTTCGACGGGGCATAGAAGCTTTGCAAGCAGTCGTAATGATGCTCATAGTAGAGTTCACCACGTCTTGAGTAGCCAGTTCTTCCATCCCCTACGAATCTCCCTGCAGCGGGGCATCTGCTGTGGGCACCTCGACGAACTTCTTGACATCCATCCTTCCGATGTTGCATTCAATTGTAGAAAGCTGGGAGCATGGACGTCAGGAGGCAACATCGCATATCTCAAGCAAAATGCTCTGATGATAACTGGCTGAGTAGTCCTCTAATACTCCCGAATGGTTTATCCTCCGTACTAAGGAATCTGAGGCGAATGTCACGTCCGGTATTGTTCCTTCACAGCCGATGCGGCGGAAAGTTGAAGTGTTTATGGTGTTTAGCACGACGAACGTCGTTCCGGCCGTCATTTATAGGATTCGTTTTCCGCACGAATCTGTTTGAGGCAAGCCCCATTCGATTGCTTTAGCGTTGAAGTCTCCCCCAACGAGCACGTTCCCGTCTGCGATCAAGACAGCACCCTCCAAAGCATTAAGCTTGGCTCGGAAAGATGATATCGACTCGTTCAGCGTTAGGTACACACTAAAGAAGGTGGTCCCTGAGCACCTAACCCATACAAAACCATTCCTCCGTCCACAGGTCTTCGCTTGGAAATCACTTTTTCAAACCCAGATGGCGGCAGTACCTGTTTCATCGGGATAACATGATGTAGAACTTTTATCATGGTGTTGCTCACTGAGCAGCATAAATCGGCTTTCATGACCCTCGCAAACTGCTCAAGCAGATTTTGGGCAGTTGAACTGCGGTGTAAGTTTAGTTGCAGAATACGGGTCATCGAGGGTCTGATTTTGCCTTCGCTAGGGCTTCTTGGAAAACTTGGCATTTTCCTGATCCCAAGACGTGTCCAAAATCAGGTCTTGGATCAGCATCCTTGCAAAGAATACAGTTTGCCTCCTTCGTACATTCTTTGCTTTTATGTCCCATTTCACCGCATTTGTAACACAGCGAACTCCTATCGGGTCCTTTGCATGCTTGTGCGGTGTAACCATAGCCAAGGCATTTGAAACATTCAAGAGGCGCTGCTCTTCACCCTACCCTGTAGACAACCCACCCTATTCTTATTTTTCCCTTATTCAGAAATTGTTCGGCGTCCTTTTCGGTCAAGTCAATGATAGCCATGCGTTGTCCTCTATGGTTTTCTGGTTTCAGCCTCACTTTGATCCTGCCCACGCTAGAGAACTCCCTTTTGATGGCCACTTCTACCTCGGCCAGATCCATGACGCAGTCAATGTCTCGTATTTTGATCCTTGCCATCCGCACGAGCGAAGCTATAGTTGCGCTTTTGCCGAGGACTTTCTTTACTGCGCCCCAGAATGCTTCCCTATTGTCAGCCTCTGCTCCGAATTCGACCAGTATGTGGCCCGACCGCGCTGGTCGTACTGCTTTAATGAGTTTTACTTTAGTCAGAACACAAATCACGATTTTTTGGCTTAAAGGCCGCTATTTTGTTTTCGCTTGACTGATTTAGCTGGCTAAATAATTTGACTGAGATATTTACCCAATATAACTTTCCTAAAAATTTGGTGAAAATTTGAGAAAAATTGCGACCAGCGATCATAAATTTTTTGAAATACCATATATGTACACAGCTGGACAAAATAATAGGTGTAAGCAATTTTTCCTAAAACAAGCTTAATATTATCACTCAAAAATTAAGTTGGTTTTCAAAATAAACACACTTAATCTTCGTAATGAAAGACAAAAGGCTTCACAAACTTTTAAAAAAAAGTAAACATTTTTTTAGTTTATAAAATTTGCTGATTTCCAAATGGCCAGAATAATAGATGTCACGAAAAACAACCTCATACCATCACGCTGCCACCTCCGTGCTTACATGAAATTTTTTGCCTTCTGGTTAACGAATGTTTCTTTCCGCATCGTAGGGATATTGCACCACTTTTGCTCATCCTGTGATCCACACCAGGTTTTATGAACTAAAGCAAAGTTTTTCCTTTTCCTCTTACGAAACTAAAAAACATGTTCCTTATTATATCGTATCAACTTTAAATCTGATGTCGTTTATTTTTATAAACGCAAACCACACAAACACTCGGAAACTAGCAGTATGCAATGCATATTTGAACGATTTTCTTTGAGATATGAATATTGTCTAAAGTATTATTCCCATTTATTTACAAAAACTAATTATTTTCTATGCATTAAAGTTATTATTTTATCTACACATTTGACTGTCTATTTTAAGAAGATTATCCCAAACCAAAAGCTAAAAAAAATTTAATCTGTATGCTCTTAGTATTCTTGAACGCGATGTCCACTTCCCAATGTTTCTTCTTCTTCTTCGTAGCACGACAGCCCCTTTCGGCCTTGGCTTACTGCAAAGAGCACCTTCAACTGTCTCGGTTCATTGACCGCGTCCTCCAATTTCCGAGCAGTGATGAGCTGTATTCGTCGACCGAGTCAGATCAGCGTTTCCTCGGTTTCCCCACTGATCTTCGGCCTTCAGTTCTCCCTACGAATACCTTTTTGGGTATCCGTTGTTCGTTCATACGATTTATGTGTCCAGCTCATTGCAGCTTCTGCAGTCTTACAATCGTTGAGACCTCCGTTTCGTGAAAAATTTCATACAGCTCATGGTTGTATCGAATTCGCCATTGGTCCCCGTCTAGCTTTGCTCCGATGATTCGCCTCAGGACCCGTCGCTCAAAGGTGTGGAATATATTTGCGGATGCTTGGGTTAGGGTCCATGTTTCACACCCATAGCATAGCTTAGGTCTTATCACAGATTCGTATACTTGGATCTTAGTTTTCCTGTGTATGCAGCTACTCTTCCAGATCGTCAAAACTGAATAAAATACTTTATTTGCGAGCTGTATTCTTCGGCTTATTTCGTCTCTTTCATTGCCCGTTTTCGTCATTTTGGTGTCTAGATACACAAATTCGCTAACATTTTCGATACTGTATTCGCCAAGTGTGATGTTTTGTGTACTTGAAGTATTTTTCCTCGACTGCGTCATGAGCTTTGTTTTATTTTCACTGATTTGCTGATCTGCTAATTTTGCTTCGCTGTCGAGTTTTAAGAAGAGTTCTTTGGCAGTTGTTAGTGACCGTGACAAAATTTTTATGTCATCCGCATAGGCTACTACTTGGCTCGACTTGAATTGTACTGTACCTCGACAGGTAGCTTCCTTATGACGTACAAATTGAATGGCAATGGGGCCTGCCCATCTCCCTGCTTTAGCCCGATATTTGTGTCAAAAGCATCGGTGAATTGGTTATTGATGCGGACTTCGGAGGTCGTTGACGTCATTGTCATTTTGGTAAGACGGACTGGTTTGACTGGGATGCCAAAGCGAAGCATTATTTGGTAAAGTTCGTTACGATCAATACTGTCGTATGCTTGCTTAAAGTCAACGAAAATTTGGTGCATGTCTATGTTGAACTCCCAGCACTTTTCAAGTACCTGCTCGACTGTAAACAATTGGTATATCATCGATCTGCCTGCCCTAAAACCACCTTGATACTCCCCAATAATACTGTTAGTGTATGATCCGATTTTATTTTCTAAGATCTTTGAAAATATTTTGTACGCCGTACAAAGTAGTGATACGCCTCTATAATTTTCGCACTGTAGCTTGTCACCTTTTTTGTGGATAGGGAATATAATTAATTGGCTCCACTCTTTTGGCATATGTTCTTGTTGCCAAATGTACTGGATGACTTTGTGAATAGCTTGATGAACACTACTGCCACCATATTTGATGAGCTCCACTGGAATCTCATCAATGCCCGGCGGTTTATTATTCTTTTTGGGCTTTGATGATGGAACAAACTTCATCCAAAGTTGTTGGGGCCAATGAAAGCTCTCCACATGCCTCTATAGGCTCCGATGCTCTGGAGCTGTGTGGAGGATTAAGGAGGTTCTTGAAATATGTTGCCCATCTTTCCTTAAGCTTTGTTTCATCAGCGATGATATTGTCGATTTCATCACGACAGAGCATGGTTTTGTGCTTATAACCACGTTTCAGGCTTTTCACTACTTTGTATGCTTGTTTTGTGTTGTTGCTCGCTAGGCTTATATCTATACTTCTGAATTGGTTGTCATAATATTCTCTCTTCTTAATTCTAATTACCGTATTCGCTATTCCCCTGACATTTTGATAGGGTTCTCTCTTCGTTCTGGTTTTCCTGCTTATGTAATCTTTGTTTGCCTGATTCTTTTTATCTAACGCATTCTGGCACTCATCATCGAACCAATCATTCCTCTTGCGTCGGGCTTGATGTCCAATCATCTGTTCTGCCACGGTCTTAATGGCCGCTTCACTTTCAACCAGAGCTCATTGCTCGTTTTAATGATGCGTCTGATAAGATGAAACCAGCTGGTTGTCGAGGGTCTCCGTGAAATTTTTGGCCACAGACGCCGTTTGGAGTCTTTCGATGTCAAATTTTTGTAGCGGGCTGATTTTCGCCAAACATACCTCCTCCTCGGTATGTACGGACGTCAGGATTGCTCGAGGCCTAACGTTGTTGGAACAAAACTAGTCTTGCTAGGCAATTGTAGAACATTTTCTTCGTTTCTTCGTCCTTTTTTTCGGTTAGGGCATAAATATTAATCAGCCAAATTTTGATGAATTTCGCATTTATATGGATCGCGAACAACCGTTCATATTTTGCCTTAAAATCAATAACGTGCGATTTGAACTCCGTATCCACAATGAAGGCAACTCCGAATTGTCGTTTTCCAGTAGGCTTCCCTCTTTCGAATAGTGTGTGCGATCTCGTGTCTTGAATTTCGTCTCCAGTCCAGTTCGTTTCCTGGATTGGCGGTGTTTTGAATTTATATTGACTGGCCAGCTGCAAAAAGCTCTTAACAGCGCCTGGGTAATTGAGTGATGTGACATTTCAGGATCCAATGCCATAGTCTCTTTGTCGTTTGCGAGGTCGTTGCCGTGATTCCAATTCATTCCGAGGCCCATATGCAGGTTTCGAAACATTTTATTACGTCGACTCCGTTATCAGGCGCGGAACATTCGCCTTCACCCTCTTACGTCCCCATAAAGGAGGCGTAGGTAGGAATTAGTAGGAGACCTGTAGATGTATTTACAGTTATTAGCGTTTTTCGGTGTTTAATGTCCCATTATTGAGGAACCAGTGAACCCAATGTACGACCCGGAGAGCATTTACTACCATTTAATTGGGGGGCTTGGGATGAGGACTCATGGATGCTATGGGTTGAGGAAACAAGGGGTTCCCTTCTCCTTTCTCAAACTGGCTTGGGACCGTCTATGGCATTGCTGACGCAATACTTGAATGCAACTATAAGAGTCCTCAACGGAAACTGTAGGTGCCACCTTGAGATAGCAAATATAACGCAATCGTAATGGTAATCAATCATCAAAGGGATGATGTCTTCCTCATTCTACTTCAGCATGAAAATCATCGGTTGAATTTCAAAAAACTGGATTTGCGAAAGTTTGACAGGAAGTTTAACTGGGATTTCTAGAAGTAATGTCCCCCTCCTGATGGTGGCAACGCTTGCTCATGGTTTTTAATGACAGGAATCAAACTAACGATGAAATAGATCTCCATTTGTCGAAGTCAGAGAAGATGACGCTGGAAACGATTGAGGAAGTAGTTCCCAAGATAAAACGTTGAAACAATATGGAAGGATATAAAACACTAACCATCGCCAGGTTGATAAGATTAAAAAGCCTTTTTCTCACATGCGTCAACAATATCTATCGGCGATTTTTGGACTACAACCATCCCTAGTTGGCTTTGTTGAAATTACACCTGAAGAATGTTGAAAACTTGATTCGTTCATACATTCTCAGATATTTGCCAGAGGTGGCGACTCGTATTATGAATTATTGCATATTGCTCGATAACATGTCAAACGATTCATATTTCCAAAAAAGTGGAAGAAGGCCAAGGTATTTCCGATCTTGAAGAAAGGAAAAATATCTTCGTGCGCTAAAATCTGTCGCCCGCAGTGTTTGAAGTGATACTAAACCAAATATTGAACGCCAATGTTGAGAGATATGAATTGATGCTGAATTACCAATTTAGTTTTCGTGCCAGGGATTCGACGATACGTGCGATAACGAAAGTAAACTCATATATCTGTTGAAAACTACACAACAGAGAATGTGTTGGAGCGTGTCTCATTGATATGGAGAAAGCCTTCGATACGGCATGGTTAGATGGCCATATTTTCAAACTTCTTCAGGACGCAGACACCTTGTTGCCATGATGTGCAATTTGCAATACGGGACTTCATTTATTGTAACTAGTGGAAATCTAATGACAGTGCGTGGCTTGAGGGTCTTCAGGAGGGAACAGTTACTGCGCTTCTGCTTTTCTCAATATTCATTCGCAAGCTATTGAATGGCTTTGATTTTAACGTCTCGACAAAGCGATCATTGGTAGCGTTTGCTGATGATCTGATCATCTATACGGCAAACCGAAAAGATACAATAGTTCAGAGCAATCTCCAAAAAATGTTCAATGATGTGCAGCTGTACACTGACAGCTGGCGAATGAAAATCAATGCGAAGAAGTGTGAAATAATCTTACTTCGGACAACGCTTTAGGGGGTCAGTAAGGACCTGAAACGTAATTGGAAGGATTTCCACATCATGGCTGGCGAGGGTAGTTCAGAACGAGTTCCACATAAATACTGTGTTCGATATCTCGGTGTTTATCTCGATCAGTATCTGTACTTTACTGAACATGTCAAAATCATGCTCAGTAAGGCACAAAAAGTAGTCATGGCGTTACGAAGACTCTTTCATTCCAAATACATTGATCAAAAGGCCAAATTATCTGTTACAAGACCCTGGTTAGACCAGTTTTGACATATGAATGTCAGATTTGGTACAACCAGAGTGCTAGTACTATGGAAAAATTAAGAGTTTGCGAAGGAAAATGTCTTTGTGCATGTACTGGTTTGTACAGAAAGCCTGAAACGGATTGGAAGCATTATATATTGTATAGAAGAATTTATCAAACTGCTCAAGTGACAAGAGTCGATATCTTCATATTGAAACTTCTTCGGAATCATATCGCAAGATCTGCAACTGTGCGTGAAAACCCTTGGATTTTACAGCCACTCCAACCTACAGACGTGCATATTGCGACTTGCCTCGCTACTGGCGTTGTTCCTCCAGAAGCATTCGTGTATTTGGAAATGAATTGAAATGTTTTTGATTCTGACGGCTTCCCAATCATATATCACATACATAGACGGGCCACCGATAAGAAGGTAAAATATCCTCCAAATTTGAGCTCACGAGACCAACAATTCCAATGGAGATACTCATTTGTTAGATTTTTTGAAGGTGATCGAGCTGAGACGGAGCAATATAGGTATTGGTGGCTGAATGACAATGTCTAAATTATTCGTGTTTATTTTCAGTTTTTGTGTTTTTCGTTACATAATTTTTGAGTTTCAGCTCATTATTGCTACATTTAGTGTTGTTGTTTACTTGTGTTAAATATTAAGAATAGGTATATGTTATGTTTATTATATTAGGTTTAGAGATAAGGTTAAACGCGTAGGTTGGGAATATTGTGACAGAGTTTTTTAGTATAAGATAAAACTTTGATTGAAATATGTTAGAATCAGGTTATAACATATTAGGTGTAGGATTAAAGTTCACTGTTGTGTTAAAATTATAAATAATTTTAGGATAGTGTAGGTTGGTTTTTTCTCCTTTTTCCAATCAAATCATAATATATATAATAATCTTAATTAATTTGAATTTGCTATAGTTTTTTTTATGAAATGTGTTTGACTAGTAACGTATAAATTTAGAGAGCCATTTGGGCCAATAATTTTTTGTATTTTTATTGTTTGAAATTTGCTTTATATTCTTTTTAATTTTATAATGATTAGTAATGAATATAGCGCTTTTGACTTTGACTTTCGGAAGTTAGTTGGTGTTAGTCACATAAAGGAACGATTGGAAATTTTATTGAAATGTGAGATTAGCTTTTAAAGGCAATGGATATTCTATATTAGAAACGTTTACCTAACATTATTTTTACAAACTATTGGGCTCATCTACCTCGGTTAAAACATAAACTTACTCCTTGTCCCAAAGGAGCGGGTCAACTCAGATGGAAAGTAATATTATATTTTGGCTTTAAATGCAACTAAACCACACATCACTGTCAACTTACAATATGCTATCAAATTTAACATACAACGAGTGAACAAATAAATGAAGATGAATGAGAAATAGAATTCCCATGCTTGCAGCAAACACTATTACTTTATGATACCAATCTCATTAAGCACAATGAATGTTGTGAGCAAAATAGTTATAAATTGATTTTCAACTTTGTTCATTAACAGATTCACGCAAATGAAATATTTAACAAAACATCATTTCAGTAAAGTTTATTATAAACATTCTGTAATTATATCCATTATGACATTAATTGCAAACCATCATTTCAAGTTTCTGTAACTTCGAATTGCAACAGCATTCATTTACATTCCACAATTTTCGAATTCAATTAAACATTTGCTAAAATTTTGACCAGCTTTGCCAACCATCACTCGTTAGTGAATAACGCCCAAAGGATCTCCATAAGCTGTTGTATGTGTTTTGCTGTTACCTGAAATAGCGCGGGAAACCATATTGAATCATTACCTATGAGATTGCAATTTAAAGCGAACACATCAAGCAGCGAAATATTCGTAGATGGAGAGAGAAACCGGAAGAGAAAAAACAGAAGGGTACAATACAGTGAAATAACTAGATTTTATTTATTCATTGTGAAAACTCAAAATGAAAAACGCTCAAATTCTCGATTTGCCGTACAATTCAATGTTGGTGAAATTCCACTGACTAAAAATTTATAAACGTTTGAAAGAGAAAGTCAGTGTAAGCATTATGGATTTTAGTTTTCAGTTAGTGGAACAATAAGGACATTTCTATACACATATGAGTACTCATAGTTGGGAAAGCTCCAACTATTCTTGGGAGTATTCGGTATATTTTGTTAAACTTTACAAAGTTTTGTAAAACTCGGTACATACGAATATCATGAGATATATCAAAGCATCCATATATGTTATGCTTGAATGTAACGGTTCCTACATATCATAGCATGATGGCGCCATTACTTTAACATTGTTCTCAACTTACACTGTGTCTGTGTGTTCACGTGTGGAATTATGAATGTGGTTTTAAATCATATTTCTCTTCACTCGAATTGCTTTCACAGTAGAATGTATACCGAGTATGTACACATATAAAATGCAATATTTTGAGTTTAACGGGCATCCGTGAGTACCACGAGTAACCTAGCTTGCAGTGTACGGTGACAAAATGTCACTAACATGCTATTCATTAATTTTATTGTAACGTTCTACGTACGTCACGGTGATATTTTGTTAAGTTATGACTGGGTATTATTTTTTTACCAAGCCGTCATTCTAAAATCCACAGTTGTGTTGGATGGTTTGGTTAAGTACTAGAATTTGTTGGATGTTTCGTGGAAGTCTTTTCATTTTCTCGAACTTTTCAAAACAGGTCTTAAACTGACATTTTTCACTTCAGGGGGTGCAGGGGGAGGAGAAATTTACGAGAAATCTTTGTCCCCCTCGCGATTGACCATCTTTCGACAGAAAAATCTGAAAAAAATCACGGAACAAGGTCTTTGTAAGTATAAGGGCAACAAATTCCTAAGAAATCAAAATTGTTAATAACAGTATATTTTACGAATTTTACGTTTTCATCTTTAAAATCGAAAGATGATCCTTAAATTTGCCAAAAATTAGCATCTATGTATCATTTTGATATATAACGCATGTTTTTTGAAAGTTTCCTAAAATCGAGCCATAAACAGTTAAGTTGCAGAAGATTGAATATTTATCAATTGCAACAAAAATTACACGGTATACTGTTGAAATACACGTTCGGAAAAGACCCAAAATCTACAGATACTTAAGGATTTCGATGAAAACTTTAGGAAAAATTTCTAACGTTGATATGTCATGATGACAACTCAAACATAGAGGTCAGCACGCTGAAAATTAAATGGTGGCAAATAAAAATACATAATGACTATATTTTAATTTTACGGCGTCAATACATGGAGTTAATGTATTAGTCAAGTTTTGATATTTAAATTTGATTTTCTAGTAACTATACAATATCCTTCTGGCAGGCTTACTCTCCTGTCACTCTTATTTGTTTTTATTTTAAATCGACAAACTAACTAATAGCAACAATAATTTTACTTCTTCATTTTTAATAGGAAGCATGCTGAAAAACAATTTTTTGTATATTCATCTGAAATTATGCTGTTTCTTCTTCTTCTTCTTCTTAGCTTCCTGCAAACAGCGCCTCCAACTGTCTCGGTCTGTTGACCGCGTCATCCAATTCCGAAATCCTTGCAGCGATGAACTGTCTTCGTCGACCGAGTCAGACCAGTGTTTCCTCGGTTTCCCCACTGGCCGCCGGCGTTCAGTTCTCCAAACGAATACCTTCTTGGGTATCCGTTGTTCATCCATACGATTCATGTGTCCAGCCCATTGCAGCTTCCGCAGTCTTACAATCCTTGAGACCTCCGGTTCGTCACAAATTTCATACAGCTCATGGTTGTATCGAATTCGCCATTGGTCCCCGTCTAGCTTTGCTCCGATGATTCGCCTCAGGACCCGTCGCTCAAAAGCGTGTTATATATTTGCGGCTGCTTAGGTTAGGGTCCATGTTTCACACCCATAGTATAACACAGGTCTTATCACAGATTTGTATACTTGGATCTTAGTTTTTCTGTATATGCAGCTAGTCTTCAAGATCGTCAATACTGAATAAAATACTTTATTTGCGAGCTGTATTCTTCGACGTATTTCGTCTCTTTCATTGCCCGTTTTCGTTATTTTGGCGCCTAAATACACAAATTCGCTAACATTTTCGATATTGTATTCGCCAAGTGTGATATTTTGTGTATTTGGGGTATTTTTTCTCGACTGTGTCATGAGCTTTATTTTCGTTGATTTGTAGCCCTACTAGTTTTGCTTCGCTGTCGAGTTTCAGGAAGAGTTCTTTGGCAGTTGTTAGTGACCGTGACAGAATGTTGATGTCGTCCGCATAGGCCACTACCTGGCTCGACTTGTATAGTAATGTACCTCGCGTATCAACAGGTAGCTTCCTTATGACGTACTCCAGAGCCAAATTGAATAGCAATGGGGCCAACACATCTCCCTACTTTAGTCCTATATTTGTGTCAAAGGCATCGGTGAGTTAGTTATTGATGCAGACTTGGGAGGCCGTCGACGTCATTGTCATTTTGGTAAGACGGACTAATTTGGCTGGGATGCCAAAACCAAGCATTATTTGAGACAGTACGTTACGATCAATACTGTCGTATTCTTGCTTGAAGTCAACGAAAATTTGGTGCATGTCTATGTTGAACTCCCAGCATTTTTCAAGTACCTGCTTGACTGTGAACAATTGGTCTGTTGTTGATCTACCTGCCCTAAAACCACTTTGATACTCCCTAATACTGTTGGCGTGTGATCCGATTTTATATTCAAGGTAGTGATATGCCTCTATAATTTTCGCACTGTAACTTGTCACTTTTTTTGTGGATAGGGAATATAATTGATTGGCTCCATTCTTTCGGCATATGTTGTTGTTGCCAAATGTACTGGATGACTTTGTAAATAGCTTGATGAACACTACTGCCACCATATTTGATGAGCTCCACTGAAATCTCATCAATGCTCGGCGCTTTATTATTCTTTTGGGCTTTGATGATGGAACAAACTTCATCCAGAGTTGTTGGGGCCAATGGAACCTCTCCGCAGACATCTATAGGCTCCGATGTTCTGGAGCTGTGTGGAGGATTAAGGAGGTGCTTGAAATATGTTGCCCATCTTTCCTTAATCTTGATTTCATTAGCGATTATATTGCCGCTGTCATCATGACAGAGCGTGGTTTTGGGCTGATAACCACATTTCAGGCTTTTCGCTACTTTGTATACTTGTCATGTGTTATTGCTCGCTAAACTTACATCTATACTTCTCAATTGGTCGTCATAGTATTTTCTTTTCTTAATCCTAATTATCTTATTCGCATCTCTTCTGAGATTTTCATAGTGTTCTCTCTTCGTCCTGGTTTTCCTACCTTCGTATTCTTTGTAGGCCTGATTTTTTTTATCTAATGCATTCTGGCACTCATCATCAAACCAATCATTCCTCTTGCGCCGGGCTTGATGTCCGATCGTCTGTTCTGCCACGGTTCTGATAGCCGCTTTCACTTCCATCCAGAGCTCGTTGCTCGTCTTTAACGATGCGTCTGATAAGATGGAAGCCAGCTGGTTGTTGAGGGTCTCCGTGAAATTCGCGGCCACAGACGCTGTTTGGAGCCTTTCGATGTAAAATTTTTGTAGCGGGCTGGTCGTCGCTGAATATGCCTTTGACATACGACATCGATAGTTTAATTTGATCAAGTAATGAGCTGAGTTACAATTGGCTCCTCGGTATGTAAGGACGTCAAGTATGCTCGAGGCCCAACGTTGTTGAATTATGCTATTTCACATGAGTTCATACAGCAACAGTAGTCGTATTTTTATGCCAATGAAATGAATATATGCTCACATTAAAAAAAATGATTCAGCGAATCTTAATTGGTTTGATTTTTGAAAAATTTTATACTCGTAAATCGCATAAAAATTCATTTTGCATTGTTTCAGTGATAATTTGATTATTTTACGATTATTCCACTTCTACTAATGTCAGTCGAAACTATTTTGTAGCGCTGGAAAGACTGACAGAAGGTTTGCGAATTGTAAAAGACGGCGAAGGTAATTCTGATAGAGATAGTAATGTAAGTTTTATTCAATATTTTAAAAATAAAAACAATAAAAAACCAAGTCGTGGTTCAGCAACAAGGCAGAAAAAGCTCCGCCAATAAATGTATTCGGAAAAAGCGAAAGAGATATGGTTCAGTTTTGGCAAATGAAACTAAATTAACCAATTTTGAAATCAAAAGAGTAAACGCAGAGAAATTAATAATCAGAACGAAATCATTGGTTAATTTCAAGTCAGCCAATGATGCTCTGATTTCTGGGGAGGTTCTACACTTCACCTATATCCTTAAAAGCAAAAAATTATATTGCATCAACTGTGAGACATTCGGTCAACCTATATCTGATCGAGGATGTCCCTGATATCAAGATGTAAAAGTTAAATTTATTCCAAAACAAACACAAGCTCACTGCAGTCTGATGCCCTCTAGCACCGTCAAGCCATTGTCAACTCCATTGTTGTTCTACCTCGACGTGCCTATCTCCTGGAATTCATTATCAAGAAAAAACCTGACATCATACTTCTCACTGAAACCCACCTCAATTCATGGCACTCTATGATGTTCAAGGGTTTCGAATTCGTAAAAACCGATAGGGTAAACTGTGATGGGGGAGGTGGTACCGGGATATTGGTTAGAAGGCCCCATCGTTTCCATAATATTGATGAAATTGAGTTTAAAAACTTGAAAATTCTTGAAGTTTTCATCATCAAACTTTCACTGAAAGCTGGGAAAGCCTCTTAATGACCTCTGCCCATACAACGGAAAGAAATGATCTAATTTTAAAGAAGAACTCGATTCCTTGTTTGAAATAATCAAATGGATCAGTTTGTATAGCTATTATATTCTTTCCGATGATGTGAATGCTCGGCATACATCCAAGAGGTGTACTCCTAAATTCATGGATAATAGAGAACCAAATTGAATATATATGTAGGACGACTTCATATTTGCACCACTGCATTGTTGACGCAAGGCTTGAGTTCATTTAATAGTTATTAACGAAACCTGCTGATGCTTCCTTATGAAAGCAACCATAACGCGATTATGGTGGAAATAAATCATCAAAGAGGGGAATTCTGGTCGACAGGAGTACCCTTGGAGGCTAGCATTCTTTGGGGAGTACCGCTCCCACGTACCCGAGGAAATTCCCCCAGGGGAAATGCCGGTCGACAGCTGCACTTTTAGAGGCTAGCATTCTTTGGAGAGTGCCACCCCTAGGGACGCGAGGATATGGGGGGCACCGCGAAGCTCCCCCCCCCTCATATGACAGAGAACGGCCTTGCCTGAATCTGGACTACGCTATGGACAACGAACTGACGGATATGATGGTTTGGACTTAGTTGCTTTGCACGGTAGCACCGAGGTGACACCCGTGCGTGAATGGCTCTAACTCATCTAACATACTGTCTCCGTCCTGGTTAAACCTTGGCAGGTCTCAGAGTATGTTCGAAGTTGGCACCATTGGGTAGGTGGTGTAGCTTCGGTTGAGACCAACTCGCAATTAGCACTGGCCTGGCTCTGAGCATTTGTCCCCATTAGGGCTTGTGCCTCCTGCTCTGCAAAGATAACCATGGGACCAAGAAGGCGAACACACACCCGAACGGAGATAGCGGCTCCGAGGGGGGACCCAATAAAACTGGAGCAACTTCAAATCCAAAAAAAATCAAAAAACTCTCAAAAGAAAGCAAAAATAAAAACAATGAGGGCGCAATCAGCGGCTGCAGCCATGATGTTAACAGCACATCGAGAGCAGTATTAACGACCACAAAAACAACGACGAATACAATGACAGTAAAGACGGATGAAAATCGTAGCTTAACAGACAGTCTTGTCAAGACTGAGATTCCTGTGGCGTTCGGGCGCAGTAAAAAAATTACGCAAACGCCAAAGCTTCCTTAAAAGAAAGACAAGTGTTCGAGCGGTGGAGGAACATCGAGAATTGGTTACTGATGTTACTACTGCGATCGCTAGTGAAGCGTCCGATGCAGGTGTTTTAAATCCCCAAATAATAACGAATTATCTTGAAGTCTACAAAGAGATCATGGCAGGAAAAGAAAGAAGTGACCAGACAAATAAGGCGTCGTTGTATAATTATATCGCTACCATCGAAAATGTGATGGAAGTACTGTACTAGGAAACGGAAGCCGATAACCTCTCCCAAGAAGGGTGGTCGCAAAGTACAATTGCCACCTAGCGACATGAAGAAGAAAGCCTAATCGAAACAGTGGGAATTTAAAAAGCACAAAATCTGCATGTGGCTTATCAAAAATGGATAATGGAGCTCCTAGATCGCATAGGCCAAAGAAGAGCAGAAGGCTAAAGAAACGATGATGGCTAAGCCTACAGGGCACGCAGATAGCTCCAATATCAAACACCAACGAAAGAATGGCGTCTTGCCAAACCAAATATGATCGGGATAACTAAAGGAAGAGGCATTTATTGAGTG
Organism: Odontomyia ornata; assembly: GCA_963969285.1. Classification (NCBI taxonomy): domain Eukaryota; kingdom Metazoa; phylum Arthropoda; class Insecta; order Diptera; family Stratiomyidae; genus Odontomyia; species Odontomyia ornata. The sequence continues at coordinate 58,929,438 of OZ017741.1, read as the reverse complement.
TGAAACGCCAGATCAGGGGATCCAGATAATGCTGACAAAAGGAGTGAAGAAAGTTGCAAATAAATTTCTTCAAAAAGTGCCAGAAAATAAAGTTCTTCTGGACGCCTAACGAGAGAAAAGACCTGAGATGCAACAGAAGACAAAGAAGGCGCAACGAAGACCCCGGCAGCAGGCACTGCTCGTAAAACCCCAAGAGCCTACGTAGAAGTGCTGCGGAATATCAGGTGAAATCTGAGTCCCAAAGACGACAACACTGCCATTAAAGCAGTACAACCAACGTAGTTGGGTCATATACTGATCGAATCCGAAGCAGAGGCCGACGATAAAAAAGCATTTTGCGATGCAGTCAAGAGAGTTCTCGGCAAAAGTACAACTATAGCTTTGCTCACACTGATGGTAACGATCAAAATAAGAGACATTGACTGCGTCACGGATCTGGCCGAGGTGGGAGAAGCCATCAAAAGGGGATTTCCTAGCGCGGGCAGGATCAAAGCTAGGCTGACTCCAGAAAACCACAGGAGACAATGCATGGCCATCATTGACTTGACCGAAAAGGACGCCAAATAATAGAATAGTAAGAATAGAGTAGGTTTTCTGCAGGATACGGCGAAGACCAGGGCCTCTTCAATGTTTCAAATGTTTTGGCTATGGTCGCACCGAACAAGTATGCAGAGGACCCGATAGGAGTTACCTATGTTACAAGAAGAAGAGAGTGTACAAAAAAGGCACACTGTATTCTTTGCAAGAATGCTGATCCAAGACTGGATCTTCGGCACGTCTTGAGATCAGAGAAATTTCGGGTTTTCCAGGAAGCCTTAGCCAAGGCAAAATGAGACCTTCAATGACCCGCATCCTGCAGCTAAACCTTTACCGCAGGCCAACAAGTTAAAATCTGCTTGAGCAGTTTGCGAGGGACATGAAAGCCGATTTATGCTGCTGAGGGAGCAACACCATGATAAAAGTTCTACATCATGGTATCTGATGAAACTGGTACGGCCGCCATCGGGGCTCGAAAAAGTGTTTTCCAGGTGGAGAGCTGTGGACGGAGGGATGGTTTCGTGTCGGTTCGGTGCTCAGGAACCACCTTCTTTAGTCTGTACCTAACGGTGAACTAATCGATATCATCTTTCCAAGCCAAGCTTACTGCTTTGGAGGCAACGTGCTTGTTGGGAGTGACCTCAACGATAAAGTAATCGAATGGGGCATGCCTCAAGCAGATCCACAGGGAAAACGAATCCTAGGAATGGCAGCCAGGACGATGCTCGTCGTACTAAACACCGGCAATACGCCGAATTTCCACCATATTTGCTCTGAAGGAAGCATACTGGACGTAACATTCACCTCGGAGTGCTTAGTACGGAGGATGCACATTGGAGAGTATTAGAGAAATACTCAGCCAGTGATCATCAGTGCATTCCGCTTGAGATCAGTGATGTTGTCTTCTGACGCCCGTGCTCTCGACTTTCTATAATTGAGTTGAACAACAGAAGGATGGACTTCGAGAAGTTCATCGAAATGCTCATATCAGGTGCTTTGCAGGGGACGGAAGAACTGACAGCTAAAGACCTGGTGAACTCAACTATGAACATCATCACGACGGCTTGCAAAGCTTCTATGCTCCGTCAAAAAACCCGGCACAGTAAGCCCCCAGTGTGTTGTTGGTTGACTGAAGTCGCTGAAAAGCGAAGGGAGTGTCCCAAGCTTCGGCGTGAGGCCCAACGGGCATGGAACCATGACGAAGCATGCAGCGGGGTGGCAGCATATAAGTCGGCCAGCAAATGCCTTCACAAATTGCTATTCTACAGCAAGGTGTGCTACTGGAAAGATCTAGTAGACAATGTGAGTAAGGATTCATAGGACCATGGCTACAAGCTTGTTATGCGGAAGCTTGGTGCCCAACTAAAACTTTGCATACATGATGAAGGAAAGATGGACAAGATAGTGTGGGCACTCTTCGCCGCCCACCTCGACTGTGTTGACGCTGTCCATGGTGAAACAGCAGTTGAGTGTGCACTCTTCACACAGCTAGCAGTGAAGTTCCTGGGGCTGCTGATCGACTCGAAAATGAGTTTTTTTGAGAAAATCAGGGTAAGGGCTGAGAGGGCTGCTTCGGGCGTACCGGCTCTGAGTCAGCTTATGGCCAACGTAGCGGCACTCAGCCTATCAAGAAGATGCCTCTTGATGAGTCTTGTATGGTCAGTGCTACTGTACGGAGCAGAAATTTGGGGCGATGCTCCGACTAAGAAGGTATACCGAAAACGCTTGGCACAGGTACAAAGAAGACGAGCACTGAGAACTGCATCTTCGTATCCGACAGTCTCTGGTTCGGCGGTGAGAGCTATTGCAGGCATTATACCTATTGCTCTCCTTGCTAGAGAGCGCCACGCTATTTACTTGCGCTGAACCGACGACGCGAGGGAAATGGTTGTCCATGAGGAAAGACAGTGCTCACTCAACGATTGGCAGCAGTCTTGGGTGAATTGCACGAAGGGAAAGGGAACTGCGCGTCTCATCCCAGATGTAAGATCGTTGCTAAATTGAAGGCATGGTGAGGCTGACTTCTATCTGACCCAGCTTTTGAGCGGGCATGGGTATTTTCAGTCTTACCTGCACAAGATTGGTAAGCCACGGTCCCCCGATTGTCCGCGTTGCCCAAGAGAGAGGAGACAATGCCTGCCACACACTTTTTGTGTGCAGAAAATGGGACAGGTGGTGAAGGGACCTCTACAGGGAGACGGAAAAGCTCACCCCGGATAGTATAGCCTCGGTGATGCTTGAATCGGTTGACAAATGGAACCAGGTGGCACATTATGCTCTGGCAGATCTAAAAATAAAAGAGAAACATAGCAGCCAGGGCATTGAGGCTGGAGTATCGCGTGTCTGGCAATTCCTCTTCCCCTCTCTCCTCCCGCTAGAAGACGGATCCTCCAGCTTGAAAGCGCCTCACGGCATAAAAATGAGATCTGACCCGAAGTAATGTGTCAAACGGTCCCAGGCTGGGTTCTCGGGTTGACAGGGGAGGTGTTTAGTGGGTAGTCTAGTTGCTTATGCTCGCAACTAGACTACTCCACCTAAATAAAATTCATTTCCCAACCACAAAAAATTTGTGATGGTGATATTTATAGCGCGACAGCCCAAACTGGGCCTGGGGCTCTAGGATTAATCTCCTCCAATCATCCCGGTTCTGTGACCACGTTTGCTAGTTGATCACTCCCACCAAGTATCTGTTGTCAGCTTCTATTGTGTCTTCCCATCGAGTCCTTGATTTCACCACCAGAGGCCTACCTTATGCTCCACGTTTTAATATTTTTTTGGGTAGTAAGTTTTCTTCTATTCTTTCTACATGGCCCGCCCATTGCAATTTGCGTAGCTTTACCCAAGTGAATACAAGTGGTTTCTCAAGTAGCTCTTACAACTCATCGTTGTAATACAGTTTCCACTTTTTTTTATTTCACTAAGCCTTAGGTTTTTCCGAGCACTTTGCGTGCAAATGCGGCCAATGCCTTTTCCGATTTTCCAATTCGCTCGTCAGGTTCCATGTTCTATTTCTATATAACAGCACATATTTGGTTAATGGTTTGTAAATACCAAGCTTATTTTACCAGTGTACCACTCTGGACCTTAGAATGACAAGTATAGGTAATATGCCTTATTTGCAGCGTTTATGTGACGTCCAATCTCGTCCTTTTTGGTGTCCATTCTATTTAATTTCGCTCCAAGACAACGTTATCCATACATTCAAAATTATAGTCTCGTACGGACAGGTTTTTTTGGACTGGAGTGTTCTTCCTCGTTTGAGTCATGGTTTTAGTTTTCGTTTCATCAACTTGTAGGTCAATTAGGTTTGTTTTAGATTCTATTTAGACTATGAAATATTTCTTTGGCATCTGAGATTGGTCGTACCATAATATTGATGTAATGAGCATATGCTCCAGTTGTGTGGACTTAAACATAAGTGTACAAGAGGTTTCACGTGTTGTATTTTTGATGATGTGTTTCAGCGCAATGTTAAAGAGAATCGAGGCAAATCCATTCCTTTGTTTTAAGCCTGATTCCATTATGAAGCTATCCGTTAGTTCGCCGTTTACTTTGATCTGGGATTCTATGCTTAGCATCGTGGCCTTGACCATACACACTAGTTTTTTGGGACGCCAATCTACTGCCTGTACTTTGTCTCTGGCTGGTGGTATGATTGGGACCTCTTGTTTTGCTGCTGGAATATTCATAGCTCCAGTAGTTGTTAGTGGCGCTATGAATCGATTCGGGAAGTATTGCAGCCGTCTGTTTTTGATTTCAATCGGGTCACCTATGATTGCTCTTTGTGCACTTTTGCAAAGTTATTTAAAAGCGGCATATGCCAGACTGACTACATGTAAACTCATTTTTTCGTTCGTCTATTGAATTTTGGTGTTGATGGCCAAATATTTTTGGCTTGTCGTTGGAAGGAGCTATAGTATTCATTTTTGGCCAGTTGATCGCTGGATGCATTTTTTGTACACGTGGTTCATTTTTTCAACCACTTTTTTCTTCGTACCAGTTGTTCCTACTTTTCTTTAGCTGATGCCCGAAGACCTCTTCGGTCACTTCTGTTACCGTACCTCTTACCGTTTTCCACATAATTGTGATGTCCCCATGACTTTCTTTGGCCTCTGGGGATATGTTGATGCGATTTTCCAGTGCGTACATATATGTGGACGTTACTGAGCTATTATTTAGCTTATGTATCTGGTGCCTTGGGTACTGATCTTCCCTGTTTAGAGCTCTTTGAGATGTAGTATCGGAACTTGACCGTTATAAGTAGTGGTTCAATTCACAGACAGTGCCTTGGAACGAGTGTGTATTGAGGATGCTGGTAATTGCTCGTTTTTGAATGAGAACATGTTCGGTCTGGTTGAATGTGCGACCTTCTGGAGATGCCTACGTTTTCTTGTAGATGTCCTAGTGCGAAAAGTGTGTCGGGCTTACTGTAAAGCCTCTGCTAAAGCAAAGTCTGTCAAGTGGTGTCCATTGTCGCATGTCTTTGCATGGTGACTGTGCCCTCGGGTTGTTCCTCTGTGCACTGTATCTCGGCGAATTTTTCCATTGAAGTCACCCAGAACATTTTCAATGTCGTTTGATGTCAATGTATCAACAGTGGATGCCAAGGTACTGTAAAATTCGTCCTTATTTGCCTCCTCCTTGTTTTTTGTAGGTATCTGACACTTGCCTAGTCAGGTATTAAAGAATTTGGTCTGACATGAATCGCACAAATCCTTTAGTTAATGGGCTTGAAGTCAGTGATAATTTATTTAAATGTGTTGTCAACAATAAAAGCCACTCCAAACTCACGGTTTGCTTGGAGTTTCCTGCTTTCAAACACTGTGTGCGTTCAAATCTCAAATCTGGTTTTTTAAACTGCGCGGATGTTGATTTTATATTCCTTTATTCCATTCAGAATTTGTTGTAATGTACTTGATCTATTTAATGATCTGACATTCCAAGTTCCAAAAGAATACTCCTATATTTGCCGTGATAGTCATTGCCATTTAACCAATTCGATCTTAAATTATTGTCCTGGTTCTATGACAAGTAAATACTAAGTGGAGCGTTGTCAGCGCTTTGACTTAGTCGGTTTTAGTCCGCAAGTGGTATTTTATTTCCCACATATCCGCCGGCTAGCCGGTAAGGGTACCATCCAATGCAGGACTAAAAGCCACACATGAATTGAAAGCCCCCCACGGACAAGTGGGGCACAGCCATTTCAATAATATGAAAATACAACAAAAACATGGAACAAAATAGTGGCTTTGCGTTTATGAAAGAATTCCTTCATCTTTTGTAGAACGACTTCTTGAATGTTTAATGGATTCATAACTCATGTCTTGGTTCATGTCATCAGGAAAGTTGTTTGCAACCCTAGGGAGGCTACTAGGCCCTTCTGGTAGCAGCTCTCTTCTGTCTACTTAACTTGTTTAAGAATATCATCTGTTCTATGATCAAAAAGTACAAATAACTAATTTTTTTGAGGTTGATAGGCGAATGCTGTTTAGACACTGAGAGTGAAACTCTCAGGCTCACAATGCATCTAGACTACCCACTAAAACCTCCCTGTCACCCAAAAACCCAGTCTCGCACCGTTTGACACATAACTTTGGGCTAGCCCTCATTTTCAAATGCTTAGAGTTGCAGGAACCCCTTCTCTAGCTGGAAGGTGGGGAGGGGAAAGGATTACTAGAAAAGGGATCGTTCCACTTTCACCCCCTCCCGATGGTCCACTATGCTTTTTTTAACCGCCAGCACTGCCCGAGCATAATGTGCCACGTAGTTTCATTAGTCAACAGATGTAAGCATCTTTGCGACTACAGTCTCTTGAACAAGCTCCCTAATTTTGCTGCAGCGATCATCGCGCAGCCTTCCCCATCTTTTGCAGATGTATAACATGGAACAGGCATCATCCACCACTCTTCTGCAAAAAAAGGAGTCTAGAGACTATAACTTATCGGTCTTGTGCAGATAAGACTGGAAGCACCCATGCCCAGCTCACAGCTAGGTAGAAACCAGTCTCATCGTGCATTCGATTGAGTCATGGCCTCAGTTCAGAGATTAGGTGAGCAGTCCATCTTTCCCTCGTATCGCTCTTCCAGGGCTGTTGCCAATTGCTGAGACGATGCTGTCCCTCCTTCCTAGCAACCGCCTCTCTGTCACACTTACTTCTATGCAGATAAACACTTCTTCAATCCTTAGCAAGGAGCGCAATTGACATCACTCCTGCAATCACCAATACCACCGATGCAGAGACTGGTCAGTATGCGCGTTCGATTCATAGCGCTTCTTGCCTTTGAGCCTGTGTTAACCTCTTTTGGTGCAACTTATTGTTTAGAGCGTCACCCGATAGTTCTGACTAGATGTTTCACATATATGAACCGAGGAGAAAACCCTGAGCGACACCCGATTTAACAGCCATACTTCGGCTTCCTTCCTTCGTGTCGTAAAGCAGACTGTGATTCCACATGTAGTCCCTTAAGATTTGTTTATGCGAATCTACCTTGTAGTATTGCGGTACTTGGAAGCAATTTCCCAGCGCTACCACGATATTCGCTCATCTGGCGGAATCAAAAGCATTTCTGAAGTCAAAAGTAACTAGCAGAATGACCCTTCGAGCGGGATTGCTGGGCGCCTCGACACGCTGCACCGCGCCTATGACTCCTCTTAATCAGAGTACGAGAAAATAGTTATGCAACCTGCTCGGAAGTCATACTGCCTTGGAGATAGATCCACAGTGGCGCAGATCGTGTCAGCGAGTCTTCCCTCGATAAGTTTTTCAAGTAAATTCCCAGCTATGTCAACATACATAGCGGTCTGTATGCAGAAGGTAACTCGAGATTCCCCGTACCGTTGCTGATCAGAACGAGCCTCACCACCTTCCAGCGCTCCTTTCACGCAAGCAACTTTTGCATTTGCCACAAGATAAGTACTCGTATGAAGATTTCAACGTCTTGCTGTTGTAAAGAATTGGCTCTGTATTTTAAGTAAGCCGGAATTTCCAAACCGGAAGTCTCCTGATGAATTTATTAAAAGCCCTACTAAGGGTGTTCGACTTCTTAACTGCATCTTTAACAACTTTAAACAGTTCTTTTGGCGAAAGCGCATTATTTTATATTTGCTTCTCTGTTTATCTTGACTCCCACCTCCTTTATTTTAGATCGGAGACACTGACAAAAACTACTTAACTACATTAGCGATTAAAAACAATTGAAATTCAAAAGATTTGTGCCTGTTCGCACACTTACCGCTACTTCCAAATCCAAGCTTCATCACTTGTTCCGGTACAAAAATAACAATCCTTACTTTAGAAATCCTTTCTATCCTGTTTTCTCTATTATGCTACTTTACATTCACAATGCAAACAACCTCATCCAATCCATGTAACATTTCAACTTGTTGCTATTTATTATCGTGGATCGTCCTTATTTCTGGTATTTTTATGTTACTTATCTGATTTTTGCATCTGTCGTCACTGTTGAACCGTCATCGACATACTCAAGCACACTTAGGGTTGGGTAGAGGACACACATATCTTCTAGTCAAGGATGAACGAATGTGCCAGATATTTTGTCGTGGATATACGAGTATATAAGTGCCAGATATTTCTTCAAGTCAATAATCTTCGAAAAAATGTATTCACGTTAAGAAGCTACTTTTTACTTTTCGGTGGCTTTTGTTGTTGCTGAATAGAAAAGGAAATGGTTCAAAGTGGAGAAAGCGGCACCGTTACAGTAAAATACAATTCGACCTTATCCAAGCATATACGAGTAAGGATGTGTGAGGGTGTATATAATTTTGCTTTTTTCGCTACACGTTCAAATGAGAAAGAAAGAAATGAAGTCACTGCTGCCAACTTTTCATCCTCGTGAATGATAGATAGGCACGGAAGCAAGGGTTATGTTGATGTATTGTCGATACATGACGATTGTTAAGGAAACATAAAATTGAAAGAAAGTTTCTTTGACAAAAAAGTGTTCGTTCTTCAGCAAATATACAGAAGAAGACATTGTGAAATGTGTCACTTGTTGTGTTATTGTTGACAAGCATGACTATGTATATAGTTATACTGTTTTGACTACTTTTTTGATTTGATGTCAAATATGTTGGTTTTGTGTTAGAAATAAAAAGTTAAAGATGCGAGTAGGTCGTCGTGACAGATTGAAGGAAATTGCATTGACGTTTGAATAAAGCTTATTTCAAAGATGATAAATTGCTCTTTCAAAGATAGAAAGCTGAGATGTCAATAAATGAATGAATCAATGAATAATGGTTAATTATGTTACTGTTTACTAAAATCGCGACCTGTCTGTCCGTCCGTCCGTGTGTGTCACAGCACTTTTTCTTGCAAACTACTTAAGCTAGAAACATCATATTTTGTATGCAGGTGTTAAGTGGTGCTCTCTTTAAAGTTCAGCTACAAAAATTGTTATAAGGTTTTCAAGGGAGGCCCCCGAAAAAAAAATTTCATCAAAGGTATCCGATATGGGTATCAAATGTAAGGTCTTGATGAGAACTTTTCAACTTTTAATTTGATACTTTTTGCTTCGAGGGACGCGCAGGAAGGGGAAATACGCGAAAAATTTGTGTCCCCCCCTCGCGATTGGACACCTGTGATCCGAAAAATCTGAAAAAAATTATGGTGATAGGTGTTTATGAGTGCAACAACAACAAATACCTTAGAAGTCGAAATTCACTCAACTTTGTTAATAATAGTATTATATTCGAATTTCACATTTTCCCCAATGAAATCGCATCGGTACCCTTACGAGGGTCATTCAACAAGTACTTAGCCTACAGAAGAAAAACGAAAATTTTGGAAAGGTGGCAATTTATTTTTCCACATAATCTCCTTCAAGCTCGATACCCTTGGCTCAGATATGCTCTAACTTTTTCAACCCGTCCAAAAATACATTTTCTCGAGGGCTGCAAAATAGGCCTCCATGGCGGCGATGACCTCCTCATTCGACCCAAATCTATTCCCGGCGAGTGATTTTTTCAGGTTTGGAAACAATAAGTAGTCACAGGGGGCAGCAATTCGTAGCGTGATTCGACCAATTTGGTCATGGCGACGGCGGAGGTGTGAGCCAGCGCGTTGTCGTGGTGGAACAGCACTTTTTTCTTCGCCAAGTGGGGCCGCTTTTTCTTCAATTCGACGTCAAATCGGCCCAATAAGTCTGCATAGCAGCGCCCCGTGATTGATTTACCCTTCTCGAGGTAATCGATGGGGATCACACCTTGTGAATTCCAGAAAATGGTGGCCATCACCTTTCCGGCCGATCGAACAGTCTTCGCCTTCTTTGGAGCACGCTCGCCGGGTGAAGTCCACTGTTTCGACTATTCCTTGGTCTCTGGTGTATACTAATGAATCCATGTTTCGTCGACGGTCACGGAATGACGCAAAAAATCCGCCAAATTGCGCTGAAACAGCGCCAAACACGTCGCTGATGTGGTCTCACGGTTGCGCTTGTTTTCCGGTGTAAGCAAACGCGGCATCCATCGCGCCGACAGCTTTCTCATGCCCAGTTCTTCGTGTAGAATATGATGCACCGTTCCTTCTGCGATGCCCATAGTCTCAGCTAACTCGCGAACCTTCAATGGACGGTCTGCCAACACGAGATCGTGGATTTTTTTAACGTTTTCCTCCGTAGCAGCCGTTTTCGGGGCACCTGGGCGTAGCTCATCAAAAACCGACGTGCGGCCACGAACAAACTCGTTGAACCAACAGCATCTACGTGGTCTTTGATTTCGCTGCGCGTTTTCCCTTCCAAAAACAAGAATCTAATCACTGAACGATATTGTTTTTTCCATTTTTGCACAAACGACCGACACGCTCGTTTCCAAAGGCTATCAAAACAAAACTAATGAAGGGAATGAACTGAAGCTTTGACAGTAGGTTACTAAAAGAATGTACTGCACAATGGTAAAACTCTAAGCTAAGTACTTATTGAATGACCCTCGTAAACTGAACGAAAGGGTCCTTAAACTTTGATGAAAATAGAGTGATATACACGGAAGTTATAGCCGTTTGAAATTTCTCCAATTACAACAGCAATAGCACATGATTTTGGTATTTTATGGACTTTCCATCGAATCAGTAACTGCAGTTTTGACTTGATCTTCTTGAAATTTTCCAATAAGGTCAATAACATTAATATTTTTAAGGATTCATGATTTCAGTGATTTTTGTTGGTTTGTAACAAAATGGTGACCGTTGAAAATAGAAAAGTAATGGATTTCCTTTTGAACGTGCACATCTCTTTGACATATTTCTTGACGTTATTCATTGCTGGTGACTGCATTTCTGAGAAGTTAGGTACAAAACCCTTCTGACATGAGCATAGGTCTGTTTACCCAACATGTTTTATGTAGGTACTGATAGATTAAGAGTTTTCCAGTAAGAGGTTTTATTTGGAATAGCCCGCTATTTCGGTAGATGTCACTTTTGAAGCTGCCATTTTTTGATATTTGACAAGTAGGAACTACACCATTAATAACAAGTTGGGTAGACAGACCTATGCTCATGTCAGAAGGGTTTTGTACTCAACTTACAAAATGCAGTAACCAGCAACGAATAAAATTAAGAAACATGTCAAAGACGATTTTATTGAAGAAAATGTGAAATTCGAGGATCATACTATTATTAACAAAGTTGAAAGAATTGTGAATTCTGAGGTATTTGTTTTAGTTATACCCATAGATATCTCCCTTGATAATTTTCCAGATTTTTTAGAAACACATTTTTCATGTATTTCCCCCCCCTGTGCCCCAACTGAAAAAAAACTGTCTGTTTAAGAACTGTTTTGAAAAGCTCTCATAGAGAACTTTCAGTTGATATTCATATCGGCTACCTTTCATGAAATTTTTTTCAGGGCCCACTCCTCTGTACTGTAATCATCGAGTCATGGCCTATTTTTTCGAATCCTAGAATGGTTACAAAGCCCTTTTTCTAGGAGCTCTCTCCTGCCTCTTCGACTTGTTTCAATTGTATGTACTCATTTTCATGATACCTATCATTCCTGAAATTTTCATGCAAATCCTAGCAAAGCTGTAGTGTCTAAATCGATAAAAAGCGCATATGGCTCCATAGCCATATGTTTCCATAGTAATACAGGGCATATTGTTCCATAGTAATACGGGAAAATTCAAATCGCTATAACTTCGTTAAATACTATTCGATCTTTATGAAACTTTCAGAAAAGATCGGTCTTATAGAAAATCATCTGTTTGCTTTTATTGAATTTAAGGGTACCGTTAAGATTTTATTCAAGAAAACTTAAAATCGATAAATCATACTATTACTAACAAAGTTGAGTGAATTTCGACGTCTCATGTATTTGTTGTTGTTGTACTCATTAAGGCCTACATTCATGATTTTTTTCAGATTTTTCGGATGGAAGGTTTCCAATCGCGAGGGGGGGGGGAGTACGCGAAAAGTTCGTACATTTCCCCTTCCCCCCTCGGTACCGATAAGGCAATTTTAGGACTTGTTTTGAAAAGATCTCAATGAGACCTTTCTAATGACACCCTACTCGACTACCAATGGTGAAAATTTTTTTTTGGGGGGTCACCTCCCTATACGGGGAGACCCCCCTTAAACCCCTTTGAAAAATTTTTCCACCCTTGAACTTTCAAGAGGTCACCACTTCTGACCTTTCCACAAAGTTTCATGGCTGTAGCCTTTATAGTTTCGGAGAAAAAGTGCTGTGACATACAGACGGACGGACGGACGGACGGACGGACAGACGGACACAGGCCGTGATTGCAATAGGGTTTTGTATTTTAGTACAAAACCCTAAAAATGGAACAATACATGCTTCAACAACGCATTGAAATTATTGAAGTTCACTAGAAAAATGGTGAAAATTTGGCAGAGACGGTTCGTAAAACTCGAAAATTTTTGGGTCGTCGTGAAGCACCTTGTCGGACCGCAATACAGAAATTGGTGGTAGGCATACCTACCTCTTCATAATGAAATAAACATCCGATCATTTACGTACTGTTCCTTGATTGCCGAGGAACGCACTGTTTCTTGATTGCCGAGCCTGTCCCGAACCTGTCGTTTCTCATACATCTTTATTGATATTGTGACTTTCTGTCGTCAATAGCTTAATGCTTTATTCAGCAGCTTCAGGGTAGATCGCCAAAGTAGATGCGTCAGGTAGATACCACTAGTAAATTCGGTGGAAATAAGTGTACATATCAATGGATGCAAACAACCACATTTTGGGTAGTGGTATATTTTCTGCTGACCAATTTGATACGTTTACTCCTTTTGCTAGATAACTAAAGGGGTTTGCAAGCAGAGATACAAGCAATTTTGAAACAACCAATTAATTTTCATGTAATTTGATATTAGGGATGGCTGTTTGACCTTTATTGCATTTGATGCTTCTAGGTCTTGTCTCGGACAAGTTCCTTCCAAACATCAGCACTTGCCTCTGCAATAAGTTCACAATTTGTATGAAAAATGATAGAATCACCCAAGCCAAGTTACTGTTGAAAATTTTGCAAATAGAAATATGATGTAATCATTAATAACACCAATGGCAAACAAAGTATGTAAGTTACGACGATAGCAGACATCTATACAACCACAACGACAGCAGCAAAAACTATTCGCGGCAGGGACGGCAATTAGTCCACTACATGAGAATTACCATGAAGCGAAAAGAAATTGACCTCTGACCTACGTACATCCACAAAAGCAAGCGAACATGCAATTTGATCGACTGACTTATGGAAGTGGCTGAAGAGTATCGACTCCAAAACCAAACTTGATGTTGGGCCGTATCCTTTGAAGACAATTTTCTCCTGTACTCAAGGGAAACTAAGATTGGTTGAAACAGCGATAATATTATTTGCATTGAAAAATATAGAAGCCTAGTCAGCAGATGCTGGCAAAGTTAGGTACAGTACGGACGACACCGCGTCCGTATTGCTGAAAGATACAACTTTAAATTGGTTTCGAACACACTATTTCTACGTACCCATGGTGCAACAATTTAGCCGGGAAAATAGTCCGTGAAATTGGAGAAATAAAATGTATGAATAATTACCTCGAATAATCGAGCCGTGTCTAGCAGTTTTCAAAAGTAGTAACGCACCTAGAAATCCTAAGCGGACTGTAATACCGGAACAGTTGACGTTTCGATCAGTCACGGCTACGAACGTTGAAAATAAAACAAAAAGTTCGCGGCAAAAAAAGGTTGGAGTCACGGATAGCTGAAGATCTGAGAGGTCAATGGGGGCGCTAGAATCCACGATTCCAAGAAGTTGCCGCCAACTTCACTGAAGGGCTTTTTAACGGGGCTGAAACCCGACCAGAGGCTAGCATGGACCTGACAATGAACGAGGAGCGCCCTTCTGTTTTGAAGCGTGAGTGGTAAGGTTGTATCAACAAACAAGGAAAAAAATCGATTGGGACCATACTCGAGTTGGCAGTAAAGGGAAGAAACGTGGCGTGGTTTCCGAATTCATTGCTCCAGAAATTCTCCAAAAAAAACATCGGTACACGCCTGGAGGAATTGCTAGTGATGTGCTTAGAGATTGCAAGCTGCTAGCGGGAGTCGATCAAATAGGATACACAATCGTAGAGAAAAGATTACCGGGGGCCCCTGTAGTCGAGAGCGCTAATTGATTAATTAGGTAAATATATTTTTAGAGTTAAGAAATAATTTGACTGAATATTGATTTATATGAGTATTATCATCAATTATAACGTAAAGTGAATCGTGTTTTCTTGTATTTCTTTTTCCAATCAAGAACATACTGAAAGTAAATTGTGAGACTTGGCTCGGGAGTGTGTGTGAGAAGCTTAAGACGCCTAACTTTTTGCGCAAATATTTCTCAGGTGCTGGGGTAGATTAGGCTCCCTTTTGTTTTGAGTTCCAGCTCCCAGTGAATTTCATTTATTGGCAATCAAGGCTTAGAATAGATAAGTTATGGGATAATCGCGGAAGTTTGCTGGGTGTTTTTTTTTCCTCCTAATCTAGGTTGTTATAAAGGCAGTGTTGGAGAGTGGTCGTAATAGTTCCCCTGTAAGTGAAGCCAGGCTCGTCTTGAGGCTCGGGGAAGAAATTTACAGGTCGAAGAGTGGCGCCTAAGCCCGTCTCCAACGGAGCAAACCGGGACCCAGAACGCCATCGGCCAGAGTCGGCATTTATGTTTGGATAATCAATTCGAGATAGTTTTATCTCGTAACAGCTTGTCATCAAATGCTGTGTTACCTGTCCCTCAGGGAGAAGTCAGGACATTCAATGCTTCGTACTTATATGTGTTTCAGAATTTAGAGACATAGTGGCAAAAGTGTGAGGTAGGCGAGTTGGCGGAAGTTGTATGTAGACTATCAATTCCAATGGCCTACATTAAACTGACCCTCGAGCGGTAGTACTTGAAAAATGCTGAGGAATTCTGGATGGCAAGTCATGCTGTATTATATATAAATAATGTGCTACTGGTATGTAATGATTTCGCCACCGGGCATCGCTCTGTTAGAGATTTCCCGAAGGAAATCCAAACCAACCTCTCAACAGTTAAAAACGTGAAGTCTTGAGAAACATCAATGAACTGTGCCTTTTAAGGCCTACACGTTCGGATGCTCACCGCCTACTCCGAGATGGGTGCTTGTTGGCCGCCTAGTTCAGAGTGGAATTTTTGTCGTGGCTCTTGACGCGAGTTGGCTTCACTCAAATACAATTTCGCAGGCACCGATTCAATTGCCCGTTTAAAACGCGTTCCAAAATTTCTTCGAAAGGAAATATAAAAATTCTAATCTACATCACCGTTCCTTTTCAGGACTTCTGACAAAACAGCAAGAACAACTCGGAAACGCTGCTCAGAAAAAATATTTAACGGGACTTGATGGTAGCAGAGTTTGTACAAAAAACATTGGTCTAAATAAGTTCGTCGGGATATTAGGGATGGAAGAGATAGGAAAGATGAACCACTTTCATAAGGCTGATACGGCAAATTAAATTTAAGGAAAAGAACATGTGTGAACTTTCCTTAGACAGTTTCCCAAGAAGACTCGAGATAGGAATTTCGGGGGGCCCAGATAACAGAACAGTATTCAAGCAAAGGGCGAACAAGACAAACAAATAGGAATGTTAATTCTGGGGGTTGGACATGACTCGTCACAGATAATGCCTAAGTTGGAGCCGAAAACTAGGAGTTTAAAAAACTTGAACCTCGAGTTCTTTTGGGGTCACTAAGTTGTGACTGAGCTACTGTGGCAAAATCTAAGCTACTGGGAAGAGAAATCTCTTCAAGACGGGAAAGAGCGTCTGCGACAAAGTTGTTGTGACCAGAAACATGTCGAATATCAGTAGTGAGCTCGCTAATATAGCTTGGACACCTAAGTTGGCGAGAAGTGTGCTTATCAGGATTTTGCTTGAAAGCAAATGTTAGTGGTTTGTGATCAGTATGTAATGTTAAATGTTGACCTTCCAAATAGTAGCGAAAGTGATAAGCTGCGAGAAGTTCGCGGTCGCAAGTACTGTACGAACGTTGTGCAGAATTTAGCTTCATCGAGTCAAAGCCAAGAGGCTGCCAAGAACTATTAACTCTTTGCTGCAAGGCAGCTCCAATCGCTAGATTGAATGCTTCAACAAATAGAACCAGCTCGGCTGTAGAGTGAGGGAAAACAGTAGAGTAGCTTCAGCAAGACCATTTTTAACGACAGTGAAGGCCGACATTTTTTCGAGTGTCCAATCTATTTTCCTTGATCCATCTTTTTTGGATCCACAAAAAAAAAAGAATCTAATACCCGTTGGTGTTCCATTGCGTGAGGGATGAAGCAGTTGTTTTTGACCGTGGTTTGTAACTTGGAGGTTGATATAGCCTCGACTCTATCAGGGGAGGGCTTGATACCTTGTGGTGAAATTATATGCCAACAAATTTGATTGTGCCCTTGAGAAAGGTACATTTCTCCAAGTTAATAGTTAGGCCAAAGTCTGCAAGCCGTTTGAACGCCTGCTCGAGATAGTTGAGGTGTTCTGCTTCAGAAGAGGAAGTGATAAGGATATCCTCTAAATAGATGTAACAGAAGGGAAGGCCTTTTAGGACTGCATGGATGAAACGTTGGAACAAATTTGCTGCATTGCATAACCCAAACGTGATGCAAGTAAGCTCGAAGAAATCGTAAGGTGTGATAATTACAGTCTTTGGAATGTCTTTCGGTGCCACAGGGATTTAATGGTAGGCCTTAGTTTGGTCTAGAGTGAAGAATATCGATTTTCTGTGCAGATGGTGGCCAAAGTCTTGAATGATCGGTATTGGGTAGCGGTAAGGAATTGTAACCCCATTGAGGCATCTGTAGTTGCGGCAGGGACCATATGAAGAGGAGAGGACCAAATTGAATTAGAGGGTCTACATATCCCTTGTAATATTAAAAAATTGAACTCTTTTTTTGCCGCCGCAAGTCTATCAGGAACTAAACAGCGAGCTCTCGATACTATCGAAGGACCTTTAGTGAGGGTTTCGTGTTGTACGTCGAGGTTTGTGGGCTGTGTGAACCCATCATCGATAGTGATGGCATGATATTTACGGATAAGTGAGTGTATCCGTGGGTCCCAATGGGATTGAAGTTTGTTATGGGTGAACGTTGAGATTCCATAGTCTTGCTCACCCCCGAACACTACCATACGCGATTTCATAAGATTTAAACCTACGCAATACCTTGGCCGCTTTTAATAACTTTTTTTTTGATAACCTAATAATGTCACCAGCAGTAAGTAATTTAAATTTTCATTCATAAAATGACTGCTTGTTAGATTACGGAAAGAAAGCCACATAATATTTTTTTCCTTTTAACTTCATGTAATTAAACTTAAACAGCTTGGTCGCTTCCAATTTTCACGCCACGCTATGGACAACGCAAGCAGTAACAATCGCCAAAAGCATCAAGAACCAACGCGAGCTCGAAACGAAACGCAAATACTTGGCACTACGACTTGGTTAAACAGCAGGGGCAACTTTCGTCATCCAATCAACATATGCGGCAGCATAAAACATATAAACCCTCGAAGCAATTGGGATTGCGTCGTGAACAAAATAACATGCAACGCTGGGAGGAAATCTTAATTTGAATCGTTGCTCCCGTCATGCGACAAGAGGTGTTCGTGATATGCGTGATAATTTGCGGGCATTTACATCATTTTCTCAAATCAAGGTTTCATACTGCCTGTGTTTTCATTGATTTTGATGCAGTCTATAATTCGACTGACTCAAACTTGAACCTGAGTGCTCTTGAAATTTACAGGGAAATGATTTTGACTGCAGATCTAAACGTGAGGCTGTTGTTAAACCCGACATTCCTATCAGATGTGTAGCTACTGAGCTTCGACCAAAGACACAAACTTAACGATCCTGCCACAAATATCTTCACACTCACGCAAATCCAGCAGAGATATGTATGCATTCTAGAAGAATTGACTGTTCACTACGATCGAAAATTACCAGGAATCGAGACCAAAAACAAAGATATTGATACTATGAACGAGGAGTTGCCACAGAAACAGGCCACGTTGAATGTCGTTATATCGGAGTTGCAACAATTGAAAGATATGTCAGCATATCATAAGAAACGAATTTATGAAAGGCTATCAAATGTTTTGCGTGATCTGTCAAAAGTTGGACAAGCCTTATGCATGGATAGTATCAGTGAGATGGAAATGAATACACCTGATCTAGGTGGTAAGGTTGAAGAGGAATTCACTGTGGCTCGACTATATAGTAGTAAAATTAAATCGAAATCAAAAAATCTCGCACAAGATGTCAAAATCTGGAGGCGTCACAAACAGATTGAAATAAAAAGGTTTCTTAAGATGAAAAGGATGTAGGCGAATGCCGTTTACTGAGCTCACAACATGAAGCCGTAATGAAATCATTGCAGGAATCATTGGTCTTCTTTGATGGTCTTCGGGAAGAATATGGGAAACTGAAAGCAACTGAGCATGTTTCAACAATTAATTCTGAAGCGTTACGCGCAATGTTCAATTGTCAAAAAGATGAACTACGTGATGCCCACACAAAACAATTGGCAGCACTTCATGATGAGTTCTCAGCCAAACAAGAGGCTGTGAATGAGCTTAAACTCACTTTGGCACAACAAGCACGACAAGCTCAAGCAAGAGGAAGCTGATAAATCCGCTAAACTGTAAGAAAGAAACACGGATGCAACTGTTGAATGTCTTACCTCCACTCCTAACTGGCTATCGACATCGTGCCGAAGCGTAATACTCACTTTATTTGCACCAAATCCACTATAACTCACCATGGAAATCTAAATGAAGAAAATCGCAACATTCCCAAAAAGAGATCCGACGACCCAAATTAGTTAAAACGACGAGAAAAACTAGAAAATATTAGCGCCAGCTCAAGGGAAAAAGAGAAAAGCGAGGATTATTGTCGAAATCCTCATATCGCGTCGTGATGTTAATAAACATTACCGGCAGCTCGAATTGTCAGTCAAATGCATTCAGCGCGTAATGCAATTAATTTCCACTAGGATCGCCACCAGGTGGAACTTGTTATGAGTGAAATTAAGCGAGGGGAGCCACTCGGACAAACGAAACAAAACCACTTCAAAAACATGATTTTCCCGGTGGACGGGAGGGAAAACGTTAACCCGGAGGTTATTTTAGCCCGGAAAGATTGGTGCGCTTTTTTTCCTTTAGGAGTTTTCGAGAAACCGGTGGAGGTATAATAGAGCGATACTCAGCGACAACATTGACGTAGAATTGGAGACGAACCCTGGATACCGGAACATTAAATTGGGACAAGACAACTGTGCGGTGACGATAATCAAGAAATCGAAAGAAAGAGGCCTGTTATTAGAGTAGGAAATAAATGAATTTTACTTTATATTGGTCGAATTTTAAGAAATATAGAATATTACTCAAGTCGATTAAAAGTTATTTTAGACTTTTTTTACCTTTCCATATAACATAAATTCGTTCCTTTTCAGCTGTGAAAGGTGTGGCTCGGGGATTCTTTTCTCGGGATGGTGACCAGGCAAGAAGACCTGGAAAAGTTAAGTGAGGTGGTAGTGTTTGGCGGTTGCAGTAAACGTTAGTGTTCCAATTAAATTCGGTTACTTTGGTGTGGGAAACTACGAGTTTTGTGTGGCAGTGAAACACTTTAACTCGTTCTGCGTGGCAAAGTTTCTCTTTGAAACTTGTATAATTGTTAATTTTGCTCCGGGTGGTCGTCTTCTCGTTCGGACAACTCCTTGAAAGGCTCGGAGTATCGAACGAGTTGCGCTCACGCCCGTCTTCGGGTGAGTTAGTTTGGGTCAGTGGAGCCTCAGCCGGGGTAGCTCCAATATAACTGTGGGGCAGTTAGGGGATTGGTAATATAGTATGAAGTTGTTAGTGAACTCCCTTAGTGAACGGAGAAGGACCTTCTCTTGAATTTTTCCTAAATTCGGGGGAAATGATATTGGTCGAAGTTTAGAAATTTCCCCGTTTGCTCCCTTTATGGGGGTGGGAGCAAGGATAGCTTTCTTCTATGGTCTAGGGAAGTGCCCATTTTTGATGCAGTTGTTGATGGTTATGCACAGTGGTTTACTTAATACGCTGCTGCATTTTTGTCGAACGTAATTGGGAATTTTGTCAGGACCGCAGGTTTTCTTACGGTTCAGGGGGTGCAGAAGAAACTCTACTTCATCCGGTGTGGTGAAGAAATTGTTGTGGACCAGAGAGAAGATCGATTAGATGTAAAGAAGATAATTAGGTAGGAACCTGTGTACCCGCTTATGAACTGTTCGGTTTCTTCATGAACCAGCTCGTTAGTGGCCTCATCCCTGGAGGATTTACTACTGTAGAGAGAGCTGTAGAATTCTGAGCATGCAGAGAGTTTCGCACTGCAGTGTACAGGATTTTGTCCACGCATCTGATAGGGTCATAGTTGAGATTGTATGAACTACACAGGCACCCGGTGAGTTTGCTAATTTATTTGAATATCATAGGCGAAGGTTTCATAGCTGACAGGCATTGTTTGAATTGAGTGTTGAGCTCGAAACGTATTTTTCCCCGAATAATAGTATCCAAACAGTTTATTTGGGCTCGCAGCGATGTGTATCCTGATCTAATACGATTCAGGTCTCTTTGGAAGATTCTTTTTAGTCTCTGTAGCCACCGAGCCTTGGAGCGGATAAGACCTAGAATGTTACATCTAACGATCCTGGAGGTAAATTATTTATTTTGTCTTCAATTTCCCCGTTATGTCAGGGGCTACCACTTGAAGGTTGTCTCAGAGCTTGTCCTCAAATTGACTCCAGTTGACTTGTGAGTAGGAGCGGGTCAGAGAGTTTTTTGGGGGGTATAGGTTGGAGCTCATTCAACGGTAGGTGCAGCAGTAGAGCATAGTAGTCTGATGGTGCCGATATTGTGGTACAGTTGGGTCCTCTAGGGATTAAGAGTGAGGCTGAAATGATAAAAATGGCTAGCTCTTGCGATGTAGTTATTAGTCTTAGCTTTGACACTAACCGCTTAGTGACTATGTTGATTTAGGAACCGGAATCAAGAATGGCTTGGCATTTTAGCTCCCGACCATCTAACGTCTTTACTATCACACAAATTGTCCAAAGCAAGATGTAGCTGTCGTTTGATCCGGGACTGGATCCAATGCTTTCAACGGTTGAGGACAAATTTGTTGTTGGTGTTGGTTTGGGTGCTGCCTTTGGTATGCTGGCTTTGCTTTCGTCGAGGTGCAGCAAAGTATAATACCTTTTACCACAGCGCTTACAGCTACCTGAAGCACACTGGTTGGCAAAATGGACAGCCTTCAAGCAATTTATACATAGCTTGTTTTTTCGCACGGTTTCAGCCGGAGCTTTGTTGACTGTCCTTAAAATGTCTCACAAGTGTATAACAGATGCGCTTGCAAACAGACAATACAGTTGCTTCCTGCTGCTGATGTTACCATTGAGGCTCGTTTAGACACTTTGCTGGTAGGCTGTCGATTTCCAATGGTTTCGAGACTTTGAAATCGTAGCTCGAGGAATGGTGTCCAATTCTCGCGGTGTTGCATCTCGTTGTTTGTAAAGGAATAAGCTGGAACGGTCCAATTTTTACGTAGCAAAAAGAAAAGAATTGAATCCCAAGAACCAACATCAATGCCCAGGTTTTCCAATCCAAGGAGACATTCGTTGGTTGTATCATGGAGGGATTTAAGGCCCTTTGAGCATTCACTCTGCAGGTTGGATTGTGATACCAGGCGCTGTACCACACTGTTGACCAGAACCCTTTTGTTGCTGTACCGGTCGTTAAGAAGCCTCCAGGGTCATCATAATGGCGATCGGACACTGGTAAGTGTTGAATGAGGCGCAATGCTTCTCCGCTGATGTTGTTTAGCGGACAGTACGTTTTTTGCGATTTTGTGATCCCTTGCTCATGGATCATCTGAGTGCAGAGCTCCTTGAACTGCTCTCATTTCAGGTAATCTCCATCAACGTCGGGTAGTGATATTTTTGGAAGTTTAACTGCCGTCATCATGTCTGCAGAATAAGGAACATTTCGTCCATTCAAATTGTTAAGTTGCTGCTCCATTTGCGAGATGCACGTTAAAATTTCGCTTTTGAGTGCTCTGTATTTGGTACCGTCGTACCTGTGCGGAGACTCAATGTCTGAGCAATCCCGTTAGACGCGTAACGTACTCCTTCAGAACTTCCAAGGAATATTCGGAACCTTGTCCTTTATTTGCCATTGTCACAAAATCTCTCAATTGTTGTATCACTTCCTCCATTAAGGCACTTTGCCTTCTTACTGCTTTCGCACACTCACTGTTTGGGGCAGGGGCTGTTTCACTAGTACCTGCTGACTTTCCTGATGAATTTGATGCCACATTCGTTGACTTCATCTCTCGATAGAGTTTGATCAGCTCGATGGCCTTTGAGTGCACCTCGAGTATCGAGATGTAGTAGGAGCTCTTTATGTAAGGTTTTCTGGGTCCAAATCTTCTGCCAGCCATTCGTTGTTATCGACGAACGTTTTCCATGAAGCTTTGAGGTCAGAAGAAGCTTTATCCAAATAGGCAGGTTGCAAGTACCGTTCGTATGAATCTTTACGGTGGTGTAGAAGCGTAGCTTGTATTGTCTGGTCCATCTGTTCCTGCTGAGCTACGCTTCGCTGCAACCACTTCACCCATCATTGAATAAAAGAAATCTCGAAATATCAGATTCTGGATACGATTATGTGGTCTTGATCTTCTTCTAGAATCCGATCAGGTCGGGGTCATCAAATGTTCCACGGGCTTCAAGATGTCCTGGTACAATACCAGGCCTCTCAGCAGAACGATGGAATCCTGGTCTAATACCAGGATTAACTTGATAAAGCACAAAAATCTTGCAGCACTAAATCTTGGTTCACTACCAAGACCTAACACTTCACTCCGCGATCCGATTATCACGTGTTGGTAAATTCTGGTTCAATACCAGAATCTAGATTCTAACACAAAATTTCAAAGATTTGCTTAAGTTCTGGTCTAATGTTCTGGTATTAGAAATACTCATTTATTTAATCAAAATGCTCCGCTCCGAAACTTGTTAACAGAATGATTTATTTACATTAATTTCATGCTTATTTAGAATTATTTTTTTTTGTCTATGATGCACGAGAACCAAATTCGTGAATTCCGTTCCCATGCGTCATATCATATTAAATACCGAATTCCATTCCCATACATTAGATCATATTCACCTGAAATCGTCTGACCGAAATTGCTGACATTGCATCTAGACGATTTCAGGTGGTTGCAGAGACTCCGAGATGCTCCTGCCTTTCTTGGGCAATGAATGCAAAAGGATTGTCCTCTACTGGATTGCAGTTGTAGGTCATCGGGGGTTTCAAAGCTGAGGCAAAAAATATATGAGCTTTGCCAGGCTGCTCACCTGGGATTGTGTTTGAACGGGAAGGCAGTGATAGAAAATCAGAGGGATTGCAAACGTGTGGGGTGCTCGGCAGAGTTGACAGCTGCAGGATTAGCTTTCATAGCCACAATCCAAGTTGGGTAAAGGCCTGTAGCTTTCCGCAACCTCTCCTTAGTAAAAGCCGGTTCTTGTCTCCTCACAGCGTTCAATTTTAAAGTGAAACTTCTTAACTGACGGGATGAATATTTTCAGATGCAATGAAAGAGCAGAACAGTTTATGAAGTGGGCAAACAACACAACGACATTCTTGCGAGCATCTGTTAGAAGCAGCAATTTACTCATCCTGCCATATAAATTTGTGGCGGCTTGCAACTAAACAATTGTATTCTGCCCGAATGCTTTTTTGATAATCGTAAGCTAGCTTTCTAGGAAACTGGCAGTGGTGGTTATCTAGCATGCATTTTTGCTGGCAGTGGATAGTGACTATCCGACGGTTTTGATGAGAAGCGAGTGCGTGGGGGTTTTGTAGAAGTTCTCTTTGACGGTAGGGCCGATTTCACCAATTTGCAATGAATGCAACTAGCGGCGGCTGAAGTATATGATGATTCAACGGTGGCCATCCTCGTACCTAACACTGGTTCCTCCGATATGCAATAGATTGAAGTGCCAACGATGCTTGCTGATTATAAACAAATGTATGATGGTTCAACGGCAGCCATTCTTGGTCTTAAAACTGATTCTGTCGTTGCGCAGTGGATTGAAGTAACGATGGTGAAGGATGGTTGGTGGGTAGTTGATAATTATGATCGGATATATGATGGATCGTAGTAGCCATCCTTGGTCCTAACATTGATTCCGCCGATGTTCACTGGATCAAACGGTGACGGTGGATGATGTTTAGTGGGAGGTAGATAATCAAAGGTGAAAGCTCCATTCTGACGATCTGATAATTTCTAAGTGTAACAAATCAGGAACCGTTAGATTTCATAGAAAAAAGAAGCAGAGATGGCATTTGCCTAGCATGCTATATAGGATGGTATTAATAGAATTGATAATACGATCATAACTTAATGATTTATATCCAATTGAAGATATAATCATAATATGTTAATATTTAATAAATTGATACTAGCACAATAATAGAGGCATGATTAGCGTCATTATATTATATCGAATTTGAGCGAAAACAAGCTAACTATAACTATGGTAGAGCTTTATAAGCACCCTTCAGGGAATAACCAGGAAAAAATGAGAATGTAAACGTTTTTACCCAATTACCTCGTCGATGATATTGATGTGATATTCGAATGACAAACAATAAGGTCGTCAAAATTCACTTGTTTCCCACCATTGTGAATTGTTCAATGAAACTGAAGATTTATTTGATAATCTGCAAAAAATTGTATAGTATTTAGTCTTTGATGTAATTTTTTCTCGGTTATTCAATATATATGACACAGTCATAAGTTTCCACAAAATAAATTAATATTTCTCTCATTTTGTGCAACAATAATTTCAACGAAGAGAATGTTTTCATCATTATCACACTTATTTCGTCTATTTAGGAAAACATAACGTACATCTGTTCTTGAGCTTCGTTAAAATTTTGTCCTTCATCTGAACATTAAGATGTGAATATTCACATACATATAAACATCTAAATAAATCACAAATGTCATCCATTCAGAATTTATCCAACTGGAACTTTTCTCAAGTAAGGGAGCATCTTTTCTCCTACACATTTACCATGTACGAAATGTAGAGAATAAAAGATTTATATTTGCAATATTGAAGTGTAACATGAATAATTCATTTCGATCCAAAAAAAAACTACTCCGTTTTTTTTTTGTTTCTTTCTATCTTTATCTCATGCCTGGTAAAAGCGTTAAAGGATATTTGCTTTTATTCTCTCTCCCCATTTCTCTATTTCAAGTGATTGAAGTTGTTAGAGATTTCTCTGAAAGATTTGTACAGTAAGTGCTTTATGTCAATATAATTTAATAGGGCCAACATTGAAAAATGTAGATTGAAATTAAAGTTTTATTTTTTGGAGGGCGTCTTGAAGCAAGGACTTCATTTTTTTGTAATTTCTCAAGAAATAAGTTCAAAACTGGATTTTCAAATAAGATCAAAACTAGATTTTCAGTTGCCGCTTTCTGAAACTAGAGATTAAATATTCCAGAAAATATTTTCTATTGTATTTGTACATTCGAACTGCTCATATATCTTACACCGAGCCTATATTAAATGAATTTTCTTAAATTGGTGATTGAAGAGAAAAACCACATAGTAAAATGGAAAATCTGTCGTGAGTTTATCAGAGAAACCTAACAACAAAGCTTTTTAAAATTGCTTCATATTAGTCTAGAGCCACCTTGTTAGTTAAAGGATGTTACCATTTTTATGTGTTATAAACATCTGTTACCCAATTTGACAGAAACAACAGAATCTCTTCGAAATTAATTTTCAAATCTTCAAAGACCCAACCTACACATACAATACATACTCAATAACAAATTCCTGCTGCATCCTCTTACATTTTCTTCATTATCGAGCACAAACACATAGAACCTAAAAGATTGCTTTCGATTAATTGATTTCGATCGCATACATGTAATCGTTTATGGAATTTTAATCGATTCAATCAAGTAAGATATATTTAATAACCCATGTAAAGGAGCTTAGAGCACCACTCTACAACAAAGTGTGGATGTGCTTAAGTAGATCTTTGTTAAAGTTACAGAGCTGGATTGATGTGTCTATGATATTCCAATTTACGGTGTATAATATATGCTAGAATGATTTGAACTAGATATCAGAAATTGATACTGCATATTAGAATGCTAATTACCTCATTTCAAATGCCATGTTATAGATGCTATGTAGGCTAATTTAAAAAGAAACTAATCAGCAAGCGGTATGATATGATCATAATCCTTGTCCTTAAGCCTAATTTTAGGGAAAACATGGAATGCAGGAGAATATGTTGCTTTTGATTGATAGAAATTCTTACGTAAATTTATAGCCGCAGAAGCAATATCAAATTTTGAAGTTCAAAATTGTTAGTCCTCCAAGCAGAATTTTGTAAACAGATCAGTAAATCAAACAATGTCTTCCAAATATTCAGATTTTCGCTTATAGGTAGATTCTTTAAAATAAGTAATCAAAAATAAAATATGATGATCTTCTTCTTCGCAGCACACAGCCCCTCTCGAGCCTTCGCTTCCTGCAAATAGCGCCTCCAACTATCTTGGTCCACTGATCGCGTCCTCCAATTTCAAAATCCGAACAGTGATAAACTGTTTTCGTCGACCGAGTCAGACCAGCGTTTCCACGGTTTTCCCATTGGTCTCCGGCCTTCAGTTCTCCCAACGAATACCTTTTTGAGCATCCGTTGTTCGTCCATACGATTCATGTGACCAGCCCATTGCAGCTTCTGCAGTCTGGCAATCATTGAGACCTCAGGCTCGTCAAATATTTCATACAGCTCATGGTTGTATCGAATTCACCATTGGTCCCCGTCTAGCTTCGCTCCGATTATTCGCCTCAGGAACCGCCGCTCAAAGGCGTTCAATATATTTGCGGATGCTTGGATTAGGGTCCATGTTTCACACCCATAGCATAACACAGGGCTTATCACAGATTTGTATACTTGAAGCTTTGTTTTCCTGTGTATGCAGCTGGTCTTCAAGATTGTCAATACTGAATATAATATTTTATTTGCGAGCTGTATTCTTCGGCGTATTTCGTCCCTTTCATTTTCGGTTCTCGTCATTTTGGTGCCTAGATACACAAATTTGCTTACATTTTCGATACTGTACTCGCCAAGTATGATAGTTTGTGTGCTTGGGGTATTTTTTTTTGACTGCGTCATGAGCTCTGTTTTATTTTCATTGATTTGTAGCCCTACTAGTTTTGCTTCGTGGTCGAGTTTCAGGAAAAGTTCCTTGGCAGTTTTTAATGACCGTGAAAAAATGTTGATGTTGTCTGCATAGGCTCGAATTGTGTAGTAATGTACTTTGTGTATCGACAGGTAGCTTCCTTATGACGTACTCCAGAGCCAAATTGAATAGCAATGGGGCCAGCCCATCTCCCTGCTTTAGTCCTATATTTGTGTCAAAGGCATCGATGGGTTTGTTATTGATGCGGACTTGGCAGGCTGTCGACGTCATTTTCATTTTGGTAAGATGGACTTATTTGGGTGGAATGTGAAAGCACAGCATTATATGGTACAGTACGTTACGATCAATGCTGCCATCTATGTTGAACTCACAGTATTTTTCAAGTACCTGCTTGACTGTGAATAATTGGTCTATTGTCGATCTACCTGCTCTAAAATCACCATGATACTCCCCAATATTAGTAGCTTGTATACACGTGATATCTTTTTGGAGTCCAAATTGTGATCAGTATACCTTGGACACACGGTAGACTGCAAGTATTATTGACTCTCAATGTTCCTCTAACTGTCAATTTGTGTTTGTGCAGCAAATTTTCGACAGTTTATCACCTTCCTCACCGACTTCGGCTGGGGCGACGGCCCCAGTTCGACCGTCAATGACGGTTGTGGGACGCCACTTCTGTGCGTGCCTGGAAAAAATCCCTACAAGCAGAATAATGCCTATCAACCACTTTTTGAAGATTAGCACAATCCATTTAATAATACACTAAGGGACCCGTTACCCGAATTCTCGCGAAACGAGCTACTTCTCATCACGGCAACAAAAACTACTTAGGCACCCCCTTTTGAAAACAAAAAAAAATAAAAATTTGGCATTACAGGCAGCAAAATATTTCCCCCAACGTTTGCCGGCGGATTGCGAATTAACTGTTCACCACAAGAAATTTCTACCTCTTTCGAGCCGAACTTCATAATTTCCCTCTGGACTAGAATATTTTCCGAAATCAAGGGAAACACTTTGTACGCTCCTTTTTCTCCAATATATTACATTCAGATTTTTTTTGCAAAACAAATGAAAACTTCTCACTCTACTTACAAGTAAGATTAGCTCCGAATTTTCGATGGACTAAATCTCCAAAACGTATGGACTAAATCTCCCAAAACAGTTCCAGAAATTAAAGTTTTCGTACTATTGCACCAGGGCGTTGCAGAAAACTACACCAATTCAATTTATTCGCTTGACTCACAAAATTCCACCACTTTTCTGACAAAATCCAATCTGAAAATCGCTCTCTTGCTTTGCCCAACAAAACTTCGCTGACAAAGTCCAATCAGAAAACTGCTACTACTCCCTCGAAGGTTCACCAAAAAAACCGATCACGTCCCTTTGTTCCCCTGACTTAAATTATTTTTCCGAGCAACTGTCTACCGCTTAACACTAGTTCCGATGCGTTGGGACCATCCAGAATTCCGCCCCATTAACATTCCGCGCTGGTTCACTGTATTCCCACGCCAGAGCATATCCCCATGCGATGGATTCCACTATCAAGGTTTTTCGGACTTCACATGGATCCAATGCATCCGATGCACAAACCTTTTTCATCTCCTTTGGTAACTGTCAGGCAATGGCAGTAGTATATTGATTTAATTCAAGATGCGAAAAATAGTGGGAGACGTCACGTCAAATTTATTTGAAATTCGAATCAACAGCAAATAACGCGCCAACTTCACCTTACATGACAAAGTGCTTCAATTCTCTCGATACATTTCGTATCCATTCTCTCTAAGATCTAAGGTGGAAATGTAGTTGACGGCAGGATTCGAAGTTGATTTGGCGGTGAATTGCTCTGTGCATCATGACGCAAGTCGGAAACAGGGGGCGTCATGACAGGTGATGGTTTTCTTTGCGTTTCATCGGCTAGAGTTGGTGATGGACACGCGAGAGAAAACGAAGGCGGCGATCGATTCTCCGAGACCCGCACATTTTGTGGGGATGCAGCCGTTGAGGATAATTGGGATTCGTAAGTGTTAGGCCGTGACTCGGAAGCGGTTTCTAGGAATGCAGGCTTGAGTCGTTCGGTAGATACGTTAACCACACGTCCATTGACATCGATCTTAAAAAGTACATCCGAGATGCGATTTAATACTATATGAGGGCCAGAGTAACGTTGTGGCAGAGGCTTTTTAACAGCGTCGTTCCTTAAAAAAACGTGAGAGCTAGCGCGAAGATTTTTGTTGACAAATATTTGTCTCTGATTGCGATGTACTGGTTGTGTCTGACGAACGTGTCTCATTGTGGAGCAAAATTGTGTCAAGAACGCATGTGGATCCGCTTCAGTTTGCGCAGGCGTCACTAGTTCACCGGGAAATGTGAGACTTATACCGTACAGCATTTCTGCACAGGAAGCATCAATATCCTCTTTATACGTCGCACGTAGACCCATGAGGACTGTAGGCAGCACTGAAGGCCAATTAGGGTTCTCTTCATGGCACATAATTGAAGCTTTAAGAGAATGGTGCCAGCGCTCAACCATACCATGCGAAGCGGGATGATAAGTGGATGTTCTGCTTCTTTCACAACCCAAATACCGCGTTAGTGATTTGAAAAGTGCCGATTCAAACTGCATGCCCTGATCCGTCGTAATAGTACGTGGCACTTCAAAACGTGCAACCCAGTTATTAAAAAAGGCTTGGGCTACCAAGTTAGCCGTTTGGTTAGCGAGCGGAATAGCTTCAGGCCATCTTGAGAAACGGTCCACCATTGTTAGGTAATATCTATAAGCTTGTGACGGGATGAGTGGGCCAACGATGTCGAGGTGTACGTGTTGGAATCGCTCTTTAGGCATTGTGAATGGCTGAACTGGATATTTTTGATGTCGTCCTACTTTTGAGCGCTGGCACGGTATGCAACTGCGGGCCCAAAGGCGGACATCCCTTTTCATGTTGGTCCATACAAATTTCTTAGCGATGGCTTTTACAGTGATGCGACCGCTTGGGTGCGAGGGCTTATGAAAAATGTCGAAAATTTTCCTCCTTAAACCTGAAGGCACTAGAAAACGAGTTTGAGGCTGAGAGGTGCCCACGATTACCTTACAATTTGCGCCCATTTAAATTTCGCTTAGCTTTAGTGACGTAGTAGTGATAACTAGGAGAAGCTGAACTTCGTGGTCGTTTTGTTGTTTCCTCGCTAAGTCTTTCAGGTCAATATTTGATGCAGTAGATATAGTTTCTAATCGTGAAAGTGCGTCCGCTACTTTGTTGGTGGGCCCCGGAATGTATTGTAGATCTGTGCAGAATTCTGAGATGAAACTTAAATGACGCAACTGACGAGGAGATGCTTCCGCAGCCGGTTGATTAAACGCAAAGGTGAGTGGCTTATGGTCTGTCAGCACATGAAAATGTGTGCCCTCTAAATAGTGCCGGAAATGGCGAATACTGCCGTAAATGGC
This sequence comes from Odontomyia ornata, assembly GCA_963969285.1. Taxonomy (NCBI): domain Eukaryota; kingdom Metazoa; phylum Arthropoda; class Insecta; order Diptera; family Stratiomyidae; genus Odontomyia; species Odontomyia ornata. Next base: position 58,898,696 of record OZ017741.1, on the reverse strand, counting down.
AAGGAGTTCACGATCGTACACGCTATATTTAATTTCGGCAGGGGACAGTTTTCTTTGGAAAAATGCGAGAGGCATTCACCAGTTATTTTGTCTCTGTTCCAGCACTGCCCCTATAGCCACGTCTGAAGCGTCTGTTGATAATCTTAGAGGGATGTTTGGTTTGAAATGCACTAACATAGTGGCCTCAGCAATGCTATTTTTGCAACGGAGGAACGCGTCATTGGCTTCAGGTGTCCAAATAATTGGAGTTTTGTTGTTCCTTTTTGCGCCAGTGCAGAGTTTGTTTAATGGCGCCTGGATATCCGCTGCATTTTTGACAAAATGGCGATAGTAATTTATTGTTCCAAGGAAACGGCGGAGCTCATTGATATTGGTAGGTTTGTTGAAATTAAGAATCGTTTTCACTCGCGATGGTGGTGGTTTGACACCTCTTGAGCTAATCAAGTATCCTAGATATTCAACCTCGTGCACATAAATTATGATACCATATTTTGCCAGACGTTCGAACAATTTAGTTAGGTGTTCTGTATGCTGACTTTCAGATTCTGACGCCACCAGAATATCGTCAATATAACACACGCAGAAGTCTAAACCGCGAAGCACGCTGTCCACGAAACGCTGGAATGTCTGCGGTGCGTTTCGTAATCTGAGCGTCATGACAGTAAATTCGAAGAGGTCGAACGAAGTTGTTACAGCCGTTTTCGGGATATCGCTTTCCTCAGTAGGAATCTGGTGAAATGCCTTGTAAAGTTCGGTTTTCGAGAAAATTCGTTTGCCGTTAAGCTCGTCTGTAATATCCTGGATATGACGCATCGGGTATTTGTCAGGTACCGCGGCATTATTAAGATGCCGGTAGTCCCCACACGGCCGCCACGCACCATTTTTCTTTTTTACTAAGTGTTGGGGACTTGCCCAGGGGCTATCCGATGGCCGGCAAAACCCCTGATCCAAGAAAAATTTGAACTCTTCCTTGGCTGCCTGCAACTTTTCTTTAGTTAATCTCCGCTCCGCTATGGGGATTCCGGAAGTATTGATGCAATGACGAACTTCATGTTTAATTGGACTCAGTGCCGCGGTGGGATTGGTAAGGGTCGGAAACTTCCTGAGCAATGCGTGATAACGCGTATTGCTGTTGACGGTGAATACCGAGTTGTCGAAATCCTTGTTGATTCGACCTCGACTTGATGAGTTAGCATCCGGGTCAACCAACCGTCGATTTCGTAAGTCCACCAATAAACCATAATGTTTGAGAAAGTCAGCCCCCAGGATTGGACGCGACACGTTGGCTACAAAAAGTTTCCAATCGAATGATCGCCGAAAACCAAGTGACAAATGAAGCGTTATTTTACCGAATGTGGTTATTGCAGTGCCATTAGCCACAAACAGTTTGAAAGAGGATTGTTTTTGAAAACTTCCTGCGAGTGATTTGGGAATGACGGACACATCCGCTCCCGTGCCAATGAGGAAAATTAATCGCGTATTGACAGGCGACTCTGTGAAGTACCACTAGCCATCGCCTGCAGTGCTAGTGGGTCAGTGCGTTTCCCTTCTTTGATGCCTGGAAGGAGCAAGGGGCATGGCAACGTTGGGCTGTGGACCCGAAACGCTTGTGATAATAACACATAATATCGGGTGATTTCTTTTGCGGAGGTGCTCTCAGAGGTAACAGGTGATGGCATGCACTACACTTATATGTCACTACTTCAGAGCGTATTCGATTAATTTCTAACCTGAGCTCTGACACTTGTTGCGACAACTCTCCGTCGACACTGCTGTTCCGATGCGGATGTACGTCCGTGTTAAAGTGGATGCCTGCAACACTTTCCGTTGCACCGCAACTTAAAATGTGATCCGCAGCGGCGGCCATCTTTTCCAGGCTCTGAGACTCCGCAATAACAAGTATGGAGCAAATATTCGGAGGAAGACGTTCTAACCACAACGATTTGATTAATGAATCTGGCATGTCGACACCAGCAATAGACTGCATTTTTTGCAAAGGTTAAGACGGGCATTGATCTTCCAAGTCAAGACGGTGCAGGAGCCGTTGCAGGCATTCGTGGTCCTGTAGACCGTAGACCGAGAGCAGTCTCGTTTTGAGTGCGTCGTACTTCTTGGTTACCGGCGGGGTTTTCAAAATTTCGGCAATTTGGGTGATTATTTCCAATTCCAGCTCGGACACGACTTTGTCAATTCGTATGGCGTCGTTCGAAATTTTGCTGGCTCGGAATTGCGCCTTGATCCGAGCGAACCATAATTCCGGATTGTTTGGCCAAAATGGGGGTAGCTTGCACGTGACTGCATCGATTTTGAATACCTCCGGTGGCATTTGAACATCGGCGTTGATCTGGCTGTTGACGCCGCTGTCAACCTCCTGAAACTCATCGTCGGACATTTTGTACGAAAAAAATGAAAGATTCACCTTAACGGGAAAACCAATTTAGCTGCTGCTAATTGAATACAAATACCGATTCCCTTAATTAACAGTATATTTCTATGGATTTTACTTTGAGATATATTAATATAACTCTGATAAGCTGCTCGTCGTTGGTTCGAGTGAAGTAGGTTGTCGGGAAGTAGATCGTTGGTTACTTTCTTCTGTGCTGTGCAACAGGTAGCGCTTGTGGTGCTACATTTGTTTACGTTCGGACGATAGCGCGATTTAGTTTTCGTTCGAAAAATTAATTTTCCGTTCGAGTTCCAGTTGCCATATTTCTGGTGGCTATTTGTACGCCACAACCAAGCCGGTGAGTGAAGTGATTTTCTGTGCCATAGTTTATATTTATTATTATAGTATAAAAATCTGTCGAAATAAACTCCCGAAACGTATCAAAACCCCGGAAATCAGTCATTCACTGAAATTCATTCGCATGAGAAAGTTCTTGTAGGTCATATGTTGACGCCAGGAATTCCGTATCAGCTTAAATACCCTAGAGAGTGAGTCAGATATTTGTAGTGCAATTCGCTGAAGACAGGAGTGCTTCTCTGTAATGAAGCGTGCTGTAAGATGCTGCTTCGGTTGCACTTATGTATTTCTTATACACACACACACACACACACACAAGAAATAAAGTCTTGTCAGTAATAAGCCCGCGCTATTTGCATTCACTCGGTTCGAGACCATTTTGCTACGCTTAATTTAGAATCATTTGGTCTCAGTGCTTTTGAGAATCGATGAGAACTCATAAACAAACAAGTTGAAGTAGCAGGAGAGTGCTCCTGCCAGAAGAGTATTGGAAAACAATTAGTAAATCAAACAATATATTCTGCATATCAAAACTTGACTAGTATACAGATTCCATAAATTGAGTTCGAAGAATTATTATGGTTATTATATTTTTATATTCGCTGCCATTTTGTTTCAAGTGTTTTGGCCCGTTTGCTCAGTTAGTCATGATAACCCATCAATATTACAAACCATTTCTAAAATTTTTATCAAAATTCCTACATATTTATAGTGTCTAGGTCCGTTGCGAACGTGTGTCTCCCTAGTATCACGTGTTAATGTTGTTGTAATTGTTAAATATTGAATGGGCTATAACTTAGCTGTTTATTGTTCAATTGTTCTGAAATTTTCAGAACACATACAATTGCTTTTGGAAAACTTAAATGGTGGTTTTTGGGAAATTTAAGGGCTCCATTATGATTTTATAATCAAAAATGTAAAATTTATAAAATGTACTGTTATTAAATAAGTTGATCGAATTTCGACTTCTGAGGTACTTGTTGCCCTTGTACTCTGTAAGTCTCACCTCTGTGATTTTTTTTCAGATTTTTCGGGTCAGAGGTGGGGGGACACCAAATTTTTCTACATTTCCCCTTCCCCTGCACCCCTCAAAGCAAAAGTCATCATTTTAAGACCTGTTTTGAAAAGTTCCTTTCATTTGATACCCATATTGTCTACATGCGATGAAACTTGCTTGGTTGTAAGGAACCCTGCCAAATCATTAAGCGAATCAATAATGTTGCATACCAGATTCAGGAACGTCAAGGGCCCAGAGCAAAGATTAAAATTTTGCACATCTTTTCGAGGTGAAAAGAGCTAAGGTGGGGGCATTGTTACATTTCTAAATAATCGCATGAGCTAGTGCGGCCAATTGTGTGCGTAAAAATAAACTACATCATCCAAAACATACGAACGCCATAATTGTATTATAATGATATATTTTCGGCAAGTGAATTCCAACGTTAGCATAATTGAAATGGATCGAAATACTTAAGCAATTCGCAAGAGACACTAAAGTCAAGAACTCGCCAGCACGATACACTGATGAATGGTGTTGCCCGCTATTTGGGTTCGGAACAGCGCTCTCTTTTGGATAAAAGGTTATAGCTGAAGTGAACCATACTGGACGTGACGTTATCATCATCAGAGTCTCTAACACTAAAGGTGCACAAATAGCGAGTTTTAGAGAACTACTCAACTAGTGCACATTAAATTCACAACGGTATCTCTGGGCACACATACACCCAACTCCCCATTTTTAATGGAACTTCGGGAAAATGTACTCGGGAGGCTAACTGCTGCTAAAAGGTTCACCTCAAATATGAAAACTATGACGTCTGCTTGCATCTTCGGTGCATTGCTGATCAACTGCATTTGTGAAAGAGCGAAGTGAGTGTCACAAGTCCAGGCATGGAGCTCAATGGGGCCCAAATAGGGATAGGACAGGCATTTGGCAAGTAGCATATAGTTTGACCAGAAAATACCTTCACAAACTGTTCAACAGCAGTAAGGCCCACTGTTGGCAAAATTTCTCGTGGACAAAGTGAACGTCATGCGGAAACGCCTTAATTACATTAAACAGAATAACTGAACATGATAGTGGAGGCATTTTACCCCACACATCCCCTCCATTTTAATGCAGCCCTCAAGAAACACCAGCAAATTACCCACTCTTCACAAAGATAGAACTGGAAGCAACATATGGCAGGCTACAGAGACTTGAACTGCCAATTGAGCCGCACCTGATCGGCTGTACATGCTGTGGTACTAATCACTGGAGGCACAGTTGAATAGGTGCAACTTAGTCTAGGTATACTGATGCAGCAAGTGAGGGATTGAATTGACTATTTGTGCTAGAGAATCACCAAACTAGTCTTTGAAAAGTGATCTCCCGAAAGAGGTAGGGTATGCGAACAGGAAAATCTCGAAAATATACCCTACCATTGGTGGTGCTTAGTCACAAAATAAAAGGCTATATTCTTTTGGTGATGATTGTCATCGGCATTTTGCCTGCCTGCGGTGGTAGACCAAAGATGGTCGAGTACAGAGGGTGCGTATGTACTGGCCATAAAATGTCTGGGTATATAGGCTGCCAATACAGAATAATTCGAAGGGCAGGTACAGAGGCTGGCTATGTGGGGAGCTCGAAGCTTCGATATAGAGGATATCAAATTCAGGGGAGCTTGTAGATTGAGTACGTAGGGTGAAGATGCCGGAGAGCTCGAAGGCTGGGTATTTAGAAGAGCTCATAGTATCCAGATTGCTATGAAATGTTCACAACATATACACACAATATTAACAAAGTGCACCAAGTATTGACTTCAAAATTATTTATTGCCCTTCTACCCATAAAGTCAATATTGTGAAATTGCCAAGAAATTAACAAATCGTTCTAAGTTAAGGTCAGTGCAATGCATTATAGTCAGAAAGAACATAATTTTTTTATGCTATACTAACATATGGATAGTTTAGCCATGATTTTGTATCGTGCAATTTTTTATGGAGTATTGATAAGGCGCTGAGCTGGGATTTCCGCCACTTCATTTAAGGTTTCAAATTTTTCGTAAGTGAGGATGACAATTTTAAGGTTTAATCAATGACCCTTCGAAACATCAAACCGATATCTTATATCATATGTTTCGTATGACAGTTTAAAGAAAGAGTTTATTTTTCGTTTTTAAACAGTACACTGTATATCTATTTCAAAAACTTCTCCTCGAGACCTTTCATCTGTTACCACACATGATAACTTCTAGAAAAAATTTTCACACGTTTGTCTCATACACTCAAAATTTAAAAAGTAAGTACTTCTGATTGATTCAAATTCACAAAAAAAAAAAAATTTGCAAATACAGGGCAATTCCCATACATTAGATACTAAATTCAACAACACATTTTATTACCTATATATTTCAAAACTCCCACATAGTCCAGTCAAATAAGACTTTGAAGGTTACAAAAATCCCCATAGAGCTAAAAATTGGTATGAATGTTCAGAATACTATTATAAATGAATTGTGAAAAGTCCCCAACAATCCCCCTTGTGTAAAAAATTTTATTGATAGTGAAAGTTTGCAAAAATACGTTTTTCAGCTACATAGTGAGTTTTACAGCAAAAATAGTTCAGCCAAAAATTGTAGATCACCCGATTCTCTACAAAAAATGTATCCACACTTTTTTTCATAAGTATTGCCATTTCCGTGATATAGCGGTTGAAAGAATTGAAAAAAAAAATTTATTCGTAATATGCACGTTAATGTACTTTTATATACATTTTTGAACCGTTATACGAGTAAACATATGCATACAAATTATAAAATTCTTAGAATATAAATGAACGTCAAAAACTCCGTCCCTATTTTCATTTGCGGAGCTCCAAAAAAAGTTACCTGCTTGGATAAACTCCGATACTTATTTTTTGCAAAAAAAATAATAAAAAACAAGTGCAATTAGCTTGTCGTCCCCCAACCTCTGCTGCTGCTCAACAACATCTATTCCGGGTATATTATCAAGTTCAAGTGTGGCTTGGTAATAAAATGGATCCAGATGATTGGGGTTGGAAGTTAGTTGACAATGCATTGGAACCAAGTCATACGTTACTCCCACCTGGACCAGAAAAACTCCTTAACACCATCTTTTGCAATCGGACTGTTTTGTTCTTTAGCATGTACCAATTGTCAAGGACAGTCGTGCTCCAATGTTGAATCGATACTAGATGAGGATAATTACGACATCAGTGATGAGACATATGATGCATCACTTTTAGAACATATTTGTATCCAGCAGGAAGATGAAGAAAAAGGAGAAGATAAAAACGAAGACAGTACACTAGAAGTTCCATTGGATTATTATGACTCCGACGAATAGTTTTTCCAAATTATTTTTTCATTTATAAATTACATAATTTACACAGCTTTCATCATTTTCAATACTCAATTTGAATTCAATAGGATCACAATAGATCGTGGAATAGGCCTACCGGGGAAACCACGTTAAAAAAGCGCCAAGCACACTACTTCATAGGTGGTGCGGAATCGTGTGAATATTACGAATAAAATATTTTTTTCAATTCTTTCAACCGCAATATCACGGAAATTACAATACTCATGAAAAAAAGTGTGGATACATTTTTTTGTAGAGAATCGGATGATCTACAATTTTTATCTGAACTATTTTTACTGTAAAACTCACCGTTTAGCTGAAAAACGTATTTTTGCAAACTTTCACCATCAATAAAATTTTTTTGCACAAGGGGGATTGATGGGGACTTTTCACAATTCATTTATAATAGTATTCTGAACATTCATACCAATTTTTAACTCTATGGGAATTTTTGTAACCTTCCTTCTATTTTAAGGACTAGTTTTACTGGACTAACACACGAAATTTTACTTTGTACAATGACATTTTTCCGAGAATTTGGTATGTTCTATTTGTAATGTGAATAGGTAGGGTATATGTTAATGAAACTAATTGATTATTTAGTAATAAAAATATATTTTTGGGCTGAACTACCTCCTTTCAGCTACACGTTATAATTTCAACTGAACTAATTCCGCTGTCGAAACGGTATGCAATTTAAATGGATGGAAACACGGATAATCACTCGCGTGGTTATTGCGATGGTCCATAATTCTGCGTTCGTAGTAATTGACTGAACGCGTCCGTGTAGTTATTGTGACGACACGAAATCAATTATCCCTTGAATACTCGTTTCGAACGATGAATCACATGCGATTCCCGTTTGGTTTTGCGAAAAATGTAGTTAAATTACATATCCAAGATGCCGCGGCACGGTCCCTGCTCGGGTGCCAGTTAATAAAACTAATTGATTATTCAGTAAAAAAATATATTTTTGGGCTAAACCGCCTCTTTTCAGCTACACGTTATAATTTCCAATGAACTAATCTGACAATAAATGTGTTCACAACAAATTTCGCTTATTAGGTAAAATTGCATTTTCTGCAGGTATCGAAAGAATTACGGAAACGTGCCAGCCATGGTGTCAGCAATATTAAATTGGCGCATGCAGGTAAATATGCGCAATCAGATGTTAAGTTATATACCTAGGGTACACAAACCACCCATTTCACGCAAATTAAAACGATTGCACGAAATTGAAATAAACTGAAATGAACTTCATAGCATACGTTTTGGTGGCAATATTGGATGGGTACGCGACTCATCGTAAAATACCCCCCGATGGGGGGGGGGAGATGTTATTTAAAATCCCTGGTCAGGTACTTTTTCGTACTTATATGGGAGGAAAGATACCTTAGGTGTGCATACCAACCACGATAACCATCCAATGTATAATCATATTTGTTAAAGCAAATACACGAAATTGCGCCTCTTGAAGTGAGGTGGTGATTTTGGCTAGTTCATGTACGATAGCTCCAATGCCCCCGTTTGGCAGGTACTCGAAGTCACTGGATGGTTCGCACTCTTTACCGGGTCGTCATCTTGACAAAGAAGAAAATCCTCAGAGTAAGGATTATCAGTATCGGGGAAGTGCTGATTCAGTCAAAACCAGCAGCCAAGAACCTTTATTCACTGATAGACTCAAAGACGAGTTCTTTGAACAAATCAACGGCTGATAAGGCTGCTTCGAGCGTATCGGTTCCCAGTCGACTTATGGCCCAAGAAGGGAGACTCAGTTCATCTAAGAGGCAACTTCTAATGTCGATGCTGCTGTAGCGAACAGAAATATATGGCAATTATCTCATTGTGGGACTGTACCAAAAACGTCTAGCGCAGTTACAGAGAAGAGGAGCATTGAGGATTACATTCGCGTATCAGAGAGCTGCTTTCCATGACTCTCCTTGCAAGAAAGCGCAGCATAATTTATATGCTTTGAAATGAAGGCGATAGGCTGACAGTTACCCATAAGAGAGATAACGCTCACTTGAGCGGCAGCAGCGCTCGGTGAGTGACCCGAGGGGAGATGAACCACAGACCCCATCTTTGACGTAAGGCTTAATCGAAGACATGATGAGACTTACTTCTATATATCTTACTCAACTTTCGGTCGAGCATGGATTTTTCAGTGGCAGAGGCAGATGAGACTCACCGCACTTTTTGAGGGAAGACGAAGACTTCTTTGATGAAAGAGGAAATCTCTCCCTGGATGCTGTAATCGGAGAGATTCTTAGGTCAGTTGACAAATGGCGCCAGGTTACCTTCACATTACGTTCGGGTAGTCCCGATAGTTGAAAAGAACATACTTGATCGACTGGAGGCATCTAGGTGATTAAGCACTCTTTTTTAGAATCTCTTTCCCGTACCTCCGCCAGTGAAAAATGAGTCCTTCCCCGAATTGATGTATCAGGCGGTTCAGGCTTGGTTGCCAGGTTTACAGGAGATGTACACTTGCCAGAAAAAGTATCCGTACATGGATATGTCCACTTAATTTGAATGCTTTCTTTTATAATATCAAAAAATCTACAATGTTGCATGATTCCCAGTATGTTTCATAATAATTACTACTTAAAAAGACTTGAAACTCAAACAAAATCTATTTGCGGCAACACAATAGACTAGAAAAAGTATCCGTACAGAACAAACCGGGGGATTCCCCGTCTTATGCGATGACATATGCAGATGTTTTAAGGTTCGACAATAGTCCTACTTTAAATTGTGATAGGTTTAAAAGTGAGTAGAGTTTTTTTAAATTTTTTGTGCACTAGAATACATGATGATGCCCAAAATTAGCGAAATCAGTGCCGAGGAGAGGAAAATTATGCTGAAACTTAAGAGTGAAGGGAAAGCTTACCCCAAAATTGGTCTAATAGTAGGCAGAACTGACTCCCCTGTCCAGTATGTGGTGAAAACATTTAATACAACTGGTTAGATTATGTCAAAGCCTCGTTGTTACTAACTGAACGCGAAAAAGGAAACGTTTTGCAGGCAGTTAAAAAGAATTCCAGTAACTACTTCCCAAATTGTTACAAACACAAAAAAAACTCTTTGGCAAGTTTCTCCACGAATATACCATACGAAAAATACTAAAGGGAGATAGATATCGCTAGTGCGTAGTACGTAAGAAGCCATACGTTTCAGAAGTGAACAGGAAGAAACTTGTGGACTTGCAAAAACATGTATGAACATGCCACTAGAGTTTTGGGAACAGGTCCTATTATCTGACGAAAGCAAATTTTTCATATTTGGCATTAAAGGAAGAAAGTTAGTGTGGCGGAAGAGCAGTACTGCCCTCGAAAAACACAATCTCGTATCAACTGTGAAACATGGTGGAGGTAGTGTGATGGTCTGGGGGTGGTTGGCGGCAGAAGGAGTTGGCCAACTTGTGTTTATAGAATCAACTATGGTTCAATACGGTTACCTTAATATTTTTAAGGCAAATTTGAAGCAAAGCGGTCAGCAGTTGAGGGTTGGTGACGATTTCTGGTTCCAGCAAGATAGTGATCCTAAGCACACAGCATACAATGTGAAGCTTTGGTTGCTCTACAACACAAAATATCTGTTAAATGAAAATTCACATAGAATTGCGCGCATCAACAAATTCTAATTTTCACGCGCGATTAACGTTCAACGTACGAGGTGTGTTCAAAAATTATCACGAATTTTGTTTTTTTTCCAAAATTATTTATTTATTCATGTATATCTATTTTGTCCCCTTCAAAGTAATCCCCATGAGATATTATACACTTGTGCCAACGGTTTTTCCAATCTTCGAAGCACTTCAAAAAATCATTTTTTTTAATCTTGTTCAGCTCCTCCTTCGATGCCGTCTTTATCTCGTCAAGCGTAGCGTAACGTCGTCCTTTCATGGGCCTCTTCAGTTTAGGAAACAAGAAAAAGTCACAGGGGACCAGATCTGGGGAATACGGTGGCTGCGGCATCATTAGTGTGTTGTTTTTGGCCAAAAAGTCGCGCACAAGCAACGATGTGTGAGCAGGGGCGTTATCGTGGTGCAAAAGCCAATTTTTGTTCTCCCACAAATCTGGGCGTTTCTGGCGGATTGCTTCGCGCAAATTGCGCATAACTTGCAGGTAATATTCCTTATTGACCGTTCTTCTCTGTGGCAAGAACTCATGATGCACCACGCCCCTGCAATCGAAGAAAACTGTCAGCAAAACTTTCACATTCGACCGAACTTGGCGCGCTTTTTTCGGTCTTGGTTCATGCGGCAGCTTCCATTGAGATGATTGAGCTTTGGTTTCCACGTCATAACCATAAACCCACGATTCGTCACCAGTTATGACCCTCTGGAGCAAATTTGGTTCGTCGCGGACAGAGTTTAACATCTCATTAGCAATGTTCATGCGTTGCTGTTTTTGGTCGCAATTGAGCAATTTTGGTACGAATTTCGCGGCGACCCGTCTCATGCCCAAATCGTTGGTAAAAATCGAATGGCACGAGCCAATCGATATGTTTAGGTCCTCAGAAACTTCTCTAACGGTGATTCGACGATTGGCCAATACCATTTTCTCCACTTCATTAATTCGTCTGTTGTTGAAGTGCTCGAGCGTCCGGCACGCTCTTCGTCGTTCACATCTTCTCGGCCTTCTAAAAACATTTTGTACCACCGATAAACGTTGCTTCGGTCCAAGGTAGCTTCTCCGTATGCCACAGTTAACATTCGGAATGAATCCGCGCACTTAATTTCGTTTTTCACACAAAATTTGATACACGTTCTTTGATCCATTTTTTTGAATAAGTAAAAATCGAAGACGATTGAAAACACGTGCAAGTAAAGTAGCTTTCACCAATGAAGCGAACATTCAAAATGGCCGAGCTTGTCGGCATAAGTGACAGACATGAGTACCAACATAACGCCACAAAAAAATCGAAATTCGAATATACGTACTCTCGTACTCTGGACTACACCTGAGCCGACTTAATATGCAATCCGCACATTCCAAACATTTTTTGTTCCCGCGCGCGATCAATGCCCCAATTACAAATAAATTAATTCGTGTAATATGCGATCATGAACTTTTTACTGACCACGACATCAAAAATGTGACAAGCTGCAATGAACTTTAGGAATTCTCAACGAATCAGCACTAAGGCAATGACCGCGCTACAGACTTTGCGATATTAAAAATTGAATACTTGTAAAAATTGTACTATAAAAGACTTTAATTATAAAATTATGTTATCAGTTGTTAAACAGGTCTTTTTTGAGAAGCCAGACGAAACGCGGTCTAACTAAAGGGCAACTATTTTATATATTTGCTTTTTGAACATTTTGTGACCCCGACGTGATCAACGTCATATTTCAAATTTTAATCTACTTCCAGCTTCAGGATCAGGATAGAGGAATCACAGTTATCACTTCTGGCAACCAAGCAGAAGGAGTTGGGAAGAGTTCCAGCGAATAATTAGCAATTTGAGAAAGGATTCGTCCAGCCGCAAGACTCCCGAATACTTGAAGGCTAAGCTAGCACAGTTGGGGCAGTTGCGGACAAGGTTCAACGCAACCCACCAGGAGTTGCAACCCCACGCAGGGACTTATCCGCAACACCAGTACTTTCAAGCGCAGTATTTAGCCAAGGTCAGCGTGGAATACTCAAAGGTAGAGGAGAATATGCAACAACTTCTGCGCACTCTGGAAGCACCATTAACGTCCGCACCTAATGCAACATCAGGATTGAAGGCTGACGTGCAGGGGCCGAAGGACTCCACTGCGTCTGACCTTCAGATCACTAAACAACTCATCAGGCGTTATGGTGTTGTCACGCAATCCATAACGCAACTTATCGAGGGAATCGACAGCATCGAAGTCGGCCAACATAGAAAATTTTATGAAGTTAAGTTGGTCACTCTCCAGCGGCTCTAAGATAAAGCCTGAAAACTGCATCTGGACATCTGTGAGAGCGAAAACGTGACAGCACTTTGGCTACACTTCAAGCAGCTACCTCAACACCGAAGATGCGATCCAAGAGGCGATAATCTTCCTCAACCAATGTCTGGCAAGAACTCCAGCCACAACTGCACCCGCCATAGTTACGCCCGCCACACAGGCATCGGCCAGCTTACCAAAAATCACACTACCGACGTTTGATGGCGACTATCTTAAGTGGAAACAGTTCCACGATCTGTTCAAACAGATGATTCACGACCAACCACTTGGGAATACCCAGAAAATGTGGTACCTGAAAAATAATGTGACCGATGAAGCTGAGCGCCTGATTTGTCATCTCCACCTTTCTGACGGTAACTATGCCATCGCGTGGGAAACACTACTGGCACGGTACAATAACCAATGAATCTTGGTTTCGTCACTCATCAACAGGCTGATATCACAACCAACAGTTGTCAGTGAGTCCGCTGCATCAATAAAGGGATTCAGCGACACAACCAAAGAGTGCTTGTTAGGATTAGCAACCTTGGGCATCTCAACAGGAAGCTGGGACCCCATCATACTTCACCTCCTGCTCAAAAAACTTGACAGAACAACACATACGCTGTACGAGCAAACGCTTCAACGACCTCGTGAAGTACAAACCATCGACGCCTTTCTCACATTCATGGAGACTAGATTTCAGTCGCTGGAGGCTTTAGGCACGAAGAGACATTCACATCCATGAGTGAAACCAACATCCGTTGTCTCATTTAACTCGGACGAAAGCTGCAAAGTATGCACTGGGGATCACAAGGTTTTTAAGTGCGAACAGTTACTTAAACTAAGCCCACACGATCAACTTACCAAAATCAAGGGCCTTCAGCTATGTATTAACTGTCTCAAGGTAGGCCATGGTGTAAGTAACTGTCCATCAAGTAGCTGCTCTAAGTGTCAAGGCAGGCACAATACATTGCTCCACCATGAGAAGACAATTAACAAGACAAAGAGATCAGCCATGACAACCAGCAGCTCCCAATCGCTTACTCCTAGCAACACCACTTTAGCAGCCCTTACCAAGAAGACATCTGGTAGCAACTACGTTTTATTGGATACAGCATCAGTCAACATCACTAATTATGCTGGTTCAACCGAAGCTTGTACAGCCGTTTTAGATTCCGGATCTCAGCTCAACTTCATTAGTGCTCGAATGCTAAATAGGTTGAAAATATCCGGATCAAATTCCAACATCAATATCTGTGGAATAGGGAAAAAAGAAACACATGTCTCGAAGAGAGTGAGCATCACCATTTCCTCAAGACACTCCGGATATTCAACCCGATTGGAGGCATACGTCATACCAACGATTGCTTCTACTCAACCGCCGTCATTCATCGATGTTTCTTCATGGCCAATTCCACTGAACATTCGCCTTGCTGATCCAAGGCTTAACACTCCGAAACGAATTGACCTACTGTTGGGAGCAGAGTTTTACTGTGAGCTTCTTTCCATTGGACAGATAAGGTTAGGACGAAACCTACCAACCTTGCAGAACACAGTGCTTGGATGGATTGTGTTTGGCCGTGTCGCAACAGGCGATACATCTGAATACTTCTGTGGAATCGGTATCAATAATCTTGAAAAACACATGGCAAGATTCTGGACCATAGAAGAAGCACCGTTGGCAACGACCTCTAGTACTGAAGAACCTGCGTTCAATCTTCGACGAGACGGCGACGGATGCTTTGAAGTGAAACTTCCTCTGTGTCAGAACCCATCCGTGCTTGGCCAATCGAAAGACATAGCAATTAGACGCTTCCTTGCTCTCGGAAGGAAGTTCCAAAAACACCCAGATGTCAAAAGGGAGTACACGAATTTCATCAAGGAATACGCCGCTTTGGGTCACATGGAAGAAGTTAAGTCACCAATACCAGAGCTTAACTGTTTTTTGCCTCACCATTGTGTACTCAAGCCATCCAGCAGCATCACTAAGTTAAGAGCCGTATTCGATGCTTCAGCAAAGGCATCAAACGGCATCTCACTCAACGATATCATGTTGAAAGGCCCGGTAATACAAGATGACTTATAGTCAATCCTTCTACGTTTCAGGAAGCATAAATTTGCCTTCTCAGCGGATATTGAGAAAATATACCGCCAAGTGCATGTAACAACGGAAGACAGTCATTTACAGCTCATCGTCTGGAGAGACAACCCTTCCGATGACCTAAGGTATTATCGTTTAAAGACAGTGACGTACGGGACCACTGCCGCACCTTACTTAGCGACTCGATGCCTGATGAAATTGGCCAATACATCGAAGAAGTCACATCCACTAGCGTCTAGGGCTATCAAAGACTTCTATGTGGACGACCTAATGACTGGAAGCAACAGCCTCAAAGAAGCCGTAAAGATTCAGCACGAGGTGAAAACGCTTTTGAAGTCAGCAGGGTCTAATCTGCGTAAATGGTGTGCGAATCACGAGCAACTCCTCGCATCAATGCCAAGCAAAGATAGAGAAATAGAGCTCTCAGTCGATGGAGACACAGAGGACACCGTGAAAACATTAGGATTAACATGGAATCCCAAGCTTTCCGGATAGCTACCATTTGGAACGAGCCAACCAAGGTGACAAAACGGACGATTTTGAGTGACGTATCACGAATGTTCGACCCCTTGGGATTCGTGAATCCAGCAATAACATTGGCCAAGATCTTTTTATAGGAGTTATGGTCACTAAAACTCGACTGGGATGAAGCTATACCAATAGAACTCCACACTCGATGGCTTCAATTTCGCAAGGAGCTTACAGACCTGGACAGAATTCGGATACCCAGATACTTGGAAACGAAAGATGCCACACTCAGTTTTTATGCCTTTTCCGATGCAAGTGAAAGGGCTTACGGTGCAGTAATATATCTACGTTGCACAAACAGCCGGGGAGACATAAAGACGATATTTCTCTGTTCCAAATCTAGGTTTGCCCCAGTGAAAACCATCAGCTTACCAAGACTGGAACTGTGTGCTGCAACTCTCATGGCCCACTTAACGAATCGTGTTAAGATAATCCTCAACATAGACATAAACACTACACATTTCTGGACAGATTCACAGTTCGTATTAGCCTAGATCCGATCCAGACCGTCACCCTTTCACACCTTTGTGGCCAACAGGGTCTCATCAATACAAGGACTAACAAACATATCTGACTGGCGGCATGTGAATTCTAAACTCAATCCTGCAGACTTGATTTCTGGAGGAACACGGCCTAGCGTACTCATCAATTCTACGTTCTGGTACCATGGACCTGAATTCCTGCAAAAACCCGAGACTCATTGGCCTTGTGAAGTCATCGGAGATCCGGGAAAGCTTCCAGAGCGAAAGACAATTCACACCGTCCTCACAACCAGCATTATCCAGGAGCATTTTATCGCTTACATCTTAAGCAAATCGTAGCAACAGTTTTGCGGGCAACTCAACGCTTCAAGGCAAGGAAAGATTCATGGGAAGGAAGATTCCGTACAGTCGCAGAATTAGAAAAAGCTCTCGCACTTATTATTAAATTCATGCAGGCCGGGAAATTTGGAACCGAGATAAAAAGATTACAACAAAAACACCAATAGACTCGAAGAGCGAACTATTCACACTCACCCCATTCCTGGATAATGACTCCATTCTTAGAGTCGGAGGGAGATTACAAAACGCCAATATACGACACATCGCAAAACATCCCGCGATTTTACCTGCTTCACATCCATTCACTAATCTGTTACTCACTGATCTTCACCGAAAGAACTTACACATGGCGACTCAAGCTCTGCGAGCAACAGCACGACAACAGTTCTGGATCCCTTGAGACAAGCGTTTGGCATCTGCAGTGGTGCATGAATGCGTTCAATGTTCCAGACTAAACCCACAAAGCTTCAAACAAATCATGGGAGTCCTTCCTGATACACGCGTTCAACCAGCCCGTCCATTTGTCAACGTCAGCATCGACTTCTGTGGGCCAGTCTACACCCATTACAGAATTTGAGGCAAGAAACCAACGAAAACATACATCTGCGTGTTTTGCTGTTTTACAACAAAGACTTGTCGCTTAGAAGTGGTTTCAGACCTATCCACCGACGGATTCATTGCTGCTCTGAAGCGGTTTATCGCTAGACGTGGCTGCTGCCAAAACGTGTACTGCGACAATGCTACCAACTTTGTTAGGGCTCGTAACCAATTAGAGAAGCTAAAAAATTTACTGCAAAATGAGCGTTCTCAAGAGAAGATTCACGCAGCCGCAAATCAGAAAGGGATTCAATTTCACTTTATACCACCGCGCAGTCCACACTTCGGGGGTATTTGGGAGGCGGCAGTCAAATCGGCAAAGAAATTATTACAAAAGACTATCTCATCTGCATCTCTAACTTACGAGGAGCTATGCACCGTCACTACGGAGGCCGAGGCTGTGCTCAACTCACGTCCGATACAGCCATTATCAGACGACCCTAACGACATGGCAGCACTACCACCGGGACATTTTCTTATTGGGGAACCACTCACTACAACAATACATAGTCGTGCATGTGACACTAATCCAAACTTACTCACCAGGTGGAAACTCGTGCAGCACATCCGACACGAATTTTGGGGCAGATGGTCAATCGAATACCTTTCTGAACTACAACAGAGAGCAAAGTGGACCCTAGGTTGTGACAACGTCAAACCAGACATGCTAGTTCTCATCAAGGATGATAATGCCCCTCCCTTGAAGTGGCAACTGGGACGGATAGTGTAAACAATTGAAGGAAGTGACGGACGTTGCCGGGTTGCAGATGTCAAAACTAAAAGTGGCATCTTTCGAAGAGCAATACACAAACGCTGCCCTCTTATAAAGGCATGCGAAGATCTCAACCAAGCCACGTCAGCCACAACTAAGGTATCCGCAGAAACTCCCAAGTCTAAACAACTCAAAAAACGGCATCCTAACTAAGGTAGATTCCTTCCAATCAACTCAAATTGGGGTGGAAATCGGAAGAAGAACCATCCAGAATTAACAAATAGCGAAGTCCCTGTAAAGCGCTCTCGCCCGGCATCCATGCTAGTAGCAACCTTAATAACCCTACTCGTTCTGTCTGCCATTAGCACCGCATCTCCCCCTATAACTGTTAATCTATTCACGAAGGACCCTGGAATTTACTTCGAAGCAATTGGACAAGCAAAGCTAGTAACTAACAAATGGAAAGTAATTACCTTCTTTGATTTAAAACACTACTGACAACAATTAGATGGGATTCGCAAGGGTATACTCAACATGAAAAATCTGTGTGCATCAATCACTAGTCAAAGTCAAGTATGCACTCAAACCTTACAGCAGTTCACACACCAACAATCTCATATTGAGCAGCTAAACGAAATCCTTCACAAGGAAGGAGAAAGCAGAAGGGTGGAAATCGGAAGAAGAACCATCCAGAATTAACAAATAGCGAAGTCCCTGTAAAGCGCTCTCGCCCGGCATCCATGCTAGTAGCAACCTTAATAACCCTACTCGTTCTGTCTGCCATTAGCACCGCATCTCCCCCTATAACTGTTAATCTATTCACGAAGGACCCTGGAATTTACTTCGAAGCAATTGGACAAGCAAAGCTAGTAACTAACAAATGGAAAGTAATTACCTTCTTTGATTTAAAACACTACTGACAACAATTAGATGGGATTCGCAAGGGTATACTCAACATGAAAAATCTGTGTGCATCAATCACTAGTCAAAGTCAAGTATGCACTCAAACCTTACAGCAGTTCACACACCAACAATCTCATATTGAGCAGCTAAACGAAATCCTTCACAAGGAAGGAGAAGGCAGAAGATACCCTACCAGAAGAAGCATAGCACCACTGGACATCGTGAGCAACGTCGCTAATAAACTTTTCGGTATTCTAGATTCAGACTACGCAACATACCTTGAAGATGAAATTGAAAAATTACGAGCCAACGAACATTATCTAGACTCACTCATGGAGAATCAAACATAACTTCTTGAGACCACCACAAACCTTTTTAAAAAAGAGACGTACCATATCCAGGAAGAATTTAAGGCAATAGACGATTACTTAAAACAACTGTCAGACG
This sequence comes from Odontomyia ornata, assembly GCA_963969285.1. Taxonomy (NCBI): domain Eukaryota; kingdom Metazoa; phylum Arthropoda; class Insecta; order Diptera; family Stratiomyidae; genus Odontomyia; species Odontomyia ornata. Next base: position 58,879,556 of record OZ017741.1, on the reverse strand, counting down.
GTATAAGCAGTGTATCTCAGCAACAAACTTTCATCAAATTTTGCTTCCGCACCATGACGGCACTACACAGTTACCAAGAAACACAAAGGGCATTATGGGATATACTGCTTGGTCTACAGCACGGTATCATCAACCCATTACTTCTCACTCCGCAACAACTTCAAGAACAACTAACGCTCATACGAAAGGCACTTCCTCCAAGTCTAAATATCCCGATCAGTCGAACAGTTTGAGATCTATCATTGTACAAGACGTTTTCGGTCTATGCCAAGATGACCAAATCCTTTGTAATTTTTCAGCTGAAGTTGCCACTAATCAATTCCGAAGAATTTCAACTGTTCAACTTGATACCTGTTCCCATTAGACGAGCTTAAGAGTCATATCTCATCCAACCATCCACACGATATATGCTAGTAAATCTCCAGAGACACCAACACTACCCGATCAACCAACACGAATTGGATAAATGTACACTCACCTAGGACAACACATTCCTGTGTGTTCAACATCATCCAATGTACAATCGGCGATCCAGCATCAACCAATGTGAAATCACTCTCTTAAACCACGAGGAACCATGTATCCGGCTACTTATCAACAACACGAACTTTTGCATCCAAGCCCACCAACAAAACACGTGGATCTATGCGCTACAAGGTACAAGAGTATTTGACACAATATGTGGACAGGAAGTCACCACACAAACACTACAAGGAAGTGGTGTTCTACATCTAGAACCTCAGTGTGAAATCAGACACGATACCATGACGATTAGGGGGTTAAACACATTCACGTCAGTTCTGACCTACACGTTTACACCATCAGCCAATTTCACACAGATAACCTTCAACAAAACCGACTTCAAAAAATCATCATCCACCGATTTCCTTATCAACACAAAAGCTGCTGACTGGAACGAAATCGTAAAGCAACTCTCAACGCATTATTCTCCACAGTTACTACCTTCTGATAGAATAAACAATCATCACATCCACCACTATACACTCGGCTACATCCTAACAACCACAACAATTATTCTGATCATCTGGACTGCGTTGAAGAAATTCAGACGAACGGAAATAAAACCCATTCCTGCGCAGCGCAAAGTCATCAAAGACGACTCATTTTCATTTGAACTGGGACAGTTCAAGGACGGGGAGAATGTTCAATGAAAATTCACATAGAATTGCGCGCATTAACAAATTCTAATTTCCACGCGCGATTAACGTTCAACGGACTCTGGACTGCACCTGAGCCGACTTAATATGCAATTTGCACATTCCAAACATTTTTTATTCCCGCGCGCGATCAATGCCCCAATTACAAATAAATTAATTCGTGTAATATGCACACTCCGAAAATTTCATTTCCACGGCGATCGTGAACTTTTTGCTGACCACGACATCAAACAAGTGACAAGCTGCAATGAACTTTAGGAATTCTCAACAAATCAGCACTAAGGCAATGACCACGCTACGGACTTTGCGATATTAAAAATTGAATGCTTGTAAAAATTGTACTATAAAAGACTTTAATTATAAAATTATGTTATCAGTTGTTCAACAGGTTCTTTTTTGAGAAGCCAGACGAAACGCCGTTTGACTAAAGGGCAACTATTTTATATATTTGCTTTTTGAACAACATCAACTGTCTACGCCGCGCAAATCCTACTACTAGTTGGAGCGCAGGATCCGTCAGCACAGCATAACTTCGAAGGAAATGCTGAAAAACGTCATTGTCGATGAATGGAGCAAAATCACGAGGCAGGAAACAGCCAAATTGGTTCACTCCATGACAAATCACCTGTAGGAGGTCCTTAAGAGAAAAGGTTATCCGATAAGTTATTCAGCCCTGATATGTAATAAAATATTTGAATTTTTCAAATTAATATTGTCATGTACGGATACTTTTTCTGGTTCGTTTAAGTGAGGCTTTTTTGTTTTTATTTTGTAAAATCTAGTTTTTAAAGGAATACCACAGGAAATAATTATGGAAAAGATACTTTAAAAAAAGAATACTTTAATTAAATTAAAGATACTTTAATTAATTTAATTTTCTCTCCTAAGTCAGTTGCATAGATAAAATTAATTAATTTTTATTAAGCTCCATTTAATGATCGAAATAAATATTTACAAGTTTCATCAGCATAAAAGCATTTAACGCAACTTATCTAACTAAAATGATGACATTGCAAGTAACTTTAATTGCATTTCTTATCAATTTAAACATCATTCAACGCAACAACGATAAAAGTTTGAGACAACAGAAACTTATTCATAAGCGTAACGTATGCATTATTGCAATGAAACTCAAACACAAATCCCACGAACATAGAACATTAATATTAACATGAAAATTAAAGTTTATACCATCATGCAACTATGATGCAACAACTTCACTCGTGTTCACATCTTTCTACATCTTTCTTGCGACACGATTGCAGTAGCTAAGCAGCAACCTTGAGGGGGAGATGGAAAAGTTCTTTTGAAAAGTGTCACACCTGGTCCTAAAGAAATTTAATGTAAAAATGCCAGCAGGTGCGAGATGCGTAACTCACTCACTTGCTTACTTGTGATATCAGATAAAGTAGTCTTTTGTTCACGTGTTCTTTTTTGTCCTGCCCAGCTCCACTTCCCTGACAATGGCAAAACTTACAAGGCGGAAAAATGAGCAAAAACAACAACGAAAAATCTTTAGCTAAAACTTTTACTATGAGCGCTTGCAAAATGAACAGTCGATTTTTGGTCCCTTTATGTTATCCATGAGACTTTCTCATGCTCTTAGACTGCCAAGTGGAAATGCTGATACTTTCGCATAACAAAATGCAACAGGGGAATTGAAAGTTTGACAACGATGATGATGATATGTGCAAAACTTTTCCTTTTTTCCTGCGATGATGATAGTTGAAACTTTGCCACTACCAAAGTCTGGTGACGATGAGATGTGTTGCGCGGGGACAAAAAAAACAAGCCAAAGAAAATTATTCCACGTCTCAGAGAGCGCTTCGAGTCATCTCCTTGAAACTCAATACTTCAGGATTTATCCTTGCGCTGAGCACCATATACATTTACTTAGTCATATGCGAAAGGTATTTGTGACCTAGAATCACGTGGGATTCACCTTTTGCGAACTCTGCTTTGGCCGAAAATCATTGGAAAATTAGACGAGGAGCACTAGATAATGGGGTTACTCGAGAATGTTAGGATGTGTAGTAAACAGTGGGCGTCCAAGTTTCTAGCAAAACTCATATCCATCTGAATCAATACATTAGGGAGTTACAGGAGTAATAGAACAAATCATCTTTGGAAAAACTTTGCCTTGAACTTTCAGCGTTACTTTCACTGGATCGAGGAAGTTTGTTTTCGGTTGCTGTGTTATTTTTTCTCGATTTGATCGAATGCACCCTGTGGGAACTGATTTCAGGACATAATGGCCGATAAAGTTTACTTTGTTTATGTTTAACTTTGAATTTGTGTTGATTGGTATGGTTGTTGATTTTGGGAGCTCTGTCGATGAATAATAATTAGGGATATTATTATAAAATGAGCGATGATATGAACTGTTCCCCTTAATGCGAGTTTATACGAACTGAATATTATTTCGATTATTTTTTATGAAGTTAATAGATAAGTATATCGTATATACTCTGAAAGAAAAATAATACCCACTGATATAATACAACGAAACTATATCTGTCGCGAATAAATTGTGATGTTTAATGAAGTTGATACATCTGTGACCGATATACGAGTAATGTAGACCTGAATAATAATGCATAGGAAGTCGTGAAATAAATTCATTTTCTGCTGAAAACTCGTAAATGGTTCAACATTTTCGTCGGATTTGAAAAAAGGACAAACAATAATTTTATTATTTATTATATTATTTATAAGTGCGTTCTACCATATGTAATTACCATTAATTTATATGAAGCATTTAAAATTCAAATATAACTCAACAGCAATCCTCCACAAGCATAGTCTAAACAATGAACTTTACACTTTCCGCGAATAACATTGTCTCAGCGATTTCCACAGAAACAACCAGACATCCAACGAATATATTTTCCCACATTACAGGAAAATTCAATTCTACAAAATATTTTTATAAAAGCTTCATACGCTTAGTCCACTTCATTCTCGAAATTTTAACCATCATATAAAATTAAGAAATTTGTAGACTGTAAAATTATTTGGATGTAAATAAATTGTTTTTTTTTAAAGTAACCTAACTGCTCATTTATTCACTAGCACCAAACTTGAGGCTGCTTAAAGCGCGTAGTACAAAGCGCATAGACTAAATAGCTAATTAGGCAATAATAGGTCAAACATTACATTGAGGCTAGCCAACGGCCCATAGTCAAATCAACGGGATAACCAGTGATCAATTAAACAAAATTACTCAGCCCTAAGTCAACAAAACAACAAACAAAAAAATCCATCCATCATCATCTATGATGCCAAAGCCCAAGCCGGGCCTTGGTCTCCAGGATTAATCTTCCAATCATCACGGTTCTGCGAATTTGTCTGCCAGTTATTCACTCCTAGCAAGGATCTGTTGTCAGCTTCTATCGCGTCCTACCATCGAGTCCTTGGTCTTCTTGCTGGATGTTTACCTTGTGCTTTACAGTTTAATGTTCCTTTGGGTAGCCGGTTTTCTTCCATTCTTTTTACATGGCCCTCCAATTACAATTTACGTAATTGTACCCAAGAGGAAACAGATGGATTGTCAAAAAGTTCATACAACTCATCGTTGTAACGTAGTCTCCACTCTGTTCCTTGTTTTAATGGGTCACCGATTTTCGGGAGCACTTTGCATTCAAATACGTATACTGCCTTTTCGGATTCGCTCGTCAGGGTCCATGTTTCACTTCCATATAACAGCACAGGCTTCACTAGTGATTTTCAAATGCGGAGCTTATTTCGCTGCGCACAACTCTGGACCTTAGAATAGGAAGTACGGAGTAATATGCTTTATTCGCAGCATTACTCAGCTTACTGTACGTTGTTTAGTTTACTGTAAGGATGTGTAGCTGTCCTCAAGTGGTATTCTTGCACCAGTTTCTCAATTTCAATGAATGAGTCCTGATGATATTCATGTGGGTTATCGTTGAATGATATTTTGCACATGGGTCCAACAGTTCAATCGGAGCTATTCACCATTTTGCTACGCTTTCGGGTACCAACTTATGTCTTTGCTGCCGACATTCAAAAGATGTATCGGCAAATATTCGTGCATCCAGAAGAAAGACAATACCAAATCATATTATGGCACGACAATCCATCAGCACCAATGCGCTATTACCAACTCAACACCGTCACATACGGAACACGTGCAGCACCATATTTGGCAACCAAACGCCTCCAAAAGCTTGCAGAAGACAACCGCCAGAGGTACCCTTTGGGATCAGTTGTTCTTAATGATCACTTTTTGTGGATAATGGGTTGGTGAGCTCTAATTCATTGGTGGAAGTTCTTGTAATTCAAAGACAGTTAACGGAATTGCTGAGCTTGGCCGGTTTCAGCCTTCGCAAATCGTGTGCCAATCACAAGCGACTCTTGGATCACATTTCACCGGAACATCGAAAAGTCAGCTTAGATTTGAAGGAGATGCAAGCCAATTCCATTAAAACATTGGGAATGATCTGGCGTCCGGGCAATGACCAATTCCTGATAAGGGTAAACCAGCAGACATTTGAAAGGATAATCAAATGCACCATCACGTCAGAATTAGCCAGAATTTTTGACCCATTGGGGTGACTGCCAAATGTTCATCCAAAAGCTGTGGCAAATGAATATTTGCTGGGACGATCCACTGCATGCAGATCACGAAAAAACTTGGATATCGTTTCGCAATGATCTCAACAGTTTGCAGGACGTCGTCGAGAATTCAGGAAGGCTCACTCATTTCCCAGAGGCATTGTGCTCGATCTTCAGACAATCAGGCTGACATATTATCGCGTGATCTACCGGCTCGATCATTTGTGTCATTAAACATTTGGTTTTATGGGCACTCTATTTTTGCATGTGAGGGAGAGTTTGTGGCCAAGACCCTTTAAGGGGAACATTGACCAGATATTCTACGGACACTCTTCAGAGCTGAAGGAAAAACAATCAGAGGCAACGGTTGCTACCACAAGTGGATCAGATGATATAATATACAAGATCAACCACAGAAACTCATTCGTGACCTTGCAATGGATAATTGCATATATGCTCCGATTCACTCGACACTCAGCAGAGCCAAGGGCTGCTAAGCCGACGCATATTTCTCTGACACCAGTGGAATTGGAGGATACATTATTTCTAATTGTCCGGACAATCCAGCAAGGTAACTTCAAGGATGACCTGAACCATTTAAAAAATCATAAAACTGTAAGAAAAAGTAGTGCGTTGGTTGGCCTATCACCACTTGTAGACAAGGATGGAATCATCGGGGTTGGTGGCCGCCTTGAAGCCTCATCACTATCATGGGATGCTAAACTCCCATGTTAATCCCATATAGTGACCTAATAATCAAATTGCTGATGCAAAGCGTTCATGACCGAAACCTTCATTGTAGTCCACAGGCATTGCTCGCTCATACCAAGCATTTTTTTGGCCAATCAAGGGTAAAACAATGGCCAGACCAATCTTACACCATGCGTGACCTGTAATGGGCAATCTCCCTGACACCAGAGTTCAGTCAGCGCGACCGTTTATAGATGCTGGGGTGAATCTTTGTGGTCCATTTTGGGTCCATTTCAAAACATGGAGCAAAAGGCCACAGAAGGTATACTTGGTGGTCTTCTGCTGTTTTGCCACAAATGCTGTTCACCTGAAGCTCGTCACCGATTTATCAATGGATGCATTCATTGAATCACTTCACCGTTTTCTGGGATGAAGAGGACACTGTGAGAAACTCTACTGTACGTAACAAATTTTGTCGGCGCAAAGAATATATTAGCTGGGCTCGAGCCATCCATATTCTCGCCAGTCGCACAAGAGAGCATCATCAGTGCGTGCAGCACAAGAGGTATTCATTTTAAATTCATTCCTCCATGAGCACCTCATTTTGGAGGTTTGTGGGAAGTTGCAGTTAAATTCGCAAAACATCTACTTCTGCGTAGCCTCCCAACCACTTCCCTCACCTATGAGGAACTAGAAACAGTCATAACTGGCGTCAAGGCAGTTCTAAACTACAGACCAATCTGCGCAATGTCATCTGACCCAAATGATTTAACTGCCCTAACACCAGGCCACTTCCTAATTGGTGAACCATTGACGTCACAGATTGATGTTAATGCCCGGCCGGTTAAAAAAAAAAAAAAGAGAATCCCTAGAGTAAGGATGATCAGTATTGGAGATATACAGATCGAATCGAAGCCAGCGGTGAAGTACCTGGGGCTACTGATCGACTCGAAGATGAATTTCTCTGAGCAAATCAGGGCAACGGCTGAGAAGGCTGCTTCGGGAATATCGGCCCTGAGTCGACTTATGGCCAACGTAGGGGGACCCAGCCCATCAAGAAGACGCCTCTTGATGAGTGCTGTAGGGTCAGTGCTACTGTACGGGGCAGAGGTATGGGGTGACGCTCTCAGTAAGGAGGTATACCGAAAACGATTGGCACAGGTACAGAGAAGAGGAGCACTGAGAATTGCATCTTCGTATCCAACAGTCTCCGACTCGGCGGTGAGAGTGATTGCAGGCGTGATACCTGTCGCCCTCCTTGCTAGAGAGCGCCGCGCTATTTACCTGCGCCGAAACGAGGATGCGAGGGAGATGGTTGTCCGCGAGGAGAGACAACGCTCGCTCAACGATTGGCAGCAGTCTTGGAGGAATTGCACGAAGGGAAGGTGGACTGCGCGCCTCATCCCGGATGTGAGACCGTGGCTAAATCGAAGGTATGGTGAGACTGACTTCTATCTGACCCAGCTCTTGAGCGGGCACGGGTGTTTTCAGTCTTACCTGCACAAGATCGGCAAGTCACGGTCTTCCGATTGTCGGTTTTGCCCAGGAGAGGAGGACAATGCCTGTCACACATTTTTTGCGTGTACCAAATGGGCCAGGCTGCGAAGGGAACTCTACAGGGAGACGGGAGAGCTCACCCCGGATAATATAGTTGCGGTGATGCTCGAATCGGTTGACAAATGGAACCAGGTGGCACATTATGCTCGGGCAGTCCTAAAATATAAAAGGGACTCACAGCAGCCGGAGGCGCTGGGGCTGGGGGATCGCTCTTCTGGCAATTCCTCTTCCCCCCTCCCCTCCCGCTAGGAAAGGGACTCCCCAGCTTGAAGGCGCCCCACGGCGTAACAAAACGAGACCTGGCCCGAAGTAATGTGTCAAACGGTTCCAGGCTAGGTTCTCAGATTGACAGGGGAGGTGTTTAGTGGGTAGTCCAAAGGTATCCTCCATGGGAGTCCCACACTGCCAGACTCGGCGGGCATAAATGCCTTCACCTCCCTACCACAAAAAAAAAAAAAAAAAAATGCCCGGCCCAATACTTCAGGGCTGCTGCGCCGATGGGAGTTGGTGAAGAGCTTAAAACTGGAGTTTTGGAAACGATGATCCACAGAATATTTAAATCAATTGCAACAAAAACAAAATGGAATGACCAAGCGACCAACATTTAGCCGGGCATTATGGTGGTGATAAAACAAGATGATCGTTCTGCTCAAAATTGACCCTTTGAACGCATAATCAAGACGTTTAAGGGAAATGACGGAATGGTGCGCCTCGCAGAGGTTAAAACTACATCGGGTGCAAGGCCAATTCACAGATTGGCTCCACTACCCGTGGAGGATTACCTCAAGCCACAGAAAGACCCAACACACAATGAGTCACCTTATTCAAGGAACATCCCAGGACCATCACGACGTCAGCGGATGGGTCAACCTAACTGCGAGAGAGTATCGGCCACCCAGGTAATGCCTAAAAACCGACAAAAATTTACAGCATATCCGGGGATGCTCACCATCATAGTCGCCTTGCTGCTTCTACCGCTAGTTTTGGCATCACCAGTTCATATAACGAAATTCAAAAACGCACCAAGCATTCCTTTTGAGCAGATTTCAACAATTCAATCCATAGCAGCCGAGTGGAGTTTAATAATCTAATACGATATTAAACCCATTTGGAAGGGCATACTAGCTCTGCACACCGGGAGAGAAGCCTTACAACATTTATGTGGATCAATTCATCGGAACTCCTCCTATCACGCCTTGATCAAACAATCCGATTATGTTATTAATGAACTACAGCTTAAGGAGGTCTTGCTAACCAGGAAACATGCTAAACGGGGCATCGTTGACCGGGTCGGCAGCATCGTGCACTCACTGTTTAGTATTTTGGATACAGAATATGCACAACAAGTCAAGACCATTGATCATGTTAAGGCAAATGAAGATCACCTCCTTAACCTTCTCAAGAACCAGACGTTAATTCTTGATGCCACCATTAACATCATTACAAAGGATCAGGCACAGGTCAATGGAACCTTTATTGACTTGGAAAAACAAACATGGCACACAAGATCCCGGAGCATGATGTTCAAGAATATTAACGTTCAAGAATATTAACGTTCTCATTGACACCCACCATGGAGAACTCAGTCCAATGTTGTTACCAGTCGGCCAAATTCTACAGGAGATCAGCAAAATAAAGGCTCATTTAGCACCACCTCTCCAACTACCAATCCAGGACAACGATCCAACCGCTTTTTACAAACTAATAACGATAAAAGATGCCGCCGCTAAGGATTATTTTATCTTCAACATAAAGTTGTCATTGACCAACCAAGACCGATTTCATGTTTTCCATCTCACACCAATTCCAATAAAAGTTAACAACACCACGGTTGCCACCAAACCAAGGATCTCGTTATTGTCTCGTCAACTTTATTAAATTTAAATTTCTATTGTGTTGCAAAGAGGAACAATCAGCAGAACGTGTTGGAATTCACGTCAGGTTGTTCTCAGAGATACGATGTTTCAATTCCTATGGATTATACAAATCGGCACAGCGAAATAGATGATGCATTCACTTGCAACAAAAATTTATCCCGGGACAGCAATTTAATTTATATGGCTTAGTAATGTTCACACGACTAGTTGTAAGGCGATATGAGGACCAACAGTTTTTGACCGAATTTTTTACAGCTAAATATTTCACCGGCAGTTCTGCGCGGTTTCCTGAGGTGCCGTCTTAGCGCTACCACAAACAATTTCTAGACAGCCGGTTTTACTATATAACTTCATCAGAGCAAGGGTTTATTCACGATCATTTGAATATTTAAATAAATTGGAGATAAGTCACTTTTAAGAATTTTCGGCAAAAAGCACAAATCAACCACTTTTAATTTGTTGCCATTCAAGATGCGAAACGCATTTATCGGCGCTTCTCTTGTCGGAAAGTCAACGGTGCACTTTCACTGCCCATCTGATCCGATACGCTCTTTTGCTCTATTCCTCTTCTACATGAGCTCCACACGTATTTCACACTTGAACACATACGTCACCCTTTACACGTGTCCAGCCACCCGCTACACAACCAGCCTATTGCATCCTGTGCGATTCACAAAAGACTGCAGTGGACTGGGGACGGTATACCGGGTGAATCCAAATCATACCGTAGCTAAAATCCGTGCCGCAGGCACTCAATTTCACCTTCACGTCGGCTTTCGCCGCTAAACACTCCGATTCCCGTTTGAAACTCGAACAGTTCTTCTCTTGGATGTCGACACGACACGACGGCCCAGCGAAAACGTCCAGACCTATCGTGGTAATTTTATGTCAACATGTGGCGCGTTTTCACCACACATCCGCGCCACTAGTTCTAATCAAAACACACACATCCACAATATGCGATCGAATCGATTATCGCATGGTTTGATTGTAGACGAAAAATTTGAATGAGAATTTTTGGAATTTTCGCTCGGGTCGTGTGTGGCTTTGATATGGGTAAATTCACGTCCGCATTCCACTCTTGCCGATTTGAGATCAATTCACTTATTTCGATATTCGGGAAGATATGCGATTGCACGTTTTTCACGTTTTTATTTTGGTTTGATACATACAAAAATTGTCTTTTTTTTTTCTTCACTTCGCTCCGTTCGTATCGTTCAACCACGTCAACGGAATTTAAGTTTCCCCGTAACACGTCGCGTGTGCTGTTGCGGTGCGAATCCACAGTACAACTCGTAAAGATGTCATAAAAAAGAGATAGGGGGGGATATCGCGAATTCGAACCGGACAGCTATGACGTGTTCGTGGTGACCATTCATCAAAGACTCCACGATCCGTCCAAATCTCCGCATAATTCCTCTGCCGCACCTATAAATCGAAATCAACTGCTAGCTCAGCCGGGTTAGATTGCATTTGGCAATGCAATATTAGGATGGGATGCACCAAATCAGTGTTCTTATGTCGGAAATTTCAATTCGCAGATTTGCGTAATGAAGTTAATAAAAAAAACAATAGATTGAAAATTTCAATCATAATAAAAGATAAATATCATAAAGAATATCGATGCAAAAAAATTTGCGTTTGTCTATAAAAAAAATAACAATATAAATTTATATTTATAATAAAAAATTTAAATTTTTTTCTTTCCAAATTTTAGAATTTACAAATATTGAAATTTGAGTAACTAAATTTTTCAAATCTGCAATTGAAATTTCGGAACAGTGTTATGCGGTTTTTGGGCAGTTGGTTTAGGTGACTGCTCGATTACTACACTACATCAACCTTACAAATGGTTAGCAAAAACCAAACATAACGGGGACGACCGCCTACCATATCCAAATCAAGCTACTGCCAGTTAACGCCAAGGCATGAAGACTCTCCTCGGACAAGCTGGCAGCTGCAAAAGCTGAATTCAACAATCTGTTCAGACATGGAATTTTTCTTCCATCAAAAAGCGCCTGGAGCAGCCCCTTACACATGGTGAAGAAACCAAACGGAGAATGGTGACCATGCGGTGATTGCCGTGCCGTAATCATAGACTGCTATCCAATGGGTTTCTCCAGGATTGTATTGCAGCCCTGACGATTGTTTCTGTGATCAACTTGCAGAAGGTGTACCACCAAATTCCCTTGGAATAAGTGACATTCCGAAGACTGCCGTCATGGCACCGTTCGGATTGTACGAACGGTCATGTACATGACATTTGGACTTTGCAACGCAGGCCAGACGGTTCAACGCTTCATGCATGAAGTGCTGTGAGGCTTGGACAACATATTTGTTTACCTCGACGACGTCCTACTTTTTTCATCTGACCAGCATGCGCATCTTGAGTACGTGAAGCAAGTGTTGGATCGACTTGTGAAATTTGGTCTGATCGTCAATACCCCCAAGTGCTAGTTCGGTAAATTGGAAATGAAGTTCTTGGAACATGCTATCAACAAGCATGGATTGAAACCCTTACTTAAAAAAATGGAGGGAATGTCTGCAACGCTAAGACCCAAGACCATACATCAATTGAAATATTTTTTCGGGGTGGTGAATATCTATCCACTTTCTCACACACGCAGCTCAACACCAACGTGCGTTGCTGCAGCTGATCATGAGAAACCGCAAACGTTACCAAACACCACTCAATTGGACAGACAAAGCAGTGGCCGCAGTCGACCTCGACCAGTCTTAATTGGACTTGGAGGGGACTCCGACTTTGGCTCATCCCGATTCCAACGCCATATGGTCTCTCTGTGTTGACGCCTCAGATAACAGCATCGGAGCCGTACTACAGCAAGCAAGGGACGGAACTACATCACCGCTCGGATTCTTCTCCAGGAAGCTAACAGACGCCCAAAGAAAGTACAGCACGTACAATCGGGAACTGTTAGCTATATACGAGGCAATCCGACACTTCAGACACATGGTCAAAGGCGGAGTTTTCACCATTTTCACCGACCACAAACTATTAGGGAGCAGCAACGAGCCCCTCAAATAGAAACAGCTGAGAGTGGACTCCTCATCCCATACTCTACACTGTAGCATCACCACCAAAAGGACACGACCATTTATCCCACAAAAATTCCGTCCAATAGTCATACAGCACGTTCATGTTCTTTCTCAACCGGGCACTCTAGCCACCAGGAAGATGATCACCGAACGCTACTTCTGGTGCTCGATGAAATCCGACATCAACAAATTTGTCTGAGCCTGCCTGCCGTGTCAGGGCCACAAAATCACCCGGCGCACGAAGTCACCACTGCAAAAATAAGCCTACCTGATGCGAGATCCGAGCACAAAAATATCGATCTCATTGGACCACTTTTATCAAGGGAAGGATTCCGGTACTGCTTCACTATCGTGGACAAATTCTCTTGTTGGCCTAAAGCGATCCCACTCGAAACTATCACGGCCACTGCAGACATGGAGGCGCTAATGAACATATGGATCAGCCGATTTAGAGTCCCTGTGCGCATCGCAACCGACTTGGGCAGATAGTTTGAGAGCCAGTTATTTAGGGAGCTAGCCAGACTGTTAGGAATAACGCACCTGCGAACGACATCTTATCATCCGGCTTCCAATGCAATTGTAGAACGGTGGCATCGCACGGCCAAAACCATTCAACATGGTCTACGGCACAACTTTACGGCTACCTGGGGAGTTTTTTAGCACATCCCAGGCCAGCGTGAATGGCTCCAACTTCCTGAAGGACCTACGCCCGAGGATGGCTTCGTTAACCCCGCGTAATACTTTTTTAACAAGAATTTAGTAGATAGCACACACGGCTTTGTTCGAAACGACAAAGTCAAGACCCCATTCACACCACCTTTCGACGGCCCGTATCTAGTATTGGCATAAAAGAACAGGTACTAAAAGGTTAATGTGAATGGACGACAGGCGACAACCCGCATTTTTGGCATCAAACCAGAAACCAACCGCTCCTAATGGGCAAACAAACCGATTTGGAAGAAAGGTCGGCATTCCGGTCCGATTCGCATCATAAGCCTGTGGCGGAATAGCCACCAACCATATCGACCACAACATGCATACTTGGCCACCAAACATATTGAGGACAACAATGTTGTACTGGTCAACCAACAAACGTACTTGTGCGCGATGATATCTTGTTGCGGGCAATTATTTTGCTGTTCAATGCCGATTACGCGCGTTCATTAACCAGCCAAACATACATGCTTGTGCACGATGATATCTTATTGCACACAAATGCACCAGCATTTTTCATCCATAAAAACTTCGACAAGGAAATCTTTCACGCCTTCTGTTTGTTTAACGCGAACGACGACGCATCGTCGTTGGTTATCGAGATTTGTTAATTTGTTTACTTGTTATCGAAGCATCTTTGTTATCAAAAATAAAGTATATATTTTTATAGGAGTAAACTCGGTATTTTATTCACATAACGAGACCTCTATACTATCAACATTTGTAACATGTTCTGTTCTTACCCTTAATCGGCATTAACTTAATAATTTGAATATCTTAATTGTATAAAATTGTTAGTCCGCGATTATTTTTAGTTTGTAAAGATCGACCTTGTAATAAAATATTAATAATTAAAACCTTTATTTTTTCAACAACTGGCCACAAAGGTTTTGTAAATCGGGCAAATGGGCACAGGACCTCGTGAAACTTTTGCATTAGTTATAAGGCTGTAATGTGACAATTTCCCATCAGAGGCTAAATTGCTAAGTAATGTCTGCTGGATAGTTTTATGCAATTGAGCTCCATTGATATTGTAGTACTAAAACAAAAAAAATCCATTGATAATTGTTTTTACTGCCTTAGGGAAAACTATTATATGAAGTGATATTCTCGAACAATACTACTATGAAGTTAGATATCCTTCCGCACAACAAACCTATAAATTTTAATTTACATCAACGTTAACTTGGCATCTATTCCAATTTATGAAAAATTTATCCTATTTCCCATATAAGCGTATCCTAATCATGAAATATTTCATCAATATGTTAAACCGGTAGATATGCATATTTTTATAGGAAAAGAATGCATGTTGTCTCTTGGGGATAGGGTAAAATAAAAACGTTTCCCTTCACAATTCACCTTGCTAGGGCTAAACCAGCAGGTGAATATGGAGAATATTCAAAGTCAACATACTCTGACTGCACTGCCTCCTCACCCAAATACTCGGAAGGGCTGGGAAAGCGATTCTTCAATATTTACATACTCAGGATAATATTTCGCATTCCCCATTATCATCACGTAAAGGTGCTTTGTTTCTATTGATTCATCGCTTTGCCCGCAAGCTTTTCATATCCATCCCCCGCTATACCGTGTCGGCGCTATCCCGTACTGTCATACAAGACATCCTCGAAACATCATCGCCTATTGCATCGCTGACTTGAGGGACGAATAGAAAAACCCCATGCAAAGGGGGCTTAGAACAATACTTTTCTCAAGTGTCATAGTTATGGAATGTTCATCGAAACCGGGTAGGAGGTACGTGTATAACCAACGAAGGAATCTCAAATATCTTTGCGAAAACATCCAGCAATGATGAGCAGTAGTAGAAGCGGGAACAGTAGTCCTGGAAATAGCAGAAGCAATAGAGAGTAGAAACTAGGACTTTGTATCCTCTCTCTGGCATCATTCAAAACACAGACAATGCCTCGTCTAAACGGCAAAGGAAATATTCCTGGGAAATGGAAATGCACATGCATGTCAGTTGCATGAATCCTTAAGTACGTCGTTGTCGTCGACTAACGTCGCAGTCGTCGTTGTTGTGTCGTTCTTCATTTCTTCCACCTGAATGTTGTGTATCCTGTATGGATTGATGATGTTGTCCTGAGATAGCAGCATTTCAAGCGTATAGTGGAGTAGAGAGCGCAATGGGAATGGGAATGGTAACAACAGGAGCCTTGCGCTATTAGTGTGTGACCTATTTCCATCGGGGCTTCATTGAAATATTCATAATTTTACCAACAACCAAAAGGAGAAAGATTGAAAGGCAGGATATCCTTTAGGTTGTATTTAAAGGGGATAACTGATTTTGTATGGTTGTCAACAATTTTGAAATGTTCTTATTCCCATTGATGCAATTTATTCCCAGGACACTTTTCTGTGTCGTTTACAAAATTATAAATTGAATAAAATGAAATATCCTTGTAGAATATCTGAAGCATATTTCCTAAGTAGGTTTTCATATGTAGCCTTGACTCTTTCTCTGCAATGATGAAACTTTTTAGGATAGCAGTGAAGAAGAATGAAAATCGATATATTGAGTAATTTAAGTCCAGCTAAACATGTTGAATAGATTAGAAATCGAGCTCAAAGCGTATAGACATCGAGAAAGCAATAAATGGATGAAGAAAAAGGAAATCAAAGAGAACAATAACCGAGCAAAAGCTTTGAGAGATCTTTCTATATTTTCTATATTTTAAGTATGTAATAAGGTAAACAAAAATTTAGACGTTATTTAAATGTTAAACAGGTCGAGTAAGCAGGAGATTGCTCCTACCAGAAGGACTTTGTAACTATCCTAGAGTACCAAACAATTTTTTTCATAGCATGCATATATATAAAATTGTTAGCATTTATATAAAATAAATAAGGAATCCTTTAAAACGAGACTTCAGCCCCCATGTTTTTTCACCGAAGATAATTTCGCTGAATATTCGCCCAATTTAACGTGTTCAAATTAAAAGCTTTTTACGAAAATCCTAAGCAAATAGCAGTGGCCTCGATCAATTTCAAATACATGTATGTACATCAACAATCAATACTCGTATAAGTTGTTCTTGGTGTTACTCACTATGATCTGCTTTAATAGAAAGTAGGCCATAATGAGGGAAACATAGTGAGTTAAGTGTACCGTAGAGCTAAGTGTCAAATAGAAAGATAATATAATTAAAAAAGTTGAGTGAATTTTGACTTCTAAGATATTTATCGCCCTCGTATTTATAAATAACTAGACTTTAATTTTTTCGGATTTATAGAATAAAAGGTCTTTTTAAACTTTTTTCTAGGAACCTCTCATCAAGATCTTTCATTTGGATAACTTAATTGACTAACTTAAGGAGAATGTGCTTTTAAGTGGACTAACAAGCTCAATGTGTTATTAAGGGTAGCCCTCTTTTGCCTAGGATTCATCCATCAGAACCATTTCCCACAAAAACGAAGTTAACCCTTCTCAGCTAGGCAACTACCTTTCACGATTTTCTTCCAACTCTATACAAGCTGTGCATCGAGCAAGTACCACGCAAGACTAAAAGTATAGTATTTGTGGTATGCCTGATACTTACTTAAATCACCAAAATATATGTCCAATCAAACAGTAAAACAGCAACCTTAAATTTATTAGGAAGGTGTTCTGTTGAACTTAAAAGTCACCCTCTTTTTCTTTTGCATTCAAATTGATATTTATTGATGTAAGGTTTATATTTATTAATTTATGGTCAGTGAAAAAATATGGGCAAATTTTTGTATTTAGGCACCAAAATAACAAGAACTAGCAATAAAAGAGACGAATATAGCTCCCAAATAAATTTTTTTATTCCGTTCCAAGTTCCAAGTATACCTGTGTCCAGATGCTATGCTATGGGTATGGAACATGGACCCTAACTCAAGCATCCGCAAACACATTGAACGCCTTCGAAAGACAGGTCCTGATGTGAATAATTGGAGCAAAGTTAGACGGGGACCAATGGTGAATTCGAAATCGCCAGAACTGTATGAATTTTTTGACGAGCCGAAAGTCTCAGCGATTTTAAGACTGTGAAAGATGCAATGGACTGGCCACGTGAATCGTACAGGTGAACAATGAATACCCAAAAATGTATTCGTTGGGAGAACTGAAGGACGAAGACCAGTTGAGAAACCTGAGGCAATGCTGGTTTGATTCGGTTGACGAAGACAGTTCATTATTGCTCAGGTTTCGTGATTGCAGGAGGTGGTCAAAGGACCGAGACAGTTAGAGACACTTATTCGTCGAGATGCTCAAGGCAGGTGCTCCACTGCAGGGTGATTCGCAGGGGACATAAGAACTGGCAGCTCAACATGTGGTGAACTCAACTATGAGCATCATCACGACTGCTTTCAGTGCTTCCAGCCTCCAGTGTACTGGTGGTTGATTGAAATCGCTGAAAAGCGAAGGGAGTGTTAAAAACTTCGGCGTGAGGCTCAATGGGCACGGAACCATGACGAAGCATGCAACTGGGTAGCAGCATATAAGTCGGGCAGGAAATGCCTTCGCAAACTGATTAGCAACAGCAAGGCTCACTGCTAGCAAAACTTAGTGGACAGTGTGAACAAGGATCCATGGGGCTGTAGCTACAAGCTAGTTATGCGGATCTTGCTGCCCTACGGATGCCTTGCATACATTAAACGAAAAAGATGGACGAGATAGTTCGGGCACTCTTCCCCGCCCATCCCGTCCATATTGACGCTGTCCATGGTGAAACAGTAATCGAGTGTCCACTCTTCACACAGTCGAAACTGGAAGAGGCAGTAATTTCACTGCAAGCAAGGAAGGCTCCAGGCCCAGATGGTCTTCCAGCTGAGGTGTTGTAAATTGTTTATCAACGTTGTCCTGAGTTGCTACTAAGCAGATTTAATGCTTGCCCACGGGATGGGCTTTTCCCGGGAGGATGGAAGGTGGTGAGACTCGCGCTGAACAGCAAGGGAAAAGTAATCCCGCATCACCGTCTGCATACCGCCCGTCATACATTGCGACTCTAGTTGCTGGGCCCACCACTGAGCCAGCGCAAATTATATGCTAATGCGCCGAGTGAGAGCCTGGATGACTGTTAGTAGGCCCAGTCTAACACTAGAGAAAACTGAAGTGGTCATCTTGAGAAAAAATAGAATCCCAGCGGTGAAGTATCTGGGGCTATTGATTGACTTGAGGATGAGTTTCTCCCAGCGTATCGGAACAACAACCGAGAAGGCTGCTTTGGGCGTATCGGCTCTGAGTCAACTTATAACCAATGTAAGGGGATTTTTCGGACAGTGAGTGTTCATTCAGTGGTGACATGTACTGATTTAATCAGATCATATCATAGCTGAGCAGGCACACGGGAGCATTGTACTGATAATTTCGATTTAGACACAAATTTTATTCTATATTTAAAAATAAAAACAAGAAAAGAAACCAGCTCGCAGTTCTACTGGTTCCTCAAAATAACCAGCAACAAAGCAGAAAAAGTTCCGCAAATAAATGTATTCGGTCAAAGCAGAATTGATATGGTTCCGCTTTTGGCAGCCGAAAATAAATTGACAAATTTTAAAATCAGAAGAATAAGCGCAGAAAAATTAACAATCAAAATGAAATCATTGGTTCACTACAAGTCAGCCAAAGATGCTTTAAATTATTTGTAGGGTCCATATTTCACCTTTATCCCAAAAAGCGAAAAAATCTGGCCTTTTTATTAAAGGGTCAGAACTGCGGAGAATGTACGGTCGATCTTCGTCAAGAAAGCTGCACCAAAAATTGAATTCGTTCTAGTCAAAACCTTTACAACAAGAAGATCAACCATCGAAAAGAAAAATGTACTGCTTTATCCAGTATAAATCTCTTATGAAAGTAGTCCCAGTACCCTTCAAGGGATAAGGTACTTGAATTTCGAAGCGGTAAGGTGGGAATGTCGGACTAAAGCAAGGGAATGGGCTGGCCCCGTTGCTATTCAATTTGGCTCTGGAGTATGTCATAAGGAAGCTACCTGTCTATACGCGAGGTACATTACTATTCAATTTGAGCCAAGTAGTAGCCTATGCAGACAACATCAACATTTTGTCACGGTCACTAACAACTGCCAAAGAACTCTTCCTGAAACTCGACAGCGAACCAAAACTAGTAGGGCTACAAATGAGTGAAAATAAAACAAAGCTCATGACGCAGTTGACGGAAAATACCTCAAGTACACAAAATATAACACTTGGCGAATATAGTATCGCAAATGTTAGCAAATTTGTGTATTTAGGCGCCAAAATAACGAAAACAGAACGAAATATTTTATTCAGTATTGACGATCTTGAAGACCAGCTGCATACACAGGAAAACAAAGCTTCAAGTATACAAATCTGTGATAAGACCTGTGTTATGCTATGGGTGTGAAAGATGGACCCTAACCCAAGCATCCGCAATATATTGAACGTCTTTGAGCGACGGGTCATCAGGCGAATAATCGGAGCGAAGCTAGCTGGAACAAATGGCGAATTTGATACAACCATGAGCTGTATGAAATTTTTGACGAATCGGAGGTCTCAACGATTGAAGGACTGCGGAAGTTGCAATGGGCTGGCCACGTGAATTGTATAGGCGAACAACGGATACCCAAAAAGGTATTCGTTTGGAGAATTGAAGGCCGGAGACCAGTGGGGAAACCGAGGAAACGCTGGTCTGACTCGGTTGACGAAGAGAGCTCATCGCTGCTCAGATTTCGAAATTGGAGGACGCGGTCAGTGGACCGAGACAGTTGAAGGCGCTTTTTGCAGTAAGCGAAGGCCCGAGAGGGACTGTAGTGCTAAGAAGGTGGGAACGCCTCCAGAAAGAGGAATCAATCAGTGCTTCCTGTTTGAATGATTTGGTCCTTTGGCTGCCAAATACACCATGCACTATCGGTGCGTAGTTGGTACGAAGCTTACCGAAAATTTGTTCTGCGTCAGCTGCGATGCATTTGGTTATCCAGGATTATATCGAGGATACCCCTAATAGGATGATAGAAGATGCAAAAGTTAAATTTATTCTAAAGCAAGTGCAAGTACACCATATTAGGAGACTTTCATCTTTTTCTATCATTTGCACTCACCACTAGAGGACCAGCAGAAAATAATGTGAATAAAATAAATAATGTAAGTAACAATAATGAACTACTTTTTAAAATCTAGCTACCGCCCAATCAGATTAGCTAACAAATACGTCAACATTGATTATGGGTCATATTTTGTGAAGGACTTTAACATAACGAGATGCTTTAAGTGCCGAAAATATACCCATAAGACGTGAAATGCGAAGAGGAACAAATCTATGTGAAATATGGAGGAAAGCATGAACTCAAGGAATGCAAAAGCACACATGATAAGAATGCTGATCACTCACACAGAGCAGACTCGTGGGAGTGCCCAGAATATCAAAGAAGCATTGTAATTGCTAGGAGGAGTACTGACTACAATTTTGGTGGTAATTGTTAATTACAAAACTCAATTAAGCGACAAACTAACTATCTTTTATGCCAATCTGAAAAGTCTACGAAACAAGTTGAGTGATATTCAAACTTTTCTGCAGCAAAATCCTGAAACGGATTTGATTATACTAAACGAAATATGAATCTATCCTGAAGAAGCAAAGTATTACAATATTCCGGGATATACCTTCGTTTTCTCCTGCAGTCCCGTAAGAGGAAGGTGTACAGCAATTTATATAAAAAATACAATTAATTTCGTGACAAAGAGAGTTACATCTGACATATATAGTATAATAATAATTGAAATAATCTGCGCAGGTAAAAAACTACAAATCGGTACTTACTATAATCCCAATCGTCTCAATGCGCAGGACTTCTGCACAGTAATATATGCAATATTATCTACTGAAAAAAATCTAATCACAGCTGCTGACAGAAAAATAAACGTGATTGCAAAATCTCCAGAATCGAAGATGTACAAGGATACCCTGGAAACAAACGGAGCGGTCATTGTCAGTAAGGAAAAAATTACTCGCCTAACTTCAAGTACCTGCCTAGATCACATAGCAACAAATGATAAAAAAATTGCTGAAAACATTAAATTCAAACTTGCAGACTGGCCAGAGTTAAATAATCGTGTACTTAAAAAAGTTGTCCATGGTCAAAGTCTCAGTAAGCGAAAACATACTCACAAAATATTCAGATATTTAGAGAAGGATATTTTCAAATCGAAATTTCAACAGTTGCTAACAAACCGAAAACCTGAAAACCTTACGGAGCTCAAAAATATGATTAGCTACAGAGTCCAGGCATGATTCTACCATTGAGGAAAAGATCAGATGTCGACAACATACATGGAGAACAAAGAATGTTATTGAGGCTAGTATTACCAAAAGGAAGGCTTATAAAAAATACAAAAAAATGCTGAAGATCACGCACTTAAATATCTGTTCAATCAAGCCCTAAAAGAATCAAAACGTCTCATAAAAGAAGCTAAATTTTCATATTGCACCAGAAGATTGGAATCAGCGGCAGACAACTCACACGAAATATGAAAAATAATAAATGAAGTAAAAGATAATTCCATACCTGGATCATGTCATCAAATGTAGAATTTTTTGGCATGGACTCTAACAATGCAACACGCCCATGTGAAACAGCAAACTCGCTAAACCACTTTTTTTCAACAACTAGTGAGCAAATTAACAGGGAACTTGGTGAAAAGTCAACTAGCTATTTCAATATCATAAATAGCCCACCTAAGTCCATCTTTCACATTCATCGCACGACAAAAGAGAAGTATTAAATGCAATGGAAAATTTGAAAAAAATGCAACACCAGGATTTGACGACATCACCACACATGAAATCATTCCAGTCAAAGAGGAGGTAGCTGAACCACTAGAAAATTTTGTAAACGAGCATTTTAGAAATGGAACATTGCCGGACAAAGAGAAACTGGCAAAAATACTCGTAATTCCAATATTCGAAGGAGGAGAGCATCGGGGCTCTGTTGCACTTTTGACAGCCTTTAGTAAAATATTCGAAAAACTAGTAAATAATCGTTTAAAATTTTTCTTAATGGACAATCATAAATCCGAAGCAGTTTGGCTTTCAAAAGATGAAGAGTACTTTCGATGCGTTACGGTCTGTCTCACGTTACATCAATGAAAGTCTTGATAAAGGAGATTATGTTATTGCAATTTTTTTGGACCTGAAAAAAGCTTTTGATACGGTTGATCATGACCTGTTACTTCAAAAACTTGAATCGTATGGTATACAAGAAAAACCGAAATAGCTTTTTAAAAGTTATTTGGAAGGAAAATTCCAAAGAAAATCAGTTAATAATGTCTTGAGCAATCTAGCACCAATGAAATTGGGGGTTCCTCAAGGATCCATATTTAGACCAACCTTGTTTTTGCTATACACCAATAATTTGAATATATGTAAACTGAAAGCTCACCACACATTATATGCTGATGATACTGCGCTTCTTTATTCAGGACATGATAAGGCTACCATGAAGAATATCGTCAACGAGGATCTAAATAAATATCGCTCATGGCTTATCGAAAACAAGCTAGCATTGAATACTACAAAGACAAAATATATGATTTTTAAACAGAAGAACAAGGAAGACAAATAAGTTGACCTAAAAATAAACGGGGAAAACTTGCAAAGAGTGTTTGAAATTAAATATCTCGGTCTTACCATAGATCATCGTTTGACATGGTTGCCACACATAAATAATTTGAGGAGACAACTAGCACCAATGATAGGAGTGTTGAGAAGATATGGAGGTTTTCCAATGAATTTAAAGAAACTTGTTTTAAATGCATTAGTACTGACAAAGCTACATTATGTGGTGATAATTTGGAGTCAATTGTCAAAGAAAAACCTTAATCTTATATTCAGGATATAACTGAAGCCTATAAAAATATTCTAAACCTTCCAATTCTCACTCCAACAAAACTAGTGTATCAACGGACCAATACACTCACATTCAGTCAAATCACTACTATGGAGAAAGCTAAGTTTATCTTCAAATGTCTTATTTCCTGTGAAGCAGAACGAAGCCCCTTTATAAAAGTATCACAAATATATCCATATAATTCAAGAAATGCCAACAATTTGGCAATACCTTACGCTAGAGCTGATCGACTAAAGAACGATGCAACAAATGATGCTCCGCGTATATACAGCAATCTTTCAGAAACAGTGAAGAATGCAAACTCATTATTGGTTTTTAAGAAAAGACTTAAGGAACATCTAATAAATTCAAATTAATGATAAGTCCGGAGGATTGAAAATGCAGTATCAGGGAATTTTAGACCCAAACGTGGAGATACTTAAAGACAGCTAGTTTTTATAAACTCAGAGTTTTTTTACTGCGTCGTATTTTAATATTTTTTTTATCTCTGAGAACATTTAACGGTTTGGACTATACTAGCAGGAAAAGAGTACTTCACAGCATTTGGTGTGCCTCTTATAACGATGTTTTAGCATTGCCTGGAGGCACACATGGGAATCGACGACGTGTGAAGTGCTGATCGCACGAGCGTTGTGCGACGATGAAAGAGTGATCGAGAGAGTGGTAGAGTTTGGAGGTTTTTAAAAAAAATTTAGACGGCAGATCGAAAAATTACAATAGTCCAGACCAATCTTCAAAAATGTTTATTGATGTGCAGCTCTACACCGACAATTAGCGAATGAAGGCCGCGCTGATGAGGGTGGTTCAGAACAGGTCAAAAATAAATCCTGTGTTCAATACCTCGGTGTTCATTTCGCTTAGTACCTGTGCCGTACTGAACATGTCGTCTTTCATTCCAGAAGCATTGATCAAAAGGTCAAAATTATCTGTTACAAGACCCTGGTTGGACCAGTTTTGATATATTGATGTCAGGTCTGGTACAACCAGAGTGCTAGTACTATGGAACGATTAACAGTTTTCAAAAGGAGATGTCTTCGTTCATGTACTAGTTTGTATAGAAAATTACAGTTCAAGTAATAAATTCTTTTAAAACACGTTTACATTTATTAGTTCTAACATATTCAATTTACTTTTTCATGAATATTTAGAAAGTTAAATCTTGTTTGGGATTCACATATCTTGTTGCATCGTTTTTAGGGTTTTGTAAAATAATTTAACAAAACCCTACTAGTTTCGCGACGGACAGTCTGTCCGTCCGTCCGTCCGTGTGTCACAGCACTTTTTCTCGCAAACTACTTAAGCTAGAAACATCAAATTTTGTAAGCAGCTGTAAAGTGATGCTCGCTTGGGGGTCTCCCCATATAGGGGAGTGGCCCCCGAAAAAAAAATTTCATCAAAAGTAGCCGATATGGGCATCAAATGAAAGGTCTTGATGAGACAGGTCTTAATTTGATACTTTTTGCTTCGAGGGACGCGCAGGGAGGGAAAATACACGAAAAATTTGTGTACCCTCCCCTCGCGGTTGGACACCTTTGATCCGAAAAATCTGAAAAAAATATGGTGGTAGGTGTTTATGAGTACAACAACAACAAAAAACCTTAGAAGTCGAAATTCGATCAACTTTGTTAATAATAGTATGATATTCAAATTTCACATTTTCCCCAATAAAATCGCATTGGTACCCTTAGACTGAACGAAATACGATATTTACATAGTCCTACTAAGGGTTCTCAAACTTTGTTTGATGAAAATCGAATGATATGCACGGAAGTTATAGCCGTTTGAAATTTCTCCAATTACTACAACAATAACACATGATTTTGGTATTTGATGGACTTTCCATCCAATCAGTCACTGCAGTTTTGACTTGATCTTCTTGAAATTTTTCAACATGGTCAATACCATTAATATTTTTGAGAATTCAAGAATTGAGTGATTTTTGTCGGTTTGCAACAAAATGGCGACCGTTGAAAGTAGAAAAACAATGGATTTTCCTTTGAACGTGCACATCTCTTTGATATATTTCTTGAAGTTATTCATTGCTGGTGACTGCAGTTCTGAGAAGTTAGGTACAAAACTCTTCTGACATGAGCGTAGGTCTGTTTACCAAACTTGTTTATTTTAATTTTTATTTGTTGTAAATAATATTTATATCTTTAAAAATGGCTTTGAGTCATCTTCAGTGTCTAAAGGATGCGTGGAAGCAAATGACTTGCTTAACCCATTCTATATCTATATAAAGTAATTTCCTTCCATACGTCCTTTAAACACTAAAGATGACTTAAAGGAGTCAAAATGCGTCTGCTCACGGAATATAGCAAGGCCCGGCGGCTTTTCAAAAAAAAGAGAATTGGCTTGCGAATATCAAACAAATAAAATAATTGACTATAATCAAATTATTTGACAACCTCTTGAATATTCTTACATTTCTAAAGTTCAATCTCACTTGAAACATAGTTATGTTTGTTTTAAATCTATAATATTCGAATATTCCTTTAACCATTAATAGACTAGGGCATATCAGAAAAATAACGACTACATTTGGCTGTTGAGAGGGGGCACTTAATTTTTGCAGAGAAAGTTGGGGAATAACTTGTTTAACAATAATTGGCGCATCGTTCTTCTCAAAAAAGTCGGAGACATTAATAAATAAACCAAAATGCTTAAAAATTATAAAAAAACTAGATTGTTCCTACTTTTCTCACTTCTACCTTTAAAACGACTCATTTTAGAGCAAAGTTGTGAGGCAATAAAAGTTGTGTAATTAAATTATCTGCAAGATATGATTGGTTAAACATTTTAAAATGTTTACACTTGCCGCGAAATAGCAATAAATATTTTTTAAAAAATGGCCTTTTCTTATTTTCTATATTTTTACCACTTAGAATGCACTTAAGACCTTCATAATTCACTTGGAAGATCTTTATAAAACAACAAAGAAGCACACCAGTCGACACCAAAATTAATTCAGTCGATTTAGCATAGTTAATTTGCAATCTCGTTGGAGAAGGACCGGGTAAGTCCCCTTTCTTAACGTTTTACAATTTGAATTCATGAAAATCATATTATATATCTTGCGTTATCTCACTTTTTGTTGTAAAACATTCACGAGAGTATACAAATATAAAGTTAAATATGCATTTCAATTTAAATAAATTCACATATATATGCATTTGCAAAACTTAAAATTAGAATAACTAAATTAATTCAAAAAAACAAAAAAATGGATTAAATAGACATACGAGTAAAACCTAATATTTATTTGCAAATTCCTGACCCAGCTGCAACATCTCTTCAAGTGGCAACAGATGCAACCAAATGCGACCCTCGGAACAATCGTCATCATCAAGGAGGACAACATGCTGATCCTGAAATGGCCCCTGGGACGAATCGTACAAACGTACAAAGGTGCTGACGGCTTCGCTAGAGTCACCGACGTGAAGATTGCTACGGGAATGGTGAGAAGGCTTATCCATCGGCTTGCTCCACTAACAGTGCAGGAGAGTACTACACCTTAAGCAACTGTTCCCGAACCGGATGCCCAAGCCTCACCTGAGGTACAGCATCAAGCATCTGACCCCAGCAATCACTGCTTGGTTCAGGAGGAAGGAGGACGCCACTAGTATCGCTCCTACTGGTTTGCCTGCTAATCTGGCGACACCATCAAGGTGTCGCCAACTGGCCCACAGCCAGGGCTGCACTTTCAATCTCTGGGAAATGCCTTCCTATCGATTAATGAGGGGAAATTTTGGTCTACCATGACCTAGGACCATATTGGGCGGAGTTGGCCGTGCTGCGAAATTGCAAAATCTAGGTGCAACAACTTTGCGATCGTGATCCTCTTCAGAACAACTGCTTGCCTCTGATTGAGCAATTCCATCAATTTACATATCAACCTTTTAACGCAAACTAGGTCCTGAAGATCAGATCCCAGAGAGAAGCGATAAATGCGGTGGCTGGTCTAGCCAAATCCTTATTCGGCATCCTGGACGAGGATTATGCCAACCAGATATCAAAAACTATCTGAGCTACGCAGGGAGATTACAACAAGCTGCACTCATTGCTCAAGAATCAAAATTTATTGATTCAACTCTAAAAATACTTGAAAAAACCGAACAAATTGCCAAAAAACGATTCATCGCAATAGAACAGGTGTCAGCTAAACTTTCGAATGAGATCGAGGTCCCTCAACCCGAAGGCACTCCAACTCGAGTCACTAATTTAACCTCGACGCTATCGTTTCGGTTGACTTTGGTGACCCTCAGTTTGCAGCGTATTCAATCCGCCATCTTGAATGTGATCATGGCTACACAGCATGGAAACTTTAAACCGTTGCTGTTATCCCAACATCAGTTCAGTACGGCGGTGACAAGCATTCGAGATCATCTCCCGGAGAATCAACGTCTTCCCGTTGGTTGGGACGAAATTGTAAAATTATTTAAGTCGACATCCATCAAGGCTAAAGTGAACGTAGAGATTATCCTGTCTGAACTCAAGATGCCACTGGTTGAAACATCAACTTTCGAGCTGTATAGAATCCCCACGGAGAGATGCAACCATTTCACTGCCATATTACCTATTTCACCATATCTAATCATCAGCCCACATTGCGACGTGCACTATCCGCTAGATGAGATGGAATACCCTGCCTGTAACTGGATGGAGCCAACATTTATCACTGTCGAAAGTCATGAGCACGTGTGAGGTGACTCTACTGAAGGGGATGCCATCTGCGGCCGGTTGTCACCTGATCGATCTGCCTAGATCCTTCTCATGGACCAACATTCCACAATGAAATGAGTGAATCTACGCCTTCACAAGTCTGGCGGTAGCCTATCTTGTGTGCAGCGGTAACACATCCACCCTGACACTACAGGGCTCCGGAACTCTGCAGCTAGCTCCAGAGTGCGTGCTCAAATCGGATGCAGTGACGATTCGAGGTTACCGCATTCATGAGAACTTCATTCAAACGACACATGTGAGAACGCATTAGCCAATCGAGGATACCAATCAGGAGTATGCCATACCACCCAACATTCCCACTCACTTCAGGACTTACGCCACTGAGATCGACGACTAACGAAGGCAGCTCAAGGCGCAGGACCTTTCCTAGAATGACTACCTAGTTGTACACGATGTCCACCAGTATGCCCTGGATTATTTGAGCCTCATAGCACTAGTCACTCTTATCGATTTTCTCTGGTGTAGGACTAAGAATATGAGCTGCCCGAGAAAACATATTCCAACCCCCGAAGAGAGACAGCCTTCCCCCTACCATGGGTGAAGTTAAACGGACCGTTCAACGGGGGGTTGGATGTTGATGCCCACAGCAGGAGACTCCAGATCGAAATCCTACCTCGTATCCTAACTATTACTAAGTTGTAATGCCTGAATTTGCCTTGATCCCCTACAATTACATTTTATATTGGCGAGGCGAGGCAAGTTCAGGTGCATTTTTTATTCTATAGTAATTTTTTCACCCATTGTACCATGAATGTGCTCACACACATGAGTTATAAACACATTCCATATACATCATGTTTCCTTTCGAATTATCTACAAAAACATGAAAAACCTAGCAAATCATTCAATTGTAATCGAGTTGATGACGAAAAACATCTTTTCTCTCCCAATCTCATGTGTGTCGGTATATTCCACACATATCATGTGTTTAATATTCCTGATGATAAACTCGATTGCATGATGCTCTAGCTTCAGCAATTTTCGTTGACCATGAAGCATTGTTTAGTATGCAGACGCGCGATCAGCATCTTTCGGTGGATGTTCGCTTGTTCATGAAGTGGACGCGATTATCTGAGCGGCGATCGATTACATGGACACGCGAGCGTCAGCGATTTTGCCTTTTATGGGATCATGCGATCAAAGTAGGAAAATTGCAAGTACGTAGTCAGTGCATAAGGAGCCCTCATATGGAACCCACCAAATAGCAGCAATCGCAACACATAATAATAAACAATTTATTTTTGAATTCTGTTAACAAATACCAAAAAAATAATAAGCATTGGGAATAGTCTTTGTTTTGTGTAGGAGTATGCGTTGTGCATTAATTAAAAACTCATTTGAAAAGTTCCAATAAGGTTGTGGTGAAAGAAGGAAAAAGAAGATTATCGGGGCCGCAGCAAAAGAGTTCCGGCGCATAACAGTATGCTTGCTTAAAGTTAGCAAAAATTTGGTGTACTGTAGTAATCGAGCAGTTAGTTAAATTTACTATTTTTTTTTTACTTTACTTTAAATTATTTGATAATTTCATGTAGAATTCAAATTTTATTTATGTCAATTTATAGATTTTATATTTTTTGTATATTCAGCACAACTAAAACTGCTCGATTAGAATTCGGCGCCGGCAAAGGGTTAAAAAAAATTCATGCATAATATATCCCAGATCAACTAATTCACTACACAAACAGCAAATCATGTCCATATAGAAAATCCTATTATGACTTGAAAGTATGTAAATCACACATTCTCTTACCCAGCTCATCGTAATCCTAGACATACAAAATATACATTTACATGCAGGCGCGTCGCACAAATCATTTAAGCTCAACAACCTGCCTCTATACATTTGCGTGGAGTTTGTATCGATCACATAATGAAAATGTTCGATCGAACAGGAGGGGAGTCTGTTACGGGTCACCACGCAGGGCACACGTCCCGAGAGCCGCGCTGGCAAGCGAAGCATTGAACGTCGACGGGTGATGAACAAAGGTCTAATTTCGAGACGTATGTGGAAAATTGTGTTTTCGCCCGAAATCGCGAAATCATTTTAATCGAACTTTCATTCGCTCGATTACGTCGCGAATGGAATCTTGTTTGTTCTCTTGTAATGTTTGCAACAGTGATTCCACATGATCGCGTCTTGACGGGAAGGCAAATCGACGGTTGTAATGTGCATCACTCATTTGTTTGAAGCAGGAGAATAATTTGTACGCAATTGAAATTAAGAGGAACGAGCGCTTACGCCCGAATTTAGTAGTGACCCAATAAACATAGAAGAAAGGGAATGTCATTTTCCGCCATTGACCATTGCAGAGATTTGTCAGTGTGGAAGCGAAACTCACAGATTGTACGTTCTGCCTTGTCGATGTCGTTCAATTTGTCGATTCGCGTGACAACCTCTCTCAGCCTAATGCCGTTATTCTGTTTTCTTTCTTGTTGGATTTTGGAGTAATTCGTTTGGAAATTATCTTTTTGTTACACACCCAAAACAAGGAATGTGATATCGGGAGTGCGCATTCCATTGTAAATTGTTTAAGTAACATCTTTGAAACAATTGAGTGGCACTGGATCTAACATTGCATGGATTTAAAATGGAATTGCGTAAATTGTCAATAATGAATACGATAACCAGCAAATAGCGCAACTTCATGGTGATTTTTTGTATACGCCGTTAAGTACATTTGTATGTTTGTGTGCCATGGGGTGGAGTCAGATTAGCCGGCAATAAGAAATTAGTACGGTCAGGAATGGAAACTTAAAAACAAGATACATGGCTTAGATGTTGCGGACACCTTTGTGTTGGTTTATGGAGAGCGAGAGTTTACGATAGTAGAACATTCAGAGACTTGTATGCAAAAGCAAAATATTAGTGTATGGAGAACGAGAGTTTACGATAGTAGAACATTCAGAGACTTGTATGCAAAAGCAAAATATTAGTGTATGGAGAACGAGAGTTTACGGTATTAGAACGTTTAGAGACTTGTATGCAAAAGCAAAATATTAGTGTATGAAGAACTAGAGTTTACGGTATTAGGATATTTAGAGACTTGTATGCAAACGCAAAATATTAATGTATGGAGAACGAGAGTTTACGATATTAGCACATTTAGAAACTTGTACCTCTATTTGATTTATATAGAAATGACCAATTTGAAACCTGCATCGTCATCGAGTGCTCGACGGACCATGTGGGTAAGTACCCTTTTTTTCCTTATTTTGTTAAAATTGTTTATTAAATATTTGTTTTGATAACCATTTATATGTATCGAAGTTTAAACAACAAAAGTGAAGTACATTATTGTGGTCTCTTTCTAAGAAGGGGTTACTGGTCACTGAACTAGAGTAATAGTAATATTATTGAATTAATTTCTTGCATTTTCTAGAGAAGCTAGTTTGATTGGCTTTTGATAATAGGAGTAATGTTGTGCTATCATAATAATTGTATTCATGCATAAACTTAATATAGGATGAAATAATTAAACTCACCTTTCGGTCTTTCTATTTTGTCTCCCCTGACCGAGTATAGGACCCGGTACGAGATTCTACGTCTAGCACTCGTTGCGTGTAGACGTGTTTATAATCGCTCCTGTCATTAATTTTAAAAATTAATTAATTTTTCGCAAAAGTCAGTTTCAAAATATTGAAATAATTTTTTACGAGTCAGTCAAAATCAAGTTTTGATTTTATTGGGGAAGAATTAATCGTCGAAGGCATCGACCAACCATACCAATAAATCAAGAAAAGGCAACAAACCAAAGACAACTCGGGACTGCTGTATGGAGGAGCCCGACGGCTTCCCTCCGTTGGGGGGCCCCGGGGAGAGTGACGGTGTGAAATTGGCAAGTGTCAACAAGCGGAGACACACGAGCACCCAGGATACCGCAGATGCCGGTCGTAAAACACAAGTGCTCGAGGATAGACAGGAGGTGTGTCGCCTTCGAAGTGAAATCGAAGAGTTAAAGGCAAGAATTCAAACGTACGAAGAAATGTTCAAGACGGCAAAAAAAGTTCAAGAGAGTGATCCGATACGAAAAATCGAAAAACAGAAGAAAGCTTCAAATCCAATAACCACTGAAGAGGTATTAAGTGCTGGTGGCACCAACGAAAGTCAGAACTACTTTGCGGCGCTGGATGGACTCCAACAGGATATGGAGGTAGACGAAGGTAATAAAGATGATAATTTTATCTTATATTTAAAAAATATAAATAATGAAAGTAGAAATAAGGAGAAGAAACCAGCCCGTAGTTCTGCTGGTCCTCCTCAAAAAATATCCAAGAATACCGAGAAAGTTCCGCCAATTAATGTCTTCGGTCAAAGCGGAAAGGACATGGTTCGGCTGTTGGCAGCCGAAAACAAATTGACAAATTTCGAAATCAAACGAATAAATTTCGAGAAGCTATCAATTAGAGCGAAATCACTGGTTGATTTCAAATCAGCGAAAGATGCTTTGAATTCTGGGGAGGTTCCGCACTTCACTTATACCCCCAAAAGCGAGAAGAATCAGACGGCTTGGACTGCGGAGAAGATACCGTCGATCTTCTTCAGGTTCTCAAGGAAACAGCACCACAAATCGAGTTTATCTCTGTTAAAACATTCGCGACAAGAAGGTCGACGGTAGAAAAAAAATTACCACTTTATTTGGTACAAATAATAAATAAGAGCAGTCCAAGCGCTCTTCAGCAAATAAGATATTTAAATTTCCGAGTGGTGAGGTGGGAACGCCTCCAGAAACGAGAAATCAACCAGTGCTATCGCTACCAACGATTTGGACATTCGGCTGCCAACTGCGCCATGCATTACCGATGCGTTAAATGCAAAGACGTGCATGCTCCCGGCGAGTGCAAATTGGCTCAGGCGGAGCCAAAAGAGAAATTATATTGTGTGAACTGCGGTCTTTTTGGTCACCCGGCATCATATCGAGGATGCTCCCGATATCAGGATGCAAGATTGAAATCTGCCCCAAAGCAAAAACAAATACACCGCAGTGTCTTAGCTCCGAACTTCTTCAAGCCCGGAGTATCATTTGCACTTGCTGCCAGAGGACCAGCAGAAAGTGCGGAAAATAGTGTAAATAATGTAAGTGGGAATAATGAGCTGCTCCTTAAAATTTATCAGCAACTAAATTCCTTATCGGAGTGAATCGATAAACAAGATTCGAAAATTAACATTGTTTTTCAGCGTTTAGGGCTTTCAAATGCCTCAAAATAAGTTGTCATCCAGCCGCATTCCCACGGATAGGATTCGTCTCATCTCGATCAACGTCAACTCCATTGTTACTATACATCGGCGTGATTATCTCCTTGAATTCATTGCCAGACAAAAGCCTGACATCCTGCTTCTAACCGAAACCCACCTCAATTCATGGCACTCCATGACATTCAAGGATTTCGAATTCGTAAGAAACGATAGGGTAATAGGTGATGGGGGAGGTGGCACCGGGATATTGGTTCGAAGACCCTATCGTTTCTAAAATATTGAAAAAGTCGAATTCAAAAGCTTTGAATCTCTTGAAGTGTCCGTTCTCAAAATCTCACTGCCAGGTGGGGATAACCTCTTCGTTATCTCTGCCTATGCAACTGGTGGAACTGTTCTCAAGCTCAGGGAGGAACTCAATTCCTTGTTTGAAATACTCGAATTGAACAGGCTGCATAGCTATTATATTCTTGCTGGTGATCTGAACGCCAAGCATACATCATGGCTGAACGCCACTAATAATCCAAGAGGTGTATTCCTGAAATCATGGATAAAAGAGAACCAAATTGAATACAGGTGCAATCTTTATGGGTCGGAGTTCCCAACATACCCTAGGACAAATTCATATTTGGACCTTTGCATTGCTGACGCAAGACTCGAATTCAACTATAATACTCCTCAACGGAAACTGCAGGTACTTCCTTATGATAGCGACCATAACGCAATCGTAATGGAAATTAATCATCACAGGGATGATTTCTTCCTCATTCCAGTTCAACATGAAAATCATCGGTTGAATTTCAAAAAAACAGACTGGGGAAAGTTTCAAAAGAAGTTTAATCGGGAATACCAGAAGCAATATCCTCCTTCTGATGGTGGCAACTCTTGCTCAATGGTTCCTAATGACAGAAATCTAACTAACGATGAAATAGATGTCTATTTGACGAAGTTGGAGAAGCTGACGTTGGAAAAGATTGAGAAAGTAGTTCCCAAGATTAAACATCGAAACAACATGGAAGGGTATGAAACACCAACCATCCCAAGGTTGAAAAGATTGAAAAGCCTCCTCACACGCGTCAACAATATTTATCGACGATTTTTGGACTACAACCATCCCTCATTGTCTTTGTTGAAATTACATCTGAGGAATGTCCGGAACTTAATCCGGTCATACTTCAGGAGTGAGGTCAGCAATCAATGGGCGGAAAAATTGAGGGGTATTAGCTCACAGGACTCAGACGACGTGTTCACGAAAGTGAATAGCATATTCCGCAAGAAGTCTCGAGTGAAGGTATCGAATCTTGAAGTCACTAGTGATGAGATAAATCTTCTCGATAGGGCTGGTATCGAAATTGATACTACGACTCTGGATGGAAATGGAAACAGGATTATTTGTGAAGGATTGGATAAACTTGCCCTGATTGGAACACATTTTGAATTGGTTCATCTGCCAAACCCTGAGAGAGGGAATGAAATATTTTCAGAGGTCGTTGAAGCAAAAGTTTCCGACTTCAAATCAAGCCTGAACGGCCAATCAATTCTTCATTTCAATGAAACATTAACATCTGATCTCATACCGAGCTTGAATCTTATTGATTATTTTGTCAGCTATGAAGACTTGTGTTTCATATTTCGCAGGATAAACAACAAGAAATCATGTGATACTGATGGTATTCCAAATGTAGTTCTCCGACATTTGCCTGAGGTTGCTATTAGGAACTATTGCATATTGTTCAACAACATGTTGAGCAATTCATATTTCCCAAATGAGTGGAAAAAGGCTAAGGTATTTCCGATCTTGAAGAAAGGAAAAGAATCTTCATGCCCCAAAAGCTATCGCCCAAACAGCTTGCTGCCTAACATCAGCAAGGTGTTTGAAGTGATACTCAACAGAGCATTAAACGCCCACATTGAGGAAAATGAGTTGATGCCAAATTGCCAATTTGGTTTTCGTGCCAGGCATTCGACCACGCATACAATAACGAAAGTAACCTCAGACATCTGTTGGAAACTAAATGGTAGACAATGCGTTGGAGCATGTCTCATTGATATGGAGAAAGCCTTCGATACGGTGTGTTTAGATGGACTAGTTTTTAAACTCCTTCAAGGCAACTTCCCCAGACACCTTGTCGCCATGATGTGTAATATGCTATACGGGAAATCGTTTGTTGTAACTGATGGAAATCTGACAACAATGCGCGAATTCAAGATCTTGAATGGTCTAAAGTAGGGAACAGTTACTGCGCCTCTGCTCTTCTCAATCTTCATTCGCAAGCTATTGAACGCCTTTGATTTTAACGTCTCGCCAACGCGATCATTGGTAGCGTTTGCTGATGATCTGATCATCTATACGGCAAACCGAAAAGCTACAATAGTTCAGAGAAATCTCCAAAAAATGTTCAATGATGTGCAACTGTACACAGACAATTGGCGAATGAAAATCAATGCGCAGAAGTGTGAAGCAATCTTGTTTCGGACAACGCTGCAGGGGGTCAGTCAAGACTTGAAACGTAATTGGAAAGATTTCTACATCATGGCGGGCGAGGGTAGCTTAGAACGAGTTCTACATAAATCCTGTGCTCGATACCTCGTTGTTCATCTCGATCA
Source organism: Odontomyia ornata (assembly GCA_963969285.1). NCBI lineage: Eukaryota > Metazoa > Arthropoda > Insecta > Diptera > Stratiomyidae > Odontomyia > Odontomyia ornata. The sequence goes on along the minus strand of OZ017741.1, from coordinate 58,843,492 downwards.
GTATCTGTACTGTACTGAACATGTGAAAATCATGCTCAGTAAGGCATTAAAAGTAGTCATGGCCCTACAAAGGCTCTTTCATTCAAAATACATTGATCAAAAGGTCAAAATTATCTGTTACAACACCCTGATTAGACCAGTTTTGACATATGCATGTCAGATCTGGTACAACCGGAGTGCTAGTACTATGGAAAAATTAACAGTTTTCGAAAGGAAATGCCTTTGTGCATGTACTGGTTCGTACAGAAAGCCTGAAACGGATTGGAAACATTATATATCGAATAGAAGAATTTATCAAACTGCTGAGGTGACGAGGGTCAATATCTTCATATTGAAACTTCATCGGAATCATATCGCAAGATCTGTGACTGTGAGTGAAAACCCTTGGATTTCACAGCCGCTCCACCCTACAGACGGGTATATTGCGACTTGCCTCGCTACTGGCTTCATTCCTCCAGAAGCATTCGTGTATTTGGACATGAATCGATATGTTTTTGATTCTGACAGCGTCCCAGTCATTTATCACATATATCGACGGGCCACCGATAAACAGATAAAATATCCTCCGAGTTTGAGTTCACGAGACCAACAATTCCAATGGAGATACTCGTTTGCTAGATTCGTTGAAGCTGATCAAATTGAGACGGCGCAGTCCAGATATTGATGGCTGAATGACAATGACTAAACTATTCGTGTTTATTTCCAGTTTTGGTGTTTTTCGTTATTTAGTTTTTAGGTTTCAGCTCATTTTTGCTACATTTAGTATTGTTGTTTAGAGATAAGGTTAAACGTTTAGGTTAGGAACATTGTTATAGAATTTTTTAGTATAAGATAAAGTTTTTGATTGCATTTTATTAGAATTAAGTTAAAACATATTAGGTGTAGGATCAAAGTTCACTGTTGTGTTTTAATTATAAATAGTTTTAGGATAGTGTTGGTTGGTTTTTTCTCCTTTTTCCAATTGAATGATATAATATGTAATAATCTTCATTGATTTGAATTTTCTATAGTTTTTTTTTAATGTGACTAATGATAACGTATAAATTTAGAGAGCCATTTGGGCCGTTAAATTTTTTATTGTTAGTGTTTGGAATTTGCTTTATATTCTTTTAAAATTTATAACGATTAGTATTAAATAAAGCGCTTTGGACTTTGACTTTGACTAGAGATAAATGTTCTTGATCGATAATGTTTAAATTTAAAGAGCAATTAAGTTTAAGTACATTTATTGTTTGAAATTTGCTTCATATTCTTTGAAAATTTATGAAATTAATTAAAGCGTTTTTGACAAAAACCGCTTGAATACAGTTTTTGTCAAATTTAAGGGTCCACTTTGATTTATAAATGAAAATAGAGTTTGAATACAGTTTTTGTCAAATTTAAGGGTCCACTTTGATTTTATAAATGAAAATAGAGTTTCACTATTATTAACAAACTTGGTCGAATTTCGACTTCGGATGTATTTGTTGGCGTTGTATTAATAAAGACCTACTTCCGTGGTATTTTTCAGTCCAAAGATATGGAATCATGAGAGGAGCAGGCACACCGTGTTCACATATTTTGAATCGCCCTTGCGCTTCTTCCTCCTCTGCGTAGCACTACAGCCCCTATCGGGCCTTCGCTTCCTGCAAATAGCGCCTTCAACTGTCTTGGTCTTTCGACCGTGTCCTCCAATTTCAAAATCTGAGCAGTGAAGAACTGTCTTCGTTGACCGAGTCAAGCCAGCGTTTCCTCAGTTTCTCGACTGGTCTCCGGCCTTCCCTTTGGGTATCCATTGTTCGTCTATATGAGCCTATTGCAGCTTCCGCAGTCTTATAATCGTTGCGACCTCCAGCTCGTCAAAAATTTCATACAGCTCATGGTTGTATCTGAATTGGTCTTCATGTTGCCTCACTCCGATAATTTGCCCCAGCAACCAACGCTCAAAGGCGTTCAATATACGAGTATTTGCGGATGTTTGGGTTAGGATTAATATTTTGTACCCATCTCATAACACAGGTCTTATCACAGATTTGTATACTTGGAGCTTTGTTTTCCTGTGTATGCAGCTGGTCTTCAAGTTCATGTACGCGGCTCCTGCGCTTACCATCGCAGTTTTAACACCTGATCTTAAAAGCTTTTATTGGTGTCTTAATTTTAATATTCATATCAGGAATCTTTCAGAAAATAGTTTATTTGAGGGTTAAGTCCATAAACCTTACGAAAAGCTGTTATACCGAAGCTTTGGAAGATGTCATCACTTTTGAGCTGTGCACGAAATTCCGTATTTGTAGCTGTTGTAGTTTCCGAGAAACTATGTGACGCAGGGAGAAACGGACAGACGGACAGACAGGATGCGAATGTAGTTGGGGGTTTGTAGATTTTTATTACAGAACGCCAAAAAAAGTGCTATTGTTGGAAACCAATCTTGATACCTATGCTTGAATGTTGTTCCAAAGTTGCACGATGGTCAAAATATTTGTTTGCTCAAGTATTCTACTAATTCCGTTAATTTGTTATTTTTGTTCAGATTCACCCGCAAAAACTGATTGTCGGGAAATATTTTATTCTTTTTATTGCATCATAGCTACGTGTGCTGATATTTTTTAACTCATTTTCCGCGTCGGTTGGATCTACTCACTTCTGCCTCTAGGACTGGACATGACAAATTCTTAATCGAAAGTTAGTGGCCTAAACCACAATGTGCGCCATGAAACGCTCACATGTCAAAATCCTGATGGCATATAGTAGATAACTGGTTCCTGTTATATCCGGTCATTGTGATGTAGCGTAATTGTAGGTCCAGGAAGATATGCATTGAATGTTAGACGATTAGTACAAATATTATAATTTAATTTACACTTGAACGAGTATATTTATGAATTTAAGGAACGCGATGTACACCATCAAACTATCTCGTAAGTCTTGGGCCAATATCCTTATATCAATTAAAAAATTAATCTCATTTTCTATTGCTAAACCTTTAATTATAGCATGTTTCCGAACATATATAACCTTGTAGCAGAGAATGGCATTATATCAGAATTTCATTCAATTTGTTTCCACAAACCCAACTTTCTACCCACATGACTCCAGACACAAACTTAAAGGTTTTTTTTCGATTTGAAAAGGATGGTAAATTTCATATTGAATTCTTCTATTATTATTTTGCATATTTCACTGTAACTTGGCAGATTATTTACTTGGAAGCAAAGTATCGAAAATAATGTGTTTTTTTTTCAATTTTCCACCCACTTTATTATAAATTCTATTGAAATAAAAACTGATTTCCTCAAATTTTCATCGTCTCAAAATAAAGGGACAGATTTTCATTTACCTTTCAAATAACTCTAAATTGAAATTTAAATGAAGCCATCACAAAAAAGCACCATCAGTGTTCCTTGATAACTACATCATTGCCATTCAACAATCTGACAGCGTTGACATATATGACCCATTTCGTTAGAACAAAAGTTGATCTCCCCTGCTCCCACAGTTGCACTCCTTAAAAATATTTCTTCTATTTAAATTTAAAATGTTGTTAATAAAATTGCTCGATTCTCCTGGCAAAATGAATAAGGCTCATTTACGTAACTTGCAGCAATACTAGTTTTGACTTTGTTATATGTCTGAAAGAGAGAAAGTTCCAGCAAATATAATAAAGGACCAACAAAAATTCAATGGACAAGAATGAATACTCTACAATTATTCTTGTTGTCAGAATTTGCCTACCATCGACCTATCCACCTTTTGTTCGGTAACGGTTTCGTTCCATTTAACGTAGAAACGGTATATACACACAATATACACTTGCCATACTGAAATGGTAGGCGGAAGGATCTGTTCACAGCCCCAACTAACGATCTCAATTTATCTACTCTTTCTTTTCTGACTCTTAGATACATTTCATGAGCGAATTTTAGTTGACTCAGCGCAACTTTTACTGAGTTACAACACGTTTTGCTAGGAAAATGATGTACGGTGCGCTGACGGTTTCGCTAGTTATATAAGTACGTATAACTATACACGAATTGTGTTTACACTCGTAGCATCAGCTTTTATTCTTGAAGGCATCCTTTTGCTTTCATTTCTCGACCTTGTAACAGTGTTTTATTGTTAAGGAATTTACTTAAAAAGGAAAGAAAGCTTGGAATGTTCTCTCTAAAAGTGTTTCAAGGTATGTACGACGGAGTATTCACGCTTCTTCTTTTTCATCTTCTAGGCAGGCATTCATTCACTTTGAGGCTTGAGACTTCGAGAAGTTAAGAAAGGAATGAAGGATAAGAGAACTAGGTAAGTCATTTTGTTTTTCGTTTTTTTAGCAGGTTTAGGTCTGTTAGAGGAAACAAAAAAACCTTGACGCAACATATGTGTGGATCCTTTTCGATGTAATGTATTTCACAGAATATTGTTTGCACGCAGTAGTTGGCTATTATGTATTTATTGTAGTTGCAGAAAAGTACCTTTAGTTGTAAACAATGCGTTTGATGGGAACAAAGGCCACTAAAAGGACTTTATTTGTGATGAAACTTTTTATCTATTTGATATTGTTATGAGTGTTTATTAGGCAGAATGAAAATAAAAACTTATTTTGATTTTTATAACAAATAGGTCTATGAGATTTACGCATGGTAGAAAAAAGAAGAATTTTGCTCTTTGTGCATAATATTGTATTTGAAAGAATGGTGGCAGTTTATGAAAACAAAATTCGCGACCTATTTGATAAAATGCTCCGAAAAATGTATGCAGATAATTCATATTCAAAATTCGGATGCATTATTATGGATAAATAGTAGTGTTTAAGAGTGAGGTTAGGTATCCGTTTAGGACTACAGCAGTGGAGTGCTGTCTCAGCGGGCGAAAAATTGGTACTAAACTGGAATGGCCTTGCCTGGCGATGCGTAAGCGTGTTGGCAGCTTGTGTCATAGGGTGGGTCCTTTCTGCCAGCGTAAGGCCCCACTACAAAAAATTTCACATTTACCATTTGTTTTTGAAGGAGCAGCTAGACACATTTGACAGGTGTCGAAAGCCAAGGTAAACAACAGAAAGATAAAACAATGCTAAGACGCGATGACTTTTCCAACATAATTGCGTGCGAAGTTGGACACGAATCCGTCACATTGACGCGGATATTTACTGCCCAAAAAAAGAGGGGGTGTAATACATTTAAATAAAACACATTTATTAAGATAATAAAACTATTAAATATGTAAACATTTATTATTCAACTAAGCTCTTCAATGTGTAAACATTTATTATAGAACTGTACCACTAAATACGTAAGTTTAAACTATAACAAAATATATTAATATCGACAAAAATATTAATAAAAATATACATGACCCTCCCTAAACAAGATTTCTAAATGAACGCAATCAAATGCATAGATTTCTTATTTGAAATATTATAAAGAATGTACTGTTAGGGTCCAGTTTATTTTGTATAGATTTTTTAGTAGAGTAAGCAAATATCATTAAGATTTAATATGTATTGGTAAATCTTCAGCTTAGGGAATTTGTAAAATTAGGGTAAGGCTAGTGTGAAAATAAATATATTTTAGTCAGACTTTAAACTGGCGAGTTTGCCTCTGACTTTTGCTCATCTATTCCGGCGTTAAACGCCTATACTAGGTATGTGCATACCCAGATGCTTTATAATAGCCAGGTAAATATATTTTTTTTGAGTATCTCGCAATTAAATCACAACAGTGGCATCCAGGTGGTAGTGGTATCCTCTTGCACACTTTCTAACCAGATCAACGATCCAAAATGATGACTTTGCGAATCATCCTAGGTGAGAGCCCCCAAAACAACAAAAAGAGGGAGCGTCGCACGATGGCCAGCTCATTTTTCGGAAGAGCCCGCCAACGTAGCGGGTCCTGGACCTGTTAGAGGGAAAAGAGAAGACCGATTGTTTTTATCTCAAATACTCATCTATTCTATATTTCTCTCAGATTTAAAATATATATTTTTATATTTTAATGGATCTAAAAGATGAAAAATTTACATGCACATTCGGTAAATTTTATTGGCTTAAACTGAAATTCCCATTTTCCTTCTGTTTTTAGGGTTTTTAAAATCATTTTCCAAAACCCTACTAAAATCGAGCCCTTTCTGTCCGACCGTGTATCACACCACTTTTTCTCGCAAACTATATAAGCTAGAAACATAAGATTTTGCAGATAGGTGCATAGAGACGCCTTCTTTAAATTTCCACTACAAAAAAAAATTTATAAGGTGTCTAAAGGGGGTCTCTCCATATAGGGGAGGGGCCCTGAAAAAAATGTCATCGTATGTAGACAATATGCTTTACAAAACAGGTCTTTTGCATTGTGGGGTGTAGGGGAAGGCAAAATGTATGAACATAACGTAGTTCTGGGCCGAGTTCAGCTTACTCGACATGAAAACAATAGGAGTTTCATTCCCGTCTTCGGTTAGTTGCACGAGCACAGCACCAACTCCATGTTGACTTGTGTTACAATGAATAGAAAAGGGCTTCTTAAAATCAGAGCTATGCAACACTAGAGTAAATGTGAAAGCTTGCTTGAGCTCCTGCAATGCTTTTTGGTTGAGCTCGGACCAGATAAACTTACCCTTCTAGAGCATATCCGACAGAGGTGCTGATACCGTCACACAGATTCAAACGAACCTTCGGTACCAACCGCTCACTCCCAAGAAACGTCGTAAATGCCTAACAGTCTTCGGCAACTCATCACTAACCCGAGTCTTATCCGGAGGTCTTGATGGTACCATGACCAATAACATTCTCTAAATACCGGACTTTTGTTATGACAAATTTGCTTTTCTCAATATTAATTGTGATATGCAGGGCTACTTTCTGTAACAGTAGAAGATATTGATCGATGGTTTCTGTGATAAGCAGTTGATCATACAAGCACACGAACACGAGCCATAAGGCATCCTTTAAGTCGAGACTTGTAATGTAGTTTGCTTCAGGCTGTCTTCCCAAAATTCCATCGATGAGTGGAAGAGGGTACGCATTCTTAATAGCCACTGGGTCGACTTTCCAAGCATCCAGAAAAGACACACTTTACCAGGTTTTACTACCAAAGTTACCAGACCAGACACTTTGCTCAAGTGACAAGAGTCGATATCTTCATATTGAAGCTTCTTCGGAATCATATTGCAAGATCTGTGACTGTGAGTGAAAACCCTTGAATTTCACAGCCGTTCCACCCTACAGACGGGTATATTGCGACTTGCCTCGCTACTGGCTTCATTGCGTGTAGACGTGTTTTTAATCGCGCCTGTCATTAATTTTAAATATTAATTAATTTTTCGCAAAAGTCAGTTTCAAACAATTGCAATATTTTTTTACGAGCCAGTCAAAAGCAAATTTTGATTTTATTGGAAAAACCATCACCGTCGAATTATTCGAGCATTTATCGAATACCTGAAATTCATTTCCTGAAGAAAAATCGAAAGTGGAAATATGTTCAAGGGAAGTCCCGGTCCGAGAACATTCCCTCTAGTCTCGCTGCAAAAGCAGCGAGATGGAGGAGCCCGATGGCTTCAGCCATCAATCAGAAGGATCATGCTCATCGCCAATGATGATGGGCGAAAAAAAACTTAAAAGAAGTCACGAGAATCAAGAAGAAAACCCGACAATCCTATCGGTTATCGAGATCGAACAGCTTATCCAAGAAAAAGAGAAAGCTGAAAAATTTGAAAAGGAAAATGAAGAACTCAAGCTTCGAGTTAAATCGTTAGAAGCACTTGTTGGAACGAAAGCAAGAAAGGCCGACAAGCAAACCCGAAAACCGAAGACAAGAAAATTAAAAAGCCACAGGAAGAAGCTAATCAAGAGGATGTCCTCAGCGCAGGAGGCGCAAACGACAGCAGAAATTATTATGCAGCGCTAGCTGGTCTTAAAGAAACAATGAACATTGAAGAGGATACAGGTAAAACGTCAAAATTAGATAATGATTTCATTGAATATCTTAAAATTAAAAATCGGGAGAAAAAACCAAAAGGTTTGTCTGCTGGTCCGTCCGTTAACATTAATGAAAAAAAAGAAAAAGTCCCACCAATCAATGTGTTTGGGCAAACGGGCAAAGATATGGTTCGGCTTTTGGCAGCCGAAAATAAACTAAAAGATTTTCAGATAAAAAGAGTCAATGCCGATAAATTGACAATAAGGACTAAGTCACTGGTTGATTTCCAGGCAACAAAAAATACCTTAAGTTCTGGAGATGTTCCGCATTTCACGTACACCCCGAAAAGCGAAAAGAACCAAACCTTTTTATTGAAGGGTCTGGACTGTGGTGAGGACACAGTCGATCTCCTTCAGGTGCTGCAAGAAGCTGCACCAGAAATACAATTTATTACAGTCAAAAACTTTGCAACGAGAAGATCGATTGTGGAGCGCAAAAACTTGCCTCACTACTTAGTCCAGATTTCCAGCAAAAGTAGTTCGAGTGCCCTTCAGAAAAGACGGTACTTGAACTTCCGCGTGGTGAGGTGGGAACACCTCCAGAAAAGTGAGGTCAACCAGTGCTACAGGTGTCAAAGATTCGAGCATTCGGCTGCCAATTGCGCCATGAAATATAGGTGTGTGAAATGCAAAGACATTCATGCTCCCGGCGAGTGCAAATTGGCTCAGGCGGAGCCAAAAGAAAAACTATATTGTGTGAACTGCGGTGCCTTTGGTCATCCAGCATCATATCGAGGATGCCCCCGGTATCAAGATGCAAAGATTAAAGTCACTCCGAAACAAAGTCAAGCACACCGCAGTGTGATACCTACCAACTTCGTCAAGCCCGGGGTGTCATTTGCACTTGCTGCGAGAGGACCAACAGACAATGTAAATAAAATAAATAATGTAAGTGGCAATAATGAGCTGCTCCTTAAAATTTATCAGCAACTAAATTCCTTATCGGAGCGAATCGATAAACAAGATTCGAAAATTAACATTGTTTTTCAGCGTTTAGGGCTTTCAAATGCCTCAAAATAAGTTGTCATCCAGCCACATTCCCACAGATAGGATTCATTTCATCTCGATCAACGTCAACTCCATTGTTACTTTACATCGGCGTGATTATCTCCTTGAATTCATTGCCAGACAAAAGCCTGACATCATGCTTCTCACCGAAACCCACCTCAGTTCATGGCACTCCATGAGATTCAAGGATTTTGAGTTCGTAAGAAACGATAGGGTGACAGGTGATGGGGGAGGTGGCACCGGGATATTGGTTCGAAGACCCTATCGTTTCCAAAATATTGAAAAAGTCGAATTCAAAAGCTTTGAATCTCTTGAAGTGTCCGTTCTCAAAATCTCACTGCCAGGTGGGGATAACCTCTTCGTTATCTCTGCCTATGCAACTGGTGGAACTGTTCTCAAGCTCAAGGAGGAGCTCAATTCCTTGTTTGAAATACTTGTATTGAACAGGCTGCATAGTTATTATATTCTTGCTGGTGACCTGAACGCAAAGCATACATCATGGCTGAGCGCCACTAATAATCCAAGAGGTGTATTCCTGAAATCGTGGATAACAGAGAACCAAATTGAATACAGGTGCAATCTATATGGGTCGGAGTTCCCAACATACCCAAGGACAAATTCATATTTGGACCTTTGCATTGCTGACGCAAGACTTGAATTCAGCTTTAATCGTCCTCAACGGAAACTGCAGGTACTTCCTTATGATAGCGACCATAACGCAATCGTAATGGAAATCAATCATCACAGGGATGATTTCTTCCTCATTCCAGTTCAACATGAAAATCATCGGTTGAATTTCAAAAAAACAGACTGGGGAAAGTTTCAAAAAAAGTTTAATCGCAAGTACCAGAAGCAATGTCCCCCTTCTGATGGTGGCAACTCTTGCTCAATGGTTCCTAATGACAGGAATCTAACTAACGATGAAATAGATGTCTATTTGTCGAAGTTAGAGAAGCTGACGTTGGAAACGATTGAGAAAGTAGTTCCAAAGATTAAACATCGAAACAATATGGAAGGATATAAAACACCAACCATCGCAAGGTTGAAAAGATTGAAAAGCCTCCTTCTCACACGCGTCAACAATATTTATCGACGATTTTTGGACTACAACCATCCCTCGTTGTCTTTGTTGAAATTACATCTGAAGAATGTCCGGAACTTAATCCGGTCATACTTCAGGAGTGAGGTCAGCAATCAATGGGCAGAAAAATTGAGGGGTATTAGCCCACAGAACCCAGACGGCGTGTTCACGAAAGTGAATAGCATATTTCGCAAGAAGTCTCGAGTGAAGGTATCGAATCTTGAAGTCACTAGTGATGAGATAAATCTTCTCGATAGGGCTGGTATCGAAATTGATAGTATGACTCTGGATAGAAATGGAAACAGGATTATTTGTGAAGGATTGGATAAACTTGCCCTGATTGGAACACATTTTGAATTGGTTCATCTACCAAACCCTGAGAGAGGGAACGAAATATTTTCAGAGGTCGTTGAAGCAAAAGTTTCCGACTTCAAATCAAGCCTGAACGGCCAATCAATTCTTCATTTCAATGAAACATTAACATCTGACCTCATACCGAGCTTGAATCTTATTGGTTATTTTGTCAGCTATGAAGACTTGTGTTTCATATTTCGCAAGATAAACAACAAGAAATCATGTGGTACTGATGGCATTCCAAATGTAATTCTCCGACATTTGCCTGAGGTTGCTATTAGGAACTATTGCATATTGTTCAACAACATGTTGAGCAATTCATATTTCCCAAATGAGTGGAAAAAGGCTAAGGTATTTCCGATCTTGAAGAAAGGAAAAGAATCTTCATGCCCCAAAAGCTATCGCCCAAACAGCTTGCTGCCTAACATCAGCAAGGTGTTTGCAGTGATACTCAACAGAGCATTAAACGCCCACATTGAAGAAAATGAGTTGATGCCGAATTACCAATTTGGTTTTCGTGCCAGGCATTCGACCACACATGCAATAACGAAAGTAACCTCAGACATCTGTTGGAAACTAAATGATAGACAATGTGTTGGAGCATGTCCCATTGATATGGAGAAAGCCTTTGATACGGTGTGGTTAGATGGACTAGTTTTTAAACTCCTTCAGGACAAGTTCCCCAGACACCTTGTCGCCATGATGTGCAATATGTTATACGGGAAATCATTTTTTGTAACTGATGGAAATCTGACAACAATGCGCGAGTTCAAGGTCTTGTATGGTCTACAGCAGGGAACAGTTACTGCGCCTCTGCTCTTCTCAATCTTCATTCGCAAGCTATTGAACGGCTTTGATTTTAACGTCTCGCCAACGCGATCATTGGTAGCGTTTGCAGATGATCTGATCATCTATACGGCAGACCGAAAAGCTACAATAGTTCAGAGCAATCTCCAAAAAATGTTCAATGATGTACAGCTGTACACTGACAATTGGCGAATGAAAATCAATGCGCAGAAGTGTGAAACAATCTTGTTTCGGACAACGCTGCAGGGGGTCAGTCAAGACCTGAAACGTAATTGGAAAGATTTCCACATCATGGCTGGTGAGGGTAGTCTTGAACGGGTTCCACATAAATCCTGTGTTCGATACCTCGGTGTTTATCTCGATCAGTATCTGTACTATACTGAACATGTGAAAATCATGCTCAGTAAGGCACTTAAAGTAGTCATGGCCCTTCGAAAGCTCTTTCATTCCAGACACATTGATCAAAAGGTCAAAACTATCTGTTACAAGACACTGGTTAGACCAGTTTTGACATATGGATGTCAGATCTGGTACAACCAGAGTGCTAGTACAATGGAAAGATTAAGAGTTTTCGAAAGGAAATGTCTTCGTGCATGTACTGGTTTGTACAGAAAGCCTGAGACGGATTGGAAACATTATATATCGAATAGAAAAATTTATCAAACTGCTGAAGTGACTAGAGTCGATATTTTCATATTGAAACTTTTTCGGAATCATATCGCAAGATCTGTGACTGTGAGTGAAAACCCTTGGATTTCACAGCCGCTCCACCCTACAGACGGGTATATTGCGACTTGCCTCGCTACTGGCTTCATTCCTCCAGAAGCATTCGTGTATTTGGACATGAATCGATATGTTTTTGATTCTGACAGCGTCCCAGTCATATATCACATATATCGACGGGCCACCGATAAGAAGATAAAATATCCTCCGAACTTGAGTTCACGAGACCAACAGTTCCAATGGAGATACTCATTTGCTAGATTCGTTGAGGCTGATCGAGTTGAGACGGGGCAATCTAGGTATTGGTGGCTGAATGACAATGTCTAAATTATTTGTTTTTATTTTCAGTTTTGGTGTTTTTCGTTATTTAGTTTTTGAGTTTCATCTCATTATTGCTACATTTAGTGTTATTGTTTATTTTTGTTAAAAATTAGGGATAGGTTAGGGGTATGTTATGTTTATTATATTAGGTTAGAGATAAGGTTTGACGCTTAGGTTAAGAACATTGTTATAGATTTTTTTAGTATAAGATAAAGTTTTTGATTGCATTTATTAGAATTAAGTTAAAACATATTAGGTGTAGGATCAAAGTTCACTGTAGTGTTAAGATGATAAATAATTTTAGAATAATGTTGGTTGGTTTTTTCTCCTTTTTCCAATTGAATTTTAAAAATATGTAACAATCTTCATTGATTTGAATTTGCTAGAGTTTTTTTTTTTTTAAATGTGTTTAATGATAACGTACAAATTTAGAGAGCCATTTGGGCCATTAAGTTTTTTATTGTTATTGTTTGGATTTTGCTTTATATTCTTTTAAAATTTATAACGATTAGTATGAAATAAAGCGCTTTTGACTTTGACTTTGACTTTAATGCAACCAAAAGCTTGTTTAGCATAAGACGGAAAAGTGGCGATGGATGCTTCTAGGCGCTGTTGTTGGTTGTGAGTTAACTCATGTCTGTCCAGCGTAGAGGTAAGCTCTTGGTTATGGGTAGTGTTGAGACATGAGTCCAGGAATAAGTCAGTGGGTAAGATGAAACTGGCACTGAAGTACACGTTCTGGGTCAAGGAAGAAACGATGTGAATTTTGACGTTTTTTGTTTGACCCCTGAACGTGACGGATCTTGATAGCTATTTTGGCTCATCAGCTGTACTGATGTCAGAGTCCAAAGGTTTTACTAGAGTAGGGTGACGATGAAGTGCCTTCGAGCCGAGAATCAAGGCAAAGCAGCTAATACTTGCACCTATGTCGATTAACACTTTGAAAGGTGCGTAAGGTCTAGTGTCATTCTCCGAATCCTATGAGATTTTACTCACGGAGAGGAATTGATAACAGGAACGCACTTTTTTATGGAAGCTCCTTCAACAACGAATCGACCATTTGGTTATGTGCGGGTGAACGGTTATCTCTTCTGACGCAAAGATCCGTTCACGAGCTGAACTGTTTTCTTGGAACCGAATGTGATACGGCTTTATTGTACGATTCAACGACTGTCTGGGCTCTTCTGATGATTCGAGAGGAATTCGTTTCAACATTGTCTTTAGAGAGGCCTCCGGAAGAGAGGGAACCTCCACCGTTATTGATGTCATTTCAGGTGTGATGTTGGTCAGGGCCGCCATTTATGGTAGGTGGGCAACCTACGGCTGGGCTTTGGACTGTCGGTGGGATGGTCGGGTATACACTCTGCCGTTTTTTCCGATGGTAAAGTCAGGACAATCGAGGCATTAAGTATTTGATTTGCCACGACTGTAGCAGAAAACCTTTCGTTACGTTCGATATGCTACAAACCGGTGTCCAGTTTGTCTTCAGTTTCATCTTTCCTAGGGGTTTCTTACTACGACTGCAGAAAACCCGATTGGCAATCGACTCCTCACCGCTTGATCCTCAGCACTCACCCCTCGACCCAAACCCTCTCCGTCAAAATATTAAATTTACAAATCCTACTATTATTAGCAAAGTTCATCGAATTTCTACCTTAAAGCTATATTTTATTGGATCTAGCTTCATGATTTTTTTCATATATTATTTTTAGCTCCTAATCTTCAGCCATTCATCAATAAATTCAATCAAGTGTTAATAGCATATACCTTCAATGTTGTAGTTCAGGAGATATAAAAAATTTCATGCAATATTCTCATTTGAAACGGCCGCCATTTTGTTTTCCGAATACGGATATCACCCGTGGAATAAACCTCCAAAGTTCTTCATTATGAATATCATTTCTGAAACTTTCATGCAAATCCTAGCAAATCTGCTGTGTCTGAGCTGATCAGAAGTGCATATTATCCCATAGCCATGTGTAGTTGCTGTTGTAATACAGGAAAATTTAAACCACCATAACTTTGTTACATACTATTCGATCTCTCTGAAATTTCAAAGAATGATTCAACTTCCAAATTGACATTTGGATAATTTCATTGAATTGAAAGGTGTCCTTACGGTTTTATTCAAGAAAGTGAAAAATTCACAAATCATACTATTACTAACAAAGTTGAGTGAATTTCGACTTCTGACGTATTTGTTGTTGTACTCATAAAGGTCTACACTCAAGATTTTTCTCAAATTTTTCTGATGAAAGGTTTCCAACCGCGACGTGGAGCAGGGGTACGCACAAATTCCGTACGTTGCCCCTTCTCCTGCCTCCTGGTAAAGTAATTTTTGGATCTGTTTTGAAGTGATCTCATTGAGATCTTTCATATGACTACCTTTGATGGAAAACAATTTTCTTAAGGGTCACTCCCCTATATGGGAGACTCCCTCAAAACTCTACAAAATTTTTTTACCCCAAAACTTTCTACTTCTATAGGTCATAACTTCCAACCTTTCTACAAATTTTCATTGTTGTAGTTTCAATAGTTTCGAAGAAAAACTGCTGTGGCATATAGTTGAACGAACAAATCAGACAAACACAGATACCGATTTCAATAGGATTTTGTATTTTGGTGCAAAATCCTAAAAACTGAATGAGCGTATTTGCATTAAACCAAAAAATATTTTACTTTGAGAAAATGACTTGTGATTGGATTGGATCAATCATTTCCTTCCCAGTCTTAAATATAGTATATTTAAATTTACTGTTAAAATTCGATTACGGAAGTCCATTTGCAACGCAATTCATCAACGAATTGCATTGTGCCGCAAGGAAAACTGCAGTTGACGGCATGAGTGAGCTGCGATACACAAGAGAGATTCTGATTGAGATCGCGGAACGTTACAGACGTTGCGAATGACCTGTGTGGCGACACGAATTTGCACAGCAAAAAGATATCATTCGCGAACACTTCTGTTCTGGCTCAAGTTTTTATCGCCGTAAATCGTTAGATTGTGAGCTCGTCTGTCCATCGAATACCGCAAAGTGCTTGTTTTATGCATATTCATACTCACTTTCCATTGTGTATTTTGTCGCGGCGGTGCAGCGGACTTGAGTGTTTCACTCGCTTTCTATTAAATATGAGTTCCAAATTACGTCTGACGTTGAAGTGATATGTTCTGATTGATTTATTTTGTCATGCATTCTTGAGTTTCTCATCCAAGCCATCGCCAAAATCGTTCAGGATCTTGCATTTGCATCAAAAGTCGTGTGTGACGAAAAACAAAATATACACATAGACAAAACGTCATCTCAGTTACAGTTACTCGTGCCTACCATCGCTCCATCGCATGCTTCGTCTTTACATTTTGGTGTTGTTTTGTAAAAATCCCCTTAAAGCTGTATGGCTGTAGTGTTATAGGAGCACTTGCAATAAAAAAAGTCTAGTCGTGTTATCCATTCGTGACTGCGAAATTTTTTTGTAGTGGGCCCTTGTGCTGGGGAAGAAGACCCACCCCGCGACACCACAATGCTAGCCTGCCGGCGCTTTTAAGCGTCCTCAGACAAGGTCAATCTCGACAAGCACCTACATTCTCGCTCGTCGAGGCAGCAGACCATCACTGCATTCTTCACGGACATCCATATTCATTCAATTCACTACAAAGTTTTGTTAATTTTTGATTTACATATTTATAATTTCTTTGCTTTCAATTGTTTGTTTGAAATCAAAACTCTATATGCATATGCATATTAAAAGTACAATGACACATTAAAGACAAAAACTTGGATGCTTATCTGTAGCTATGAGTAGTAATAGCAGTAGATAATATACCTTATTGATGACAGAGGTTAGAATGTCAACATATGGTGTTGTTTTTTTTTTTTAATCCTAAAAATGCTTATTGATCATCTCTGCGTTCAAAGTAGTCGGAAGCATTGGCATGGCATATGGGATCTATGCAATTTGACCGCAGGCACCCATCGACACTCCTTGCATGGAACTCTTTTGAACACACGAGCACACGCAGCATTTGTTTGGCATCCAAGTTACACATACAGACATCGCCGGATTTTTTATCACTAGTATGCATTTTTACATTAATTTGGTCGTGAATGGGTTTGAGTGGCCGATAATTTATCATTCAGAATTGCTTTGTGACTGAATAAAGTCCATACAGATACATGAAAGAAATTTCATTACTTACTTACATATACCTTTGGGCCGACGTTGCGCCTTCTGGTTGCCTTCTATGCTTATATGACAAAACAATAAAACTTTTCAGCTACTTCACCATATTTCTTGCACTACAATGTGTTTCCTTGACGAAAATATCCCATTGCACCTTCACTTTTCCAAAACTTGCTACACTCTGGCAGAACTTGTAAGGCAATCACTCTTGGATACATTGCCATGAATTAGCGGTGGACCTGTTCGATCCAATTCACTGATTGCTGCCGTTACACACTGCGCACAGGCTACATGAAGGCATTGCAATGATCTGAGTCGATCATTGGCTAGAGATCTGTCCTTCAGACACTTGCCGAAAGACAAATTTCTAGCCGAATGCCAGGCCGAGACCAAACCACAAGCTCTTATGATTTGACTCCCTCTCTCAGGGTTTGGTAGATGGCCTAATTCGAAATGAGTACAGGGTAATCAATTCCGATACCAGCTCTCGGGAAGATTTGTTTCATCACTAGCGTCTCCAAGATGCGATACCTTCACTGGAGACTTCTCACGGAATAAGCTATTCACTTACGTGAAAATGCCATCTAAATTCTGTGGGCTAATGCCCCTCAGTTTTGCCGCCCATTGATTGCTGACCTCACTCCTGAAGTATGAACAGATTAAGTTCTGGACATTCTTCCGGTCTAATTTCAACAAGGCCAACAAGAAATTGTTGTAGTCCAAAAATCGCCGATAAATATTATTGACATGTGTAAGAAAAAGGCTTTTTAATCTTTTAACATTGTGCTGGTTGGTGTTTTATGTCCTTCCATATCGTTTTGATGTTTAATTTTGAGAACTATTTTCTCAATCGTTTCCAATGTCAGCTACCTACCATTAAGAACCGTTGAGCAAGCGTTGCCATTATTAGAAGGCGAATATTGCTTCTGGTAATTCCGATTAAACTTCTTTTGAAGTTTCCCCAATCCATTTTGTTGAAATTCAACCGATGATTTTCATGTTGAACTGGGATGAGGAAGTCATCATCTCCTTGGTGATTTATTTACATTACGATTGCGTTATAGTTGCTTTCGTAAGCAAACACCTACGGTTTTGTTGAGGACTACCAAAACTGAAATAAAGTCTTGGATCGGCAATGCAGAGGTCGAAATATAAATTTGTCCTAGAATGTGATGGGAACCATATAGATTGCACGTGTGTTCAATTTGGTTCTCCGTCATCCACAATTCCAGGAATACGCCTCTTGGATTATTGTTGGTATTTAGCCATGATATATGCCAGGCATTCAGGTCACCAGCAAGAATATAATAACTAAGCAGCATGTTCAATTCGAGTATTTCAAACAAGCTCAATCGATGTTGTATGTCAAGGGCATAATTGGCGAAAGCCAGCCCGCTACAAAAAATTGACATCAAAAGTCTCCAAATAGCATCCGTGACCAAAAATTTGAGCGCGTCGCCGAAAACCACCAACGAACTCTGGATGGAAGTGAAAACGGCAATTAAGACCATGACAGAACCAACCGTCGGATATCAAGTACAGCGCAAAAGAAATGAGTAGTTTGACGATGAGTCCCAGTATGCTTTAGACAAAAATTATCCAGCGTAAAAACAATACTCAGATAAGAAAAACAGAACGAAGGGAGAAAATTATGAAAATCTCAGAAAAGTAGCGAATAAAATGATTAAAATTAAGAAAAGAAAATACTATGACAACTAATTGAGAAGTATCGATACAAGTCCAGTAAGCAACAATGCAAGCCAAGTATACAAAGTAGTGCCTAAAACGAGATTATCAGCCCATAACCAGGCTCTCCTGTGATGTTATCGCAATATCATCGCTATTGAAAATATTATTTAGTAAAGACGGGTATCATATTTCAAGAAACTTCTAAACCTTCGGCACAGCTCCAGAACATTGCAGCCTATAGATGTTTCCGCAGTGGATCTATTGGTCGCACCAACTCCGGATGAAGTTTGTAAAACCACATCAAAGCCCTTAGGAAAATTAAGTGCTTGGCACCGATGAGATTCAAGCGGAGCTCACTAAAAATGGTGGCAACAGCGTTCAGAAAATGAACCAGAAAGCCATCCAGCATGTTTGGCAACAAGAGCGTATATCAAACGTGTGGAGCCAATCAATTATATTCCCTATCCAGAAAAAAGGTGACAAACTACAATGCAAAAACTATAAAGGCATATCACTGCTTTGTACGGCGTACAAAATATTTTCAAAGATCTTTGAAAATAAAATCGGATCATACGCCAACAGTATTATTAGGGAATATCACCGTGGTTTAAGAGTAGGTAGATCGACAACAGACCCACTGTTCACAGTTAAGCAAGTACCTGAGAAATGTTGGGAGTTTAACATTTTCGTTGACTTTAAGCAAGCATATGACAGTATTGACTGCAACATAATGCCAAATAATGTTTTGCTTTGGTATCCCGGTAAAATTAGTCCATCTTACCAAAATGACAATGACGTCGAAGACATTCCAAGTCTGCATCCATAGCCAACCCACCGAAGCCTTTGACGCGAATATCCGACTAAAGAAGGGACATAGGCTGGCCTCATTACTATTCAATTTGGCTCTGTAATACGTCATAAGAAGCCTACCTTCCAATACACGAGGTACATTAGTATACAAGTCGAGCCAAGTAGTAGTCTACGTGGACATCAACATTTTGTCATGCTTATTAACACCTGCCAAAGAATTCTACCTGAAACTCAACAGCAAACCAAAACTAGTAGGGCCACAAATCAATGAGGATAAAACAAAGCTCATGACGCAGTCAAGGAGAACATTTCAAATCCACGAAATAACATATTTGCCAAACACAATATCAAAAATGTCGGCAAATTTGTGTATTTAGGCGCCAAAATACCGAGAAACGCTAATAAAAGTGACGAGATACGCCGAAGAATACAGCTTGCAAATGAAATTTTTTAATCAGTTTTGACGATCTTGAAGACCAGCTGCACACACAGGAAAACAAAGCTCCAAGTATACAAATCGGTGACAAGGTCAGTGTCATACTATGGGTGCGAACACCATTGAGAGACGGATACTGAGGCGACTAATCGGAGCGAAGCTAGATTTGCACTAATGTGAATTCAACACAACCATGAGCTGCATGAAATTTTTGATGGACTGCAGGTCACAATGACTGTAAAACAGCGGTATGGACATACAACGGATGCCGAAAAAGATATTCATTGGGAAAATAGAAAAATCAAGACTAGTGAGGAAACCGAGGAAACGCTGGTCTGGTCGCTAACTAGATGACATGGTATTTTGAAGCATGTTGACCTAAACGCTGAAATGCGAAACAATTTTTTTATCTTGCTTATTAATTCTTTCCGAAAGAGATTCAAGTTGGTGGTAAATTTTAAGAAGCAGCTCATTATTATCACTTACATAACTTACATTATTTATTTTATGTAAATTATTGTCTGTTGGTCCTCTTGCAGCAAGTGTAAATAGATCCCCTGGCCTGCCGGAACAAGGCGATATTACACTGCGGCGCACTTGTGTGCGTGTGTTTGTTTTGAGGAAAATTTATTTTTTTTGGCTTGTTATCCGAGGCATCCTCGATATGATGCTATATGACCAAATACATCGCAGTTTGCCTAGTATAATTTTTCTTTTGGTTCCATCTGAGCCAATTTGCGTTCACCGAGGGTTACTTTTATCGCACCCATAGTGCATGGCACAATTGGTAGCCAAATGGCCAAATCTTTGGCATCTGTAATACTGATTCAACTCAGTTTTTTGAGAATTCCGTATTCACGAGTTTCTGGGGTCGAGAAAAGCAAGGCGACCGAAGTCGCAAAAATCATAGGCAACTGCACCAGGGGCAACTGACTTGTTCATGGAACAAGAGAAACAAGTAAAAAGAAGTGGAAGCAGGGTAACCCCGTCCTTCCCCGGAGAGGCTCATGGCCCACAAATAAGAGAGGGGCAACCGGGTGGTGATGGAGCCCCGCACACCCACCCAACCGGATTAAAATCCATAATTGTTGCAGTGGCCAGGTATTCCTCTTCTGAGTGGAAAACTCATACAACTTAACTTGCATAAGCCTTCCTATCAGAAGAGATGCCATAGAATCATGCAATTCGATTACATAATCATATGTCATAAAGAGGCACCTTGCTTGGGCCACTCAACCCGCGCCGTCACCTGAAACAAAGAAGTTAATATGTACCCGGCGGCTGGCTCATGTTTGGTGGTGTGAGCCTGCCACCGTACCGGGTCCTATACCCGGTCAAAAGAGCAGAAATGAAAAGACCTAAGTTGTACGTTTAATGCAACATGGTTTTTTATTTCTCTATCATTGAAGCTAATATTGAAGTAACAAGAAAACGTACAATTTTTTCCGGTATTTGACTTGACCTGATCTGAGATTAAATTATGTGAAATATAATGTAATCGCTACTTTAAACGATAAGAAAAACGTTTTTCTTACTTATCGAATTTGTCGATTACTCAACAACAACGTAAAAAAAAAATTGCATTAATTTTTATTCTTCTATTCTTCTCAACGTCATAAAATTTATTAAATAATCTTTCACTAAACTCTGCACCTGATATTTATTTTAAATTTGGTTTACTCATACTAGGAACGTTATGCTCTCATATTAGAGAAATTTTATCCACTTTGCTGGCATTTTGATGTTTTCAACTTGAAATAAATCAAATGTGTCTCAACCTAGTGTGAAATTTCTTTTAAAAAAACCAGTTCCAGTACCTAATAACTGCCGTAGATTGACTTTCGAACATTTCTAATGCTCGCAATAAATTAATTTGTACCTTTTCAACCTTGGATATGGATTTCAGCATCGCGTCAATAGATGATCTTTCGACAACTTGCAAACATGCCTTAAGTTCATTTTCACTAGCACTTCTAGCGATTCGCATAAATAGTTCCAATAATGTTGTTAATATCTCCTTACCGATTCCGTTCCACGAATCTTCTTCACTGTATTTTTCTTTCAATTTCTGATCACCACCGAGTTCACTAGTTTCAATTACATTCCACACACCAATCACTCGTTTCAAGCAATCACCATGGATGGATACGCCAAACGTTTTTTCTCGACTTCATGAAGCGATGCAAAAAAATAATGTTGAGGGATCACGAGAGGGCATTAGAGTTGGAGCAATATTTTTGGAGGAATTCATCAATAACATTCTGATAAGTATCTCGGGATCTTGGTTCATACTGCAACAGCATACCGTTACTATTCAAAAATATTCGAGTCCCATTTCTTGATTTTATTTGTCAACGTTGATGTATCTTCTTGCGTAGTATCATGGGCTGGGGAAGGTGTCTGAAACGCATCTATTAACCCTCTCACTAAGCAAACATGCCCGAATAAATCGCGAAAATGACACTAGAATCGCGTTCACCTTCGAGAAGGGAATATTTTACACGAAATACAATCACTGTATCAATAGCATCTGATAATTCTCTGTTCATTGAATTATCTAACAGGAATGAAAAATGATCACTGAAATTTTCACAGTTTTGAACCAAACCGTCTACCATCGAAATCCGAAACAGGAACTCATTTAGTCATCACATAAGTTGAACTGTTAGGCTTTTGAGCGCGGAGAATATTTCAAGCGATTCATGCTCCAATAACAACTTGACAACATAATGTTCAATAGTCATGTCCCGTAGAGTCCATAAATTGCGGAACGATTTCTTGCCGCCTCCGTTTCCGCTGTCTTAGCTTTTGCAGCGCCGCCACGATGCGGCTCTGTTGTCATTCGGCGCACTACGTACAATTCCAGTCTGAGCGTCTAAACAGTTATTTTCTTCGGCCCATAAATTCCGGAACAATTTCTTGCCGCCTCCGTTCCCGCTGTCTTAGCTTTTGCAGCGCTGCCACGACGCGGCTCTGTTGTCATTCGGCGCACTACATACAATTCCTTATCTCGCACCCTACATGCTACAAGGCACGGTGCATAATTTCCACGTCCCTGCGCTCGCTCGTAGATAAATTACTGGTCTAACAGTATTCTGGCTACAACAGCACTCCGCGACGGCAAGAGTGCGCTCTTCCAAAAATTCCACTTTTTCGGACAGCGCGACGCAAGAAAAGTCCGTGCGGCGCACACGAGATATTTGCGAGGAGCACGCACGATTGCGGGTCCTGCGCTAGCGCTACTCCACAAGACGTGCCCAACTCCTCTGGCCGCACTCAAAATCAAAGCACTAATCCGCCCGATGATTGTCCATGGAAAGTCCTTTGAAGTTGTTTGTTTTCGCGGGGAAAGATGCGACGATGGTGATAAACAGCTAAAAATATTGGATTGAAACGCGGCAGCGGCGTTTTGTTTTCAGGTGTGCAAGATAACACGGCAGAACCGGTAAAGTGCGATGGGAAGCGGAACAGGCACTTCCGAATTCAAAGAGGGATTCACGACGGGCAACCCCGGAGAGAGATAAATCGCGCGAATTTGGGTTGTAACTAGCACTTTCTTCGCGTAATGGCACACACTTAAAAATTTAACGCTTATTTTCGTTGCGCCGAGTACATTTGGTTCGATTGAAGTTCACTGCCTCTTCCACTGTCCGACACTCACGAATTTGTGCCGTTCACGCTTCGAGCATCGCGACGGACTCTCTTCCTCCAAAACTTCCTCACACGATCAAATTCGCATTCCGATGAGCGGAATCGAGAATCTGTAATTTCCATGCTTTCTAGTCATAACCGGATTTTCTATATGGAAATAATTTGCTGGTTGTGTAGTGAATTAGTTGATCTGGGATATATTATACATGAATTTAACCCTTTGCCTGCGCCGAATTCTAATTGAGCAGTTTTAGTTATGCTGAATATACAAAATCTAGAAATTGACATAAAAAAATAAAATTTAAATTCTACATGGAATTATCAAATAATTTAAAGTAATAAAATAATAAATTCAACTAACTGCTCGATTACTACATAGTTCAAAGGAAAATGTGTGACTATTATAACATTTAAGGCTTTGTCTGATTAGCTCATTGCTATACTCTATACACAGTACAGTAGTTCTGTAGTGTATTGATATACTGTACGTACAGCAATTGATATACTGTACGTACAGTGATTGTTTCTACTGTAAGGTACAGTACTGTTTATTCAATATGCTTACTATTCAATAAACACTGTATTTTACTTTATAAAGCATTTTTCACTTTTCCCGTAATAATTACGATCCATTTTAGCCACGTTTTAGCTATTTTTATATAAAAACAACAATATGTTCTGTAATCCGAACTATTCCATAGTCCGAACTACCCCCGAACCCAATTTATTCGGATTAAAGAGGTTCTGCTGTGTAGATAAATAAAGCCCGATGGGTTTTGCCTAAAATATATTTTGCAGTTCCTGCTGCCCTTGAAGAACAATCATTCTTCTGAATTCAGATCTCCAGTCAAAAGACCGGACCTCCTAATTCCGACTTCTTGGAATAGAATTCAATCTCATGCTCGAGCCTTCAAACATTTGTAATTATAATTTTTCAATCATTACTTTGCTTAAATGATAGGTTTTGTTAGAACAATTGAGACTTCAAGAAAAGTTTCTTTGTTTAAAGAAAGAAGATCACAGTTTGAAATAGCCGTAAGACTATTCTGATTAACCTCTCTTCAAAGAATTCATTCCTTCACTTGAGAAAATTTAATCCTTTTAGTAATCAGCTTGATTTCATTCTACGCAATACATTCTAAAATTTTCAGAATCTATTTGCAATGAGTAAATACAAAATTCTGAATATCGTCAAAACTTCAAATCCAATTTTCTTCCACAAAAGACAAATACTCATCATATTAAAAACTAATCACACTCCAACAGTCATCATATCCCTATCGACTTAATATTCTACAAACAATTTTCATCCTACAAACTTTCCTAATAAGTCCAAAAACATTATAATTTCCGGAAACACTACGATGAGTATGCATACAACATAACCATAATCAGGACAATATTCAGAAATTTCGACTTCTTCAACACGAAATAAGTGAATTTAACTTCTTGGCGAAAAGTTTTCTATTGCGCGTACGTACCCAACGACACAAAGCTATGTGACGGTGACGACCACTGCGCCACCAAACGACGGACCAATTTGAATAGAGGAAGCGCATCACTGTTGGCGTCCTAGCTGCAAACAAGATTTCATAGCGGTATCAGGAAAGACGACACGAAACGACGACATTCCGCTTAAAAGGAAGTTAACAGCTTCTAGCGTGCAGAGAACCATTTCCTCCATCTCAGATAGACAAGACAGTGTTGAACCAAATTTCATCGCCTTCGCTATGGTTTTCCATTTGCAGACTCTAATTGTTAGAATTTTACGAGGAAAGGAGAAAACTTTTGATGGAGCATTTCATGTGATTGCAAAAAGGAGCTGAGTTTTAAGATGGCCTTACTCTCGGGCTGACTTGGAATTTCATACGACGACACACGACCAAGTTTAATGGTGTACCATATTTCCATGTGCCATACGGTGCAGATTGCTGCATGACCAGGAAAACCTGGCCATCTCGCGGCAAGGACGGGTGTCCTGCGAGGAAAGGGCGGCCCAAGATAAGTAGCAAGTAGTCAGAAAGTATGAGAAGTACTAGCTAAGTACACTAAACATGTTCGTCATGCGGTTTTGCAAAAGCATATCAGGAAAATCCTTCTGTTTCTTCGCCTGGCTCCGTCCGTCGTCCTGATCCTTTCGCCGCCGCTGCGTGCCGTTCCTTGGTTGCTTCATTCAAAGTTTGACCCAGAATTTGTTTATATGATTTATGCCGGTCAATGTTTGTTGGTTTCTCTGTGTGTTCGAATGTTGTGTACAAACTCTACACGGTTTCAAAACTTTTTTGATGATGTACTTTACCGTAAGAGGAAATAGCATGCTTGCATGATAGTACGTACGTTTGCTGCTTTTGCTAGTTGGTCAGACGGGATTTGAAGGTAGGGGGTCTTATGGTCCTTATTTCCTTACTATCCTGCTCTTTGCAAGACGATAAATTACACTACTTAAATTGTGATGTATTTTGTTCAGATGCTGTGGTTAAACTTTACATAATTGAAGAAGATATTTTATCTGACTTGCAGAAGTGAAACTCAGTGAAACAGTTCGAGTAGTGTAGAAAGAGATGCAGAGGTGGAGAGAACTTGAGAGTCGAAAAGTAGTACGAGCTCATTGCATGAAATTAAATTCCGCTATAAAGGTTTACGGAAAATTTTCCAGGAAAAATGAGAAAATGTAACATATGAGCGAAACTGGGTAGTTTTTTTGGGGTTTACTTTTACGAGTATGTTCCTTACGAATACGCGGGACTCGTAATATTTTATTGCGTCAGAATTGTACTAAATTGTAATGGAATTTTATGATGATTAAGAGTGTTGACATAAAACTGTTGCAAACGGAAATTACCTAATTTGTTAGCCACCGCGGATTCCTGGGAAGGAATCGAGGGAATGTTAAGGAAAACTACATTTCTCGCACTGCTACTTCCTTTTATGATTTCTAGAGAAAGAATGATGTAAACTCAACAATATTCCTTCTGTCACGTACTCAGTCAAAGCTCTTCTGCGAACGTTTTGCTTAGGAAGACGAAAATCTAAAAGAATTGAAAATGCTTCAAGTGGAACAGGGAAATTTGTATATTTTCATCAAAATGAAATTTCTTATTTCTAATATATCTCTACAAAGGCATATTTCATATTGACTGTTCGAAGACAAAAGGCGTATGGTGCTTTTTTTGGTTCGAGGCTCTAACTAGTAATTTCCTTTTTACAATGGACAGAAGCATCAGAATAAGCACTGTTTGCGCCGGGACTCTTTTGTTGTTTGTTTATTATTTTTTGTAGACTTCAAAAATTTAACTTTATTTTCTTTTTAACCATACAGAGGCACTGAATAACCAACAATTGAAACAAGATACATTAGGGCAAGAATTCGCAGAATATATAACGACCCAACCAACAATTGAACAATGAATAAACTTTTGTTTCAAAGTTTTGACAAATTAAAAAATTAATGAAAAATGGGTTACTCGATTCATTAAAATAAAAATGTGGTATTCGAAACTTAAAGTATTTTCACTTTGTGGCAATTTGAATTTGGTGAATAGAATTAAAATTATGGATCAATTGATAAATCAATCAAATAAATCGAATTAATTACAAATGGGCTAATTATTACAGTGCTATAAAACCTTAAATAACTATGTAAGTTGATTAAACCGTTGATGTTACCGGATCAGGCTGTGATAGATTCTCAGGGGTATCAGAAACTCAACATCCACCCCACCCCCGTTCAACCTCCACCAAGGTGTATGGTAGGCTGTAGCGTCTAGGTAACGGCACTGGTGGTTGGACATGCAGGTCGGGTTGTTGTTTGCAGGAACGCCAGCGGCGGTAGATCACCAGTATGACTAACCCGAGAATGCCCAGGTAGCCGATGGTGTACTTGTGGATGTCCTGGTCAGTCACTTGATCGGTCCATGAAACATCTTCCGCTTGTAGTTGTCGCAGTTCCTCGATTTCAAATGTAGACTCAGCAAAATGAGTGGAGTCGTTGAAAGAGTCCTCAATGTTCATCCGGTTCTGTAGAACAGCCAATTTCCGCCAATGCGGTCCCAAATCGCAATAAATGAGCAACTTCCACCCGCTGGAAGATAAGAAAAGTCGACTTAATGGTTGAAAATACAGACCTGTATGGGGTCTGGTTGTTGAGCCTTGTGTTGGAAAGGCGAGCGATATGGGAGCTAGTAGGCACATCAAGAGGAGCACCACAATTGACTTGCCAGTTCACATCGATCGCCGCCTTGCCCTCGGGATGTCGTCGCCGCTGATCTGGGACCCTTCCTTCATCAAGTGGGGGGAACTTGTTTGTGGTGGGTCTTCGTTAGACTTTGCGTCGTTGAGTACTGGTAACGGGGCCAGTTTGTGTATTGGCCTTTTCAAAGCTTCGGAGGTGGTTTTGACATCAGCAACTCTTACGAAACCATCAGTGCCTTCGTACGTTTTGATAATTCGCCCCAATAGCGACTTCATCGATGGGGTGTTATCTTCGCTTATGATGACCACTGTTCCCGGGA
The DNA here is from genome assembly GCA_963969285.1 of Odontomyia ornata. Classification (NCBI taxonomy): domain Eukaryota; kingdom Metazoa; phylum Arthropoda; class Insecta; order Diptera; family Stratiomyidae; genus Odontomyia; species Odontomyia ornata. The sequence continues at coordinate 58,815,989 of OZ017741.1, read as the reverse complement.
TCGCATTGGGGTGTTACTGTCTCCACTTGATGCTGTACCTGCGCCAAGTACTCTTGTGACCATCGTCTCCAGAATTCGAGTTTGAGGTGATTGATTAGCTTCCACTTGGCATGGAGACCTCCGGTGACTGGCTCTGCGCGACCATCCACCATGGCTGTGAGGGGTTCTCCGATGAGAAAGTGTGCTGGAGTTAAGGCTGCCAAATCATTGGTATCGTTTGACATCGGAGTCAGTGGTCTAGAACTGAGGATAGCCTTCACCTGAACCACCAAGGTATGCAGCTCCTCGTAGGTGAGAGCCGCTGACGAAACGCCTCGATGGATCAAATTTTTGGCTGATTTGACCGCCACCACAAGCCGCCAAAATGAGGTGCGCGTGGAGGGATGAAATGGAAATCGATTCCTCGGCTGGAGCAAGCCGTTGTTACTTCTTGATGTGCTTCATTGGAATATAATGAAGACGACAATTCTGATAGCTGGTTGTGAGCTTCTACAAAGTTGGTGGCGTTGTCGCAAATAAGGTTTCGGCAGTGTCTTGTCGTCCCATGAAACGTTAGAGAGCACAGAAGAATGCCTCTGTGCTTAGATCGCTGACTAGCTCCAGATGGACAGCCTTTGTAGCAAAACAGCAAAATATGGCTAGGTACCGTTTTTGCGGTTGGGTACCTCTACCTCGGTAATGGATCATCATAGGCCCACAGAAATCCACGCCGGAGTTAATGAACCGACGAGCTGGCTGAATACGTGCACTCGGCAGGTTTTCCATGACAGCTTGGGCTTGACTGGGTGCCACGCACCGTCGAACGATCGATCTCGCGAGTTGTTTTCCTCGAATCGGCCAGAATCGCTGTCTAGTGGTAACGAGGCGTGTTTGCGCACCTAGATGGCAGTGGTCGCGATGGATGTCCATCATCAGCAGTCTGGAGAACGGATGTTTGAACGATAATAAAATGGGATGTTTGGCATTGACCGTGATCTTTGCAGCCTTCAGCCTCCCATCGACACGGACTATGACCTCTGGAACCAGGAATGGCGCCAGTCCCACCAACGAACTGTGCTTGGAGACTTGCCTCCCCGACCTGATATCCAAAAGTTCGCAATTAAAAGTTTGTGATTGTACATACCTCACAATGATCTCCAGGGCTGTAGATAATTCATCACTTGATTTGTCAGTTGAGATTGCCGGAGTTGCCGTGTTGGATCTGCTGGATAAAGTGTGTTTCAGGAGCCTCTGCCGCTACCATAGCGGTCTTGGTCCGTTTGGTCTCCAAGTCGCAAGGGCCGCCACTCCGATAATCGAAAGGCCAAACTGATTCTGCCCTGAGTAAAAATGGTGGTCCTTGTAACCACATACTACAGCGGCTCAATTCAGCCGACGCCATCGCACGTGACAGAATGTCAGCTAGGTTGTCTTCAGACACTATGTGTCGCCATCGGTCCGGCCTTGAGAGAGTTTGTATGGCCGAGACCCTGTTCGCCACAAAAGTAATATAAGATGATGCAGTAGAGTTGATCCACATCAAGACAATCTCGGCATTGGTCCAGAATACCTGAAAAACCTCCTGCAGATTGAGTGCTGTCTTATGAGCTCAGCGCCTCGTTTGCATGGGTTTCTCGCCTGTGCTGATGTGACGAGAAAATCGGGCCTGCTGCAATGATGGCAGACCACTGCGGAAATCGTACCACTGGGTATCCCCACTGGTAATGCTGCATTCTAGTCCAATTAGAATCGCCATAATTCCTGCAGGAATAGCTTGGCTGCCACTATCACAGGAGCCAGAATGCCCTATGGATCGACATTCTGGCTATATCAGATGTCATTGTCCTCTTGGAAAACTTCGCATCAGTTGAATCCAGATTGATTTGGATCTGGAACTCGTCAGTCTTCGGACGCCAGATGACTCCTAACGTCTTAATATAATCCTCGTGTAAACTACTGGAGTCCAGCTGGATATTTGGCCGCGCAGTTAGAAATCAAGATAATCCGTGGGTTCCGCACGTAGTATGTTCAAGTTGTGGTAAACATTTTAAGGATTGTCTGTCTGGCCTTCGATCACACCAATGCTATGAAAAGAACAGAAAAATCATCCTAAAGATTGTTTGTTTTTTGCCTGAATAAAACTGCAGGGCTCAACACTCGTAAAAAAAGGAAATATCATTATATTGACACCAGGTCAGCTCAAAGACCTCAACCACACGACGAGCACCATCCATTAATACAGCGCCTTTGGACGAAGAAACTGAAAATGATGAAAATGCTATCTAAAATTAGGAATAATGAAAAACTTTGTTAAATATCTTAACTGCGAAAGTGCTGTTTTTCAATATTATAAAAATAAGTTTCCAAAAATTACAGAGGGAAAATTAAAAGAAAGGATTTTTATAGGGCCTCAAATACGAAAGTTGATAAAGGACAACACTTTGAAATTGAATAAAGAAGGGAGCAAGCCTTGGGAATCTATGGTACACGTTTTTACTAATTTTCTCGGAAATATAAGAGCTGAGAACTATAAAACATATATGATTGAAGCCTTGCACCTTATTGGCTGTAAAATGTTCCTCAAAATACATATTCTGGACTCACATTTAAATTTTTGAACCTCTATGTATGGGAGACGTTAGTGATGTGCACGGTGGGTGTTTCCACCAGGATATAGTTGGCGTGGAACAGCGTTAACAGAGAAAGTGGAGCTCGGCTATGCTAGCAGACTATTGTTGGAGATTGAGAAGAGGAGCTGCAGATCTCAATCATAAAAGAAAAAGTCGTTCAATTTTTCACTTTTAAAATAAAAAAAATGTATTAATATAAGTAAACTTTTAACTGAGCTGTAAGTCTTTTTATTGATATCCTCAGAAAACTCGAGCTAACTAAAACATAAAATTATTACCACTGTGAACGTTCTTTAATGTTCTCTTAAAATCAGTTGAATTCCTTTTATGGGTTTGGAAAAGTTTTTTTTTTTGTTAGCCAGTATAATTTTAGCTGTAATCGTATCCTGAACCATCATACCCTATAAGGAGATAGTATTATGGATAGGACTCGTAACTACTGTTACAACACAAATACATCAATAAAATATTTTTTCAAAGATCTTAGAAAATAAAATCAGATCATATGCCAACAGTATTATTGGGGAGTATGAAGGTGGCTTTAGAGCAGGTACATGGAATATAGACGAATTATTTACAGACAAGCAAGTACTTGAGAAATGCTGGGAGCTCAACATAGACGTACATTAATCATTCATTTAATTAAAGCAAACATATGACAGTATTGATCATAAGGTACTGTACCAAATAATGCTTTGCTTTGGTATCCCAGCCAAACTAGTCCGTCTTACCAAAATGACAATGACATCAACGACCTCCCAAGTCCGCATCAATAACTCACCGATATCTTGGACACAAATATCAGACTAAGGCAGGGAGATGGGCTGGCTCCATTGCTATTCAATTTGGCTCAGGAATAAGTCATAAGAAAGCAAGTCCAGCCAAGTGATATCCGATGCGGAAATCAACATTTTATCATGGTTGAACTCCTCCTGAAACTTGACAGCGAAGTAAAACTTTTTGTCTTCTTTACGCTGATGATTTAAAAATTTATCGCCCCATTAACTCCAGCAAAGACTGCTTATACCTCCAAAATGATCTTGAAAATCTCCAAAATTGGTGTCAAGGTAATTTACTTCCTCTTAACATTTCTAAATGTTGTCACATGAGATTCACCACCAAAATTCATCCATTTTTATATGAATAACAGATTGATGGATCGGTGCTCGCGCTTGTGGACAAATTTAAAGATTTGAGAGTAGTATTTGACCCAGGTTTCAAATTTAACATCCATGTTTCATGCATAAGCACTAGAGCTTCACGTGTTGCTGGTTTTATTTTACGATCCTCTTGCAAGTCTTTTAGCATTCCAACCAGCGTCCATCTACTCATACTTCTAGCCCGGTCAATCCTTGAGTATGCCTCCCAAGTATGGTCTCCTCACTATACCAATCTATCGGATGCTGTTGAAACTGTACAGCGTAAATTCACACGATCTCTATTCTACAAATATAACCTCATTTACAGCTCCTACGATGAGCGCTTACAGACCCTAAACCTTCCATCACTCAAAAATAGGAGAGAATTCTTAGACCTGTGCTGCTTATTTAAATTATATCACGGTATTCTTTCATCCAACCTTCGTGAAAGGCTTTATATACGTCCCACCTCAAGAACGCGTTCAACTGACATATTCTTTGTGTACTTTGCTCGTACCGATATTTATTTTTATTCATTTTTAGTACGCGTATCACGTTGTTACAATGAGCTCCAGCTGGGTCCTCTGCCACATTCCTTAAACGCTTTTAAAAGCATATTGCATAATATTCTGCTAAGCTTCCAATAGTTTATTAGTATTTTATATTCTTGTTCTTTTTTTCTTAATATAACTTTGTTTATTTGCATGTATTATATTATATTTCATTACCTATTTTGTAATTGAGTTCACGGATCTGTAAAATAGTGAAAATAAATAAATAAATAAATAAACTGAGAGGGCTAAAAAACCAGCGAGAATAAAACAAAGCTCATGACGCAGTCCAGGAAAAGTACATCAAATACGCAAAATATATCACTCGGCGAATACACTATCGAAAATGTGGGCGAATGTGTATATCTAGGCGCCAAAATAACGATAACCAGTAAAGAAAGAGATCATGGTGATATTTTTGGTATGATATCCAGATTTGTGATTCACATTCGAATATACTATGGACTAAGGGCAAATAGGGATACACAATTGATTAAATATCATTGGAAACATAAATATGACGCAGAATAAGGCCAAACATTTTTGACGTCTTACTCCTAGGTCTCTTGCAAAAGTAGCACGAGCTAAAGACTGTTGCCTTCAGAAAAGAGGTTACTTCGATAGGGCTGCTTGATCCCGGTTAGCTCCCTGGAGGACGGATCGCAGGCGCCACTCACTCACCTTGTTAACCCCAAGAACCGTCGGGTGAGTTTGCGGCTCGCCGGTGTCTTCGTCCTCTTAGATCCGGGAAAAGAAAAAAAAACTAGTCATACGAAGACGCAGAACACTACAAAACACCTAGACTTCGGTCGCTTCACAGTTGGCCAGCACTTTCTATTCTAACTTAGCTAATTATAAAAGGGGAGTGAAACTCGACCTTTAAATTATAGCGAAACGTTCTCGCCAAAAAGGAAATCAATCTCAATCTGCCAATAAAATTCAGTTCAATTTCAAGAATTTCTAATTCACCACATTACAGTTAAATTCCGTTACACTTCAAAGTATTTCTAATTCTTCACATCAAAGTTAAATTCCTTTACACTTCAAATTATTCCTAATTCTTCACATTAAAATTAAATTTCGATACACTTTAAATGAATTCTAATTATTAAAATTGAACTCGCATGCGAATTAATCATTATGCTTACCTATCTGAACGCTATTGGTTGGGGCCCTTATGCAGCAGACGCCGCAAAGATAAGGAAAGCACCAGAAAATATTGAACTGTATAACGATTTTTATCTTTGAGTCAAATTTTTTTTGCTACAACCTCCGCTCGTCTCGAGAGAAAATACTAGAATGAGTCGAAAAGCCCAACGCGCGCCAAAATTTCCAGCTGACCTTTCCTCCTCCTAGCGGCTCCTTCTTCCTGGGCCTCGCCGGTCAACCAACATATATGTAGTTTCTTATTACACTCAGTTTTTTCTTTTGCACCTAACTGTTGTTTTAAATTTGGATCGCATATGGTGGTGTATGATGATTTCCCGGGCGACGAAAGTGTGGATTGCACTGTATATTTCCTCCAGCATAAGTGTCGGTATGGAGAGATGCAGCTGCTCCTGTGTGGGCAAAGTGATGCAAATGTTGTTGGTATTGCGATTGCATAAAATTCGATGACAAATGCGAGCTTGCATCTTGAGCTGGAGCAACTACCGTTGCGGCATGTTCGAGTACTAGTGGCATTTATGGAATGGACTCCCAAACTTTACATTCACTATTTTAATGTTTACAAAGGTCCACTGTTGATGGTGAAATTGTATTGTGAGAAGTCGAATTTATAATGGATGGATAACAAGAGAGGATCGTGGAAGATCTAAGCTCACTGCAGCCGCTTTAGCATCATTCTTCTCGTGCGTTGAATGACTAAATTTGATCCTAGTTTCAGTCCTTTATCGTACTCACTTTCTGGCTTGTTAAACGACATTTGCTGTTGCGATATTTGCTGTTGCAAAAGCTGTGGACTTTGCGTTTGTTGTTGCGCTTGTTGCTGTCAGCTTCAACCCAATTGATCTTCTTGAAGGGAACTTGATGATTGCGATTTGTAAGCTTCTTCCTTTGTCTTTTGCTCACCTTGATTTGAAGATTGGCGTTTCCGGTATAGCGATTGCTGAGATGTCCGTTGTTCAGACTGATTTAAATTTGATTTATGTTGCGATTTATAATTGCCTCCACCCATTGACGGTGGTGATTGTTTGGCTGGGGTTTATTTCTGCATTCCTCAATTATCTCGTTTCGGTTGTGATGTTCTGGAAGTATTCAAATGCGTTGAACTGTTGCTACGCGGTACGAACTCTTTATCTTTCATTGGCTGTTTGTTGGCTGATGAATCTGAAGTCTAATGTTGCAAATCTTTCCTATTACCGTCGTCTTTAGGTTTATTTGATGGTGGTGAATCGCTCTTAGTAGTTGAGCTTGCACTATTCGTTTCACGATGGAGTGGTAGTGGTTGTGAACTGCCAAACGTCCGATTATTCTGCGAGACATTTCTCTTTGCATTTAGAATCTGCAATGTTTGATTAGTTGCTGTCCTAACTGGTAGATGTTGATGGTTTACTACCGGCATTTTGATTTTGTTGTTTTGAACGAAGTGATGGTGTGTCCTGTGATGAGGATATCGTTGAATCGGCATTCAGTTGTTCATTATGCTGCTTAAAGATAAGGCTAAATCTAGCTGAGTTTTGTGCTTATAATTACATTATTATCGTTACTGTTTCTTCTGAATGAATTAGCTCCTACATGGATTAAGGACGCTTTTCTTTTCGTGTAGTTTACGTAGTTTGCCTCGAAAACTCAGTCTAACCGCCTAAATCAAAGTTCAAAGTGCCGACAAATATTTAAGGGTGACTAGACGTATCATTTATAGGTTAACGCTAACACCCGCTCAAAAACTGGATCATGTAGAAGTCAGTTACATCACGCCTACGAGTTAGCTACGACCTCAAATCCGGTATGAGGCACGCAAGCCACCTTATCTTCATACAATTCACCCAAGACTGTTACCAATCGTTGAGTGAGCGCTGTTCCTCCTCGCGGGCAACCACCTTCTTTGCATCCTTGTTCTGAAGCCGATAAATAGCACGGTCCTCTCTGTCGGATATGAAGATGCACTCCTCAGAGCTCCTATTCTCTGTCCCTGTGCCAAGCGTTTTCGGTATATCTCCTTACTAAGAGCGTCGCCCCATATTTCTGTTCCATACAGTACTACAGCTTTCACCAGCAGGCGTCTTCTTTATGAGTTGGGTCTCCCTACCCTGGCCGTAAGTTGAATCAGGGCTGATACTCCCGTAGCAGCCTTCTCAGGGTTGCCCTGATTTGCTCAGTGAAACGCATCTTCAAGTCGATCAGTAGCCCAAGGTACTTCACCGCTGGCTTTGATTCGATTCGTATGCCTCCTTACTCTAGAGATTTTCTTTTCTGTTAAGATGACCACTTTGGTTGTCTGCATGGATAGACTGAACCAATGAGGAGTCATCCAGTCTCTCACCCAGTGCATCAGAATAACTAGCCTAAGTTGCGCTTGTTCAACGGTGCGTCCAGTGATCAGAGCCACAACATAATCCGCATAGCCAATCAAGCGTGACTCACCTGCGATCTCCAGTCTTAGTAGCACGTCGTAAGACACGTTCCACAGGTCTGGACTAAGAATAGATCCCTAGGCAACACCTGATGTAACTTCCATCCTTTGTTGGCTGTGTGTCGTGTCGTAAAGAAGGTTTCGGACCTTCAGGTAGTCTCTCAGAAAGCACATAAGATATTCTGAAACTTGAACAGCGTTTTTGAGCGTATTCGAAATATCCACCCAGCTAGCGAAGTTGAAGGCGTTTTTAACGTCGAGTATCATCGACAAAATGATCCGTCGTTTGGTGTGACTATTTACCTCTGCCTTTTGGACCATGCTCACCACCTCCGCGATCGAATCAATGGTAGAGCGTCCTGCTCTAAAGCCGTACTGCCGAGGATATAGTTCTACAGCAGCATGAATCGCATCAATCTTCCTTTGATGGGTTTCTCTAGTACAACTGGTGGTATGCAGATGGCGACCCGGGATTTCCCGTCCCTTTGCTGATAAGCACGAGCTCCGCCACCTGCCATTGTTCCGGGAAAACACCGTCCCTTATGCAAGCATTAAATGTGGTAAGCAACAAGTCAGGATAATGGTGATAGACAAGTTGCAACACCTCAGCTGGAACACTATCTGGACCTAGAGCCTTTCTCGATTTCAGTGAATGGACAGCCTCCTCCAGTTTGAGCTGTGTGTGGAGTGGGGACTCGATTGCTGTTTCACCGTGGATAGCGGCAACACAGACGAGATAGGCGAGGAAGAGTACCCACACTATCTCGTCCATCTTGTCCGCTTCATGAATGCAAGGCGTCTGAAGGACACCAAGCTTCCGCATAACTAGCTTGTAGCCAAGGTCCCACGGATCCTTGCTCACATCGTCCACTAGTTCTTGCCAACAGTGAGCCTTGCTGTGTTTGATCAATTTACCAGCCAACTTATATGCTGCTAACTGGTTGCATGCCTCGTCACAGCTCCATTTGCGTGTAGCATCACACGGGAGCTTGTGACATTCCCTTCGTTTTTCAGCGATTTCATTCGACCACCAGTACACTGAAGATTTGCCATTCCAGGGTTTTCAACTGGACATAGAAGCATTGTATGCAGTCGTGATAATGCTCATAGTTGACCTTACCACGTCTTGAGCTACCAAATCTTCTGTCCCCTGCGAATCTCCCTGCAAAGAAACACCTGCTGTGAGCACCCTGTCGAATCTTTCGACGACAATCCTTGCAATAATCCACCCAATTGTAGAAAATCAAGAGCACGAACGTCAGGAGACAACATCATTGATCTCAAGTGAACTGCACTAATAATCACTGGCTGAGTAGTCCTCTAATACTCTCTAATTGTGTATCCTTCGTACTAAGGACTCCGAGGTAAATTTCATGTCCGGTAGGGTCCCTTCACAGCCAAGACTGCGGAAAGTCGCCGTGTTTCCAGTTTTTAAGTATGACGAGCGCTGTCCTGGCCACTATTTCTAGGACCCGTTTTTCCCACAGATCTACAGGTATTTTAGGCATGCTCTATTCGATTGCTTTAGCGCGGGCGTGTCCCTCAACAAGCACGGTGGCGTTTTCGCTCGAGAAATAGCTGTCCAAAACAGTAAGTTTGGCTACGAAAAATGATATGGATTCATTCGGCGTTACATATACACTAAACAAGGTGGTCTCTGAGCATCGAACTCACACGAAACTATTCCCCTTTCGATAACTCTCCACCTGGAGATAACTTTTTTGAACTAAGATGGTGGCAGTACCAGTTTCATCAAAAAACCATGATGCAGAGCTTTTATCATGGTATTGCTCAATCAGCAACGAAAAATCGGCTTTCATGTCCCTCTGGAACTGCTCAAGCAGATTTTGGGCGGTTGTGCACCCATCAAGTCCTTTGAATACTTGTGCGATGTAACCATAGCCAAATCATTTGAAATATTGAAGAAACGCTGCTCTTCGCCATATTCTGCAGACAACCCATGCTATTCTTACTTTGGCCTTACTCAGAAAATGTTCCGCGCACTTTTCGGTAAAGTTATTGATGGCATTGCATTTTCTCCTTTGGTTTTCTGGTATCAGCCTAACTTTGATCCTGCCCATGCTAGAGAACTCCGTTTTTATGGCCTCTTCTACCTCAGCAAGGTCCGTGATGCAGCTAATGTCTCATATTTCGGGCATTGCCATCGGCTAAAGTGAGACTATAGTTGCACTTTTGTCGAGAACTTTCTTGAGTGTGTCGGAGAAAGCTTCTTTATTGCTGGTCTCTGCTCCGAATTCAAACAGTATGTGGCCCGACCGCATTGGTCGTATTGTTTAAATGGCAGTGCTGGGGTCTTCGGGCCTTACATTTCCCTTGATATTCCATAGCACTCTGCGAAGGATCAGCCATTTTGGGTTGTACGAGCAGTGTGTGCTGCCGGGATCTTCGCCAGGACTTCTTTCTCTCCAGTTTCACATCGGGTCTTTTTTCTTATTGGGCGTTCGTACGATCTTTATTTTCTGCGACTTTTTGGAGGTTTATTTGTGACTTTCTTTGCTCTTTTTGTCATCACCATCTGGAACCCTTGATCTGGCATTCCGTACCCATCAAGTGCTTCTTCCTTGTTTTTTTTATCCCGATCTCCTTAGATTGGGCTAGAAGTTTGATGGTGGAGCTATCTGCGCATGTCCTCTCGACGTAGCCCTCAGCGCTTCTTTAGCCTTCTGCTCCTCTTTATCCTTTAACTATCTCCTCCAATAATGCTCTTTGTGGTCTAGAAGCTCCTTGACTTCAAGGAGCCCAATCGTTACTCCTTTGTTGATTTTTGGCGAGTCGCATGCGAATTGTATTCTTCTTAGAACATTTTCCACTTTTTTAATTAGCCTTTCATCTTCATGTTGCTGGGCGGCAATTGTATCTTGCGATCACCTTTCTTGGGAGAGGTTATCGGGTTCCATTTCTGAGCACAGTACTTCTGTCACATTTCCGACGGTGGCGATAAAATCACAGAATGGCACTTCATTTGTCTGGTTACTCCTGTCTTTTCCTACCGTAATCTCTTTGCGGACTTCAGGACGGTTTGTTATTATATTGGGATTTACGACCCTTTCTTCGGTCGCTCCGTTTGAAATGACAGCAGTGACCATCGAATTCTCGATGTTCTTTTTATTTACACCCACTGCTCAAACATCTGGCATATCCTGTAGAGTTTCCCGCTATTCCTTTTAGGACGCTCTGGCGTTTGCATCATTTTTTACTGTGCCTGAATACTGCAGGAATCAGTCTGGACAAGACCATCTGTTAATCTCCGTTTTTTGTCCATCTTTACTGTCATTATATTTATCGTCGTTTTTGTCATCGTTAGTACCGCTCCCGATGTGCCGCGTAGACTGTAGCTGCAGCCACTGATTGTGTCACATCATTGTTGTTATTTTTGGTTTCTTTTTTTGAATTTTTTTTATCTTTTTAAGGGATTTGTTGGTTTCATTGGGTCCCGCCTTGGAGCTGTTATGCAAGGGTCAGCACAAGCCCTTATGGGGACAAGTGCTTAGAGCCACACTAGCGTTAATCGGGAGCCCACCACCAAACCTGCACCACCAACCGAATGGTGCAAAGTTCGAACGTACTCCGAGGCTTACCAAGGTTTTACTGGGACGGAGAAAGTATGACAGTTGAATTGAGCCGTTCATGCACGAGTTTCACCTCGACGCTATCGTGCAAAGCAACTAGGACATAATCATCATATCCACCAGCCCAATACATCAATTCCAGCTTGCTGTCCAAAGCGTAGTCTGGATTCAGTCAGTGTCGTTACCTGTCATCCCAGGAAGGAGCCTAACGGCACCCCCCATATCCTCGATTCCATGGGCTGGCACTCCACAAAGAATGCTAGCCTCCAAGAGTACTCATGTCGACTGGCACTCCCCTTACGAGAATTTCCGCAGGTATGTGGGGGCAGTACTCCCTATAGAGTGCTAGCCTCCAAGAGTATTCCTGTCGGCCGGCATTCCTATATCTACATAAAGTAATTTCCTTCCACACATCTTTCAGAAACTGAAGATGCCTCAAAGAAGTCGAAACGCGTCTGCTCACACAACAAAATAAGGCCCGAAGGCTTTTCAAGAAAAAAAGAAAACAATTTGACAATTGAGGATATTTAGATGCAGATAATTCAATGCACACCATTGGTTTAAATTTGACAAGTCTTCTTGCAACGGTGTACAATTGGATTGCTGATAAATTTTCCTATAGATCTTCAGATCATCAGCATGAACTAATGATTGGGAATTAATGACAAGGGACAGGTCATTCATGAAAAACTTAAACAACAATGGACCTGAGGTCGATCCATCGGGAAATGTAACTTATTTAGATGCACAAAATAAGGGCGAGCACGAGAACTTATGAGAGCAATCCTGCAGGGAAGCCATAATGCTTTAATTTAGTTATAAGTATATTATGAGGAACGAAATCAAAAGCTTTATGGAAATCTGTGTATATAGTGTCAACTTGGACATTTAAATTTATAGCTTGAGTGACATAGTCCGTAAATTCAAGTAAATTTTTGGCAGGCGACCTTTATGGTAAGATAACCATGTTGCTGCATTGAAATTAGCGGAGCTACGATGGGTAATAAAGGGTGGTCCAACCAAAATGCACGATGTTAATTGTAAATAAAACAAAAGGCTCAGAAAATTATGTTAATATTTTTTATTTTAATAGAAGGATCTAGGACAATTATGTGTAAAACAAAATATTGCCCAAACGCTCGCCATGTTTATTGTGGCATATTTCTATCCGATGGTCCATATTTTCAATGTGTCTGAGACATCATTGAGGTTCAATGTCGTTAATGTGCTGAATTATCTCTTGGCTTATTGACGTACACTTTTTCTTTTAAATACCTACCTACCTTCAGTTTTAAGTAGGATCAGAAAAAAACTCCAAACTTTCTTTCTTAATTCAACCCACCTTAAAAACTAAAAAGTGGGTGTACGAATTTAGCACACGTGAGATTTTTTGCTTGCTCTCCTGTTATACTACAGGAATTCACAGATGTGTACTGTGGAAATTAATTGGTCTGTCCAGTCGGAACTTAACCAGCGTTTAGCGATCCTGCCCACTTTTGGCACCAGCGGTGACGGGTAATTTATGTGTCTCAAGACTGATAGGTAAGACTGTCCCTCAAGGGTGGTTGGTTTTGTGGGATTTCATTCTTTCTTCTGACTAGATCCCGGAAAGAGATCTGTCATTTAGGCATTTGTCACCATCTGATTGGGGTTGCTATAGCGCTGAATGCCAGGTTCCTCTCCGAGATCAAGCCAGCAAGTTATTACAGAGCTCCTAGAAAAGTATAGTCCAACACTGTCGAAAAAGAACGAGAAGCGCGGTGGGCTGGAAGCCAAAACCTCATATTGGCTGACTTCATTGTAGGTTTTTCCATAATAAACCAATAAATAAGTCTGCTGGAGCACTAAAAATAGTTCTCTTAAGTTTAAAGTAATATTATTATGGAATGTTGTGAGGTTTCTTTGCGCCAACTACCAAAAATAAACTAAAATTTAACGCTTGAATATTTTCCCCGATCTACTTCTACATCCAAGATTAAAAATATTCTATTTTGCATAAACCCAGTTCACTCTTTCATCCAACTTTTTCATCATTCCAAGAAAAAACATTTCCCTCTGCCAAATGAAAATAAGTCAGCTACAGTTACTTTCATCAATTTCCCAAACACTTTACGCCGAAAACATTTTGCACAAGCAACAGGAAAAAAGTACATGGCGTATAATTTACTCTAAAGTTTGTACATATCTAAATTATAGCCATAAGGTGCTCTAAGAGCAATTTGTTATCAAAACTTTTAAATTGTGCTCTATCTTTTTCACTCTATTGGTCTCGATCTCTCGTGTTCGCCGACTAGAAGGAAAAATATATTGCTAAGAGATAGAGCGTTGTAAGTACCATGGCCTTGCGACTTTTCTACACTTTTAAACAATGGATGTTGTAATCGGTAATGGAAGTAGTGGATAAAGACAAAAACGAAAATATCTACATAAGACACATAAAACTTTCTGCAAGTTGTTTTTAAACCGACTGAATTATAAATACCTGTAACGGTTAAATGGAATTGTGAAAAATTGTCTAGTCATGTATGTGGATAATATTTTATCAAGTTTTCAAGTAATTGTTTTGGATAAGTTCTTTAAGTGCATTAAACACGCATTTTCAGTCCTTTATTTACGGGGAAAAAGTTTGTATGGAATAAAATGAGAAGTGTTAAGCATCATATGGTACATCCTCATACGGGAAAGCGTGTGCTAACGGTTGTTATAAAGACATAAATTCAAATTTTGCAAACATTTTACATTTGATAAAATTCATATAAGTTGAATTGATAGGAGCATGTTCCTCTCAAAGGGTTTCTTACCCAAAGTATGAAACGCAGATACTCCTACTATTAAGAACAAACTATTAATATCAGTCCCATAAATTTACTAGATCAAGAGATATTCTTAAATTAAATTTGTTGATAAAATATATGTAAATAAGAAGAATCCTCTTTGCTTTCCCTTGTTGAATTCACGCCTGGCACATGTTTGGTGATGGTTATTGATGATTCTACTGTCACCTGGCAACATTATAGCGTGAGACGCGAGAGACAGAGACGAAATGGAGGATTCTCCGTCCGAAACATCGAATCTAATAACCGGTGAGGAGTTCGAGAAAATGAAAAACGACATGGCATCCATTACATCATTGTTGAGGGAACTTGCCGGAAGGAACATGTTTCAAACGCCCTCCGCCATAAAAACACAAAGTATCAATCGACAAATGCAACAGCTGTTCACATCGCCAACAAAAACATCGTACAACATTTTTCGCAAACGCCGACCAATACATATGTACAGACATCCCCGCCAACGCCGAATAATACGATGGCAGCCATACAAGCAGACATACAACCGATCATGCCACCGCCAGCAACATGCCCGCAATGCTGCCGTCAGCAACATTAAATGTCTCAATGTTGCCGTCGAAAACTTCCAGCATCTCATATGTGCCGCAACCGCTCTTTGCCTTTCCGTTGGGTGCTGCGCCGACAATGCATCACAATACGGAAGAACGAACACCGAAATTGCCTACAACACGTATTAGTAGCCGCTCACTCACCGCTCGTGAAGTTGGTGAGATGCTACCCGGTTTTGACCTATACTCCGAGCTGTCACTTACCTCGACTCAATTCGTTAGACAGATTAACATGCTGTGAGACACATTCTAGGGGGACCAGATGTTGCTTCTCGCCGCACCATCAATGTTTAAAGGAGCAGCAAAATTATGGTTTGACACGGCACGCCACGTTTCATGGGAAACGCTCGCACGCAAGTTGGAACAAAATTTCCCAAACGATCTAAACGAGAGTGCCATCCATGAGAAGCTGATAACAAAGACCAGACAATTGGGAAAATCTATCGAGTAGTTTTTTCATCGCATGCCGCGATTGCTCGAAGAGGCAGTGCGAATAAAAAGACAACAACTCGATACATTCAAACCAACCAAACCGTGTTTGGAGTTTACAACGACAGCAGAATTATTTGAAGTCATCCGCCGATTTTTTGCAAACCGCCCAAAGCAACTCTATGAACCACGTAAAAGTGTAATTGTAGCAAACTGTACCAGAGGCAACCCCATTCCGACCCCAAAAACAAGTGCCGACTAGAACAGTGTACAGACAAATAACCAAAGACAGCCACCTACATCTTTCAATTGTTTTCTTCCAGGACACTTGTGTAATGTGACGCCTACGCCCGGGAATCGAAGTGATTCCGATCCCGAACCCTTGCACTCGGCCAGATGGGTATGACCTCGAAATGCAAGCGGACTTCATCTTTCGTGCGGATATCGTTGCGCAGAAAATATTTTTTTTATCTCCAAATATTTAGATCTGTGGATTTAAATATTTGAAACAGAATATTAATCAAAACCCCGACGCATTTCGAGACATATCCATTTGGCAATGCCCCTCCACCGTGGCCATCGAAAAACTATGCCACTGGCGACAAATGGAGAGGCACATTGCCGCCATGTGGCGTGCCATTCCACACACATCTGTTTTGTCCGATGTGACAACCGGTCGAATTTGACAGCCACATGGAGTGGAAGGAGGTTTGGCTGAGTGAAAGGAAAGGTGTCGGTAGCAGCATGTTGGCGCGGTACTAAATGGGAGTAAAACTAAATTAAGAGTTAATCGCTCCATAAATTGGAATGCTGACACAACCTTCAAAGTGGAGAATCGCTGGAAAACTCGACGACTGTGGAAGCAAATGCACCTAATCTACCGTTGTAGGAGGCTGTGGAGGATCCTAATTGCCCAGCTAAGTATCATTAGGAAGTGCAGATCAATTGCATTACTGAACATCATATTAATGTGTTACATAACTGTTTCGTACGTGAATGGGAACTGAAGTGGGCCAATATCCATGACATTAAATCACTCTAAGACGTTAAGGAAGTACTTGTCCCATTCTAGGCTACGGGATTCTCTTCAAGGGGCCAATATTCTAAGGTCCCATGTTAGTTGGTGGGTCAATGATGTAGAACCCCATAAAAATCTCCATCCTGAAAACGATTCCAGTGATGAAGAGCATCTGTTTGAGCGAGTCGTACCTCATTATGATCATATTATCCTGGACCAAGTGGTCAAAAATCTGAGTCACGTCAAATTCACTAAAAATTATATGAAGAAGGAACTTTAAGAATTCCATGTTTGATTACAACAAATTAGATTATATTGCAATAAGTGTAGGATGCGTAAAGGAGATAAATGATGAGACCATTGAGGTTAGAAACACTCAGAGGAGCTGATTACTATTGCTATGGTCATTATGGAGTTGTTGGATTTAATGTAAATCTATACCATTTCCAGTATTATACTCGTATGCTTAAAGTTCGATTTGATAGCATAACATTTTTACGTGTGCTCGAGAATCGAAAATCAAAATCGACATACGGAAAGTTTAATATCTTTCTACAAACCGACTGTTGGCATAATTTTATAGTTTTTCGTTCCACGCAACTGCGTTGTATAATAACTGGACCGAGCTGTCTGCTGACTCATTTTGTTTATACTTTACCTATCGCTCAAGCATTCACACAGTATTCGGTTCCTGTCAGTTCAGTTTATTCGAAAATTCAACAAGCAACTACACAGATCATGTAGGCAAGAGTAATCAAGTTTACTTTCGCATGGATGTTTGGTTCTCTTCCATCCATTCTGGATTGCAAGCTTACTGCGATATGCATAGGTTTGCGCACACAGAATAGGTGATTTTCGTCAAGCAAAATTAGACAAATGTAACTGAAAAGCAAAAGCGTAATATACAAAAATGATGATCATAGTCTTTGAAATAAGGAAAAACCGCGGGAAATAAAATAAAACGAAGGTTTTAACATGTTAACTAGTAATTTTAGGACGCAAAGTGAACTAGTAAGAGCGTTAACGTTGATTAATTGCATAAATAAACGCAGTTTCGTGTCAGTGTATTAGGGCTGTATGAATTTTTAGTGTGATATATATAAAAAGACTTTAGAAGAATGCATGTAGTTCATTTAATTGTCTTTCTCTGACAACGGATTTTCATATAAACACTGTAATTGATCGCGGCTTTTCGAATTAAGTCACAGTTTTTTTTTCTAATACTATCTCTAGTGTTATTTTGTATAGAAGTTTGTCATTTATATCAATATTTTTAATAAGTATATCATAGTCGATTGGATATTAGGTTCCATGATGTTAGTATAGACGATAAGATAATAAGTTTGTAATTGTTTTTTTCTTGTATTTAAGCATCATTTATTATTATGCATGGCAAGCTATGATTTAACGTTCATTTTCCATTTTAAGCATAGCTAACAATCATCAAATTACCTTTTTTGCGGAAAAGTTATTCGTTTCAAATAAAATTTATAAATTTAATTCTGATGATAAAAGATATGTTGATTTCTGGCTACAAAACAAAGAAAAAAATGTATCTACAAACATCTTGTTATTCCAAGTTTGTCGAAAAAGTATGCGCATCCTTTTTTTTTTGAACGACCCCAAATTTTTGCTTTTGTGTCAGTATATATTATACTACGCATGTTGAAGAAAAAATTTTAATATATATACATGCATACCTATTAAAATAATAATTTAGTAGCCAAAGGGTAGACTAATAAGTTGTTGTATGCGGAAATATTACTTATTATGAGAATGTGTAAACATTTTAAAATACAATGTCAGAGCAAATCAGAATGTAATTAGCAATCAGTTCTTAGTCGAACTAAAAGAGTGTGAATGAAGAAAAAAAACAATAATCTTCATTAATGTATTACTGAAAAAAAAACAAAAATCGTTCCTGGCGTATCCGAAAATGAAAATACATTTTATTCTAAATGCTTGGTAGATCCCGTGTGCAGAAGTACGTACTATGTAGGCATAGCTTACCAGGAAAATATAAAATATTAAGAAAATAGAAAGGGAACAAATGCAAAACTTGATCATTTTTGAGAATCTTGGCGTCTTGAATATTTTATCGAGTCGTAATATACTGACAATACAATGAAGTTAAATACAAGAAAACCTTTAATATATTGTGAATAAAAGAAAATCTTACAAGGATCAGTAGCATCTAAATATTTAATTTTTTTAATCTATGTTGAATTTTGAAAGTGTGCTCAAGTTCGGAAATTTTCCAAAGAAGTTTCATATATCACTTATTCATTGTAATTTTCCGTAATTGTAATTTTCCGTAATTGTTATCTAGGATAAAGAAAGTGAAATAAATATGCACAAAAGGGCCATAAAAAAAAAAAAAATTGTTTTTTAATTACATTATTTTTATGATAAAATGTACCTGACGTTGTTATTTGCTTAATTCCTTTTAACATCAACGTTAAACATAAAAATACTAAAAATCGACTTCAATATAAACCAGTAAATGTAAAGTAAAATACATGAAATGAACAATCGAGAAATCCTAAATCTCATTGATGCTACTGATTTATTATAAAACAAAATAGAGTCTCTGTACAAGATATATTTACTTAAAGAGAAAAATAGAATCTAATCTAATCGTATCAATTAACAGGGTATTCTAATTAGAAAATTTTCGTAAAAAAAAAAAGGTAATAAAATGAATTGCTAATTAATAAACACGACTTTCCTTTTCAGTGGTTCTTTCTGTTTCAGCGGGAAAGTGAGTGCAGGGTAGGTATGCCGTCGCGAGGGTAGGGTTTCGACAAATCCGCTGAGGTCGGTTTCGAGTCGCGCGCTGTACGCGGTACCTTTGTTGTTTTGTTATTTTATTAGAGTAGTTTTCGTCGGGTTAATTTCGAGTAGCATATTTTTCGGTACCGCGTCGGAACTTCGGAAACGTGAAATGAAAATTAGATTTGTATTCTTAACTGGATGAATGAAGAAATACGGAGTAACGTAAAGTAGGTTTCTTCTCCGTATGGTTTAGTTTTGATAACGCGTTTTGAAAACGGGCATGTTCAGGTGGCTGAAAATATTGTAATTGAGCGTAACCCATTCGGAGACCCGCGACCGAAATCCTCTCCGAACTAGCTGGCCGACAAGCAGCCACCGCGTGAATGGGTTACGGTGCACGGATTGGTTGACCTGTTGGTACCATCCGTTGGCACTACTTAGACTTAACGTCTAGAACCGATGAGAGGTCGGTTCCGCGTTTGAACTAAAATGTTGAAAATCATTACACTTGTCCATAAATTGCTCGAAACCTCAACGTCACGAGAGGTGCAATTTATGTTCGCGCGTAGGGCACCAATCGACATAATGTCCCAATAATAAACCCGGTCAAAGCATTCTTGAGATTTATGAAACTGAACGTTTAGACCAGGCAAATCGAAAAAAAATAAAAGTAAACGATAAAGAAACTGCAGCTTCCATCGAAACCGGCAGTAATCGTACGCTTGTTTGGAAAGTGCTTGCGGAAATCCTTACAGATGTTTCGCTGCACGAATTTAAAACATATTTGAAGGGGTTTGCGGGCAATGAATATATGTGTACGGAAATGGTGCGCGTGCCAGTGACATTCGATAATGAATCGGTTAAGACAACCATGTAGATCGTAAACAATGATCTTATTTGCGAGAATGTACTCTTGGATAGTGACGTTTTGTGCGGAATCGGTAAATGTTTGATAATAGAAGGTGGAGACTACCGTATGGAAAGAATCGTGGACTTACACAAAGTGGAAGTTGGTGACTCTGCATCGGACATGGACAAAAATACATTAAAGTCAGTGTTAATTGCCAATAGAGAATTTTTCGCGAAAGACTTATCTCGATTGGTCAGCAAGACTGGCTTCTAACGATGCAACTTCAGGACGAAACCCTGAAAAACATAATTGCCGTCCTAAAGGGAGACAGCACGTCAGCGCAAGAAAAACAACTGAAGTTAGAGTATCGAACCAAGGATCACCGTCTTTATGGTGTCGGTAATAAGAAGCTATGTTTTGTCGTCCCGAAAGAAGTACGTTAGAAGGTTGTGCAGTCATGCCACATAACATGGGTCATTTTGCATTAAAAAAAACGATAAGCCGAATAAAAAAAATTGTTGGTTTCCACATTTGCAAAAATATGTGAAGGATTACAACACAGCGTACCTGGAAGAATGCCTATATTTTGCCGAAATGAAGCCCGTTCTATTCAAATGACTTCATCATCTAGGACTAGGAGCACTCTGGTAATTCGTACTTTTTGGTAGTCTTCGACACTTTCACCAAAAACATCGTCATAAAAGCCGTTAAAAATACGATATTTAAACGAAATAACCACGTATTTTGGACGTCTCTCCTGCATCATCACCGACCGGGGCGCTGCGTTTAAAGTGAAGTCATTTGCTCGATATTGTGCTGAAAACTATATTCAATGTATTAAAAACGCAATTCGTACCCCTCGAGCCAACGGGCAAGTGGAGCGAGCGCATCAATCGATACTCAATTATTTGCGAACTTGGATTGGAAAGAATAATCGTCGGGACGAAGAAATGCACGAACCTTGGGTTATTAATACCCAGAAAAACGATACGACTGGGTACAGCCCTAACAAGATTGTGTTCAATTTCTGGCTTAATGACATTCTCCCGAACCGTCTGTTATCTGCACTACAACAAAACGTTGGAGAACCGATCGATACAAATATGAGGGAAAGAAGAGACGCTGCTATGGCTTACATCTCAAGGAAACGCGAAAAATGAAAAAGACGGTTTGATCAACGACACACTGTCCCCACCATTTACGCTGTTGATGACTTAGTTCTGTTGGAACACGAGCCACCTGCAACGGGACATTCACGAAAATTAAAGCCGCAGTACAAAGGCCCATTTGTTGCTCGAAAATTCCGACCGATATTTAGTGGAGACATTGGTTGGGTTGAAGAGCAACAGTCGACGACATTTTAGCCCAGTGTTTACGTACGAGAAAATGAAACCCTGGTGTAAATCGGCACCGGAGCTAGATGACATCAGCAACGCCTGAACCAGCGACTCAAAGACAACGAAGATAAACACGGCGAAATCGAAGACGATTCCAAAACAGGAGTGGCCAAGCTGTCACCTGGCAACCCTATAATGTAAGACGCGAGCAACAAAATGCGAGAGATAGTTAGTTGATTGTAATTTTTCAATGGGGACGCCTCGTACTTAATAAATGGGGTTGTATAAGCAATTTCGGTGTCGACTTTAATTTTATTGTTTTCGGTACCGTCTCTGACACTACTAATAAACAATCTCATCGCAATCAAATAATTATTTTTTATTATTCTATTACCCCAAAACAATTACCCTTCAGCACAAATCATTTTAAACCTCACTCATAGATACAATTTGTAATAGATTTCCCAATAATCATCCCCGAAAAAACAATAAATTTACCAATTGCAAAATATCCAATTATTGTCTACATAAAACCGTTCACCAAATTTTCAGGTGACGCTACAATTGTTGTGAAAATGTCCGTGAAAATTTCAAATGCAATATGCATAAATTAATACAAAATGTTATCCAATTGATTTCCCTGTATTGTGAAACTATACCTGGAGCCAGATACACGGACACCAACGAACGATAGCTTAATTAAAATATAGTAGCATGCAACACTAAATCATTTTACAATTTCCAAATCATATTCCACCCCCACCAGCTAGAATTGGATCAGGTTACGTCCGGTAGGAGGTTGTTTCATGTGAAATTCATCGCAGTGAAATTAGCTTTTGTGCAAGGGGATATGGAGGCAGATTTAAATGATTCTGGTCCAGGTTGCGTTTCTGCAACTAGAATATATCACGATAGAGCATTACCATGCGTACATATGTATGACATTTATTTTCTACACACGATTTTCTAATCCGTTCTGCATGGTCAGCGAAACTGTTCACGCTACCAAGTATCTGTTGTTAGTGCAAAAATTATCATCTATAATTTGCCCGACGATGCACCTGCAAACAGGATACTCGAATGTGTATACTAGTGGACCGAGCTCGCAAACATTATCTGCGGCAATCAATATATGAAGTGGATATCGCTGGTAAGCTAACTAACTTGGCTTTACAAATTCATACGGATAAAATTTTCACGGCTTCATCTGCATACTACAATCGTAGCAAATACAAATTGTGTTATTGCGACGAATTTATCATGCGATTTAGTCGAGTAGCTTGCGTGGAAAGTGTTCTAGTCATTAAACGCACCAAACCCTGGAAAACTCGATTATGTTGACAAATTCACGCTGATCGCTAAAATGGGAAATGAAGAGAAAATAAACTAGATTGTTGACAAAATACGTTAGCACAACCAAAATTTGCATTGTGAAAATATTTTTGGGAACATTTCCAAGTAGCCCAGTCATATTAGGGCTTTCACCTCGGAATGAAAGATAATAAGCTGCAAATTGGTATGAACCTTTGTTTTGTCATTCTAAATGTTGTCTCAAAAGTCACAATCGTTATCGTGTCCGCGTCTCAAGATATTCAAGGTCAAAGGTCACAAAAATCGGTTTTTTGCGAATATCTGGCTTCCTATCGGTTAAATGAGATTTGCATTTATTATAAAAGTTGTAGGCTATAAAATTCCCTACAACTTTTGTTTAAACTTTTTTTCATACGACCAACCGTTTTGAAGGTAGAGCGCGAAGAGTGCACATCGTACAGTCATATACGGCCTAATGCAAGGTCAAGCGTGAGTTATGGTTATCAGTACGTTATAAAGTCAATTATTTACTTGGAAATTATAATTATTAAACAATGCCTATTATTTATGTACTAACTATTAATTATTTATATTTAATTAAAGTAAGTAACTTGATTATTTATATATAACTTTCCAAAATCAAAGACTTCATTTCGTTTTTTACGAGGTGCACTTGACGTTGAAGGTTCACTCTCATCTGTGCGTCGTTTTGATGCAATAATAACATTTTTACTCGTGTACACTTTTCGACACTCGGAATGCACATTTACAGAACTTAAAGTATTTAAATAGTCTATATGTCCATCATTTCTTTCAATACTTGCAGTTTTTAAAGTTTGTAAACCACGTACGACATTCACAGAAACACCTTCTGAAAGTTTCTTATCACATATAAAACACAAATCAGCCATAGCTCTTAAAACCGTACGTCCGTAGTTGCAACGGTACAATTTCAAACTAACGAATAATCTTGACTCATACAAAGTGGAGAGAGTGGCCTTGAATACTATAGAACATCTGTCCCGGCAATGAATAGAAAAGGGCATAGGGTAGGGACAAGTATTTCCAGGTATATAAGTATTGAGAAATTTACGCGTTTTAAAGAAAAGATATATAATGTCGTGTTAACTTAAAATAAAACTAAAATATATAATCCAGAATTAATAATATTTTATACTTAAATAGTTAAATATGAATAATTATATATAAATAATCAAGTTACTTACTTTAATTAAATATAAATAATTAATAGTTAGTACATAAATAATAGGCATTGTTTAATAATTATAATTTCCAAGTAAATAATTGACTTTATAACGTACTGATAACCATAACTCACGCTTGACCTTGCATTAGGCCGTATATGACTGTACGATGTGCACTCTTCGCGCTCTACCTTCAAAACGGTTGGTCGTATGAAAAAAAAGTTTAAACAAAAGTTGTAGGGAATTTTATAGCCTACAACTTTTATAATAAATGCAAATCTCATTTAACCGATAGGAAGCCAGATATTCGCGAAAAACCGATTTTTGTGACCTTTGACCTTGAATATCTTGAGACGCGGACACGATAACGATTGTGACTTTTGAGACAACATTTAGAATGACAAAACAAAGGTTCATACCAATTTGCAGCTTATTATCTTTCATTCCGAGGTTGACCCCTTTTTAGGGTTTTGTAAAATAATTTTACAAAACCCTACTAGTTTCGCGACCAGTCTGTCCGTCTGTCCGTCTGTCCGTCCGTCCGTCCGTCCGTCCGTCCGTCCGTCCGTCCGTCCGTCCGTCCGTCCGTGTGTCACAGCAGTTTTTCTCGGAAACTACTTAAGCTAGAAACATCAAATTTTGTGTGTAGGTGTAAAGCGGTGATCTCTTCAAAGTTCAACTACAAAAAAATTTTATAAGGTAATTAAGGGGGGTCTCCCCATATAGGAGAGTGACCCCCCGAAAAAAAAATTTCATTGAAGATAGCCGATATGGGTATCAAATGAAAGGTCTTGATGAGGACTTTTCAAAACAGGTCTTAGTTTGGCAAAGTTTGCTTCGAGGGGCGCACAGGGAGGGGAAATGTACGAAAAATTTGTGTCCCCCCCCCTCGCGATTGGACACCTGTGATCCGAAAAATCTGAAAAAAATCAGGGATGTAGGTCTTGGTGAGTACAACAACAACAAATACGTGAGAAGTCGCAATTCACTCAACTTTGTTAGTAATAGTATGATTTATTGATTTTATGTTTTCTTGAATAAAATCTTAACGGTACCCTTAAATTCAATTAAAATCAGTACGTAGATGTCTATTTATAAGATTGATCTCTCCTGAAAGTTTCATAAAGATTGAATCATATTTAGTGAAGTTATAGCGGTTTGAATTTTCCTGTATTACTATGGAACAATATGCGCTGCATTTATTACTATGGCAACATATGGAACAACATGCTACTTTTACCGACTCAGACACTACAATTTTGCTAGGATTTGCATGAAAATTTCAGGAATGATAGGTGTCATGTATATCTTTGAGAATCGGTTCAGTTAGTGGTATCAGTAATCGTAAAACAAAATAGTGGCTGATTTAAATGCGAAGATTGAATAATTTTGAGTTATTTTTTCCCAACTTCAACGTTTATGGTGCATGCTTTGAACACTTGATTCAATTGAATGAATGACTGAAGATGAGAACCTACAATTAATGCTCATAAGTGAAACAAGTCAAGGAGGTGGGAGAGAGCTCCTAGAAAAAGGGTTTTGTAACCATTCTAGGATTCGAAAAAATTGGCCATTGATCGATGATAACAGTACAGGAGAGTGGCCCCTGAAAAAAAAATTCTTCAAACGTAGCCGATATGAGTATGAAATAAAAGTTTCCCTGGGAGCTTTTCAAAACAGTTGTTGAACTGTCAGTTTTTGCTTCAGTGGGGACACAGGGGGGGGGGGGGGTGTAAACACATGAAAAATGTGTTTTCTCCGTCGCGGATGGACATCTGAAATAATTATCAAGGGAGATATTTATGGGTATAACAATACTAAAAACCTCAGAAGTCGAAATTCGTTCAACTTTGTTAATAATAGCATGAGCTTCGTATTTCATACTTTCTCCAATAAAATCGTCTTTGACATGTTTCTTGATTTGATTCGATCTGCGTCACTGCAGTTTGTAGATTGAATACAAAACCCTTCTGACATGAGCGTAGGTCTGTTTACCCAACTTGTTTTACCTAATATGACTGGGCTAAAGGGAAGAGATGAATTAGAGTTCTATGATCAAAACTGTTTGAAGTTTATTTTCTCCTGTATTTTCTAGCATTCCCTCTAGGGATTCCTGTAACTTGAAGACACAGAAAATGAGGCCTAACCAGGGCCGCAACTAGAGTTTAATGTATGGCAAGCCAGCGGTGGTTATACGCAATAGGGATAGGAAACACCGCACCAGTTTAACTGAAAACTTGTTTTTTGGTTCGAAAAAACCGGGGTTTTCCAGAAATTTTCCCTCCCGGTTTAAACCGGGTTTTTCTTTCATATACAAGAACCAGATAAAAAACCGGAAAACAGTTTCTTCTCTAATTAGGCAGGATTAATGAACGCAGTCACCAGAGTAAAGCAAATTTCTACGTTTGATTGGTTATTAGTACTAGTTGCTTGTTTCGTTTCAATGGAAAGGATTTCACTCGGAGTGCGAAGTCTCTTGGAATGTGGGGGGTGTAAAGTTAGTGCGATTTATCACCTTAACTCCCTCATATCTTTGAGTACTTCGGTACTCATGTACCTTCTTGAGCCACTTTTAGTCATTATATGATTTCAGAAATAAGTTTTTACATATTTATTTGGCGGATAGTTGGGAACCGTAATTCATCCCCGTTCCGTACGGTTCGAAGGAACGCCAGGGTACTATTAGTATGGTTGTCAATTGTGTTAAAAAGTTTCAGTGCTTTGTCACGTACGTATCAACCATCCCAAGTCTAAGGTCCTTGTATTTGTCAGTGTTTCTAATGTACCATGGAATCGTTAAGATATTTCTAATAATTCTATTTTGGAAGGACTGGATTGCTTTTCTCTTAGTCTTTAACGTATAGTAGAAAGCAGAACTATCGTACAGTAGCGTCGGTTGTATAATTTGTTTGTATATGAGCAATCGATTTTTAAGGCTAAGTCTTTTGGATTTAATGAGAGGGTATAGAGAAGAGAGAAGTCCAATACAGTGTCCCCATTTTTTTGTAGTTTTGCATCCATGTGAAGCTTCTGTCGAATGTTAGTCCAAGGTATTTAGCCGTTGGTGCCCATGCTTCGATAGGAATTTCTTTAACGATTAGAAAACATTGTTGATCTACTACAACAGAACTCTTCGAACATAAAAGAAAATAGAACAGTGGAAACAACAACCACTTACAAGTTTTCATAGAAAATGTAACAGAGGAAGCAAGAACCTTGTACAAGTTTTCAAAGGGAATATAACAATGGAAACAACAACCTTGTACAAGTTTTCATAGAAAATATACCAGTGGAAACAACAACCTCGTACCACTGTTCCAATACAACAACGTACATTAAGAATAGATGTCACTGGCAACGCAAAGAGGTTCAAATTGATTCTTTCCCACGCTTTACGGAAAGAAAATTTTGCTGAGCAAGCAAAAATAATGTATAAAAACAGCGAAGCAGACAAGGAAAATTGGAGCGACTATTATTCGTTGCTTCAAGTGGTTGGCTTCGCCCGCACAGCATATTTGGTAACCAGTTGGCCTTGCGCCTGGTTTTGTCTAGTTGGCCTTGCGCCTAGACAGGTTTCTTCGAACCTTTCAGCTGGTTGGGTTTGCCTAACAGATTGAGTGAAAACCAGTTGGCCTTGCACCTAGACAGATTTCTTCGAATCTTTGTGCTGTTTGGCTTTGCCTCACAGATTGGTTGAAAACCAGTTGGCTTCAGTGCTTAGACACGTTTCTTCCTGGTTACCGCATATCTAGGTGCTCTGGTTGGCTATTTGCCTAGATCCCTTAGATGCCGCCTGGACCAATTTGGTTAAGGCCAGTGCAACAAACCCCCAAGCCGGCCCCAAACCAATCAGCATCGCTGAATACCGGGCCCGGTAGAAAAAGCCGCTCGACACCAAAGTGGTAGATGGCAAACCACCGGCATTGCATGGTGGCTGGCAGGTGCGGTTACGACAACGCACCTGCGAAGCAAAATGACTCGCCAAGGTCACAAAAACTGCAGCAAACGAGTTCTGGTGCTTGGTCTGCGGCAAACTGGGAAGGTCAAGGCGTCACAACCACGACACGCTTGACAAGCGGCCCCCGACGAACGAGGTAACATTCCTAGTAAAGCAGAACAGCAACAGGAACCTACAACCTCGCTGTCCAAAAGTTATTAATTTGAAATATAGTGAAATAAATTGTGAACATAATACAAATAACACTTGATTAAAATTATTACAGTTACAAGTTCCTAATCTTTAACTGAAGTTCAAAGAGGAGTCCGAGCAGAGAAAAGATAAACGCAAGTGTGTTGGAGTGAAGAGTAAGCCTTTACGGCTCAAATAATACGGCCATAAAAAATAAAAATATAACATTGGCGCAGATGATAATTTCGATTTTTAAGTTTACAGCATTTATTTATTTATTTAAATCAATTTAACAGACAAAAATCCAATGACAAAACAATCAAATATCGTTCAAAGTAAAACACATTCATACAACAAAATCAAGCAGAACAAGTTGGGTAAACAGACCTACGCTCATGTCAGAAGGGTTTTGTATTCAATCTACAAACTGCAGTGACGCAGATCGAATCAAATCAAGAAACATGTCAAAGACGATTTTATTGGAGAAAGTATGAAATACGAAGCTCATGCTATTATTAACAAAGTTGAACGAATTTCGACTTCTGAGGTTTTTAGTATTGTTATACCCATAAATATCTCCCTTGATAATTATTTCAGATGTCCATCCGCGACGGAGAAAACACATTTTTCATGTGTTTACACCCCCCCCCCCCCCCTGTGTCCCCACTGAAGCAAAAACTGACAGTTCAACAACTGTTTTGAAAAGCTCCCAGGGAAACTTTTATTTCATACTCATATCGGCTACGTTTGAAGAATTTTTTTTTCAGGGGCCACTCTCCTGTACTGTTATCATCGATCAATGGCCAATTTTTTCGAATCCTAGAATGGTTACAAAACCCTTTTTCTAGGAGCTCTCTCCCACCTCCTTGACTTGTTTCACTTATGAGCATTAATTGTAGGTTCTCATCTTCAGTCATTCATTCAATTGAATCAAGTGTTCAAAGCATGCACCATAAACGTTGAAGTTGGGAAAAAATAACTCAAAATTATTCAATCTTCGCATTTAAATCAGCCACTATTTTGTTTTACGATTACTGATACCACTAACTGAACCGATTCTCAAAGATATACATGACACCTATCATTCCTGAAATTTTCATGCAAATCCTAGCAAAATTGTAGTGTCTGAGTCGGTAAAAGGAGCATGTTGTTCCATATGTTGCCATAGTAATAAATGCAGCGCATATTGTTCCATAGTAATACAGGAAAATTCAAACCGCTATAACTTCACTAAATATGATTCAATCTTTATGAAACTTTCAGGAGAGATCAATCTTATAAATAGACATCTACGTACTGATTTTAATTGAATTTAAGGGTACCGTTAAGATTTTATTCAAGAAAACATAAAATCAATAAATCATACTATTACTAACAAAGTTGAGTGAATTGCGACTTCTCACGTATTTGTTGTTGTTGTACTCACCAAGACCTACATCCCTGATTTTTTTCAGATTTTTCGGATCACAGGTGTCCAATCGCGAGGGGGGGGGACACAAATTTTTCGTACATTTCCCCTCCCTGTGCGCCCCTCGAAGCAAACTTTGCCAAACTAAGACCTGTTTTGAAAAGTCCTCATCAAGACCTTTCATTTGATACCCATATCGGCTATCTTCAATGAAATTTTTTTTTCGGGGGGTCACTCTCCTATATGGGGAGACCCCCCTTAATTACCTTATAAAATTTTTTTGTAGTTGAACTTTGAAGAGATCACCGCTTTACACCTACACACAAAATTTGATGTTTCTAGCTTAAGTAGTTTCCGAGAAAAACTGCTGTGACACACGGACGGACGGACGGACGGACGGACGGACGGACGGACGGACGGACGGACGGACGGACGGACAGACGGACAGACGGACAGACTGGTCGCGAAACTAGTAGGGTTTTGTAAAATTATTTTACAAAACCCTAAAAAAGTTAATTAAAACATGTAAGAAAAGAAATTAGTGGCTAGATGAAAGTTTGAAAAATTGATTGATTCGAAACTTATGCCAAAAGTCGACCCTGCTCAGCCATACCCCTCACACACTAAACAATAACAAAAATAATAAAAAAAAAAGATAATCATAATAATCTCAATAAATCTTAATAAAAACTAACTCTACTAAGTCCTTTTCGAGAGGGTAAAACCCTTGGGACCACGCAAGGCAATTTTACTCTCGCCTCAAAACTATCATGCACTTTTCAAGTGGTAGAAAAAATGCCT
This sequence comes from Odontomyia ornata, assembly GCA_963969285.1. Taxonomy (NCBI): domain Eukaryota; kingdom Metazoa; phylum Arthropoda; class Insecta; order Diptera; family Stratiomyidae; genus Odontomyia; species Odontomyia ornata. The sequence goes on along the minus strand of OZ017741.1, from coordinate 58,785,863 downwards.
GGAGTACCAAACGATGCATTATTAGGAAACGACTCCCTATCAAGAAACTGTGACATACGGGGTCCCAGTCAGTCACTTAGGTTTTCTCGTACGGAAATCAATCCCAAGGAATCTTCCATTCCTTTGGAACCCCCGGCAGGTCCAGCACAATCACATCAGGCTTTAGTTGTCACATCGAAAGGCACCGAAACAAGTCCCAGCAAGACGGCGCCAAGTGTGACGGACCTAGAAGGCCAACATAAGGATATGAGGTATAACTCTGACCAGACAGGGATACTTACTGAGAGTATTACAAATGTTGTGTATAGAGTAACTTTAGAGAAGGCCATTACTAAACGACCTCAAACCAAAAATATAGTGAATATCTCACTACGATTAACTGAGCAAATGCTTTGTTCGGCGCAGGAAATTGATGTAGGAGTTTTCCTTGCTAACTATCTCATAAGCCAATCTAAAATATTTGTTGGTATTCTCAATTTAAGCAATTCTCCAATAACACTAACAGATATTTAACTGAAACTTGAAACAATTAAGGAATACAGAGAATACGGAGACAAATAATTACGATGATCAGCTTACAAATATCGCTAGAAATTTAACATTTGAGCACGTGAATTACATTACGTCACAGAATAATAACACCCGCAACCAAAAAAGTGTTATAAATAAAAGCGACTCAATTAAAATAATGCGGAATGCAAAATTAAAGCACGCAGTTTCATTATACGAGCACATAAAGCCTGAAGAAAAGGCTGCCATAACAAAACTTTGTCAAGACTATAATGACATTTTTCATTTAACGGATGACAAACTGACTTTACAAGAGCTTTATCCCATGAGATTCCCCAAATAACCGACCAAGCCCCTATAAATCAGAAGATGTATCGACTGAGTCAGCCACAAAGGCAGGTAATTAAGGACTAACTTAAAATAATCTTGGATAGTGACATTGTCCAACCTAACAAGAGTCCCAGAAACTCCCTGCTTCTAGCGGTACCCAAAAAGGCTGGACCCTGTGGAGCGAAAAAATGGCGAGTAGTGGTAGACTTCAGAAAACTGAACGAATAAACTATTGGAGATGCTTTTACCTTACCCAATAGAAGATATTCTGGACCAACTTGGGCATTCTTATTATTTTAGTACATTGGATTCAAGAAAGGGTCCTGTAATATCAACAGCAATCCTTTCAAACCCTCACCTTCACGTCATAGGTTTGCATTTCTCCTCTCAGTTGTCGCTTTGGACCTATGACCGAAGTGAAAATTGTGCATCTACGACATCAGTCCTCTATGTTTCCTTGAGCATGGAGCCAGTAGAACCGTTCTTGCAATTTCGCTAAGGTCTTGTTAACACCAAGGTGGCCTCTCGAGGATCCTTTGTGCATTTCCTTAACCACATTGCGGATTCGGCTTTTGGCAAGTATAGTTTGCATCCTATTGGAGCTGCCATCAGCCGTTTCCCATTTCCGCTTGAGTACTCCACAATAACTGTTCAGGGTGGCGCCATGCATCGAAACGCCCTTCCACTCAGGTCGCCCAGTTGTCTCCTTCCATACGAGTAATGGTCCGATGTCTTCATCGGCCAGCTAGGCATTTAGAATCTCCTACAATGATCAACCTTCATCAAATTCGGCCATTATCACTCGTAGAACAACGCTCGGCTCCTTTTCCTCAATCCGTCGGCAATGCTTGCAGTGAGCTGGACATGGACGATAAGATAGGGCGCCAGCATTTCCATGAACTCCGCCCTTCCGATGAACAATTTTGCGATCGTATGACTTCAATCTTTCGATTCATCTCGCAATTTGTCCCTCGGTGTTTTGAAATTAAGCAGCCATCTCAGCGATGCACGGTCTGTTCGAAGAACAAATTTATGGCCATATAGGTATTTGTGGAACTGTCTATTATAGCCAATAGCTCCTTCCTGGTCACGCAGTAGTTTCTCTCACTTTTTGAGAGAACTCGACTGTAATACGAGATGACTCTTTTTTCACCACCGATCTGCTGGGAAAGAACAGCACAATTCCCACCGCTGCTTGCATCGGTGTCATCTACAAACATTTTTCGGGGTTTTGGATATGCCAGCACGGATGATTCACACAGCTTCTTCTTAAAGGTCTCAAAAGTTGCCTGGCGTTTTTCATTCTAGACACACGGACGATTTTTCTCGGTAGCTGATGGAGACACTTAGCTATTTTGGCAAAGTCTTTGACGAATCTTCGATAGTAGGTCGCTAGACTCAAAAAACTTCGTAGTTGGCGCTTGCTGTTTGATGTTGGCCAGCTTTTCATGGCTTCGATTTTCTCAGGGTTTGTTTTGACCTCTTTTGCTCATGCAATATAATCTAGTTATTTCACTTCAGCTGCAAAAAGGGTATACTTGTCGGGACTAAGTTTCAAATTAGCCAGTTGCAATCGGGAGAATACCTCTTCTAAGTTCTGCACATGCTCTTCGAACGTTCGATAACAATGGATACACCAAGCAGGTCTTCCAGGTTAGGCCTCATAGCATGGATCTCATCAGGCATTCGAAGGTGGCTTGAGCGTTGCAAAGACTAAATGGCATAACCACAAATCGCAACAATTCAGTCCCAACTGAAAATGTGGTCTTCTCTCGGTCCTTCTTGTTGATTTCTACCTGCCAGTAGCCACTCTTGAGATTGAGTGTAGAAAACCATTTTGCGTCGGCCAAAGTGTCCATGATGTCATCGATGCGTGGGAGCGGGTAACTATATTTCTTAGTGACGTCATTAAGCTGCCTACAGTCCACACAAAAACGAGTTCAACCACCCTTTTTCTTTACTAGAACTATTGGTACAGCCCATGAACTGACAGAAGATTCGATAACACCTTATTTTTTCATGTCCGAGATCAGTGCGCTCACTTCTCTTTGTTTGGCTATAGGAAGACGTCTCGATGCTTGTTGAATTGGCTTGGCTTCCTGTGTATCTATGACGTGAGTTGCCATACTCGTTTGGCCTTGTTCATCCGGGCTTGTTGAGAAGATGTCACTGTACTTGGTGGCCAAATCTGAGGCTTGCTTGAATAGCTGCACTGGCAATTTGGTGTGCTTCATTATCGCAAACGTGAATTTTCGGAGTTTGTCTGTGTCCTGCCTCCTTTTTCAATGATGGTCGTGAGTAGCTTCCAAAGAGGTGATTGTGGAAACGAGCTGACAGCTGCCGATGACTTCTTCCGCTTTGATGCTTGTGGGCTTTAACCGGCACGTATCCGTTCCTTATAGATCTTACAAGCCTTCGTCCTACAATCAAACTGCGCGATGCCGACATCCTCGTTGGCTCTATCGCCATAAAACTTGGCCCATACAATGCTCCCGGATGATTTTGGTACCCTGGGATCCTCCATCAATACTTCGATCTTCCACGTGGTCGCAGAAAATCTATTCCGAGAATGCATCATCCATAATGTTCGCGACCAGAAAATTAGGTCAGAACGCAAGGTCTCCCAACTGATTCTGGAGGTTGACCTCTCCATGGATAGGTGCAGTTTCTCCCGTGGCTGTCTGTAGTGAGAAAATTCTCCACTTACGAAGTAGTTGTCGCCTCACTAGGTCTGGTCGGATAATCAATCGGGTTGCACCAGTGTCGATTGTTATGGTGCAATATTCTCCGTCAACTTGGCCCGGAAGCCATAAGTCCGCTTCTCCACGATGTAGTCTTGACACGGTGATAGTGGTGCTGGGGACGTCAATCCTCCTACATAACCTCTGCCCGACGCAGTTTGCTCTTACATGTTTGAAAAGCTTCCACTCTAGGTTCCTGACTCGATCTGGACAATTGCTCGGTTTTCTTCGCTTCTTGCAGTCTCTTTGTAGGAGTCCCTTCTCGCCGGAATTCCAGCATCTACGCACACCATGTTGCTGCGGGTTTCGCTCAATTTCTACCAGCTCACACCTGCACTCGCCTGACACTACCTCGCGAACCCGGTCAGTGGTACGTCACATTTTTCGCTGCCTCAAAGTTCAGACTATAAGCTAATACGTCCTTAACCGTGTGCTTTTGAGCTTTCTGTTGCTGTGTCATCTCGATGTTCTGGGTCGTAAGCTGGGTATGCCAAAAGTGCCAGTCGCTGAATGTCTTGGGCTAGCTGCTGTAGAGTTGTGCCAGACTTCTACATCTGATGACTGTGACCAATAAATCTGCTTCAGATAATCGTCTCCGTAACGCATGTCAAGCGCATTCATTATAGCAGCCGAGTTTGAGTGCAACTCAACGGGGATAGTCTGCAAAAGCTTGGTAGCTGGGCCTCTTAGAGCAAGAATTAGTGCAGTTGCTAGTTCCTGCTCATTCCAGTGATTTGTCCTAGCGGCGGCTTCAAACTGGGCTTAGTAAATACTCCAGACCGTTTGCCCGTCCAATATTGGTGCGTTCACATTTCTGGATGTGCTTTGCGCTGCGGTTATATGCGGAGCTAGTGAAATGGTTACTACTGCTTTCGCTGCTTCCAATTACTTTCTCATTTTTTGCATCTCATGGTTGATTCTCTCCTCGATCTGGCTGACCTTCTCCTCGAACCGATAAACCTTTTCCTCGACGCATTTGATTTGTTTGTTCAGACTACCAAGTTCCGCCTTTATTTCGATTGTTTTTGCAAATTTGTCTTCAAATCAGTTGAGTGCTTTTGCAAATCTGCCTCGATTTCGATTGCCTGTTGGTCTAGCTTCGTTAATTGCTCCTCCAGCTTCGGTGTGATGTCTGCCTTGATCTCGATTGGCTTGTTGGTCCAGCTTCTGGTCTAGCGTTGATGATAGCTCATTTAACTCTCTTGCTCTTGCTGCATTAGCATCAACATTTACATTAGCGTGAAATAGAACAAAAAATTTTAGTATAAGAAATCGTCTTCAGAATTCCCTAAAAAGGATGAAATAAATTTTATGGAAGCACCAAATCAGTTTCCCCATTTCAAGATAAAAACTTCCAACATATGCACCACCACAAAAAAAAATAGGGAGAAACTGATATGGCGCTGCTTCCATAAAACTTATTCATCCTTTTAAGGGCATTTTGAACTCGGTTTTTTTTTTCAGCACCATTTTTAGAACTCTTTGAAAATTTAAAAAAGCAATCACTTCAGAGATTTTCACAAGGTTTAATGACTGCAGCTTCGAATTTTGGAGAAACCCCGCTGTGATAGACAGATTGTCAGACAGATGAATACAGGTCGTGATTTCGATAGTTTTGTATTTTAGTAAAAGACCCTACAAAAGGCAAAAGTACAAATATGAACCTGATCACCAGGTTTCCTATGAAAGTCGGTTAACAAAAGTTCCAGTTTCACTTACGAGGGTGATCCGATAAGTGCATAACCTCACTACCCGATGGCACCAATATCGCAAGTGAGATTCATTATCAAGTAGTACATTCTCGTATACGGCTACTGTCAAAATTTCAGCCCAATCGGACTCGCAGCCTTATTTTGAGCTCGTGTGAAAGAGGGCGCTTCCGCGGATTTAGAAAAATGGAGAAAAAGCAACATCAGGCGATGATGCGATTCTTGTTTTTGGAAAGGGAATTGCAAAGCGAAATCAAAGAGCGTTTAGATGCTGTGTACGATGACTCTGCTTCTGTGATGGCGACCGTAAAAAAATGGTTAAATGAGTTTCACCGTGGGTCCCACGTCGGTTTTTGATAAGCAACGCCCAGGTACCCCGAAAACGGCTACCGTGGTAGATAACGTGACAAAAATTCATGAGCTCGTATTGGTAGACCGATTGACGATGCGCGAGATAGCTAAAACAGTAGGGATCTCAAAAGACTGCGCGGGTTATATCCTGCATAAAATTTTGGGCATGATAAAGCTGTTGGCGCGATAGATACCGCGTTTGATCAACCGTGAGACCACTTCAGAGTAGTATTTGATGTTGTTTAAGCGCAATCCAAGGGAGTTTCTGGGTCGTTTCGTACCCGTCGACGAAACATGGCTAAATTGGGACCCGCTCGAGACCAAGGAGCAGTCGAAACAGTGGACTTCACCTGGCGAACGTGCTCCCAAGAAGGAGAAGACTGGCCGAAAAGGCGATGGCCACAATTTTCTGGGATTCACAAGGCGAGAACTGCATCGACTAACTGGGGAAGGGCAAAACGGTCGCAGGGCTCTACTATGCCGAATTATTGAGCCAATTCAATACCGAGTGCTCTTCCACCATAACAACGTACCTACTCACAGCCCCATCGTCGCCACGGTGCATTGGTCGAATTGGGCTACTAACTGCTACTCCATCCATCGTATTCACTAGATTTGACCCTGTGCGGCTTCTTTTTGTTTCCAAACTTGAAAAAGTCACTCGGTGGGCAGAAATTTGAGTCGAATGAGAAGGTAATCGCCCCGACGGAGGCCTTCTTTGCAGACTTGGAGAAAATGTATTTTTTTAGACGGGTTAAAGAAGTTGGAGCATCGCTGTGTCAAGCATTTCGAGCTAAGAAGAGATTATGTTGAGAATTAAATTTCCACTTTTCCAAAAATCTCGGTTTTCTTTTGAAAGCTAAGTATTTATCGGACTGCCCTAGTATATTGTTTAATTTGCTTGTATCAGTCAAAATTGAACAATTTTTGAATAATCACGATTAAATTTTGTGTATCCTCCTAAAGTTATCTCGAAGATTTATCTCATAATTTCAATGTGTACCTTACAAATGCTATTTCGAAAGTCATTCTCAAACAAACTTCTCTTTTTATAAAATTGATTTCTTTTTACAAGCTTTACAGACAAAAACGAATCAGACATTTTGTATTTGAACTTCTTCAAATACATTAATCTTCCTAAAATGTTTTCCATCTACTGAAACATTCCACGTATTTTATCTTCATAATTTACCTGGCCAACATCGTTTCCTTCAGTAACGTAATCCTTTTTCTTCGTTTTTCAGCTACACTCAGAAAGTTTTCACGTTTTCTTCAAATGTAGCCGAGTATCCATTTTATACCTTTGTAAAAAGTGTAGCAGCAAGAAAAGAAAATATATTTACATAAACACAATGCATTCACCGGAAAAAACGGTGTACTTACTTACTTGCCTACCCCTTACCAACCTTACCACTGACTTCAGCAACAACTTTACTGCCAAGTTATATTGTTAATACCCTTTTCAAGAAAAAAAAAACAAAAACAAATAGCGCCTACCACAACGCGATGGCAGACACAGAACAATATAATAAAAATAATAACAATGAGAGCATCTAACAAACACATACAAATTTATATTCAAAGGAAACAAAGCAAGGAAGAGGATGATTTTACTAAACCTCTTACGCTTATTGTATGGCAAAAGTGCTTCTTCATTTTCTTTTATTTCTTCCGTTGATGCTGTATATAAGAAATTGTAGAGTAAAAGTTGTAAATACGGTATCTGTGTATAACCTTTGCTTTCGCCGGTTTCATGTAAACATTTTAGCTTTACAAGCTTCATAAAATGATTAGATGAAATTGTAGATTTTATTTTCCTGTTGCATGCCTGGATTTATGATTATTAACTTAAAAGGAATCACTCTCCTTTCACCGATAATAATGAAAGGCTTAAGAAAAGATTGATGTTAACTCTAATTATTAAATGATTGTTTCCCCTCTGTATAAGCTCATATTTTATTAATCATGATGAAATTCGAAATAATTTCATCATTTTTGGTGCTAATAATATGGAAATATATATTTACGAGTAATAATGTCCTCTAAGAGAAAAGCTTCGATAAAGCTTCTGATTGTTGGCTTTGAACATCCTCACTGTTATTGTGTGCAATCGACAAGTAGCCTTTGAATTTCAAAACCATACTAATTAATTCCAAACTTAGAATGTCTCTTTTTTTCTTTTAATAAGTCATTTCACTCAGCGCAACGCCCCTTTAATCTTAAAAATCCCTCTTGCAACCACAGGATGTACATTGAAGTAAGTACCGCATCCCACTTAAAACAACCACGTAATTTTGAGTATTGTCAGTTCATTTACTTAGCTTGCTCTGCTATCGTTTAAAACAAGTTTTTGTATGGGCCTTTAAAAATCTCGTTTCACACTTTTAATATGGTATATTTTACAGTTTGTTAGGGCGAGAAATAGGACGATGACGAGGATGATGTTCTCGATGATGATAATGTGGTTGATGGTGATGGGGTTGATATTGATGATGCTGTTGTTTGCTATGATGATGACGTTGAGGTTTCGATGATGAACTGGATGGGTTTGCCTACGTTCTTGTATGTATATTAACTCGTGGGAACGGCTCAATTAAATTTTCCTATTCTCAAGTGAATTGCTCCCGCCACAGATATGGGAAATCGGCCGGCAGGCGAATATCTCTCGGGGACGAGAACTTGCTTGCACCATGACGAGACGACGACGATGATGCTGCGCTCACCACCACGCTGCGCAACCCAGAACTTTTGCTCTCACTTAATCAGCTGTTCAGCCCCGCCAGCAACAGCAGGTCCAGGCCGACCACCTCCCACAGTATGTCAGTGACGACTTACTGTGGGTCAAATGGCTAGACCGCATGCTGCTGTTAATTAGGAATCAGACACCGGTGCAGCTCGCTGCGGTCGCAGATGAGACACACGACATGGGCCTGGCAGAAATGGCCAGGTCCATCCTCAACGCGCAATTCCACCCGTGATACACTTCAGCAATCACTCGCCAATGCCAATATGCAGCGCGGGTGCTCCTCGTTACAAGACGGCCGTCAATGAAGGGCACGCTCTGCGACTCTAGGTCCAAACCCACGCACGGGGTATTGCTGGTACCACAGCAAGCATGCAGCCTTAGCTGTCCGCTGGAGGCAGCCCTGCACCTTTTCAGTGCAAGATATCACCGCAAAACGCTCGGGAAACTAACTTTGCCGGCGCTGTACTCGGTGGAAACTGCCGGCAATATCTCGGAGAAACACATCTATATCTCCGACCGTAGCACCAAGACTCGGTTCCTAGTGGACTGCGGCTCTGCTCTGTCCATCATTCCAAGGTACCTCGTTGCCAGGCCTCTTCAGAAGCAGAGCTTCGTGTTACAGGTAGCCAATTGTATGCCTATCAACACCTTTGGCACCCAGCAACTCACGCTGGAGTTTGGGTTACGCCACCCATCCCAGTGCCCTTTCGTCATTGCAAACATCCAGACAGCCAATCTGGAAGCCAGTGCGCTCAATCATCATGGCTTGCTCATCGGGTTTCGAAACTGCCACCTCTTAGACGATCGCACCAACCTTTCAACGGCCTGCGTCCTTGGTCCTGCTCCAGCTAGGCATAGCATAAGCGACTCTATCGTCATGCGCAGCGTCGGAGACCCGTACAAGCAGATCATCGCCAAACACGAAGACACACCCATCTAACCCGGCGAGTTCACTTCGATCGCTGACCTACCCGTTCATCATCAAATAGTGACACACCTGCCTTCGCATGACCACACCGCCTCGTGGGAGAACGCCTCATTGCAGCGAAAGTCGAATTCGATCTGCTGTTGAAACGAGGTGTTATCCAATCTTCATCGAGCCAATGGGCTAGCCCCCTCCACATGGTTCCCAAGGACGGAAGCCGCTGGCGAGCTACTGGAGACACCAAACAACTCAACGCACACACCCGGTCAGACCGCTATCCGTTGCCTATCATCGAGGATCTGATCCAGGAGGCAAAGGGCTCATTTTTGTCAGTCGTTGACCTCCAGCGGGCATTTCACCAAATCCCGGTCGCACCGGAGGATATCTGCAAAACGCCAGTTACCACCCCCTTCACCCTTTTTGAATGTTTAGGGATGCCTCTCGGCCTACGCAACGTGGCCCAAATAAAGCAGCGAACACTAAACCATCTGCTGAGGAAGCTCGACTTTGTCCGCGTTTACCAAGATAACATCCTAGTTTTTTCACCCAGTCTTCTTGAGTAGCTTGTTTCTGTACTGCAAGCTGCTAAGCCCCAGGTCAACCGGGGGAAATGTCAGATCGGCCTGTCCGAAGTCACATTTGTGGGATACCATATTTTCGAAACAGGATTTCGACCACTAGCCCCCAAGACAGAAGTCATTGCATCTTTTCCCAAACCGGCTGATTCATCCCAGCTGAGGCATTTTCTCGGGATGCTGAATTTTTATCGCCGCTGCATACCATGCGCTGCTGAGTCCCAAGTACCACTCTTGGAAATAGTAAAAGGTTGTACAACCAAAAGAGCACCACTCACTTGTTCACTTAATGTTGAAGCTGCCTTTGTACACTGCAAACAAGGAACGTCAGTCTTCCTTTCGCCCTCACATCTGTTGGCGCTACGCACGTCCAACACCGCCATTGGCACAGTCTTGAACCAGCAACGCGATGACGGTACTTGGGTACCCCTCGGTTTCTGCTCGGGGAAGTTTTCCGAGACAAAACAGTGTTACTTCACCTACGACCGCGAGCTTCAGGATATCTTCGCCGCCATCAAATTTTTCCAAAGCAAACTTGAAGGGAGGTACTTCATCGGCCACACCGAACACCGCCCACTAACCTTTGCTTGGACACAGCGCTCGGACAAAGCTTCACCCCGCCAAAGCAGATAACTAGATTTCATCAGCCAGTTCGACAGACGGCTGGAGTACACCCGACCCAAAGACAACGTCGTCACTGACGCGTTTTCACGAGTAGAGACAGTCACAGTGCCCACCGCACTTTCCACCTGAGCAATCAGCGAGGCCCACGCCACAGACACTCAGTTGCCGCACCTCCTGGCAAACTCAGGCCTCAAGCTGCATCAATTGGCTTTAGAAGACTACACAGCACACTACATTGGATTTCACGGGTTCCATCAATCCCCCCTTGCCAGTTGCGCTCCACCGCCAAACATTTGACATCGTTCATCAGCTCTCGCACTAGAGTGGGCGTGGCGCTGCAAAGCGTGTTGCGCTCAAATTCTTCTGGCCGAGCTTGCAAAAGGGTGTGTGCTGATGGGCAAAGCAGTGTGTACCATACCAACGTTTAAATATTCACTGCCACAACCACGCCAAGAAATGTAGCTTCAAAACACTGGATGGGCGTTTTGACCACATCCACGTTGACCTAATCAAGCTTCCGCTGTGTGAGGGCTACGAAAGCTGCCTCACCATCATTGATCGTTGTACGCGCTGGTCATAGGCAATACCAGTGCAGGATAGCGAGGCCAGCACTATCGCCAGAGCGTTATTCAACCACTGGATTGCCATATTTGGCACACCACTGGAAATTACGTCAGACTAGGGCCGTCAATTTGAGGCCGACCTCCTGGGGTTCAACCACATTCGTACCACCCACAGGCCAAGGCATGGTAGAACAACTGCACCGCACCCTCAAGGCTGCACTAAAATGTGCTCGCGAGACACCTTAGCTGCAAGCACTTACAGCTACCTTGTTGGACCTGGGTAGGTGAGTTCATCTTGCCAGCCAGCAGCATCAGCAAGTCACCCGCAAATCAACACCAATGAGCTACATCGCCTATTCAACGCGATTTGTCCGATTCCGCCAGCCAGACACACAGAGCACCATCCTTTCATATTCAAAGACCTGGCCAGCTGTGAGTATTTCTTCCATCTGATCAACGCAGTCAAAAAGCCGCTCAATTAACCATACTCCGGACCACACTGAGTCATCGGAAGGGCCAGCGACCGTGCCTACTTCATAGATGTAAACGGCATCGCCAAGACCCTCTCCACCGACCACTTGAGGCCAGTATACTTGGATCACTCCGATGCCCAGCCATCAACACCAGCGTTACCACCAACTCAGCCAGCCTCACCACAGTCGCCCACACTAACGTCCTTGCTGCCATCACAGGCGGTTCAACCGGCCGATGGCATCCTGATACAGTAGCCACCACCTACTACTACCAGGAGGAAGGTGACATTTTCACTCCCTTCGACGAACACGAAGCTCATTGGGAGGGAGTGGCTATGGTGCCACAGAATATTCTAGCGTCAGTGCATCCTTCACAGTGCACGCAGGCCCTCATCCCCCGAGAGATTTTCGCTGCCACCCAATTTCCAATATCAGCGGCGCGAGCAATTCCCTTGAGAAAAGGGAAAATTTGATTGAGCCGTTCTTCTAGGCTCTCATGAGTTAAACTTCATCCTCGCCGTGATCCTATTTCTTGCTCTAACAAAGTAAAATATTGTCAAAGAATAAAATATACCTTATTAAAAGTATAAAACGAGACTTTTAAAAGCCCACTTGTACGCGCAAATTTCTAAATTATTAAGCTTCTTCTTCTTTGTAGTACTACAGCCCCTCTCGGGCCTTCGCTTAAAGATAGCTAGAGTATCTCGTTTTCATGATCGTATTGATTTTTTCGGAAGTTGGTTTGGTCAGTGCCATGCTCCCGTGTGCCTGCTCAGCAATGATATGATCTGATTAAATCAGTACATATCACCACTGAGTGAACACTCATAGTATGTCCGAAAAATCCCCTGAACTAAATCACGTTGCTGCCAACGAGATTTGAACCTGGGATCATCGGCTTATGCGTTCATGCTCTAACCACTAGGCCACACAGCCTACTAAGCTAGTGTAATCAATTAAGCTTGTTTAATCAATTCGTTTGAACTTTATTTCTGTATATATCTACTCTGTGTCTCAAAGTTACTTCTTATGAAGACTGCTTCTGGCAGAGGGATACTCATCACCAGAGCACTTTTTTATGCCCCTAGTTAATAAAGGGCAGCGGGGAAAATACAGCCAACCACATCAAGAGGATAAAACTTCAATAAAATTTTGGCGAAGGTGCTTGCTCGGTAGACACATGCTTCTCCTCTTTCTGAATCTTTTAACATATTTTGCATCACCATTAAGCGTTCAGAAAATCGTAAAGAGCCCTGGGCATAGATGATTACCATCACTCTCTATTATTTGGGTGGATGTAGGCCTAAGTAGCATCGTTCAAACTCGGTATTACCGCCTTGATGCAGTAACACATGGTTGTACATAGGTGACCACTACCCTTAGTCAGAAAAACTTTCAAATTAATGAAATTTGAATTTTGATAAGATAAACTAAAACCCTCCAAAAACGCATAAAATTTGGAGGTACACATAGATCTAAGTATTGCCCTAATCGTAGGGAATTTTAAAAGCTGATGCAGACAATTTGAGCACACAAAAGTGTGCTCCTGTTATAAAGTTTTTGTACTCAATCTTTGATATTATCATCAAAAGCCAAGCCGGACATTGGCCTCCAGGATTAATCTCCTCCAAACTTCACAGTTCCACGATATTGTCCGTGAGTTGTTTACTCCCAATAAGGATCAACGGTCAGATTCCATCGTATCTTCTTATCAAGTCCTCAGTCTTCCCACTGGACGTCTACCTTGTGCTCTACCCTCTAATATTCTTTTGGTTAGCCATTTTTTTTCCATTCTTTCTACATAGCCCGCCCATTGCAACTTCACAGTAAAGGAAACAGATAGATCGTCAAACAATTTATATAACTCATCTTTCCTCGTCACAGTTCCGTTCGCGTTGAGCCTCACGCCGTAGCTTGTGACACCCCTTACGCTTTTCAGCGATATCAGTTGACCACCAATACACTGGAGGCTTGCTGTACTGGAGTTCTCGACGGGGCAAAGAAGCTTTGCAAGCAGTCGTGATGATGTTCATAATTGAGTTCACCACGTCTTGAGCTGCCAGTTCTTCTGTCCCCTCCGAATCTCCCTGCAGCGACGTGCATCCTTCCGAGCTTCAATCCAATTGTAGAAAGCTGAGAGCACGGATTTCAGGAGAGAACACCATTGACCTCAAGTAGAATGCACTGATGATCACTGGCTGAGTAGTCCTTTAATACTCTCCAATTGTGTATACTCCGTACTAGGGACTCCGAGGCGAACGTCACGACCGGTATGGTTCCCTCACAGCCAATAAGGCGTCCTGGCCGCCATTTCTAGGATTCGTTTTGCCCGTGAATCTGTTTCAGGCATGCGCCATTTGATTGCTTTAGCGTTAAAGTCTCCCCCTAGAAGCACATTCCCATCTGCGTTCAAGATAGAGCCCTCTAAACCCTGAAGCTTGGCTTGGAAAGATGATATCGATTCGTTCGGCGTTGGGTACACACTAAAGAGCACCGAACCCATACAAAACCATCCTCACGTGCACAGCTCTCTACCTGGAAATTACTGTTTCGAACCCAGATGGTGGCAGTACCAGTTTCATCAGGATACCATGATTATCAACTTTTATCATCGTGCTGCTCACTCAGCAACATAAAGTTGGCCTTCATGTCCCTCGGAAACTGCTCAAGCAGATGTAGGGTTAGCTGCAGGATGCGGTTCATTTAATTTTTGATTTTGCCTTAGATAGGGCTTGCAGGAAAACCCGGCATTTTCCTGATCCCAAGACGTGTCCAAAATCTTGTTTTGGATTAGCATCCTTACAAAGAATACAGTATGCCACCTTCGTACACCCTTTTCTCTTATGTCCCATTTCACCGTATTCGTAACATAGGAAGTTCTTATCGGGTCCTTTGCATTCTTGTGTGGTGTGACTATAGCCAAGGCATTTGAAACATTGAAGAGCCGTTGCTCTTCGCCGTATCCTACAGACAACCCACCCTATTCTTACTTTGCTCTTGTTCAGGAATCGTTCGGCGTCCTTTTCGGTCAAGTCAATTATGGCCAGGCGTTGTCCCCTATGATTTTCTGGTGTCAACCTCGCTTTGATCATGCCCACGCCAGGGAACTCCCTTTTGATGACCTCTTCTCCCTAGGCCAGATCTATGACGCTGTCGATGTCCCTTATTTTAATCGCTGCCATCGGCGCGAGCGATGATATAGTTTTGCCGAGGATTTTCCTTACTGCGTCGCAGAATGCCTCCCTATTCTTGGCCTCCGCTTCATATTCGACCAGTATGTGGCTCGACCGCGTTGGTCGTACTGCTTTAATGGCAGTGTTAGTGTCTTCAGGCTTTACGTTTCCACTGATGTCCCGCAGCACCTCCGCGTAGGATCGACCATCCTGAGGTTTTACAAGCAGTGCCTGCTTCCGGGACCTTCGTCGGGCTTTGTTCCTTCTTGTTTTGCATCGGGTCCTTTTTCTTGTTGGACGTCCGTGCGAACTTTACTTTCTGGCACTTTTTGAAGCAATTTCTTTGCGGCTTTCTTCGCTCCTTTTGTAAGCACTGTCTGCAACCCCTGATCTGGTGTTCCACGCCCATCAAGTGCCTCTTCCTTCCTTCATTTATCCCGATCTCCTTCGATTGGGCTAGACGCCATTCTTTTATTGATTTTTGATTGTGGAGCTATCTGCACGTGTCCTTAAGATTTCGCCTCAAGCGCTTCTTTAGCCTTTTGCTCTTCTTTGGCGTTCGGGTCCACCATAGAGGTATATACAAGAGACGGCGAAACATCAAATTCATGAAGCCACGAGCTTTTGCCTTTGCTATTGTGATAACTCGCATAGGCTCGAAGCTAATTTCGAAATTGGGGTCGAAATTTCGTTCATCATATGATAAGGTGTATCATACTCTTGACGATAAACTTTATGAGAATGCAGCGGTTGAAAATTAATTGTTTACTACAAAAAGAAAGTCAAAAAATTATCATATGTGCTGATATTATTATTCTGGTGGAATTTTCTTGCAAACACTTGAGAGGGTACCACTTTTGACCTACGTAGAAAATTTCATCATTCAAGTATGTGGTTTGCGAGAAAACTTGCTGTGACGCACGGACGGATGGACAGGCGGACGAAAAGACAGATCGCGATTTTAACAGGGGATTGTAAAAATATTTTACAATCCCCTAAAATGGTCTGTTGTATAAATACTTGCAAGTTACGCCATTAAAAATGTTTCCATGATAAACATTCATTACTTCAGTTGCTACTAAAATAGCGAATTGCGCTTACCTTCTAACCTTTGTAGGCCGCCATTTTGAATGCATGCATTTGATTTTGGATTTTAAAAAATATTTCAATCTTAGAGTCTCATCAGTCAATTTGTCCAATCTCAGTCAAATCAGGGCAAAAGTATTAAATTTTTAATGAAAACGGCAGCGAAAAATATTAGGTTTTATATTTTCGACTTCTTTATTTTTCATCCGATTTAGATGATTTTTTGTTTAGTACAAGGACTTTGTACAATTATCCATAATCCATTGGAAAATTTGGCCACTAGAGGGCCACAAAAATCTGAAAAAATCGCATATTTGAATCGCCGCCATTTTGAAACTTGAGCATGTCTGTGCACCAAAATAACAAAATGTTTAGATCTAATTGTTTTCTATCTTGAAAATAAATTTCATTCACATCGAATCAAAATTGGATCTTTCAGAAGCCTTTGAAATTTCCAGATTCAACTAGCCGCCATTTTGTTTTTGGAGGCCTGATCTCTAGTTTTTTAACATGATTCTTTAGGCATTTACAGTAATTACCAAAAAGCGAATTTCATTAACATCGGTTGAAAAGTTTGGTCACAACTACAACATCCAATGCTTACCCGCTTTTCGATGTCTGAGTGGCCACCATTTTGTTTCAAACGGTTCGACTTTGGATTTTTCATTGTGAAATTTATCGCATACCTCAATAAACCTCTGTACCAAATTTCATCCAAATAGGAGCCACGGTTTGGTCAGAAATGAAATCACGAAAGTTTGTCTAAAATGGCCGCCATTTTGTTTTCCCTCGACCGATTTGGCTGGTTAAACAACTAAACAGAGATATTCACCCAATACGCCTTTCCTAAAAGTTTCGTGAAAATTGGAGCGAAATTGTGACCTCTAGCATAGTCACGATTTTCGTTATATCATATATAAATCATATATATATATATATATATATATATATATATATATATATATATATATATATATATATATATATATATATATATATATATACGCAATAGGTAAATATCTCATGAGAAATTCACCTAAAAAAAAAACCGACTCCAAAGTAAGAAAGATGAATAAAATTTTTTAAAAGCGGTGCTATATTGCATGGTGCTTGAATATCATCTTCACAAAACTTATTTCATACTTTGTAGGGCACTTTGAAGTCGGTTTTCTTCGTTTTCCGGTAAAGAAACAAATATTTTCAAATTAAACCACCATGCATGCATTTCGGCATTAATTGCCACGATTTTCAACAACAACTTCAGTCCCATCACCACAACTCCAGAAACCTAGAAAAACATTTTTAAATTCAACCGACCAGTTTTCGAAATTAATAAAACAGCTCCCATATTGTAGGTGCACTGCACTGGTACGAGATCACGTATTTTAGAAAACCTTCAAAGTTTTTCAATTAAAATGTTTACTCCGATACATGAAACTTTTACAAGCACCTTCGCAATAACAAAACGAATTATTTTCAACAATTGAACCTTTTTTTTTTTTGTGGTAGGGAGGTGAAGGCATTTATGCCCGCCGAGTCTGGCAGTGTGGGACTCCCATGGAGGATACCTTTGGACTACCCACTAAACACCTCCCCTGTCAATCTGAGAACCTAGCCTGGAACCGTTTGACACATTACTTCGGGCCAGGTCTCGTTTTGTTACGCCATGGGGCGCCTTCAAGCTGGGGAGTCCCTTTCCTAGCGGGAGGGGAGGGGGGAAGAGGAATTGCCAGAAGAGCGATCCCCCAGCCCCAGTGCCTCCGGCTGCTGTGAGTCCCTTTTATATTTTAGGACTGCCCGAGCATAATGTGCCACCTGGTTCCATTTGTCAACCGATTCGAGCATCACCGCAACTATATTATCCGGGGTGAGCTCTCCCGTCTCCCTGTAGAGTTCCCTTCGCAGCCTGACCCATTTGGTACACGCAAAAAATTTGTGACAGGCATTGTCCTCCTCTCCTGGGCAAAACCGACAATCGGGAGACCGTGACTTGCCGATCTTGTGCAGGTAAGACTGAAAACACCCGTGCCCGCTCAAAAGCTGAGTCAGATAGAAGTCAGTCTCACCATGCCTTCGATTTAGCCACGGTCTCACATCCGGGATGAGGCGCGCAGTCCACCTTCCCTTCGTGCAATTCCTCCAAGACTGCTGCCAATCGTTGAGCGAGCGTTGTCTCTCCTCGCGGACAACGATCTCCCTCGCATCCTCGTTTCGGCGCAGGTAAATAGCGCGGCGCTCTCTAGCAAGGAGAGCGACAGGTATCACGCCTGCAATCACTCTCACCGCCGAGTCGGAGACTGTTGGATACGAAGATGCAATTCTCAGTGCTCCTCTTCTCTGTACCTGTGCCAATCGTTTTCGGTATACCTCCTTGCTGAGAGCGTCGCCCCATACCTCTGCTCCATACATTAGCACTGACCCTACAGAACTCATCAAGAGGCGTCTTCTTGATGGGCTGGGTCCCCCTACGTTGGCCATAAGTCGACTTAGGGCTGATATTCCCAAAGCAGCCTTCTCAGCCGTTGCCCTGATTTGCTCAGAGAAACTCAACAATTTAACCTTAACACCATTATGGACGGAGCCAAAATAACTTCAACATTTGCGCGCAACATCTATTTCACATGCAATTTGCTCTTTGATAATTACGAACTTTGACTTAAAAACACAATTAATTACTTCAACACGAAGCTTTAAGGATAACTTAAGCCCATTTAAATCCGTAGGAATAAAAACCAGAAAAAAAAGCGCGTGAATTCTTAAAATGCAAGCGAGTTTCAGTTGCATGTTATCGGAATTCTATGACCGGCGTCAAATCTGTTTCAAGCGAGAAAATCTTTAAACTCACGTCTCCCATATACCGTTTCTAGCAGGCACGATTCACACAACATTCGAAATTATGTTTTCATTCACGAATCGCACCGAAAACCTGGACGGACACAGAAAACATCACGTAAATTATACCCGGACACATAATTGTTTCCTTGACTGCACTTTACTTACCTAAATAATGAAAAATACTCGATGACGCGCTCACATTTTTGTTCACGTTTACACATTGAACACTTTATTTTCGAAATCACTTATAGAATCCGACCGAAACAAGCGTTTTCATTGAAAATTTTTAAAAATTACGATATTTGATGGAATTTTCGCAGGAATTGTCAACTTCCTGTTTTCTATCAGCTGAAACATCATTTCCGAAATCAGGGGTGTCACAATTGTTGATTTCGATCGAATACGATTTGAATGTGGCGCACTTCGTAGTTTGTTAGTATATTTTATGGAAAGGAAAGAAGTTTGTTGAACAATATTTGGAGGCATTGTTTACAATTGTAAATTCTGTATGATCATTAAAGAGAAAACTAAAAATAATGCACTTTTTTAGCTATTTCGAAATTAATTTCGAACAATGATAGAGTTTGGACAATCATACGTAAGCTCATTCGTCAAAGTCCAAAAGCTTTCGAAAATTGGAGTATACGGACATGAAATGTTTGTTCGTATTGAGCATGTATTAAGAGACTTCAATATTTTATATGGGAAATGAAAGCTCGCCGTCTCGAGTGTATACCTCTATGGGGTCCACTTCGGCCTTTAACCAGCTCCTCCGATAATGCCCTATGCGGTCTAGAAGCTCCTCTAGTTCAATGAGCCCAATCTTTACTGAGTTGGTGATTTTTGGCGAGTCGCATGCAGCTTGTATCCTTTTTAGAACAACTCCCACGTTTCGGAATAGCCTTTCTTCTTCATGTCATTGGGTGGCAATTGTACTTTGCACCCTTTGTCCTTGGAAGAGGTTATCGGCTTGTGTTTCCGAATACAGTACTTCCGCCACCTTTTTGACGTTGGCGATGAAATTACTCATCGTCGCTTTATTTGCCTGGTCACTCATTTCTTTTCCTGCCGTAATCTCTTCGTTGACTTCGGGATGGTAGTTTATTATTTCGGGATTTGCGACCCTTTCTTCAATCACTTTGGTAAAGATCGCAGCAGTGACCATCGAATTCGCGAATTTCTTTATATTTTCCTCCACCGCTTGAGCGTTTGGCGCGTCCCGTGGAGTTTCCCGCTTTGCCTTTATAGGACGCTCTGGCGTTCGTCTTATTTTTTTTGCTGCGCCCGAACACCGCAGGAACCTCAGTCTGGACCAGACCATCTGTTAATTTCTGTTTTTCGTCCGCTTTCATTGTCATTTTCGTTCGCACCGCTCCCGATCCAGTCAGAGTCGTTACCTGTCATCCCAGGAGGGCACCCCACGGCACTTCCCATATCCTCGGGTCCGTGGAGGTGGCACTCCCCAAAGAATGCTAGCTTCCAAGAGTGCTCTTGTCGACCGGTATTCCCTCTGCGGGAATTTCCTCGGGTACGTGGGAGCGGAACTCCCCAAAGAATGCTAGCTTCCAAAAATATTCTTGTCAGCCAGTATTCCCCCTGCGGGGATCGCTGCTAGGATTGGAAAGTTGGAAGACGCGGTCAATAGACCGAGACAGTTGGGGGCGCTATTTGCAGGAAGCGAAGGCCTGAGAGGGGCTGTAGTGCTACCAGGAAGAAGAAGCGCACCTGAAAACAAAACAACTGTGCATTTATTATCAAAGGATTCTTCCAAACTTCATTCTCTCTTTAGCTGCCCCGCTCACATTTACATGAGCCAACAATTTTCCTTCCGTTTAATATTGAAGGAATATTCATCTATTTAAATTCATTCAAGCATTTCCATTTAAACCTTTAACTACTTTGAGGCTTGGGCTGGAATCGAACCCACATATCGTTGAGATACTTGAAGAGACAACTATTTTTTATAAACTCAGTTTTTTTAATGCGTCGTATTATACGAAGTTTTCCTTGTCTCTAAGTGTTGTTCGCGAATTGGACTAAATTAGCAAGAAAGAATCGCTTCATATCGTTTTTCGCACTCCCTCATGAAGTGTAGATTGTATGAGGATTGTGTGACGAAGAAAGGGTGATGGAGAGTGTGGTAGAAAATGAAACTACTTAAGAAAAGTCATGGCAGATTAATTAAGCAGTACTCCCATTGAGCCACGAAAGATCTTATCTAACGTTAAAATAAGTCATATGGATGAGGTACATTGTCGTGGTAGTTACTATGTGTAAAGAAAATTGCTTTACTAACTTAGTATTGTATAATTCACACAATTTTCTAGTACATTTGGGCAAGTGTGGTCTCATGGAAATTGTTTAAATTGATGTATGATGTTCATCATTCTATTGAAAAATTTACCCAAGTGAACTCAGAACAGTCTTTTCTCTCGATGTGCTAAGCTTAGCCCGTAGATGAGATAGATTATAGTAGACAGTAGTAACAAGAGATACAAAACTCTATAAAGCAGATGAAACCGATAAATGCTTCTTTTATGGAAGTAGTTTAACGCAATGCTGTTAAATACAGTCTTCGAGGATTGGAGCTTAATCGAGCCTTAAATATTCATTTGTAAATAGTGCGCAAAAATTAACTTTTATACAGGATTTTGGATGACAAATATTACGTATCTAAACAATTAATTTTATTTTCTCTACTTAAATGTAAGTATCCTGCACCTGCTATCTTCCCATGCATTTCTATTAAATCTTTCATGAGATTCTAGTTAAAAATGTTAAACTTGAACATAGAATGCTATTTACAAATCTTGCGCTTTCGAAACTTTCTCCATTTACAATACTACTATGCAGTATTGTAGTGTTCTCAGACGAATGAGTTTTCAAGTTGATAACTCGTCTTGTTTCTCACACTTTGAAATTTAAATTTTAGCATCTTATTTCCGAGATTCATTTCTATCTCCATAAAATCGTTCTAGCTTCTAACTTATGTTCCTCGCTAAGCTGGTCCGGTGTAGGCAACATATGTACAACAGTACTCCTATATACCAGCAGAGTTGAATTTGGAAAACTTTCAACCCGGGAAATGTAAGAAATAAGTAGGGCATGGATGAACGCATGTATAGCATACACTAGACTTTGAATTTTGAATAATTCATACCTGACCTACTGTTTGTTCTTGTGCTGTTTTGAGTAAACAAGATAAAGGATACTGTCGGCCAAAGGACCTGATGTCACGTATGAAGCTTAAGATTGTGATTTGCGTTGACTATGCAGATTTTAAATTCAACAAATCTAATATGGTGAAGCAATTTGGTCAGCATCCCCGGAACGAATATTTAAACATTTCGAAAAGATTTAACGCTGAGCCCTTCGTAAGTCCTGTAAATATACAAGAGCAAATATAAAAATACTCATTCACAATGAAACAATTTTAATTTAAAACGGTAAATATCTTCTACTCAAACATTCATCAGTTAATATTTTTTTATATCCTCGTATCCAATCGTCAGATCTCACTCTGCTACGCGTCGAAGCATTCAGCTGGAGGCTTTTGAAATTACTACGCTATCACTCATTACATATCTTCATCTTCATCGTCAAACGAAAAGCTCGTAAAAAATTACTGTTTCGTTTTTGCCTCTCACGCTTCAGCGCTTTTACTTTTTCCCTTATGACTTGACTTGCAAAAAAAGTATCCAGCTCATAATTAAACATTTTCCATCCAATGAATTTACGAGTCCTTGACTGTTTTCTCCCTTTCATCGCCGTAACGCTCGGTGATAATAGCGCAAATAACATGATTCATACATTGTACGTCTATTATCCTTGACGTGCGTACGTTTACCCTGTGACAAATAAAAAAGGATATAATTGTTCTTCTCACTATAGTGTCACAGGTGTAGCTTAACTTTATTTTTGGTCAAATTGCTGCTAATATTATTAAAGGTACGACCTTTGGTTTTTTCTGCGCTACTGCTGGTTCTGGTGTCGCTTCATTCTAAAGTGAATTTTGCCATAAATATAAAATGATGATACATAATATTATGCTGAGAATATATTGCCGAGCAAAAAGAGACACATTGACACACATCCTCATACACATAAGTTTCATATGTGATGTTTATTTAGGATGATATGGAATTTTATGATGTAAATGAGATTAAATTTTATATTTGGGTTGAAATTATTATCTGACCAGCGAGTGATAGGCTGAAATGGAGATAAGTAGGGAGTAAACGTAACATTTTTTTTGACACGTGTGTTGTTAATCCTTATCGAAAAGTTTAATGTTAATGAGATTAAAGGCTCCGTTGAATACTTTGCGACGAGAAATGTCAAAGGCTACTCTGTCGTGAGTCAATGCTCCATATAAAGGCTAGAGAATGCCTGCTCATGATCATATAATGATTGGTGCAACGAATGAGATTTTATCCAGTAATCCTTTTTCTGTAATATTTTTTGACTATTTTCGCCCTAGGAGAAGCACTCTAAGCCGCACAAGATCTCTAGATTATCCACCAAACACCTCGCCCCTTTCAACCTGAGTGCTGAGTCTTAAACCAATCGACAGATTACTTCGAGTAAGGTCTCATCTTTATATGCCTTCAGAAACGTTCGATCCGCAGGGTCTTTTCCAGTAGGAAGGAATAATTGTAGAAACGAATCACTAAAAGAGGAAACCTTCCACTCTTGACGTCTTTGACCACAATCACCCTTCTTAAATGCTGACACTGCTTTATGGATAATGTGTCAACCCATCTGAGTATGCCTCCTATTCGACTATCCGGGGAAAGCTCTCTTATTTCCCTGATGAGAGAACCATGTGACCTGTCCCATCTTTTGCACATGAAAAATATATATAATAAGCGCTGCCACTTTCGGCTTCTACTTCAATCGACTTTGAACCGAAAGCGGAGAAGACGCGTGTAAACAGAGCGGGTGACAGTTGGTAGTCACTTTTGGTAGTATGTCACGGGAAATGTGGCATTTTTCTGTACTCGTTGTTCCGTCGTCGGCAAGTAAAGTAACAAATTTTATATGGGATATTTGAGCATTCTTATTGGACGTAAGGCGCTAACACCAGACTCCCGCTTTTAGCATTTGACGAGAAAGATTTGTGTTGCAAAACTCAACCTTAAATTATTCAGTTTCTATTTAAATTGTGAATACAAGTTATTTTAAATATTTATTTTTATAAGTACTCAATATGGAAAATAGTTCTTTACCCAAGATTGAACGAGTATAGCATGAAGAATCTCAACATAACTTATTTGTCTCCATTTGAGTTGCATAATCCCCCCTTCGTTGTTATGAAAGTCAGATTATTTCAGTATGACTGCAGTTTTTATAGTTCCTAGGAAGGAGCTTTACGTGTACAAGCTTAATTTATTAAGACAATGAGACTATTAAAATAACTAGACTATGAATCGACTTTACCATTGGCATAAGCAATTTCGTTTGATTGGTTTGTGATTTCATCCTTTCTACATTCACATCTTAAGCGTGATTTCAACATGTTGGCCTCAGCTGAATTTCTTGAAAATAAGGCGATAAATATTTTTCATAGCGAGAAACTGTCATTTTTTTGTGGTTGAGAGGTAAATGCAACTTACGTACTGAGTGTGGGGTTCCCATGCTTGGGAGCAACTGGACTACCCACTAAACACCTCCCCTGTCAACCCAAGAACCCAGCCTGGAACCGTTTGACCCAATACTTTGGGCCAGGTCTGGTTTTGCTACGCCGTGATGCGTCTTCAAGCTGGGGGATCCCTCCTCTAGCGAAAAGTGAGAGAGGAGGAGGAATCGCCAGAAAAGTTATCCCATAGCCCCAACGTCCCTGGGTTGTGTGAGTTGCTTTTACCTTTCAGGACAACCCAAACACAATGTGTCTCCTGGTTCCATTTGTCAACCGATCCTAGCATCAGCAGGTAAGACTGAAAACACCCGTGCTCACTCAAAAACTGAGTCAGATAGAAGTCAGTCTCACCATGCTTTACATTAAGCCACAATCTCAGATTTGGGATGAGGCGTGCAGTCCACCTTCCCTTCGTGCAATTCACGTAAGATTGCTATCAATTGTTGAGTGAACGCTGTTCTTCCGCACGGGTAACTATATACATTGCGTCCTGACTTCAACGATGGTAAATAGCGCAGCGCTTTCTCGCAAAGAGGGCTTGCAAAAACTCTCACCACTGAAACAGAGATCGTTGGATACAAAGAGGCAATCTTTAGTGCTCCTCTTCTCTGTACCCGTGCCAAGCATTTCCAGTACATCTCCGTGCTGGGAGCGTCGTCCCATATTTCTACTCCGTACAGTACCACTGATCCTAGAGCACTTATCAAGAGGTGTCTCTTTGAAGGGTTGAGCCATAGGTCAACTCAGAGCCAGTACATCCCAAGCACCCTTTTTAGCGGTTGCCTTGATTTGCTCAGGGAAACTCATTTCGAGTTGATCAGTAGCCCCATATACTTCACTGCTCGCTTTGATTTGATTAGTATGTCTCTTGTACTGATCAGCTTTACACTGAGGATTCTTTTTTTGCCAAGATGACCACTTCAGTTTTTTCAGTGCTAGACTGAACCCACTAGCAGTCATCCAGTCTCTCACTTCGCGCTTTAGTATACCTAGCGTAAGTTGCGCTTATTTAACGGGGCATCCAGTGACTAGAGCCGCAACATTATCCGCATGACTGCTAATCCAAAAAACGAACTAAACTGGATGTAATGTTCAGGATAAAAGGTTGTAGTAATTGAGCAGTCGCCTAAGCAAACCTTCGTAATACCTATCCGCAATTTCACTTGCAGATTCGAAAAAGATATTTTTTTAATTATTTCAATTTATAATTATAAATCATAAAACATTTTTGATTTCTCCTTATTTTGTTTAAGTATAACTTTTAGTTCATTTTTTTTTTCATAAAATTAAATTTAGACTTTGCGTTATAGTTATATTCTTTATGAGTTTTACGTTTTCCTATTATTACTTAAATTGTTTAATAACTTAAAGAATTCTCCAAATAAACGCTCCTCCAACTTTTCCAGAAAAACGCAAATATTGTAAATTTAATGCTAAACAAATATATATTTCGGAGGTAAGAGTTCCTCCTTCTTCAGTGTTTTTTGTTATGGTATCCGCTTCCCTTCGCAGCCTGTCCCATTTTATGCACGCAAAAAATGTGTGACAGGCACCGTCATCCCCTCCTGCGCATAACCGACGACCGGGGGACCGTGACTTACCAATCTTGTGCAAGTAAGACTGATAACACCCATGCCCGCTCAAAAGCTGCGTCAGATAGAAGTCAGGTTCACCATGCTTTCGATTTAGCCACGGACTCAAATCTAGGATGAGGCACGCAGTCCAGCTTCCCTTCGTGCAATCCACTCAAAACTATCGCCAATCACTGAGTGAGCGCTGTCCCTCCTTGTGGGCAACTATCTCCTTGGCGTCCTCGCTTCGACACAGGTAAATAGCACGGCGCTCTCTAGCAAAGAGGGCAACAGTTATCATGCTTGCGATTACTCGCAGCGCCGAATCAGAGACTGTTGGACACGAAGATGCAATCCTCTTCTTTTCTGTATCTGTGCCAAGCATTTTCGATATACATCCTTACTGAAATCGCCGCCCTATATTTCTGCTCCGTACAGTAGCACTGACCCTACAGCACTTATCAATAGGCGTCTTCTTGATAGACTGAATCCCCCTACGTTGGCCATAAGTCGACTCAGAGCCGATACTCTCCAAGCAGCCTTCTTAGCCGTAGTCATGACTTGCTCAGAGAAACTCATCTTCGAGTCGATCAGTAGCCCCAGATATTTACTGCTGGCATCGATTCGACTAGTATGTCTCCAATACTGATCACCCTTACTCAAGGGATTCTCTTTTTTGTCAAGATGACCACTTCGGTTTTCTCTAGTGCTAAACCGAACCTGCGAGCAGTCATCCAATCTTTCACTCGGTGCATGAGCATACCTAACCTAAGTTGCGCTTTTTCAACGGTGCGCTCAGCGACCAGAGCGGCAACATCATCCGCATAGCCAACCAAGCGTGACTCATCTGGCATCTCCACTCTCAGTAGCCCACCGTAAGGCATGTTCCACAGGTCTGGACCAAAGATAGATCCCTGGGCAATACCGGATGTAACTTCCATCCTTCGTTGGCCCTGTGTCGTGTTGTAAAGTAGGCGTTCGTCCTTCAGGTAGTCCCTTACAAGTCGTATTAGATATTCTGGAGCTTGAAAAGGGTTTTCCAGCGTATACAGAATATCCACCTAACTAGCGGAGTTGAAAGCGTTCCTAACGTCAAGTGTCACTAACAGGACGATCCGACGTTTGGTGTGGCGATATGCCTCTGCCTTTTGGAATGCCCTTACTACCTCTGCAATCGTATCAATGGTTGAGCGTCCTGCTCTAAAGCTGTACTACCAAGGCGATGGGTCTCCAGCAGCACGAATCGTGTCAGTGAGTCTTCCCTTGATGAGTTTCTCTAGCACTTTCCCAGCAGTGTCTAGCATGCATAACGGTTGATATGCAGATGGCAATCCGGGGTTGCCCTTCCCCTTGCTGATGAGTATGAGCCTCGGCACCCTCCATCATACCGGGAAAATCCCATTCCGTGGGCAAGCGTTAAATGTGCTGAACAATAAGTCAGGACAATGGTGATAGACAAGTTGCAACACCACAGCTGGAACACTATCTGAACTTGGAGCCTTCCTCGCTTTCAGAGATAGGACTGCATCTTCCAGTTCCAGTTGTAAGGGGAGTTTTCACTCGATTGCTATTTTACCGTGCAGCATGCATAACGGCTGGTATGCAGACGGCGATCCGAGACTGCCCTTCCCCTCGCTGATCATTACGAGCCTCGACACCCTCCATCATACCGGAAAAAACCCCGTTCCGTGGGCAAGCATTGAATGTGCTGAGCAACAAGTTAGGACAATGGTTATAGACAAGTTGCAACACCTCAGCTGGAACACCATCTGGACCTGGAGCCTTCCTCGCTTTCAGTGAAAGTACTGCCTCTTCCAGTTCCAGTTGTAAGAGAAGTGGGCACTCGATTGCTTTTTCATCGTGGATGGACAGCGTCAACATGGACGGGATGGTCCGCAATATCTCTTCCACCTTTCCCGCATCATATATGCAAGATTTCTGTGGGGCACCAAGCTTCCGCATAACTAGCTTGTAGCCAAGGCCCCACGGATCCTTGTTCATATTGTCCACTAGATCTTGCCAGCAGCGTGCCTCTCCGGTGTTAATCAATTTGCGAAGGCAATTCCTTGCCCACTTATCTGCTGCTAGCCGGTTTCATGCCTCATCGCGGTTCTGTGCCCGTTGAGCCTCATGGCGAAGCTTGTGGCACTCCCTTCGCTTTTCAGCGATTTCAGTTGACCAACAGTATACTGGGGGCTTGCCGTGCCGGGATTTTCGACGGGGTATAGAAGCTTTGCAAGCAATCGTTCTGATGTTCATGGTTGAGTTCATCATGTCTTAGGCTACCAGTTCTTCCGTCCCCAGCGAATCACCCTGCAGTGGAGCACCTGCTGTTCCACCCAATTGTAGAAAGTCGAGAGCGCGAACATTGGAAGACAACATCTCAAGCAGAATTCACTGCTGCTCACTGGCTGAGTAGTCCTCTAATACTTTCCAACTGTGCATTCTCGGTATTAAGGACTCCGAGGTGAATGTCACGTCCAGTATGGTTCCTTCAAAGCCAATATGGCGGAAAGTTAGTGTATTTCCGGTGTTTAGTACGACAAGCGCCGTCGTGGCCGCCATTTCTAGGGTTCGTTTTCCCCGTGGATCTGTTTACGGCATGACCTAATGAATAAATTGCCGTCTTCGTTCGAGCCAGCGCCTTCCAAAGCATTAAGCTTGCCATGGAAATATGATATCGATTCGTATGGCGTTAGGTACGCAATAAAGAAGGTGGTTCCACCACAACTTTCTGCCTAGAAATCACAGTTCCAAACTCAAATGGTGGCAGTGCCAGTCTCATAAGGGTACCATGATGCAGGGCTTTTATCATGGTGTTGCTCACTCAGCAGCATAAAGTCGGCTTTCATGTCCCTTGCAACCTACTCAAGCAGTTGAACTGCAGTGTAGGGTCACCCACAGGAAAGGATAGGAAAGTTTTGGTTTTGCCTTAGATAAAGCTGCCTGAAAAACTTCAGATTTCTCTGATCCCAAGACGTGCCCAAAATTCTTGCAAAGAGTACAGTGTGCTTCCTGGACACTCTTTACTTTTGTGTCCCATTTCATCGCACTTGTAACAGAGGGAACTCCTATCGGGTCCCTTGCATACTTGTGCGGTGTGACCATAGCCAAGGCATTTGGAACATTGAAAAGGCGCTGCTCTCCGCCATTTTTTGCAGACAACCCACCCTTTTTTGACTTCGTCCTTATTCAGAAACTGTTTGGCGTCATTTTCGGTCAAGTCAATGATGGCCATGCATTGTCCTCTTTGGGTTTTGGTGTCAACCTCGCTTTGATCCTGGCCACGCTAAGGAACTCCCTTTTGAAGGCCTCTTCTACCTCAGCCGAATCCGTGATGCAGTCGATGTCACTTATTTCGAGTTGCCATCGGCTGGAGCAAGGTTATAGTTGCGCTTTTGCCAAGGACATTCTTTACTGAATCGCAGAATGCTTTTTTATGGTCGGCCTCTGCTCCGAATTTGACCAGTATGTGGCTCAAGCACTTTTTTCGTACTACTTTGATGGCAGTGTTGGTGTCTTTGGGCCTTGAATTTTCTTTCTCTCCTGTTTTGTCTCAGATCGTTTTTCTTGTTGGGTGTCTGTGCGAACTTTATTCGCTGGCACTTTTTGAAGAAGTATCTTTGAGGCTCTCTTCACTCCTTTTGTCAGCACTCTCTGGAACCCGTGATTTGGCGCTCTGCGCCCATCAAATGCCTCTTCCTTCCTTCTTTTATCTCGATCTCCTTTGATAAGGTTTGATTGTGGAGCTATCTGCACGTGCCCTTTTGACTTAGCCCTTAGCGCCTCTTTAGCCTTCTGCTCTTCTTCGGTATTTAACCAGCTGCCCCGATAATGCCATATGTGGTCCAGGAGCTCCTCTAGTTCGAGGAGCCCAAATCTTTACTGCTTTGTTGATTTTTGACGAGTCGCATGCAGATTGTATTCTTTTTAGAACATCTCCCGCTTTTCAGAATAGCCTTTTTCTTCATGTCACTGGGCGGCAATTGTACTTTGTAACCACCTTGCTCAGGAGAGGTTATCGGCTTCCGTCACATTTTCGACGGTGGTGATGAAATCACACAACGGAGCTTTGTTTATCTGGTCACTCGTTTCTTTTCCTGCCGTAATCTCTTTGTGGACTTCAGGATGGTTCGTTAATATTTCGGGATTTATCACCCTGGTTTTGGTCCCTTCGGTAGTGATTGCAGCAGTACCATCAAATTCTCTATTTCTTTATATTTTCCTCCATCGCTTGAACATCTTGAGCGTCCTGCATAGTTTGTCTGTTAATCCCCGCTTTTCGTCCGTCTTCACTGTCATTGTATTCATCGCCATTTTTGTGATCGTTAGTACCGCTCCCAAAATGCTGTTAACATTGTGGCTGCAGCCGTTGGTTGTGTCCTCATTGTTGTTATTTTTACTTTTTTTCTAGTTTTATTGGGTCCCCCCTTGGAGCTACTATCGCCGCAAGTGTGTGTAGTCGCCTTTTTTGGTCTCATGGTTATCTTTGCAGAGCGGGAAGACCGTGCGAGATTTGACACAAGCCCTTATGAGGACAAGTGCTCAGAGCCAGACCAGCGCTAATCGGAAGTCCGTCCAACCCAATGGTGCGAACTTCGAACGTGCTCCGAGGCCTGCCAAGGTTTCACAGGGACGGAGATGGTATGAAAGTTAAATTGGACCTGTTCGCGCCCGAGTGCCACCTTGGCGCTACCGTGCAAAGCAACTAGGTCCAAACTATCATATCCGCCAGCCCAAAGCAAGAGTTTTAGTTCGTTATCCTCGGGCCCGTGGGGGCGTCGCTCCCCACAGAGTGGTAGCCTCCAAAAGTGCTCCTGTCGCCCGGGGTTCCGCCTGCGGGAATTCACTCGGATACGTGGGGGCGGAACTCCCCAAAGAATGCAAACCTTCAAGGGTATTTCTGTCGGCCGGCACACCCCCATTGCCATTCCCTTACAATGAGGTCACATTTTAGGCTCCAAATTCGTAGTCCATTTTCTCTGAAATTGAATCAATCCAACCCGAGGTGATATTCCTGGTTTGTGGGCAATTCATACTGAGGGGGCGTTATCAGCATTTTGGCTCAGCCAGTTTTTCATCCGTGCGCAGCATTTCATTTTCCGCGTACACATCATTTTCCCGGTGATTGCACTACTATATCCCCCACCTGAAGATAGGTCTAATGAGGGGCTGGAAACCCCAAACAGAGCAATAAACCAATTGATGACTGTAAACTTGCGGCAGACTAAGTGTATCCCCGTAAAAAGGGCTTGTCAAAACAAGTAATACTCATTCAAACTTCAAACATGAGTTGGTCATGTACTGATGCATCATCTTTGTTAAATATAACTCATTATCTTTATATGCTCAAAACAAAATTAACCTAATTCAAAACTTGAACAAACTATCTTTCTGATAATGCACAACTAAAATGCAAGAAAAACATGTTTCCTAAGTAAATTAATCATCTACCTGCCTGGTAATATATTAACAAAACAACACAAAATCCACTCTTTGCTCATTAAACAAACTTGATACATAGTTATATTTGATCTTGTTTTACCCAAGGAAGACTAAGCAAGCGAACTTTCAAATGAGCTTAAAAGGAATCTATAACACTAAACAGGAAACAAAGAAGCGAGTGAATGAGTTAAGCGAAAATTCGTGACGAAAACTTCTCCTGAGGGTAACTTAACGACCTATGCAAATTTCTACCCTAAAATACGACGATATTGTCGCGGCAACACATTATCAGTTCACCCCGAAAACTTATACACAACCCTCCCCACTACTGCTGCTGACTGCGTCTTGCATATAGTTCAAGACCTTCTGCTAAAGCTTATGAACTTCAACCCTCCCCAACATGCGGCCACTAAAGCCTACAGTCGTTGCACCACGACGAACATTTCAATGCAACATTTGCACAAAATTTTAAGCCCCAATGAACGTTACGTATAATGAATGTATAAATGGCGCTCGGGAGTGAAAGTTGCGAAGAAACCGAACCAGAAGAAGAAGACAATAAGGATATAAACATGCATACAAATGTATGCTCAAGCTAGTCTAGCGGGTCTACCAAATATTCCAAGCATGCAGCAGCAGAAGGAGCATCAATGGCAACAACAAAGATACCAGCTGTAGCTGCACCAGCTACGCCAGCATAACTAGAATATTGTGAATGGATAATTAAGGAAATGTTATGCTCTACTGTGCGCTCTCCGTCTCCCTAAATAGACAAGATGGCGAATTACATAATTTAATTCATGATTTTCGTGCAGAATACTTAAAGAGAGAGTCTTACTGCGAATTTTATGGACGAGTACGTGAAATACGTTACACTACGTACTTACGTAAGTACGTACGTAGGTACGTGGGAGACAATACTCGTATATCTATGGAAAATTCAGACGTAAATTGGAAACTAGCAGACGAAGAATTACAGTAGGGGTTAAAAGTCTACATGTTGCATGCTAGCAGTGCAGAAAAGGAATAATGTTATGTCGTTAAAAAATAATTAGATGTGTTTAATTAACAATACATAAAGCATGGAAGAACGATAATGGGATACTGTGAAACAGATGGATTAGAGTAGTGTAAGTAATTTATTCATTTGTATTCCTTCTGTACGTTTCGTGAATGATCCTTTTTCGGGAAGTTTTTGGGGAATTGAATAGGAAATAGCACTATGCATTAATATAATTAACAGAAGGTTCTCATCACAGGAAACTCGGTTAAACATCACAGGAACGCAGTACCCCACTAAGTTATCTAATTTAATAAGTTTTCAGAGTTTTTGTATAGGTATCTACAATAAAAAGATACGTTGGTAGATAACACATATAAAGACTCCTCTGGAACTGTTCGGTGAAGCTTCACGTTGTCACTTGGAGCCTCAATGAGAAAGCACAATTGAAAAGATCAGCAGAGCCGTTATTAATATAGAAAAGACTCACTTTGAAAATGACTCTACCTGCCAGACACGAACCAAAGTATAGTACCTTGTGATATAGGAGCAGATGTTTTCTCCTCTCCTTAGGAAATCACCGCTGAACCCCTTTAAAAGAAACATTTTGGAGAAAACTTAAAAGATTCCAAATATTGTACAAATTTGAGATTACAATCAGCATCATTTATTATATGGTCAATTGATAAGCGTACAGATTGTGATGTGAGGTCAAGGGATATTTAGAGTCTAAAAATCCAAGACACATTGCTTCACAAGCAGGAGATTACTATGATCTCCATCGATGTGAGCTCAAAAATTAGACAGTCTTTTCATTAGTTGTAAACCTGATCTTAAGCCTAGAAACAACCAAAACCATAAACAAAGTTATTGCTTTCCTTTTTTTATTCGTTGTACTTTTTATTTGATCATACGCTGACGTTTCGACGCACACGCTTGCTTCTTCATCACTGATAAAATAACTAATCTTACATTGTTCTTAAAGCTACTTATATACCTACTACTTTAACAATTACAACCCTTACACTTGCTAACCTAATTACTTCTCACAAGGGGTGAGAAACTATTACCTAGATCGGTGTTTAAAATTATCCCCTGTGGTTGTCTTGCTATAACCAGGCTTTCGTAGGCGTCCAATTTGTACGTTGATTTGAGTTCTTTGATTAATTCAAGATTTTCGTTGCTTATGCTGTGCTTCTGCTCTACAATGTGTCTTGCTACCGATGATTTAATTGTCCTGCTGCTTTTGTTGTGCCTGACTGCCGCTTCCGCCTCCTTGATATGTTCCTTAAATCTTGTTGTAATTAATCGCTTCGTCTGACCTATATAAACATGTGAACACTCCGTACAGGTTACCCGGTAAATTCCGCTAACTTCCACCGTGATTTTCTTGTCCTTAGCTGATCCCAACATCATCTTCAGTTGATGGTTTCTACTGTGTTTGACGACCTGAATATCATGCGCTTTAAATAATTTTTTAACTTTGTTCGTTAGGCCAGAGTATGGTCCCGAGATTTTACGGATCTGTTCAAGCTATTCATTTTGTGCGTACAACGTTATTAGTCCAGCCTCTGCCGCTTCATTTTTTTGCGAATTAATTGGTCAACTATTATTGCGGGGAATCCATTGTCCTGACAATCTAATCATGTTTTTTTTTTTGAAATCTTCACTACTCAACGGTATTTTTGTTAACCTATGAACCATCAAGTGATAGGCTGCCATTTTTTGTTGATATGCGTGGTTAGAATCGCTGGTGATCGTTCGCTACATACTTGAAGGCTTTCTGTAGATACCAAATTCTAGGTGTTGATTGGTGCGTATAATTTTTAGGTCCAGGAAATTCAATACGTTGTTTACCTCTTCTTCCATCGTTAATCATATGTTTTGGTGAATGTTGTTGATTTTCTCCAACGCTACTCCAGCTTCATTCTTTTTGACTACGGCTAAGACATCACCGACGTATCGTCACCATATTCGAGGAGTTATTTGGAGATTGTGTATTTTTTCCTCGAATTTGGTCATAAATATTTCAGCTTTTAGCAGGGAAAAGGGGTTCCCCATCGCAGTCCCATCATTTGTTTTAAAAAACTTACCTCTGATGGTAAAATAATTATCCCTCATGCATAATGCTGCCAATTTTACATATTGGCTTGTTGTTTTTTTATGTCCACGATCTACATTGTCACCGTGTAACCAATCTTCAAAAAGACATAGTGCCTTTTTGACAGGTCGTCACACAAGGAGAAACCATCAACTGAAGATGATGTTGGGATCAGCTAAGGACAAGAAAACCACGGAGGAATTAGCGGAATTTACCGGGTAACCTGTACGGAGTGTTCACATGTTTATATAGGTCAGACGAAGCGATTAATTACAACAAGATTTAAGGAACATATCAAGGAGGCGGAAGCGGCAGTCAGGCACAACAAAAGCAGCAGGACAATTAAATCATCGGTAGCAACACACATTGTAGAGCAGAAGCACAGCATGAGCAACGAAAATCTTGAATTAATCAAAGAACTCAAATCAACGTACAAATTGGACGCCTACGAAAGCCTGGTTATAGCAAGACAACCACAGGGGATAATTTTAAATACCGATCTAGGTAATAATTTCTCACCCCTTGTGAGAGTAATTAGCCGCAAAAACCACTTAAAGAAGTAATTAGGTTAGCAAGTGTAAGGGTTGTAATTGTTAAAGTAGTAGGTATATAAGTAGCTTTAAGAACAATGTAAGATTAGTTATTTTATCAGTGATGAAGAAGCAAGTGTGTGCGTCGATACGTCGGCGTATGATCAAATAAAAAGTACAACGAATAAAAAAGGAACCAATAACTTTGTTTATAATTTTGGTTAGCTAGTCCGTTGAAGCATCCGACAAAATTTTATAGTTTAATAGCCTAGAAACACGTTGGGTGGACAGAGCTACGCTCATTTTAGAAGGGTTTGCCCTCAGACTATGATATGCAGACACTAATAATGAATAAACTCAAGAAAGACTCTAACGACATCTAGAACAAATATATAATCGCTTTAAAAGGGAAACCATTGGTTTAGCATGTTAACTTGCTGCCACTTTGTTGCAATATCAATAACAACCATTAAACAAATGAAATCTTTAATTATTAAAAAAGTTTGGTGAATTTCAATTTCAAAGGTATTTTTTATTGTTCTACTCCTGAAAAGATACCACCATGAATCTTTCACGTTTAAAATGCATGTGTTCATCAAGATTTAATAGCCTGCACTTCAAATGCAATTTCATGCAAATTCAAACAAGCCCATAGTGCCTAAGTCACAGGTACATATTGCTCAATAGACACATATTGTTGTTGTTGTGACACTGTAAATAACTACAATAACTTTGTTAAGTACTACCCAGTCCTTTTGAAATTTCCGTGAGTGATTAGCCGTTTCTGTAGTCATATGGAATTAAGGGTACTCTTACGACTTTATTTAAAAAAATGTAAAATTGATAAATCATACTATTACTCACATGGTTTAGCGAATTTCAACTTCTCAGGTATTTATCGTTGTTGTACTCATAGAGAACTACCTCCATGATTTTTTTTCAGATTTTTCAGTCCACAGATGTCCAATCGCGAGGGAAACACACACCATTTCTTCGTGTTCTTCCGCTTCCCCTGCCTACCCCGTCATCTATATTGCAATTTTAATAACGAATATTAAAAGATATCATCAAAGCCTTTCATTCGATACCCTACTCGAATATTTTTGGTGAAAAAAAACGTTTAAGCATTTACAACCTTATATGGACCCCCCTCAAAAACTTTGAAATATTTTTTTGACTACGGACCTTTCATTAACCAGAAACTCCTGAGCTGTTCACAAAATTTAATGATTATAGATTTTACTGTTCCTGAGAAAACTTGATGTAACCCACTGACGGACGGACGGGCAGGTATCGATATTAGTACAAAATTTTTTCAAAACCCTTAGAACGTATTCTATGCAATGGAAGTTAGAAAAGAGATATTACCCGCCACTTTTGCAGTAATCCATATAGAACGTGGATATTTAGGTCTGTTAAAGGTTCTCATTCCTTGACTATAACGGTTTTGTGCTAAGTTATATGGCCATGTACTCGTATTATCACTCAGTTTTTCATTAAGTATGGCTAAAAGTTCGATGGGAAATCGCTGAAATAAATTTGTTGCCACCAACTAGCCAAGAACCTGGGAACTACTGCGTAAGTGGCGTTCACTCTAATCAGTAAGCCACTTGGACTTGCAAACCAAAAAAGCAGTTGTATAATCGTGATTTTATTTGACAGCAGGTCATAGACAAATCCTGTCACGATGTTCGCTTTAAAAATATTCAACCGCCAAGCTCAAAATGCTTGTGCTTCTATCAGTGGCGTTGGATGAGCTAAGCTGAATAAGAAAATGTTGGCAGGTAGCCATCGAATTCATGTCAATGTATCTGGCCAAACTTAAAAATATTTATTTTTTTTTATTATTGTTATGAACTCAAACAGCCTAATTACAAATCATAACTTAAAATTTAGGTAAAAACAGGCCTAAAGGTTCCATTTTTAATTACAAATAATATAAAGGATCATCGAGCAAACTATGATAGGCAGTGAGTAAACGAAAAACAATCATTGCAAAGTATAAAATTATTAGCATTTTCTTGTTAAATTTAGTGTTGATTTTTTTTAAAAGCATGAAGATTACAATGAAATATGTCAATATCGCACAAATGTTTGTTAAAAAGGTCACAGGCACGTTTAAAGAATGCATTACTGGCATAATTTGTGTTACTAGCGGTGATGTAAAAAGTTTGGTTAAAATGAGAGGAGCTACGAGGGACTTTCAAGTTGATTTTTTGTAGAAGAAATGTTGAGTCAATGTTATTATGTACAATTTTATATAAAAACAAGGAGTCAAGATAATTACGCCTTATGTTCAATGGTTGAATATTATATCTAAGTGCACTGCTCTTATAATCTGTAAAAATGTTGCCAAACTTGTAGCCTAAGGCTTTTAGAAACTTATTTTGGACCCTTTCCAGTCGATCAATATGTACAGCGTAATTAGGGTTCCAAACTACACTGCCAAAATCCAGGATACTACATACGTATGAGTTGAATAATATCTTTAATACGTCTATATTGTTGAAGGGCTTAGATACTCTTAGAATCATTCCCAGCCTTTTATATGCTGTTGTAAGTATGTTATCAATGTGATGGTTAAATTGTAGTTTGGAGTCTAGAGTTACTCCTAGGTATTTGACTGTATTTGAATGTTTTAATGTAGTTCCAGCGATTTCGTAATTATAAAGTAAAGGTTTGCTTTTACGTGTGAATGTCATTGCGTGACACTTAGCCACATTCAAAAATAACTGATTATTACTGCAGTACTGTTCGAATCTTTCCAAGTCTTCTTGCAGTTTACAACAGTCAGTTGAGGTTTGCACGATTTTAAATATTTTAGTATCATCTGCATACATAGAGTAACAAGAATTTTCAAAACAAAATCCAATGTCGTTAACAAATAACGTAAATAGAAGAGGTCCTAAATGGGATCCATGAGGAATCCCAGAGGGAATTTTGAGAAATCTCGAACAGTATCCTTTCATTGCCACTGCTTGGCTACGATTAGTAATATATGATTTTATCCATCTAAGTAAATCGCCATGGGTCCCCATCTTGAATAATTTTTTAATCAATATAGAATGATTTATTTTATCGAAAGCCTTAGAGAAATCTGTATATACTGCGTCTACTTGGTGCCCTGTATCAAGGGCGTTAAACAGAATGTCTGTATAGGAGACGAGATTCGTGTTAACACTACGACCGGCAAGAAAACCATGTTGCTCAGGAGCTATATGTTGACGAGCACAGGAACTTATGAAGTTTGTAACAAGCTTCACGAAAATCTTACCAAATATGCATAATTTTGAAATAGGTCGGTATTGTGTTACATCATATATGTTTCCGCCTTTTGGTATGGGGGTGATAAGTGCTTTCTTCCAAACATCTGGAAAAATCCCACTACTCAATGATTTTCTGAATAAAATAGTGAAAGGTACGGATAACTCTTTTGCCAATTTGGAGATGAATAAAGGATGAATGTTATCTACCCCTGCACTTTTATTAATGTCTGCTTCGCTTAACAATTTAGATACATTATCAAACGATATTTCAAATGTGCTAACGTCAACAACAGTTTGTGGGACAAAAACAGAATAAAAATAATCATTAAACATATTTGCAATTTTCTCACTATCGCTTGAACTCTCATTTAAAAATTGCATATAGGCTGGAATGGTATTAACGGTACGCTTCGATTTAACATAAGACCAAAAGTATTTAGGTGACGAAGTGATATTTTTTTCTGCTAACAAGATGTAGTCATTATAACATGAAACTTGCAAACGTTTTTCTTGACTACGGAGTTCAGCGAAAAATTGGTAATCCCGAATGTTGCCATACTTTTTCCACAATGCATGTACTTTTTGCTTTTTACGAATAAGTTTAATTAGGGCAGTACTGTACCAGGGTGGATAGTTGTTATTTACGTGCACCTTTTTTTTGGAACATAGATATGCATCAAGTTGTATAGAGTGCTATAGAAATAAGAGACAGCATCATCAGTAGTTAATTTAGAGAGTTCTGTTTCCCAGTTTATTTTCAATAATTGACTAGTTAATTCAAAGTAGTTCGCTTTGTGGAATTGATATTTGAGATGGTTTTTCTCTGCTAAATAAACTGTATTTGGAAGAGAAAATTGAATATAGAGAGCTTTATGGTGCTGGTCTTCACTAGTAAGAGAAAAAGCGCTAGGAGTAACATTGCAATTACAATTAGTAATAGTACTAACTAAGTCTAAAATGCGATTATTTTTGTTGAAACAACCATTGTATTGATAAAGCTCACTTATATTCATGAAATTAAATAGTGACATGGCTTTAGAATCGTAATTGTGAACTATCCGCAGCCAGTTATTTCTATCTGGAACCCAACTGGCGTATGAAATGTTAAAGTCACCTAACACCAGAAAACAGTCACAAGAGTTGTTATTAATAATAACAGACGCATTATCAAAAAAAGTATCCAATTGTGTGAAGTGGTTGTTATTATGAGGAAAATAGCAACAAGCTAAGTGCAATCGTATATGTGTTTTGGCACCACTATGAGATTGAAAGCCGTACATCCTACTTGATCCATCAGAGAAACTCAATTGACCGTGATTACTTGTCGTACTTAACTCAAGACTCAGCCACAATTCTTTGGGGTTCAAGGTTGAGCACCAATCGTCTCGACGCCGGCCACATAATTCTCGTCGCACCGCAATTAGTAGTCCACCTCCCCTGATATTATCACGGTCATAGATTGCACGGTCACATCTGAATACATTGTATTGATTATGGAAGTATTCACTATCACTAAAATCCGCCGTTAACCAAGTTTCTGTTAAGCAAATTTTTCATAATTGGATTGCAGAACATTTTTAAGAAAAGAGTGAGACTTAGTTCGTAGTCCTCTTACGTTTTGATAATAAATACTTGAATTACTTATATCCAAACTCATAATGTAAACTAAAAGTATTTTTAAACGTAACACATGGCTTAAATATTCTAAAGTACCCTCGTACCAAACAGATGCGATAATGACTCGGCAAAAAGCGAAAAATGTTAAATTGAAAATAGCAAATATAAAATTGCATTCTCTTCATATGCATAAGCAAAGGAAAGCTAGGTAGATTGCATTTAAAGGAAGTTATGTAAATAATGTTCATATTAAACCTGCAGAATTTACTTTTTGGCTGATTTTTACTCAAAGTCAAACAAAAAACTAAAAATAGGTAAACAAATACATACAGAAACAAATAAGAAAGAAGAATGTAAAGTCACTTGATTTTCAGCAGGTCAGATTCCCGGGAAATACGTATCACGTTTGATTTTTCATTTTTCCTCATCAATGTTTTGCAATCCCTGACCCAGAGGTAAGAGTAATTGTATTCAGCCTTTAATTCTTGTGCGCACCGTAAAAGTAGCTTATTTGTTGGGGTCAAGTGTTTGCTAATATAAATATTTGAAGCTGGACCGCTTATATTGATATCAGTAGTTGATATGACTCTGC
Source organism: Odontomyia ornata (assembly GCA_963969285.1). Lineage (NCBI taxonomy): Eukaryota > Metazoa > Arthropoda > Insecta > Diptera > Stratiomyidae > Odontomyia > Odontomyia ornata. The sequence continues at coordinate 58,745,462 of OZ017741.1, read as the reverse complement.
GAACTCGGGCGGCTCCAATAAACTCATCTTTCCGCCGACGCTGGGTGAATCTTACAATGATAGAAGGTGGACGCGAAACTTGTTTGTCAGCAGATGCACTTTTCGTATTATTTGGATACGGATGCACATGACGAATTGTATCGATGTCGGTATTTTTAACTTGAAACCCTTTCGCGGCGTAAATTTCGCTAAAAAGCAAGAATACATTTTCGCCAGTCTTAGCAGGTATACCAGATATTTCAACGTTATTGAGACGTGAAAACTGGTCTTGTTGTTGATTTTCGTGGACGAGATCCAAAATCTTTTCCTTCGCCTTTTCAAGGTATTTATGCACGCACGAGAGGCTCGATAACTTTTCCTCTGTAGCAGTTAATTTAGCTTCCATGCTTTTTAATTGGGTTTCAATGTCATTCCATTTACTGGTGATTGCCTGAATAGATGTTGTGACATTATGCAGGTCAGTTTTCATATTGCTGAAATCTGAACGAAAATCGGGAAATCCTTGCGGCTATCATGTAGTACTAGCCGAGATGCCCATTAATAGGCAAATTCCATCCAATTCTTTCAGTTTCTAACTGTCGAATAGTTACCTACTTTTCAGCTAGTTACGATACACAGCATTGAACAATAAATTCATGATATTTTCATGCCTACAGGTCTACTTCCATGAACTAATAGTTCTTGCCTATTTATTGACTTTATTACTAAACTAACTAATATATACGCTTCCACTGATTTCACTTTTAAGTACCATAATTGATAACTTTGATTAAAACTAAACTTTGTCTGGCTGTCACGATCATCTGATTGATTGTCATTGCGAAATTCACTGGACGCTACAGACTCAATCTGTTGCAACACACCTATTGGTTATCATGTAATACCTACAATACTCCCCTTTAGCGACATTGTTGGGGAAATAATGTTGCGAGTTAGTTGCGAGTGCGAGTGCTGTTGTCCTTGTCTGTCACAAAGTTCACCATCGGCATAGGATGCGATGACGTTGTCATTGTTTTTTTGTCAGCTGTAGGTTTTGATTGGAAAGCTCCATACTCGAGGAATATCCCGTGGATCTAGTTCTGTGTCTTTGTTATCTGTGACTGATGAATGCAACTGCACATTGTTCTCGTTCGTTTCAGGTTCACTGACGTTATTTGTATGTGTTGTTTTTGTTTTTACTCAAACGCAAATGACCGGGTGGTGCGCCGGCTGGTCGTTAATTTCATTCTTCGACTTCCAAGACTTCTTACAGCTGATAACCGTTCGAAAAAAAAATGCTCGAGTTTAATGTTGGTTGATCGTGATCGTGCTGTTGATTCTATAGAATCGTTAGCGTTTGCCGTTGACGTTGATAGATTGTGAGCAAGTTCTATTGAGTTTTTCATAGTTTGTATTGCCTGTAAGAAACACGGCGTATCGTTGATATCATGTATTTTGTGGACAATATATGCAGGCTTGAGTCTTTCGGTTGAGACGTTTACCGGTTGACCTTTTATTTTTAACGTATAGTCGTAATTAGATATTCTTTTTACAACTTCATGGGATCCCGTGTATGGTGCTTGCAATGGCTTTCGGAGAGCTCTGTCCTAAGGAAAACGTGGGAGCAAGCTTGTAGGCCGTGATGGTTAAAAAAAATTGTTTTTGTTGTGATGTGCTGTAGGATGTGGTCGAATGCTACCCATGTGAGGTTGTATTTCAATCATCACCTGGGCCCTCATCTTCTCGTCGAGGTGGTATATCGAAAAATCGGCACACTTCACCCAACATCCTTGTAACGGATATTCAACCAACGCCAGGAGCTGATGTTTCTAATTCCGCTCTTAATCTGCCAGCACCACAAAAAGTTCCATCTCTTCATGTCGTGGCGCCGCCGAAGCAAATATTTATATCTCGTCTGGCTTATGAGACATCGACGAATGACATTTGTGATAATGTCTCAACGAAATTTGCACCTTCAGTAAGGATCATCAGCTGCCACAAACTGACAAAAGACAACATTGAGGGAAGAGTTGTAGCTTCCTTTAAGCTTACTGTGCCGTCAAACGGCAGCATAGTTCTTCAACCAGAATACTGGCCTCCTGGAACACTAATTAAACCAATCGAGGCAACCGAAAGAAGAAATTTTCGTCGCGTGGTAAGCTCTCTTCCGAAACTTTAACAACTGGTCACCCTACAACTTATTCAAATGATATTCAAAATACTTCTCGTAGCTTCAATCTTTATTATCAAAATGTACATGGCATGCAAACCAAGCTGGAAGCTATTAAAATTTCCTCTTCCATTTCCGGCGATGATTTTATTTGTTTTACAGAAACCTGGCTAACTCCTGATATCGCCAGCAGTGAAATTTTTCCACCATATGATGTCTACCGAACTGATAGAGATCGTTTGAGTTCAGGTAAATCTGACGGTTGTGATGTACTTATTGCTACTCATAAAGCCTTAGACAGCAAACTCTGCTCCGACTTTTCACCGTCTCTTCCAGTAGAATGCATCACTGTCTTAATCAATATCTCTCAAGCCGTGAGTTCAGTATTACTTTGAATGTATATCCCTTGCAATGCTCCTTTCCGCATTTACAACCGTTTTTTCTCTGAATTATCTTCGTATTTCTGTAGCATCAACCCTCTATACAATACTTTAATCTGTTGTGACTTTAACATGCCTTGCCTAAGGTGGAACTCAAGCTCTCATACCCTCTCATCCTTCAATGATCTCTCTATCCTGTTTTCTTCTTTTTTATCGCTTTGCTCCCTATCGCAATTAAATATGATCCCAAACGCAAACAATCAACTTCTCGATTTCATCCATACTACCAATCCTGCCTCTATCTCCTCGCTCACAAAATCCCCCTCCGAATATGTAAAACCTGATCCCTATCATCCTCCACTTGAGGTTCGTTTATCTTTTCTTGCACCTCAGTTCAAACGCACTCCTTTCTCCCCAAGATTTAATTTCGCAAAGCCAACTATGCAGCCATTCAGCTTGAGCTGGATAATATTGACTGGAATTCAATGATACAGAAGCTAGATGTCAATTCAGCGCTATCAACTTTCTATGAGAATCTCAGTAGCATAATTGCAAGCCATGTACCTATCTGCCGATCCCCTCGAAAAAAGAGCCCAGCTGGTTTTCCGCTGAAGTCTCAGACGCTCTCTATTTGAAGGACCAGGCGCGCAAAAATCTTCATTGTTCCAACTCTAACACTGACCTCACCAACTACCGACTGCTTCGTAAAGAAGCCTAAAAAGCGGTTAAGAACGCAATGCGATCTTATTATTATATGATTGAAACATCGCTGCAATCTGATAGTCCTAAGCCCTTTTGGACATACATACATTCTCTGAAAACAACATCCCATATTCCTAATATCTTCTCATGGCGTAATTGTCAAGCTTCTGATGGGCAAGCTATCTGTGACCTTTTCGCTTAATTTTTTCCTCCACATTTAAGGTTTCGAACCCCACTATGTATTCATCGTGTCCTTCTCCTCCCCCTATTATGAATTCTATCGTGACCTCTCCATCGGAAATTGAAAATGTACTGCTTACCTTTGACATTAATGGTGGTCTGGGTCCTAATGGAATACCAAATCTGTTCGTTAAGTCATTATCTTCTCCATTATCTACCCCGCTATCCTCTTAACATTTCTAAATGTTGCCACATGAGATTCACCAACAAAATTCATCCAGTTTTATATGAATACCAGATTGATGGAACGGTGCGCACACTTGTGGACAAATTTAAAGATTTGGGAGTAGTATTTGACCCAGGTTTGAAATTGAACATCCATGTTTCATGCATAACTACTAGAGCTTCACGTGTCGCTGGTTTTATTTTACGATCCTCTTGCAAGTCTTTTAGCATTTCAACTAGCTTCCATCTATTCGTACTTCTAGCCCGGTCAATCCTTGAGTATGCCTCTCAAGTACGGTCTTCTCACTATACCAATCTATCGGATGCTGTTGAAACTGTACAGTGTAAATTCACACGATCTCTATTCTACAAATATAACCTCACTTACAGCTCCTACGTTGAGCGCTTACAGATCTTAAACATTCCATCACTCAAAAAAAGGAGAGAATTCTTAGACCTGTGCTGCTTATTTAAATTATATCACGGTATTCTTTCATCCAACCTTCGTAAAAGGCTTTATATACGTCCCACCTCAAGAACGCGTTCAACTGACATATTCTTTGTGTACTTTGCTCGTACCGATATTTATTTTTATTCATTTATTTTTAGTACGCGTATCACGTTGTTACAATGAGCTCCAGCTGGGTCCTCTGCCATATTCCTTAAACGCTTTTAAAAGCATATTGCATAATATTCTGCTAAGCTTCCAATAGTTTATTAGTATTTTATATTCTTGTTTTTTTTTTCTTAATATAACTTTGTTTATTCGCATGTATTATATTATATTTCATTCCCTTTTTTGTAATTGGGTTCACAGATCTGTAAAATAGTGTAAATAAATAAATAACTTCTCTATGAATGTCGCTAGGTCTACTGGGTTTTCTTCGCTTGCCAAGAACTCACCGGGAATGCGAACAGTTTTACCATAGAGTAATTGTGTTGGAATACTGCCAATGTCGGGTTTCATAGCAACCCGTAATCCCAACAACACAGTTGGTAGATGGTCCGTCCATGGTGCTGATTGATTGCAAAGATGACTGATAAGCGGTGTTTTGAACAAGCGATGCCAATGTTCAATCATGCGATTGGACGCTGGATGGTAGGGTGTTGTACGAATTCGTTTGGCACTGATCAAATTTGCCAATGCTCGAAAAAGTGATGCCTCGAATTTGGTGCCTTATTCTGTTGAAATGATCTTCGGGGTCCCAAATCGAGCTATCCAATTATTGTAGAATGCTGTAGCTATTGCTTCAGCGTAATATTTTATAAGGGTATAGCCTCTGGCCAACGAGAATGCCTTTCAATAATTGTTAGACAGTAATGGTATTCTTTTTTTGTATGCATTGTAACAATATCTAAATGCATATGTTCAAAACGTGCATTAGGAACGTCAATGAGTGATGGCGAATTTTTAATATATCGTTAAATTTTAGCTCTCTGACAACTCATGCAGCTGTGAATCCACTGAGCGATAGCTTTTTTTGATCAATGGCCAAACGAATTTTGTTCTGATTAATTAGACCGTTGCTTTGATTCCAGAATGTGATAAGTCATGCAAACTTGCGAAAACCCGATGGCGCATTGTTAACTGAATGTAAGTTCTAGGCTTCCCTGCTGAGGTATCACAGTGAATGAGTGAGTTTTCAATTTTCGTCTTTTCAAATTAAAGAGATGAATTGGTCAGTCAATTGTGCTTGCTCAAGCTCATACATATTTAGAGTCGTTAGCATTAAGATTTCACAGATTCTGGAGAGCGCATCTGCGATCACGTTATCAGAGCCTGATAATGTATTATTTCCGCGGTGAATTGTTAAATAAAATCAAATTACCGCAATTGCCGTTCCGATGTCTTTTCCAATTTCTGCTGGAATACGTATATTAACGGCTCGTGATCAGTTTTAACAACGAATTTCCGAGATTCTAGCATGTGTCGGAAAACTGAATGGAGGAATAGATCGCCAGTAGTTCTTTATCATACGTACTCTTATCAGGGTTTTCAGTAGCTGTTTTATAAGTTGAATTAACTGGAAGTGAACCTCGGGTTTTGGAGAGCATTCAAAATTGCTAGAGAACGAACATTTTTAATAGTTGAGAAAAGCCACCGGTGTGTAGACATTATATCACCAACTAGGGTTTGTAATTCCGTTTCATCAGATGTGCCCTTTGCCCAGTGGCTTTGTACGGGCACGCTGTAATTTCAAGAATACATTAGTAGATGAGACACTAGTAATCCAGTACTCAACAATTCTTTATAATATCTTCAGAAGAAAGAATTTGAACATATCGGCCTACAGTTTTTTGGTATATATATGATACTTTCCTAGTTTTCGGAAAAAAATTAATCTAATCTCCCGTCAATGAGTGGGAATGCTTACAAGTTTTAAGCAGGTGTTAAAGATGACTTCCAACTTAGAGATTATGTCCCCTAGTATCTGCTGAATATACGATTGATTCCGTCCGGCCTTGGAGAAACCATCGTATATGTTTGAGTAAAATGATGAAAGTACTTTCCTCATTTATTTCTAATCTCTGGGGTCAAGTTGAATATGAAAAGTGAGTGTTTGTTCGTCAAAACACTTTCCATTACTGTTTTGAATCCATTTTCCATCTACATCGTGATAGTCCGAATTGACTGGTTTTCCACTCATTTCTAAGTTGGATATTATCACAAACAAATGTTCTCTTCATCTTACAAAAGGCAGTTTTGAAAAGCCTTAACTTTGCTTTGTAGTTCGGCCTATCATTGATCCTCTTCGTATGTCTAACTCTTTCCTGCAATCATTTCGAAGCACCAGAGTCTCAGTATTCCCTCGTTGCTGCTTTGTCCTCCCCCTAAATTTGGTTGGTTTTCAGAAGCCCAAGGCAGTTGATTAGAAAGCAGTTGATTAGAAGGCAGTAGCAAGGGAATTCACTCTTTTATTCAGATCTATATATGTATTTAGAAATCATTATAGCGTTTCCTTTTCTGTAAAGTAAGTCAACTAGCATTTTTCCCAGTCGTTTCTATTCCCATCAAGATGAGGATTAGCAGGAACTTGTCGAAATTCAATCATAGATGTAAAATACATATGGTCCGATGGAGAATACTCATGGAATGCTTTGCAGTTTGACAGGAGTAAAATGTCAAATACTTCCCTTCTATTAGTGGCCTCAAATGAAAGTTCGTTGCCTAATTTTCCAAAAGCCAGATTTTTAGCGATGTGGACTCGTAAAAGAGGTATTCCGTCTGCACATATTCTCAACGAAATATGTCGCGCCTTGGCTACTCCCATTCGTTCACTTAAAAATATGCTCGGTTATCACATGAATTCATCATATGGCATGTAGCAAAAAAACCAAACTGGATTCGATTTAACGTCGCTGCTAAAGTAAGATTGTCGTTGCTGCTTTATTTCGAGAGAACAAGGACGGTTATAGATTTTTTATGAGGATACTAAGTCTTAGTTTACTTGATGAAATATGTGTTCTTTCCCAAACCATTTACAGTCCACGGATTTGGTTCTTCATTTCCCAGGGCTCTAGGACCAAAACGGGCCCACACCCATTAGTAATTAGATGGAGTTGCAGCGAAGCAGAGGCTGCCTCAGAGTCATAAAGGCTAATTTCCAGTAACTTCGCCCTGGTAAATTGTTGTCTAATTGAGGTCTTCATCGGACTCAATAGCCGTATCGCCTTCTTCTCTTGGTCTAAAATCTAGGAATTTAGGGCAATTTAGCTCCAAAATTGCGCTTATAATCCTTCCCTGTTCTGATGCTGATGCATCTGAAGGACTGCAGTCTCATTAGAGGGACCAGCTTCCAAATATCCTTTGGCCAAATCATTGAGTAGTCAAGTTGCAGTCTAGGCATTTTTACGTTCTTTAGACTCTACTGCGAAGCTGATCTTTGCCATTTATAAGCGTTCAATAATGCAAAAACCTAGGAAATTTTGATACCTCCTCAATTCAGACACCCACGTTCCCTTTTAGGTTGTAACTGTAATAGAAACTCTAATATTTCTTTATTTGATACGTCACGTAGTTTCCTTTATGACAGTGACGTGTAATGATTCAAGTTTTCATCCGTATCGTTCATTCGAGGCTCCCGAAGAAAATCCAAACCGACCTCTCATCGGTTATAGACGTGAAATTGGAATTTATGATAAGTACTTATAAAAGCTCATACTGGATGCTTTTCGCGTAGATTCATATGAAACTGATAGGAAGTTTGTTTATTAGAGAAAGCTCTTTGCAGAAACAATTTTCTTCATTTATTTTTTTTAAGGCGCCTATATTTCGATTTGCTTGTACAATTTCAAAAATCAGAAAAATTATATTTTTATACATGTATACAAACATTAAGTGTAAAAATAAAAAATCAAATCAAAATTATAGTATCCAAAGAGCCTAGCCACTTAGCTATAGTTTTACGCAGAAAAGTGTTCATTTAATCCCGTTTATTTTTGTTTTACTAATAGGTAACAGTTTGCCGCGACTACGCATGTCTAATATCAAACCAATTGTCTTAATTTTATTCCTTAATGATTCTTATCACTTTCTTGTTTCGAAGTTTGAAGAAGCTGATAGATAGTACGTATGTAAAGATAAACCACAGGTGCCACACATATTAGACACAGAAACACACTAAGCAGATATGTTTTTGCCAACATTTTCGAGATTTTTCTCAGTCATCCAAGAAGCCAAAACCTTTTAAAATACTTATTTTTGCATTTGAAATAAAAAAAAAAATCTTTCAAAAAATTTAATGCTCAGAAAGCAAGGCTTAGATAATAGTATCGCTAGAGCCTGCTTGAGGTGAAAAAACTCTCTCTGCATCAAATTTACAAATGATCAATTTTTCTTTTGCAATTTAACCAATTTTCCTTAATCATCTTCCCATAATTTCTAATCCTTTGAGTACCTTCCAACGCATTAGAATATGTTAAATTTTCACAGGATATTCTTCGCCCATCGCATATTTCTTTTTCCCTGTAACTTCAATTGCCATAAATTATCTCTTCGTACCTCATCCTCGCTGGTCTTTTTGCCATTATAATTTTTGGTTGTTAACTGAAGGCCTTAGCATGAGCCAATACTATCAAGTCGCACTGTAATTAGTAATATTACCACTATTATGACAACAATAATACATAGACAGAAAACACATATATGTAATTTATCAATCATGCTCAAACTTGCGCATTTTTCTTCTTATCTCTTATTTTCTAACTGTCGTTCTTCATTCTTATCAATTTATTTTCCCTGTTAGAAGACATTGATTCGATCTAAACATGTTGGTAGACGTTTATCCAATCAATCATATTTTTATGAAGAAAATCTTTTTTGAAATCGTTTATTATTAATAGTAAAGTATTCGTATTTTTAGTAAAAGTAGGAATTGAATAAAGATGATTATGAATTGCTAACTTAATCCAGTCTTTCCTTTTCAGCGAACCCGTTCTTTTTTAGAGGGTTATATATGCGAAAGCTGAGTATCCCGCCGAGGGGGTAGGGTTTCGGTAATCCGCGAATGGTCGGTTTCGTGTTGCGGTCGTTACGCTGTGCCATTTTTTGAGTTTTGCGTGCGTGGTTAGAGTAAATTGTTTCGGTTTTAGATTCGAGTAGGTCATTTCATGCACCGCGTCGGTGAGTATTTAGGAGTGCGTATTTTTGGTTAACGGTTTTGTGTGGTTCTTTTCCTTGGATCAAAAGGAAAAGCAATGAAAGTAAAGTGCGTTAAAGTAGAGTCAGTGGAAGTTATTCGACGCGTCTTAAGGCGGGCATTTGAAACGGTGGCTGATTTTTGTATTTCGGACGTAGTGTGCTTGCGAAACACCTGTAACCGAAATTCTTCTCCCAACTAGCTAGCCAACCAGCAGCCAGGTCGGAGTAGACTAAGAGTGTTGAGACTTGTCGACCTGATGGATACAGTCTGTTGTCACGTTCAAAGACTTCACGTTTATAACTAATGAGAGGTCGGTTTCGATTTCCATTGAGAAATCTCTGTCAAACGAACGAGATTTAAAATCATGACACTTTGCCGCAGTTGAGGTTGCTGACAAGACGACGGTGATGGTGGCGATGGGGAGTTGGTGTCCTCGTAGGAAATTTTTGCTCAGACGTGTCCATGGGGCACGAGATACAATTACGAACCGCTTCATTAACCTGAATGTAAATCCAACCTACGACACGGCCAAGCCACAAACCCGGTCCCACAGCGTCGGCCTCTGCTTCACGAACCGTGCCCATTCCGCACTCTCGGATCTGAATAATAACTTGAAGGAAGAAAAAAAATTGAGATTAGGTACGCACATAACTACACGGCATCATAAATGAGCTACACAATAACTCCCCTTGCTGCCATTGATAAAGATAGTGAAAGCGTAAGGGGATTTAGGCCTGCTATGCACTTGGCATATAAGCTTGCTATGCCCTTGACAGCAATCTGCTATCTGTAACTTGTCAACTTTTGGCTGGAGCTGCCATAGTGATAAATGTTTTGTTGAAAACTAACAAAAATCAAACAAATCATGAATTTTCGAAAATATTCACGTTATTGATCTTCCCTGAAAATTTCAAGAATATCAAGTGAAACTACAGTATCTGATTCGATGGAAATTATAAAATATCAAAATCGTGAGATATTTTTGTTGTATGAGAGAAATTTCAAATGGCTATAACTTCCGTGAATATGATTCCATTTTCATCAAATTGATAGAGTGTTAGAATCTGTTATAAGACTACTTAGAATCTGTTACAATACTACTTAAATATATGAGGTTAAGTTTATCCATATGATTTTATTGGGGAAAATGTGATATTCGAAGATCATACTATTATTAACAAAGTTGAGCGAATTTTGACTTCTGAGGTATATTTTGCTATTGTACTCATAAACACCTGTCTTCACAATTTTTTCAGATTTTTCAGGTCAAATGTATCCATTCGCGAGGGGGGACAAAAATTTTTCGTGTATTTCACCTCTCTGTACGCCCCTCGAAGCAAAAAATATCAGTGTAAGATACGCTCTCCTCAAGACCTTCCATTTGATACCCATATCGGCCACTTTTGATGAAATTTTATAAAAATCTTTTTGTAATTGAACTTTGAAGAGGGCACCACTTTACATCCACCGGACAGACGGAAAGAGAGGGCGTGTTTTAGCAGGATCTTGTAAAATTATTTTGCAAAGCCCCCAAAGTCAAAAGCACTTTATTCAATACTAACCGTTATAAATTTTAAAAGAATATAAAGCAAATTCCAAACAATATCAATACAAAAACTCATTGGCCCAAATGGCTCTCCAAAATTATACGTTATCAGTTAAACACATTTTATCAAAAAACTTATGATTATTACATATTTTATGATTTGATTGGAAAAAGGAGAAAAAAATCAACCTACACCATTCAAAATCATTTATAATTTTAACACAACAGTGCACTCTGAGCATACATCTAATATGTTACAACCTGATTCTAATAAAATTCAATCGAAAACTTTATCTTATACTAAAAAAATCCTATCACAATGCTCCTAACCTAAGCGTTTAACCTTATCTCTAAGCCTGATATAATAAACATAACATATACCTAACCTATTCCCAATTTTTAACACAAATAAACAACAATACTAAATGCAGCAATAATGAGCTGAAACTCAAAAACTAAATAACGAAAAACACAAAAACGGAAAATAAACATGAGTAATTTAGATATTGTCATTCAGCCACCAATACCCAGATTGCCCGTCTCAGCTCGATCAGCTTCAACGAATCTAGCAAATGAGTATCTCAATTGGAATTGTTGGTCTCGTGAACTCAAATTCGGAGGATATTTTATCTTCTTATCGGTGGCCCGTCTATGTATGTGATTTATGATTGGGACGCCGTCAGAATCAAAAACATATCGATTCATGTCCAAATACACGAATGCTTCTGGAGGAACGAAGCCAGTAGCGAGACAAATCGCCATATACCCGTCTGTAGGGTGCAACGACTGTGAAATCCAAGGGTTTTCACTCACAGTTACAGATCTTGCGATATAATTCCGAAGAAGTTTCAATATGAAGATATCGACTCTTGTCACTTGAGCAGTTTGATAAATTCTTCTATTCGATATATAGTGCTTCCAATCCGTCTCAGGCTTTCCCTACAAACCAGTACATGCACGAAGACATTTCCTTTCGAAAACTCTTAATTTTTCCATTGTACTTGCACTCTGGTTGTACCAGATCTAACATCCATATGTCAAAACTGGTCCAACCAGGGTCTTGTAACAGATAAGTTTGACCTATTGATCAACGTATCTGGAATAAAAGGGTCTTTGTAGGGCGATAACCTTACTAAGCATGATTTTGACATGTTCATTACAGTACAGATACTGAACGAGATGAACACCGAGGTATAGAGCACAGGATTTATGTGGAACCCGTTCTAAACTTCCCTCGCCAGCCATGAAGAGGAGAATCCTTCGAATTATATTTCAGGTCTTGACTGACCCCCTGCAGCATTGTCCGAAACAAAATTGTTTCGTACTTCTGCGCATTGATTTTCATTTGCCAGTTATCAGTGTACAACTGCAAATCATTGAACATTCTTGAAGAATGCTCTGAACTATTGTAGCTTTTCGGCCTGCCATATATATGATCAGATCATCAGCAAACGCTACCAATGATTGAGTTGGTGAAACGTTAAAATCAAAGCCATTCAATAGCTTGCGAATGAATTTTGAGAAAAGCAGCGGCATAGTAACTGTTCCTTGCTGTAGACCATTCAGTACATTGAAGTCGCGCACTGTCGTCAGATTCCCTTCAGTTACAACAAACGATTTTCCGTATAACATATTGTACATCATGGCGACAAGGTGTCTGGGGAACCTGTCCTGAAGAAGTTTAAAAACTAGTCCATCTAACCACACCGTATCGAAGGCTTTCTCCATATCGATGAGACGCGCTTCAACACATTCTCTGTTGTTTAATTTCCAACATATGTCTGAGGTTACTTTCGTTATTGCATGTATGATGGAATGCCTGGCACAAAAACCAAATTGGCAATTTGGCATCAACTCATATTTCTCAATGTGGGCGTTTAACGCTTTGTTGAGTATCACTTCAAACACTTTGCTCATGTAAGGCAGTAAGCTGATTGGGTGATAGCTTTTAGCGCTCGAGGATTCTTTCATTTCTTCAAGATCGGCAATACCTTGGCCTATTTCCACTCATTTGGGAAATATGAATTGCTCAACATGTTGTTGAACAATATGCAATAATTCCTAATAGCAACCTCAGGCAAATGTCGCAAAACTGCATTTGGAATACCATCAGTACCACATGATTTTTTGTTGTTTACCCTGCGAAATATGAAACACAAATCTTCATAGCTGATAAAATAATCAACAATATTCAAGCTCAGTATGAGCTCAGACATTAATGTTTCATTGAAATGAAGAAGTGATCCACCATTTTGGCTTGATTTGAAGTCGGGAACTTCTGCTTCAAAGACCTCTGAAAATATATTATTCCCTCTCTCAGCGTTTGTTAGATGTGTTCCAATCAGGGCAAGTTTCTGCAATCCGTCACATATAATCCTGTTTCCATTTCTATCCGGAGTCGTACTATCAATTTCGATACCAGCCCTATCGAGAAGATTTATCTCATCACTAGTGACTTCGAGATTCGATACCTTCACTCGAGAATTCTTACGAAATATGCTATTCACTTTCGCGAAAACGCCATCTGGATCCTGTCGGCTGATGTCCCTCAATTTTTCCGCCCATTGATTGCTGACCTCACTACTGAAGTATGAACGGATTAAGTTCCGGACATTCTTCAGGTGTAATTTCAACAAAGCCAACGAGGGATGATTGTAGTCCAAAAATCGTCGATAAATATTGTTAGCACGTGTGAGAAGAAGGCTTTTCAATTTTTTCAACCTTGCAATGTTTGGTGTTTCATATCCTTCCACATTGTTTCGATGTTCAATCTTGGGAACTACTTTCTCAATCGTTTCCAACGCCAGCTTCTCTAACTTCGACAAATAGAGATATATTTCATCGTTAGCAAGCATTGCCATCTTCAGAAGGAGGACATTGTTTCTGGTACTCCCAATAAAACTTTTTTTGAAACTTTCCCCAGTCTTTTTTTTGAAATTCAACCGATGATTTTCATGTTGAACTGGAATGAGGAAGAAATCATCCCTTTGATGATTTCCATTACGATTGCGTTATGTTCGCTTTCATAAGGAAGCTCCTGCAGTTTCCGTTGAGGACTATTAAAGCTGAATTCAAGTCTTGCGTCAGCATTGCAGAGGTCCAAATATGAATTTGTCCTAGGGTATGTTGGGAACTCCGACCCATATAGATTGCACCTGAATTCAATTTGGTTCCTTGTTATCCACGATTTCAGGAATACACCTCTTGGATTATTAGTGGCGTTCAGCCATGATATATGCTTGGCATTCACCAGCAAGAATATAGTAGTTATGCAGCCTGTTCAATTCGAGTATTTCAAACAAGGAATTGAGCTCTTAAGAAAAGTTCCACCTATTGCATAGGCAGAGATAACGAAGTGGTTATCCCCACCTGGCAGTGAGATTTTGATAACGGACACTTCAAGAGATTCAAAGCTTTTGAATTTGACTTTTTCAATATTTTGGAAACAATAGAGTCTTCGAACCTATATCCCGTTGCCACCTCCCCCATCACATATTACCCTATCGTTTCTTACGAGTTCAAAATCCTTGAATGTCATGGAGTGCCATGAAATGAAGTGGGTTCCTGTGAGAAGCATGATGTCAGGCTTTTGCTTAACAATGAATTCAAGGAGATAATCACGCCGAAGTATAGTAACAATGGAGTTGACGTTGATCGAGGTGAGACGAATCCTATCCATGGGAATGTGACTGGATGACAAGTTATTTTGAGGCATTTGAAAGCCCTAAACGCTGAAAAATAAGATTCATTCTCTCCGATAAAGAATTTAGTTCTGGTAAATTTTGAGAAGCAGCTCATTTTTGCCACTTTCATTATTTAATTTATTAAACCGAATTTTCTGCTGGTCCTCTAGCGGTGAGTGCAAATGATTATGTTTGCTTTGGGGCAAACTTTACTCTCACATCTTGATATCGGGAGCATCCTCGATATGATGTCGGGTGACCAAAAAAACCACAGTTAACACAGTATAATTTCTCTTTTGGCTCCATCTGGGCCAATTTGCGCTCACTGGGAGCATGAACGTCCTTGCATTTCACGCATCAATAATGCATGGCGCAGTTGACAGCCGAATGTCCAAATCTTTGACACCGATAACACTAGTTGACTTCTCTTTTCTAGAGGCATTCCCACCTCACCACTCGGAAGTTCAAGTATCTTATTTGTTGAAGAGCACTTGGGCTGCTCTTATTTGAGATCTGCACCAAATAAAGTGGTAAATTTTTTCCCACCATCAACCTTCTTGTCGCAAATGCTTCAACCGAAATAAATTCAATTTCAGTTGCTGCTTCCTTGAGCACCTGAAGAAGATCGACGGTATCTTCTCCGCTGTTCAAGCCCTTCAACAAAATGGTCTGGTTCTTCTAACTTTTCGGAGTATAGGTGAATTGTGGAACCTTCACAAAATTTAGTGCATTTTTAGCTGATTTGAAATCAACCAGTGATTTAGTTCTGATTCTTAATTTTTCGGCGTTGATTCTTTTAATCTCGAAATTCGTTAATTTATTTTCGGCTGCCAATAGCAGAACCATATCCTTTCCGCATTGACCGAACACATTAATTGGCGGAACTTCCTCTGTATTTTCGGCAACTTTTTGAGAAGAACCAGCAGAAGTGCGAGCTGCTTTTTTCTCCATATTTTTATTTTTTAGTTAAGGGTAAAATTATCATTGTTAACTTGACTAACATTACCTTCAATTCTTTCGTCAACGTCCATTTCTTTTGGAGTCCGTCCAGCGCTGCAAAGTAGTTTTGGCTATCGTTACCGCCTGTATCACTTAGCATTTCTTCTGGGATGGTTTGTTTGACAACTTTCTTCGGCTTAATTTCCGTATTTATTGGCCTTACCGGTTCTGCATCTTGAGTTTTCTTCCCTCTCTTGTACATATCTTCGAACGTTTTTTATCGTAGTTTCAATTCCTGAATTTCAGCTTAAAGTTGACTCACTTCTTGTTTGTCTTCGACTACTTGAGTCACACCCGCCATCTGCGGAGTCCTGGTTACTTGTATGTCTTCTTTTATTGACGCTTGTCACCAATTTTGTATTGCTACTCTCCCCGGGCCCCCCAATGGAGAGAAGCCGTCGGGCTCCACCATATAGCAGTCCCGAGTTAGTCTTTGGCTTATTTGCTTTTGTCAACTTATCGGTCAGATAATATTCGATATGATTCCCTGGGTCGATTTCTTCGAAGATAAATGCTCTTTCCAATAAAATCAAAATTTGCTTTTGACTGACATAAAAAATTAATTTAATTTTTTGAAACTGACTTTTGTGAAAAATTAATTTATTTTTAAATTAAAGACAAGAGTAATTATTAAAATAACGTCAATCAATCAAAAACGCTTTATTTAATACTAATCGTTATAAATTTTAAAAGAATATAAAGCAAATTCCAAACAATAACAATAAAAAACTTAATGGCCCAAATGGCTCTCTAAATTTGTACGTTATCATTACACATTTAAAAAAAAAAAAAAACACTATAGCAAATTCAAATCAATGAAGATTATTACATATTTTTTAAATTTAATTGGAAAAAGGAGAAAAAACCAACCAACACTATTCTAAAATTATTTATAATCTTAACACTACAGTGAACTTTGATCCTACACCTAATATGTTTTAACTTATTTCTAATAAATGCTATCAAAAACTTTATCTTATAATTAAATAAATCTATAACAATGTTCCTAACCTAAGCGTTTTACCTTATCTCTAACCTAATATAATAAACATAATATAAACCTAACCTATACCTAATTTTTAACCAAAATAAACAACAACACTAAATGTAGCAATAATGAGCTGAAACTCAAAAACTAAATAACGAAAAACACCAAAACTGAAAATATACACGAATAATTTAGACATTGTCATTCAACCACCAATACCTAGACTGCTCCGTCTCAACTAGATCAGCTTCAACGAATCTAGCAAATGAGTATCTCCATTGGAATTGTTGGTCTCGTGAACTCAAATTCGGAGGATATTTTATCTTCTTATCGGTGGCCCGTCGATATATGTGATATATGACTGGGACGCCGTCAGAATCAAAAACATATCGATTCATTTCCAAATACACGAATGCTTCTGGAGGAATGAAGCCAGTAGCGAGGCAAGTCGCTATATACCCGTCTGTAGGGTGGAACGGCTGTGAAATCCAAGGGTTTTCACTCACAGTTACAGATCTTGTGATATGATTCCGAAGAAGTTTCAATATGAAAATATCGAGTCTAGTCACTTCAGCAGTTTGATAAATTCTTCTATTCGATATATAATGTTTCCAATCCGTCTCAGGCTTTCTGTACAAACCAGTACACGCACGAAGACATTTCCTTTCGAAAACTCTTAATTTTTCCATAGTACTAGCACTCTGGTTGTACCAGATCTGACATCCATATGTCAAAACTGGTCTAATCAGTATCTTGTAACAGATAATTTTGACCTTTTGATCAATGTATCTGGAATGAAAGAGCTTTCGAAGGGCCATGACTACTTTAAGTGCCTTACTGAGCATGATTTTCATATGTTCAGTATAGTACAGATACTGATCGAGATAAACACCGAGGTATCGAACACAGGATTTATGTGGAACCCGTTCAAGACTACCCTCACCAGCCATGATGTGGAAATCTTTCCAATTACGTTTCAGGTCTTGACTGACCCCCCTGCAGCGTTGTCCGAAACAAGATTGTTTCACACTTTTGCGCATTGATTTTCATTCGCCAATTGTCAGTGTACAGCTGTACATCATTGAACATTTATTGGAGATTGCTCTGAACTATTGTAGCTTTTCGGTCTGCCGTATAGATGATCAGATCATCAGCAAACGCTACCAATGATCGCGTTGGCGAGACGTTAAAATCAAAGCCGTTCAATAGCTTGCGAATGAAGATTGAAAAGAGCAGAGGCACAGTAACTGTTCCCTGCTGTAGACCATTCAAGACCTTGAACTCGCGCATTGTTGTCAGATTTCCATCAGTTGCAACAAACGATTTCCCGTATAACATATTACACATCATGGCGACAAGGTGTCTGGGGAACTTGTCCTGAAGGAGTTTAAAAATAAGTCCATCTAACCATACCGTATCAAAGGCTTTCTCCATATCAATGAGACATGCTCCAACGCATTGTCTATCATTTAGTTTCCAACAGATGTCTGAGGTTACTTTCGTTATTGCATGTGTGGTCGAATGCCTGGCACGAAAACCAAATTGGCAATTCGGCATCAACTCATTTTCCTCAATGTGGGCGTTTAATGCTCTGTTGAGTATCACTTCAAACACCTTGCTGATGTTAGGCAGCAAGCTAATTGGGCGATAGCTTTTGGGGCATGAAGATTCTTTTCCTTTCTTCAAGATCGGAAATACCTTAGCCTTTTTCCACTCATTTGGGAAATATGAATTGCTCAACATGTTGTTGAACAATATGCAATAGTTCCTAATAGCAACCTCAGGCAAATGTCGGAGAACTACATTTGGAATACCATCAGTACCACATGATTTCTTGTTGTTTATCTTGCGAAATATGAAACACAAGTCTTCATAGCTGACAAAATAATCAATAAGATTCAAGCTCGGTATGAGGTCAGATGTTAATGTTTCATTGAAATGAAGAATTGATTGGCCGTTCAGGCTTGATTTGAAGTCGGAAACTTTTGCTTCAACGACCTCTGAAAATATTTCGTTCCCTCTCTCAGGGTTTGGTAGATGAACCAATTCAAAATGTGTTCCAATCAGGGCAAGTTTATCCAATCCTTCACAAATAATCCTGTTTCCATTTCTATCCGGAGTCGTACTATTAGTTTCGATACCAGCCCTATCGAGAAGATTTATCTCATCACTAGTGACTTCAAGATTCGATACCTTCACTCGAGACTTCTTGCGGAATATGCTATTCACTTTCGCAAACACACCGTCTGGGTCCTGTGGGCTAATACCCCTCAATTTTTCCGCCCATTGATTGCGGACCTCACTCCTGAAGTATGACCGGATTAATTTCCGGACATTCTTCAGATGTAATTTCAACAAAGACAACGAGGGATGGTTGTAGTCCAAAAATCGTCGATAAATATTGTTGACGCGTGTGAGAAGAAGGCTTTTCAATCTTTTCAACCTTGCGATGGTTGGTGTTTCATATCCTTCCATATTGTTTCGAAGTTTAATCTTGGGAACGACTTTCTCAATCGTTTCCAACGTCAGTTTCTCTAACTTCGACAAATAGGCATCTATCACTATCAGAAGGGGGACATTGCTTCTGGTACTCACGATTAAACTTCTTTTGAAACTTTCCCCAGTCTGTTTTTTTGAAATTCAACCGATGATTTTCATGTTGAACCGGAATGAGGAAGAAATCATCCCTGTGATGATTGATTTCCATTACGATTGCGTTATGGTCGCTATCATAAGGAAGCACCTGCAGTTTCCGTTGAGGACTATTAAAGCTAAATTCGAGTCTTGCGTCAGCAATGCAAAGGTCCAAATATGAATTTGTCCTAGGGTATGTTGGAAACTCCGACCCATATAGAGTGCACCTGTATTCAATTTGGTTCTCTGTTATCCACGATTTCAGGAATACACCTCTTGGATTATTGGTGGCGTTCAGCCATGATGTATGCTTGGCGTTCAGGTCACCAGCAAGAATATAGTAGTTATGCAGCCTGTTCAATTCGAGTATTTCGAACAAGGAATTGAGCTCCTCCTTGAGCTTGAGAACAGTTCCACCAGTTGCATAGGCAGAGATAACGAAGAGGTTATCCCCACCTGGCAGTGAGATTTTGATAACGGACACTTCAAGAGATTCAAAGCTTTTGAATTCGACTTTTTCAATATTTTGGAAACGATAGGGTCTTCGAACCAATATCTCCCCCATCACCTATTACCCTATCGTTTCTTACGGACTCAAAATCCTTGAATGTCATGGAGTGCCATGAATTGAGGTGGGTTTCGGTTAGAAGCAGGATGTCAGGCTTTTGTCTGGCAATGCATTCAAGGAGATAATCACGCCGATGTATAGTAACAATGGAGTTGACGTTGATTGAGATGAGACGAATCCTATCCATGGGAATGTGACTGGATGACAAATTATTTTGAGGCATTTGAAACCCCTAGACGATGAAAAACAAGATTAATTTTTGTATCTTGCTTATCGATTCTTTCCGATAGAGAATTAAGTTGCTGTAAAATTTTGAGAAGCAGCTCATCATTGCCACTTACATTATTTACACTATTTTCCGCATTTTCTGCTGGTCCTCTAGCGGCTTGTGCAAATGATACTCCGGGCTTGACGAAGTTCGGAGCTAAGACACTGCGGTGTATTTGAGTTTGCTTTGGGGCAGATTTCAATCTTGCATCCTGATATCGGGAGCATCCTCGATATGATGCCGGGTGACCAAAAACACCGCAGTTCACACAATATAATTTCTCTTTTGGCTCCGTCTGAGCCAATTTGCACTCACCGGGAGCATGCACGTCTTTGCATTTAACGCATCGGCAATGCATGACGCAGTTGGCAGCCGAATGCCCAAACCGTTGGCAGCGATAGCACTGGTTGATTTCTCGTTTCTGGAGGCGTTCCCACCTCACCACTCGAAAATTTAAATACCTGATTTGCTGAAGAGCGCTTGGACTGCTCTTATTTGTTATTTGTACCAAATAAAGTGGCAAATTTTTTTTTCTACCGTCGACCTTCTTGTCGCGAATGTTTTAACTGAGATAAACTCGATTTGTGGTGCTGTTTCCTTGAGAACCTGAAGAAGATCGACGATATCTTCTCCGCAGTCCAAGCCCTTCAGCAAGAACGTCTGGTTCTTCTCGCTTTTGGGGGTATAAGTGAAGTGCGGAACCTCCCCAGAATTCAAAGCATCTTGCGCTGATTTGAAATCAACCAGTGATTTCGATCTAATTGACAGCTTCTCGGAATTTATTCGTTTGATTTCGAAATTTGTCAACTTGTTTTCGGCTGCCAACAGCCGAACCATGTCTTTTCCGCTTTGACCGAAGACATTAATTGGCGGAACTTTGTCGGTATTCTTCGCTACTTTTTGAGGACCAGCAGAACTACGGGCTGGTTTCTTCTCCCTAATTCTACTTTCATTATTTTTATTTTTTAAATATAAGATAAAATTATCATCTTTATTACCTTCGTCTACCTCCATATCCTGTTGGAGTCCATCCAGCGCCGCAAAGCAGTTCTGGCTTTCGTTGGTGCCACCAGCACTTAATACCTCTTCAGTTATTATTGGATTTGCAGCTTTCTTCTGTTTTTCGATTTTTCGTATCGGATCACTCTCTTGAACTTTTTTTGCCGTCTTGAACATTTCTTCGTACGTTTGAATTCTTTCTTTCAACTCTTCGATTTCACTTCGAAGGCGACACACCTCCTGTCTATCCTCGAGCACTTGTGTTTTACGACCGGCATCTGCGGTATCCTGGGTGCTCGTGTGTCTCCGCTTGTTGACACTTGCCAATTTCACACCGTCACTCTCCCCGGGGCCCCCCAACGGAGGGAAGCCGTCGGGCTCCTCCATACAGCAGTCCCGAGTTGTCTTTGGTTTGTTGCCTTTTCTTGATTTATTGGTATGGTTGGCCGATGCCTTCGACGATTAATTCTTCCCCAATAAAATCAAAACTTGCTTTTGACTGACTCGTACAAAATTAATTCAATATTTTGAAACTGACTTTTGTGAAAAATTAATTAATTTTTAAAATTAATGACAGGAGCGATTAAAAACACGTCTACACGCGACGAGTGCTAGACATAGAATTTAATTAAAGTGATTGTGGGTATAAACTAAATTTCTAAAACACCAGCTTGTTTACAATAGCATCAATTTTTTGTTGTTTGTTTTTTATGAAGAATTCCTTGAATAGTCCCTGAATCAAAGTTTTGATTTTTGTTCATTGATTGTTACATTGTGAGTCGCTACGAAATTGTATTCCCATCTTGATTCATAATATTCTATAAAGTTAATGAATTAGGACACCATCTTCATATTAAAAATATACTAAATATTTATTTCGAACACAAATAAATTTTGATTAATGTAAAAGCTATTCGTTAATACTTGAACTTATAAAAGCAAAACCTTTGCACTCTTATTTTAACAGAGACACAAACAACAATTCATCTGTTAACGTCAATATTATTGCGCAGATTAACCCTGCGATTTTCTTTAATTTTCTTACTAATCGCAATTCCAATGCTGCACTTCTTGAGTCGGTTTGACCAAAAAATCTCATCGCTTTCAAGGCACACATTTCGCCAAAGCCAGACAGAAAGCCATCCCAGATTACTAAAACCACTAAGCCTTCCACCTTAATATCAGTAAGCACTCCAGCCATCAATGTCACTAAATTCATGAAACTTAGCCACGGTAGGGGCCAAGTATGCGATGTCCATAGACAAAACGCTAATGCAGCACCGCCAAAATGACCTAATCTAAAAATCGTGTTGAGCCATCGAAATTTGTTAGCATTTGAATTGTCCCTTTTACTCCTGTAGCCAAAAAATGGAAATATTCCCTGACTTGTGTATAATTGAACACATGATGTCAGGGCAAATGGTCCTAAAATTGAATATGAACCGCAAAACTTCTTGATAAGAAAGTTGCGGTTGGAATTTTCGGTCTTAAGGTAGTTAGGCGCTAATTCTTCATGCTTTCTCAGCTCCCGTGGCCGCAAGAGCAAATAGAAGATAATAACATCTAAGAATGGTATCACAATAAATGGCCACCATTGAGCTTTTGGCTCTAGAACTGAGGATAACAGAGAGTATGCACCAGGTGCAATTAAATGAGCGAATTGTAAGCCAGCATTGTAAGCTTTCGCAGCTTTGCTGTAAATAAATTCAAAGATTAAAAATCTTACTTTTTTCTTAAGTATTTGCATTACACATCAAATAGTTGCAAATGGTCAATCATAGAATTAAAAGACATGGACATGCTCACAATGATCGCTCCTATACCCCAGAGTAATTGTGAATTTGTGTCCGCGTGCAAAAGCATAAGGTAACCAAATAAGCTGATACATAAGGAGATATAAAGCTTCCGCCTGAAATATATAAAGATGAAGATATTTAATTAGAAAAGTTTTAAAATTTAAAATGTAGCCATTCTTTTATGTATATTTAGACCTACATTGTCGATATACCTAATTGATCTGTCAAACTATCTTCGAATAACTCGGCCATATACTCTACTACCAACAACTGTCCAATATATTTTCTTTCACGATGAATTCTTGGCACCTATTGGAGTAACATCACCAATTTATCTATGCTGAAACTCATATTTTGTGTTACCATCGTTTGCACATTGTGAATAAAATCTAGATTAGCAGTACGAATTGTTGTTCTTTGATAATTCGAAAAGAACCCCATTATACCATAAGCTAGAAGAAAACATTTTGAACGGAAGAAACTGTCATCCTCTAATGACTC
Organism: Odontomyia ornata; assembly: GCA_963969285.1. Lineage (NCBI taxonomy): Eukaryota > Metazoa > Arthropoda > Insecta > Diptera > Stratiomyidae > Odontomyia > Odontomyia ornata. The sequence continues at coordinate 58,722,202 of OZ017741.1, read as the reverse complement.
TTCTGAATCACTTCGCGGTTCCTCTAAGTCTGTTTCTATGGTAAGTATTTCTGATGGCCGGATTTCCATACTTTCGGTCATAACATCATTCGATTCACAATGTACATCGGAGTCTTCAAATCTCAGGAGTTTTTCAGCAGATATACTGGAATCTTCAGTTTGTAACCCTCTTCCTTGTTGACTGCTGCTAGATTCCTTTGATGAATGCTGGCTTTCATGTGATCTTTGCGGCTGCTTTTCTTCTTGTGGCTTTTCGTGTGATGTTACCTCCGTATCTTCATTAAGTCGATTATCAGGCATTCTCTCAAGATCAGATACTATCTCTTTATTCTGTAAACTTTTGAAACTATCTTTACTGGAAGCGCCAAACAAAGAAGAACGTTCTTCTGATGATGTTGTTCCTGATAAATCACTTTTCCTTATAAATATTTCTTTTTCAACTGATTCACTTGACCCTCTAGATTCATTGGTTTCTACATAATTTTTGTAAGCTTCCTTATAGTCTTTAGATTTAAGCAACTCGTCAAGCGAACCAGCAGACTCCTTGTCACTTTGTAGCGGTTTTTTTGAATTTTGCTTTTTATTTGAACCATCTCCTTGATGAGAATGGATAGAATTGTGTCTACCATTTTGTCTCTCAGCTTCAGTATGTACTTCTAAAGCTAGTTGGGTTTCTATTGGCTTTAAATTTACACCACCTACATTCGCTGATGGATCTTGTTTATTTGGACCAGAATCATAAATCAGACCATTTGTATCTGTTGAATAAATTTTCGACACTTGATTTTGATGAGTTTCGGAACCATTTTCATCTGGTTTACTTGCTTGGCTTGATTCTTCAGTACTCTTTTCTACTTGATTTGATCTTTTAGATTCTTCTTTTACTTGTAGTTTCGGACTCGAACTTGATTGGGTGTCAATTTCATCTTCTGCAGAAGATGCCATGATAAAAATTTCTTAAAACAATTGGACGAAATAATTTAAAAAGACAAGATTTTGTAAAACTTTCCTGCTCAAAATTGTATTGACACTAAAAAGAAATTTGACTTAAAATGCTCTACTCTAATTTGAATTAACCCTGAAACTATTAAAACTTTCAGCTAGATATGTTCTTATGTTTAAGTCATTTGTTAATCAGTTAAACTATGTTTAGCTTTAAAGGTATGGTATGTTATAATCTCAGAAGTCTTGTATCTGCTAATATTTCATCATTTTAAAATTGTGTGATTGAGTTCAAAACGCACGGTGTTATATACGATCCTTGTGGTACTGTTTGATGTCTACGTTGGTATCACTTATGCAAAATGTCAATTGACGGCAAAACACTAAGCAAAATGTCACGTATTCATGGTGTTGTGATAACTCGAGTTGTGCTTTCATCTAAATATCAATCAGTAAATTAGTTTGAATAAGATACGATGCATTTTCCTTATTCGGATCGACAAACACAATAAATTGGTATCAGAAAGGACTGTGAAAACACATTTTTTGGAAGGAGGTAGGAAGTGCTAGTGCTGAAACTCTATTCAATACACGACACTTTAAATTTGAAAATTTCGCTATCACCGGAAATATAGGCGGTCATAATGGCACTCTAAGTTGCACTTCCTACTGCTCTCAATTCTACGTAGCTAATACGCAAGATGGAGCCACGCAGCCAAAGCGGCCACTATTTTCATGTAAACCCTTCAAGTCTTCCGGAGGCACGACGGTCGCCAATTCACTTCACTCGCTTTTCTTGGGCTCTTAATTTGAGCAAAATTGCAGCTTCTGATCATGCCAAATATGCACCAATCCGCATGGATACGGAGCTCAATGATGCTGTACAAGAAAAACTAGAAGCATGCACTTACACGGAGACTCAAAAGACACTCATGGATTAGATTGTCATTGCAAGAAACAAATACGCAAAAAGCGTAAAATCGGAAACACGACACGATGTCTCGATTTGTAAATTATTGAGGGGAAATATGATGCATTATTCGGTCGAGAGTGGCTCGAGCAGTTTACTGGTGAAATCCACCCTACAAAATTTTTCACTCCATTCGATGTGCGTAGGCTAATGGCTACGTCTCCCACACTTACAAAAGACCAAGCTAGCCGTTTGGAAATACTACGAAAAAAGATACTGTGACATTTTAAGTTCAACTGCTGAGAAGTTATCAAGACCTCCAGTAGAAATGGATTTAAAGCCTGGAGCAATATCTATTTTTGCACGGCTTGAGAAGGCAAAAATAGAAGCGGCTCACTATGTACGAATTGAGAATCAGAGCATATTTTCAAGATAATGAGAGCACCCAAAATATTTTCTTATTTGGACATCACCGAAGCGTATACACATCTGATTGTTGATATGGAGTTCAGCGGAGCACGGTCTTATGCAACCAATAAGAGCAGTTTATGATAAAGCAAATATACCTGCGATCTGGTAACGCAGAATAGGAGCAACTATAAAAGATATTCCATCAGTACTCAATTCCTTCGAAGATTTGCTTGTTTTCTCAAATTCGTTTGACAATTTATTGCTCGCTCTTGATACTGCTCTACCTAGATCGACAATTTAGAATTATTTTTGGGAAAAATAACTTACTAAAATTCGACATATGCTACTCCAAAAAGATCAAGGTCTTGAAAAAATTTTGCACATTCTATTGTACAATACGATCAGGATTTGGGGCAAATGGTTATAAAGCACCAGAAACATGTTATTCTTTATACTCAGGATGCTTACTATTCGAACACCAATTCGTCATTCCTACCTCGTTGCAGCAGTCTAAACTGAAGGACTTACATGCAGCACTCGTTCATTTATCTATTGGCAACGTGTAGACGAGGACATTGGGCGCATCGCCAACGCATGTACCGAGTGCCCTAAATATGCGCACCCTCCAGTCATGTTTCAGACCCATCATTGGAAATACTCCAAAGTACAATAGGAATGCATACATATCGATAATACGGGGCATCTCGTGGATACTATGCTTCTTATTGTTGTAGACGCCTAAAATAAATGGGTGGAAATCAAAAACACTAACATAACTACAAGTACGGCAATGGTCGCAACCCTAGATAACCGATTTGCAGCTTTTGGATCTCCTATTACTGTGGTATCAAATATTCTCGAACAATTCATTTTCGAAGAACTCAACGCATTTTTGAAAATGAATAGAATTGAATACCATAACCCAATAGCTCCTTACCAACCATCTACCAATGGGCAAGCTGAAAAACATGTTCTTTTTGTGTTTAGAAGGTGAATACCATTTACACACGAAGTGTGGGGCTCGCAAGCGACTGGACTACCCACTAAACACCTCTCCTGTCAACCCGACAACCTAGCATGCAACCGTTTGACACATTACTTTGGGCAACTTTGTTTTGTTACGCCGTGAGGCACCTTCAAGCTTGGGGAGCCCTCCTCAAGCGAGAGGGGCAGAGGAACTGCCAGGCAAGCTATCACACAGCCCCAACATTTCTGGCTGCTGTGAGTCCCTTTTATCTTTCCGGACTGCCCGAACATAATGGTCCACATAGTTTTATTTGTCAACCAATTCGAGCATCACCACAACTATGCTATCCGGAGTGAGCTCTCTTGTCTCCCTGTTGAGGTCCCGTTGCAGCCTGTCCCATTTTTCGCACGAAAAATTGTGCGGTAGGCATCATCCTTCTTCCCTAGGCACAACCGACACTTAGGGGACCGTGACTTACCAATCTTGCATGGGTAAGACTGAAAATGCCCATGCCCACTCAAAAGCTTGGTCAGATAGAAATCATTCTTAGCATTCCTTCGATTAAACCACAGTCTTACATCCAGAATGTGGTACACAGTCCACCTTCCCTTCGTGCAATTCACCCAAGACTGCTGCCAATTGTTGAGTGAGCGCTGTCTCTCCTCGCAAACAACCATCTCAAATAAAAGGTACGGCGCTCTCTAGCAAAGAAGGCAACATGTATCACGCCTGTAATAACTCGCACCGCTGAATCAGAGACTTTCGGAGATATGAAAATACAAGCCTCAGTGCTCCTCTTACAGTAGCACTGACCCTACAGCACTCATCAAGAGGCATTTGCTTGATGGGCTGGGTCCCCCTACGTTGGCCATAAGCTGACTCAGAGCCGATACTCTCGAAGCAGCCGATGCCCTGATTTGCTCAGAGAAACTCATCTTTGAGTCGATCAGTAGCCGCAGGTACTTCACCGTTAACTTCAATTCGATTAGTATCTCTCCAATACTGATCATCTTTACTCTAGAGATTCTCTTTTTTGTCAAGATGGTTACTTCAATTGTCTTCAGTGCTCAACTGAACCCATGAGCCGTCACTCGGCGCATTAAAAAAAACCTAGCCTAAGTTGCGCTTATTCAATGAGGTGTCCAGCGACTAGAGCCATGACATCATCCGCGTAGCCAATCAAGCGTGACTCACCTGGCATCCCCAGTCTCAGTAGCTTGTCGTACGACGGGCTATCCCCGGGCAACACCCGATGTAACTTTCATCCCTCGTTGGATCTATGTCGTGTTGTAAAGCAGGCTTCGGTCCTTCAGATAGTCCCTCAGAAGCGACATTAGCTATTCTGGAACATTAAAAGTGGTTTTCCATCATATTCTGAATATCCTCCCATCTAGCGGGGTTGAGGGCGTTCCTAATATTGAGTGTCACCAACAGAATTATCCGTCGCTTAGTGCGGCTAAATCGCTCTGCCTTTTGTACCGCGCTAACCACCTCTGCAATCGCATCAATGGTGGAGCGTCCTGCTCTAAAGTCGTACTACTGAGGAGATACGTCTCCAGTAGCACGAATCGCGTCAGTGAGTCTTTCGTTAAAGAGTTTCTCTAGCACCTTTCCAGCAGTCTCTAGCATGCATAACAGGCGGTATGCGGATGGCAATCCCAGATTACCCTTTCCCTTGCACATCAGCACAAGCCTTGCCACCTTCCATACTACGGGAAAACCATGTTCCGTAGGCAAGCATTGAACATGAAGATCAGAAAGTCAGGACAATGGTGATAGACAAGTTGCAACGCCCAGCTGGAACACCATCTGCACCTGGAGCCCTCCTCACATTGAATGAAAGAACTGCCTCCTCCAGTCCCGGCTGTATGAAGAGTGGACACTCGACTGCTGTTTTACCATGGACAGCGTCAACACGGACGGGATGCGCAGGGAAAAGTGCCTATCTTATCAATCTTTTCCGCATCATGTATACAAGGCTTCCATAGGGTGCCAAGCTTCCACATAACTAGCTTGTAGCCAAAGCCCCACGGATCCTTGCTCACATTGTCCACTAAATCTTGCCAGCAGCGAGCCTTGCTATTGTTGATCAATTTGCGAAGGCATTTCCGAGCCGACTTATATGCTGCCACCCGGTCGCTGCCTCGTCACGGTTCCATGCCCATTGAGCCTCACGCCGAAGCTTGTGACACTCCCTTCGCTTTTCAGCAATTTCAGTACACTGGGGGTTTGCCGTGCCGGGGTTTTCGACGGGGCATAGAAGCGTAGCAAGCAGTCTTAATGATGCTCATAGTTGAGTTCACCACGTCTTGAGCTGCCAATTCTTGAGTCCCCTCCAAAGCTCCCTGCAGTGGCTCCCCTGCTATCAGCACCTCGACGACCCTCTCGACGTCCACCCTTCCGATTTTCCATCCAGTTGTAGAAAGCCGAGAGCACGGACGTCGGGAGACAGCATCACTGATCTCAAGCAGAATGCACTGATGATCACTGGCTGAGTAGTCCTCTAATACTCTCCAATTGTGTATCCTCCGTACTAAGGACTCCGAGGCGAATGTCACGTCCGGTTTGGTTCCCTCACACCGAATACGGCGGAAAGTCAGTATATTTCCGGTGTTAAGTACGACGAGCGCCGTCCTGGCCGCCATTTCCAGGATTAATTTTCCCCTGGATCTGTTTGAGGCATGCCCCATTCGATTGCTTTAGCGTTGAAGTCTCGCTCAACGAGCGCGTTGCCCTTTGCGTTCGAGACAGCGCCCTCCAGAGCACTAAGCTTGGCTTGGAAAGTTGACATCGATTCGTTTGGCGTTAGGTACATACTAAATAAAGTGGTCCCTGAACACCAAACCCACACAAAACCATCCTCCCGTCCACAAATTTCCGCTTGTAAATCACTGTTCTGAACCCAGATGGCGGCAGTACTAGTTTCGTCAGGATACCATAATGCAGAACTTTCATCATGGTGTTGCTCACTCAGCACCATAAAGCCAGCTTTCATGTCCCTCGCAAACTGCTCAAGCAGATTTTGGGCGGTTGAACTGCGGTGTAGGTACAGCTGCAGGATGCGGGTCATCGAAGCTCTGATTTTGCCTTGGCTAGGGCTTCCAGGAGCACCCGGCATTTCCTTGATTCCAAAACGTCCAAAATCAGGTCATGGACCAGCATCCTTCCAAAGAAATCAGTGTGCCTCTTTCGTACACTCTTTTCTTTTACGGCCCATTTCACCGTATTATAACATAGAGAACTCCTATCGGGCCCGATGCATACTTGTACGGTGTAACCATAGCCAAGGCATTTGAAACATTGAAGAGGCGTGGCTCTTCGCCGTTTCCTACAGACAACCCACCCAATTCGTACTTTGCCCATGTTCAGAAATTGTTCGGCGTCCTTTTCGATCAAGTCAACTATGGCCATGTGCTGTCGCCTATGGTTTTTTGGTATCAACATCGCTTTGATCCTTCCCACGCTAGGGAACTCCCTTTTTATGGCGTCTTCTCCCTCGGCCAGACTCGTGACGCAGTCAATGTAGAGCGAGGCTATAGTTCCGCTTTTGCCGAAGACTTCCTTTACTGCGTCGCAGATGCTTTATTACTGTCGGCTTCTGCTCCGAGTTCGACCAGTATGTGGTACTTCTTTAATGTCTTCGGGCCTTATATTTTTCCCTGATGTCTCGCGGCCATCTTGAGATTTTACGAGCAGTGCCTGCTGCCTGAGTCTTCGTCGGAGCATTTGTCTCTTCTGCTCTGCATCAGGTCTTTTTTCTTGTTGAGCTTCCGAGCGAACTTTACTTTCTGGCACATTTTGAAGGGATTTCTTTGCGGCTTTCTTCGCTTTTTTTGTGAGCACTGCCTTGAACCCGTGATCTGGTGCTCCACGCCCATCAAGTGCCTCTTCGTTCCTTCTTTTGTCCCGATCTCCTTCGATTGGGCTAGACGCCATTTTTATTGATTTTTGATGGTAAAGCTATCTGCACGTGGCCTTAAAATTCGCCCCCAGCGTTTTTTAGCCTTCTGTTTTTCTTCAGCCTTTAACCAATTCCTCCGATAATGCCCTATGTGTTCTAGGAGCTCCTCTAGATCAAGGAGCCCAATCTTTACTGCTTTGGTGTTTGTTGGTGGAGTCGCATGCAGATTTTATTCTTTTCAAAACATCTCTCTTTCTTTTTCATGTCACTGGGCGAAAATTGTACTTTGCAACTATCCTTAGGAGAGGTTGCCGCTTTCCATTTCCGAATACAGTACTTCCGCCACCTTTCCGGCGTTGGTGATGAAATCACACAATGTCGCTTTATTTGCCTGGTCACTCGTTTCTTTTCCTGTCGTAATCTGCTCGTTGACTTCAAGATGGTTCTTTATTATGTCGGGATTTCCGAACCTTCATCGGTCGCTTCGGTAACGATCGCAGCAGTGACCATCGAATCTTCAATGTTCTTTATATTGTCCTCCACCGCTCGAACACCTGAAGCGTCCTGCAAAGTTTCCCGCTTTTCCTTTATGGGACTTTCTGGCGTTTGCATCATTTTTGGCTGCACCCGAACCCCGCAGGAATCTCAGTCTGGACCAGACCGTCTGCTAATCTCCGTTTTTTGCCCGTCTTCACTGTCATCGTATTAATCGTCGTTTTTGTCATCATTAGTACCGCTCTCGCTCTCTCACTGTTAATATCGTGGCTACAACCGCTGGTTGCGTCATCGTTGTTATTATTTTTTGGATTTTCCAATCTTTTTTAAGTGTTTTTGGTTGCTCCGTTCGTATGCATAGTCACCTTTTTGGTCCCATGGTTATCTTTGCAGAGCAGGGATGCCATGCGAGGGATGGCACAAGCCCTTATGGGAACAATTGCTCAGAGCCAGACTAGCGCTATCATCATATCTGCCAGCCCAAAGCATCAATTTCGTTCGTTGTCCAAAGCGTGGTCCAGATCCAATCAGGGTCGTTACCTGTCATCCCAGGAGGGAACCTCACGGTGCCCCCCATATCCACGGGTCTGTGGGGGTGGTGCTCCCCAAAGAATGCTAGCCTCCAAGAGTGCTCTTGTCGATCGGCATTCCCCCTGGTCAACGGTTAGTGTATTCCTTGCGAGTATTCATAATCTTGTTAGGCTTAGGATTTTCGTTTCATGCATTGTTCACTTTGTTTTGTTTTTTTTGTATGTCACGCCAACTGTCGTATTTCTTCATTTCTTCTTGAAACAGGAGTGCGTCAACCAAAAGCAACAAAATATTTTGTTGCAAAACAGTCGCTCCTTAACATAAAAACGCTGATAAGCAAAACTATTTTGTTGTGTCCTCGTCCCGTTGGGCTCAGTCATTCTGCGTCATTGGTATAGTGTGCTTAATTTATCGAAGGGAAGCATAACAGTGGAATTCGCTTCGTTTCTCTACTCTGACAAATTAGATTTTGTCTATATACATAGTTTGCCGAGTATAAGGCTAAAGTTTTAGACGCTTCTTGTGATGTAGGACCGCATTACAATCTTTTGTATTATAGCCTCCATTCAATGCCTAACATGTACTGTATGTATGTGAAATGTTTAGTTTGCCAGAAAAAAATGCTCTTAGATCGACAACCAATCAGATTTATAGTGCTAATTAAATAGTGTTGTTTCCCATGATAGCGGAAATCTTGAGTAAATTAGATTCCATAAATACTTGACGTTGATTATTTGTATTGCAAGCAAAGTGACTTGTGCCTTGATATTAAATGACTATGACAATGAGGAACACCTTTTTCCAAAGAAAGGAGTAATCTACAGCGGATTGTTTGCGTTCAACTGAACAAATAACTGCAACGCATAGATTACAAAATTTGGCGGTGATTGCAGCTCCTAAAATATGGTGTTCTTCTCACGAGAAGGAAGCGAAATTCCGATACAAATGATCGTAAATTTCGATCCAAGCGTCGTCTTTTTCGATTTTGTTGACGTACTGCACGTAAGTTTGATCTCGCAGCATCGGTCGCTGCTTCACGAGTAGTATCAGTTCTGCACTCTCGAATTAAACTTGAACAAAGGAATCAAATTAAGTTTAGCTAAACGCAGAACTATACGGTACCATAAATGAACTATACCTACACAATAAATCGCCTTGCTTGGTTTGGATAGTGAAAACGTGAGTGAATATAAGCCTGCTATAAACTTTGCTTGTGCCAAATATTAAATTGAAAATAAGCAATTACTGGCACTTGAGCGAGACACACGACGTAAAAACATTCGACGTCTCGTGCCGGTTCCCGGACAGAGATCTGCCATCTTCCATTTGTCAACTGCTAACTGGAGCCACCATAGTGACAAATGCCAGATCCCTCTTCCAGACCAAACCGCGAATTGTTAAACCACTAAAAAGCTACGCCAGATAGAAGTCAGTCACACCATACCTTCGATTTACCCACGGGCTCAGATTCGGGATGTGGTGGTCAGTCCACCTCTCCTTCGTGCTAATCACCTAAGACTGCTGCTAATCCTTGAGTGAGTGTTGTCTCTCCTAGCAGGCAACCGTCTCATTCGCATCCTCGTAGCGATGCAGGTAAATAGCGCGGTGCTCTCTAGTAAGGGGAGCTATATGTATCATACCTGCAATAACTGTCGGATATGAAGATGCAATCCTCAATGCTCCTCTTCTCTTTACCTGTGCCAAGTGTTTTCGGTACACCATACAGAAGCAATGACCTTACAGCACTCATCAAGAGGCATCTTCTTTAGGCGTTGGGTTCCCCTACATTGGCCATAAGTCGACTCAGGCCCGATACTCCCGACGCAGCCTTCTCAGCCATCATCTTCGAGTCGACCAGTAGCCCTTTACTCCACGGGGTTCTCTGTTTGGTCAACATGACCTCTTCGGTTTTCTCCAATGCTAGACTGAACCCATAAGCAGTCATCCAGTCTCCCACTCGGCCCATTAGCATACCGAGCCTAAGTTGCGCTTTTTTAACGGTGCGGCTGGTGACTAGAGCTGCAACATCATCTGCATAGCCAATCAACCGTAACTTATCTGGCATCTTCAGTCTCAGTAGCTCGTCGTAAGATACGTTCCATATGTCTGGACTAAGGATAGATTCCTGAGCAACACCCGATAAATATATATTTATCGGGTGATGCCATAAATTTAAGGTCGCAAGGAAAGTTACTCCTCAATACTCTTACTCTTACATTCAATCTTTAGTACATTTGCTTATTGTTCTGATGATTAAAGTTATTCCGTGAAAAGTTGATCTTACAACTTCCAAAACCCGAAAATTTGACAATTACCACCTAAATTTGCTTCTAACTTATAAACCTCACTAGTTTACGTTAAATCATCTATAGCTTAATATTTACGTTGCTTATCCATCTCAAACTACAAGTGCAACGTTAAACTAGTACTCCATTAATACGGGCTCATTTATTCTCTGCAACCATATACGTATTTATAGTATATTCTTAAATGAAAAGCTAAGAGCAAGAAAATTTGTCTAGAAACCTCACTTTTAGGAGAACGCTAATGTTGGGACCTGAAATGATATTAAGGACATCATTGCTTAAAGTAGGCCAGGTGTTGCAGATGTATAAAAACTTCCAAAATCTTCGGTTAATTGAAAAGTCCGTAGCCATGAACTTTTACATGTAAACGGTATCGACCCGAAAATTCTAACAAATATACTTTTACCTTTAGCAATATTAAAATTAAAGAGATTACAAAGAACCTGGAAAAAGTTTCCACTTCTATTTTATCACTCCTTCAACATTCTCTCTTTTTGATAGCATTGCAAATACTTAAGGAGTTCTTTTTAAATATAAACTTTTCGGGAAATACTTGTCCAAGTTTCGGATTACTTCCTTCGAAATTTCAACCTGCAATACAGTCATCCATTCAATCCCAATCTACTTACGTTGTATTGCATTTTCCGCAAACAGACTTGTTTTTCCAAGTTTCCAAGCTTTACATTTTCCTATCATCTTCAATTCTCACAGAACACCGAAGTCATATTCGATTTCGTTCTAACTTTGATAACCCTTAATAGTAAAATACAAAGTTTCCCTCTATCTCTCTCTCTCTCTCTCTCTGTCCATGTTAGACGTTCTTGCTGGAATGAGCAATAGTAAGGAAGTAAACGATGTTGTTGTCCATACATCAAAGCTGATAACAAGTTCCATTTCCTTCAGTTATTGAAATGCAACCCACCCTCATATCTTGATGCGAAATGACTAACAAATTAGGTTAGTTTGAAATGGAATAAAAGAGAGTGGGAGGGTGATGCAGAGTTTTGAACTGAAGATAACTTATAGAGAATAATACCCTTATGGTAGAACTGACACTATGCAACCCCGAAACCAAATGATCTTGCACTCACTGCACAGTCAGGTTTGGACTTGACTTTCATTCAGCTCCTTCGGTCGAACTGACCATAATATAATCTGGTCGAGAAGCTTAGAGTTTGCTTACTCCCCATCCTCATCAAAATGAAAGGATTCGCCAGTGCCGTATGAACAATGACCATCACCACATAAAATATAAGATGAGAGATGAAACCTCACACACATCAAGTTTATGCTCTTGCAATCAATTAACTTCAATGTTGCGGAGAGTCCTTATAGCATTCTTGCTTCTTGTGAAGGAGGTGTTGTTATCGATATGATTGTACAATCATTGTCTTGTATGCAAGCAATTTATAGCTAGAGAGAATGCGAAAGACTGAGAGAAAAAAGGATGTACCGAAGGATGAAGAAGGTAATAGTGCGCATCGGAGCCAAAAGTTAGCTTGTGAAGGCGGGGGAGGTTGATGTATGTTAAAACTTAATAAGTTGTCGTTAAAGTTTATTTGATAGTATTGATCATGACACTGCACTACAATTCAGATGACATTATTATCCTTGTTTCGTTACGATACCAAAAGACAATGTCTTGTAGTGTTTTGAGATGATGGCATGTACATACATGGAATGTAGTGCACGATGGATAACAGGAGTCAGGAGATACGATACTACGATGGAGAATTTATATTCGATTTCATGAGATTTTAATGGGATTTCGATTGAGAGTTTAACACCAGTGGATCAAACGCTTCAAGCGAACTTCAGCATAGAGTGGAGGATTGTTGAGAATATTCGATTGTCACGATGGGAAGTCTTTGGATTATGAAATTTATAAAGAAGAAATGAAATGACAATTTTTGAAAATAACTTTGTAGGACGTAGATACCGCTTAAATATAGGACTTAAAAAATGTAGTAGTTTGAGATCCTTTCAAGTACTTGTAGCAAGTATAGGTGCTTGCAAAGTTTGAAAAGGCGAGGGAAAGTACAGACAAGCAAGCAAATGATTTTCTGAAATAATAATGTAAGTAGTTAAACAATATCTTAAAGTTGAGCGATTTTCAATAATTTGAAATTGGATGTAGATAAATGTAGGAATTTTTAGTATAATTTGATCATTCAGCATATTTAAATAAAAAAATCTTCGTTTGGCTGCCTGCTGGAAAGGTAGATAAGCAAATAGCGATAAACAAATAGGATTGGGTGCTTCACGAATTCTGATTCAAAATTATCTAGCACTGAATTATCTAGCACTGAATTGTATTTATTGTATTTATTTATTCCATCTTACAGACTAAACAATCCAATCACAAAATGGAACGCAAAGAACAATCAGCAAAATTTAAATGAAAAAGAATACTAAAACGTCGATAATTAAAAGTTAAACTAGTAGTAACTCTCTTAGTTTTTTCTTAAATGCTATGTAAGAAGAGGGGAAAGGACCAAGCTCGAGATTATTATTATTGCGTACGATTCTTAAGATTGGTGAATAGAAATATAAATCAGTTCTAGCATATGGTATAACGAAATAAGAATTCATCCGAGATGAACGAGATGTTTGTCGGAAACGCAGCTCAGAAAAAATATTTAACGGGACTTGATGGTAGCAGAGTTTGTTCAAAAAACATTGGTCTAAATAAGTTCGTCGGGATATTAGGGATGGAAGAGATAGGAAAGATAAACGACTTTCATAAGGCTGATACGGCAAATTAAACTTAAGGAAAAGAAAACGCGTGAACTTTCTTTGGACAGTTTCTAAAGAAGTCACGAGATAGGAATATCGGGGGGACCAGATAACAGAACAGTATTCAAGCAAACGGCGAACAAGACAAACAAATAGGCAGACAGAAGAAGAGATGCTATTGAATTTATGTAAATGTCTAAGGATAAACCCGGAAACTCTAGACGCTTTAGTAATCACATTTAAAATATGTGCATCAAATTTGAGTTTTGGATCAAAAGTTACTCCAAGGTCTTTATGACTGAACACTTCAGAGAGCAAAGCATCATTTAATATATAATTAAAATTAATAGGAGAGTCCTTAAGAGAAAAAGTCATTTTATGACATTTAGTAGTGTTAAGACATAAATAATTTGAAGCACACCATTCATTTAGAGCATTCAAATCATTTTGGAGGAGCTGACAGTCTAAATGGGATTTGACTGCTCGAAATACTTTGAAGTCATCTGCATACAAAAGGCACGAGGAATTAATTACAAAGGGAAGATCATTTATGAACAACAGAAAGAGAAAAGGCCCAAGAATTGAACCTTGTGGAACGCCAGATGAAGGACAAAAAGGACTAGACGTAATACCAGAGAGCCTTACTCGACAGGGACGACACGATAGATAAGATGACATCCAAGATAGAAGAGCACCCGAGATGCCAAGAGCTTCAAGCTTACGACAAAGAAGTAAATGATTCACAGTGTCAAAGGCCTTGGAGAAATCTGTGTAGATCACATCAACTTGCAGTTGGTTATCCAAAGCTCTTGCAATACTGTTTGTGAACTCCATTAAATTAGAGGTAGTGGAGTATCCTTTGAGAGATCCATGCTGCTCTGGAGCAATAATAGGAGCTAGTGAGTTTGAGAGTCGATTATGAACCAACCGTTCAAGTAACTTTGGAAAGCAGGACAGTAAAGAAATAGGGCGATAATTGGAAACTGACGTAGGATCACCACTTTTAAAAATAGGCACAATATTAGCTGTTTTCTAAGGGTACCAGTACTCAAACTTAGATTGAAGAGGAGAGATAAAGGAAAACTAAGCGATGAGGCTAACGACTTTACAAATATGTTTGGCAAACCATCCGGCCCAGGGCTAATATTAGGATCAAGAGCATTGATCAGAGCTTCGACTTCAGATGCGTCAGTACAAATAAAGGAAATTGGGAAGGGAAGATGATTAGGTAAGACAACAGGATGCACAGTTGCAGCGGGAGAAGAGAAAGTTGAAGAGAAAAATTGGGCAAATGAGTCAGTCACTTCTTGAGGAGAAGAAACCTCTGCACCATTCCAACGGACCTTACTAGGAATGGAAGAAGAGGATTTCAGCGATCTTATATAAGACCAAAAAGGCTTTGTATTATTAGCCACAAGGGAGCTATCCAGACTGCTGAAATAAGCCTTCAAAGCATATCTGATCTCTTTTTTGGCAATAGCACGCAGCCTGCTAAAATTACATCTTGCTTCAATAGTGCCGAGTGTTTTAAGGACACGACGTGCCTTATCTTTTGCTCGTAGGGCACTAAGCACTCGCTTTGTTAGCCAAGGCTTATGATTTGCTTTACGGAATGTCTGAAGAGGCGTATAACAGCGAATAAGATTATAAATATATTTGTAAAATTTATTCAAAGCAGCCTCACAATTTAGGCCTCTAAAGAAATCTAGCCAGTTGACTGAAAGTAATTCTGTATTAATTGCTTCATAGTTAGCTTTAAAAATGTTAAGTTTTGGAGCGGGATGAGGTTTGTTAAATTTAATTTCATCGACTATAAGATCTATAGATAAAGGAAGATGGTGCCGATCAGGAGGAACATACGGATGTAAGGCTTGAGATACAGATAAATGGCTAACTGGAACATTTGATAGAACAAGGTCAAGGAGACGACCATTAGGATTGCGGATATGGTTAAATTGAGAGAAGGAGCAATGAGATAGGAAAGATGACAGGGTTATAGAAAAAGGGTCAACTGACGAGATTGAAGGAGTAGTATAATTTTTCCACACTATGTATGGTAAGTTAAAATCCCCGCAAACTATTATTTTGGCGTGAGGATGTCGCAAAACTAGATAAGAGGATAGATCATCAAAAAACGTCTCATAAACAGTTAAAGGTGAATTACAAGGAATATAAATAGACAAAATCAAGAACTCTGTATTATGAGGGAGAGAAATTTTGATAATAACACATTCTAAAGTAGGAGAAAAACAGAAATCAGAACAAGGAGAACTAGGTAGAGCTTTGCTAACAGCAACTAAAACTCCACCACCATCAGCCTTATTAGTGGCAATCAGGTCACGGTCACATCTATATACAATATGATCAGGAAACATTTCAGTGCTCAAAATGTTTCCATTCAGCCAGGTCTCGGAGAAGCAGATAATAGAATCATTACTAACTTGATAAGAAGTAAAGAGTTCCTCAAGCTTGGTCCTTAATCCTCGTACATTTTGGTAAAAAATAGATAAACACATTTTATTAGGAGAAGAGAAGTTACATTGAAGAGTATTAAGGTTTGAAAGAGATTCATTGACGTTTAAAGAGGATACAGTAGAAAAAACATTATGATTATTAGAATGTTCATCAAGATTACTTGTGACTAGAGCTTTGGGATTTCGTTTATCGCCCGACGAAAATTTCTTCGTCTAGATTCAAACGGCTTAACAAGAACACCAGCAGGCCAGTGATTTGGATTCAGGACAATATCACTATTCGCAGAAATCACCAATTTGAATGAGGCAACTACTTTGTCCGTTAAATGTTCCTTAGTCAATTTATGACAAGTAAAGACTTTAACGGATGATCCAAACTTTTTGTTGACATAACGCTTTAGGTCCTCAACTGAAGTTTCGTACGCCACTCTAGATATAAAGATATTCTTCAAAGGTATAGAAGCACGAATGACAGGAGAATCGAGATCTGTTGAGGGAACGAGGTCACTCGATTTCTGATGTTGAATTGGAGGTGGTATTTTCTTTGGAATCGCTCCCCGACTGTTGGATTAAGAACCAGGTGGGCTGATATTTCCTGCATACATATATATTTTGAATCAAATGTTTACCGGATTTAGTTAATTTTCTTCCGTATAAAGGGGCCAGATCGACAAAAGGCCAATTGTTCACAGTCAAGCAGGTACTTGAAAAATGCTGGGAGTCCAACATAGACATACATATACCAAATATTCGCTGCCTTTAAGTACACATACGACAGTATTGATCGTAACATACTGAACCAAATAATGCTTTGCTTTGGTATCCCAGCCAAATTAGTCTGTCTCACCAAAATGACAATGACTTCGGCAACCTCCCAAGTCTGCATCAATAACCAACTCACCGAGATGGGCAGAAAGCTACCTGTCGATACAAGAGGTACGTTATTATATTTACAAGTCAAGCCAAGTGGTAGTCTATGCGGACGATATCAACATTGTATCACGGTCGCTAACAACCGCTATAGAACTTTTCCTGGAAGTCGACAGGGAATCAAAACTATTAGGGTTACAAATCACTGAGAATAAAACAAAGCTCATGACGCAGTCGAGGAAAAATACCTCAAAAACCCAAAATATTACACATGGCGAATAGTCCAGTCAAATTAGATTTTTAGCAAGAAGTTTTCCTGTTGAAAAGTAGCCAGCATGTTTTCATCAAAGTCAACATCAACTGATGCTTGGTGGTTGCTCTTCGATGTTTCCCAGCTCCTTTCGTGGAGTTTGGGTCTTCGTAACCATCAAAAACTACAGCAGAGCTGTAGCCGTAATAGTTAGCGACGTAAGATACATATTGATTGCAGATGGAGTAAAACTTAGTATTATTGTTCCACTTTACTCGATGCAGTACGAAGCCACCATCAATCACCTTGAAACTATCCTTCAGGTTTAAATGTTCGTTGCGTGAAGGGAAAAATCGTAAAGAGCAGACTTCTTTGTCTTCCGCGTGATTCCTTCGTCAAAAAGAGTCATAGGTTAAGGTGCTAGCTCATATTTCAAAAGCTCTTCTACGTCTGCTTCAGCTTTTTTGTTAACCAAAGTGCGCTGGAAAATCATTGTGAACTTAAATTGAGTTGCTCACTGCAGCCAAAGGCACTACCACGTTCTTCCTGCGTTGCTTAACTTTTGAAAATTTGATTCCTACAAACGTGGCCATTGTTCGAGTACCAATTCCCAAAGCTTGAAAACAGTTGATGTTGCTAGTTCCTATTACTCCACTTGAAAGTGATATCAAAGAATCACGTGCAGCAAACGGTGGATGCTCAGCCAACCATTGAACAAGTTTCTTTTTGTCTTCATGGTCTCTGTTCATTCGAGAAGCTCAAAAGTCCACATTTTGTTCTCCATTAATAGGGTTCGCGCCAGCAAACTGCTCTAAAGAAAAGCATATGGCTGAGGCTGTGCGTGCTCCACCAATTGATTTTGTCAATACTGAATCAATGATGCCTCTCCCTCATGTAAGCCCACCTTCACATTTCATAGCGCACATCAATGTCACCTCGATAGTCATACCAGACCATATTCCTGCCATTGGTGTACCTGATCAATTAAAAGCGAAGTAACCACGATTTACAAAATCCTCTTTGATTTTAGGGTTGCAACTTGTAAAGCCAAGCATGTCCTGAACATAAATATGAGTACATTTCACATACTTCAAATGGCCGCTGGCGTGAAAATATGGGATCATTCTTTGCGCACATGTCAAGTGGCCTTCCCAGTCACCAGTGCGCTGCGCTGCAATGAACTTTTTCATCAGCACTACCGCAGTTGGTCCTGTACCTTTCAAGCGTACTAGTTGGTTCATCATCTTCTTATGTACGCTTTTCAGAGAAACATTTGCAGTAATTTTTTGTGGGGACATGTCTTCCTAAGATAGGTAAAGTCCCAGCAGGTTTTATTTTTCATATGAAGAAGAATATTGTAAGCCAAGGAAGTCTGTACCAGTAACTGGCCTCCCATGGCTCTACTGTAGGTCTTTCTGCTCAACATTTTGTCCATGGAGCTCGGAGCAAAAGCGCAGCTTAATAAATCGTTCAGCCCATTTTGTAACAGTCTTCATGATGCATAGCATCCGCTGCGTGTAAATCACTAACGCATCTTATATGGAGCAAAACTGCGTTACCCCAATCGTCATTTCGAACATTAGCCTGCTTTCTAATGGTCTCGTCGAAATCCATTAATCGGACATGGGAGACTATGCGGCGTTTATGGAGTTTTTCTTTTTTTGTTTCGAAAAAAAAAATGTCATCAATGTTTTCATTCCAGAATAAGCATTAAATTTTGAATTCAAAACCAGGTTGTGACTAACTTCGCAAGGAAGGTAATTCAACTGAAGTTAATGGAAAACGAAAAGAATTTACGAATGCAACTTTGCAACACAACGTTTGTACGAACAGGGACTCTACATAGAGACCTAATTTTATCCTATTGAAAAATTTTCTTGATAAAACTGATATTAAATTGAATTTTGAAGTAATATTCAAACATGAGTGGTTCCTAGGTGTGTGACTATCAACTTTTGCATTAATGTTTTATGTTTAATTTTAGGTCATAAAATTACAATACTTAGCCGTCGTCATTGTGATGTAACACATATTCATTATCACATAACAAAAAACTGCCAAACTGGGCGCTTACTTTTTTGAATATGTAATTTATTCAATAAATAGAAAAATAATTCTTTGTTTACGTAGATATCTCTTTTTAACAATTTTTTAAGAATGAGTAATGACTGTGCAAATGCATGATTTTAACAATGTTTTGACTAAAGCTTAGTTGCGAAATATTTAAAGGATATCCCCGCATATGCCTGCGGTGAAAGAATTATTTGCCAAGCATTTCTTTCCTGTACAACGCCACTTTTAGGTAAATTTCTCGAGAGAAATTTACCTATTGCGGAGAGTATCACATATATATGTATATATATATATATATATATATATATATATATATATATATATATATATATATATATATATATATATATATATATATATATATAAATATATATATATATATGTGTATATATATATATATATATATATATATATATATATATATATATATATATATATATATATATATGTATGTATATATATATATATATATGGGATATAACGAGATTTGTGACCACGCTAAAGGTTGTAATTTTGCCCCGATTTTCACCAAACTTTCGGTTAAGTTTGTGAACCAGCTATATCGGCCGGGCAAAAACAAAATGGCGGCCATTTTAGACGAAAAATCGTGATTTCTGTTCTTACCAAAGTATAGCTCCGATTTGAATGAAATTTGGTATAAAGGTTTACTGATGTATGTGATGAATCTCAGAATAAAAAAATCTAAAGTCGGTACGGCAGAAACAAAATGGCGGCCACTCAAAGGTCGAAAAACGTGTAAAATTTTGTTGTTGTAATAGTGGTCAGAGCTTTCAACAGATTTTCATGAAATTCGGCAGTTAGATAGAAATTATAAGTATCTAAAGAATCGCGTGAAAAAACTGGAGATCAGGTCACAAAAAAACAAAATGGCGGCCAGTTGAAACTCAAAATTTTGAAGGGTTCTAAAAGTCGCAATTTTGATCCGACAAATATGAAACTTGGTTTCGAGATAGGCATTACTTAGTTCTACAGACTTAAATATTTTGGTTATCATGCATATGCAAATTTCAAAATGGCGGTGGTTTAAATATGCGTTTTTTTCAGGTTTTTGTGGAGCTCTAGCGGTCACATTTTCCAGCGGATTTTGATGAACATTGAGATTATGGATTTCTGTGCTATGTTCTTGTATTATGCGAAAATTATTAAAATTGAATGGAAAATATAAAAGTCGAAAATTTCAAAACCCAATATTTTTAGCTGCCATTTTCACTAAAAATTGAATTATTTTGCCCTGTCTAGAGTGAAACTCCGATTTGAACGAGATTTGGCACATTGATTGATGAGGTCTTAGCTCACAAAGATTTAAAATAGTCCAAAAACAAATGCATGCATTCAAAATGGCGGCCCCCAAAGGTCAGGAGGCAAGCGCAATTCGCTATTTTAGTAGCAACTGAAATAATGAATTTTGTTCATGGAAACGTTTTAAATGACTTATCTTGAAAGTATTTATAAATCAGACAATTTTTAAATATTGTAAAATATTTCTAATAATACCCTAAAAAATTATAAAATCGCGACTTTTCTGTCTGTCCATCCGTCCGTTCGTGCGTCACAAGTGTTCGCACAAACCACATGAGCTAGAATGAGGAAATTTTCTACGTAGGTCAAAAGTGGTGCCTCTTGAAATTTGCAGTGTCAGAAAATATTTTAAAGTGTTTAAGCGGTCTCCCCATACAGGGGGGTGACATAAACATTTTTTTTATTTCTATAGCCCCCTAACAGCCAAGTTTCTCAACAGATTCCGATAAAACTTGAAATTATAAGTTATTAAGGCAAGTTAATTTAATTTAATTATGCAAATCGAATGACAAATAAAAAATTCGAAAATTTACAGCTCAATATTGTTAGCAGCCGTTTTCAATAAAAATTCAAAAAGAACGGCCCCTGGTGGTTCAGAAAAGAATCGAAAATGTATATATTAATGGCAATGCAAGTGCTGATCAAACTTTTATGGAAATCTTTTGCAATTAACTATTTGAGCTATTTAAGCCGACAAGTTATCACCTTTGTGTGTTAACCACTGTGAAATGTATAAACAGCAAATGTGAGAAGGGCGAGACGAGTGTAAATATGTTTATAACAATTTATTACCCGCCGATTTTCAATATGTGATCCATACGTGTGCAACTCAATTTAATTAGCAAAATATTTGCGCCTCTATGTAGGGTCTCCAAATACGAACGGCGGCAGATCCTTTCTGTTAATAAATACCCATGTAGTGCTAAAAAAATTGCAGTAAGAAGTCCAGTAGTAGGCAAGCCAAATTCTTTTTCGAAGCCTTACGCTACATACGAGAAATTTACCTTTCCGGCTGGTGCTGCCAACGGGGATTTTTTTTTTCTTTCAAATAACAGTCTTTGCAATCCTTTCTCATGAGACTCGACTTATCAAATTTTATATTCCTGAAGTTGTCAATCGGACTGCACCGCTTTCCACAATTTCATCACAGATCATACATTTTTCACTCATTTTGAACTCGATCATATCACGACGCACGTCTGCAACAGATTGGCTCTTATGCAAATTAAAAGTTTGACTTTGCTGGTAGAGGCATCCCTTTTCGGAATAACCCCATTATTACTGAGCCAGCTATTTCCGGAAAACAAAACATTCAGTTTTCCATGAAAAACTTCAACAAAGAAAATAAATATTAGAATGTTAACAATCATTCCGATTTAAGTTAAAACAAGTTGAGTAAGCAGGAGAGTGCTCCTACCAGAAGGTCTTTGTAAACATCCTAGGGTTAGAAGCAAGTTTTCTAATGGCGTGAATCGATAACTTGAATTATACATCCAATACTTAGATATGAAATTGTTCAAATTTATACAAAAGATGCACAGTTTCTTTCATAAGCACAGTGCAGCCGCCATTTTAATCTAGCTTAAATGATTTTTCTGAATGCTCGGCCGATTGAACATGTTCAAGTTAAACACTATTCCTTAAATTTTCATGAAAATTGAAAGAAAATAAAAGTACCTAAGTCAATTTTAAATATACGAGTATATAGGGTTTTCCAATAAGAGGTGTTATTTTGAGTAGATCTTCTGATTTAACACCTTGCGACTTCTTCCTTTGGAGCCACGTGATAGAGAAGGCCTTTGCCAATAGCCCAGCGTCAATTCATGATCTCAAAGATGAAATTCGTGAGGCTATCGAGGACATAGGGCAGCCACTTTGCGATTTGGTAATGGAAAATTTCACGAAGAGGATATGGTCCTGTAAGCGTGTCTTAGTAGTTATTTGCCCAATGTTAGTTATTGCTATTAACGGCATATCTTCTTCTTTATAATGAATTTAACATCCGATCATTTATTTTAAAAAATGGCATTTTTCTTTTAATATTAAAATAACAGCTCTTATTGGAAAACCCTATATGAACCATAAACACGTGTTATCGTTGTTGTAATTCCATATAATTGAAATGGCTATAACTCACTTAATTATGATTCGATCTCAATTAAATTTTGTGAACATATATATCTTATGTCAGTCTATATAATAAATTTCAAGAAGTTTAAAGTTACCGTTTTGATTTTATGGGCAAAAATGTAAAATCTACAAATCATACTATTATTAACAAAGTTGAGCGAATTTCGATTTCTAAGGTATTTGTTGCCCTTGTACTCATAAAGGTCCACGTTCGTGATAATTTTCAGATTTTTCGGCTGAAAGGTGTCCAATCGCGAGGGGGGGGACACAAATTTTGGGTACATTTTGCCTTCCCGTGGACCCCCTAATTCATGAAATGATTTTTTTATTTCAGATTTTAAAAGTTCTAATCAAGGCCTTTCATTTGATATCCCACTCGACTACCTTTGATTAAAAAAAAATTTTTAAGGGCCAATTCGTTATTAGGGGGGACCCCCCTTAAACATTTTTTAAATTTTTGTCAGTGCCTTAACTTTTGAGAGATCATCACTTTTGACCTTTTCACAAAGTTTGAGCATTCTAGCTTCTATGGTTTCTGAGGAAATCAGCTGTGACGCACGGACAGACGGACAGACGGACAGACGGACGGATGGACAGACGGACGGACAGACGGACAGACAGGTCGCGAAACTAGTAGGTCTTTGTAAAAAAAATTTTACAAAGACCTAAAAAGATTTATGTAAACAATAATTAACGTTATAAACGCTCCGATTTCATTCATACATTTACTATACTTCTTCTTTAATACATATTTTAGAATCTACATAGATAATAAGTACCATCGATGTACATACAAATTAGGAAAAATCTGACATACTCGTAGATATTTGTAGCCCTCGGAAATAGAAATGAAATTATGAGCATTTTCTTGAGGAATCTCGAAGTCAGCCCTAAAATTTCAATACTCTCTAACTTTTTACTGTTTAAAGGTAAAGTTGTAAAACAAAAGAAAATTTAAAGTAAATTTATCCCTCTAGAATTTTGATTCCAAAATGGAAAACAAAAAAGTTAGAAGAGTATATTTGAAGGGAAATGAGAGGGAATTCAATATTTTCATAAAATTTTCCATTTTCTCCGGCTCATATCTCGAAGATGGTAAGGAGTAGCTACAACATGTATATATTTTTTGAAAGCGAATTTAGTAGGCTTCATTTTTGAGCCCAACATTTTTTCGATACGGCGTACCATTTTCGAGATATATACCAAAAACGGATAAAATAGACCTTCCCCCCCGCAGCGCAGAAAAATGAGAGGATTTTATAAGGCGTTATTCAGGGAGATGATGAAACTTGATCAATCTCTTTTTTTAAATTCAATAACAGAGCATATTCTGCATATCAAAACTTGACTAATATATAGATTCCATGAAATCCGTCATTTTGTTTTAAACCATGATGAAATGTCAATATTACAAACCATTTCTAAAATGTTTATCAAAATTCCCACATATTTGTAGTATCAAGGTCCGTTGCAAACGTGTATCTCCCTTGTATCACGTGCTAACGTTGGTGTAATTATTAAATTTTCAATCGGCTGTAACTTAGCTTCTTACGGTTTAATTATTGTGAAATTTTCAGAGTAGATGAAACTGCCTGCAAAAAACTTAAATTATGGCTTTTGGTAAATTTAAGGGTACCATTTCGATTTTATAGGCAAAAATGAAAATTTTTTAAAATGTACTATTATTAACAAAGTTGATCGAATCCCGCCTTTTAAGATATTTGCTCCTCGTGTACTCCTAAAGTCTCACTTTTGTATTTTTTTTTTCAGATTTTTCGGGTGAAAGGTCACGAGGGGGGGAGGGTCACAAAATTTTCGTACATTTCCCCTTCCCCTTCACCACTCAAAGCTAAAAATTTGTCATTTTAAGACCTGTTTTGGAAATTTCTCATTAAGACCTTTCATTTGATACCCATATTACCTACATGCAATGAATTTATTTTTTTTTAGGGACCACTCCCCTATATGTGGAGACCTTATAATTTTTTTTTAATGGGGAAACTTTGGAGAGGGGGTCACTTTGCACCTAACTACAAAATGTTATGTTCCTAGCTTATATAGTTTGTGAGAATAAGTGGTGTGACACACGGACGGACGGACAGACGGGCAGACGGAGAAACAGGACGCGATTTTAGTAGGGTATTGGAAAATGATTTTACAAAACCTTAATAATCAATAAGATTCAAGCTCAATATGAGGTCAGATGATAATGTTCCATTGAAATAAAGAATTGATTGGCCGTTCAGGCTTGATTTGAAGTCGGAAACTTTTGCTACAACGACCTCTGAAAATATTTCATTCCCTCTCTCAGGGTTTGGTAGATAAACCAATTCAAAGAGTGTTCCAATCAGGGCAACCTTATGCAATCCATCACATATAATCCTGTTTCCATTTATTAATTTCGATACTAGCCCTATCGAGAAGATTTATCTCATCACTAGTGACTTCAAGATTCGATACCTTCACTCGAGACTTCTTACGGTATATAGTATTCACTTTCGCGAAAACACCATCTGGATCCTGTGGGCTAACACCCCTCAGTTTTTCCGCCCATTGATTGCTGACCTCACTCCTGAAGTATGACCGGATTAAGTTTCGGACATTCTTCAGATGTAATTTCAACAAGTTCAAAGAGGGATGGTTGTAGTCAAAAAATCGCTGATAAACATTATTTTTCAATCTTTTCAACCTTGTAATGGTTGGTGTTTCCATATTGTTTCGATGTTTAATCTTGGTAACTACTTTCTCAATCTTTTTCAACGTCAGCTTCTCTAAGTTCAACAAATAGAGATCTATTTTATTGTTACTTAGATTCCTGTCATTAGGAACCATTGAGTAAGCGTTGCCATCATGAAAAGGAAGACAATGCTTCTGGTACTCCTGATAAAACTCCTTTTAAAACTTTCCCCAGTCTGTTTTTTTGAAATTCATCTCTTTGATGATTGATTTCCATTACGATTGCGTTATGGTCGCTACCGTAAGGAAGCACCTGCAGTTTCCGTTGAGGACTATTAAAGCTGAATTCAAGTCTTGCGTCAGCAATGCAGAGGTCCAAATATGAATTTGCCCTAGGGTTTGTTGAGAACTCCAACTCTACAGGTTGCACCTGTATTCAATCTGGTTTTCTGTTATCCACGCCTTCAGGAATACACCTCTTGGATTATTGGTGGCGTTCAGCCATGATGTATGTTTGGCATTCAGGTCGCTGGCAAAAATATAACTAAACAGCCTATTCAGTTTGAGTATTTCAAGCAAGGAATCGAGCTCCCCCTTGAACTTGAGAACCTTTCGACCAGTTGCATAGGCAGAGATAACGAAGAGTTTATCCCCACCTGGCAGTGAAATCTTGATAATGGACGCTTCAAGAGATTCAAAGCTTTTCAACTCAACTTTTTCAATATTTTGGAAACAATAGGGTCTTCTCACCAATATCCCGATGCCACCTCCCCCATCACTTAATACCCTTCATTTCTTACGAATTCAAAATCCTTGAATATCATGGAGTGCCATGAATTGAGGTGGGTTTCAGTGAGAAGCATGATGTTAGGTTATTGCTTGACAAGGAATTCCAAGAGATAGTCACGTTGATGTAAAGTAACAAAAAAACTGACGTTGATCGAGATGAGACGAATCCTATCCATGAGAACGTGGCTATACGAATTTGGTAGGTATCACACTGCGGTGTACTTGGCTTTGTTTTGGAGTGAATTTTACCCTTGCATGTTGATACCGGGGCATCCTCGATATGATTCTGAATAACCAAAGACACCGCAGTTCACACAATAAAATATATCTTTTGGCTCCACCAGAGCCAATTTCCACTCGCCGGGAGCATGTCCACCTTTGCACTTCACAGATCTATATTTCATGGCACAATTAGCAGCCGAATGACCAAATCTTTGGCAACTGAACCACTGGTTGACCTCACTTTTCTAGTGGCGTTTCCACCACACCACACGGAAGTTTAAGTGTCTTATTTTTTGTAGGGCACTTGAACTGCTTTTGCCGAAAATCTGGACTAAGTAATAAGGCAATTTTTTTTTCACTCGACAATAGATCTCTTTGTTGCAAAGTCTTTAACTGTAATAAATTCTATTTCTGGTGTATCCTTTTGAAGCACCTGAAGGAGATTGAATCTGTCGTCTTTACAGTCCAGACCCTTCAATACAAAGGTCTGGTTTTTTTGCTTTTGGGGTGTATGTAAAATATGAAACATCTTCAAAATTCAACGCACTTTTTGCTGCCTGAAAATCAACTAATGACTTAGTTCCAAGTGTCAATTTATCGGCATTGACTCTCTTGATCTCAAAATCATTTAATTTATTTTCGACTGCCAAGAGCTGAACCAAATCTTTGCCTGTTTGCGTAAATACATTGATTGATGGGACTTTTTCTTTCTTTTAAGAAACCTTGACAGACGGACTAGCAGACAATACTTTTGGTTGTTTTCTCCCTATTTTTTTTAAATATTTATCCATTATCAGATTTAGTAATACAATGTGCTGCGCTTAAGGTATCCTCTTGATCAGGTTCTTATCGTAGTTTCTAAGATTTCTTGTCTTCGGTCGCTTTTGACATTACTTCTTTTTCTTTCTTGACAGTTTCGTTACTTTTGTTGAACGTTAAGTTTCCAACTAGTCCTTCTAGTGGTTGGATCCGGAGTCTGAGTTCTTCGTTTTCTCTCTCAAAATTCTCGCTAGCTTTGACTAATTGCACGATCTCGATGACTGATAAAACGTTCGGTTTATCTTCATTGCTATCAAATCTTCATTTTAGCTTTTTTTGCCGTCATCGTTGGCGATGGACACAATTGTTTTTGTTGACGGCGGAAGCCATCGTGCTCCTCCATCTCGTTGCTTTTGCAGCGAGATTAGAGGGAATGTTCATAAACCGGGACTTCCCTTGAATGTACGATATTTCCGCTTTTTGATACTTCTTTAGGAAAGAATTTCCAGGTATTCGATAAATATTCAAATTATTCGACCGTGATGGTTTTCAATTAAAAAATTATTTTCAACTGACTTTTGTGAAAAATAAATTAATTTTTGAAATCAATGACAGGAGCGATTAAAAACACGTCTCCACGCAACAAGTGCTAGACGTAGAATCAGCTGCATGGAGCATTTCACGTTACAAATGCAGTAAGGCAACTGGGATGAATGAGACAGCAATGGCTATTGCATGTAATTGAATAGGAAGTAGCGGAACTCCCTGACAACCTTAAACTCTTACATGTTCGGGCGCACGAGATCCCGCTCCAGGGCAAGAATGGAAGAAACAGTTGGACTCGTCGACGGCGGTTAGCTGCGCGGTTAGCGACAACGGGGATTAGTAAATTGGCCGAGAACGACGACGGTCAAAAAATAAGAAGAAGAGCAGGAGACGATACGGGTTGAATTGGTTGGTCGAGATGGTGTGCGACTTAAGAAGTTTTTTTGGGATTGTTAGCGAGAAAAACTTGAAGCGGAGAAAAGTTGCTTAGAAAACTCGAATTGTAGAAGGGAAATTTTGGTGTCTCCGCAGGTGAAGTTTTCTTCCTTGGAGTGTGGAAGTTTAGTGACGGGACAATTTAGATCGAAGAAGAGTGCGGAATTGCTTGATTTGTGCGGTTACGTACGAGAGTGCAAGTGAACTGATTGTGCATTCTGGTTCACTATTTGAGAAACATAAATACTTGAATCTGGCCCACATAAATTTTCCCTGTTATTTTTTCGTGCCACTGAGGATAATGTGTTAATTAGAAAATTGTAGTGAGCATACATTCACACATATCAGTAGTGGGAATACTGAGTCCGTTATTATGTTAGCAATTCGCACCGATGCGCGGTTCCTCATTGCCTAGTCATACTTGGAGTTGGGAGGTCGGAATCAGTGACGCATTCAATGTTTACTCGAACATACTGGCTAAGAATCATAAAGAAAAAAGGAAATAACAAGAAATTCGCGCGTATCACCTATGCGGGAATCAAATCGAAATTGTAACATGTCATGATCTTGCTAAGCTTGTTAAGCAAAATTTTGTCTGAGAAACACTACATGTACTACATGTCCTAATTTTTCCATATTTTGAAATTGTCTAATTTTGTCTTTAGAGTTTTTTAATTAACTGCCTTGTAATTGGACTACTGCGAGTAGTCTGTAAGTTGATTTTGAATCTTAAACTTCATCTTTGTTGACAAGTAAATACTAAAGGCATTTGATGACAATCCTTTTGATGTGTTGAGTTTTCATGGGCTTATTCAATAGCTTCTAGCTAGCAATACAACCTAATAACGCTAAAAGCCCGTTGATTAGTGAGTATTCGTATAACTCCATTATAATGCAACTAGGGCAACTATCGGCATTAAGCGTTCCTTCATCGATTGTCAAGGACAAAATAAAGGCTTGAAGGCACATTGCAACCCATTAGCATAGGCTGAGTTCACTATGCTTCTCAACTGGCAGTATTTAACTTTACTAATTAGCCAAAGACGAACTCATCCTGCAACGGTTAATTAACTCCTTCAAAAGCACAAGCTGGAAGCATGCTGGCAAATGACAAATCTGACAATAATCGAGATAATACGCAACTGATCCTATCCCATTACCAAATAATTGGAAATCACATACAGGATTCATTGAATTGAATGGTGTTACACCTATAGATAGTAAGCCCAAACACATGGCGTACTCGTATCTTCGAGAAAACGAGAAATTATTGTTAGTTCCTGCTCGGAATAATTGCTATTAACAGGAATAAGCGTACACGACTGTTGCATGTATTTGTCCATAAAAGGATTCGTGTACAGTTCTTTTGATGTACATACCATGCCATTCAAAAGCAAGAACAAAGCGGAGTTGCTCATTTTGCACCGATGATAATTAAGTAATCGTTACGTCGTCAGAATCGTATTATTCTCCTTCAAATGCAGCGCCCTACAGACACCGATAATTTTCTTGACACATCCATAGTCGAACGATTATTGGAACGTGGCGGATAGATACGCATACGCATGACCGATTTATACATTGCATTGCCCTTATTGAGAATTCAGCGGGAATGAGTCCCTTAAGTAAATGCATTTCAATTTTATTGGTACAAGTTACAAATGCTGGTTGCTGTAAGCAAATTGTATAAATCGATTCGAGTATATTTGAATAATTTAGTTATTTATTGAAATATAAGGTTAAATAAATTTAGCTGGTAGGCAAGGTCCTCACCAAAAGAGCCTTGTAGCCATCCTAGGTTTCAACATAACTTTTTTGAAGACATCAATCAATGAATTGGATTATGAATGCCTTGAACATACAACAAATCATTCAATGATATATGAAAGATCGAGGGATTTTATTTTGAACGCAAAATAGCCGTTTTTTAGGATGTTCGGTAAATTATAATATATCCCATGTTGTTGTTGTATTTCTATATTACTGAAATTGATGTACTTTATTTGATTATAATCCAATGTCAATGAAATTTTGTGGATGCTAGGGCCTCCTGTCAACCTACATAATTATGAAGTTTGAGGAAATTTAAATGTAAGGCTTAGATTTTATGAAGCAAAATGTAAGATTCACAAATCAGACTATTACTTATTAGAGTAGTACTGACCATATCACTTTCTCGAGTACCGATATATGTGATCGCGATAATGAGATACCCTTAACTATCACCAAGTAAGTGCCTGAAAGGGGCTGTCGTATTAAAACAAAAAAGATACAAGTATTTCTAACAAAGTTGGATCAATTTCAACTTCTGAGATATTTGTGCCCTTCTGCACATAAAAGACTCAGATTTTTCAGTTTAAATGTATCCAACGGAGAGATGACAGACACAATGTTTTCATATATTTGCCTCTAGCTACACCCCGGATACACAAATTGAATTTTTTCTTTCAGAACTTTAGAGCTATAATCAAGGCCTTTTATGTGATATCTGGTTAAACCATCTTTTTTAAAAAAATTAATTAAGAGTCACTTTAGTATAAAGGGGAATCCACAGTAAAAATTTCGAATTTTCGATAAGGCATTCACTGTTGAGAGACCATAAGCGGGCGGATTCTACGTCTAGCAGTCGTTGCATACAGACGTGTTTTTAATCGGTCCTGTCAATAATTATCAAAAATTATATTAATTTTTAAAACGTCAATTCGAAGTTAATTTTTTAAAAAACTTATTAAGGCGTCAAATTATTCAAAAATTTTTTCAAGTGTCTAGATTTTACTTGCGAGGAAGTCTCAAATAGTTCAAAAAAGAAGAAACGTTTTTTCGCCGGGGAATGTAGGAGCCTGACGGCTTGACACCGCTCGGGGACCCGGGGCCAGGCATTGCAAATGCTACGTTACAAATGAAAAAATCATGAAACGGTAAAACGACCAAGAAAGCTTTGAGCGTATTCCAAGCGAAGAATTGAAAAGAGTAACCAAAGAAAACGCAAGAGCTACTAGAGAAAATGAGAAGATGAAACACCGAATTCAAAATTTGGGGGAAATGCTTCAGCAATTAACAAACGTCAACAAAACCAAAGCGAAGCAACAACGAGTAAGAAAAACTTAAAAAAAGTAGCCACGCAAAAGGCTCAACAAACAAATAAAGCAACATTACAAGATACGAAAAAGTCAACAATCCATGATGCTGATATCATACTAAGCGCGGGATGAGCAAACGACAGCGCAAATTACTATGCGGTATTTGCTGCGATAAATGACGATATGGACATCGAGATTGAGTGTCAAGAAAACATAGGTAGTATAAATGATTCTAGAAATAATACTGAAAATAAATCAAAAATAAGGAGAAGGAGAAGAAGCTAACCGATGTGTCTGCTGGTTCTCCTATTAGAAATAATAAGATAACTGAGAAACTTTCCTCGGTTACTGTCTTTGGGCAGCGCGGAGGGGATATGGTTCGGCTATTGGCAGCCGAACATAAGATCGATAATTTCGAAGTTAAGAGAGTGACCGCTGATAAACTCAAAATTAAAACAAAAACATTGGCTGATTTCAAGCTAGCGAAAGACGCTCTTAATAGTGTACAATCTCCCCACTTCACATACACGCCAAAGGCGAAAAAAAATCAGGCCCTCCTGTTGACGAGCTTGAACTGTAGGGAGAATAGAGCTGATCTCCTTGAAATGTTACAGGAAGCAGCACCAGCTGTCAAATTCATTCGTGTGAAAAATTTTGCTACCAGGAGAGCATCTGTTGTAGGCAAAATACGAGGGCGGTTCAAATATGGTGGAGACAAACGCTGTAGACGCGCATGTATGTTTTGAAGGTCGTGGCTTGAGTATGTGATGTCTGGGTCTCTTTTGAACAGTGTGGTATGGTACACTTCGATTCCACACATCTTTTCCATATCGACAAACGCAACAATTTCCATCTTGCGTATATGGTGATTCGCATAACCATGATAGCGTTTGGTTATATGCAAATCGTCATATACACGGAAACAATTGCTTTTGCCGATATCCTTAAAGAGTTTTTTCCTGCGCTCGGGAGAATTTGAAACCAGGAACCCAGTGGACCTCCCGCTCGAGAATCTGTGACGCTACCACCAGAGCTACCTTCTGTTGATCTCCCATTCATCCAATCAGCAACTTCAATTGGGAACATTTCTTAATGGGCATTGAAATTAAATTTGTTAGTAGGGAAGCGTGAATGAATTTTTGCTTGTATAACAAATAAGACTTGTTTGCGGGAGATAATGAATAAAATTAGTTAGTATGAAGGAAGGAATTAGGTTTTGTTAGTGAAAAGGTCTCGAATGAAATTATATTGTTAATGGGAAAGATAAGATTATTATTATGTTTTTTTTTTGTAGTTAAAAGTAGATTGTGGGGGGGGGGGAAATAAAAAATATAGGGAAATTGTTAAATGGTAAAACAAATAATTAATAAATATACGGATGAAAAGGTGTATGTGCCCAATAGAAGATGGAGATGTTACGGAGGCAATTTGAAGTTGCGAATGGTAAAATGCCGGTACGCTGGAATTCGCAACAATGTTCACTGTGGTGTAACTGTAGATGGTTACTTTGGTGGAACTGGACAACTCTGAATAGATCCTCGGGAAATAAAAAATAAA
This sequence comes from Odontomyia ornata, assembly GCA_963969285.1. Lineage (NCBI taxonomy): Eukaryota > Metazoa > Arthropoda > Insecta > Diptera > Stratiomyidae > Odontomyia > Odontomyia ornata. The sequence continues at coordinate 58,689,822 of OZ017741.1, read as the reverse complement.
CAGGTCTAAATTTGCCAAATCTGCCTGGCTGATGACTGCTAGAAGAGTTTTCAGTTTGGAAAGCGGTCTAGCCGTTGATCCAGAAACAGTTCAGTCCAAGGATTTGATATACTCGTTCTTTTTTGTTCTTCGCCATATATAGAGTCCTCCATAAAGGATATAACAATAAATAAATAAAATTCAATAAATCGATTGTGAGGCATACTATGTAGCTAGTGGCACCGTCTTGTTGAACCATATATCGTTGATGTCAAGTTCATCCAATCCTGGCCACAAATAATCTCCCAACATAAAACGATAGCGCTCTTTATAGAAGGTAACATGACGATCGTTCTGTCCACGAAAAATACGGCCCAATCACACCTCCGGAATGAAAACAGCACCAAATAGTAATTTTTTGCGGACGCAACAGTATTTCAAGCAGCACAAGTAGGTTTGTTGCTGACCGAAAATGCATATTTTGCTTATTAACAAGGCCATTGAGCCAAAAATGAGCTTAATCGCCGAAGATGATTTTTCGATGAAATTCTTCATTTTCTTCAAACTTCGCCAGAGCCCAATTGCTGGTTCGTGAACTTAACCATGATGAAAATGTTGACTTTAACTAACGTTTTGACGTTCGCCGTTCATTAAAAAAGTTTAAGGGTGTGTTCATATAAAGATATGGACTTGTTATATCCCTCATGCAAAACCCTATGCATGGTGGAGGTGGGTGTAAAAACGAGATGGATTAGGGTGACATATTAAAAAAATTGTGCATCAGAAAAATTAAACGCAAAAAATGTTTGCAAATATAGTAATCTAGTCACTAGATCATTAATACGTTGTTGCTTTTGATCGATTGTGAGCTCGCGCGACACCCGTTTTGCACACAGCTTTCACATGTACTAATATTCATGAATGATATGATGTACACATTCAGATGATATCTTTCACAATGTCTGCTATCTCGATCAACTTCACTTTACGATATCGTCGGTGACAGCCTCTTTTGGGCGTCCAGTGCGTGCGCCGTCTTCGGTGCCCATTTTACTACGTTTAACCTTAGCAAACCAATCAATGATGGTTGATTTTCCTGGTGCGGACCCCGGAAACTCTTCATCAAGTCAAGGTTTTGTCTCAACTGTATTTTTTCCCTTCAAAAAGCAATGGAAGGGAACAACATAATATCTCACAAACTAATGGTCCGCCTGCTGTCAAATTTTGACACATATCGTTTGAAGGCTGGTACTAACTAAAAATCATTTGGATTTAATACTAGCACCGCCATCTGTGTATTACACCAGGGACTTTTCAATTGGCCTGTTAGATGTGACACAGCCAGCCGTGGCTAGAAATTACCGCAAATGTATGGGCGGCATTGATCTAAGTGATAGGCTGATCGCTTATTATCGCACTGCCATGCAAACTAGGAGGTGGACAGTTCGCGCTTTTAGCCATTTTATAGATTTATGCATCATCAACTGCTGGATAATGTATATACGGTGTTACGGCGAAGAAGGAGTACCTGCCAAGAACAGGTTAGGTCTGGTGGACTACAGGCCGAATGTTGCAACAGCCATGATCAAATATTAGGGCGGAACTGTTGATCCACCTTTTCTACAACCAGGCACGAGCAGAGAAGCTACCCAATAACAGGCAAAATTGGACGTAAACAAAGAACTACAAACCGTCGTGCAACACCCGAAACCAAAAGTACGCCCTGATGGAACCAAACATCTGCCGCGATTCATTAAGGACAAGTACGCTTCAAAATGCAGGCATCCAACATGTTCGTCCCGCCGCCTACCAATTTGCATCAAGTGCAGCTTATACTTATCCATTCCAAAAAAAAAATTCACACGGAAAAATGGAAATATTGAAAATTCTCCACACAGATAAACCTGAGGTGCACATTTGTGTACCTTCGTATTTCAAAAGAAAAACCATACAATTTATACAAATAAACTGATTCGTTTTTCATTTGAACCATTTTCTAAAGGAGGAAAACTAAGAATACCAAAACTTTTGCTCACATCGGTTCTGGGTCTCAAAAGGGTAAACACCGCAGTTGTTTACCACAACAATCAAGAATGGATTGTAATTCTACCAACTGTTCTGCTAGGACTGCGTACGAGCATCAAAGAAAATATTGGCGCAACAGCTGCAGAATTTGTTTACGGGACTACTCTACGAATTCCTGGTGAATTTTTCTTCGACGAAGACATGGCGCCGGATCCCAAATTATTTGTCCAAAAGTTTCGCAAACATATGAAGACTGCACAAGTCACTCCAGCATCAAGTCATGACAAGCACAAAATCTTCATTCATGAGGATCTTGCGACTTACTTGCACGTTTTCGTCCGTATCGATCGAGTAAGAGAGCCATTGGAGCCTCCGTATGAAGGACCATACAAAGTTGTAGAGCGATCTGCACATGTATACCGATTGGCAATAGGTGGAAGACGAATTAACATTAGTGCCGAACGAATTGACCTGGCGTACTTTGAATTAACTTTGGATCCAACAACTTATCCCATCGACAATCAGCACTTGAGGAAAAACGGAAGTTCGAACTCCAAGAAAGTACAATTTATTGACGAAATAAAAACAAACGCTGTCACACATCTACTAATGAATAAAGTTACGGTGTTCACCGCTAACAGCGCTGAAGGCGGCAAGAGTAAAGATTTTCTTCTTCCTGTTAAAGCCGGCATCGTAAGACCGCGACTAAATTATTTCAACCATTTTATATGTTTTGTGTGGGTAATAAATCATTGTTATGTTTAAAATTGAATTTTCTGTTCACATTATAGACTAAGTGCCGACACCAGAAGAATTGGGAGTCTCAATCTTAGGGCGTAAATAGCCTTCACCTCCCAACCAAATGTTAACTTTGACATTGAAGAGTATGTATCAACGTGAAGTTTTACAGTCGGTCAGCCCAGGATTCAACACAAAATGATCACTAAAGCTTCAGAAATAAGTATAACTACTTTCTCACCTCTAAAATGTGTTATACATCAAACGTTACCCTACTCCATCAACTTCAATTGAAAATCCATTGAATGTATAAGTATTTCACACCTAGCTACGCATGAGAGAATACATAAAAAGAACCAAACATCTACCGCAAAACCGACATCATGTGCGGTCTAAAATATTGAATATTAAATTTTATGCATTTTTGATTTTCCTAATTGGTCACAAAATTGAAGCCTGAAAAATCAAATGCATATTAATAATTGTTATTTTTAAGTCACCACTAGCCTAGTTTCCTGATTTAATTTAACCAAATGAAACCACATTACATTTTACAGTTTGGTAAAATTCATGTCACATTTTATTCCAATTTAAATTCACTCCTTCTCTGTTAAATTTAAACTAGCAATGCATCCGTTGTATTTGCATTTAATCTCATGTATAAATGCTCAATGTATAGCAGACTGCTTCATATAACGTCCGTTCAAAACCAAACAAAATGCTTTTTTGATTTTTGTGCTGTCCAGCATCCAAATAGTGTGTCTCTAAACTCTGGGCCGCGAAATTTATACAGCACGTAAGCAATCTCATTCTCTCTGCTGTACCGTGTATATTATTGAACGCTCCCTCTCTTTCTTTCTCGCCGGTTCTATCCTTCTCAGATGACTACTCACTGCGTTTACTGGTGAAACCAACCACTAGACACTCCATAAAACGTTTGGGAACATATTTCAAATATTTTGCATTGAATTGAGCTGTCAAGGGTACAGTGTGGACCGACAAGTACGCAAGGGCTGAAACGAGAATGGATAAGAAAGTAGTTAAGGGGGGTAAGCAAGTGATAGTTAAAGTGAGAGGATTCGAATAGAAGGAAGTGTGTAGCGATGCCCTGTGAATATGAATGGAAATCGTTTAGAAGAAGCAATGAGGACTACCCACTTCTTTTTACGACCCTTGGCGTGATTATAACATTTGAGAATACTTGAAGCATTATACCTGTAAGGTATTTAAATAATTTTATAAGAAATAAGGAGGTAGAGGGAATTATAGTGATAAGAAGGAAAAATCTAGCAATTTCCATTCCTTGTGAATTCTCGGGGGGACTATGAGCGGAGCCAAGAACTTATAGCGATTTCGGTTGTTTTCGGATTGTCTGTAGCATAAGCTGCGGTATTGATATTATTTGTGGAACCAGCAGTGAGACTGATTATGAAGGAATCAAAGCTACGATAAATAATTTGCATTCAGGCTATTGTAGTTGGAATATTAGATTCTTACAGTTGGAATAGAATATAAGACACTTCCAGCCATGCAGGTAATTGAAATTGATCCCAAATTCGCACCAAATACACGGAAAAATAAACCGCGCGTCAATGAGGACTTGAAGAAACGCATGGAACTACAATTACTAAATGACACCATTGACAAATTAGACGCTCGCAAAGCAAAAATGAATCGACATGCACATAGCACACGCCTGCCATTCGCAAACGAAGCTACGTCAATGGGAGCTCCATTAGAACGTATGTCGACAAACATTCATAGAGCGTGTGAATGTGAATTTAAAAAAACGAAAAATACACCAGAAGAAATGATATCGAGTGAATTGGTGCTGACGGAGAGTGAATTATAACATATCATTATCATAACAAGAGATCAACGAAGCGGAGGATAGAGTGATAGTTCTAACGGAAAGTGAGACAAAGATAGAAAAAGTGGATGCCGTGCATCTGTGAGAGCGTAAAAAAAACGTAATAGTGAAAGTGAATGTGGCACAAAACCGTGAAAAGGAAGAAGAGGAGACTTCAGAAGATGACAAGTGGAAAGTGTGAGAATCTAGAAGAACGGATGCGTTCCAACTATATATTTCTGTGTGATTGTTTTTCTGTTCAACTGGCTTATTTTGATTTTCAAAATAGTACAACTAGAGACGAACGACGTTGACTTATTATTTCTTGTTATTTCAATATTTGTTAGGGTTACTTAAAAACCCAAACTTCCTAGACCATTTCGATGTTTTCGTCACCTTGGCGCTCAATCTTTAGTCTTTCCACTAAGGGATAGACGAGAAGGGTCGACAGATCACGCATCTGATTGAGCAAGTCAATCAAGCAAATACGACCCAAAAGCAATTAGAGGGAGTCCTCACTGAGCTGTGACAAACACATCAACAGCTGAGAGACCCAAAATGAGTTGAAAGAGCAACGTCAGAAGAATGACGGGCTCATGGCTAAGCTCTTGGTGAATAGTTTAGATTCACAAAGATCAAAATTCTTCAAAAAGAGGTAAGCAATAAGCTAGAACTGAATCGTCTTCGGAAGAAGCCATAGAGTCTGATCAGGATATAGTGGACTCAAATGAAAATTTGCAAGATTTTCCGGCTCTGCCACCGCCAAAACCGAACATTTAATTTTAAGAAATCGCAACCAAAAACACTATCAAGTTTTCGTCCCAACACCATCGACACAGTCCTCAACTCCTAAACAGAGTGAACCACAAAAACACTCGGATGTTCCCAATGAGACATGCCCTGAAACTGTCCCCACTATCCTGCTTCATGAAGTAGTTAAATATAAAGTATGAAGCTGCCAAACGCGTATGTCTTCGCATTCAGATTATATCCCAATTCTCCAAGAATCCCAGAAAAATAACCAAGTTGTTAGCTGAGCAAAACTGGCAGTATCACGCGTACTTCCCCCCTGAGGATAAAAAATTAAATGTGATAGTTTGCCGTCTTCACGGACTATCGGTGGAGGAAATTAAAGAAGATCTCCAGCAGCAAGGCTTCCACCCTATTGAAGTTTTCTATGTAATGCTTCAATCTGGCCCCTCTATACTGGTAAAAATCCTCCTGCCGAAAGCAGAAACTGAAATCTACAACGTTAGATCTTCAATCCGGCCCCTCTAAACTGGTAAAAAGCCTCCTGCCGAAAGCAGAAACTGAAATCTACAACGTTAGATCGATCTGCCATCACATGTGCTAAGTAGAATCGATGAAACTACATAGCGGGCAGGCTATGTGTCATAACTGCCAAAAATTTGGCCACTCATCGAGTAACTGCCATTCTCAAGCTGGCTGTGTAAAGTGCGATGGCTTTCATTACTTTACATACTGCAAAAAGCAAATTGCCGCAAAACCCAAATGCATCAATTGTGGAGGATAACACCCGCTAACTACGGAGGATGTCACAATAACTGGAAAAATGTCAAGAAAACTTTCGCGCAAATCACCACCCAAAACAAACAACAACCCAGTGTGAACTCTTCAAAACCAAACACCAATAGAATCCCTACAACTCCATCCCACCCACAAACCACATTCACTCCGCTAAATTTGGAGCAATTATTCATCAAAATGCAGTCACAGATACAACTGATGATGCAAAAAATGATGGCCACAATGGTGCAGGGGTTCTTTGCGCCACAAGCCATTAGTAAAAATACCCAATGACTTCCCCCATGAGTCACATTTCCATACTCATGTGGAATGCATACTCCCTGCAACAAAGAACTGGTGAGTTTAGGCAGTTTATAGTTGACCATAAATTTGATATTATTCTCATCCAGGAAACCTATTTGAAGCCGGGAATGTGTCTACGCTTCCCTAATTATTATCTATGCAGAAATGATAGACTGACAGGAAGGGGAGGCGGGACGGCCATTCTTGTAAGAAGAAATGTGAATCACTACCTGATTGGAACCCCACAGCTACAACATGTAGAGGCTCGTTTGAATTTGCAGTGATATCACCGTACAACCCCTCTCGAAGTGAGACTTTCTATGAAGATCTAAGCTCCCTCTTCGAGCTGGAAGGCCCACTCCTAGTTATAGGTAAGTTCAACGTCTACCATAATTCCTGGGATGCTGTGAGAAGCGATTGAGCGCACTAGATTCATAACAGCCAAATACGGAAGACTACATATGCCAAGTGAACTAACGCACTATGGCCAAGCTTCTGGTAACATTCTAGACTTCGAAATCTCACGAGATTTCACAACAATGTCCGTACAACGGTACTCAATGATCTCTCCTCCGACCACAAACCGGTGCACTTTTTAATCTTAATAGATGAACCTTTAAAATTAAAGAGTAGTACGAATTGGCAAGCTTTCAGGGCTTCTCTGGCCTCAAAAAGCCTCACCCAGCTATTAAATTTTGCCATTGATGTCGATGAAAGCATAGAACAACTTACCAGAAACTTACTAAGGAAAATAATACAGCCCAAACTCTGACAAGGGAACACAACGCATATGAACTCCCTCAAGATACTAGGCTCCCAATAAGGAAGAGAAATTAACTACGGATATGAGCTAGGAACACGGATGATCCTAGGTTAAAAACCAAAGCCGACCGTTTAACTAACAAAGTACGTGCTCAGATTCACGAACTCCGCAATACCATTTGGGAAGGATTTTTGCAAAGTCTCGAACCTGGTGTCTCTCAAAATATCTTAAGTGGAAAAACAAACTAAATATTCCCCCATTCATGGACCAAATGGCCTCAAATACGACAGCACAAGAAAAACCGAAGCGTTTGCAGACACTCTTAAACTGCAATTCCATGAGAATAATTCCCTTGAGGAGATCCCTGAGTCTGAAGATTAAATTGATTCCTATGTGCAAAGATTGTCAGCTTCCCTGACGACAGGCACTAACAAAGCTCGTCCACTAGACTTAACGGAATTAAAAGACATGATAAGCACGCTACACAAACGGAAAGCCCCAGGCCCTGATTCTTTGACAAACACTATGCTAAAATGGCAACCACATAACATACTGCAAGCCCTGATGGGCATCATCAACACTATCTTTCACCTATGCAAAATCCCGAACTTGTGGGAAACAGCAACTATAATCGTCATCCCAAAACCAGGTAAGGAACTTACTTTCCTTCAAAATTGGCAGCCAATAAAGATTCCAGGCTTCACATGCATACAGCAGCACTGGTCTTATTAGTGACTTGTATAAGCGAATCGTATAGAAGTACTGAGAAACAGACTTTGTTTGCTGTGGTTACCCTTTTCCATTCATTCAGTGACGAAAATTCGTGATTTCTGTTCCGATTTGGATGAAATTTGGTACAGAGTTTCATTGAACAGTGTGATGAACTCTTCAATGAAAAGTCCAAAGTCAAACCGTCGGAAACAAAATGGCTGCCGGTCAAAGGTCGAAAAACTTGCAAAAATTTGTTGTTGTTGTTGTAACCAAACCTTTCAACCGATGTTGATGAAATTTGACAGTTTGGTTGAAACTATAAGTATCTATAATACTATATAAAAACTGAAGGTCAGGTCTCAAAAAACGAAATGGCGGCTAGTTGAAGACCGAAATTTCAAAGGCTTCTAAAAGTCGCAGTTTTAATCCGATGTGTATGAAACTTTGTTTTAAGATAGAAAATAATTAGATCCACGGATTTTGTCGATCGAGTTTGATGATCATTCATGCACAAGTTGTAAAATGATGGCGGTTCAAATATGCGGCCCTCTAGCGGCCACATTTCCCAACAGATTTTGATAAAGCTTGGAGTTATGGATGATTATACTATGTTCTTGTATTGTACTAATTCTTGGGTGTTACTAAAATCGGGTGCATAATATAAAATTCTAAAATTTACAACTTAATATTTTTAGCTGCCATTTTCCCTAAAATTTGAATACTTTTGTCCAGTCTAGGGTTAAACTCAGTTTTGAACAAAATTCGGCACATTAACTGATGAGACCTTAAGACAAAAATATTTTTGAAAATCCAAAATCAAATGTGTGCATTAAAAATGGTGGCCTCCAAAGGTCAGAAGGTAAGCGAAATTCGTTATTTGAGTAGCAATTGAGATAATGAATATTTTTCATTGAAACGTTGGAAATGGCTTAGCTTGGCAGTATTTATACAACAGATCAGAACAGAACAGATCATAACGACCTGTTTGTCCGTCCGTGCCTCACAGCAAGAAGACCAAAAGTAATGCCTTCTCAAAGTTTGCAGTGCTAAAAAATATTTTAAGCTGTTTAAGGGGCGGGGTGTAGCTTTACAGGGTGGGGGTGTCTCTTAAACAAATTTTACCAAAGGTATTCAATATTGTTGTCAAATAAAGATTTGGTAAGAGCTTTTCAAAACAGGTCCTAATCAATAAGCATTTGCAAGGAAGGGTGCAGGGAGAGGGGAAATGTACGAACAATTTTGTGTCCCTCCACGCAATGGACATCTTTGTACAGGAAAATCTCTGTAAATTTGTATCTAGATTTTAGATATAAAGTGTATATTTTCTGGAAGTTATACAGAAATCACGCCATAAACAGGTAAGTTATAGACGATTGTAATTTATCAATTACAACAACAATTATACGTGATACTGTATAAATACACAATCGCAAAGGACCCAAACACTACAGATATGTAAGAGTGTTGATGAAAATTGTAGAAATACTTTAAAACATTGATATTTTATCATTACATCTCAAATATTAAGGTCAATAGACTGAATGTTTTTTCAAGTAGTGAAAGATGGAAATAATAATGTTGGTTTGGTAATTTTAAAAATGAAGCTTTCCATTCACTGGGAACCTGACCGGGCATGGGACCCACCACGTTGGCTGGCCCCTCGATTATAATGAGCGAGCCATCGGGTGAGCTCACCCCTTTTTATGCGTTTCAGGTGCTCTTGCCCGGATAAGGTAGCCTTCCGCTCGCGTGCCTATTTGCGGCATAGTGTTATGTGATTCTCTCACATAATATATACTATGACGTAAATTTGCCACGTTTATATTTTTCATTTAAAGGGGAAATTCATTCAAATTATGTTTGTATGAGTTTTTCACTTAAATGGAAAATATGGCCACGCTTACATGTGGAGCTTGATCCGGTTGGGAAGGTGCGAGGAGGCACCGCTTCCACCTGGATGCCCCACTCTTATTTGGGGGCCATAAGTATCGTCGATAACGACGAAGTCCTCTTTAGTCGGCCTGTTTTCTCCAGCCCCGGTTTGTCCTCTGTGTCAGCAATCTTTGACCCGTAGTAGGTTACCTCCTTTTCGACTTCGGTTGATATATGTTTGTACCCCAAATTCATGGATGTGAAATTATTTTATAGGGATTCTTTGTGCTGGGAAAAAGAACCCGCCCCACGACACCCTAACGCTAGCCTGCTAGTGAATTCATGCGTCCTCAGACAAGGCCGATCTCAGCGGAACCCACTATCCTCATTTTTGGCCAGACGAATTTTTCTTGTAGTAAATGGCTGATAACCTTCCCACTTGGGTGCGAAAGGTGGTGCACAGAATCAAATGTTTGACGTCAAAGTGCTTTTGGTATTTAGGGTCGTGTGATGACTGTCGGAAAGTGCACATAATCAAATGTTTGACGTCAAAGTGCTTTTGGTATTTAGGGTCGTGTGATGACTGTCGGAAAGTCACAGTAGAAAAGCTTTCCACTCTTTTGTACTCTCCGAAAATCCAATGATGTTTCCGAGTGTAACAGACTTTGTAACTTGCTATCATGTTGCTGTTCCGCTGCTATGTCTGCCATATCGAGCGGTAACTGCATCAAGTCGAGATAGAGTGTCTGCCACAATATTTTTTTTACCTTTAACATGGACTATGTCCGTCGTGAACTGAGAAATATACTCCAGTTGTCGGATTTGGCGTGGTGATGCTTTTGATGACTTCTGTGTGAAAGCGTAGCACAGTGGCTTGTCAGTTCGTATCACGAACTGGTGTCCTTCTACTCTGTCGCAAAAATATTTGATAGCTGAATAGATCACCAGCAATTATTTATCGTAGACGCTGTAGTTTTGTGGAGCGTCGCAAAATTTTTAAAATAAAATCCATGTGGTAGCCAAATTCCGTCGACAAACTGTTTCAATACTGCTCCCATTACGAGATTCGAAGCGTTCGTTGTTACAGCCAGCTGAGCGTTTTTTACAGGATGTTTAATACAAGCTGCTGCTGCTAACAACTTTTTACTGTCTTCAAAGACATTAATTTTTGTTGACGTCCAGTTTACAGGCCTTTTATCATTTTTTCGGGAACCGCGCAGGAATTCATTTAGCGGAGCAAGGACTTCTGCGGCATTTTTTAGGAATTTCCGATAAAAATTGATTATACCTAAATATCTTCGTAGCCTTTGAATACATTTTGGCTTTTCACATTCCAGTATTGCATTAACTTTTTTTGGTAGCGGCTTGATTTCTTCGCTACTTATCAGAAATCCCAAGTAACGTACCTCGGTTTTTCCAAAATTGCATTTGGTGACGTTAATTTTGATGCCGTGCTCCTTTAATTGAGTGAACACTACCTGTAAAGGTCTCCGGTGTTCCTCTTCCGAGCTGGACGCGATAAGGATGTCATCCAGGTATCCAAAACTGCAACTTAATCCAGAGAGGACGATGTGGATGCACCTTTGAAAGGTTTGCGCTGCACTCCGGACTCCAAAGGGTATCGTCAAAAATTCAAAGAGTCCAAAGGGTGTAATGACCGCTGTCTTCTCGATGTCCTCATCTGCAATTGGCACTTGATGATATGCGCGGATTAATCTATGGTTGAAAAGATTGTCTTTTCGTGCAGATTATAGTTGAAATTTTCCATTCCTGCCACTGGATATCGATCTGGTATTGTAACTGCATTGAGTATCTTGTAGTCGCCACAGGGTCTCCATTCCCCTGACTTTTTCGGGACTAAATGAAGTCGACTAGCCCATGGGCCACTTGAAGGACGACATATTCCATTTTCCACCCTGTATTCAAACTCGTGAACACGTTCCGCAACTGGCGGGCCTTTTGTCAGTATGTGGTGTTGGAGTATTGCCTTTTTGGTTTGTGGCGTTGTCACAGAACTCGTTAGATCGGAAAATTTGGCGAGGATGTTGTGAAATGGCATCTGTCAGCTCACAGTGATGACTGCTTTAGCTGGTTTATCGGAGAGTGTTGCGACCGCTTCGAGATTTGTCTTACCATCCACCAACCACTTCCGCTTGATGTCAACGAGCAAATTGAAATGTTATAGAAAATTTGCTCCGAGTATAGGATGATCCATTGCAGCAATGCAAAAACGCCATTTGAAAATCCTCCGCTGTCCAAAAATGAGCGAAAGGATCTGTTCTCCAAATATGTTGATGGTCTTTCCATTTGTACAATTTCCGTTCTACCTGACGCGTTTTGCCATGGCTAGAGATTACCGATACCTCTGCACCTGTATCTACGAGGAATCTTAGCTCTGTTTGCTTGCCGGTTACTAATAGGTGGCTCTTGTTTAAGTGGACATCATTGCTGACTGCATGTGACGATGACGGTTTTAGTTTTCCTGTTCAGAAAATTGGCATGGCGGACGGCATTTATTCGCCTTTTTCCCAAAGTTCCGGTGGTAAAAACAATTTTTCTCATCTATACCTTGCTTTCGCGTGCGTGTTTGACACCTTGGGTGCCAGCGAGCACGTGAGCGGGAACGATTTTTAAGATGTGGATCTTGATTTCTTGCGTTCACTTCTAATCTGTCAAGTCAATTTAGTGTTTCCACGAGAACTGGATCTGACCTTGGAGCAGGAGTTTTTGATGTCGATGCTATTACAGCTGGGGCAGCGTTGAATTCCTCGACAATATTGCCTGCCATTTCGAGTAGTTTTGTAATGTCCCTTTCAGTTGACACGGAGATGATGGCACGTACATACACTGGTAAACGTCGTAACCATAAGGCACGAAGAGCATCTTCTGGAAGCTGCGACCCTGCTACGTTTTGCATCTGACAAAATAGATGCAATGGTTTTTGATCACGCAATTCAAGCTCCGTTAGCACTTGCGTCAGCTGCAGCAAATCGAGCAATCAATTATGTTTTTAGCTCCTAATATTTGTTTCCGACCGGTGGATGCCTAACTACCCGTGCAACTTGCTTGAGGATGTAATATCGAGGGATGTCACTACCGCGTTAAATTTTTCCGTATCTGAATATATTTTGTAATGTCCGAAGGTGGATTAAATCTTGGAAAACCAAAGTTTGACTTGCGACTCCCAAAATGGCGGTAACTTTGCATCACGCACGGCTTCTAGTTGAGGGGGTTCACTATCGGGCCACAATTCACGTGCGAGACTCAGCGAAGTTTTCGGAGTTTCCGTAGTTATGTTCCTTTCTCCAGGCGTTGACGATTCGCCACAGGTCGCCATTGTTTTTATTTTTTGTTTTTTCACTCATGTATTGATAATTACAAAACTTAAGGGTCACCAATTATAGGAACTTGTCTTCGCGTTGCTTCCTATATAAACGAAACGTCTAAATTTTAGATAATCGAAAAAAAGTATTTATTAAGTGCCCAGAAATGGATCTTTATCGTTCGGAGTATAAAGCCAGAAGAAATTATATACATAACAATTTAAGCTATACATATTAAAAAATTGTTCGGCATCTTTGATCTTATTCACGGAGAGATGTCGCTTTGTTGCTTTCAGGTCCACTACATCATTCGATCGTTATTCCATCTATTGCAGAAGCCTTACACTTCTTGAGGTCACGAATAGCTACTTTTACCTCATCTGCTATTGATGGTGTGATTAAGATGCCATAAACCACTGGTTTGTTCACCGTTTCCATGGTTTTTGCAGGTATTTATGTTTTGGTTGATGTCCCAAGACCATTTCCGCTGTGTCTGTGATCGCATCTTTTACTACTTTTAGGTAAGATAATTCTGTGATTAGTAGCTTCGAATGGCTTTGGTATTTGGAGATGTGACATCGGATTCCGATTCTGGATAGTTAATGGTCTGATCCACAGTATGCGCAAGATATGAGCGTATGTCGATGATACTGGTGGAAGTACATTTTTATAAGAATGTGATATTATAGAACTGACCAATTTAGAGAAAGTGACAAGTATCAGACTGATGTTGGACAAACAAAATTCTCCTCATTCGACTTATGTATTGTCTAACAATATATTGGGCTAGTTCGCTGACAATAGCATACAAATCTTTACGAATGTTTGAGATGCTATTTTTCAGTTACCGAAGTAAAAAAAAATGAGTTTCAGCATTATTATCTCGTCAAAACCAGGAAAACAATTTATATTTCCGTTAAACTGGAGAGCAACTAGTCTGCTCTCATCGATATGAAAGAAATGTAAGACAAAGGGAGCTACTCGATCGGTTGAGCGTCAGTTTGAAAAGAAAACTATACCGAATGAACATACCTGTATTTTATACTTTAAAAACTGAATTTTCCAGTTTTCCCTTTTTTTCCAATTGTCGACTAACACTTGATAAAAAAACAATTGTAAGTTTTTTTTGCATCGTTAACATCGTCTATTGTTAAATTGATTTTAAAATGAATAAGCCAAGCAATAAAATTGGAATTTTTGATTGATACATTTGTTCGTCTGATCTGCTTGACTTTTTTTGTGTTATGGAGGTGAATGCCCAGTGTGGGACTCCCATGTCCGCAAGAAGGTGACTGGACTACCCACTTAACACCTCCCCTGTCAACCTGAGAACCTAACCTGGAAACGTTTGACACATGACTTCGGGCCAGGTCTCGTTTTGTTACGCCGTGGGGCGCCTTAAGCTTTCCTAGCGGGTGGGGAGAGGGGAAGAGGAAGTGTGAGACAAGTGATCTGCAGTGAGTCCCTTTTATTTTTAGGATTTTGTACTAAAATACAAAACCCTATTGCAACCACGACCTGTGTCCGTCTGTCCGTCCGTCCGTCCGTCTGTATGTCACAGCACTTTTTCTCCGAAACTATAGACGCTACAGCCATGAAACTTTGAAGAAAGGTCAGAAGTGGTGACCTCTTGAAAGTTCAAGGGTGGAAAAATTTTTCAAAGGGGTTTAAGGGGGGTCTCCCCATATAGGGAGTTGACTCCTCAAAAACAAATTTTCACCATCGGTAGTCGAGTAGGGTCTCATTGAAAAGGTCTCAATGAGATCTTTTCAAAACAGGTCTTAAAATTGCCTTATAAGTACCAAGGGGGGCCGGGGAAGGGGAAATGTACGAACTTTTCGCGCACCCCCCCCCCCTCGCGATTGGACACCTTCCATCCGAAAAATCTGAAAAAATTCATGAATGTAGGCCTTGATGAGTACAACAACAACAAATACATGAGAAGTCGAAATTCACTCAACTTTGTTAGTAATAGTATGATTTATCGATTTTATGTTTTCTTGAATAAAATCTGAATGGTACCCTTAAATTCAATAAAATTTAGCAAATAGATGACTATTTATAAGATTGATCTTTTCTGAAAGTTTCATAAAGATCGAATAGTATTTAACGAGGTTATAGCGATTTGAATTTTCCTGTATTACTATGGAACAATGTGCCCTGTATTACTATGGAAACATATGGCTATGAAGCCATATGCGCTTTTTACCGACTTAGACACTACAGCTTTGCTAGGATTTGCATGAAAATTTCAGGAATGATAGATATCATGAGGATGACCGCATACAATTGAAACAAGTCGAAGAGGCAGGAGGGAGCTCCTAGCAAAAGGGCTTTGTAGCCATTCTAGGATTCGAAAAAATAGGCCATGAATCGATGCTTACAGTACAGAGGAGTGGCCCCTGAAAAAAAATTTCATGAAAGGTAGCCGATATGAGTATCAAATGAAAGTTCTCTATGAGAGCTTTTCAAAACAGTTCTTAAACTGACCGTTTTTGCTTCAGTGGGGGCACAGAGGGGGGGGGGGGGGGAAATACATGAAAAATGTGTTTTCTCCCTCGCGAATGGACACCCGTGATCTAAAAAAATCTGAAAAAATTATCAAGCGAGATATTTATGGGTATAATTTGAACAAATACCTCAGAATTAAAAAATTCTTTCAACTTAGTTAATAATAGTATGATCCTCGAACACAACGTGTTTCTTAATTTTATTCGTTGCTGGTTACTGCATTTTGTAAGTTGAGTACAAAACCCTTCTGACATGAGCATAGGTCTGTCTACCCAACTTGTTTAGGACTGCCAGAAGATAATGTGCCACCTGGTTCCATTTGTCAACCGATTTGAGCATCACCGCGACTATATTATCCGGGGTAAGCTCTCTCGTCTCCCTGTAAAGGGCCCTTCCCAGCCTGCCCCATTTTATGCACGCAAAAAATGTGTGACAGGCATTGTCCTCCTCTCCTGGGCAATACCAACAATCGGGGAACCGCGACTTACCAATCTTGTGCAGGTAAGACTGAAAACACCCATGCCCGCTCAAAAGCTGCGTCAGATAGAAATCAGTCTCACCATGCCTTCGATTTAGCCACAGTCTCACATCCGGGATGAGGTGCGCAGTCCACCTTCCCTTCGTGCAATTCAACCAAGACTGCTGCCAATCATTGAGTGAGCGCTGTCTCTTTTCGTGGACCACCTTCTCCCTCGCATCCTCGTTTTGACGCAGATAAATAGAGCGGCGCTCTCTAGCAAGGAGGGCGACAGGTATCACGCCTGCAATCACTTTCACCGCCGAATCAGAGACTGTCGAATATGAAGATGCAGTCCTCAGCGCTCATCTTCTTTGTACCTGTGCCAAGCGCTTTCAGTAAGCCTTCTTACTGAGAGCGCCACCCCATACCTTTACTCCGTACTGTAGCACTGACCCTACAGCACTCATCAAGAGGCGTCTTCTTGATGGGCTGAGTCCCCTTACGTTGGCTATAAGTGGACTCAGAGCCAATACTCCCGAAGCAGCTTTCTTGGCCGTTGCCCTGATTTGCTCAGTGGAACGCATCTTCAAGTCGATCAGTAGCCCCAGGTACTTCACCGCTGGCTTCGATTCGATTCGTATGTCTCCAATACTGATCATCCTTACTCTAGGGATTCTCTTTTTTGTCAAGATGACCACTTCGGTTTCCTCCCGTACTAAACTGAGCCCGCGAGCAGTCATCCAGTCTCTCACTCGGCGCATTAGCATACCTAGCCTAAGTTGCGCTTGTTCAACGGTGCGTCCAACGACCAGAGCCAGAACATCATCCGCATAGCCAATCAAGCGTGACTCATCTGGCATCTCCAGTCTCAGTAGCCCATCGTAAGACACGTTCCACAGGTCTGGACCAAGGATAGATCCCTGGGCAACACCCGATGTAACCGCCAGCTTTCTTGGCCCTGTGTCGTGTCGTAGAGCAAGCTTCGGCCACATTAGATATTCGGGAGCTTGAAAGGATGATCTGCTTTACCTTGCCGTCCCTTATGTGTATGTTGGTTGCATGTAGATGGCTAGCACCGGCTTATCTTCGAAAGAATCCGGCTGAAATTTGCGCGAGCTGGCCTAAGTCTGCTATCCGGGAGACAAGAACCTCTCCCATATAAATGTCTGCAGTAGCGATGCACACCGTGTCCCGCAATAACTCCTTGGAAAGTAATATAGTTTTCAGTGATCCAGAAGAGCCAGTTTTATCTAGCTTTAATTCTTTATTCTACATTTGTGCGATGAACAATGAGCTACATAGTTCAAGCAATCCCAACCCTTAACTTCTTGGATCTATAAAGTCTATTATCCTTTTCCCACAAGTGCGTTATGTAACAGAATTGAATTGTCAGAACTAAAATTTGAATTTTTGCACGGTGTAGACTGTATCATGCATTATTGACAAGATGTGCTAGTCATCTCTGATTGTTTCTTTTAAAGGAATCCAGTTTATAAAATTTAATTTATCCTCGTTATTTCTATGGACATTCACCTTCTTGCTTGCAAAGATCAACATCAAACCATTGAAGGATTCACTTATCAGACTGCATGTTTCCGACGCTTGAGAATATAAATTCCGTTATGGATGTAAAGTTTGTTCACCATACTATTCGTATGAATTTTCAACCTGTCAAACTGTCAAGCATCCCGAGATAAAGTCAAAAACGGTTTTATTGCCATCTGTCGACGAAACTGATATATTTCCCATATGTACGTACGTAATGTAAGTTACGTTACGTACCTACGTAATACTAGTGCTATTTATCTACTATCTACTATCCGATACTATAGAGGCTACTTATCCCAGGAGTAAAATGCTGAGTAGATCATAAATTTTAAAATATATTTTGTGCACACCTGGCGTGATATGATGTACACATATCATGGTAGATACACTTGCTTACTACTGCTTCCGCTGCTAGGACTTACATACTTTAATAGTTATGCATGAAAAGCGGCAGTATCAGAAGGTGTAACGGCAATATAATGGATGGGTTACGGCAGCAACTATGAACTTTTATATTATTTGTTTATGTTCCACATACTTTTGCAGGGTAAATTGTAATGCAAGTGATTTAAAAAGCAGCAATGGATACTTTCTTCCACAGTATGGTTTTTTTGATGTAATTAATTTTGAAGGGATGTAAATCATCAATTAATGGACAGTTTGAGGTTGTATAAAATATGAGGAAGGAGTGGAGCTTTTAATGAACAATACGTGTGAATTAAGTAAAATTGGAATTTATTAGCTGTGGAGAAATATGGAAGAGGACATAAATCATGTCGTGTGATATATGTTTACTTTGTATGATAAATAACTGGTAACCGGAGGCCTGTAGGGCAGATTATGAAGCCATCCCCCAAAAATCCCCGCTTTAAGATTCCAGGAGCGACACCTTCTTCACCGTAAGATTAAGGTTCAAATCAACATTGGGATGGGATCATCGGTCTTTTGTTTGAGTAGTCTAGTCTGCATGGCGTGGTGGTAAGAGTGTTCGCTGCATAAGCCGAGGCTCCTGGTTCGAACCTCGTTGATAACAACGAAATTTGCTTCGAGTGATTCTTCGGACAAAATATAAGCTCATTCAGTTATGATATGTACTATTGTAGTTTAAAATCAGAACGCGTCGCAGCTGGGGTAACGGATGAGCGCCCAAAGCATGGTATTGACCATATCACCTTCTCGAGTGTCGATGCATTTGATTAAGATAATGAAAAACTCTAACTATCTCTAAGTGAAGGCGCGAAACTTACTGTAGTGTGAAAGTCAAAAAGTCATGTCTTGAGATTTTGCTACTTTCGGTAAGTTACAGTAGCATCGTTCCAGATTTGTTATCCTAGTTACAATGTGTGCTTACCAAAACTACGAGGCCTTCTATCTAGAGTAAGAATATCGTGAATGATTTGTTACTAGTTTTTATGAGAACAGGTGCGCAGAGCCTTACCGGTGCAAATCAGAAACCTATTTCAACAGAACATTCACAACAACGGAAGTAGCACTGCTTTCTGAGGTTTTCTACTTGGAAAAATTATCCAAATCTACTTTCTTATATAAAAATGATGGCATAGCATTACCAAAGGGGAGCACAGTCCACTGAACTGACCCTAATATTGTCTCAATCCAATAAAGTCCATCTTAGTTTCAATGTTAGACAAGTTGTTTTTATGGATGATTTTAAGGTGTTTTGACAGCCATTATTTTCTTATATCGTTCACTGATTTCCAAAACATGATTTTAATTAAATATTCTCCTTCTGCTTAAAAATTAATGGTATGTAAAAGATATACACGAGTGATGCAAAAGTAGAAGAAAAAGCAATATCTGAGGTGGACCTCTGCCTCAAAAATGAGTATTCACGCTGACTTCTTAGAAACACTAGGGACTTTACACCTTCATATTCTAGTGTTGCATGTTGGTGTAAAAAGTTTAAGCTGAGTAGTATATCCAAAGAACTCGAACATCATGAAAGACGGCCGTTCATGCTTAATATCGGAGAAAATACGAAAAACGTCGAAGAACTTGCTCTAGCCGACCAGGTGATGACACAGAAATCTCCTATGGCGGCGCTTAAAGTATCCTTAATGACTCAATTCACATGAATAAGGTGTCGGTGTATTGGGTATCCAGAATTTTAAATGCGGAACGAATACAGAAACAAGTTGAAGGTTTGAAACCGAGGCCTGTACAATGCAAAATTTAGGAGGCTGAAATATCCTTATTTACAGATATTGCAGTATATTTGGCATAGGAGCATTGTATGGTAAATTATAATTTGAGCAAAATGAAAGCTTCTTCTACATTTTCTATAGAATGATGTATCATTATCTATCCTTTAATGCCACCTCTCAAAAGGATGAATCTGTGAATATGCAAAGTTTCGGAGACACAACATTCCACTTTTGGGTTATTGGCATCTTGAAAATGGATGGGCCTAAAAAATATCGAATTCACATTTATCCGCACGCTTATGGCTTTGTATTCAAATGATAAATTGTCAACTTTCACCTGGAGCTACTCATAAATAAATTCAAGCAATGGTTTATATAGATATCATGCAAATTAAATGTTTAAATTCAGGGAAAATAAAACAATTTTTATCAACATTCCCATTTTAATTGGTCACTAGTTTGTTTTCCTATTAATATTACCATTAATGGAACAAATAAAGATATGCATGATATGAATGTTTGGAAAATCCCAATAAAATCATACTGATTGGATCCATGTAAAGCGTATATGGTTGCATAAACCCGTTTTTTAATATACAAGAAAATTTAAACAGCTATAACTTCATTAAATATTAACATATATTTTTGAAATTCACAGAATTTAAGACCACCCTTATTTATCATTCAAAAAAATATAAAATTGATCATACTTTCACCAACAAAGTTAGCCAAAATTGACATTTGAAGTATTTGTTGTTATTGTTTTACTCATAAAGACCTACACTCATGTTTTTTTTTTTTGTATCAGATGTGTTCAATCACGAGAAATATATGCAAAAAAATGTACCGCCACAATTTTTCTAACAAGGGAATAGTCTCTTCCCCTTGGTTATTGAAGGATGAACTTCATGTGATGATGCATGTTCTGCAAGCGAATGAACTATTCCACGGGGTTCATACCTGGTCGAGGTCTAAATGAGGATTCATTGTACAAAGAGTAACTGCAGAAATTGCGTGGATGTAAACTTTTAGTGCGGGAATGAAATAGATCAACGCAAAGAAGTTGGAATGTGAGGTTGGTAGCAGTGAGGCATGCGACTTAATGAAAGGTACCCAAGATTTTACCAAAGAAGAGCATATTTTATATTAAACGTCGTCGAAACCACCAAAGGAAGCATGGAAGAAATATTTCAAAGCAGTGGGTTACGGATGGCCGGACTACGAGTGTTTAATTATTGATTAACTATTTTCAGTTTATTTGAAAAGAAATAAAATAATAAATGAAAGGTGCAGCGTTACTCAATCAATTCTAGTGAGAGTAGCTACATGTAATTTAATGTTTGTATAGTTACCCCCTATACAGAACCCATACAATTCAATTTCCCTGACATTTCTTGAGGAACTTCTTGGTCTAAAGTAATCGAATATTTACACAAGAGCTTTAAATTATCTTGATCTGAGGAAAAAATAAGCGGTACTATCTTTGGAAATACATTCAATGCTTCATTTCTATAGTCTCTTTCGGGCCTTCGCGTAGAAATTGTTAGAGTATCTTATTATCTTGATCGAATATATTAACACATGAGAAGCTGATGTGGTCAATACTGCACTTGGCCGTGTGTTCATCTACCCAGCTATGACATGTTCTGATTTGAAACTAGCACATGTCATAAATAATAAATACTTTGCCCAGCGGTAACATTAAGTGTGTTATATAGTTTCAACAGCTCTAGATCAGTTAATACTTTTTGCCAAGCACAAACAACGTTTGTGAGGCCTTGAGGAAGCTAGCGATCATGTGGATTGTCATTCATCAATTTATAATAATAAGCGTGGACATAAATGGGCACCTACTTACTTATTTTAACTTGAACTGAATGACGTGGCTGCCATGCAGCAATCTTTTTAGATCAACGTGAATCAATCTGTTATTGTGCAGAAAATGTAAAAATAAGTTACCAAAATTATCCTTAAATATTGGGATTTGAGGTATGGTACTGTAGCTGTAGCAAATTACAATATCCAAGTAATGTCTGTCTTGGCCAGCAATTTGTCATGACTACAAAATTCATATAAGTTGATTCTCGCAGATATCACAGCATAAAATTGGTTTTCTTTTGTACTATACCACATAGCCATTAATTGTAAATTCTTAAATTCATGTCTCATATTATTTGCAAATAATGGATATTTTAAAAAGTATTGAGCCTTTTTGTTGCCATTTTCCGATTGAATATTGCCTTTATTTAAAATGGATTTTATTTAAGTATATATTGTAGTATCCATTATTATCTATGACTTTTTACCATTTTTTGGGTAGAGCCATTATTACATCTGTGTAGAACTTATGTGGTTTATCAGCGAAAAACTTGGCCAAGTGATTTTCACAGCCTCTTTTTGAAGTGAAATTCTTTTCATTAAGGAAGTTTTGCAGAGACTGAACCAAATAGTAATCTGATGGTGCAAGCTCTGGACTATACGGTGGATGTATCAAAACTTCCCAGCCAAGCTCTGTTAATTTTTGCCGGGTCATCAAAGATGTGTGTGGTCTGGCATTGTCATGATGGAAGACAACGCCCTTTCTATTGATCAATTCTGGCCAGTTTTTTGGAATTGCTTTTTGCAATCTGGTTAATTGCTGACAGTACAGAGCCAAATTGAGTACTTGGCCAGGTTCTAGCACCTCATGATAAACAATTCCCTTCCAATCCCACCATACACACAGAGTTAGCTTATTTGGTATTAATCCTGGCTTTGAAATCGTTTGTGATGATTCACCTCTTTTGACCATGATCTTTTTCGAACAACATTCTCGTATCTTACTCATTTTTCACCGACCGTAATGATTTGCTTCAAAAATTAGCTCGATTTTGTTGTGTTTTATTAGCATTTCGCGAATGGAAATTCGGTCGATCAAATTTTTATGTTTTAATTCATGCAGCACCCAAACGTCGAGCTTCTATGTTTATCCTGCCCTACGCAAATGGTTCAAAACTGTTTGGTGATAGATATTCAGTTCCTTAGCAATGTCATGGCTACTTATGTGTTGGTCTTCTTCTATTATTTGTAAGATTTCATCGACTTTTTCAGTGATTGGTCGACCTGAGCGAGGTGCATCTTTGACATGAAAATTTTCAGAACGAAACCGACCGAAC
The DNA here is from genome assembly GCA_963969285.1 of Odontomyia ornata. Taxonomy (NCBI): domain Eukaryota; kingdom Metazoa; phylum Arthropoda; class Insecta; order Diptera; family Stratiomyidae; genus Odontomyia; species Odontomyia ornata. Next base: position 58,666,896 of record OZ017741.1, on the reverse strand, counting down.
CATCTCTTGGCTGTGGCTTTTGATAAAGTATCTTGATCGTAGACCCCACAAATTTTTTCACAAGCCTGCGAAGCATTCTCATCTTGATCGTAGTGATATTCTAAAATATAACGAATTTTTTCAGAAATTTCACTCATTTTTAAATCAATACAACTTTTGACACAGATGACGAAATACAAAACTGTCCATATGAAAATTGTAGACTGGAATGTCATCTTTCAAACGCATGTCAGTTTGACTCAATCTGATTAGTATTGCCCGGTATATGACAACAAACACCATCTAGTGACAAAAAAGGCTCAATACTAGACTTTCCAATATAATGGAAGGAAGTGGATTCAAAGAAGCTCTTAGCTTATTTATGATAAATTAACAATCGGTCAAAACCTGCAGGAGTTTTTGGATGGTTACATCGTGGATATTATGAGAGAAACTATGTCTTATGATAATATTGAAGAATCTGAAGATGTTTTGAACGGACTAATACAGTTATTTAATGATGAAGTAGCTAAATTCAAAAGCGGTGGTCCTACTGCTCAGTTAGGCTACAATGCATTGAAATGATATTGATAACTAATGATTTTTATTCGTGCTGAGAGACAAGGGTTATGGAATGATCATCTTACAAGCGCATTCATACTTGTAAGATATGATAGCTTTGAAAATGGGTTACCAAGACTATATAAACATTACAAAACCATTTGCTGTAAGAGGCACAGAAAAATTCTACTGTGAAACCTGGACCAACATGACGATTGAACAAAATTTGGTGAGGTCTATGAAAATTGAAGGAGGGGTTTCTGGAAGAAGAGGTACTCATGAAAGTGTCTTATCTAAATAGATATATGGCATGCATGCAACAACTGCAATTTATGACGAAATTGAAAAATGTTGCGACCTTTCATTTAATACCGCGGATCAACATGTAGACTCAAGAGATTCATGCATTGAAAGAGATAATACTGATATTAAAAAACTTGTAGAGTGGTTTGCTTTGCATAATCCTTTTTCAACTTGCAATCAAGTAGTTTCTGTATCAACACGAATTGTTGGCAATAAATAAATCCTAAGAAATTGGTCTGCAGTCAATTAAAACAAGTTGGGTAGACAGACCTATGCTCATGTCAGAAGGGTTTTGTACTCAACTTACAAAATGCAGTAACCAGCAACGAATAAAATCAAGAAACACGTCATGTTCGAGGATCATACTATTATTAACAAAGTTGAACGAATTTTGACTTCTGAGGTATTTGTTATAGTTATACCCATAAATAACTCCCTTGATATTTTTTCAGATTTTTTAGGTCACGGGTGTCCATTCGCGAGGGAGGAAACACATTTTTCATGTATTTCCCCCCTGTGCCTCCACTGAAGCAAAAACTGTCAGTTTAAGAACTATTTTGAAAAGCTCTCATAGAGAACTTTCAGTTGATACTCATATCGGCTACCTTTCATGAAATGTTTCTTCAGGGCCACTCCTCTGTACTGTAATCATCGATTCATGGCCTATTTTTTCGAATCCTAGAATGGCTACAAAGCCCTTTTGCTAGGAGCTCTCTCCTGTCTCTTCGATTTATTTCAATTGTATGTACTCACCTTCATGATACCTATCATTCCTGAAATTTTCATGCAAATCCTAGCAAAGCAGTAGTGTCTAAGTCGGTAAAAAGCGCATATGGCTCCATAGCCATATGTTTCCAGGGCATATTGTTCCATAGTAATACAGGAAAATTCAAATCGCTATAACTTCGTTAAATACCATTCGATCTTTATGAAACTTTCAGGGAAGATTAACCTTATAAATAGTCACCCGTTTGCTAAATTTTACTAAATTTAAGAATACCGTTTAGATTTTATTCAAGAAAACATAAAATCGATAAATCATACTATTACTAACAAAGTTGAGTGAATTTCGACATCTCATGTATTCGTTGTTGTTATACTCATCAAGGCCTACATTCATGATTTTTTTCAGATTTTTCGGATCGAAGGTGTCCAATCGCGAGGGGGGGTACGCGAAAAGTTCGCACATTTCCCCTTCCCCTGCCCTCCTCGGTACTCATAAGGCAATTTTAAGACTTGTTTTGAAAAGATCTCATTAAGACCTTTCCAATGACATCCTACTCGACTACCAACGGTGAAAATTTTTTTTTGAGGGGTCACCTCCCTCTATGGGGAGACCACCCCCTTAAACCCCTTTTCCCACCCTTGAACTTTCAAGAAGTAGCCACTTCTGACCTTTCCACAAAGTTTCATGGCTGTAGCCTCTATAGTTTCGGAGAAAAAGTGCTGTGACATACAGACGGACGGACGGACGGACGGACAGACGGACACAGGTCGTGATTGCAATAGGGTTTTGTATTTTAGTACAAACCCCTAAAAATGATAAGACAAAAAAAATGATAGGACATTCAACAAAATTACATTAAAACGCTCGGACAGAGTTCTTCCATTATCATCCGTAAACACTTCTATCATGGTTCATAACTGCAAGGCAACGATCGATCCGTTATTTCTATTTCAACGCATTAGTTTACATTAAAATTAGAGGAAAATCTGTGTGAATATTTACAATATGAATAAAATCCATATCCAACAGCACTATTTGATAATTTTGGCGTGAGAAAAACTCAAAGGTCGAAAATATACGACTACTTCGAGCCAAATTATCAAAAAGTTGGTGATAATGCAACATACATAATGGATGGTGGATTTCTTCTGCATCGTGTCGTATGACAAAAAGTGATGCATTTAATATTATCATTAACAAATATAATAATTATTTATCAAATAATTTCGGTACAAATACTGTTGTCATTTTTGATGGTTTCTCTGATACCAGTAAAAATATCAAAGCGATGGAACAACTAAGACAAATCGCTGCCATTTCTACATCTTGTAAACTGTACTTCAATGAATGGATGGAAGTTTCTACCAGTCAAGAAAAATTCTTATCTAATCGATTTAACAAAAGAAAATTAATTGAAATGCTTATTGAGAAGTTCGGAGAAGTTGGTATTGCTACAAGACAATCGCGTGATGATATTGTCGTCTTAATAGTTGAGGCCGCGATTGAAAAATCAATAATAGATCTATTGGTACTTCCCATAGCACGCACACAAATACTTGATCAACCTACATTAATTTTTTTTTTAAACCAGGAAGAAACAATGTTGAAACGAACATATACTCGACCAACAGCCTCAACATGTATCCACATTGCAAGAAAAATATTCAGTTTCTTCATGCGATAACCGGATGTGATACAACTTCAGCACTTTTTGGAAAAGGAAAAATGAAAGTCATGAAGATGTTTGAAAAAAAAACCCGATTTAAACAATTCTGCAGAAATATTCCAACAAGAAAATTGCTCTCGAGGTATCATTGTCAATAGTAATGATTTACAGCACGTCTCGAACGTTCAAATCTAAAACCGACCGTCTTGGAACGTGACAACGACTTGTACCCATCAGATCGTTAGCTGGTTCGGAGAGGAGTGTCGGTCGCGGGTCTTACGCGAGCAGACTAAGTCTGAAATACAAAAACTCACTACCGATTCACATGCCCGGTTTAAATAAAGTTCTGTCCAACGTGGAGTATCTGTGGTTGATTGTCAGGGATAATCCAGCACCCTAAAGACCGTGCTGAAGACAAATAGTGAAATCTGACAGGGGAGTCGCAGATGCTGAGTCGTGTTGCTATTCGAAGACGGCACAACTTTATGTTCTTTTCCAACCCTTCGCGTATTCCCTGCCAATTCGAGAATCGCAGTCATCAAACACTCTAGGATGGCTGCAAAATACACGGCAGCAATTGCACCAATACGTCCGGGACTTATCGTACGCGGTTTTTATGAATTCTGCGAACGTAGAACTGAAGGCCAGCACGAGCCGGACAGAATACTCTTTTCCTTTTTTTGACACACGTCAAGTTGCGGTTCAGTGGCAGCGATCAGTTTAAAAGTCGCTCACGAACTGTTGACGTCAGTGGCGTAGGGCGTAGAAATCTACCGGTCGCGTCAGTGGCGTAGGGTGCCAAGAGCGAAGTTACCACGCAATGTTGGTATACATTTTCTATCAGCAATGTACGGTGATCCAAAGTCAGAACATTCGATAGATAATTACAGTTACTGTAGCTTTGCTAAACTAACAAGACAAAGCACAGCTATCAAGTTTTCAATATTACCTTCTACTTCTTCAGTAGCTCGATAGCATGTTTATCCTGTATATTATCAGATACAAACCTGGCTAGAAAGAGAAATTGATCCAGAATAGTGGGGTTGGGTGTTAAACAATAATATACTACAGCCATAAACAACTTTATTACCACTCCCATCCGATGATCTACTGGAAAAAATCTTTTGTAATTGTACAAAAGGTTGTAGCGGCAAATGTGGATGCAAAAAATCGGATTAAGATGTTTAAAAGTTTGTGGACATTGCCGTGGGCAGTCATTCTTAAACGCATTGTCAACCAATGATGAAACAGCAAACAATTTTTATACGATCTCTATCGACCTCCGAGCAATAGGTCGCGAGATATTTGTGAAAAACTGATTTCGTAAAATGACTGGACTATACTACAAAGACGCCTCGTATCCTGCACCACGGAGTAATAATGCAACCAAAAGAGCAAATCATTGACTAAACAACTTTACTAGAACTATTCCGGGACACCACTTTTCACATATCACTGAAGAAGCACTCGATCACTGCGCAACAACAAGCGCTACTTCAGTATAAGGGAGAACGCTTTTTAAAACTTTTGAAAATTTGCGTAAGACTAAAACTACCACTACTTATAACTTCTCCACAAATAAAAAAAGTGAAAGAAAGTATATACCCTTTAATTCTACTATTTATTTTAAATTTAGTATACAATTGTTTCGTTCTCTACTTGAGAACTTCCTCAGTACTACTATTCCCTAAACTATAAGTGTCCTAATATTTATACTAAACTCATTAACGTATTAATATGAATCTCTAATTACATCTAATCCCTCAAAGTACTTTTACTTAATCTCTAATTACCTGATCCTTTACCATTCAAAAATTTGTTTTTCTCTTAATTACTACTTAACTACCTTCATTATTTTGTAAGCTTGAATAGCCAGGTGTATCCGTTACCTGGGTCGCCGTTCCAAATGTCCTGCGTCTTCCGCTTGAATATCTCCAAGCTTTCTACTACATCAAGCTTCTATCCGTTTGTAACCGTTTTCAGCATGCTTACGTTGTCCGCAGTGATGTCATGTTTTTCAAGGACTATATGTTCCGCTACTTTTGATTTGAAGTTTTTTGCATCCTGTTTTTGTTTTTGTTGACTGCTTCCCTTAAGTGTTCATTCCATCTGACACCTAGTGATCTCCTCGTTTGTCCAATGTAACATCCATTACATTTCGTACACGATACCTTGTAGACTCCACTCCGCTCCATTTTGGGAATGGGGTCCTTGGTTGATCCAAGCAAGTTCTGTATTTTTGTGGCCCGGCTCGTATAAACTAGGTCGATGTCTACGTTCTTCATAGCCCTCTTCATTGTTTCCGTCCTTGAGTCAAACGTTACAACCAACCTCTTCCGTTGCTCGACTTCCGCAGTTAGCGTTGTGAACTTTTTATTGAAGATCTCCTTCGTTCGTTTGGCTATCAATAAAATAAAATAATCCGCTTCCTGAGTCAATAAAAAGAGTGGAAAAAGTGCTGAAAGAATGTGAACCATGGATTCAGGAAATCAAGAAATTCTTGAAAGTAACCAACCCATCGCTGCCAAGGATCATAGGACTTCCGAAGATTCACAAGCCAGGCCATGAAATGCGTGAAATTGTGTCAGCAGAAAACGCTTCCACTCAGAAAATTGCGAAGTGGTTAGTCAAGGAATTCAATAACGGGAAGGATACTTTTGCACTCCAAGCGTAATCTACGCTTTCCACCAACACTGCGCGCTCCCCGCGCAAATACAATTGGTGAAACACTATCACCAAACAAGGAAATTTCGTATAAAAAAATTAAATAATAATTCAAAAATAATCTCAGTATCATGCAAGGTTATTATTTATAAACTCAAATTAATTACACATAGAAAATTTTCCTTACTTCCTACGTTGGGGGCCCCATTGATGGTCGAAAACCTCGCACTTCAACTCGCTCACTGCCTAAATCAATTTTTTTTCTTATTGTTTGGATCAAATTTCCCTTCGTTGTCTGATTAGATTCTTTTACGCTCCTTCCTTCTAATATTCGCGCCTGTTGGCTTATTGAGATCCCTCTAATCCGCACGTTCTTCCTTCTTCGCTGTCCAAGTATCCGTAAAAAGAGACCACCGTCGCTGGATCTTTTATCACCTTTTTGCAAAGGCTCTTTGACTTGAGTTGAAGAACCCAACTTCAAGGCCACATCATTTACCATGGCTGCTCAACCTTACAGTGTTTACCTCGGACACAAACCCAGTTTTTTCTTGGTGGCCAACTTTTTTTCGCGCATAGTCCTGCATTATCCATAACAACCAAATCGATTTTTTTTGGTTGAAGTGTCATTTATTGTGTTGGTGCTGGTATTTATGTGCACGAATATTTACATCCATCGTATATATATTTTAAAATAAAGATGGTACGCGTTTATGGTGGCGTATTGGATTTGCCCTGTCGGGTCTCAGTGGCCCTCTTCTTTACCGGTGCCATAATTGTGTCCGCGAAGGGACACTACGGTGTGTTGGGCAATAAATCTGAGGATTTCGTAAGTACATATTAATTTAATTTGAAATTTTAATAACTATGAACTCCTCTACCACCAAATACTCTTGTTTTCAGCAATTCTTCCATTTAGTCTTTCATACCACCGTCAATCTCCCGATAATACCTATAGCTTAACAAATCCCTAACGTGCGCTGCCATCGGTGTGACATGACGGGCGATGATTTCACAGGATCTTCAAATTTATCGTCTTCAATCCAAAGACTTTGTCCCAAACTGATGGTATTCTCCTTGCCCTTCTCACGTACATCAATGTGCTGATGAATATCCTTCCACACCTTCCACGTGACTGTTAAGTGATCCGCCCCTTTACTCGAAGATCTTATGATGGCTTCATCTTGAGCCATGCACTCCATTATTTTATTACTTCCAAATAAGACTTATTGTTGAAAGCCGGATGCACTATAACTCCTTTTAAATATTGCTGAAGCCTTCGTTTTCTTGCCTTCATCATCTTTTCGATTGTCTTTGTCCTCCTGATCTTGATCATAGTACGGCTCTTTGCGCGGACGCCATTCGTGGTTCTTGTCGATGCAATTTCGAACGTAGTCCACCAACTCGCTAACCCCATTCGTTGTCGAGTGGTAATGTTTCAGGGATGAACCACAGGGTTTTCCAATAAGAGGTGTTATTTTGATATTAAAAGAAAAATCTCATTTTTTTAATATAAATGATCAGATATTTATTTCATTATAGACAAGAAGGTATGCCGTTAACAGTGAAGAATAACATCAGACAAATGACCACCAAGACCACGCTTACAGGACCACATCCTTTTCATGAAATTTTCCATAACCAAATCGCAAAGTGGCTGCCCTATGTCCTCGATAGCCTCACGAATTCCATCTTTGAGGTCTTGAATCGACGCTGGGCTATTGGCGTAGACCTCTCCTTTCACGTGGCCCCAAAGGAAGAAGTCGCAAGGTGTTAAGTCACAAGATCTCGGTGGCCAATCGTGATCACCTCTTCGAGTGATAACACGGTCCGTAAAAATTTTGCCGTAAAAGATCACTGGTTTCGTTGCTTGTGTGGCACGTAGCGCCATCTTGTTGTAAGTTGAAAGTCCACATCAATACCATCCGATTCCGGCCATAAAAAATCATTAATCATCTCTCGATAGCGCAATCCATACACCGTAACTGTTGTTCCAGCCTAATTTATCGAAAAAGTAAGGACCAATGACTTCGCCGGACCATAAACCGCACAAAACAGTCCCACGTTGAGGATAGGGAGGCTTTTTAACAACAACTCTTGGATTTTCCGAACCCCAGATGCGGCAATTTTGCTTGTTAACTAAGCGCCCGAGGTGATGTAATGACGTTTGTGGAATGCTTAATTCCCGAGGTGGAAATGGGCCTCATCACTCAAGATGATTTTCCGATGGAATTCCGGATCATTTTCATGAATTTCAACGACCCAATCAGCAAAAACACGACGTTGTCGATGATCGACCCGCTTTAGTTCTTGTGTTAACTGAACTTTATAAGCCTTAAGACCCAAATCTTTATGCAAAATATGATGTAATGACGTTTGTGGAATGCCTAATTCCAAAAAACGAAGAGGAATGGACAAACCTGGGTTTTCTTCAATACTTTCGGCTACAGCAGCAATATTCTCGGCTGTTCTTGAGTGACGTGCACGGGTTTTATTCTTCACATCACTAAGTTGTCCGAACAGCTCGAATTTTTCCACCAATTTCTGTATTGCGGTCCGACAAGGTGCTTCACTACGACCCAAAAATGTTCGAGTTTTACGAACCGTCTCTGCCAAATTTTCACCATTTTTATAGTGAATTTAAATAATTTCAATGCGTTGTTGAAGCGTGTATCGTTCCATTTTTGTTAATGACGTAGTTTCTGCTTGTCAAATGTCAAAAAATGACAGCTTCAAAAGTGACATCTACCGAAATAGCGGGCTATTCAAAATAACACATCTTATTGGAAAGCCCTTTATTATAAATACGATTGTAGTTAAATGGGTAGATAAATGTCCGTGAATTCTGACGCCTCGGCAAAATTGGATAGAAGGATCCGGTGAGATTGGCCTTGTCTAAGGACGTGTGAATGCGCTGGCAGACTTGCGTTGCAGTGTCGTGTGGCGGATTCTTTCCCCAGCACAAGAACCCACTGCAAAAAAATGTCGCATCCATGAATCTCGAGGGTTCAAATAAATATCGACCGAAGTCGGGAAGGAGGTAACCTTCTAAGGGTCAAAAAGAGTTGCTGATTCAGAGGGCGAACCGGACCTGGAGAAAACAGACGGACTTAAGAGCACTTCGTCGTTACCGATGATACTTATGGCCCCCAAATAAGAGTGGGGCATCAAGGTGGAAGCCCAACCGGATAAAGATCGAATGTAGACGTGGCCATATATTTCCCATTTAAGTGAGAAACTTATACAAACATAATTTGTATGAATTTTACCCTTAAATGAAAAATATAAACGTGCCCAATTTATGTTATAGTATTATGTGATGGAAGCACAGAACACTATACCATAAAAGTGCACGCGAGTGGAAGGCTACTCTACCCGGGCAAGAATCCCTGTAACGAATAAAAAGGGGAGAGCTCACCCGATGGCAAGCTCATTATAGCGGAGGGGCTAGCCAACGTAGCGGGTTCCATACCCGGTCAGGTTCCCACCGAAAGGAAAGACCGAAATTTTTTGTTTAATAATATATATTTTTTTTTATTAAGTTGAGCAGAAATCAAACTATTTATGATCTCAGAAATAAAATTAATATAGGTACTCCATTCGTTAAAAATAAACATATCTTTGACAATTTGTCTCAGCTTTGTTTTCTTCATTCAATTGTAACGAAAAACGGTAAATGACAAACATGTCACCCAAAAACAGTTCAAAATAATAATAATAATTTTGAATTGAAATTCCAAAAATAAAATCCTTCAAAACCTTCGAAATATTTTCCTGAAATAAATGACTAATTATCAACTTTTAATTTATACACTTAAGAAATTCAACACTTTTGAACTATATTGCAAGAACAAATTAACATAAAGCTAAATAAAAATACCCTTCTAAGCTATCACATCGATTTGACGAAAAATCTAAGAACATTGAATAGAATTCATGTATGTTAATTTGAAGATCTTTTTAGCAAACACATACGTTTTAAAAACGTAAAAAGTACATAAGGCAAATTAAAAATTGGATTCAAAATGTAGTCAATCATATTATAAATAATAAAAAGAATATAGAAAATAATAGGGTACTTACCCAACATCCTCGCCGGGTGCCCGCTGACGATGTGGGTGATTTATCATGAGGCCTGTTAGATTTTATATACTACCAAAAGTTTGCAAAATCTTAATACGGTTTGAAGAACCAACTTGTTTAACTGCGATTTTTATCGAATTCGCCGACAGGAAATGAATTAATGTTCAAGCAAAGTTATCTACACCAAAGGCTAATTCATAATCTGTACTCACACTCAACTCCTACTTCAACTTGTTTATTTACATTTTTACTTCAACTATTTACTATTTTCTTATACTGCGGCGAAAAGTAACTAGTATTAGAAGATGTTTATATTTTTCAATTTGAAGTAAAGTTTAAACTATCCGAAATTTAAAGAACTGAATCACAGATTAACTAAAACGAATCAATATAATTCCAGCAAACAGGAGGCGATGTTTGAGCAATTATGAAGCCAAATATATGTCGATACCGATTTCGATGATGAGATGCACGAATCAAATGTTTCTAACTAGAATTCCTTTCTTGTCCAGTCTAATTCTGTTAACGTCCGGAACTAGATTGATTTGTTTTAAATTTGTGAAACTCCGAAAATTAAAAACCAAAAAGAATTTGTATCTCCAAAGTGATGATTTCTTTCAAAGATTTCCCGCATTTGAAACGCAGCTAAATTATGTTTTGATTTCGATATCATTCCCACGTTTTGCAAAAAGAGCGCGATGCGAACAAATTACAGTAATAAATGAGTCTTTGGAGATCGTGGCACGACTATATAGTAAAGTAGTTTTCTTCATATGTACGAGTATGTGTAATTGCCAGTTCTTCTCGCATAAATTAAAAGTGAATAATCAGATAACTTCTAAATTTATGAAGTCAATTTAGAAGATTGCTTATTTTCATACTGTCCATAATAGTTCTCGAATCAAACGCCGACCAATCCATTAGCCCACCAATCCATTAGCTGGCGGTTGGTTCGTGCATTCTCCAAGTCATGCAACCCTTCATATAATGAGTCGCAAACAAAATTAAGTCGAAATGCATAAGCATCAAATGAGTGAAAGTTTGTCGCTGATTGCTCGGAAAATTTATTTATATTTATTTTTACTTCGCCCGAATACACATACACTCCTTTTAGTTTCTACCGTTTCGATACACTTTGTGAGAATTTATATGATAAAAGGGAACTGTTAAGGGATTCCAATGCTCAGAATTGTAACCATCGAACGGGTAAGTTCCGGCTAATTATTCGTTATGCCGTATTTGTAAGTCACTTGTTGGTCCATTGTTGTAACATTTGATCATTTAATACTTTGATTCCAGTATGATTTCATTCAACTCCTAAACAGGATTTACTCCCAACAAACTGCTATCTTTTATATATGTTAAGTTAGTCACTGTTTTCACGTGCGATACAGCACAAAAGGATCACACAAGCAATGGTCATTTGCGGTATAAGAGCACAAGGATTTGCTGACTGTGCGTAGCACCACTTTCAATCCACTCATCTTGTTCTTTGTCTTTATGCCTTCCTTTCACTTTACTTATCAACGATCCACTCACACGGATCTCCACATCCACGTACCAGAGCCACAATCGAATATCAAAAGCGACGCGTTGCAGTCTTTTACTCGACTCCCCGTGATCGCTGTGGCGATTCGAAGCAGACTCCCTTGATTCGTCCAAATCTCGGCATAATTTCTATGTCGCACCGGTAAATTGAAATGAGCTGCTAGTTCAGCCGAGTTAGATTGCATTCGGCAATGCAAAATATGGACAGGATGCATCAAATCAGTGCTCTCATGTCAGAAACTTCAATTTGCAGGTTTGCGTAATAAAGTTAATAAAAAAAAATAGATTGAAAAGTTTAAATCATAATACAAAGATAAATATTATGAAGAATATCAATGCAAAGAACAATTTTACGTTTAATATATAAAAAAAAACAATATAAATTTATATTTATAATAAAAAATTTAAAAAAAAATTATTTTTTTCCCTAAAATATATAGTTTACAAAAATTAACTAAATTTTTCAAATCTGCAATTGGAAGCAGCCTTATGCGGTTTTTGGGCAGTTGGCTCAGGTGACTGCTCGATTACTACACAGTACATTTTATAAAGTCATGAAAACAGGTTATATAGCAAACGATTTCGTCTGCCAATTCACGTTTTTCAAGGTTAATGCAAATAAAGTCTTTTAAAGTTACTACTTCAAAAAATTTCCAATACATCAAAAATGATTAAATACATTTATTCTAGCAGAAAATATGTCATCAACAACTCCTACGCGCTGAGAAATTTTCCACTTGGCTGTTCTTTTAGCTTTGCTATTAACTGCAAACAAGTCATTCGTGAAAATTCGTTAAGATATTGACCATAACAAAGTTAATCTGTGACTTGATTTCAAATTACGCTTGTCCTTCAAACTTCATTTTTCTCCTCTAAAATCGACTTTTACGATTTTCAAATGGAAAAATAAATCAATCCTGGTAAAATCCTCTCTCGTGTATTTTTGATATGAATCATACAAAGCTATAAAAAGGAAATTAATAAAGCGAAAACTCTAGAAAGCCCAACTAAAGAAAGATACACCAATCCAAACTTCTATAACGACCGAAACGTATTTTTTCGATGTGTGTGATTCGAATTTGAAATTAAGTAGTTGATGTGTATACTCAACCCACCTACCAATAAGCTGCCCTATATTCGCATGTATGCGTCTAAACAAAACAGCAGGATACGAGTTCATATATTTAGCCCACCTCTGACCATTTCATTCCTTTTTAACAGCCAAGGTAGAATCCAGCTATTCCTAAAAGACCTTTCCCGTCAGAATTGGAATGTATAAGTGTGGGGTTGACGAAGGAAGAAATTTTCCGATTTGTCTCGAATTTGTAAACAGGTAATATGCTTGTGCGTAAGCCCATTGGCTTGCCTGAATACTTTTGCCCTGCTCCATTCCAGGAAAGAATGTTATACTTAAATATGTAAAGCATTATCCAACATACATACATATGCGATATTTCCCTCAGATCACATGCATCTGTTCCCTGTTGAATACAAATTATTCCCTGATTTCGCATCGTAGTCGAAACGACCGCAAAAAAGAATACCAAGTGCCGGTTATAAAATCCTGCATTAATATGATAATGGTGATTGAAGAAGTAAGATTTCATACATCAGTGGAAGAGGTTGCACACTCTATTCGCATATGAGTGAGTGTAATCGTGTGGGAGGCGGCCGGACGAAGCGGCTTGGTTGGAAAGAAAGATAAGTCTATAGAGGAAATAAGTGTACGGAATAAAGGTTATAAGGGTACGTTGCCCCCTTGGCTGGCCTAACCCAATGAACTAAGGTAGCCTACCGGAAAGATATGGTCACGCAACCAGTTGATAGATAGCTCGAGAAATTGCTGAGGAAGTGCTAGATTTACTGGAAAAAATAATGAAAGATACATTTTTCAGCACACTATTATGGAACAATTTTTACGGGCTGTTAAGCAATTATTAAATTTGATAAGGGCAAGACAAGGGTGTGGAGTGATCTTGACTTTCGATAAGGTTTGTTCGGAGATTTAGAAATTTGTCTTCGAAAATTAATAGGGTTTCAGTTGTGTATTGAGATTGGCTAGTCCAAACTGAGCCTTGTATATACATATATAATCTTAATTGATTCAACTTTATTGAAAATTGTCAATTACGAGTTTAAGTTAAATACATTCGACTTCTGTTTGTAGTGTCTCTAAAACCTAGTGATATTCTTCTATTTCCTTGATGCTTCCTATTAATATGCTAAACAATCTCATAAATATAAATTGGTAATGAATCTGTTAAAACCGCGGAAACCATGAACTTATTATCCATACTGTCGCGCTTCACATTCTCCTCCTTGACTTCTAGCTTTGTCATTGCCGTTGTGCCTATTACCTCACCCTAGACAAATGATTACCATCAGACGATGTGGAGTATGTTGTCATTGGAATTTAACGTACTTCCTTCGCTGATTATGTGAAGCCATCCACGATTAAAGTGTCTTTATTTGAGTTTATATCGAGTAAATTGTGATTTCTCTTAAAAAAAAAAAAAGCGCTGTTTAACGTCTTCATCAGATTTCATTTCATTTTTCCTTTCCTTTCAATTTTGCATTTATCTAATACGAGTATAAACGTTAAGGATCCAATAATTCCCTGGAAAGGTGTTTGATAGAGTGTTAAGATATAAACGCTGATGGAGTTGGATGTGCATGTAGATTGTAGAGCGTAAAAATTGATTGATGATGTGGAGAAAATGCGTTCAACTGAAAACAGAGTTATCAACTCAGTCTTATAGTAGGTTATAAAGTTATAATGCATAAAATGAAGCTATGAAGTAATTTGACAAATTATGTTCTAATAAATTTGAAGAGATTACTGAGCATGAATATTAATCTTATGATCTAGTATTGATTTTTACAGTTGATGCTGTATGATGGGGAAAAAATTTAACCGATTATTTTGCCAAATCAAAAATAAAATGCTTCATTTAATAAGAAAAAAAGCGATTCAGAAATTGTTTCTTTATTTTAAAGTTTTAATACTTTATCTTCATATATTGCAGCAAAACTACAACAGCAAATCTATTTTCCCAGCCAATTTTCATTAGATATAGAATGAACATGCAAACCATAGAATAGGAGGGATATCTTCGTACAACACAACAAAAGACAAGCCTACAAGTAATGAAAAGCCTGAAACGAGGTTATCAGCCCTAAATAACGCTCTGTCATGATGACATCGGCAATATCATCGCTGATGAAAACAAAATTGAGGAAAGATGGGCATTATATTTCAAGAGCCTCCTTAATCCTCCGCACAGGTCCGGAGCATCGAAGCCTATAGATGCCTGCAGAGAGCTGTCATTGGTCCCACCATGAAATTTGGATGAAATTTGTGCCACCACCAAACCCTAAACGAATAATAAAGTGCCGGGCATCAATGTGATTCCACTGGAGCTCATCAAATATGGTGGCAGTCGTGTTCATAAAGCTATTCACAAAGTCATCCAGTACATTTTGCAACAAGAATATATGCGGAAACAGTGGAGCCAATCAATTATATTCCCGATCCACAAAAAAGGTGGCAAGCTACAGTGCGAAAAATATAGAGGCATATCACTACTTTGTACGACGTACAAAATATTTTCAAAGATCTTAGAAAATAAAATCAGATCATATGTGAGTGAATTTGTGTATTTAGGTGCCAAAATCGTAAAAACGGGTAATGAAAGAGACAAAGTACGTCGCAGAATACAGCTCGCTAATAAAATATTTTATTCAGTTTTGATGATCCTGAAGACCAGCTGCATACACAGGAAAACAAAGCTCCAAGTATACAAATCTGTGATAAGACCTGTGTTATGCTATAGGTATGAAACATAGACCCTTACCCAAGCATCCGCAAATATATTGAACGCCTTTGAGCGAAGGGTCCTGAGGCGAATAATTGGAGCTAAGTTAGATGAGGACCAATGGCGAATTCTATACAACCATAAGCTGTATGAAACTTTCGACGAGCCCGAGGTCTCAACGATTGTGAGACTGCGGAAGCTGCAATGGGCTGGCCATATGAATCGTATTAGTGAACAACGGATACCCCAAAAAAGTATTCGGTGAGATAATTGAAACTCGGAGACCCGTGGAGAGACCGAGGAAACGCTAGTCTGACTTGGCCGACCAAGACAGTTCATCAATTTTCGGATTTTGAAATTGGAGGACGCTGTCAATGAACCGAGACAGTTGGAGGCACTATTTGTAGTGAGCGAAGGCCCGAGAGAAGCTGTAGTCCTATTAAGAAGAAGATATCTTGCCATACAAATCAATAGGAACTATTAAAACTTTCTTCGTGTGGATACACTTCATTGATATAATATTTTACTACTCATTTTTAGGGTTTTGTATAAATTTAAAAAACCTTTTTGCATTCACCACCTGTCTCTCCGTCCGTTTACCACTGCAGTTTTTCTCCGAAAGTAAAGCAGCTAGAATCATCAAACTCGGTAGGTATCATCATCTATGTGTAATGATTTAACACACGTTTCGTACGTTCGAGATTTCCCGAGGGAAATCTAAATCGACCTCTCATTGGGTTTAGACATGTGATCTCGGAACATGACAACGGATTGTACCCATCAGGTCAACAAGTCCGGACACCCTTAGTATTCTCCGAGGTGGCTGCTGGCTACCTAGCTTGTTCGGAGAGAAGCTCGGTCGTAAGTTTTAAGTGAGCAGACTAAGTCCGAAAAACAAAAACTCTGCCGCCGATTCAAATGCCCGATTTAAAACGCGTCGAACAAGTTCCATCGATTCTACTCTAAATTGCATATCTTTATCTCAAAGAAAAGGAACAAAAACAACCGCCGAAGCAATACACGCTCCCAAATATAACCGACGCGGTTCCCGAAATACAGTCTGTTAAGTAAGAGTGTGTCCAGCATAATTTTAAAATAGTTTATTTAACAACATTTTTTTACTTATACATTCATTAAATACATTCTGAGATGACGCGCTTTCAGTTTGATAGTGAGTCCAATCACCACCAGCATCAATTATTGCTTAGCATCTCCGAGGCATACTTGCCACTAAATTTTCGGCATATTCGAGGGGAAGCGTCTTCCAAATGAGTCAAATTTGTCGAGAGAGCTGCTTCAAAGTGTAAACACGTTTTCCACGGAGCTTCTGCTTGATGCAGACCCAGACGTTTTCGATCGGATTTGCATCAGGCGATTGCGAAGGCCAGTCAAGTGTCACAATACATTTTGCCCATTCACATCCAGTACACAGCCGTCTCCGGTGTTTGGGATAATTATCGGTACTCCGCCATTTTAGATTGTTTGCGCACAAATATTCCCAAATGGCAACGTGTGATAACTCGAGACATTTTTGCTTCAATTTCGCTTGTTCTTGACGTAACACAAGCCAGGATTGCGCGAAAACAAAGTCACGATTCGCTTTTTGTCCTTTTTGGTCACTTTTCTTACCGAATCACGATTTGGAAGGGCATCGAAAGTTTTTGACTCTTGAAATCATTGGACCCACTTCTTAACAAACGATACAGACTTTTTAATGTATTTAATCACCACTACATAGTTCATTTTTGGTCCTTTAGGGTGTGTGCAAAGGAGCGCGGCCTCGAAGCGCTTTGCGTAAATGGCACTCATCGCGATTTTAGGGTTTTCCCGACGGAAGATTGACTTCAACTGAAATTTTTTTTCAAATGCCAAAGACAGAGGTTCTGTCTACCGATAAAAAAAAATTGAAGTCGACACGCTCTTACTTAACAGACTGTACTCTACTCGAATTCAAAACCAAAAAAAAAATCTACTCTAATGAAAACATGCAAATACAAAGTATGGCATAGCATACCGACCGCAACGCGAAACCGACCATTCGCGGATTACTGGAACCCTCCCCTCTGGGCGGCATACTCACCTCTCACTCGCATTATCCCAATAGAAGAGAATAAGTTTGCTGGAAAGGAAAGACGTGAATACTAGTTCAACAATTCATATTTTTATTACATAAA
This sequence comes from Odontomyia ornata, assembly GCA_963969285.1. Classification (NCBI taxonomy): domain Eukaryota; kingdom Metazoa; phylum Arthropoda; class Insecta; order Diptera; family Stratiomyidae; genus Odontomyia; species Odontomyia ornata. The sequence continues at coordinate 58,649,379 of OZ017741.1, read as the reverse complement.
AACAAACGAACTATATATTTCAATATTTCTGAGTGTAGTTTCTTTACGCCATTATTTTCTATTTTAAGCTACTTTTCTTTAAATTCTATTGTTTTGTGTTTCGGGATTAATTTCAAAGAATGTAAAAGGTAAAAAAAATCCCCGTTGGCAGCACCAGCCGGAAAGGTAAATTTCTCGTATGTAGCGTAAAGTTTCGAAAAAGAATTTGGCTTACCTACTACTACACTTCTTTCTGCAATTTTCATAGTATCACATGGGTATTTATTAACATAAAAAAAAAATCTGGCTACGTTCGTTTTTAGAGACAAGAGGCACCACTTTTGACCTACGTAGAAAATTTCCTCATTCTAGCTCATGTGGTTTGCGAGAAAACTTGTTATGACGCACGAACAAATGGGCGGACGGACGGACAGACAGACAAGTCGCGATTTTATAATTTTTTAGGGTATTTGATTTTTAAGTTATTTCAAGTAAAGTAATTTAGAACGTTTCCATGAAAAATATTCATTATTTCAGTTGGCACTAAAATAGCGAATTGCGCTTGCCTTCAGACCTTTGAGGGCCGCCATTTTGAATCCATGCATTTGATTTTGTATTATTTTAAATCTTTGTATGCTAGGACCTCATCAATCAATGTACTATTTCGTTCAAATAGGAGTTTCACTCTAGACAGGGCAAAATAATTCAATTTTTAAAGAAAATGGCAGCTAAAAATATTAGGCTTTAAATTTTCGACTTTTTTATTTTTCATTCAATTTTAATAAAATACAAGAACATAGTACAGAGATTCATAATCTCAAGTTTCATCAAAATCCGTTGGAAAATGTGACCGCCAGAGGGCCACAAAAACATGAAAAAACGCATATTTAAACGGCCGCCATTTTGAAATTTGCACATGCATGATCACCAAAATATCAAAGACTGTAGGTGTAAGTAATGTCTATTTTGAAACCAAGTTTCATACATGTCGGATCAAAATTGCGACTTTTAAAATTCTTTGAAATTTTGACCTTCAACTGGCCGCCATTTTGTTTTTTTCAACCTGACCTCCAGTTTTTTACGTAATTCTCTAGATACTTATAATTTCTATCACACTACCGAATTTTATGAAAATATGTTGGACGCTTTGACCACTATTACAACAACAAAATTTTGCACGTTTTTCGACCTTTGAGCGGCCGCCATTTCGTTTCTGCCGTACCGACTTTGCATTTTTTATTGTGACATTTATCACATACATCAATGAACCTTTGTACCAAATTTCATCCAAATCGGAGCTATACTTTGGTCAGCACAGAAATCACGATTTTTCGTCTAAAATGGCCGCCATTTTGTTTTTGCCCCGCCGATATAGCTGGTTCACGAACTTAACCGAGATAATTACGCAATACACCTTTCCTGAAAATTTGGTGAAAATCGAAGCAAAATTGCAACCTCTAGCGTGGTCACAAATTTCGTTATATCCCATATATATATATATATATATATATATATATATATATATATATATATATATATATATATATATATATATATATATATGATGCTCTCCGCAATAGGTAAATTTCTCTCGAGAAATTTACCTGAAAAAACAAAATACGTGATTTACAAATGAACAATTCCTTATGATCAATCAAACCAAAGTTGATAAAAGGAGTCACTGTGCTTATGTTATAAAACATTTCTTAAATTTATCATATTTGGGTAGTACTTATCATTACTGGTTATAGAATGTCTTATTATTATTATTTGTATCATTAGTTATTTTTTATTATTATGATATCTATTATGTCTTATTATTATTTGTATTATTTGTCATTTATTAACCTGGTTAGTATTATCTCATTATTATTTGTTATTTATCATCATAATTTGCATTATTTCTCATTATTATTTGTATTATTTGTTAGTTAGTAATACGGATCGTTTTATTTCTTAGTATTTTTTGGTATTTATTATCATAATTAGTGATATTTCGAATTATAATTGTTATTATTTGTTAGCTATTAATACGGGTTGTATTATTTCTTTTTATTATTTGTTATTTTTTTATTCCTATTTTATGGATCGATATTTAATTGTTTTAGCTCAGAATGAGTAGCCCATATAAGTTATTTATATTCAATTGCTTAATGCTTTCAATACTCAAAAATGGATGCACCTTCGTAGTTGAAATTAATTTTCCTTTGATATTCTTCAATAAATTGTTGTTAAAAAATGTTGACAATTTCCCATCTTCTCTGCAAAGCATAAAAATTAAGAATATACAAATATTATTTAAAACAACGTACCGTCATAGAATAATTACCTTTAACTTAAGTCATCTATAGGTAATAATTAATCGTAATCTTATATACTTTAGCTTGATTTTCATGATTTGTAAGTGTTGAGTTCCTGACACCCCTGAGCACCCATCATGGCCTGATCCGGCAACATCAACGCTTCAATCAACTTACATAGTTATTTAAGGTTAATAAGCACTGTAGTAATTAGCCCGTTCATTATTAATTCGACTTATTTGATTGATTTATCAATTGATTGATCATTTTAATCCAATTCACCAAATTTAAATTCAATTCGCCACAAAGTTTCGAATACCACATTTTTTTATCAATCGAGTAACCCATTTTTAGGGTTTTGTACTAAAATACAAAACCCTATTGCAATCACGACCTGTGTCCGTCTGTCCGTCTGTCCGTCCGTCCGTCGTCCGTCCGTCCGTCCGTCTGTATGTCACAGCACTTTTTCTCCGAAACTATAAGGGCTACAGCCATGAAACTTTGCAGAAAGGTCAGAAGTGGTGACTTCTTGAAAGTTCAAGTGTGGAAACATTTTTCAAAGGCGTTTAAGGGGGGTCTCCCCATATAAGGGGGTGACCCCTCAAAAAAAAATTTTCACCATTAGTAGTCGAATAGGGTGTCATTGGAAAGGTCTCAATGAGATCTTTTCAAAACAAGTCTTAAAATTGTCTTATAAGTACCGAGGGGGGCAGGGGAAGGGGAAATGTACGAACTTTTCGCGTACCCCCCCCCTCGCGATTGGACACCTTCCATCCGAAAAATCTGAAAAAAATCATGAATGTAGGCCTTAATGAGTACAACAACAACAAATACATGAGAAGTCAAAATTCACTCAACTTTGTTAGTAATAGTATGATTTATCGATTTTTTGTTTTCTTAAATAAAACCTAAACGGTACCCTTAAACTCAATAACATTTAGCAAGGAGATGACTATTTATAAGATTGATCTTTTCTGAAAGTTTCATAAAGATCGAATAGTATTTAACGAAGTTATAGCGATTTGAATTTTCCTGTATTACTAAGGAACAATGTGCCCTGTATTACAATGGAAACATATTGCTATGGAGCCATATGCGCTTTTTACCGACTTAGACACTACAGCTTTGCTAGAATTTGCATGAAAATTTCAGGAGTGATAGGTATCATGAAGATGAGTACATACAATTGAAACAAGTCGAAGAGGCAGGAGAGAGCTCCTAGCTAAAGGGCTTTGTAACCATTCTAGGATTCGAAAAAATAGGCCATGAATCGATGATTACAGTACAGAGGAGTGGCCCCTGAAAAAAAATTTCATGAAAGGTAGCCGATATGAGCATCAACTGAAAGTTCTCTATGAGAGCTTTTCAAAACAGTTCTTAAACTGACAGTCTTTGCTTCAGTGGGAGCACAAGGGGGGAAATACATGAAAAAAGTGTTTCCTCCCTCGCGAATGGACACCAGTGATCTAAAAAATCTGAAAAAAATATCAAAGGAGATATTTATGGGTATAACTATAACAAAAACCTCAGAAGTCAAAATTCGTTCAACTTTGTTAATAATAGTATGATCCTCGAATTTCACATTTTCTCCAATTAAATCGTCTTTGACATGTTTCTTGATTTTATTCGTTGCTGGTTACTGCATTTTGTAAGTTGAGTACGAAACCCTTCTGACATGAGCATAGGTCTGTCTACCCAACTTGTTTAATTTGTCAAAACCTTGAAACAAAAGTTTATTCATTGCTCAATTGTTGGTTGGTTATATATTCTGCGAACTCTTGTCCTAAAAAAATGATAAAATCGAAGTTCGAGACAAAAGAGTCCCAGTGCAACCATTTTGAGGCCCCGGCGAGATGCACTTGGTATTTATTTTGCCGTACATAACAAAATAATTGTTTTGCCCCGGTGAACAAGTCGTGAAGTGCTGAGTGGTGTTTTGTGTAGTATGGTGGTATATCCGCACTCTCTGTTTCGGGCCGCTTTCCGACTTTCTACGCGATGGCGAATGTAGATCGCCTCATCGATGACTTAAAAGGATTGGCTCGAATATTCGAAGCCGTCATTTCAAACTACAAGAAGAATTCGTCCTCAAGGAAGCAGGAAGCCGGGTATTATGCGGAGCGACTGCGGTGACTAGAGGCCACATGGGAGGATAGTCACATCCGATCCCTACCAGAGGTCGCTGCGTCGCACGAGTATTTTACCCAACATATATACGAAACTACTAAAGGCAGCCGCACTTCCGCGATCGCATGTATGCCAAAACACGCCAACTGGGGAACAGTCACCAAAAGGGCTCGAAATTGAGGATAGCGAGGACAAGGTCAACACTGCAGAAGCCTCAGCACCAAGAGAGCCAGTGTGCGTCGCTACAAAGTCATGGCAGGCTCGTTGAGGAGGATTATCAACCGTTTGGACCAGAAGGAGGTCACTCGGACTTGGTGCAGGAGTAAACTCATGACCGCCCAACGAGGTAGGCAACAGCTGAAGCTAAAGCGTATGGTTTTAACGTGGAACAGCATACTCATTTGGAAGAGCTTAACCGAGATTGGGTCATATGTCTGGAATCGAAAATGGATGAACTTAGCGCCACATCTGCCTCAGTAACTCTGTCTGTGACTCCTCTTAACATGCTTCTGGCGAAAATGAAACTCCCCACCTTCGGTGGGAACTATTTATATTGGCAACAATTCCACGACTTGTTATGCAAATGATGCATAGCCAATTGATGTCCAAGTGCCAAAAGCTATGGTACCTCAAGGCCGTTCTCATCGGAGAAGCGGAGCTTTTGATTCGAAATTTTACATTGTGGGATGACAAATACGAGGTGGCTTGGAAAACCTTGAAGAAAAAGCACGACAACCAGCAACTATTGGTGGCGACGCTCATCAACAAATTGATGAGGCAGCCATCTCATGCTAATTGGATCCAGCGACTCACACATCATACAAACAGTCATTATCCAACCCGCGCGAGCTAACACTCTCGAAGAGTTTGTTGGACTTCATGGAAACCCGTTTCCAGGCCCTCCAGGGACTCGGCCATAAAACAAACGAACTGGAGACCAACCATAGGAAAACCACCAAGTCAACCGTGACCGCCACGACAGCTTCTCGGTGCTTAATGTGTGAACAGAATCACCCGCTTTACCACTGCCCGAATTTCCTTAGGATCACTGCTGCAAAGAGACCTGTATTGCCTTCGAGAAGGACATCAGGCTTCCAGCTGCGCGGCCAGAAGTTGCAAGCAGTGTTCCCAGAATCACAACACCCTGTTACACCGGCCTGGAGGCAACAAGCCGAAACAGACCAAGACGGTATCCTCGAGCACGACAACGCCGAAACAAGGCTTGAAACCGCAAACAAATGCAGCACCGCCATCGCTCGCTGTAACGACTCTGATGGACCCCCAACCCCAAGGACATGTACTTCTGGGCACAGCCGTCGTCAGGGTGGACACCAGTAATGTGAAGACGACGGATTGTCGGGCTGTGCTGGATCCGGGCTCACAAATAAACCAAGTCACCAAGTGAATCATATAAAAATTGGGTTTATCATCGACACCACACCTCGCTCTCATTTAAAGGGTCGGCGGTAGTGCTGAGCAGGCATACCATAAAGTGAAACTCGGCTTAAGGTTCAGATTCTCAGGGTATATCGCGCAGTTGGAAGCCTACGTCATGGACAAAATTATATCACCACAACCGTCTCAGAACTTGAACATATCGGGATGGCACATTCCCAAAAACATAAGGCTGGCAGATCCAGACTTCCACCGAACGGAGCGCATCGACATTTTGCTGAGTGCTGAACACTTTTGCGAGGTCCTAGCCATTGTACAAATAAAGTTAGGTCCACAGCTCCCTGTGCCCTAGAATACGCTCCTAGGGTGGATCATAGCTGTAAGAGTGATCACACCTCAACTGTCTTCCGTGACATGCGGCATCCTGGCAGAAGATAACCAGTTTAATCAGCTCATTAAGCGATTTTGGGAGGTCGAGGAAGTACAGGATCCGCAGCACAAGCTTACATTAACTAAAAAGGCTTGCGAAGTACATTTCTATCAGACAATGACAAGACGTCCCGACGGCCGTTTCTTGGTTAAACTCCCATTCGGTAAGGATCCTGAGACGTTAGGTGATTCCCAAGTGGTGGGCACTCGCAGATTCATTGCTTTGGAGCGTCGACCGGAGAGGAGCCCTGATCTAAGACTTCCATACGAGGACTCCACGGAGGAGTATATTTGGTTTGGGCATATGAAGGAGGTGACGTCACAGTAGCGGGAGAAATTACGATACTTCCTTCTACATTATTGTGTCCTGAAGCCTGACAGCAGCACAACCGAGCTGCGGGTGGTTTTCGATACATCCATTAAGACAAACACAAATGTTTCGGTGAATGATGTCCTTCATACAGGGCCTACTGTCCAGGATGACCTTTTTTCGTTACTTCTGCGGTTCAGAATATGTATTGGCAGATAATGCTCCATCCTGAAGACCGTCTTTACCACGGCTTAATTTGGAGAAATAGTTCAACGCAACCAGTGCGATATTATCAGTTGAACACAGTAACTTACGGGACAACGTGTACCCTGTATCTAGCTACAAAGTGTCTATAAGTTCTAGCACAAGAGAACCAACAGAAAGGTCCCCTGGGCAGCAGCGCGTTGGAAAAACATTGCTATACCGACGACGTCATGACCCGGGCAGACAGCTTAGAGGAGGCACTTTGCAAACAGGCGGAGCTATGCACCATACTCTCGAGTGCAGGTATGCATTTGTGCAAATGGTGTGCCAACCATCCTCTCTTGTTGAAGCAGATTAAACCTGAGGACCAACAGGTCCAATTGGACTTCAGTAGTTTATATGAGGACTATATTAAGATGTTAGAATTCATCTGGCATCCGAAGACTGACGAGTTCTAAATCCAATCAACCTGGATCCAACCGATGCGAATTTTTACAAGAGGACGATGGCATCCGATATAGCCAGAATGTTCGATCCATTGGGCATTTTGGCTCCTGTGATAGTAGCAGCCAAACTATTCCTGCATGAATAATGGCGATTTGAATTGGACTGGGATGCAGCATTATTAGTGGGGATCCATATCTAGTGGTCCGATTTTCGCAGTGGTCTGCCATCATTGCAGCAGGCTCGATTTTCTCGTTACATCACTACAAGCGAGAAACCCGTGCAAGTACAGTTACACACCTTTTGTGATGCCTCCGAGAAAGCATATGGCATGTATAATGCGGTCAACCCTGAGGAGCGGTCAAGTCGTCATGAGGCTGCTGTGTGCCACGTCAAGAGTGGCCCCGATCAAATTCAATTACTATTCCATGCCTCGAGTTGTGTGCGGCGAAACTAGGCGCTGGGCTCACAAGACGAGTTAAGACAGCGTTCAACCTGCAGGAGGTTTTGTAGGTATTCTGGACTGACGCCAAGAGTGTGGATCAACTCTATAGCATCATGGTGCAATACCTTTGTGGCGAATAGGGTCTTGGCCATATAAACCCACTCATGGCCGAACCAATGGCGACACGTAGCGTCTGAAGACAACCCAGCTGACATCCTGACACGTGGGATGACACCGGCTGAATTGAGCCGCTGTAGTATGTAGTTAAGTTACAAGGACCACCATTTTTATTCAGGGCAGAATCAGTTTGGCCTTCCGAGTATCGGAGTGGGGGTCTTTGCGACTTAGAGACGAAACGTCCCAAGACCGCTCTGGTAGCGGCAGAGGCTCCTGAAACACACTTCATTCAGCAGATCCAACACGGCAACTCCTTCATAAGGCTGCAGCGCATAGTGGCCTACATGCTGCGGTTTATCTGTGGTCTCAAGCCGGCAGTCAAGCAATCTATACTAACAAATCCAGCGCCCACGAATGATGAAGTATCCACGGCCCTGGAGATCATCGTGAGGTATGTACAATCACAAAATTTTAATTGCGAACTTTTGAACATCTGGTCGGGAAGGCAAGTCTCCAAGCGCAGTCTGTTGGTGGGACTGGAGCCATTCCTGGATTCAGATGGCAAAATCCGTGTCGGTGGGAGGCTGCCAAGATCACGTTCAATGCCAAACATCCCACTTTATTACCGTTCAAGCATCCGTTCACCAGACTGCTCATGATGGACATCCATCACGACCACTGCCATCTAGGTGCAAAAATACTGCTCGCTACCACTAGACAGTGGCTCTGGCCAATTCGTGGAAAACAACTCGCGAGATCGATCGTTCAATGGTGCGTGTGGTGCACCCGACTCAAGCCAAAGCTGTTTTCATAACTCATAAGAAACCTCCCGAGTGCACGTATTCAGCGAGCCCGTCCGTTCATTAACTCCGGCGTGAATTTCTGTGGACCTATGATGATCTATTACCAAGGTAAGGGTACCCGACCACAAAAGGGGTACCTAGCCACATTTTGCTATTTCGCTACAAAAGCCGTCCATCTGGAGCTAGTCAGTGATCTAAGCACAGAGGCATTCCTCATGGGACGACAATGCCATCAACTTCGTGGGAGCTCACAACAAGCTATCAGAATTGTCGTCTTCATTATATTCCAACAAAGCGTGTCAAGAAGTAACAATGGCTTGTTCTAGCTGGGGAATCGATTTCCATTTCATCCCTCCACGCGCGCCTCATTTTTGTGGCTTGTGGGAGGTGGTGGTCAAATCAGCCAAAAATTTGGTCCGTTGAGGCGTTTTTTCGACGGCTCTCACCTACGAGGAGCTGCATACCTTGGTGTTTCAGGTGAAGGCTATCCTCAATTCTAGACCACTGACTCTGATTTCAAACAATCCCAATGATTTAGCAGCCTTAACTCCAGCACACTTTCTCATCGGAGAACCCCTCGCAGCCATGGTGGATGGTCGTGCAGAGCCAGTCACCGGAGGTCTCCATGCCATGTGAAAGCTAATCAATTACCTCAAACTCGAACTCTGGAGACGATGTTCGCACGAGTACTTGGCGCAGTTGCAGCATCGTGTCAAGTGGAGACAGTAACACCGCAATGCGATCCCGGGAACAGTCGTCATCATAACACCACATCGATGAAATGGCCCCTGGGGTGAATCATCAAAACGCACGAAGGCGCCGATGGTTTTGTACGAGTCGCTGACGTCGAAACCGCCTCCGGGACTTTGAAAAGGCCAATACACAAACTAGCCCCGTTACCAGTACTCGACGAGGCACAGTCTAACGAAGAACCATCACAAGCAAGTTCCTCCCACTTGATGAAGGAAAAGTTCCAGATCAGCGGCGACGACATCTCGATGACAAGGTGGCGATCGATGTGAACCGGCAAGTCAATTGTGGCGCTCCTCTTGATGTGCCTGCTAGCTCCCATAGCGCACGCCTCTCCAATACAAGGCTCAACAACCAGACCCCGTACGGGCCTGAATTTTCAACCATTGGGTCGAGCCTACTTATGGTCCAGCTAGTGGAAGTTGCTCATTTATTACGATTTGGGACCGTATTGGCGGGAATTGGCTATTCTACAGAACGGGACGAACCTTGTGGACTCTTTCAACAACTCCACTTATTCCACTGAGTCTGCATCTGAAACTGCGACGACAACTACAAGCGCAAGATGTTTCATGGACCGACCAAGTGACCGACCACGACATCCACCAGTACACCATCGGCTACCTGGACATTCTCGGATTAGTCATACTGGTGATCTACCTCCGCTGGCGTTCCTACAAACAACAATTTAGCCTGCATGTCCAACCAACAGTGCCGTTACCTAGACGCTTCAGCCTACCGCACACGTTGGAGAAGGTTGAATAGACCGTTTAACGGGGGTTCGGGTGTTGATTTCCTGACACCCCTGAGTGCCCGTCACGGCCTGATCTGGCAACATCAACGCTTCAATCAACTTACATAGTTATTTAAGGTTAATTAGCACTGTAATAATTAGCCCATTCGATTTATTTGATTGATTTATCAATTGATCGATCATTTTAAATTAATTCATAAAATTCAATTCTCCATAAAGCGAAAATACTTTATGTTTCGAATGCCACATTTTCATTTTTATCAATCGAGTAACCCATTTTTCATTCATTTTTTAATTTGTCAAAACTTTGAAACAAAAGTTTATTCATTGTTCAATTGTTGGTTGGGTCGTTATATATTCTGCGAACTCTTGTCCTAAAAAAAAATAGTAATGAAATCAAAGAGTCCCGGCGCAAACAGTAAGTTTTCTTTTGCTTCCAACTATCAGTATTGGAAATTAAAAATATATAGTCTCTATGTAGAACTCGTCAGATGAGCATATATTTGTTTCATATGAGTCTTAAAGCCTGAGAGGTTAGTTACTACTTTCGGAGAAAATATTATGGAGTCATATTCTCGAGTTTTCGATCAAATTTATCAGCCTCTAACAAATATAGGCATGAAACATTAATCCCAATTACTCTTAACAGACTCGTCAATTTTGATTGATACGTTTTAAATGTGTGATGTAATAACACTGATCTCAATAAATATTTAATATTTTGAGCTCTAGGAAAAATAGTTGTACTGCTGTATATTAAAAACGAATGCGAATAAAACTGCCATTTTTCCATTGACCAATAGCTCTCTAACAAATACTAAATAATAACTCTTGCAATCGAATTCTCAAGATAAAAAGGCAATTTTTCAATAGTACTTTCCCCCTAAGGAAATAATAAATAAACATCCATTCATTACTCACGTCACGTCCGTTTTGGACGAGTATAGGTTTCCGTTTGGATCAGTAATGTTTGAGCGTTGTTTTCGATCTGCAAAAGATTGACCACCGCCTTGAAGTAGAAATTCAGGATTTAAAGTTTTTTCGCCGCATGCAGCTGTCAAAGCAGCTAGAGTTGGATTTTGACGTTTAGCCTTAATCGCGGAAGATCACTACACTGCATTTTGTTAGCTGCCATTGAAATTTGTTTGCAGTGATTTATTGCCGGTTCTTGAGCTCAACCACCTGCGATGAATTCTCAATAAGAATTCGTTCTTGCATACCGGTAAGGCAAGATACCTGAACGCTAGACTTATCATCGCGAAATCACAGATGCGAGTCGTTAAATGTTTGGCGTCAAATATTACGAATTTTTCGTGTCATGCGATGCGATAACGTTCCGATACCTTTCCATCATGACTGCCGAATTGTTGCATTCACACGCTATACATGCCACCAAGCAAACGTTGGACCTCTGCACGAATTTCACTGCTCTGTTTAGCGCGGCTTAACACGCTTGATACTACCTAAAAGCAAGCTTACCGCTATAACTCTGGGTGGACTGCAATCGAATTTTGTGGGGAGGCGATTGACCACTGCCGAAATTCTCAGCTTTTTCGACTTCTTGCACTGCACACGTAAGTAACGCCAAGCGTTTGGCCTCTGCGCTCGGCTTGACTTTTGTCCAAATGAACAAAGAAACTAAACAATTGCAAAATGAAAAAAAGCTGGACACGTGACGCAATTTTATCACACTTACTTGTATGCTTCCTGCCTTGGGGAAACACGTCAAAAACTGCCCTCGAAAATTTTCCACTGCTCCTTTTTTCCACGTACGCAAAACTGGCGTAGCGCTTCTCCAGGTGGCTGTTTCCCTAACTCGAAAGTCTTTTCGCGTGGGTTCGAAACTATACCAAAATAAAAACTTCTGCCACTTAATTTACTTTTTCGCCTTCTTCAAATCTTCTCTTCACTTTCTTTAAACCAAGTTTTTCTGACAAACGTCAAGCAGCGGTTCAGTGGCAGCGATTCAAATTTTAATTCGCTCACCAACCGGTTGGTGTCAGTGGCGTAGGGTGTAGGGACTGCTGTTCGCGTCAGCGGCGTAGGGCGCCAACAGCGAGGTTACCACATATGGTCCGACAGCCCAAGCCGGGCCTTGGTCTGCAGGAGATAGGTGTACGAGCATGTATAATGATGGCTCTTAAAAGTTTGGTTATCGAAATTTTTTTCAAAAGCTCATAAGGGGGCCCCCCCATATAGGGAGATGATCACCAGAAAAAATTTCACCAAAGGCTCTGAGTATCAAACTAACGGTCCTAACGAAAATTTTCACAAATATATTTATAACCTACTATTTTTGCATCAAAGGGTGCATGTGTTGGGGAAAGTGATTTGAAAAATCTGAAGCAAATCAGGATGGAGGTAGAATTTCTTGAGTAGAACAACAGCAAACACCTTAGAAATCAAAATTCATCCAGTTTTGTTAATAATAGTAGAATATGAAAATTTGACATTTTCTTTAATAAAATCATCTAGGGGCGCTTAAATGTCACTGCACAAAAAAATCGTCTTACAGAAGTTTGAATTTAAGATACTCCTGGAACTTTCCATAAGATTCTCTTTTTAACTTTCCTGCGAATTTTTCGTTAATTTTTTTGTAAATTTATCTTTTTAAGCTCAATCTGTTAACCAGCTAATCGGCCGAGCAAACACAAAATGACGGCTGTCTGAAACAAAATGGTGGCTCCTCAAAGGTCGAATAATATACAAAACATTTGTTATTGTATTGGTGACCAAACTATTCAACTGTTGTTAATGAATCTTGGTAGTGTGGTAGAAGCTGTAAATATCTAGAAAACAATAAACGAAATTTCAAGGTGGGGTCTCAGACTTTCAAATGATGCCTGGTCAAAATTCGAAATTACAAAGGCTTCTAAAAGTCACAATTTTGATTATATTTTTATGAAACGTAATACCAAGGTAAATGACGATGAGACTTTAAGACAGATATTCTTTAAGAGAATTCAAAATGAAACGCTCAAATTAAAAATAGCGGCCCCTATGTGTCAAAAAGTAAGCAAAAATCGTTATTTTAGAAGCAATTTAAGTATTATATATTTTCATGGAAACATTTGAAATGACTTGCATTGGAAGTATTTATACAACAGATCATTTTTCTTAAACAGTGTTTGACTTCCAAAGTGGTGGCCAAATAATCAAGAAATTTACCTTCCCGGCTGGTGGTATCAACAGAGTTTTTTTTGTAAATTAAATTATGATGCTTCTTCTGACACATGTCAGCAAATCACAAATTTACGTCATATATTGTAAAATTTGGATAAAGCTATCAGAAAAAAGGCAGACCTCTAGTTCTTCTAAAAGGTCTTAACAAATCAATGATAAGAGGACCTTAATAACAAATGTCGCCGTGCAATAACAAATTTATAATCAAGTTCGATATATCTTAGTCAAATGAAATTTATTCCTAAACTTTTCGCTTATCAGCAATTGATTAATCCTTTCAACCTTGTCCTTTCAGCAATAACAATCTGCAACGTAATTACGATTAAATTTATGTTACAAACTTTATACAAATACGTTTAGGGTCAAAAAGATTTAACGCTCAAACAAATGACTTTTTCACGGCTATAAACAGGAAACACTGGACAAGCAAGAGGAAGTGTCCCATTACTGAACTATATGAAAAAACATATTCCCGTCGAATGTCCTCCGTCTTCCTAAAGTGTACAATTTAAAACCACAGCACAGTCACAAAAAAGTTGAGGCAACGAGCAGATAATAGCCATAAACAGTGAATTTTGTCGAAAAAATAACTTATTTTCGCTGTATAAAAAAAGGAATGAGAGAGCGCGTAGAAAATGAAACAGGAAGAGAAAGAAATAAAATTTAGAAGCAGAAAGCGGTGTAAGACATTGAAAAATAACTGAGAGCCAGAGAGAGGTGAAGGTACTACAAGAAAATGATATAAATTCCCATCGTCCATGTTTTTCGAATCTAATGGGAGTCAAGGGAACAATAATAAAATTTTAATGTTGCTCCCAACTGTTTCGAGTGTTTATGCTTTTATCAAAAGTAATTCAAATTTCTTTTTCATCGACTATTCCCTTTATTGTAGTGTTGGTGATATTTCGCTTGTTTTTGCATACTACTGTGGTGCGGTTGGCCTGTTATTATGCTACGTATGAAAAGTAGTAGAGACTGTGAATTCATTTGTTTTTTTGTTGAATTATTAAGTAAGAGGGCAAGTTGTCACCAAGAAGTACGAAATATTGCACAGGATTTTGTTAGAATGAGGTATCGTTGAATTAATAGCTAAGGACATTGGAAGTATTATGAATGTTGTTGAAATATGATGGGAAATATTAATATATAACTTGGTTTTAGAGTTGAAACTGTGGGAAACGTTCCCAAGGCAAATAATGTTGATTTGTTTTGAGGTTTAAAATTATGATGCAGCTTGAATGAAACTATTTTCGATAAATCTATCTGATCATTTAAAATGAGTAGAATAGATTTTAATCAGATGATTATTACTTAGATCTTAGTGGATAGTTTGAAAAGAATAGAATTACCTACAAGCGAGCCCTTTTCTCTGACATACTCGTAAGCTCCTTGCATTCAACTTTTCCTTCATTTGGATTGCATGAAAATTGTTTCCAGCTACTTAATTTGAAGCTCTGAACGTATTAAGTTAAGATGAAATGCCAACATACTTAATTCCCGTTGATTTTGTTAAAACTAATTGAAACTAGTAAAAGTTACAAGAGAGTTGAAATTAAGAAACATCTTCCGAATATCAAAACTTGGCCCATACATACAAGTATGTATATTCCATCAATTGAGCTCGGAAAACTAATATATGGCCTTTTTTCTTTAAAAGCCGTCGGGCCTTGCTTAGTTGTGTGAGCAGACGCGTTTCGACTACTTTGAGTCATCTTCAGTGTATAAAGGATGTGTTGAATGGAACAACTTTATATAGTCGTAGGATGGGTAATTAGCGAATGGGTAATTAGCGGATGGGTAATTAGCGGATGGGTAATTAATGGATGGGGTAATGAGGTCAGGAAGTAAATTACTCAAGTGCTAAATCATACCAGGTAGCGGGATATTATGTTTTTGTGTTTTTGCTTATTGGCTGTCCGTTTGTTCTGTTTCATCTAGTTTCCGTTTTCATCTAAAAGTGTGGTCTAGGACTGAGAAAATTGCGTCGGAATCGGTAACAAGTTGGTTGTTGATAATGTCACCGTCTGTCTTTCTATGTTTATAAATTTCAAGCCTTTCTAGGATGTCAAGTCTCGGTCCTTTGCTTTGTGTGTGTAGCAATTTCATAGAGTTTGTCATAGCGTCAGGCTCATGTGCGTGGTTTTGTAGGTGCGTCGCATAATTAGAGTCTGCTTTGTTGTATAAGAAAGATCGTAGGTGCTCTTTGTATCTTGTCGTTAGTTTTCGTGTTATTCTTCCTATATATACCTGGGTATGGCACATCCAATGTCCTCAATAATGTCAGAAATATTCTTACAATCCTAAACCTAACTGTGACACGTAAACAAACACGATTGGACTACAAAATATGCAGAAAACCAACCACAACTGATCACACCATACATGAAACATCTAACCACCCCGCACAACATAAGCTAGCAGCGTACATATCAATGGTGCAGAGGCTTCACTCTATCCCCATGACTCCTACTAACTACTCCAACGAACTAAACAACATTTACAGAATAGCTAATAATAACGGATAAAAACAATACGACATTGACAAACTTGTCACACAGTACAAACAAAAACAGGAACGCCAACCGACTGAAACTCATAAGAACGACCAACAGTGGGTATCGTTAACATACGTAGGCAAAGAGACATACAAACTATCAAACTTCCTTAGGAAATACAAATTGCAAACTGCATTCAAAACGAACAACAGCATTGGAAACCAACACTGAATAACACATTGATATACGAAAACAGTGGCATATACAAACTGACATGCAAGGACTACGACATGGTATATATAGGAAGGACAACACGAAAACTAACGACAAAATACAAAGAGCACCTACGATCTTTCTTATACAACAAGGCAGACTCCAATTATGCGACGCACTTACAAAACCACGCACATGAGCCTGACGCTATGACAAACTCTATGAAATTGCTACACAAACAAAGCAAAGGATCGAGACTTGACATCCTAGAAAGGCTTGAAATTTATAAACATAGAAAGACAGACGGTGACATTATCAACGAACAACTTGTTACAAATTCCGACCCAATTTTCTCTTTCCTAGACCACACTCTTAGACGAAAACGGAAACGAGATGAAACAGAACAAACGGACAGCCAACAAGCAAAAAAACAAAAACATAGTATCCCGCTACCTGGTATGATTTAGCACTTGAGTAATTTACTTCCTGACCTCATTACCCATCCACTAATTACCCATCCGCTAATTACCCATCCGCTTATTACTCATTCGCTAATTACCCATCCTGCGACTACATAAAGTCGTTCCCTTCAACACACCCTTTAGACACTGAAGATGACTCAAAGTAGTCAAAACGCGTCTGCTCACACAACTAAGCAAGGCCCGACGGCTTTTAAAGAAAAAAGAGGATTGACCTGCGGATATCAAACAAACAAAATTATTGACTATAATATATGGTCATTTGTGTTTTGATTCGCCGCCATATTATTTTGAGTGTGCTGACCTCAATGTTTGAGTAACCATGATAGCATATCAATGTTACAAGCTATTTCTAGAATTTTTTTGAGTCGTTTGCGCATGTGTGTTTACACAGTTTCACATTTAATTGTTAGTTGAATTGATAAATTTTCAATCGTCTACAACTTAACTGTTTATGGCTAGATTTTTATGAAACTTTCAGAAAACATGCGTTTCATATCACAAAATTTAGATACAAACGTTAGGCAAAGTTAAAGGTCGCCTTCCTTTTTTATGGAAGAAAACATTAAATTCGTAAAATGTACTTTTATTAACAAATTTAATGGAGTTTTGACCTCTGAGGTATTTTTTGCCCTTGTACCTACTTTTAAAAACACAGTTTCATGATTTTTTCAGATTTTCTAGTACAAAGGTGTCTAATAATTCCCACAAATCTTCCCATTCCCACAATTCTTCATTATATTCACTGTGACCTAAATTCCTTAAGATACAATTTCACTTCAACTTAAATTTTCTATTCCCACAGATAGAATTCTTACGAATTCCGTCAGCATTTCTGCCACGAGCACTTTGCTCGAAATCAAAACTCACTTACTCAGGTGTCATTGCTCACCATTTCGGTGCACTGTTGCAACAATTAGAATTGTGCAACATATAGCAATTTCCTAATATAAAAGCGACAACGACATTCAATTCGGGTTGGTTTTTATTAAAGTTTTTTGATTCGCGGAGCACGGTTAAGCCTCTTTAAGCTACCCACCTAATGTGAGGCTGCATTAGGGTGCTCATTTACGCCTTACGCGCACAATATAACAATCAGTTGTAAAAAGTGTTCAATCCTTTTACTATTAAATAAATAGGTGATGAAAGTGAACAAGTGTTTTTTTTTCCACCTACCGGTAACCGGCAAGTTATTTGGCGCAGTCGTTGTAGGATGCGGTGCGGGAAAACCGTGATTCTCTTAAGAATTTGTAAAAGCGTATCGAATCTCGTGACCGCGAAAGTCTTTTATGAAATCCCCAAGAGGAGGATATTAATAATTAACAGACGCATCGTCGCGAAAGAACTCTGCCCGGACCGATGAACGAAAACCCCGTACACGCTAGCAAAGGTGCAAAGTGTTACGTAAAGCGATTAGTAAAGATTGGATACAAAAGTGCGTGCTAAATTTTATTTTTTGAAAATCCTGAAGACAGGATATAAAATTTTTGTCAGTGCGTGCTAAATTTTATTTTTTGAAAATCCTGAAGATAGGATATAAAATTTTGTCAGTGCGTGCAAAACTCGACCCTAGATAATCCTGAAAATAAGATATTATTTATAGTGTCCCTGAAATAAATAAATGAACCCAACGATTTTATAAGAAAAGTGATAAAATAGTGAAACTTAGCTTAAAGACTGCGACCCCCTTTTTCCCTACAAAAATCGAAAATAGATGCGGTGAAAATAGAAAACCCAGTGAAAAGGAAAATATAAAAACAGTGAAGTGCAAAATTTTCCAACAAACAAGAAGTGAAAAACGTAAGTGGAAACCCGAAGATTTGGATCTCGATTTTTTCAAGGAAGCTTTGTTCCAGCAGCCGCAAGTATTTTTATGACGAACTTTCCACATATATACATGCAAATTTTAAAGAATTTCATTTATCGCTATTTTTATTAATATATATATATATATATATATATATATATATATATATATATATATATATATATATATATATATACATATATATTCACTCATACATTATATTCACTAAATTATTGAAAAGTTTCAAAACCAATTTTTGGAAGGGTGGTTTGGATTTGGTTGTCTGATTTTTCTTTCTCTGATTTTTCCCCCTATACCAAGTTCGAAATGGCAAATGCTCAAGCAGCCCCCGCAATTCAGTTGAACCCCCTCAAATATCTCACTAGCCTCCCTGAATTTGATGGTAGACCCGAAAACTTACAGAATTTTATAAACCTGATCGATCGAATAAACCCTGTGCTTGTGGGATTTAATGAAGCATCGCAGCTTTTATTTGGTGACCTCATTCAAAGTAAGCTTAAAGGGAAAGTTAAAGAAACCATCGAAATAAACTGCCATGCTCTCCTTTGGGCAGATATTAAGGAAGTCTTACAGAATAATTTCGGTGATCGTCTAAACGTTGACGAATTTTATGACAAATTGCGAGGAGTTACATTCAAAACTAATACTCTTGAATTCTATAATGAAATTAAAAGCAAGCTAGGAAGGCTTAATAATAAATTGTTAATTGTTCTTGGTGTGGGAAATGAGTTAAACGAATGTGCTAGAAATAATAAAAGGACAGCTCTTAACCTATTCAAAAACAAACTTCCCGAGCCCATGAAAACGATCCTTTTCTGTAGGAATCCAGACACATTGGAGTCCGCAATGGATATACTATTTACGGCAGGTTATGCTTATTATGGTTCAAATGGACGAATTTATCAGCCGACTACAAATCACTCAAAAGAACAGAACAATAACAACCAAAATAGATCAAACAATCAAAATAATAATCAGAGCCGATCAAATAATAACAATAATAATAATAATAGATCGAATAATAATAGCGACAATAATAATAATCAAAATAACAAAAATTTCAACAATAACCACAATAATAATAGATTCAATAATAATCAAAACAGTAATAACAGTAACAATCGGAATAATAACAATAACCATAATAATAACAATAATAACCAGAACAATAATAGGCCTCATAATAATGCTAATAATTATAGCAATAGTAACAATAATGGCAATAATAATACGTTCATTAACAATAATAATAGAAATAATAATAGCAATAATAATAGAAAACAATTATTTAAATGGAGATCAAAACCCCTACAACCATCAATTTGGATTCCCAAATAATCCCCAATATTATCAGTGACAACCGACCCCAGAGCCTATGGATATTAACACTAACGAAACTGTCGAAAATTTTCCTCCACAGGCCTCGGACGAAGACTACATTTTATAGTTATTAAAACAAGAACAAGACCCCTTAAATTCATTTTAGATACAGGTGCCACTCATTCCATCATAAACCCTGGGATCTGCCACCCCAAATGGAAAGTTGATACACCCCTCATCAACTTGAAAACTCTGCAACACACAATTGACGTCCATGAAAAGGTTAAAATCCCCCTCTTCGAAGAACTAGGAGACAAAACCTAACTTATAGAATTTTATGTCTGTAAATTGTAATGAATCTTGTGACGCCGCTGGCGACTCACTAATACACTTTGCCACCGAGTGGCTGGCATCTCACGTCGGTTATGACGGTTGCACATCCCACGTCAATTTAGTCGTGGGCTGTCAACTGGATTCTTTGTCTTGCATGGAGGCCGGCGTGATCGGCGTGTTCGGGCGCGTAATTTGGGAAATTTAAGTTATTAGGAGGCAAGTATAAAATATTAATTATAATTTATACGGGTAAAATAAGATACATTGTGCTTAGGTAAAACAGGTTGCGGAAAGCGATTCCTACGACGGCTTTGGATAAAAATATTAGGCAGAACAAGAGAAATTGCACTTCGCGAGCTTCAACCTTCTTTTAATACCGAAATCGGCAAAGTCGCCATCGTCGCAAGCTGCGCGGCGATTGAGGAGGCAGCCACCCCAAGAGGATATCCCGGTGGGGGCAGCGACAACAGCTAGGAGATAACAAGTAAGTGTAAAGTGCGAATGTAGAGGATCTGAATGGGAACGCGAAACTGTGAAAGAAAAGTGCGCGGACGAAAAAAAACAAGTCAAGTTTCCGATATTATAGTTGCCGCTTCTTTAATTCTAACCAGCTACCTGTTACGAATCGGATCGGATGTCTTAAACCGTATCTCGGGGAAACGTTGGGAGTTTCCATCCTGAGCCGAGTTTTCTGACCGCTGTTTTTGTTGTCGTGTTTACTCTTACCGTGGTGCCCCGGGTTGGTTAATTGCGGTCTTGATTTTATTCGAACCTGGTGATTTGCGCTTTTTCCGGAAAATAAAATTACAGTATTTTCAAGCACTAAATTCGAACGGGCTTGATGTTCATATGCTGGGTTGAACCTTTCGATTTGTTGTCTTGTTGACTGCACCCGCGACCGCATTGGAAAATTAGGTGGCATCTTCCTTCGATAAATTTTTAATGCTTGTTGGGAAAGTTTCTGCGGATCGAAATCTGTTGGTCGGCAAACGCAATGACTTGTGTTTTTTATTCACCCCAGAAAAACCAAAGCATAATCGAACAAATTTTAGCTTGTCCGGAATCGGGTATCTGATCGTTTCTTTTCATAAAAGTGTGAAATAAACTTTTCTTCGAAGGAAAATTTGCAGGCGTTCCCCCTATGTCTTGTCCATTGTACTGGGCCCAATACAAATCCTGAAAATCTATTTATTGCAATATTTCAGTTGGCCGTATATCAAGTGAACCCCAAGTGCTTCGTTCGAAATGTGTGGAACAATGCTAATGGATCACTGTAATGAACCACACTTTAGGAAATTGAAGTGACAGTGTTATAGTGTTCGGATTTTTTTTTTTTTTTTTTTTTTTTAAATTACCTCCATTCCCTACCACTCTCTCCATCACTCTTTCTTCATCGCACAACGCTCGTGCGATCTGCATTCACATTACGTCGCTTGGTCCTTTGTGCCACCCAGACAATGTTTAACACATCGGTATAAGGGGGCACACAATATAATGTGAACTAGTCCTTTTCGTGAACATCTAGTCCAAAAAAATCATGATCAGCTCTCAGAGATAAAAAAAATTCAATATCATACGACGCATTCAAAAAAAAACTCTGAGTAACTGTCACTTCAGTATCTCGCCGATAGGGTCAAAAAGAACGCCCTAAGATACTGGGCTCATAAAAGCAGAATTACAGGTCCACGCTTCAATCAGTACTCATTAAATGCTCCCTTAGTCTTTTCTTAAATACGAAAAGTGAGTTTGCTTCCTTAACAATTTCTGGTAGATTGTTATATATACGCAAAGCATCATTCGTTGCATCGTTCTTTAGTCGATCCGTTCTGGCAAAAGGTATTACGAATTGATTTGCATTCCTCGCATTATATGGGTTGATCTGTGATACCTTAATTAATGGCGCTCGTTCCGATCCATTAGTTTTTAAATTTCTGTAGATAAACTTCGCTTTCTCCATAATAATAATTTGACTAAAGGTTAATGATTTTGCCAGTTGGTAAACCAAACTAGTTTGAGTAAGCATTGGCAGCTTCAGAATGTTTTTATACGCTTTGGTCAGCAGCCTGGATATACTGTTTAAATGTTGCTTCGCTGATTGACTCCAAATAAGTACTGCATAATGCAATTTCGCCAGGACAAACGCATTTAGAACAAGTTTCTTGATGTGCATTGGAAAATCCTCATATCTTCTTAACAATCCTATTATTGGGGCTAATTGCCTTCTTAAGCTATTTATGTGTGGTAACCAGGTCATACGATGGTCTATGATAAGACCAAGATATTTCATTTCTAGCACTCTTTGCAATTTTTCGCCATTAATATTTAGTTCGACATCTATGTCTCCTTTGTTCTTTTGCTTAAAAACAATATATTTTGTCTTTGATGTGTTCAATACTAGTTTGTTTCCAATTAACCACTGATGGAATTTTCCTAGGTCGTCGTTGATAGTGTTCTCAATGGCAGTTTTGTCTCGTACTGAATAAAGTAGAACTGTGTCATCAGCATATAATGTGTGATATCCCGTCAGCCCACATGTATTTAGATTATTTGTATATAGCAGGAACAAAGTAGGGCCCAGTATTGAACCTTGGGGAACTCCTGTTTCCGTAGGTGCATGGTCGCTCAGGACATTGTTGACTAAAGTTCTCTGCGATCTTCCCTCCAAGTAACTCTTAAACAACTGCTTAGGACTCCCCTGAATACCATACGATTCAAGTTTACGAAGCAAGAGATCATGATCAACTGTATCAAATGCTTTTTTCAAATCCACAAAAATTGCGATGACATAATCACCTCTGTCCAGTCCTAGATTGATGAAACGTGTGACAGAATGTAGGGCATCCAAAGTACTCTTGTTCTTTTGAAAACCAAACTGATGTTGGCTTATGATAGAGTTTTCAACTAAGAATGATGTTAATCGATTGTTTAGTATTTTTTCAAATATCTTACTAAATCCCGTCAGCAGCGCAATCGGGCGATAGTTATTCGGGTCAAGATAATCACCACCCTTAAATATAGGAACTAATTTTGCAAGTTTTTCTTCTTCCGGAAAAGTCCCATTCCTAATATGCACGTTTATAAAATTTGCCATAATCTGGGCTATGTCCTCCTTAATTATACTAATCTCATTCATCGTGATGCTATCAATGCCTGGCGCCGTATTCTTTTTCAATTCATTGATTACATTTAAGACTTCCCTTTTATTTGTTTGATGAATGTGAAAGATGGAATTTATTGCGATATTTGTATTATTTACATTGCCTGCTGAACTGGCAACGATTTCTTTAGTGATTCTTCCACCAATTGTTGAAAAAAAATTATTCAATGAGTTCGCCGCGTCACGTGGACACGATGTGTTAGAGGGCCCATCAGGATTCAGCTGAAAGTTTTGTGATATACCCTGGGTTGAAGAGTTATCCTTTACCTCATTTATTATTTTCCATATTTCGCGGGAGTTGTCAGCCGCTGTTTCCATTCTTCTTGAGAAATATAAGAATTTAGCCTCTTTCACCAGTCGTTTCGATTCTTTTTTCGCTTGCATATACAGAAACTTGAAAGCCTGGTTTCCACTGTTCTTCCTGTAGTCCATGTATGCCTTCCTTTTTGTAATACTTGCATCAATTACTTTTTTCGTTATCCAAGTCCGTTGTCGACACCTGATTTTTTTCTCAATTGTAGAACTTTGCTTAGCAGATATGATGATATTTTTGAGTTCAATAATACTATTTGGTTTCCGCTTTTCCAGTAACTCTCGTATGTTTGATTTAAAGAGCTCCTTGTCTAGAAATCTGAACGTTTTGTAGGTCGGCTTCTGTTTGTTCAGGGTTTGGTCTTGAATAGCAATTTTTATCACACGATGATCCAGTTCCGGCCAGTCCTCAAATATGTATGTCATGCTTTCAGCGACTTTTAAATCATTGGTTACTATATGATCCAGACAGGTATTTGACACTGGGCGAGTAATTTGGTTGTTGTTTATGATTACCGTTCCATTCGTTTCTAGCGTATCCTTATAAATCCGTGTTTCTGGTGATTCCGTTAGTACATCAATGTTTGTGTCCGCTACTGTGATCAAATTTTTTTCAGTTGAGAATAATGTATCTAGTACTGTGCAAAAATCTTGCGCATTCATTCGATTGGGGTTGTAGTACGTCCCTAATTTTATTTTTTTACCTGCATGGTGTACTTCAATTATTATAACGTTATACTTATCAGGCATCACTCTCTTGGTAATGAAATTGATTGTATTTTTTACGTAGATTGCTGTACCTCCACCTCTTCCAGGTCTGCAGGAGAATACCGCATTATATCCTTCAATATTGTAAAACCGTGCTTCTTCTGGGTAAATCCAGATTTCATTTAGAATAATCAAATCTATGTCAGGATTTTGCTGCAGGTAAATCTGAATATCACTTAGCTTATGTCTTAAGCTTCTTATATTAGCATACATAAGTGTTAAATTTGTTCCACTTGATTGATTAGAAAGATTAGCAATCATCAAAGTTGTAGTCGGTACTCCTCCTGGCGATCAATATTCTGCGTTGAAACTCCGGACACTCTACAGAGTCAGCTCTGTGAGAATGATCAGCATTGTTATTGTTACCAATACAGTTAGAGCACTTCTCAATCGTGCTTTTGCAGTCCTTTAGGTCATGCTTTCCTCCACATTTTAGACATATTTGCTCCCCTTCACATTTAGATGTTTTGTGGTTGTATTTTTGACACTTATAACACCTCGTTACGTTGAAGTCCTCCTTCACAAAATACGATCCATAATCTATATTAATGTATCTATTCGCAAGCCTCTTATACATGCTCCCGTTTACCTGGATGATGTGCAACCACCTTCCATTTCTTGTTCGCCTTGCATGTACAAGTTCCATAGAATCACGCTCCTCTATATTGGGATTTAATGCCTGGATCTCATTTCTTAGTTCATAATTTGCGTATTGTTTCTCTAGTCCATTGATGACATTGATGATGAATTTTACATTTTGATGGCCTGATCTTCGACTTAAAATCAATCAGTGTTTTTTCTGATGAAGAGTGATTTTTAGGCTTAATAATAATCCCTTTTTGCGATATTGTATTAGATCGATGCACTGATGGAGGAGAAGTAGAATTTTTTATAATTTCGGCATATGAGGGCTTGTTCGCAGACGTAGATTTATCTATTAATAAGGTGACATTTGAGCTCATCTCTTCGACTTGGCTTTGCAAGTTTTTCATTTGTTGGAAGAGTTGGTCTTCTTTAGATTTACGGTGCTGAGCTCTACATCCTGCACACATCCAAATTACATCTTCGGTGATGTCCATAATAGCCCGATATCTCTCCTCCGACATTTTGATACACCTCAAATGAAACCACTTGAGGCAGAAGCCATCACACCCCATAGCCGAGTGGATATCCTCCACGGGTTTCCTACACTTCCCACACTTATCTGGTTTAGTAGCCATTATGTTTTTAGCTTTTTCAATTATTTGCTTTTTATAAAAATATTTTATTATCCTTAATTTATTTAAATATAGTTAGTGAAAAAAAAATGCAGAAATCCGTACTTGCAAAAAAAAAATAATTTAAAATATCAAAATATAATTTTAAAATTAAATTCAAAAAATTGTTTCGATATAAATTTAGCTACACGGGAATCTCACTCCTAGACCAAAGTAAGAATTCCCGGTTCCGTTAATTTTCGATCGCCTAAGTAAAAAATTTAATCACTGAAATTGGTTACTTGAAAGATCGCTACTTATCTCAAAAACTTGATAAAACGACACTAGTAACCACTCCACTTGTTTCACACAGCTAATTATAAATTATGACAGAATTTAAACTTCACTTAAGCCAAGAAATTCAGAGAGCTGAAAATGACACTTCTTTGTTTTGACACTTCGAATTGTCAATCCTGACACTTCGAATTGTCAACTGTAACTCGGAACCGCTTATCTAACCTTTACTATCTGCATGGCCATGGGAATTAGCATGTGTGGTACGCGTACTCATATTTGAAATCGTCAACTTTGAGCATCAAGAGCAGACGATTCACGAATTCAATGCTAGCGAATTTGCATGAAATGCAGAACACTCCCTTAAATTGAGTAACTCTGGGTCAATTTCGTAATCGAATGTATTTAATCTTGCTTTTATCTTCCGTATTATCATATAACCTAAATACTAGCATTTCGCAGCTGTCGCGAGATTAATAATTTTCAATATACGGTAACTTGCGCGGGAAAACCCAGTGCTAATGAATCAGAACATACTCAGTTCTCAGAGTAAACAAGCCTGAATCATACCTAAATACATTATCCATCGAACCTCAAGATATGTTACTACCCTATCGAAATCATTTGAGTAGACTACGTGATTGTATTGATGCTAACTACCGGATAATAATAAAACTTATTAAGGATTCGGATAAACTATTTGCAAATTCAAGTGAAATTGTGGATCGCCTGCAGATTGATTCGCCAGCAATCTTTCCCAGGTCTGTGAAAAATCGTCAAATTGACAGCAGTTATATGCAGAATTTAATTGCGAGTGGCCTCTACGTGGACGGGAAGCTGGGCCTACAAAACTGCATCGATTCTTGGATCGCTACTACGCACCCGAACATGCAAAACAAAATGGCTGGCGATTCGAGGATATTCTACTGAACTTGTTTCTGAGTTTCGACGATGTCGACGACTACGAGAACTGACAGGATAGCGCTTAGGTATATCAACATACGTAAATAAAGGAAATTTCCTTGATGCAACTGCAGAATCAAAGCCACCAAGACCCTTTTTATGGCAACTGCTAAGGTACAGTAACATACGCTGATTGCAACCGATGTGTTGAAATTATTTTTTAAATTTTTAAACGGAAAGTTTTACAATACTTCCGAAGATCAAGCAAAGAGTCTAATAATCTTAAGCATAATGTAAAAGGGGAATGGTTCAATCTTAATTTCATGTTGAAAGTCAAACCTATTAATTGTTTCCATTTTCAAATCCTTAAATAAAGTGTGTTTTGAAATTTCCTAGATACAAAAAAAAACGGTGTGTGACATATATAAAATTACTTCCATGCCCTCTAATGCCAATCAGATAGCTCCGAATAGAGCATTCGAATATTGAATTCATTGTCAACACATACTCTCCATTCTTCAATTTTTAAATTTCGAACCTTTTTTTTTCGAACATAGAAATATTTACTCTCTATGCTAGTCAAAATGCACGCTACAATTTTTTTGTTTCTGTTAAATAATTGTACAATTATTTTTTTTTTGATTACCTATGGTTGAGCGCTTCGGAAATGAAATTTTGAAATTCATCCAATGTTTAAACTTAATCAAATTAGCATGATACTATATAAATGTTAGAAGTAGTAAAAAAATTATTATTACGAAGTTGTAATATAATTTGCAATTAGATTTCCAGAATTAGTACGAAAACAACGCTTGTATTAATCTTAAATACTTAGTTTTTAAAATATAACGTATTCCTAAATAAGACAATGAAAAAGAATATCCCAACCGAATGCAAACAGCATGAATCCTTGTCATGGTTCATGACTATTTAATTTACATTTAATGATCTAACATGCTGACATAGAAAAAAAAACCCACATGAATTAGTTACAATTAAATTATTTATAAATCTGGCCATAACAAAAAAGAAAAAAAAATCTAAATAAAAAAATCAGCACCACATTGTTAAGTAGATTAGAATGCATTTACGTATGGAAGAAAATGAAATTTACAATATATAACAACATGAATTGCTAATGAGAAAAATAGACTTTCCTTTCCAGTAGCTCTGCTTTTCAGCGGGAAATGAGATGTAGGGTAAGTATGCCGTCGCGAGGGTAGGGTTTGTGAAAATCCGCTGAAGTCGGTTTCGCGTCGCGCGCGGTACGCGGTACCTTTGTTGTTTTGCCGTTTTATTAGAGTAGCTTTCGTCGGGATGAGTTAACGTAGGATACTTTTCGGTACCGCGTCGGAAACTCGGGAACGCGAAGTAAAAATTAGATTTTGTACTTTTGACTGGTTGATGAAGAAATACGGAGTAACGTAGAATAGGTTTCCTCTCCGTATGATTTTGTTTTTGTAACGCGTTTGAAAACGGGCGTGTATAGGTGGCTGAATAATGTAAATGAGCGTAACCCATTCGGAGACCCGCGACCGAAATCCTCTCCGATCTAGCTGGCCGACAAGCAGCCACCGCGTGAATGGGTTACGGTGCACGGATTGGTTGACCGGTTGGTACCGTCCGCTGGCACTACTCAGACTTAACGTCTAGAACCGATGAGAGGTCGGTTCCACGATCGTAAGAAATATTAAAAATCATTACAAATGGCGCCCAACGTGGGGCCCAAAACATCCTAAGGGGATAGGAGATTCGCGTCTTCTGACGAGTTGGTCCTTTATGGAGGATGTCAGGTACTTTGGTACTCGAGCCTCACAAACAGGAGCAGTGGAGTTGTGTGATACACACTAGCAGTCGCTTCACGTGAGGTGTAGCTTCCGCTCTCCTTTGTTTGATTTTTTTTCGCGACAGAATCCTTCCGATGTGTTGTCCCAGGCTAACCCCTGTAAGGACCTTCTATTTTCTTGATGGAACTGTCAGCCAGATGGGGTTTCTCCTGTCGGCCTGGACTCTCAAGAAAATAGAAGGCTACCTTGCCTTTATGTCGCGGAAGGATTCTACTTATTTCGTATGCGTGATAGACGAGTGGTATCGGTTCAATGTTCGGTGGCGTATGCTGGAGTTGCGGAGCCCGGAATGCTTCCACGCGTCGGGAATTTTGACCGCGTACAAAACCGTTACGGTAGCTCTACCACTTGTCTCGTCGAGTCATTTACCGTAGTTTAGAGACGGTTTTGTGATGTATGTGGGTATGGGGATAAATTTTGTAAATCGACCGAAAGCACCCTTTCTTCGGCAGACTACCACGCACTCTCATTTTCCTCTGGAGGAGTCGACTACTGGAAAGGAAAGAGTGTAGCAGATAAATTTTTTTTTTCCATTTTATACAAATAGCTCGCCGCTATCGGCCACTAAATTAGTCTTAAGCGTGAATAGATATACATATAGTTTACATTATTAGAGTAGGCGTAGCTTACATTTTTTTTCTCTTTTTTCTCTATGTTAGTTACCCATAGAATCAAACACCCCCAGCAAAAACAAATATGGCAACGAAGCGGACCCCAGACAAGCGTTGGACCAGATCCAAAACGGTCCAACCAGCTAACTGCGGGATCTGCTTCGAGGACGTAGTGGAGGGCGTACACAGCGTGCGATTGGATTGTGGACATCTATTCCATCGTGCCTGTGTCCAACAGCTCCTCCTCACGTCCGAGCTTTGCCCACTATGCCGGCGACCCATCGAGCGGACCGCCCTAGACGTCCCCCTCGGAACGCCCGTCCCAGCGCGTGGAGCAGTGGCGAAAGGGGTTCCAGATGCCGAACCGCCCCAACCACTAATGGACCTTCAAGGAGCCGTAGGCGGTGAAGTTCCGGCTGCAGTTGTCGCGTCCGAGGTTACACCCGCGCCTTCCACCCACTCCATTGACACCGTCGTGGCGTTAATGCGGGATATGTCGGAGAGGATTGGCAACCTGGAGGGATGGCTCCAGAACCTCCCCATGAGTCAACCACCCAGCCGCGTGAGAACTCCGCTTGGCTGGGAGCCCAATCCCAATGTGGCTATGCCCCCCTCTCGACCATCTGATCCATGGGCTCTACCTCCAAGAAACTCGGGAATGGATCCCAGAGCGTCCGAGTATAGACCACGACACAGCACCGCACCTCCGTTGGTACCTCCAGTCCCCGAGGCAGTCCCTTACAACAGGCCAATCGAGGATGCGATTCCCCCCGGGAACGCATGGACACCTTTCCGAGACCCAACGCCTCGTATCATGGAGAGTTGGCGCCTGAACTTCACGGTTTCAACGATCTGATATCAGCGGACCGGTTCCTTTTCCGGATTCAGGCTTTAGTATCCAGCACCCTGGGAGGTGATTCCTCGGCCTTCCTCCGGCATGCACATCTGTTGTTCAGCGGTGACGCTGCCGACTGGTACTGGAGTTTTAAGGAATCGACGCCACGTCCCACTTGGAACTCTTTCAGTGCAGCCATCCGCAATCGATTTGAGGATGGCTTCACTGAGAGAGAACTAAGGGAACTGATAAAGAAACGGAAACAAGGCGCTCACGAACCGTTCGACCAGTACTACACAAGTATAGTGAGATTGAGCACTCGCTTGCGAACAACCATGCCCGAGGACGAACTGGTAGAAATTATCAGAGAGAATATGCATTGGGATCTTCAGAACAGCCTTCTGCATTTTCCCATCAACACCATACAGGGATTGCGCCTCCATGCCCGTAGGCAAGAACAATTGGATGAGCGGCGAGGTGCCTTCCGTCCACAACCTCGCATAACGGGACAAAATCCCCGAAATCATCACACCGCGGAGTTGATGGCAGCGGACCACCTACTTGCTGATCCAGTACCAGTACCGAGGAGCGGAGCACCACAGGAGCTTGAGGACACAGCAATGATTGATAGACCCTACCTTGAAGCAATTACCAGCCCAACGGTCTGTTGGAACTGCCGAAAAACGGGGCATCGGTTCTATACATGTCCAGCGGAGCCGACGCTTTTCTGCTACCGCTGCGGGAAGGCCGACACATACGCACCTGATTGCGCAAATTGCAAACTGCAAAAAAACTTGCCACCGAGTGCCGCGACCACCCGTCGGCACTCCTAAACCCCGGACGAACCAATCCTGACCCCATCACTAGCTATGACCAAGTCCCCGACATGACTCCAATTCTGCTGACTCGCACCGCTAAACACAGTTCTCCCGAAGTTCCACAACCGACGCCATCTTTTGCCGAGGCCAACGCGCAGGGAAATGATAGCGAGGCGAAAGTTCCTTGGCATGTCAAGCCTTTCCACGTCAGGCTGCGGAATTATTTGGCTACTCGACAGCGCATCTGCCATGAGGAGTTGGCTACAACTGTCCCACCGCGAAGAAAGCGAGCCACGCGTCGGATGCGGAGCTTCTGGAGAAAAGTCAGGCAGTCGAGGAAGGTGCTGAAGGACATACACTTAGACGAATTATTGAGGGATGACGTTCGACCATATGCGTCAGTACACCTCCTGCAAAAACGAGTGTCAGGTTTAGTCTATACCGGAGCCAGTGTGAATTGCATATCGGTCGATTTTGCAGGGGAGGTACTGGCAATGCACGCGGACCAAATCCACCATTTTACCACCTGGTTAAGCACGGCGGACGGAACTCGTCACTCTGTAGTGGGAAAAATTACGACGGATGTCACCTTTAAGGGAGTAACTAAACCTCTGGAATTTTACATCATACCTCAATTAACCCAGAATCTTTATCTAGGAGTGGATTTCGTTCGAAAATTTAACTTGGCCCCGGCACTGTTTTCCGGCACGACCCTGGAGTCCGTCACCACAATTCCTGACCAAACACAAACCAATCACTTATTACGACAAACACTGGATGTGAATCAGCAATTGAGACTTGACTCGGCTATATCGGCTTTTCCATCGCATGAGAAGGAAGATCTCGGGCGGACTGCACTGGTGTTCCACACTATAGATGTGGGGGATGCTAAACCCATAAAACAG
The DNA here is from genome assembly GCA_963969285.1 of Odontomyia ornata. Lineage (NCBI taxonomy): Eukaryota > Metazoa > Arthropoda > Insecta > Diptera > Stratiomyidae > Odontomyia > Odontomyia ornata. Next base: position 58,617,825 of record OZ017741.1, on the reverse strand, counting down.
AGACATTTTGCCATATCTCCGGCGAAGGAAAAATCGTTATATGCCGAAGTGGATCGAATGCTAGCAATAGGCGTGATCGAAGAATCGCAGAGTGCGTGGGCTTCCCCAGTCACCTTAGTTGTCATGCCGAACAAGGTCCAGCTATGCTTAGATGCCAGACGCTTGAACGCCGTGACTGTCAAGGACGCATACCCTCTACCGTTGATTGAAGGCATTTTGAGTCGGTTGCCTAAAGCCCACTTCATCACGAGCTTAGACCTCAAGGACGCCTTCTGGCAAATTCCTTTAGACCCCGGTTCAAAGGAGAAAACAGCCTTCACAGTCCCAGGTCGGCCCCTGTATCAATTCGTGACCATGCCATTCGGATTGTGCAATGCCCCTCAAACAATGACGCGCCTTATGGATAAGGTGATACCACCGCATTTACGGCACCAAGTTTTCGTGTACTTGGACGATCTGTTGCTTATAACCGAGACCTTTAACGAACACATCGACCTGCTTCAGGAGGGGGCGCTACACATCCGGAGGGCAGGGTTAACAATCAACATACAGAAGAGTCAGTTCGTGATGACGGAGGTAAAGTATCTAGGTCACATCATTGGGCATGGCAATATCAAAACCGACCCGGACAAGACTCAAGCGATTGACGTTTTTCCATTACCCAAGACCACCAAGCAGTTACGCCGATTCCTAGGCTTATGCGGATGGTACCAGCGTTTCGCACGTGACTATGCCACCATTACCACTCCTTTGACCGACATGCTGCGTAAGGGACGTAAGTTCGTCTGGGAAGAGCCCAGCTTGCGAGCCTTTGAAGAGCTAAAGAAGAGTCTGACTACAGCCCCCGTACTGCACAGCCCGGACTTTGACAAACCGTTCTCAATCCATTGTGACGCGAGTCAACATGGGGTGGGAGCAGTCTTAGTCCAGGTTGCGCAAGACGGCGAGGAAAGACCTATAGCCTTCATGTCCCACAAGCTGAACCAGGCCCAGCGGAACTACACGATCTCGGAGCAGGAATGCCTAGCGGCTGTGCTGGCAGTGAAACGTTTTCGAGCATATGTTGAAGGACATCCTTTTGAAATTGTCACTGATCATGCGTCACTGAAATGGCTGATGAGCCAAACTGACCTCAACGGTCGCTTGGCCAGATGGGCCTTGAAATTGCAGGCGTTTGATTTCACGATAAGACATCGCAAAGGAAGTCAGCACGTGGTACCGGACACACTATCAAGGATGTTCGCCCCTGAAGGAGCCGAGTTGGCCCAGGAGGACGACAGCCCCCTATGGATCGACTTGGACCATTCCGCCTTCAAGTCAGCATGTTATACCCAGCTGCTGAATACGATTCAGAACCAGTTGCCACAGCTGCCAGAACTACGGGTGACGGAGGAATTTATATACAAGCGGACGAAACACGCCTCCGGAGACCCCATTCAAGAAGAGGAACAGTGGAAGTTATGGGTGCCCGAGGAACTGACATGCGAATTGATTAAGCGGGCTCATGACCACCCATTGAGTGCACACGGCGGTTACGGTCGTACGCTTCGGCGGCTGAAGACTTACTTCTTTTGGCCTAAGATGGCGCAGCAAGTGAAAAAGTACGTAGCCGCTTGTGAGCTGTGCAAATGCACGAAAGCGCCCAATTCTGTTCTTCGGCCCCCGATGGGAAAATTCGAACTACCGGAGCGGGTGTTCCAGCGCTTGTATATAGATCTCATCGGTCCGTACCCTCGCTCGACCTCGGGATACACGGGAGCTGTCGTGGTCCTGGACCACTTGTCCAAATTTCCAATGGTGGAACCTCTTCGAAACCTGCACACCGGCCCCATAGTCAGTTTTCTGGAAAATTGCGTTTTCCATATATTTGGAGTACCGGAGAAGCTGGTCTCCGACAACGGAGTTCAGTTCACTTCGTCTAGATTCCGAGAATTAATGGAGAAGTATGGCATTACGCATCAGCGGACTGCCGTTTATTCTCCGCAAGCCAATGCGTCCGAGCGATTGAACCGCACCCTTATAGCCACCATTCGGGCCTACGTCCAACCGGATCAGAAGGATTGGGACCGCAGGATTTCCGCCATCACCTGTGCCCTGCGTTCGTCTTACCATTCCACCACAGGCATCTCCCCATACTTTGCCGTGTTCGGCCAGCATATGATTTGCCACGGAACCTCGTACCGGCTATTGCGACAGTTGAAAGGGTTGGAAGACCCAATAGTGGTGCTGGAGCCGCACGAGAAACTCCAAATTCTACGAGAACAAATCCGGGAGAGGATTGAAGACAGTAGACAGGTGGGGGAGAAGCGGTATAATCTGCGATCCCATCCTTCTGGCTTCAAGGCAGGCGACGAAATCTACCGACGGAATTTTAGACAAAGTGAAGCAGGTCGGCACTACACTGCCAAGCTAGACAAGAAGTTCGTGAGATGTCGAGTCTTACAAGTTTTAAGTCCCACGCGTTACCTCATTGCGGACATGTCCGGAAGGGAGCTGGGAGTCTACCATGCTAAAGACCTACGACGCTGAGAGAAGAAAAAAAAACACATCTTAGAGCCAAGCAGCGTTTCCTTCAGTCTTCCCATGCCTCGTAGGCATCGTGGACACTGCCCTGTAATGAATCTTGTGACGCCGCTGGCGACTCACTAATACACTTTGCCACCGAGTGGCTGGCATCTCACGTCGGTTATGACGGTTGCACATCCCACGTCAATTTAGTCGTGGGCTGTCAACTGGATTCTTTGTCTTGCATGGAAGCCGGCGTGATCGGCGTGTTTGGGCGCGTAATTTGGGAAATTTAGGTTATTAGGAGGCAAGTATAAAATATTAATTATAATTTATACGGGTAAAATAAGATACATTGTGCTTAGGTAAAACAGGTTGCGGAAAGCGATTCCTACGACGGCTTTGGATAAAAATATTAGGCAGAACAAGAGAAATTGCACTTCGCGAGCTTCAACCTTCTTTTAATACCGAAATCGGCAAAGTCGCCATCGTCGCAAGCTGCGCGGCGATTGAGGAGGCAGCCACCCCAAGAGGATATCCCGGTGGGGGCAGCGACAACAGCTAGGAGATAACAAGTAAGTGTAAAGTGCGAATGTAGAGGATCTGAATGGGAACGCGAAACTGTGAAAGAAAAGTGCGCGGACGAAAAAAAACAAGTCAAGTTTCCGATATTATAGTTGCCGCTTCCTTAATTCTAATCAGCTACCTGTTACGAATCGGGTCGGATGTCTTAAACCGTATCTCGGGGAAACGTTGGGAGTTTCCATCCTGAGCCGAGTTTTCTGACCGCTGTTTTTGTTGTCGTGTTTACTCTTACCGTGGTGCCCCGGGTTGGTTAATTGCGGTCTTGATTTTATTCGAACCTGGTGATTTGCGCTTTTTCCGGAAAATAAAATTACAGTATTTTCAAGCACTAAATTCGAACGGGCTTGATGTTCATATGCAGGGTTGAACCTTTCGATTTGTTGTCTTGTTGACTGCACCCGCGACCGCATTAGAAAATTAGGTGGCATCTTCCTTCGATAAATTTTTAATGCTTGTTGGGAAAGTTTCTGCGGATCGAAATCTGCTGGTCGGCAAACGCAATGACTTGTGTTTTTTATTCACCCCAGAAAAACCAAAGCATAATCGAACAAATTTTAGCTTGTCCGGAATCGGGTATCTGATCGTTTCTTTTCATAAAAGTGTGAAATAAACTTTTCTTCGAAGGAAAATTTGCAGGCGTTCCCCCTATGTCTTGTCCATTGTACTGGGCCCAATACAAATCCTGAAAATCTATTTATTGCAATATTTCAGTTGGCCGTATATCAAGTGAACCCCAAGTGCTTCGTTCGAAATGTGTGGAACAATGCTAATGGATCACTGTAATGAACCACACTTTAGGAAATTGAAGTGACAGTGTTATAGTGTTCGGATTACAACTGTAACTCGGAACCGCTTATCTAACCTTTACTATCTGCATGGCCACGGGAATTAGCATGTGTGGTACGCGTACTCATATTTGAAATCGTCAACTTTGAGCATCAAGAGCAGACGATTCACGAATTCAATGCTAGCGAATTTGCATGAAATGCAGAACACTCCCTTAAATTGAGTAACTCTGGGTCAATTTCGTAATCGAATGTATTTAATCTTGCTTTTATCTTCCGTATTATCATATAACCTAAATACTAGCATTTCGCAGCTGTCGCGAGATTAATAATTTTCAATATACGGTAACTTGCGCGGGAAAACCCAGTGCTAATGAATCAGAACATACTCAGTTCTCAGAGTAAACAAGCCTGAATCATACCTAAATACATTATCCATCGAACCTCAAGATATGTTACTAGCCTATCGAAATCATTTGAGTAGACAACGTGATTGTATTGATGCTAACTACCGGATAATAATAAAACTTATTAAGGATTCGGATAAACTATTTGCAAATTCAAGTGAAATTGTGGATCGCCTGCAGATTGATTCGCCAGCAATCTTTCCCAGGTCTGTGAAAAATCGTCAAATTGACAGCAGTTATATGCAGAATTTAATTGCGAGTGGCCTCTACGTGGACGGGAAGCTGGGCCTACAAAACTGCATCGATTCTTGGATCGCTACTACGCACCCGAACATGCAAAACAAAACAGCTGGCGATTCGAGGATATTCTACTGAACTTGTTTCTGAGTTTCGACGATGTCGACGACTACGAGAACTGACAGGATAGCGCTTAGGTATATCAACATACGTAAATAAAGGAAATTTCCTTGATGCAACTGCAGAATCAAAGCCACCAAGACCCTTTTTATGGCAACTGCTAAGGTACAGTAACATACGCTGATTGCAACCGATGTGTTGAAATTATTTTTTAAATTTTTAAACGGAAAGTTTTACAATACTTCCGAAGATCAAGCAAAGAGTCTAATAATCTTAAGCATAATGTAAAAGGGGAATGGTTCAATCTTAATTTCATGTTGAAAGTCAAACCTATTAATTGTTTCCATTTTCAAATCCTTAAATAGAGTGTGTTTTGAAATTTCCTAGATACAAAAAAAAACGGTGTGTGACATATATAAAATTACTTCCATGCCCTCTACTGCCAATCAGATAGCTCCGAATAGAGCATTCGAATATTGAATTCATTGTCAACACATACTCTCCATTCTTCAATTTTTAAATTTCGAACCTTTTTTTTCGAACATAGAAATATTTACTCTCTATGCTAGTCAAAATGCACGCTACAATTTTTTTGTTTCTGTTAAATAATTGTACAATTATTTTTTTTTTGATTACCTATGGTTGAGCGCTTCGGAAATGAAATTTTGAAATTCATCCAATGTTTAAACTTAATCAAATTAGCATGATACTATATAAATGTTAGAAGTAGTAAAAAAATTATTATTACGAAGTTGTAATATAATTTGCAATTAGATTTCCAGAATCAGTACGAAAACAACGCTTGTATTAATCTTAAATACTTAATTTTTAAAATATAACGTATTCCTAAATAAGACAATGAAAAAGAATATCCCAACCGAATGCAAACAGCATGAATCCTTGTCATGGTTCATGACTATTTAATTTACATTTAATGATCTAACATGCTGGCATAGAAAAAAAAACCCACATGAATTAGTTACAATTAAATTATTTATAAATCTGGCCATAACAAAAAAGAAAAAAAAATCTAAATAAAAAAATCAGCACCACATTGTTAAGTAGATTAGAATGCATTTACGTATGGAAGAAAATGAAATTTACAATATATAACAACATGAATTGCTAATGAGAAAAATAGACTTTCCTTTCCGGTAGCTCTGCTTTTCAGCGGGAAATGAGATGTAGGGTAAGTATGCCGTCGCGAGGGTAGGGTTTGTGAAAATCCGCTGAAGTCGGTTTCGCGTCGCGCGCGGTACGCGGTACCTTTGTTGTGTTGCCGTTTTATTAGAGTAGCTTTCGTCGGGATGAGTTAACGTAGGATACTTTTCGGTACCGCGTCGGAAATTCGGGAACGCGAAGTAAAAATTAGATTTTGTAATTTTGACTGGTTGATGAAGAAATACGGAGTAACGTAGAATAGGTTTCCTCTCCGTATGGTTTTGTTTTTGTAACGCGTTTGAAAACGGGCGTGTATAGGTGGCTGAATAATGTAAATGAGCGTAACCCATTCGGAGACCCGCGACCGAAATCCTCTCCGATCTAGCTGGCCGACAAGCAGCCACCGCGTGAATGGGTTACGGTGCACGGATTGGTTGACCGGTTGGTACCATCCGTTGGCACTACTCAGACTTAACGTCTAGAACCGATGAGAGGTCGGTTCCGCGATCGTAAGAAATATTAAAAATCATTACAAAATTCCACGAATCCTTGGTAATAACGTGTGACGACAACTAAATATAATAATAGATTACAAAGATCAAATTTTACATTCTGGTGATAAAAAGGTCCCCATTCTCTTTGAAACAGACGAAGAGAACCAATATTGTCTTTTCAATAAAGCAGGATTCTATGAAGTTTCCGTGCCGATCGAACAAGAAAGCGGTTTAGTACACTACTCGGGCAAGACCTCCAAAGATGCGAAGGTCCACCTCGAGGAAGGCGTTTACGATGCAAAAGACTTTCGGATGTCTGCTTTAGTTAAGGTACTAGGCGACAGTCCCACCAGAGTTAAATTCGGTATCCAAAAAACAACCCCTGTTACCATTGAAAGTTTCAATATTATTGAAAATAAATCAAAAACGTATCTTCCTGTTCTACATCAGATTAGGATGGATCATCTTAATCAAGGAGAACGTCAAAAACTAACTCCTGTAATAAAGAAATTTTCCGATATTTTTTATAACGAGGACTCAGACCTCTCATTTACAAATGCAATAATTAAACACGAAATTCGCACTGAAAATAATATTCCAATAGTGGCCAAAACATATAGGTACCCGTACATTCATAAGGATGAGGTACGAAGACAAATTGAAGAGATGCTTGAGAAGAAAATCATAAGACCAAGCAATTCCCTTTATTCGGCACCAGTTTGGATCATGCCAAAGAAACTAGATGCGAGTGGGAAACAAAAATGGAGACTCGTCATTGATTATAGGAAGCTCAATGAAGTTACGATCAATGACAAGTACCCCATTCCAAACATAGACGAAATTTTGGAAAAACTCGGGCAAAAACTGCGTTCAGCGTTGAAGATCGACATAACGAATTCCTGCATATGCCGTTTGGGCTTAAGACAGCTCCTGCGACATTCCAACGCCTTATGAACAATATTCTTTCAGACTACTAAATAATATATGCTTAGTTTACTTAGACGATGTCATTATATTTTCAACATCCTTACAGGAGCATCTTGACTCAATAAACAAAATTTTCAATAGGCTTAGAGAAAATAATCTGAAAGTCCAATTGGACAAATCAGAATTTTTTAAGTGTGAGACTGCCTTTCTAGGACACATCGTCACTAGAGATGGAATTAAACCAAACCCAGCAAAGATCGAGTGTGTTCAAAAATTCCCTATTCCCAAAACACCCAAACAAATCAAACAATTTCTTGGTCTCGCCGGATACTACCGGAAATTCATAAAGGACTACTCTCGTATAACAAAACCCATGACAAGACATCTGAAAAAAGATGCTAAACTGGATATAGACAACCCCGAGTATATTGAAGCCTTCGAAACAATAAAAACTCTCCTAACCAACGAACCCATCCTTGCTTACCCTGATTTCAATAAAACATTCACACTTACCACTGATGCTAGCAACTACGCCTTGGGTGCTGTACTCTCACAAGAAGGACGACCAATAAGTTATGGTAGCTGTACGTTGAACGAACATGAAATTAATTACAGCACCATAGAAAAGGAATGCTACGCAATAGTATGGGCAACGAAATACTTCCGACCGTACCTCTTCGGAAGAAAATTTATTGTAGAGACAGATCATAAACCATTGACATGGCTTTTCTCAATTAAAGAGCCTAACTCGAAACTCGTTAGATGGAGGCTCGGACTCTCAGAGTTCGACTATACCATCAAGTATAAAGAAGGAGCAAAGAATATAAACGCTGATACCCTCTCAAGAATTCCTAAGCCCGAAATAAACCTAAGCGAAAATTCCGAAACTGTCCCTACTAGCAAATCTTGTATCAACGCATTCAAGAACCAAATTATTATAAAAAAAACTAATTCAGGGTCCTTAAGAATCAAGAAACAAAAGATTTTTGACAAAAATAGACCAATCATAAATACCAAACAGTTAGATAGTCAGGACGCGATTACTTTATTAAAGAATCATTTCAATCCAAATGGATTAAATGCTGTACTTATTCAAGATGAAGAATTTTTCCAAACAATACATTCTGCTTTCAATACCAACTTCATAACTAGCGGCAAGTTCAGGATAATTAGATGCAACATTATTTTAGAAGACATAACGGACGAGGGACAATTAGCAAAGATCATAGAAGAGGAACATCTGAGGAATAACCATCCAGGAATAGAGGAAGTTTCAAAGGAAATAAAGTTAAAATACTATTCTCCCAAATTAGTAGATAGAGTTACAAGCTTTATCAATAACTGTGAAATCTGCAACTGTGAAAAATACGTTCGGAACCCTCCAAAGCCATTGTTCAAGATAACCGAAACTCCAGAAAGTCCAGGAAAAATAATCCATGTTGATGTCTTCTATACTCTCGAAAAACTATTATTTTTAACGATAATAGATAAATTTTTGAAACATGCCTGTGCAATCAAGATTCTCGGAAGAACCTGGAATGAGTTCAGAAGAGCACTCGCCTACTTCTTTAGCCAATTCGGCACTGTAAAGAAACTGATTGTTGACAACGAATTAGGATTCAAAGCAATCCCTTTGAAAGATTACCTTTCAAATGAAAACGTAGAAGTCCACTACACGTCCAGTAGCAATCATACTTCTAATGCAGATGTAGAAAGGTTGCACAACACTATCAATGAACACATACGCCTCCTCAAACATGATGATATCAATAACCAATGTACCGTAGAGGAAAAAATCCTCAAAATAATCTCTTTCTATAATAACACTATCCATTCCATTACAAATCGCAAACCGATAGATTTTGTTAATGGCAAAATTCACCAAGACGAATATAACTCTATCCATGAACTTATATCACAAAAGAAATTGAAAACAATTAGCAAACTAAACCAAAACCGAAAAGACAGCGACCTTGAAACAGGACCAAATTTTATCAAACAAACCAGAGGAGGAAAAAACCATTCGAAATCCAGAAAGATTAATGCAGAAAAAATTGACGAAGATCATTTAGTCGATTCAGAAAACCGAAACAAATACTTCCGTACCCATGTAAAATCCAAAAAGAAAAACCAAGACGTAAATAACCCTACAATTAAAGCCAAAACTAAAAAGAAAACTCGGATACGCCCCTCAACTTCCCAAGCCCCTCCTAACAACGAAAATCCATAAAATTTATATTCGTCATTCTTTCAGGAAAATGAGCCTGCTCTTGATGATAACCCTTTGGACTACAATAACAGCCCAGACAATAGATATCCAGGACCTCAACTTAAACAACGGTTATGTTCCAATTAAAACTAGAGATGTAAAACTTATAAACTTCTATACTAACATCCTGCACACTATCAATACAACTGAATATGGGCATACACTAGAATTGATTCAACACAATATCAACAATCTATCAGCTTCCACATCCGACTCAAAAACAATCAAGAAAAACTTCGAACTTCTAGAATCCAAAATTAATAATCTCATTCCTCATCGACGCCAAAGATGTGGACTAATAAACATTCTAGGAAAAGGACTGAAATACGTGGCAGGAACAATAGACGACGATGACAGAACCGATATTGAAACTACAATAAAAGAAATCTCTAACAACGAAAACCAACTAAATGATAAAATAGATAAAACCTTAGTAACTAACAAAATCCTCTCATCTCAAATAAATAACATAACCAAACACATTAACTCACAGCAAATCATAATAAAACCTAAATAAGTTCAGGGATTTGAATCTTAATGGCATAGCCTCTCTTAGAGATGAAGTAAACTTTCTACAGCACATACATCAAATTGAGAACGATATTTTCCTATTGAGAAGTCATGTAACAGATATAGAACAAACGAGTCTATCAAGTAAATTTGGATTCGTTGGTAAAAATATACTTACTAGCACAGAGCTAGACCTCATTTATGATTTCGATCAGTATTCAAATATTAAAACAGCCGTCTCTTCAAACGGTAATATAATATCATAATCGTGGCGATACCTAATTTTTCGGAAGAAATTTTCACAAAAATCTCTATCGAACCAATCCCAACCATCCAAAATAAATCATTGTCTACAAATTTTAATTCAATTCTAGTAAGCCCCAAGCATAAAGTTTATGACTCGAATGTAAAGAAAGGATTAAGAAATAATTTGGAAGAAATCAATGATGAATGTATTAAAAGTATCATTGAACCCAGAGAATCCCATTGTAATATGCAAACTTTTGATAAACAAGAAATTAAGCAAATTATACCTGGTATTGTAATATTTAAACATTTTTTGAAGAAATACAGCAAAATTGCAATAACAATAACGTAACTACCCATGGAACATTTATGATCAAGTTTGAAAATTGTAAAATCAAAGCATTAAACAGAACTTATTCTAACTTCTATTTCAAAACATACGACAAAATTGTACTACCAAAATTTATTAAATCAATTAAAGAAAATTTTACCATTCCTGAAATAAAAATCGAAGAATTATATTTTAACCAAATTAATAACACGAAATTTATCGACGATATTTTATTAAAAACTAATACATTAAATGTAATAAGCCTGGGTTCAGATATCATAATTATTGTAATAATTATTATTATAATTTTATTGTATGTGTGCGTAAGACGTAGATATCGAAAATTAATAATTTCGTCGGAGCCTCAATCCAACGGTGGGAGAGTTACATTCCATTCCCACAAATCTTCCCATTCCCACAATTCTTCATTATATTCACTGTGACCTAAATTCCTTAAGATACAATTTCACTTCAACTTAAATTTTCTATTCCCACAGACAGAATTCTTACGAATTCCGTCAGCATTTCTGACACGAGCACTTTACTCGAAATTAAAACTCACTTACTCAGGTGTCATTGGTCACCTTTTCGGTGCACTGTTGCAACAATTAGAATTGTGCAACATACGAGTATAGCAATTTCCTAATATAAAAGCGACAACGACATTCAATTCGGGTTGGTTTTTATTAAAGTTTTGTGATTCGCGGAGCACGGTTAAGCCTCCTTAACCTACCCACCTAATGTGAGGCTGCATTAGGGTGCTCATTCACGCCTTACGCGCACAATATAACAATCAGTTGTAAAAAGTGTTCAATCCTTTTACTATTAAATAAATAGGTGATAAAAGTGAACAAGTGTTTTTTTTTTCCACCTACCGGTAACCGGTAAGTTAATTTCTAATCGCGAGAGGGGGGAGGGAAATTTTTCGTACATTTCCCCTCGCCCTGTGTCCCTACATAAAAATACTTCTCATTTAGCACCTTAGCTTTTCAAATGACCGTCGTAATTTTGCAAAACGCTACTAAAATCACGACCTTCCTGCCCGTCTGTCCATCCATCCGTGCGTCCCAGTACTTTTTCTAGCAAACCATATAAGCTAGAAACACCAAATTTTGTTTGTAGGTGTAAAAGTGTTCAAAGTTCAACTATAAAAAAAATTAGAAGGTATTTAAGGGGGCCTCCTCATACAAGCGAGTGACCACTGAAAAAAAATTTAAACAAAGGTAGCCGATATGGATATCAAATGAAAGGTCTTGATGCGATCTTTTCAAAACAGTTCTCAAAATGATATCTTTTGCCGGCAAGGCCGGAGCGCACAGGGAGGGGAAATACAAGAAAAGTGTGTGTGTTCCCCTCGCGATTAGACACCTGTGATCTGAAAAATCTGAAAAACTATGAAGGCAGATGTTTATAAGTACAACAACAACATATACCTCAGAAGTCAAAATTCGCTCAACTTTGTTAATAATAGTATGATCTGCAAATTTCCCATTTTTCCAAATAAAATCGTGTGAATGTCCTTAAAACTCAACAAAATTCAGTATTTAAGTAGTCATGTAAAAGGTTCTAATACTCTCTAAGTTCTAATACTCTCTAAGTTTGATCAAAGTCCAATCATATTCACGGAAGTTATAGCCAAAATGTCTCCAATTAAAACAATAATAACACAAGATTTTATGGACTTTCCATCAAATCAGACACTGCAGTTTTGATTTCATATCCATTAAGTTTTCAGATAAGATTGATAACATAAATATTTTTGGTAATTTATGATTTTTGTTAGTTTGCAACAAAATGGCGGCCGTTGAAAATGGAGAAACAATGGATTTTCTTTTAAACGTGCACAAACTTGGCGTGGCGAAAAAAAGAACGAGAGTTGAGAATATTTCGTCTTTACCGACAATACTTATGGCCCCCAAATAAGAGTGGGGCATCTAAAAAAATTATTTGATTCCATAAGAGGAAAACGGGTATTTACTCAATCCTCCTCCGACGAGCACTCGCTTTTAGGGTGGGTGAGATTATTGAACAAATGTTTATCGATTTTAATCTTTGAATATGCTCGGAAGTCATCTGGCAGTATCATTACAGGAATATTTACGCAACTGAGTTCGTTTATTGTGTGATTAATACCCACATGGAAATACTTATTATAGGCTCATTCGCTCGAAAAAGTTTATCTTTTTGATGTTTGACACAGAAATGTTTTTTTTTCCAGAATTCGAGAATGGGCCGATGTTTTTTTTTCTCCATAGCATGTAGTATTGATGAACTCCCTTCAGATCTTTCTAGTCGGATTTGAGAGTTTGAAAAATAAGCAGGCTTTATCCAATATGTCAAAACCTTCGGGCTTGCGCAGGCCTATACAGACGGGAGGACCGCCGGTCTTGCCTCAACGAGGTGCTGTACCAGGAGACAGGAATGGAGCCAATAAAATCGTATGCAGAAAAACTGGTGAAATCGGGAATCAGAAGAGCCAGGGATCACAAGGTGGGAGTAGTCAGGAAGCGACGGGCAACCACTCAATGGATGCAGCGAATGAGTAGTTTTAAGGTAGTCTTATGGAAATAATGTACTTAATTTTAAGTATCACAATTTTTAAAACTGCGGTTGTTTGAGCAAATGAATTTTACGTCAAACTTCTTTTTATGATCTATTAATGTTTAGTAATGTTGTAAGTGTCAACATTTTAAAGTTTTGTTTTATCGTAAAATTAATATGGTGATCTAATTAAAGTAAATTATCAATGAACTCCGGGGAAAGCCCTAAGGCACAACCCACATGAATATTGTTAGGTTGTTATTTATGAATTGTATATATGTAAAAAAAATTTTTTAAAAATCACCACATAAAGATATTGAAACCATTTCTGATCCACCTATCTAGTTCCCTGGTTCGATTTGTTTCGAGTGATTCTTCGGATGGACTTTGAGGACGTTTAGTTATGATACGTACTGGTTTAAAATCAGAGCGTATTGCAGCTGGGTGGACGGACCAACCACCAAATGTGGTACTGACCATATCACCTTTCCGAATGCCAATACATTCAACCAAGATAATGCGATACTCTAACTATTTCTAAGTGAATTCACGAAAGGGCTGTAATGCTAAAGAAAAAAATCTAGTTCGCAATAGTTGTAGTGAAAGTAGGTAGATTAGAATGTCCGTGAAAGACTGCAGTGATGGTCTGCTGCCTCGACAAAAGAGAATGTTAGGAGCCGCCGAGATTTGGCCTTGTCTAGGGACGCGTGAATGCACTGGCAGGCTAACGTTGTGGTGTCGTGGGGCAGATTCTTTTCCCCAGGACAAGACCCACTACAAAAAATAGTTTTTCGCATCCACGAATTCCAGAAAAGGTTCTATAATTATCGATCGGAGTCGAGAAACGAGGTACCCTGCTAAGCGCTTTTAAATTGCTGGTTCAGAGGACAAATTGGGCCTGGACAAAATGGACGGACTTAAAGGGGCTTCGTCGTTACTGACGATACTTATGGCCCACAAATAAGAGCGGGGCATCCAGATGGAAGCGGTGCCCCCTCGCACCCTCCCAACCGGATCAAGATCCTAACGTAGTCGTGCCCATGTATTTCCCATTTGAGTAAAAAACTCAGACAAAAGTACTTTGTATGACTCCTTCCATCAAATGAGGAATACAAACGTAGCCAATATATGCTATAGCGTTATGCATTGGAATCATATAACCTCTATATCATAAAAGGGCACGCGAGCGAAAGGCCAATCTACATGACAAGAGCCCCTGTTAAGCAAAAAAAGAGAAGAGCGAGGCTGATGGCTAGCCCATGTTAGCGGAGGAGCTTGCCATCGTTGCGGGTCCCATACTCGGTCAGGTCAAAAGAAAGGGAAAGACCGAAATTACTTATTTAAATCTCCATTTTTTTATTGCCGAATCATATCATATTTGAAAATATATAGCAAAATAATACCGAATAAATAAATTTACATATGTACTTTATAAATGTCTAAAGTACGAAGTCGATAAAGTTCTAGCAGAATACAGCAGAGAGTAAGCAATATTATTTTCAATTGAATTTGCTTACTACAACTATTATTATGAAAGATAAGTTGAATCACGTAAATTATTGGATTTCAAAATAGAAGACAAATATAATGATAGGATTTCAAAAGAGTCTATTAATATGCGTTAAGTTTCGTCCTCTTTAGAACATAGTTAAGTTGATTTCAGTTGATATTGAGATATTCAGAAAATAATTGGAAGATAATTCAGAGATACGAATATGGTGTTCTTAATCTGGACTTACAAAAATACTTTGCTTATATAACGCATTTTTATTAAAAACCAATAGTGTCAATCGCGCAAATCAAACAGCTACAGATGTTTTACAATTACTTTTAATTTATTTAATTTGTAATAATTTGCACGATTTTATACACTTTCACCACCTCTTGTCCTTGTGTTTGCGTATGCTTTTGAATTTAATATGCATTGAATGAAATTGACAAATGAAAATGCACGGACTTATTCGGTTTCATCAAAACAGGATTTACTCATGTTGAACTCTATCTTAATCGGGAATCTAATTCTATTTAGTTTGACTGTAGTGAATGCGTTTTTAATGGGGTTTTTGTTTTCCACAAACCGAATAGAACATTTAGTTATACGAAACAAAATTTGTCGTGAGTATATATATATATATATATATATATATATATATATATATATATATATATATATATATATATATATATATATATATATATATATATATATATATATATATATATATATATATATAGAAAACTGAGAATGTGTAAATGTGTTTTTTTTATATACCAATAATAAACAAAATTTAATCAAGTGGGTACTCGGGTACTCACCCGCATCCTCATGAACACTCGGTGACGATGTAGGCGGGCCAATATCGATGAAATATATCAATTTGGTTTGTTTTACTAATTATCCTATAAACGCATAAGAAGAAAAAACGCACACATTCACACATGGAAAAACTACTTATTGTCTAATCTAAATAGATTACGGACGTATCAACGCTTAATCGGTGCTACCGGCGGCCTGTCGACTCATTACGTAAATCCTCCCCCTGACACATTCCCTGTTGTAAGGCGCTTATGTATTCGTAGATTTTTGGTGTAGCAAGCATCTTATGTCAGCCAATTGACCCACAAAATCCAAAAGCTGGCTTATATCGCATGTAATGGTCGACGTATTCGGGTTCCGGCGTTTTAAAGCTTTTCGTAGACCTTGCAAACACCCTCCATGCATTCATTTACGCTTTCGCAGTCACTGCATGCTCTGATCTCAGGCCAAATTCCGGGTTGTACACGCAAAACTGCATGCGCCGTCCACAGACGTGATGTTTACGTTCGCGGTGGCTGCGCTGCAGCTACAGAATGCATAGAAAAATGCTGACCAGACGATTCATTTGGAAGGGATGCATCAGACTACGACTATTTAGCCGCACTTCTGTCGCAAGTTACACATGGTTAAATGGAAGTCCGCACACTGCGATTTTCGACAATTTTGTCCAGGTCGGCGATCGCAGGAATTCGCGATTTTTCCTAAAACCAGTTTACTAGGTAGTTTTTGTGATACTCGCGCAGGCGCACATCATTTGGGCATTTGACGCTGTCGTGCACGGAAGTTTCTTACATAGCGCACAGATGAGTTAGCGCATGTGTTCCAGGCAAAGGCATACCTTCAAATGAGCATATTAGTTCTGCGCATGCCTGAAGTTCCTTTGCAAATCTTGTCGCAGTGTGTTCGTATTTGCGTCTAAAAGGAAAATCGCAATGTGGCCGAACCCTAAAGGTAACGTTATGCCTCCGCGTGGTATAAGGAAAACTCGCCTACCGATTCAGATGTTGTATTGCTTCAATTTCGTCGTTAACGTAATCATTTCGACCGCCGCGTGGAGCAAAAACAATTAAACCGCCACTTGCCTGCTTCATTATTTTCCTTTATCACGATTATAATAATTCTTTTGTTTTTTTGGAATTTTTTAGTCTTTCGCGTTGATAATAAATGAGAACATCCAAAATATATTTTTCGTAAATTTTACTTTACTCCTTTCGCTTCCAGTTTATTCGACCGATTCTTCATTTTTACTTTACTGAAATAACTTTGCTTTTTCCGATCACATATACATGCTTTTAGTTGTTTAAATTTTTACACAAGTACTCGCATAAATAAAATACGAAATCGATTAACGTCTATTCGAGAGACACCCATTCGCCACATTTTTTGATTTTCAATTTTAAATACGCGACGATTATTGATTTGCTTTCCTCTTAACTTTTCAAGCATAACCACCGTATGCCTGTGTATCTAAGTAACCCTTGGCTTTAAAATTTTTACATTGATCATTTCATCCTTTAGAAATTATATTGTACTTATTTTTCCTGCTCCTTATAAGCTGAATCACATGCTATCAAAGAGTACAGCAATGCAGAATGCGTGTAAACTCCATCAAACATTTATATGTTCCAAATCAGTTCAAGGTTTTATCATTATCTCATAAAAACAATCCTCACTCCCCTCTAGATCTTGGATTCTTACTCGTTAGCTCAAACTTAACTCCTTCACATCAACTAGAATTAAAAGTGAAATGCCTTTCTAAAAACCTCCGCCGGTCGGCCCGTCCATAATAAGCCCCTTCATGCGATCTTTCACCAGTATCGTAGACAGCCATCCAATACAACCACCAAGACTAGCAAACTCCTCCAAGCAGACACAGTTTATCCAGCAATACTGTTTTTTTAATCCCTTGGTGCAAAATCTCCGTCTCAAATGATAATTCCCTCCTCGCAGAGCTATCACTTCACGATTGGTGAAGCCAACATATGTTGGTACCATTGACTTAGGAAATGAAAACAGTCAGTATCCCCATCATAACCTGTTCAACTTTGGCTGATTTTGACCCTGCATTCAGGGAAACAAGATCGACTGTAAATCAATTTCTCCTGCACAATCACTGCACTAAGGTGATAACCACGCCGTGAAAGCCGTTTTTGTTTTATACCGGCACTTTTCGATTCTGAGACTTTGCACGGTTGCGTGCTGGGGAGTTGTAAAATACAAAAATACCGGTAAATCCGAAGACTCTTGTCAAGGTGAAGAGGACGCAAACCACTAAGAAGTTCAAAGATGGCAATACCCCGTTCAAGCGAATATGCTTGTGGTTCGTGAGCCGCAACATTATGGAGAAAGTTTTCTATTTTTCCCCGACGTTTCTTTCACGGTGTTCACGATTGCAGTGATCTCAGAAAATCTGTCGAACTATTGCACGGCTACTTTAGGACGTTTTCTGTACGAACTCCGTCGCGTAAGAAACTTCACCAATGGCGTGATGGCGGACGATTTTCACTTCAAAAATCTACACGACGGCCAAATCTTCTTATCGTGAAATTCCGCGTTAAGGCCCCCAGCATGCTGTCGGCCAGGTGGCGGAGACGACGCGCACGGTAATTCTTTTAGTAAATCGTTTTCTTTGATCGCGGTTCTTGCGCATGCTTGCCGGTTCGCTAACTTAAGTGGACTCTTCGATCCGTCTAAATCTTTCTTTCTTTTCCCGTGTCACAACAGTACCTTGAATACAGCTGCTCGCTCAGCCGAGTTAGATTGCATTCGGCAATGCAATACACGGATGGGATGCACTAAATCAGTGTTTCCATGTCCGAAATTTTAAATTGCAGATTTGATTTTTTTTTTTCTTTTTTTAAATTTAACAGAAGTAAAGAAAAATCAAAAAGATATGAAATAATAATAAAAGGTAATATTATAAAGAATATAACTAAAAGGAAACGTTTAAATTTAATAAAAAGGAAAATTGATATAAAATCAAATTTAATAATAATAATAAGAAAAAGAAAATATTTTATAATTTGCAACTATGAATGGAAGAAATTAAATCTTTTACCAAATCTGCAATTAAATTTCGAATAAGGGTTAGGAAGGTTTCCGAGCAGTTTGCTCGTGTGACTGCCCGATTACTACATAGTCTAAGAGAAAAAGTGCTGTGACACACAGGCGGTGGGGCGGGCGGACAGACAGATGCGCAGACGGACAAACAAAGGTTTTGTAAGTGGTAAAAACTCCAAAAAAGCAACAACAAAAAATATACGGAGGAAACTGATAACCTTCTCTCCTTTTGAAGTCGGTTAAAAATGGCAGCCGGTTCAAATGCAGTACCAATTATTTTTCTTTTAAACCAACTTTTTGCTGTCACATACAAGTCATTATTGGTGTCTGCATCTAAGATGTTGAGTGCAAAGTCCTTCTGACAAGATCATACTTCTGTCTACGCAGCTTGTTTTTAATTTGCGTCTGCAAAATTTTTGAAAAAGTTTCTAATTTCTCCTCATAATGCTTCAAAGTGATTGCTTTATTCTCATTGATAGTTTCCTGAAAACAATCTAAAGCTGACGTATGAACAAATAAATACAAATCCCATATCAATTGCCCCATCCAACTTACCCCATCCATGTTGCCTCATCCAACACCAACCCATCCTGTTTTGACCCGCTGTTGCCACCTACAGTCAAGGCCACTATGGTTTTGGATGCTGACCTTAAAAAAAGAAAGCTGATATCTCGACTTAGAGATAGTAAAATTTATGAATCCGTTTGGCTTTACCTGTCGTAAATAGTCAAGGCACCAGAAACAACTTACATAGATGGTAAAACGAAAACAAGTCCAAGAATCGTGATTCAAAAAGAAGATCTTCCAATCGATCTTGAGGCTCTTTACCTTCTGTATTTTTCCTACCATGAAGATCTTGGTATTACCCTTAACCAGGCAAAACAAGATCTTGAAACCTACGCATCCCAAGTTAGTTCTAACCATATCTCGTCATAGCAAAGGGCAAGAGAACAGCACCATAAATTTTTTCGTCCCCAATAAACAGATGAATTTTAAATTGTTCTACCGTACCTGTGATGGTATGTTTAAAAAGTTAAACAAACTTTTTCTTGACGGAAAATCGTGCCATTTTAAGATCCCTACCCTTTCCGAAACATGGTTGAATGATTCTCATATTAACGAAGAGATCCTTGACAGTAACTGGAGTATGTACAGAGATGATAGAGATCCTCATAGCACAGGACAATCACGGTGGTGTATTCATTGCAATACATAATTCCTTTATGAGCGAGCTAGTAACCTCCACGGAATACAAATTGTTCCAGCATAAAGTAGTTAAAATAAAGCTTGATTTAACCTATATATTGGCGTATTCTATGTTCCCCCAAAATCCAACGATACTGTCTACGACGACGTTTGTCAAGTTATAACTGGAATCACCGCAATTACAAACGAAGAAGATAAAATTATCATTACTGGTGATTTTAATCGGCGAAATTTAAAATTTGTGGTCGATGAAGAAGACGGTCTCCTTCTTCCTATCAATCTTCTAAATAGCAATGATTTCGATCTGATAAGCACCTTTTATAGTAACGATTTGCTGCAAGTAGCCACTATACTCAACCAAAGTGGCAGATAGCTGGACCTTATTTTATCTAACGCTTACGACAAGGTAATGGTCAGGTCAACTGATGACAATGAGCATCTGTTTTCTAATTCAGTTCATCACTCTGCTTTTTCTCTTGAATTGTCCACTCCTAATACTTTTAATTCGTTATCGTACAATTCCACTATTGTATATGACTTCCGAAATGACAACTATGATAAAATTAATAGTCTTTAATTCCGAGTGAATTTGAATGATCCGCTGTCAACGTTAGATTTGGATACAGCTCTATCTGCCTTTTATACCATAATCTTTGACGGCATTGAATCATTCGTACCCAAAATAAAGGAAAAAGTCAAATATTCAGAACCGTGGCTAGGGAGCGATCTCAGGCATTTACGTAACCAAAAAAATAAACTCTACAAGCTCCTGAAAAGGAGGAATGATGCCAGTGATGAGATTAAGAGTAAATATAACGGTCTTGTCCTAGAATTCAAACTTTAATCCCAAGATCCATATCAATCGTATGTTAACGTTGTAGCGGAGGAAACTATTTCTAATCCTAAAAAGTTTTTTGACTTCGTAAACCTTAAGTGTAAAACTTATGGCTACCCTTCGATAATGACACAAAAAGACTCGAGGTCACCTAGTACAGAACAGATCTTTGAGACCATTTTCAGCATGTTTGCTCCAATCTTGCTACTTCATCAGACCTAGAGCCACCGGAAATAGCGTCAAGGGTCCTTATAGAAAGCGTTTCGATTTCTGAACATGAAATTCTCCACGCTATTTGGGTTCTTGATTTGAATAAAGGACCTGGCTTAGATCTGATTTCACCCTGCTTTTTGGCCCTCTGCAAAAGTGATCTGATTAGACCCCTCTTCATTATTTTTAATAAGTCACCATCTAGCGGTATCTTTCCTAAGCTTTGGAAGCCATCGTTTATAATACCAATACATGAAAAAGGTGAAAAGCGGCTTATGGTGAACTACAGGGGTATTGCCATCTTGTCTGCTATGCCAAAACTGCTTGAAAAAATTAAATGTAGAACCATTTCTTAATGAAGAGCAACGTGGTTTCCATAAAAACAGATCAACTACCATTAATCTAATCACTATGACGTCAGATATTCTTAGTAGAATGGAGCAAGGAAATTTAATTGATGCCATATACACAAATTTCAGCGAAGCATTTGATAGAGTCAACCATGGAATTCTGTTAAACAAACTCGCTTCTCAGCTGGATTCAGTCCTATTTGAAAAACCGCACACAATTTGTCGAGTTTCAAGGTCAGATGTCACGTGAGATCAATGTCACCTCTGGGGTTCTTCAGGGCTGTCATCTCGGTTCAATATCTTCATCTCAGATCTTTCAAAAGTGTTGTTTGATCACAGAATCACAGAATACAATCTTTAACTGATGTATCTTTTCTTCAGTCCAAATTAACCACCCTCCAACAATGGTACAATGTGAATCACCTTGAACTTAATTTGGAAAAATGTCTCGCAATAAGCTTTTCAAGAAAAAAATGTCATCATACACAATTATGAAATTAATAACACACAATTGAGAAGAGTTGAAAGAGTTGTAGTCTTAGACTCCAAACTCAAATTCAACCTTCACTATGATGAAGTACTATGTAAAGCTAACAAGCTGCTAGGTTTTATTAAATGGAGAACGAAAGAATTTAGCAATATTTTGGCAACAAAATCATTGTCCTATTCTCGAATACGGCCGCATAATCTGGGACCATATATATGAAATCTATAGCCACAGACTTGAGTCTATACAAAAACAATTTTTACTTTTTGCCTTAAGGCGCAGCCCCCAGTGATACTGAACATTTGGGTAAACTTTACAGCCGTTCACCTCAGAAACATTACGAATATTTGCAAAAATTTTTTTGCAAGAATTTGAAATGAACCTTTAGCTAATCGAATCAACTCATTACATTTTGCAAAAAGTTTTTTTTTTTTGTGGTAGAGAAGTGAAGGCATTTACGCCCGCGGAGTCTGGCAGTGTGGGACTCCCATGGAGGATACCCTTGGACTACCCACTAAACACCTCCCCTGTCAATCTGAGAACCTAGCCTGGAACCGATTGAAACATTACTTCGGGCCAGATCTCGTTTTGTTACGCCGTGGGGCGCCTTCAAGCTGGGGAGTCCCTTTCCTAGCGGGAGGGGAGAGGGGAAGAGGAAATGCCAGAAGAGCGATCCCCCAGCCCCAGCGCCTCCGGCTGCTGTGAGTCCCTTTTATATTTTAGGACTGCCCGAGCATAATGTGGCACCTGGTTCCATTTGTCAACTGATTCGAGCATCACCGCAACTATATTATCCGGGGTGAGCTCTCCCGTCTCCCTGTAGAGTTCCCTTCGCAGCCTGACCCATTTTGTACACGCAAAAAATGTGTGACAGGCATTGTCCTCCTCTCCTGGGCAAAACCGACAATCGGGAGACCGTGACTTACCGATCTTGTGCAGGTAAGACTGAAAACACCTGTGCCCGCTCAACAGCTGGGTCAGATAGAAGTCAGTCTCACCATGCCTTCGATTTAGCCACGGTCTCACATTCGGGATGAGGCGCGCAATTCCCCCAAGACTGCTGCCAATCGTTGAGCGAGCGTTGTCTCTCCTCGCGGACAACCATCTCCCTCGCATCCTTGTTTCGGCGCAGGTAGATAGCGCGGCGCTCTCTAGCAAGGAGGGCGACAGGTATCACGCCTGCAATCACTCTCACCGCCGAGTTGGAGACCGTTGGATACGAAGATGCGATTCTCAGTGCTCCTCTTCTCTGTACCTGTGCCCATCGTTTTCGGTATACCTCCTTGCTGAGAACGTCACCCCGATCTTGTACAGGTAAGACTGAAAACACCCGTGCAAAAAGTTTGTTGCAAAAGTTATTAAATTCAAACAAAATAGTATGTTTTCGTTAAAAAATGTAGTAGATCTCGGAAACTACTTAACGTACCGAGTTGATTTAAGCTACGGTTGCTAGAAGTAAATTATTTACAGTGAATTAACTCATCAAAAATTTAAAAAAGTTTTTTGCAAAAAATTTCCTAGAACAAAATGAGGAAATTTGATACAAATCAATGTGCATGCATGGTATTTGTTCAGTGTACAAATTACACATTTTGTTCTAGAAAATTTTTGCAAATATTCGCAATGTTTCTGAGGTGAACGGCTGTAAAGTTTACCCAAATTTTCAGTTTCACTGGGGGCTGCGCCTTAAGTTCTCTGTACGACTCGATTTTATTTCATAATCTACTATCTTATGAGGATCGACTTCGAACATTTAACCGGACATCACTCGCTTCCAGAAGAGTCACTTTGTCTGCATGTCTACCTTTCGACGTATTAAGGTGTAATATTCAAGTTTGTTTCTGTAAACAAGTATTTGACAAGACAAGATTTACTTTCACGATCCTGTTAGAGTCACTCGGCACCTTCCCATGTTAACTACAAGTGCGGTTAACAGATGCTGTAAAATCTTCAATAAATTCAGCGAGCATAACTCCCCAACCACTTCCAAGTTCTGTTTTAAGTCCAAAATATTACGAATTCTCAATTCCTCGACAACCTAGACAAAATTTTGTATGCTTTGTATTTTTGTTTTTAGTTCAATTTGCTATGTATTTGTATTTTTGTTTTTAATTCAGTTTGTTATGTATTTGATTTTAAAGTATGCCTTGATTGGCGGATAAATAAATAAATCAAAAATTTAAGGAATCGTGCATACAAAATAGTTTCCACTCGAATTCCTTTTGATGAGCTGAGTACCAAAATCATATTTAATTAACAGGTTGCTAATGAGACATCAACTCAAAAGAATGAGGGAATTTTATGAAGTAGAAATCCTTTTGTGCACCCTCTTCACCATTTGAAATTCTTGCGAATTCATTTAATACCTTTCCTCAGTTCTCGCAATTCGAATGCAATGGTTTCATGCCACAATAGTGTATGGGAATACCGAATTCCGTAAAATTACTGAATTCAAACCTATTCACAAAACTCACTCTTTCCTATTCTATTTGCTTTCAATCAAGCGAATCATTTTAATTAAATTCAAAGCATTGTTTAATCAAGTCAGTTTATCTACTTTGACTTCTAAACACATTAACTTTCATGCACCACAAACATTTGCTAATATCCTGTAATCCTTTGTAGTGTGCCACTTTACCATTGAACAAAAAAAGGAAGAGAATTATCATCACCTGACGTGCCACTTATAGAATTTTATCCTTTATGCAATGTTGAATAAGGTAAAAAATAAAAAGTGAAAAAGCAGGAAAAATTCCTTTGGCTTTCTCAAAGCAACGCGGAGGATAGTTAAGCTGACGTTGTTGTCGCTGGCAGGAGAATACTAGAAAGGACAGATAAGTATCTACTGGCATGCAATACCACTCCTTTCTTTAACTCAACTATTATAGGAGGAGGAAAAAACAGGACGAGTGGTTAAAAGAAAACCTCGTAGTCAAAAGAGCGGTTTGACTTTGGTGGGTGCAAATTGTTCTGTCTACTGATTGTTAAGGTGGGGCATCCAATGGGAGTTGAAAGCGCTAGTGGTACGTGGGTATTTCTGATGTAATGAAAAACGTGACAAAATATTCATCATTATTATCTTCAGGGAATCGTGGTTGAAGTGAAATGTTTTAATAAGGGAATCGTTTTTAACCGACTTCCATATCAAGTTCGTATGTATTTTCTATTTTCTGCTTTTTCTATATACATTTACGCATAGTTATTGAACGCCAAAAGGTAAAAGGATAGTTTCGATAAACTACCGAGCTTACTTGTCATTAGGTCCTATCCAAAAAACATTTAAACTAAGTAACGGTAGTGAACGAGATCCTTTTGTGAGCAGAGTTTCGGAGTAGACAAAAACAAAACAGTCTCAAGTAAAAATTAACTGGAATTATTATGACAAAATATTTGCTTGGTTACAACGTGGGTGATTTAGCTCGAAGCTAACAGAGAAGTAAGCAAGGAAGGAACATGGTTGGTGTAGAGATTTTAGTTTGATCCATTTCTAATAGAGAGCAGTACAACATTGCGTAATCGAACATCTTTTAGTAAACATACTCAACACTTCCTCTTTTAAGGCCCAGAAGTCTAATGCTTCTTTCATGTTTGGGTTTGGATAATACTTTAGTGAGAATATCTGCTGCTGTCATGTTTTTTGTTGCAATATATTCAATATCCAACGGTATATTCTCCAGCATTTCTCGAATAAAATGATGACGCACATCAATGTGCTTGGTCCTTCCATGATATACTGGATTTTCTGCCAACTTCTTAGCTCCGCAGTTGTCACTGAATACTTTGACTTTAGCAAGGGAATCAAATCCGAGTTCAATAAGCAATCTTCTGAGATAAACCGCTTCTTTTGATGCGTCTGATAATGCCATGTACTCACCTTCTGTTGATAAAAGACCAGCTATTCTTTGTTTTCTGAACTCCCATGAAATAGAGCTACCGCTTAAGGTGAAAGCATAGCCAGAAGATGATCTTCGGTCATCCAAGTAATTTTTCCAATCGGCATCCACGTATTCTATTAATGATTTTTAACATCTTTTGAAATAAATACCGACATCAGCTGATCCCTATAATTAGCGTAAGACTCGCTTCGCGTAATCCAATGACTTTCATTGCAGCAGGACTTATGTGGGCCCAACCAACTGACAGTATGAGCAATGTCTGGACGAGTACAAATTGCCAAATAAGTTAGCCCACCGACTAACTCCCTTTTTTGGTAGAATTTGTGCCGTAACATTAGATAGATCTTTACCTTTTTGTAGTTTCGTTCCCAGATCCAATTTAATTGAGATTGATTTGCAATCATACATTCCAATCATTTCAGAAGGTCGTGGTCATATCCCTTCTGATTCAAGTAAATTCCATTTTCATCTTGTGAAAAATCGATTCCAAGACACAATTTCACGTCTCCAAGATTCTTGATTTCGAATTTCTTCGATAGATGTTTCACTAGGCTGATGACTATACCAGGATTTTAGATGCCAGTAGGAAATCATCGATATACGAGGGTCATTCAACAAGCACTTAGCCTACAGAAGAAAAACGAAAATTTTGGAAAGGTGACAATTTATTTTTCCACATAATCTCCTTCAAGCTCAAAACACTTGGCCCAGCGATGCTCTAACTTTTTCAACCCGTCCAAAAAACACATTTTCTCGAGGGCTGCAAAATAGACCTCTGTAGCGGCGACCCAAATCTATTCCCGGCGAGTGATTTTTTCAGGTTTGGAAACAAAAAATAGTCACAAGGGGCCAAATCTGGAGAGTACAGTGGATGGGGTAGCAATTCAATTTGGCCATGGCGACGGCGGGTGTGTGAGCCGGCGCGTTGTCGTGGTGGAACAGCACTTTTTTCTTCGCCAAGCGGAGCCGCTTTTTCTTCAATTCGACGTCAAATCGGCCCAATAAGTCTGCATAGTAGCGCCATGTGATTGATTCACCCCTCTCGAGGTAATCGATGTCGATCACACCTTGTGAATCCCAGAAAACGGTGGCCATCACCTTTCCGGCCGATCGAACAGTCTCCTCAATGTCCACTTTTTTCTCCTCGGTGGTCCATATCCTATACGGCTTCAATTGCTCTGAATAACCGAGAATAATTCCTCATTTTGATCGTGGTTCAAATTCATCTTGAGTTTTTTTCTTCAATGCCAAATTCTTTGAACTTTTTCACAGTAGGCGTATAACCATTCCATATCTCGTTTTATTTTCAATGTTCCGTGAAGGTGTCCTTTTTTTACATAGTTCGCCGTGTTGACGGCTTCACCCCAAAAAGACGGAGGTAACCCAGATTGGATCATGAGGCAACTAGTAGAATCTAGAAGAGTGCGACTTTTTCTCTCTGCTAATCAATTTTGTTGAGGAGTAACGTACACTACTGTTAATCTGCCACCAATTCCATTTTCTCGTCAATATTGATTGAAACTCTTGTTTTCATATTTCGTAGCCTTGTTGGTTTGCAAAAACTTGATCTTTTTCCGGAATTTGTTCTCGACAGATATCTTAAAGTCTTTAAACATTTCAAAAACTTGATTTTTACTCATCAGCAATCGAATTTCATACCAACTCGAAAAATCATCGATAAATGCTACAAAATATTAAGCCTTTCCATTAAATTCGACTCAGATTGGTCTGCCCAAATCAAAATGAATAATTTTAAGAACATCTGTTCTTTTATTTCTAATTGGAAAGGGAACTTTAGTCATTTTACCGAGAGCACAAATATCATAAACAAAATCTTCCTTTGGGCCTGTTGAATCAATTCCTCGAACACATCTATTGCGCTGGCATTTTGCAAGACTTTTGGTATTCAAATGACCCATTTTCCGATACCACGATTCCAATGTGTTCGATTTTGCCACTACTGAACTATTTTCTGTCTAGTTACATTTGTTGCTTCTTTGACGTAAATTATACAATCCATTTATTCGACTTGCTTTTATAATCAGCATTCCATTGTTGTTGACTGTTGTTGCTGATTCCTTATCGAAAATAATAATATAACCTTTGTCCGTAATTTTTCCGACCGAAAGCTAATTGATTAGTAAATCCGGCACATGTAATGTCTCATCCAACTTCACATTCAACAGCTGATTGTTTGATTCCGCCGGGAATGACACTTGCTTCGATTTTGCTGATGCACTATTGGCTAAGTTCAATTTTCCGCTGTTTCTTTTGTCGATCGTTACAAAGTATTGTATTTCGGATTTTTGCACAAATGCGTCATACACTGATTATCTAGACACCAAAGATCATTCTTATCCGAGTTCACAACGTTAAACGCGATTCGTTCAAAAGGAAATTCTTGACATGCGTAAAATTCACGTCCTCGGCCTTTTTTGCGACATTCTTTTGTTTATTAATTTCCGTGCACTCTTTGCCTTTATGACCATATTTGTGGCAAGGGTGATAGTTAAACTTAAAAGGCTTATCACTTCTTTGCGCATTTCCACCACGATCATCACTAATGTTCCTTGAATTCCAATGTTTCGGAAAAGTTTTCTTTGTAAACATCGCACTAGATTCACTGATGCGAATATCGTTCTTTCGGAAATCACTCTCTTTTTTTTATTTTTTCGCGCAATACTTCGGGCTTAGGTAGTTCGTCTCACGACTCGCTATCACACCAAAAATTTTCGAAACTTGACAGAAGACTGTACAACAGCATCACTTTTAATAGATCAGGGTTAGTCGTAATCTCCATCTCTTCCAACTTATCGACGGTGTCGAAAAACTTTCAAATATATTCACGCACGTCAGCACTTTCATCCATTTAGTAGGCTAACTGCTTTAATATAGTTGCTTTCCTTGCAAGACCCTTGGATTGACATATGGATTCTAATTTTAACCATACTTTTCTTGATGTAGCACATCCTTTTATCAACTTGAGCTCGGACGGACGCATCGCTAATATAATATCTGATTTTGCTTTTCTTTCTTCGTTCTCCCACTTATTTCCACTGACAAACAACCACGAATCATTTATTACAAGCAGTGCTTCCATTTGGATCTTCCATGTATCGAAATTTTCTTTATTTAAAATTTCAACTCTCACCGAACTCGACGCCGCCATTTTTATTTCGTCGTTGGGGAACTTTTTACATGCTCTGTTACACGGCCACTTTTATTAGAAGTATTATTTACTTTGCGAATGAGCCTATTGTGAAGAGGTTTTTCAACTAGACAAAAACAAAACAGTCTCCAGTAAAAACAAACTGGATTTATTATAACAAAATATTCGCTTGGTTACAACACGTGTTATTCCGCTCGAAGCTAACAAACAAGTAAGTAAAGAAGGAACATCTACATTGGTTTGTGTAGAGATTTTAGTTTAATCCATTTCTAATAGAGAGCAGCACAACACTATGTAATCGAATATCGTTTGGTAAACGTACTGAACAGATCCGTTAGGTAAAGTTCAATTTCCCGACGTTGGTTAAGATTTCTCTTCACCATGAATCATCTGTCATTGGATTGTAGTTATCGAGGTTGCATTTAAAAGGGAACATATTGTAGTATAATACTATCTAATAGATTTTGGTGGTAATTTAATTATGGGCTTAGCAGATGTTAATACTTTGCCAAAAGGGCAAGAAAATAGCATTTTTTTTTAATTTCGCATGAAACTACTACTGTTTTTGAACGAGCATGGATAATGGAATCCTGTTCTTGTCAAAATGTTGAATTTACTCTAGGTAAATTTCCCTGCGAAGAACACGTCAATCGGACTGTGAGCTTTTTCTACTAAATAATGGTATATTTTCGTGACTTCAACGTTAATTTATCCCGCCACTGTTCAATATATGGGTGGGTTTGAACTATAAAGCATGCATATTATAGCTAACACATCATATTTGGATATGGTGAAATTTTATGGCTCTCCTGTAATATGTTTCACTGATAATAAGAATGCCGTAAAGAAATTTACATATAATAAAGATAATATTATTTTTTGTATCTTTCAAGAATTTTTTCTCGAAATTTTATAATTGGTGTATGGGTGATTAACGAAACTGTTGTAGTCCTGTCTCTTCAACAGATAATGATATAAGACTAGGTAAAATATATTAGCATAATTTATTATCCTTTGCTATTACAACATACGCTCTGTGAGCTTAGACTTGACTCTACGGTCCTCGATGACAATTGACAAGTCTTCTTCTGCCATGATCGGTGTTGCCATGCCAACATCTTCCCCCCTTAAGATGGACTATACGATCCGATGTACAAGTCGCATCATATCATAATCCTTATAGCATTGTGGTAATACTCCTGCATTGGTTCGTTGAGCTCAACACGGTTACGGATCATCATTACATTTGTCTCCCTGCATCGCTGCTTGGTTCATTGGTTGCTTATTGGCAGGCTCTTCAGGTTCTGACATCAGTTGGAACCCAGTCACCACTTCTCTAAGGGTTTGTGGCACAAGGATATCAAGACCATTTAGTAGAATTTCTCGTCCGTTATCGAGGAAAGTAAACCGCTTTTCGATTTGGTTTGCATGGACGTTGACTTCGCGATCATCCGGCAGACCCTCCGTATGCGCCAAGTAATTGACTGCACCGCACCTTTTCACAATAGTTGCTAGTGACCATTTCTATTTGTTTGCGGTGTACGTTTTGATAAAGACTTTGCCGACATCGACTTCTCTCCATTTGACTCCGTAGTGCTGATTGAATTGCTGCTCCAAATTCCTGTTACGCTTGCAAGAACGGTCATGCTCTGGTCTCAACAAATCAGACTTAGTCCTTGTAATACGACTGGTAATGACCTGGAAGGGTGACTTCATTCCAAGGGCTGCCGGTGGTGTGTAACAATAGCAAAGTAAGAACTTGCACAAAATCTGATCGTTACTCCCTTCTCACTCGAGCTTCTTTAATTCAGTTTTCAGCGAGTCGACAAATTTCTCAGCTTGACCGTTTGATTGGAGAGGAAAAGGTGCCGTTCTGAACTGATCGATACCGTTTTCTCTACAGAAACTCTCAAACTCCTCTGAAACCAGTTGCGGAACGTTGTTAGAAACCAATATATCACAAAGTCTTTGTCGCGAAAAAGCTTCCTCCAATCATTCGATTATCTTTGATGTCGTTGTGCATTGCATGTTGTATACCTTTGGCCATTTTCTGAATGCATCAAAAATAATTAAATACAAAAATCCATTTATTTGTGCCGCAAAATCGATATGGATATGAGACCATGGTTCGTCCGGTATGGGCCATGAGTGAAGCGAACACTTGGTCGGCGATTTGGAATTTATCGCGCAGTTTCCACACCTTTTGGCAATATCGTCGTCAATAGGTGGTCAGTAAACTTTGCTCGTGCCAATAGTTTCATCTGAGCGACGCCTGGATGCAGCTCCTTCAATATTGTGTCCCGATAACAAACCATAAAAGATGCACCCTTGAATGCTAGTGAGTGATTCTCGTCAGGCGAAAAATTGGGCAACGTCCGCGTTATCTATCTGCTTTGAAATTTGTGGCCACCCGTTTTCGATGTAATCTGCCACTTCCCTCATTGTTTGGCACCTTCTGGTATCTTGTTTGAGAGCTTCAAATGTAATGGGCAGCATTCGTGCTATGTCGATCGCAAAGCAAGCTGTAGAGCAATTGTCCATCCTACTGATAACAATATCTTCGTTAGACTTCTCTGGTTTTGCTATGAGCCGCGAGATGAAATCTGCCTATGAAAAACTTTCCGTATTAATGTACTTGATTAAGAAATTGTAAGCAAGCATCATTAGTGCGTATCCTTGTAGACGGTTGGCTGTGTAGACAGGTATACCTTTCTTTGCACCGAAAATCGCCCACAACAGCTGATGATCGGTCTGAAGCTCGAACTTGTAACCGTAGATATAGCGACGAAACTTGAATGCTACAAATCTCAACTCTAAGGCTTCTCGATAAGTTTGTGGATAGTTCTTCTCGGCGCTTGTGAATGTTTGCGCCGCATACATTATCGGTAACTTAGTCCTATCCGGCATATCATGCATAGAAGCTACACCCATATCGTAACGCGATGCACCTGCAGCCACGATAATTTTCTTCTTTGGGTCATAGTGGGTTAATACAAGATCCGAGGAAAGTATATTCTTGAACTTCTCAAACATCTCTTGGAGTAATTGTTTCCACTCGAACTTGACATCCTTATGCAGCAACTCGTCCAGTGGTCTGCAAAGCTCCCTCAGCTGATGAATGAATTTACGGTACCATGCAATGGCCCCAAGGAAAGCTCGCAATTATTGAACGTATTTCAGTGCCGGCATTTTGTTCAGAGCTTCGGTCTTCTCTGGACTCGGTCTCAAACCGTTTTTGTCGATTACGTGCCCCAGGAATTCCAATCTCTTTTGACCAAATGAGCACTTCTCGACCTTGGGATGAAACCTGTAGGATACGTCTCAATACTTCAAATAGATTGTCACGATGGTTGGCTTCATTAGCTCCTCCCACGATAAAGTCGGCAATGAAGGGGAATGCACATTTTGCTCCGCTATCATTGTTGCTGGAAAATGCCTGGAGCGGTTTTAATGCCAGATTGAAGGCAATTTACTTGGAAGAGGCCACAGTGTGTGTTGATTGTCATCATTTTCTTAGTTTCATCGTTGAGTTTTACCTGCAGAAACACATCCGAAAGATCAATCTTACTGAACACCCGATATTGAGACAGCTTTGAGAAGATATCTTAAGGTGTTTTTTTTTTGTGGTAGGGAGGTGAATGCCATTTATGCACAGAGTGTGGGACTCCCATGCACGACTGGACTACCCACTAAACACCTCCCCTGTCAACCTGAGAACCCAGCCTGGAACCGTTTGACACATTACTTCGGGCCAGGTCTCGTTTTGTTACGCCGTGGGGCGCCTTCAAGCTGAGGAGTCCCTTTTCTAGCGGGAGGGGAGAGGGGAAGAGGAAATGCAAGAAGAGCGATCCCCCAGCCCCAGCACCCCCGCCTGCTGTGAGTCCCTTTTATATTTTAGGACTGCCCGAACATAATGTGCCACCTGGTTCCATTTTTCAACAGATTCGAGCATCACCCCAACTATATTATCCAGGGTGAGCTCTCCCGTCTCCCTGTAGAGTTCCCTTCGCAGCCTGACCCATTTTGTACACGCAAAAAATGTGTGGCAGGCATTGTCCTCCTCTCCTGGGCAAAACCGACAATCGGGAGACCGTGACTTACCGATCTTGTGCAGGTAAGACTGAAAACACCCGTGCCCGCTCAAAAGCTGGGTCAGATAGAAGTCAGTCTCACCATGCCTTCGATTTAGCCACGGTCTCACATCCGGGATGAGGCGCGCAGTTCACCTTCTCTTCGTGCAATACACCCAAGACTGCTGCCAATCGTTGAGCGAGCACTGTCTCTCCTCGCGGACAACTATCTCCCTCGCATCCTCGTTTCGGCGCAGGTAAATAGCGCGGCGCTCTCTAATCTTAAGATGTTGGCAGTGGGTGCTAGTTCAATTCAAGCGAGTCATTCAAACCCGTCGAATAATCCGCCGCAAATTCTTACCCTGCCATGCTTCTTTTTAACGGCAAAGATTGGTGCTGCATACTCTGAGTAATTGACAGTGCAATAAATATGCAGGATCACCATGTAATAAATATGCAGGATCTAAGGAAACAAGCACAAGCCTTGGACGCCTTCTTGCATGTTTCCTAAAATGAATATTTTTACAAATTATGAGTTCAATTATTTGTAGAAAGCAAACATAAGCGTGGAACGCCTTGCTGTTTGCATCTACCCTAGCAAAAAAATCCCATGCAAACGTTTGCATGCCCTTAGTAAAGGGATATCTCTACGCAGTAAAATGACCAGCGTATTGAGAATGTATGTTTTATTAAAATCGCTTCTGCTTAAATACTATTTTAACCTAGCTGTACATATAGAAATTAATATAATAAAGATGTTAAATCTACTAGAATGAAAAATGTGGTAGAGTCGGCCAAATTCAAATATTTGCTGACTTTACAAAATTATTTGAATTCATAATGTATCTATTCTAGAGATCACTACAACAGGGATAATCACACCCAATAGTTGCAACTGCTTAAGTTCGTCGTCGGTAGCAAATGGGACTGGCCGCTTATTTCGAAAAACTGGTTTGGCACCTTCCTTTAGCGTGAGTGATACCTTCATTTTATTGCATCGCCCCCATGCATTGTTGAAAAGAGACGTAAATTCCTCTTTTACCTCCTCGTTTAGTGATGGTGCCTTCACTTGACCAATTGTGCTGCAAAGTTTATCAATGGGCACGTTCCATAAGTCACTTCCAAGCACATTTAAATGAAATGCCGAGACGTAGCAGATACGCTGCTCTCTCTCTCTCTCTCTACCGTGCAATTTTAATCGTGTATTGATCTTGCCCAGCATCTTCACCGGATAACCCGATGCGCTCACGGCTTGCTACTTGTATACGGCTAATGTCGGTGATCCTGATTACCTCCAATTTACCTCAGTTGTAATTTCAGCTTCATGGTGTCAATCGCGGGCTTAACAAACCTTCGCGTCGAAGTAGCCATCAATTTAACTTTGAGATTCTTGTGTTCGTTGAAATCTTGCCAGTGTCTGGGACGTCCTGTCAATGCTGACTTACAGTATCCTTTTTTGTGTCCAAGTAGTCCAAGTAAGTATTCTTTCCGGGGACAAAACCATGGACTTTTTAGCTTTCAAGTTACTCAGCTGGCTTGCAAGGTTAACAAAATTGTGAAGTGTAAGCTTGGCACTACCATTTGATTCTAAGCCGGCAAATTCTCGCACCAACTTCTAATTTCTCCAAGGCCAATGAGCCTTCGTTTTATTCAATCCCTGCACGTATATAAGAGCCTTGAAGTCGTCAGGACTGCACTTTGCGATGTTGAATTTTTCACACCTTACGTTGACTCGCGCAGCATATTCTGAAAAACTTTCATTTAAATCTTTCTCAGTCTTCAGACATTTGTATCTAAGCAAAAATTGTAACTCCTGATGACCGAAAATCCGGTTAAGCTCCTTGACAGCGTCATCGAAGGGGATCGTTGCCATCGTCTGTAGGATAATAGTTATTGCAAACGTCTGCTAATCTGATGTTGATGATTTCTCTGTAAGTAGGCAAACTCTTCCGGAATTTGTCATTTTGGCAGCTGCCGACTTGAAAATGAACTCATAACACGCGTACCATAACTTAAACGTCAGGTCGTCTTCCGCATTGTACGAAAATTTCTCCATACGCTCCGCCAGATTGTTGCACAACGACGTTTCCACTGGGGCTGTCAATGGTTGATGCTGAGTCACCGCTAAGGCTGCCGATGGCTAATGCTGAGTCAATTGTTGGATCAACAACGCGATTGTAGTATCCATCTTGCTTTGCTGGTCAGCCATTTGTTGGGCAAATTTGTTCTGCTTAGCATCCGACTTGCTTTGCTACTCAGCCATTGTTGTAATTAACGCCTTAACTGCATACGCATCTATATCGATTCCTTTCAGCAAGACGCACACTTAGAAGTTGGAATTCACTTTCTCGCTGATGGTGTTTGCCTTTAATTCATACGTGAATTCGCCACGGTTGTAGTCCTGTCTCTTCAGCAGATAATGATGCAAGACTAGTTAAAATATATATAGAATGGTTTATTATCCTTTGCTATTAATACATAACCTCCGTG
Source organism: Odontomyia ornata (assembly GCA_963969285.1). Taxonomy (NCBI): domain Eukaryota; kingdom Metazoa; phylum Arthropoda; class Insecta; order Diptera; family Stratiomyidae; genus Odontomyia; species Odontomyia ornata. Next base: position 58,582,617 of record OZ017741.1, on the reverse strand, counting down.
AGCTTAGACTTGACTCTACGACTCCTCGATGACAAGTGACAAGGCTTCTTCTGCCTTGATCGGTGTTACAGTCCCAACAGGAACTTTATGAATTATGGTTTTTTTCATAAATTTAGGGTTTTTTTTTTAATTTTCATGAAACTTAAGATTTCGACTTGGGTTCAACAAAAAGATATAGTCAAAGCCTCTATAATATATATACTATACTTCAATAGTAACTATGCTACCAGCATATATATTTATATTTCAGCGAGAAATTGATTAGAGTCATATACATATGAAATGTATACCTTTTACGAAATAATTGTTCGCGTTCTTATGTAAGAAAACCAGCTGCAAAGCACCCTAAAAAGAATGAAGAAAAATTTTTAAAATCGGTGCCAAATCGGTTTTCTCGTTTGCAAAAAGCAGTTGGTAACCAAATATGAATCAGTCACAACTAAAACGAGCAAAAACTAATTTGGCACGGATTCCAAAAAAAATATTTCGTCCTTTTTAGGGCATTTCGAAGTCGGTTTTCTTTTTTCCTAAAAGTTTTTAACATCATATTATTATTTATACATTTGAATTTAGTGCATATCCTTAATATTGACGTAGCTCCTTATCTTCTTCTCTTGACGTAACTCTCATCCTTCCACCGTTTTTGATGGAGCAAGTGAGCGATTTGTTTTTCTATTGGGATGACAAGCGTTATTCCTAACTTCACGGAAGACATCTCTTTGAATCTCACTATTACAAACTGGTTAGCCAGGACAAGGACGACCATGACGACGATAGCAACGTGTCTGACTAGAGAACAAGGAAACGTTTTCATAAATTCCGCCTGTTTGTAAAGGAACTGGCTTGTTTATTTGTTTGCTTACACCATCGAGCTAGACACGAACATTGTTAAGGTGAAATTAATGAATACTTTGAGAGTATAGCGCACCGAGTGGGGATGAAAAGGAGCGGGAAAATACGGATTCAACTGCTTTTCAGATGCAGTAGCAAATACTTTGGCAGGAACCGTCGATTTCAAGATGTAGTCATTTCTCATCTTGCTTCATACTAAAGAACGTCTCTAACTCTCGTAACGTTCATACGTTCGTTCAGTTCAGTTGGGAAAATAGTAGAGGATATGCCTGTGCGAACAATAGTCGTTCTAAATAATTCTTTGGTTTCCCACCAGACAACACGTGAAGGATGTTGTATTATTCGTAAGGTATTGTATTCTTGGAAGCAAGCAAGGACAATAGGTTGCATGCTGAAATGCAGTTGCTAAAGCAACTGCAGGAGGTAATGATAAGTATTCACTTGCATTATAGTGAACAAAATAAAATACGGCAAATTCTCTATGGATGCTTAACGTTCGATTAGTTGACGTGGTAAAAGTTTATCCAACCATTTGACTGGGTATAATGAATTTAAATAGTTCAGGTAGATTAAAATTCTATATTGAATGAGTTTAGGGTCATAAGCTCCTGCTGCGATTCATGTTGAACGAGATGTAATGTCGTGACAGAGTAACCATCGAATAGATACATCAGCCATTGTTCTATGCGACGAACTTTTGGTGTTGCTTAGTTAAATTGGCATTGAATAAAGGTATCCTTTTAACTAAAAGACACACCGTGAGCAAAACTTCTAGTAAAATTACCTAAATTAACTTGTGCAAATTATTTTAATTAATTAATTTTAGGCAAATTACATGAGATCATCATAATCATCTATGGCGCGACAGTCTAAGCCGGTCCTTAGCCTCCAGGATTAATCTCCTCCAATCATCATTGTTCTGCAACCTTATTCACTAGTTAATCCCTCCCAATAAGGATCTACTGTTAGCTTCAATCGTGCCTTCCCATCAAACCTCAGTCTTCCCACTGGGCACCTTGTAGTGAATGAATGTCCGTAAAGGACTGTAGCGTTAGTCTGCTGCCTCGGCGAGTGAAGATGTTAGTGCTCGCCGAAATTGGCCTTGTCTGAGGATGCGTGAATGCACTGGCAGGCTAGCATTGTGGTGTTGTGGGGCGGGTTCTTTTCCCCAGCACAAGGGCTCACTACAAAAAAAACTTCGCATTCACGGATTAACTGTTCGCAGGATTCGGATCGACAGGTGTCGAGGCTGAGGTAACCTACAGAAAGGATGCGTTTCCAAAGCAAAACGACAGGCTGAGCCGAGCGAATGAGCGGAATACTCGAGAGGATCTCGTCTTTACATCCAGGTGGAAGCGGTGCCCCCGTGCACTCCCCATCCGGATCAAGATCCATTATAGACGTGGTCATATATTTTCCATTTGAATGAAAAACTCATACAAACATAATTTGCATGACTTTTTCCTTTAAATGAAAATTATTAACGTTTCAAATTTATGTTAAAGTCTTATATGATGGAATCACATAACACTTGGCATAAATAGGAAACTCAAGCAGAAGGCCACACTACCCTGAGAGAGCTCACCCGATGGGTGAGTGGAGAGGTCAGCAGACGTGGCAGGTCCCATACCCGGTCAGGGCTTCAACTGAATGAAAAGACCGAACGTTGAGTTAAATTGTCTATTCATTCTCTGCCTCTGTATGATAACATGTAAATAATTATTTTTAGTTTTATATAAAAAATTTAAATTTATTTAAAAAATTTTTTTAAACAGGCAACAATCAGCTTGAACTGAAGCATTTGCCAACTTTGTAATAACTTTTTCAAGACTTTTAATTCCGTTAAAATAGGTATCTTCTTCTTCTTCTTCTTTGTAGCACTACAGCCCTTCTCGGGCCTTCGCTTAGAGATAGATAGAGTATCTCATTTCCATGACCGTATTGATTTCTTCGGAAGTTGATTTGGTCAGTACCATGCTCCCACGTGCATGCTTAGCTATGATATGAACTGATTAAATCAGTACATATCACCACTGAGTGAACACTCGTTGCTCGTTGCTCCCAACTAGATTTGAACCTGGGACCTTCGGCTTATGCGTTCTTGCTCTAACCACTAGGTCACACAGACTACTAAAATAGGTATCAGCGCTAACATATTCGGTGTGGTACTTCACTTTCATTTCCCAAAAAAAGTGGAAACTAATCTGTAGTAATTGTAAATATTTTATAAGATATAATAAAAAATTGTTCCGGTGAAATATTCTTCATATTCGGATTAGAAGAAATGTGTACGTTTGCTCAAATGAATTCGCAATAAAAATTAAAATGACTCTTCACTTCTACTACACAATATGTATTGATGGTAATTTGCACGTTCGGCAATAAACAAGTTGAAGTAGCAAGAGAGTGATCCTACCAGAAGTATTTCGTAAAACTATTAGTAATTCAAACAATATATTCTGCATATCAAAACTTGACTTGTATACAGATTCCATAAATTGAGTTCAAAAATCATTATGGTTATTATGTTTTTAAATTCGCCGCAATTTTGTTAACACAACAACACGTCAATATTACAAACCTTTTCTAAAATTTTGATCAAAATTCCTACATATTTGTAGTGTCTAGGTACGTTGCAAACGTGTATCTCCCTAATGTCACGTGTTAATGTAGTTGTAATTGTTAAATATTCAATCGGGTGTAACTTGGCTGTTTATTGTTCAATTATTGTGAAATTTTCACAATATATACAATTGCTTTCAAAAAACTCAAATTGTAGCTTTTGAATAGCTTAAGGATCCCTTTTTGATTTTATTGGCAAAAATGTAATATTTATAAAATGTAACATACTATTATTAACAAAGTTGATTGAATTTCGACTTCTAAGATATTTGTTGCCCTTGTACTCTTAAAGTCTCACCTGTGTGATTTTTTTCGGATTTTTCGGGTCAAAGTGGGGGGACACCAAATTTTCGTACATTTCCCCTTTCCCTGCACCCCTCAAAGCAAAACTCGTCATTTTAAGACCTGTTTGGAAAGTTCACCTCAAGACCTTTCATTTCATACTCATGCTGCTTACATGCAATGAAATTTTTGTTTCAGGGGCCACTCCCCTATATAGGGAGACCCCCCCCCCTCAAACACCTTGTAAATTTCTTTTGTGTTGAAACTTTCTAGCTTCTGTAGTTTGCGAGAAAAAAGTGGTGTGACACACGGACGGACGGACAGACAGGACGCGATTTTAGTTAGATTTTGCAAAATGATTTTACAAAACCCTAAAAAGGCTACTTTCCCAATCCTCATCCAACGAGCGCTCGTTGATGGGATGGGTAAGGCCTGCAAACAATCGAATTTCTTTCTTTCTTTTTCTTTAAAGTCCTTTTGATTTTATAACTGCATGTTAGGAATAGTTGTTTTTTATATTAATTTCTAGAAACTGCTCATGTTTACTTCAAGATTTGATTCAAATAAAATTTGCCAGCATGCTAAGCAACCCATTCCGTTTAAAAATATTTCATACTATTCGCGTGCTCAAACGGTTTATCCTTAAAAACACAATCAACTTAAACTTTTCAATCCACGCATCCGGCATATCTCCTCCCTTCAGAAGTGTTGTTACATAACCAGTATACCCTATATACTATATACTGGTATGAACTGGGAGCTCAATTTGATGTGTATCCTTTAAACATCATCAAGGCTCCCGGGGAGAGAACTCTCTGTATAATACTTGCCTGCTACCATAACTATCCAAACTAAATCAACCAAGGTAAGACTTAATTTTATTTCACTGTTCATTTTTTAAACATTTGGATTACAACCGGATTGATTAATTACATTTTCACTTATTTTATTATTGAAAACCTCCAACTGTCAGTATTAAGTGAAGCGCTTTTCACTTTTACCTAGACTTGTCGCGCTTCACAGGTGAGCGCCAGCCTGTTAAGGGAATAAACTAGACGAGCTAATGGATCGGGGTGGCCACATGGCGTGGAATGCGAAAAGGCTGATTGAGGGTTGCGGCGCAAGCCAACACCTCACCCCTCACCATTCCGTTTGAAACTGAACATGACCTCCGTTAAAACTTAAACCGCGAATGCTCACATGTTCTAAATAATAATTGGGTAGCAGCACGCTCTCTGCTAGACTAGAACAAGACTGCTCGCCATAGCTTGCCCAAAAACTTTAAATATCGTTTTTTCACGAGCTTTCAACCTAAATTCTCTTAAAAGGCACTAAGTAGCCGAGCACGTGCGCTCTCGTTTCACGAAAGCTTTTCCCCCCGTTCCGTCTCGCTTGCTCGGATGGTGAATATGCGAAACTGGGGAAATTAAGCAAAAGAGTGCTTTTCGCTTAAGCTTTCGGCTTTCCCACACTCTTTTGAGGAGTATTAGCGAAACTGGGGACATTGAACAAGAGAGCGCTTACGCCGGAACTTTAAGTTTTCCTTTCAGCTTAACTCTCTTCTAAGCACACCCAAATCTTGTAGTTCACGATGTCATAATTGCGTGAAGCGCATTGCGAGTTAATCTTTTTTATTTACTTTTCACTCGCTTATTCAGCTTTACGCTTGATCATTGGACGACATGCTTCGATAGCACACCCAAATTCTGTAGTTCACGATGTCATAATTGCGTGAAGCGCATTGCGAGTTAATATTTTTTATTTACTTTTCACTCGCTTATTCAGCTTTACGCTTGATCATTGGACGACATGCTTCGATAGCAATGGGCGTATGTGCTCGACTAATTTCATTGGTGAAGCACGAGTACATAGTTAGTGTTTACTCGCTCGCAACTACTTCGGGTATGAAGCGTAAGTATATACGAGTATGTTGTAGTTGCTTTCTCGCAACATTGTGTTCGTATTCAGCTACGTCTAGTAAAATCATCAAATCTCAGTAACATTTTTCGAAAGCGCGTCGGCCTCTTTTAACAAATAACCCATCAAAAAAAAATATCTTCGCGAATAATTTGATCAGGATGAAAGTGATCACTGCAGACCAAAGTATTTCCACTTCTATTTAGATTTTTCTGAGGAATACCCCTAAGCCATTTACGCCATAGGGAGTCATCGATGTTACTATAACTCAAGAACTGCCACCTCAGGTAATGATTTATCTCAAACGCTTACATCAAAACCATCCGACATGGCTACACGACCTCAATTATCTCACCATAAGATATCAAAGCAAAATCTTCCTTACGAATCAATATAACTCATTAAAAGCCCATTCAAATCGTTTTCACTAAGTAAAATCATCAACCTTTTATCTTGCAATGTCCATATCAACCGACTGAATTGTATGAACCTGAACAAATCAATTCTTTGCGTTTGTCCAAACGCGGATGGGTTGCGGCCGAATCTCGATTTGTTGACAAATATCACTCAAACTGAATTGCAAACGATGACTACGACAATGGTGGTGATAAGAATTTTCCGTACTACCGAAAATGCTATTTCATAAATGCAACTTTACTATAGCAAAATTTTCTAATTGTGCATTAAATCGAGTTGTCGTCAATGTCCTGATTAGGAAAATTTCTTTTTCTCTCAGCTTTTTGACCGCTTGGTTTGGCTTTGAGGTTGGTGAATGATAGCCGGCACAAAATCCTTCATACCGAGACACGACCAAAAAAACACTAGAACACACTCTTATATTGTTTTAGAATTGTCGTAAAATCGATTAGATGTCTCGTTTCAGATTTGTATCCTTTAGAACTTGTGACTTTTTGAAGTTGAGCTTGTCGCCTTACGGAAAGTCGAAAAGACAGTGCACACGTCACCTTTCAAAGCAATCTCTTTGGTTATCTTGACTAGACTCCCGCACGCCAGTAACGGAGGTTTTGTTGGTGAGCACCTTGCATGGCGGCAACGGTAGTTTTTTCTCAATGAGATAAAACTGCAATCCTTTGCTAAATTACATTGTAAATGGATCGCCGTCATAATTTTTTTTTTTTTAATTTTTATTTAATGTTTTTTTTATTGTTTCGTTGGGAAGCAATTCTCCTGATACTAATAGCCATGATAGTGGTGAGTTGTAGCATGGGAAATGATGTTTCTCCGCAAACTTTTTCGAGCAGTTTGCCTAAGGGACTGCTCGATTACTTCAGTCTAGCTTGTCCTCTACCCTTTAATGTTCTTTTGAGTAGCCGGTTTTGGTCCATTCTTTCTACATGGCCCATTCATTGCAATTTGTGGAGTTTTACGCAAATAGATACAGGCGGTTCATCAAATACACTGGACAGCAATTAAACAGGGCCACCCTCTACTTTGCCACTCTAATCCGATTTCTTCAAATTATATAAAATGTGCATCGATCAAAGATACTCGTGTACTTACAGAAAGAACATTTAGTGGCAATTAAAGTGAATGAGAATATATTAGAGTTTATCAATTTATTAAGCACTTTAGAATGAAGAGTTATTTTCTAGTCAAATTAATCGTTGGTAAGCACCAATCGAAAGAAGTTTACGCCGAGAAGCCAATTTAGAAGCATCGATGTAAGTCAAGCGAGCAAGAACACAAGATAAGCATACAAAGTAGTGAAAAGTCTTAAACGTGGTTATCAGCCCAAAACTACGCTCTGTCACGATGACATCGGCAATATCATCGCTGATGAAACCAAGATTAAGGAAAGTCGGAGAGTATAGATGTCTGTGGAGATCTTCCATTGGCCCCACCAACTCTGAATGAAGCTTTTCCCACCACCAAAGCCCAAAAGGATGATAAAGTACCGAGCATCGATAAGATTCCAGTGAGGCTCATCAAACATGGTAACAGCAATGTTCATAAAGCTATTCACAAAGTCATCTAGCACATTTGACAACAAGAACATATGCCTAAAGAGTGGAGCCAATCATTTATATTTCCTATCCACAAAAGGGCTATAGTACTACGAAGGAGAAGAAAAGTCATCACTGTTCTGCATCCTCGTTCATTAGTTGATCCCTCCCAACTGTGATCTACTGTCAGGTTCAACTTTATCTTCCCATCAAACCCACGATCTTCCCTCTGGACGTCTACCTTGTGCATTACCCTTTAATGTTATTTTGGGTAGCCGGGTTTCTTCCATTCTTTCTACATGGCCCACTCATTGTAATTTGCGTAACTTTACGCAAGTAGATACAGATGGTTCATCAAATACACTGGACAGCAATAAAAAAAGCCACCCCCTACCTTGACACTCTAGTCCAATTTCCTCAAAATGTATAAAATTTACATCTATCAAAGATGTACTTACAGAAAGAGCATTTAGCGGCGATTAAAGTGAATGGGAACATATTGGGGTTTATCAATTTATTTAGTATTTATTAAGGACTTTACAATGAAGAGTCGTTTTCCAGTCATATTAGTCGTTAGTAATCAGCAAGTGAAAAAAGTGAAGCCAAAAACAAAGAAAAAATTACAATTAGAGTTTGGTCAGTATTTCGTGTTCCCTTCCTTAGCCTCCTTGTATTCTTAAACCTCACGAGCTTCGCTATGAAATCTTGTGGAATACACACCACTCCCCTTCTATAGTGATTTGCAGCTCTGGAAACCCTGTTGGGGCAGGTATCCGGGCTCGACCCAACGTTTTTGCTCATCCCATAAGTGCTCTTTTGGATTCAAGTCTGGGCTTTGAGCGGGTCAGTCCATCGTACAAATGCCGACGTCGCTTAGATACTCGTTCATTACATGAGTAGCATTAGGCCGTGCATAATCATGCATCAACTGTATATCCTGCCTGATATATACTGCGTAGGAACACATCATCTACGAAGATTTCAGTGATGCAGTAATCTGAAGTCAATCAACGCACATGGGCTATCAGTTCGATGAAATCCTCCTCCATAAGCAACAGTTTCTTCGTTGCAGCATGAGAATAATATTTTTCAGGGTGATGATATAGTCTCTGACCTTAGATCACTTCCATTTAGACCCACCTTGGTTTCATCGGTAAAGAATATATTACCACACCGCTCAAATACATATTCTCCACGCTCTTAAGCAAACTCAAGTTGTGATCGACGGTGGGCTACCGTTAATGCTGGGCCTGTTGCAGCTCTCTTTGGGAGTCAAGTTCCATCCATCAAATCTTTTCCTGACTATGTCTGAATTATGACCACTTGACCTTCGTGACACAGACTTTGTTGGGCTTGAACTGCATTGAGATGGCGATTTTGCAGAACAGTACGCTAGGTACAACGATCATCTGTGACTGATGTAGCCCTAGTTCTCTCCGTACCTGAACAACGATTGAAAGTTGTAGTCTCTATGTATCGTCGGTAAACTGATTGTACTGAAGATCGGCTGATTCGAAATCTTCCAGCGACCTCACGTAGCTCAAGGCCGCTTTCAAGTAATGCTACGGCTTGAGCTGCTTTTTGAGATATTGTATCCATTATTCACCAAAAAATCTAACAAAAATACATGGACAAAAACTAAAGAAACGATAGGAAATATTTAACTACTGACTACGACTGCAGAAGAAAAAGTCGTTAAGCATGAACAAAACGTCAGCGTTGCGTCTGTTACTTGATTACAACGTGAGTTAATGGTACATTCAAATTGAATGCCTTTTCTGTAAGTTTTAATTTAATGAATGTTAGTGTTACACTTTTTGAGAAAATCGGACTAGATTTCCAAGATTGCTGGTGGCCCGGTTTATTTGCTGTCCAGTTTAGTTCATACAACTCATCGTTGTAACGTAGTTTTCACTCTATTCCTTGTTTCACTCGGCCATTGATTTTCTGGAACACTAGACGTTTGCATATGTCCACTGTCTTTGCAAATTCACTCGTCAGGATCCATTTTTCACTTCCATATAGCAGCGCAAGTTTGACTAGTGATTTGTAAATGCTGAGCTTATTTAGCCTGTTCACAAATCTGGATCTTAGAATGAGAAATACGGAGTAATAGGCCTTATTTGCGGCATCCAATCTCATCCTTTTTGGAGCCTCTTCGATTCAAATTGGCTCGAAAATACACGAAAATATCTACACCTTCATGGTTATAGTCTCCTATGGGCAGGTTTTGTTGGACTGGAATGTTCCTTCTCGTTTGAGAGATGAATTTAGTTTTAGTTGCATTAACTTAGAGGTTAATTTGGTAAACTTAAAGTGAAACGTTTAGAAATGCTCCTTTGGCACCTGAGATTGTACATGCTATAATATTGACGTCATCAGCACACGCTACTAATTGTGTGGGCTTGAACATTAGTGTACCAGAAGTTTCAGCCGATGTCTTCTTGATAACGTGTTCCAGCGCAATATTAAAGAGCAATGGAGACATGCCCATCCCCATTTTATTTCTACGTTTACCTTACTCTATGTATGGCATCGTGACTTTGACCGTACGGTTAAGTTTTGTTGAGACCCCAAAATTGAGCATTATTTTATACAGAGCATTTCTGCTTGAAGTCGACAACAATTTGGTGCACACGTTGACATCAAATCAAACTAGGCTAAATACAAGAAACTCGTTTAAATTATGCTAAGCGATCAGGCAATCAACCTTACCTGTAACAATTGCATTAGCAATTCATCATTCGAGTGTGGCTGATGTACATGTTCTAGCTTCGGGTAAGCTAAGGTGTTTCATGATTCAGTGGTAGTTTCTGTTTTGTAATCCTTGTTGTATTGAATTGATTCTTTGATTCCATGAGAATTTTAGCGATGTTTGAATGAATTGAAGTAAATGTTGGTGTGAATAAGAAATATGCATATAATCTGTGGAAAAAGAAGGTTTCAGTAGAACATAAAGTTAAGGACAATGAAGTGCGTACACTTTTGAAAGCGGCAACAAAACACTCACTCCTGATTGTAAGCGCTTTCCCGTCCACCGCGGCTACTATTGAATTAGCTAAATTTTTTAATTGGATCATTTCACCCTTTTCACATCAATTTAATGTAAATCTATACGACAAATTTGCTCTACATTTGAAGCTTTATCTAACGTCGCGCGGATATTGATCACTCTTTCGGATGGCTCCGATAGCTTTTTAAATTACTTTTTATGGAATTGTTTGCAGCTACATATAAATGAGTTGCATATTTTGAATAATAATTTTTCTGAAAAATTATTATAGAAGAAAAATGTTAGAAGAAGGTGGTTTCGACGTGTGCACTAATTCTCCTCAGGCCATCACACTTAGATACACACCGGTGATGGCGACCACCATGCTCAGAGGTGAGGGAGTTAATTTTTAATTTTTCTACTTATGCAAACTCAATATGTTTTTGTATCTGCAAGTTATATTCAAGGTAAATTTCTCTTGTAAGTATTTGTATTAGCTAAACTTTTTAATTGGATCATTTCACCCTTTTCACATCAATTTAATGTAAATCTATACGACAAATTTGCTCTACATTTGAAGCTTTATCTAACGTCGCGCGGATATTGATCACTCTTTCGGATGGCTCCGATAGCTTTTTAAATTACTTTTTATGGAATTGTTTGCAGCTACATATAAATCCAATTAAAAAGTTTAGCTAATACAAATACTTACAAGAGAAATTTACCTTGAATATAACTTGCAGATACAAAAACATATTGAGTTTGCATAAGTAGAAAAATTAAAAATTAACTCCCTCACCTCTGAGCATGGTGGTCGCCATCACCGGTGTGTATCTAAGTGTGATGGCCTGAGGAGAATTAGTGCACACGTCGAAACCACCTTCTTCTAACATTTTTCTTCTATAATAATTTTTCAGAAAAATTATTATTCAAAATATGCAACTCATTTATATGTAGCTGCAAACAATTCCATAAAAAGTAATTTACTATTGAATGATTCTTCAGTGCCCTTCGCACGATAAAGACCTGGTTCAAAAGTACAATGAGAGAAGACAGACTATCTGGGTAGGAAATTCGGAAAGGTTTGAACAAGTAAAGTGATCACCTTCTCGAGTGCCCTACCGAGTTTCGTGTGAATGAATTTGTTATGATTTTTGATTCAGAGGAAGGATAAACCCAATTGTGATACTAACTGGTTCGAAATTTGACGATAATCACACGACTAACTTGGATACATACACATCATATAAATCATGAAACGAGGTTTATGAATAAAGTTTTTAAACTTCAGTTTGTGCTATTTAAGCATGAAAATGTTTTAAATAAGCTAGTTTCCTATTTCTGCATTAACAGAAGGTTGATTATGAGATTTCCAGAGAATTAATTACTTTTATTTACTTTTGACTGCACAGCACATTCATAGAATTTTTAATGAACGAGTGCAAGAACTTGAAACCAGCATATTTAATTAAAACACAAAAAGTTTATTCAGGCGCTAATGGAACTATTGCGTGCAAAGACTCAACACTTTTTCAAGTATCTTAGCTTATTTACAAATTAACCTACACGCACCATATAATCAGAAAATTTATCCTTATATTGTTGAAAGACCATTTTTCTGGCAATTGTACGTTGACGTTGATACCATTTTCAAGATTGTCACACCACAATGTAATGAAAGGTGTTAATAATATACTATATATTCATATATAGTACTTAAATAGCATGAAATATAGTTACAATAAATGTCAATTAGAATTATTTCAAATCAGGATATGAGACATGTACGTTGTATGTGGTTGCATGAATGTCACTAAGTTATAGCGTGCTATCGTGTCTATCAACTTTGAGAAGTTAATATGTAGGTGTAGGAGTCAAAGTGTCGTAAGCCAACTTACACATCAGTAAGAGTCATTAGATAATGGTGATTTTGAGGAATATGCAATGTTTGTGGTCAGATTGAGTGACTGCAATTGACAAATTCAAAGCAAGATTCAATTGACTAGGAATTATTGGGCATGTACGAGATTTACATCATTAGATGTATTGAATTATATTGTGCTTAATATACACATGTGGAATCTTGAGCTCGGTTTTAGGGTTTTATAAAATAATTTTACAAAACCCTACTAAAATCGCGTCCTGTCTGTCCGGCCGTGTGTCACAACAATTTTTCTCGCAAACTACATAAGCTAGAAACATGAGATTTTGTGAGTAGGTATAAAGTGGTGCCCTCTTCAAAGTTTCACCATTAAAAAAATGTATAAGGTGTTTAAGGAGGGCTCTCCTCATATAAAGGAGTGGCTCCTGAAAAGAATTTTATTGAGTGTAGGCATTATGAGTATCAAATGAAAGATCTTAATGAGCACTTTAAAAAAAGGGTCTTATAATGACAAGTTTTGCTTTGAGGGGTGCAGGGGAAATGTACGAAAATGTTTGGTCCTCCCTTCGCGATTGGACATCTTTGACCTGAAAAATCTGAAAAAAATAACAGAGGTAGTTTTTAGGAGCACAAGGGCAACAAATACCTCAGAAGTCAAAATTCAACCAACTTTGTTGATAATAGTACATTTTATAAATTTTATATTCTTGCCTATAAAATCAAAATGGGACTCTTAAATTATCCAAAAACTACAATTTAAGTTTTTTGATAGCAATTGTACGTTTGCTGAAAATTTCACAACGATCGAAATATAAACAGCTAAGTTACAGCTGATTGAATATGTTATTTAACAATTACAAGAACATTAACACGTGATACTCGGGAGATACATGTTTACAACGGACTTAGACACTACAAATATGTAGGAATTTGAATAAAGATTTTAGAAATAGTAGGGTCAAAACACTTGAAACAAATTGGCGGCGAATTCAAATACATAATAACGAGCATTTAATTTTTTGAACTCAATTTACGGACTCTGTATATTAGCCATTTTTGATATGCAGAACATATTGTTTCGTTTACTAATTGTCTTAAAAACCCTTTTGGCAGGAGTACTCTCCTGCTACTTCAACTTGTTTTATTATTTTATATTAGGCTTGGTATTGAGATATGTGTTGAAATCTATTCCGTAGGCAAAACTATACTCTCGACAATGATATGTTTATTATCAGTACATATCGCACAGTATCAAATTCATCAACAATCCATCTGATTATGAAAAGAAATCAATACATCGCGAGAAAAAACGGGTAAAATAACCTAAATAGGTAAGCATGCATCCATGTTTACCTATTTTTAAGACTTGTTTTCAAGAGACCTAATTGAGACCTTTACAATGACACCCTACTCGACTACCAATGGTGAAAAAATTTTTTTAAAGGGCCACCTCCCTATATGAAGAGACACCCCTCTTAAACACCTTTGAAAAATTTTTCCACCCCAAAACTTTCAAGAAGTCACCACTTTTTACCTTTCCACAAAGTTTCACGGCTGTAGCTTCTATAGTTTCGAAGAAAATCTGCTGTGACATACAGGCGGACAGACGGATAGACGGACACAAATCGTGATTGCAATAGGCTTTTGTATTTTAGTACAAAACCCTAAAAAGTGGTTCGGAGGAATCAAACGACTGTCTATCCAACAGGTAAATGGAAAAATGACACTGCATGAAGTCAGATCAGCGTATGCCTCTATCAAACAACTTAGAAGTGGCATCAATCTACAAGCAAGTTTTTGCAAAAGTGCACAAAGATCAGTCATAGGTAACCCAATTAAAATCAAAAACAGATGGCTGGAATACTACCCGAAACTATTCAAGCGTCCTCAATAATTACTGAGGCTGTGAACACTCCAGAAACAGAGCAAGAGGTCCCAGTTTCGCCACCAACCACAGACGAAGTGCAGGCAGTACATGACCTCAGAAAAAATAAGGCGCCTGGAAGAGATGGGAAACCAGCCGGACTGCTGCAGATGGGCACCCCATCTAAGCAACCTTCTCCACTAACTAACGTGCAGAATATGTTCAGAGGAGCAGTTACCAGAAGACCAGCGAATAAGTATCATATGTCCTACGTATAAAAAGGGAGACAAGTTAAGGTGTGAAAATAACAGAGGCATCACTTTATTGTGTACATCATATAAAGTGCTCTCTAAAATTAAAGCGATACTACAAAAATATCGGAAATTATCATGGAAGCTTTAGAAGTGAGCAATCTGCAATGGAAAAAATATTCTCTGATAAACAGGGGCTCGCATTGTGCTGAGAATACAACACTGACGTTCACTAACTCTTTGTAGACTATACATAATAGTCACTACACTTCATCTACATACAAATAATTATTACATTAAGGTATTTGGGGTGAGAGGTATTTTATTACTTTTGATTCAAATAAGACCTTTGTAATGTGACGCCTACGCCCAGGAATCGAAGTGATTCCGATCCCGAACCCTTGTAACCGGCCAGATGGATATGTCCTCGAAGTGCCAGCGGACTTCATCTGTTGTGCGGATATCGTTGTGCAGAAAATATTTTTTTTCTGTCCAAATATTTAGATCCGTGGATATAAATATTCGAAATATAGAATTAATCCAACCCCGGCACATTTCGAGACATAGCCATCTGGAAATGCCCCTCCACCGTGGCCATCGAGAAAACTATGCCACTGGCGACATCTGGAGAGGCACATTGCCGCCATATGGCGTGCCATTCCACACACAGATGTTTTGTCCGAGGTGACAACCGGAATTTTTGACAGCCACATGTCGGCTTGGTTTTTCGTGGCTGTCGTCTGCTAATCGTGTCCAGTGTCGTGAATCGCAAAATTCAGAAATTTGTATGAACGGACCGTACTTGTTGGTGATTGTATTGTGGCTTGGATGCGAAATATCGAAAGCAATCAAAGATAGCAGCTGCTAATTGTTGGTTGCGGCAGATTCCGGTATTCGTTCTCGTTTGTGCCGAAAATATCTATAGAAAGGTAAGTCTGCTAACGGATATCTCCCGAGTTCCGTCTCTAACCTCATTCTTGATAGAAAATCGCAAGAAAATGCCGAAGAATGAGAAGGAATCCTGAGCGAAAATTGTTGCGTTCGTGTGATAATTTTGTTTTCACTGGTTGCATGAAGGTTTTCGCATCTGCAAACAATTTTCTTGAATGGTCTGATGTCTTTTTGAGAAGTGGTAACAATTGTGACAATGAACTGACTCGGTATTGTGATCCACTAGAGCTTTGCTGCTATTATTGCGAAGCTATGCAGCGGCTGATCACCTCATCAAATTTAACGTTGCGTGAACTGTGGACTAAGTGGAAATATACCTTCGATAAAACATTCAGTCGGTATCAAAGAAGAAGTTCCAGAAGAGGAATTGTTGGCAGATGTGAGGACTTTCATGCAGTCAGCTGAAAACAAAATTATAGAAATAGTAACAAATGAAGTCGACGAGTTTACAATTGTTGATGCGGGAATCGAAGTTGAAGTAACACCACAATTGCCACAGGAAAACGAAATTGATATATTTGAAGAAAAAGAAAATAGTCAGTAGTAGTTTAAATTTTATTGGTTGTATAAAAGATACTAGTTAGCGTGACGTCCATTCATTTAATAATTTTCTTCTAAACAATATTAAGCTCAAGTCCTGAAAGCTGAAACTCATTTAAATTATAATGTTTATTGCCAAATGTATCAGTTAGATTCAATTATCACTAGAACTATTAGGACTTAGTCAACAAGAGCTTGGAGAAACTCGAGGCAATTTTTACATAAACAAAAAAAAAACAAATTTAGATAACGTTTTATATTTGTAATTGGCTAATAATGAATCGTTATACTATTACCTTCATTGGAAATAGCGCTGATATACAATAATCGAAATAGTTGACAATTGAAGTAAGTTAATTGCGGTTAGTAGGGGGTTGATAACAGGTTCTTACTAACGAGTTTTTGCCGCACCAACTAATAACTTAGAGGAAGTTGAAACGATTTCGTGGTTTTAATAACAAGATCCCTGAAGTGCACTAATCGGGATGGATAATGTTCTAACCGTTAATAGTAAAAAAAAAAAAAAACAACTAGTATATCGCGATTATAATATTTCGCCGTAGTCATATCGCGATTATAATAATCCGGCGTAGATTAAAGGACATGTCGCGATCGAAAGAATATAAAGGTAAATAAAGGAACACGGAGTGGCTTCGTTAAATCAAGGCGAAACTTTAAAGGCCTACGTTAATCACATAAAACAAGTGGGAACCTCAACTAACCGGAATAAGTAAAATTATAACCTACGATTTGGCATTCTCAGAATTTAAACATTAATCAAAAGCGATGTTTTCGTCATAGTAAAACGATTTTGTTATTTTAAAGTTCAGTACGGAGAGCTTTCGCCTACAGAATTGGGATCCATTGTCTTTGAATTATATCATAGATCTCAACCCAAGCAATTATTTGAAAAAAAAAAACGACATAATCCCTACCAATCTATATATACTGCCTGTGTAATATTTTATTTTAAAATGAAATGTGATTATTCTTTGAAGTATAGCAGTAAAATTTTGAAATTATTTAACAGAAGGAGCACAGAAATGTCTTAAATCGCTCGCTATATAAATATGCTTAATCGAAAATTTTCCAGAAATTAATGAGTTTTACGTTAGTCATTTATGACTTTTTACTTCATTTCAATTTTACTCAATCCCATTGTAAAAATACTATTGCTTCTTTATTCTTTCCTCATACTTGAAATCACAGTCGATCTAAATTTTGATATAAAAAAAAAAAATAAGATGAATACTCGTATGCACACACAAATAATCCAAAGCATCGGTTTAAGTGAATCTCTTGTATGCGTCAAAATGGAAATGAAGTAAAAGTTATACCAAGTTGAATTCTATGTTGAAAATAGAAAACAAAGTTTTAATTTTTATAATCTGGGTAAAATATTTATCTACCTTTAAATACAGGCAACATCAAAGTTTAAATAATTTCCTGAAAATTTCAACAAATAAAAGTAAACAAAATTATTATTACGAACAGATAACTGAAATAAAAATTGATAAACGCAAACACCCACACACACACACGGAAAATTTTTAATCATATCTATTCATTAATTAAACTTGAAAAGTAAATAACGTTCGTAGTCAAGTAACTCATTACTACAAATGATCTAAAAGAAAAATAATTAAATGGAAAGGTTTCTACATCTATTCGTCTGATGTTAGTGATAGTAGTAATTATTAAATTAAAATTTAAAACCACAATTATATTATTATTATTAACTACTCAATAGTGTCGTATAAAGAATAAAAGCAGAAAAAAATAGAAATATTAATAGAAAAATTATACATATTTTTAGGAACTGAATAAAAATAACATGAATTGCTAGAGAACTAACGACTTTCCTTTTCAGTGGCTCGTTCTTTTTCAGCGTGAAAGGGAAGTGCAGGGTAGGTATGCCGTCGCGAGGTTAGGGTTTCGACAAATCCGCTGAAGTCGGTTTCGCGTCGCGCGCGGTACGCGGTACCTTTGATTGTTTCGTCATTTCTTTAGAGTAGTTTTCTTCGGGTTAAGTTCGAGTAGCATATTTTTCGGTACCGCGTCGGTGAATCGGTAACGCGCCTATGGGATTTTGTAGCGTTTTTGATTTGAGATCTGTGGATAGATCACATCCAGAACTAACGTAATGTAGGTTTCTCGTTCTGGATGAGTAATTGTTGACGCGTTTGGAAAACGGGCAAGTTCAGGTGACTGAAATATTGTAATTGAGCGTAATCCATTCGGAGACCCGCGACCGAAATCCTCTCCGAACTAGCTGGCCGACAAGCAGTCACCGCGTGAATGGATTACGGTGCACGGATTGGTTGACCTGTTGGTACCATCCGTTGGCACTACTCAGACTTAACGTCTAGAACCGATGAGAGGTCGGTTCCGCGTTCGATCAGAAAGTAGAAATTCATTACACCTTGGCTATGAATGGGGAGCAATGGTCACTAAGCGTATTGAAATCTCTACAACATCTATTGATTGGCTTATTGTACCCATAACTCGTCTGGTGTCTGCTAATGGTAAGCATGAGAGAGTGCCTTGTTTTTCGAATAGCCTCGTTTAAGCGGGATCGACCGCAGATAAATTTTAAATGGATCGTATTCCTCAGAACATCGAAAGCTAGACATAAAGACAACGCGGTTCTTCGCGAAGAGAGAGACGTTAGATTTCTCATATGGAGTTGAGTCTCATAGGATGGTAGATTATGGAAAAGCCTGGGATTGTAAAAGGACCTCAAAATGAAGAATAAAAACTGCTTTTGCACTAACTCCAGCCTATTGACATAAACATCGAAAACAGGATTCCAGATTAAGCAGACGTATTCAAGAAAAGAACACACCCTTGGCTCTCCTTTTGATAAAGCCCAGCATTTTGTATGCCCTAGAAATGACCATCATAATAAAGTTTGAATCGCAGTTTCCTATCTAGTACTGCGCCAAGGTCAACAACCCTTTCGACTCTACTCAGAGGTGTGTTATTAATATGATAGACGCAGAGGATAATATTGTTTTTCTTAGAGAAACTTATTATCTGGCATTTGTCCAGGTTCAATGACAGTTGGTTTACATTGCACCATTGGAATAAAATATTCAATTTAGACTGGAAAAATAGTGCTTCAGCTTGAGAAGGTATTGCGTGATATAACTTGAGTTCATCAGCATAAAAAATGTTCTGAATATCAGGTAACAACGATGAAAGATCTGATATGAAGTTGTTGTGGTCCAAGGTGATTACCTTGAGGAACCCCAGAGAGAGCATGAATTTCTCTAGATAAGTGTCCTTGGAACTTGACTTACTATGTACGGTTCCTCAGGTAAGAGTAAATCCAACTAAGCAGTGAACCGGTAACTCCGAAGCTGTGAAGTTTCTTTATTCAGATTACATGA
This sequence comes from Odontomyia ornata, assembly GCA_963969285.1. Classification (NCBI taxonomy): domain Eukaryota; kingdom Metazoa; phylum Arthropoda; class Insecta; order Diptera; family Stratiomyidae; genus Odontomyia; species Odontomyia ornata. The sequence goes on along the minus strand of OZ017741.1, from coordinate 58,563,108 downwards.
TTCACACGATCAAACGCTTTGCTAAAGTCGGTGTAAATAACGTTGATCTGTTTGCCCTTTTCTATGTTACAAAGAACGTCTGAAGTCATTATCATAAGATTTGAAGAAGTAGACCTATTTTTCCGAAAACCATGTTGCCCTTCATTTAGATAGGAATCGGCGATTGGCGATGATTTGTTCAAAAAGTTTTGGAGTGGTAGAGAGTATAGTAATTCCTCTATAATTTTTAACCGACTTGTTGTCGCCTTTTTTATAGATCGGAATAGTATAAGATGGCTTCCACTACGAGGGAAGATACCACTAGAGAGAGACTTATTGAAAATAATAGAGAGGGGCTGAATTCGTCCATGTTTATATTTAGCTAGGAAAATAGGTGGAATTTGATCAGAGCCAGGTCCCTTATTTAAATCGAGATACTCAATTAGCTGAAGAATATCATCATCAGATATTGAAGTATTGTCAATAAGAGATTTTGAAGTTGATTCTGTGAGTGCTTCATTTGCCGAGGTTAAGGAATCTTGATAAACCTCTTGAAAATGGTCTGCCGAAAATTCACAGATCTGTTCTGAAGAAACCGATATAGAGCCCTTATATGACATTGTTGAAGGATAACCATGTGTTTTACGTTTTGACATTTAAGAAATCAAAAAACTACTTAGGATTGTGAATAATCTTTTCTGCTATATCACTGACATATGATTCATACGCTGCTTGAAATTTGGACTTAAATTCCCTGGCAAGCTCCTCATATTTTCTTCTGATTTCGAGGCTATCATTCCATCTTTTCATAACTTTGTATAATTTGTTTCTTTGATTTCGTAAGGAGAGTTTATTTCTCTTTCTGATTTAAGGTGCAAATTTATCAACTGCGTCAAGAATTAATTAATAAAAAGTATACAGAGCAGCATCTACATCTAACGTTGAAAGAGTACCAGTCCAATTGAAATTAGATAATAGCATGTTAATGCTTTCATAATTAGTATTTCGAAAGTCAAATACAATTTTTTAACTATTGTATGAGATGGGGTTGAATTTATCAGTAGAAGTAAATTTAATAGAAAAAGCGGAATGATGAAGCGTATTAAAAAAGAGATACTCGTTGTCATCAGTTGGATTAACTACTACGTCATCATATGCATTGGTAAAGATTAGATCCAACCAATTTCCAGTTTGGTTGGGTACAGGAGCAATCGTCTGTAAATCGTTGCCATAAAACGTGTTCACATAAGAGTAAAATCATTACAGCCACGAAGATTAACTGGGAGAAGAAGATTGTCCTGATTATCGACCACAAAGCTTAAATTCGGCCGATTAAAGTCACCAGCGACAATTGAATTGGGTCTCTAGAAGAAGGGCACATGTTACAAATTTAAAATTTGATGAAAAAAAGAAAGCGCGCAGCTTAAGAATTTAATGAACATCAAGAGTAACATATGCCCTTCTTCACAATCGTTTTGGATAGAAACAATAATACTATACGTTTCATTTTTGAATAATATTTATTAACACCATGAAACTTTCAAATACATATTCAAATAATTTATACACAAACAATTTGTAGGAAAACATGTTAAACAAGACATTATTACTCAGTTGGCAAATTCTGATAAAATTTTTTATGTTCTTCGTTAGCCAAAAACTGTACCATGTGAAGTAAGTCCTTCTTTTTTTCCTTACTGATGGGAAGCGGTCTGTTGTAAAGTTCGGGTAATATTGGCGACGGAATATTGTATTTAAACAACTGAAAACTCTTCCATGGCTTGAGCATGTTGTGACTTTCCCTCACAAACACGGAAGTTGGGTCATCGAATGACATCTTAAACCACAGATAGTGTGTGATTTGAAACTTATTGTTTTTGACCATATAAGTTTGAGGGAGAATGTCCGAGTCTTTGAAGTCACTCTGCATCATTTCTGTTATGGTGAATGGTGTACTGATGTTAGACGAAGCGATGATGTACTTCCAATCTTGTGATACTAAAGCCTTAGTCTTCTTCTTTCTACGTTCAATTAGTGCGAAATCACGGTCGCATGGTAGGAAACTGTGGCCAGATGTCATAAATTTTTGGTGTATTTCGGAAAAATATCTGGCTTTGATGAGGAAAAAATACAAATTAAGAATAATTTTATTGCTATTTTGGCCGACACAGCGATCTGACCACACAATAAGTTTTCGTTCTTCCCCTGCCCTCAGCGGCTTCCATTTTGAAGTTATGTATTTCAAAACACATGACCCAATTTCCTTAGAGCCCCGTTTAGCAGTCACTTCATGCCATAGAAACATATTGGATGTGTTACTGGTCATAATGTGAACTGCGAAGTTGTAATTGGAGTATTGCCTCTGATAATAAACGTCCGAATGTGATAAGTTTGGAGTGAACAGGACTTGATGTAGATCGGCGCAGAGGGTTATAAAGCTGGAGTTTTTTCCGTCATCAGCAAGTTGTTTGTAAGCTGCATCCGCTTGCATATGATGTATTGCACTATCTTCTTCTATTTTCTTTCATTCCTCGTCATTCGGTGCAGCAATGAGTTTAACATAGTTCAAGTCACAACGTTTGCATGTGTCGGAACGTGGGGATCTGAATCTCAAGTTGAACTCCCGATTTTCCGGTACAAGCTTAAAGAGATAGTAGATTCAGGATGTGTCTGTAGAAAAAGGCTATGCATTTTCCTCACAGAGAGGTCCATATTCAAGCACAGCTTTGACGATAAACGTCGGCTGCAGTGGCTTTCAATCGTAGGAAAGCTTTCAATATGTCGTTTAACAGCACTTCTATGCTCGTAGTTCACAGCCCGAGGCCAATTCATATGTTTTCCTCTCTTACCCTACATCACCGTCTTTTAATTTTAACTGAATAAAACGGATACGTTTGAGAGAGACCGAAAAAATATTTGTAAGTGTTTTGAGGTAAACTGCTTTTCCATTGACGTTATAGTCAAACCTTGCATTTTTCTGTGCAGTCACGTCTGTGTAGCATGCTCTCCTGCGCTTTGGCTCCCTAAGATTGATGAATTTCAGCAGGAAAAATGTTTGACCATTATAGTCAAGTTCACAAAATTGTTTAAACAAGTTGTGGACGTAATCTAGAGAAAGTGATCGGCATCCAATCTTCGTGCAACTTACTTGAAATCCTCCCACCTGCACTGGAGCTTCTTTCGCTGCCACAATTTTGCATTTGCCACGCTTGTTTACGTATTCCTTGTCTGCATTTCTAAGAGTTTTCAGGTTCTTATCACGCTACTGTTCAATGTTTAAAACACGTCTCTTGCCAGAACTCAGGTTGCTGCATTCACTTACCGACAAATTTGTATCACCCATTACACAATATTATTCAGACTTCGCACACACAATAGTAAAGGAATTAAAAATAGGATTACAAATACGAATCAAAAACAACGAAGAAGGCGACGGAACACTAACGAGAGTGATAAGAAAATGTTAAGATTACAGAGACTAGAGTGGAGGGGAGTCGTTAAATACGCCCTTCTTCCACTATCTTTGCACTTTTGTCCATACTGGCGATGAATATTTCCGACATCTATCGTCTGTGAGGGGAACTAAATTCTTACCTACTTGTTTACCATGCTACATTTGTCCTTCTTCCACGAAAAAACCAATAACGACAAATTTGTAACATATGCCCTTCTTCTAGAGACCCATTCAATTATTGTATCTTCTTCATGAACATTTGCAGTCATTTCAGTGATAGCACCGCTGACTTCATGGTAGACAACTTCGAGAGAATTTTGAGGGACGTAGAAAGCATCAATATATAAAGCATATTGTTCTAGCTTATTTGCACCACCTTGTGTTGGAATGATTTCTTTGACGTAGTGCGTACGACCTCGTTCAAAAGGGAATTATATACTGCGATAAGTAGGCCACCTCCTCGTGCCTTTCCAGTGCTGCGAAAATCCCTATCGTCTCTGAAGATATTCCAATTACTGTCTAGAATTTCTTCATTTTTATGAGATTTGCTCAACTAGGTGTCTGTAAGGATGAGGATATTGAATTGGCAAGATTTTGCGTCAAGGTATAATTTATTTAGTTTGCTGCGGATTCCACCACAGTTATGGTAAAATAGTTTAAAGTTAAGCTGAACGGGGCTTTTAATGGGGATGACAACATTTGTGGTGCTGTTCCCTTGCCCTTTGCATAGAAGGGATGTAGTTGGAACTAACGTGCGAGGCATATGTTTCAAGATCTGAAATACACCATAAAAAATATGGGCTAATTTGTATATTTAGGCGATTGTTCGACTACGGAAGCTACAGTGGGCTGGCCACGTGAATGGTATGGATGAAGAACGGATTACCAAAAAGATTTTCATTGGGAGAATTGAAGGACGAAGACCAGTGGGGGAAAATGAGGAAATGCTGGTCTGAGTCGGTCAACAAAAGCGGTCAACGGTCCGAGATAGTTGAAGGCGCTTGCTGCAGAAAACGAAGGGCCGATAGGGGCTGTAGCGCTAGGAAGAAAAAGAAGAGGAATCTGAATCAAACCAAATTGGCCTACGCGTCAATGAAACGAAAACTGAAATCATGACGCAAACGAGGAAGAACATTGCAGTCTAAAAAAACCTTACGAATACTATCGTGAAAGTGTGGATAGTTTTATTTATCATAGAGCCAATCGGAATACGGGTAGAAAAGACGCGGTTTGATACTGCATAAACACTGTAAATAAAACCTATTACTCCGTACTTCCCATTCTAAGGTCCAGAGTTGTACACAGGCAAAATAAGCTACGTTTTTACAAATCAATCCAATCAAAGCAGTGTCATTATATGGAAGTTAAACGTGGACTGTGACGAGTGAATCCAAAAAGGCAGTGGACACATTTGAACGTAAAGTGCCCCGGAAAATTCACAGACGGAAAATCCATGGTTCAGGGAAACAGAGTGGAGACTATATACAACGATGAGTTGTATGAATTATTTTTCGAACCATCTGTGCCTGCTTGCGTAAAGTTACGCAAATTGCGATGAGTATCCCATGTAGAAAAAATGGAAGAAAAATGGCTACGCAAAGAAACATTAAAGCGTAGAGCACATGGTAGACGTCCAGCAGGAAGACACATTATGACAGTACATCCTTGCCGGGAGTGATCAATCAGCGAAGGAGTTCACAGAACCGTGATGGTTGGAAGGCCAAGACCCGGCTTTGGCTGTCGCGTCACATATGATAATGATAATATTTTTCTACAATATTCAATGTTTTTAAGGGTTTTTCATTTCATGCCTCATCCAATTTTCATATAAAATGAAAATAGCTCAAGCGCTATTTTGTAGACATTAATATTTAAAAAACAAATTTCTCTGGTTTAATTTTTCATATTTTTTGACGAAAAAAGCTCGATTATTGCCAAAAACCATTTTAAGTGCAATTTAAATAACATTTTGTACTTCTATGAAACCCCTTATTAAAATTCAATAAAGTTATGTTCGTTGCATGCTTGAAATTCCAAACTTCTTTCTAATTTTCTAAATGATTATGATAAAGCTCAAGTTTAAGGATAAGAAGTATGCGGCCCACCTTACATTTATAGCTTCTCTCACGAATTTATTCAAGGATGCTATTAATGTTCTCTTTTCTTTATTTCATGAATTTATTTTTTAATTGTTGGACTTTTATTTCTTTTCAACAACAATCAAGGAATTTTCGATTCCACTTTCAAATAAAATCAATAATTCTATGAAGCCCTGGTAAACTGAAATTGAATTGGGTTATGATTTATTCATTGAAAGTGTGTAATCTCAAACATTTCTCAATCTCAAATAATTCAAACGCTAAAATTTCAGAAGAACTGATGTCAAAATAAAACTACGTGAATCAGTATAATCCAAATACTGCCACCAATTTTGCTCTTAAATTTGGTCTAATCTCATGCTGTGAAACCCACATGCTTTACCACTCACCCATATTCAACCCAAATTAGTGCTGTTTTTGTCAAAACTTACCTCATTTCACCAACGAAAGCTAATTTAGGTCAACAAATAACTTCAAAGTCTACTTCAAAACTACCCAATGCCTACAGCAAATTATCCTTGCTACGCTACTTCCACTCATCTCTACAGTTGGTCCAACTTTCCCGAAAATTTCACCTCTTTAACATTATCACACCATGAAATATGCATGGTATGGCAAGAAACAATAATATATCCCGTGACCGTGTCCCTCACATTAAAAAAAACATTTTGAAAACCCTTTCATACTAACCCATAATAATTAGGACTTTTATCCTTTTTAGCATACACCGCTGTGAGATACATCTATTAAAGTGCCACTCCTCAAATTCTAATGTGACACCAAGCAAGAGGAGCATAACTATCAACACCTGTAACTAAATGTGAATGTGTCGTATGTGTCCTACATATTGTATGATATATAGTATATGGAATACACATACGCGTAGGTACATGTTGTAATTTAATAGCATTGAACAATTAGAAAGTTATGCACTATGTACGAGTACCTATATGACGTGATTTGCAAGCAATAAGGATACAAATTTGAAGGCTTCGTTCATTCGTTTGTTTCCTCGTTGTTGATAGTGCAATACCGCACTAAACACAAGGTCGACCGACATACTCTCTTTCTGGTTGACATATTTTTCCCATAAGAAACAGTCAAAGCCAAAGCCAGAGCAGCTAAACGTAAGAGCGAAGGTCACCGTACCAGCAACGTAGGTCTCCAGCATAGTTGGTTGCACTCCAGTCCAAAGCAAAATGTAGGTTAGCCATTGCTTGTTAGCTAGGTTGAAGGCGTTGAAGGATTCATTTCAAATTAAATACGGGGAGAAACCAGGAGAAACGTGGTGAATTTCGATGATGCTCTTTAAATAATTTAAGAGAAAGTGTGGAACGTAAATTTCCAGCATGGGGATACTACCCCACTAAATGGTTTGTTGGTCCTTACAGGCATGTTCTCATTTGCAATAGCAGAATCGTCCTAATAGCTCTCAAAAGACTTATATTTACCATTGGCATGGTATGGAATGTGAAATTCATTCTTTGCAAAATTCCAGCACATCTCGAACCTTTTTGTATTGCTGGTCAATTTCAATTTTCAGAGACCTATATATAGTGCTCGTAAGTACGCTTCAATGCACTTCGTTCATTCGTTCTGAAAAAAAACCAAAGAAAATCGCTGTAAGCGCGATTGATATTGCATTCATTGGGGGTAGGCAGAACTGATTTGTTGGTTACAAGATTCAAAGTATAAAAATATGCTTAAACTCCAGTCATTCATTATTCGCTTCAATAGAAGTTAAGAGTCAGCATGGATACAATGTTTGTGGCTTGGTGTAAAGGGTAGGCTTCATCCGTGAAGCACATTCAATTCAATACTTTATACAGGATCTTAAATTGCATGCTACTTTTTCAAATTAACGTTTATTAAAGTGGGTATTACAGTATGTTAAAATTCAATTGAATTTCATGTCCTGTCTAATTAAGTTTGTTTGTTATATGTTGGGTAATATGGTTGTTTAAGCCACTCTTAAACGCTCAAATTATTGGTCAATTATATTTATTTATCCCATCTTTCAGACTCGACTCTATTGTAATCGAGCAGTCACCCAAGCTAAATGCCCGAAAACCGCATAACACTGTTCCGAAATTTCATTGCAGATTTGGAAAATTCGGTTACTTAAATTTAACTTTTTGTAAATTATAATATGATTTAACTCAGCTGAGCTAGCAGCGGAATTGGATTTACAGGTGCAGCAGAGAAATTATACGGAGATTTGTACGGATCTGGGAGTCTCGTCGAGATGAACAAAGTGTGCGCATCAGCGGAAGAAAGAGAGATTATGGTCGTCGTGTTCAGATGCCATACGGGGTCGAATGTCTTTAGCTTGGAATAAAAGCTCCCATTTTTTGATCAATAATCTCGTCCCGCGTATGTGAAACCGCTTGCAGAAAGTGATTAATATTAATCAGTGGAAGGCCTGTTTCGTCTTCGCTGATGATCAGATGAGCTGATGACAATGGCAACGGTATCGGCTTACCCATCATTGGTTCGGACTTCGGATTGCTCACCATTTAGTGAAGAAAAATGCAAATTATTGGTAAAAGTGCTTTCAAATGTGTTTTGTGCATAACAGCCATGACCCCAATCGGAAAATGCATGAAAAACCAATGCTTCAGTGAAAATTGTGCAAGTGCAGTTGAGTGAAATGATACACATTAGCAAGTGAATCAGCAACCAGTTTTCTTCGGATCATTTGAATCCAACATGACATCTCTACATTTTCACTTTCGAGCGTTTTGCTGCATAAATTATGGATATCGGAATGTCTCTCGGAATTCCAACTAACGACAACATGAACAGCAGCATCTAATGCAATGTTCCTCTAGTTCCACGAATACTTCCACGGAAGATTCCTTAAGATAAATAAGTTGCAGTTATTCGATTCGAAAGTGTAGAATTGCGTATGCGCGAGTTAATGAGTGTACCCGGTGCTGGTGGAATTAAGTGTTTAAATATTCGAAACAGTTTTATATACCTAGTCAGAGCTTTTTCCACTTCATTAGTGTTAATTGAGGCTAAAAAATGTGCTATTGGATATAATTGCGAAAATTAAGAAGAAATTGTAGAGTTGTGAATTGAAAACAGTGTCGGGGAGGGGAATATGTAATAAAAAATATGAAAAATGCCAAAGATTTCGCGAAACTGTGATCAACAAAGAATTGAAGTGCAGTTGATCAAAATAGACCGGTTTCAGACAATAGTTTCGATATGAAGATAATCAATTTAAAGTTGTATTGGACTTATTTAAGATTAAAACGATGATGAAACAACTGATAATCACTGTACATGACCAAATAAATTTCAATTGGCTAGGAGTATCATCACGTACTTAACGTCCATTAGACCGCATTTTAACTTTTTTTTTGGAATCGCGCGTCTTTTAGCCTTTTTGCTGCTTAATCCAAAATTAATCGCAAATTGAAGCAAAAATGAAATTTCGCAAGGAAAAACGTTTTAATTTGCATGAACTCTGTTAGCAAATGCGCGTTTTACGATTTACAAAATTCAAGTCGAGATTAAGTCGATTACCATTGTAATAGGTTCGCCCACCCTGTCTACGAGCGCTCATTAGGAGGTTGGTTAAGTACCCATTTTGGTTCGTTTTTTTATATTTTTTTACCAACCATATTTGTATCTAATGATGTTTTTTTTTAATTTTTCATGGTATGAATTATATTTGATTTGTATTTGAAACGGTTTAAATAGGAAAAGAGGGATATTTATTTAAAATTAAGTTTAAACGTCAATTTGCAATTTGCAAACCTCGGTAATAAGAGTATTTTGTGTTTTCGAGTAAAAATCTTAATTAAAACAAATGATGGATTAAAAATATACCCTCAGTCTCTCCATTTCATCCAACCTGACTGGGTATAGGACCCGCAATGATGGCCGGCCCCTTCACTAAAATGAACAAGCCATCAGGCGCGCTCCTCCCTTTTGATTTACGTTATAGGTGCTCTTACCCGGGTAGAGTGGCCTTCCGCTCGCGTCCTCTTTTATGGTATAGTTGTTACGACAACAGTCACTAATATATGTGAGTACTTATTGCTCGGAATTCTATAACAGTTGATCATGCCCCCATGCCTCTCTTACGACACTTTACGACAACAATCATTAACATATGTGAATACTAATTGCTCGGAATCGAATAACAGTTGATCACGCTCCCCATGCCTCGCTCGTTGCACGTAGCGTTTTTCTGCGAGCCAACAAGCAATGTATGCTTCACCGCTCATATTTAGGGACCGGCGACACCCTACGCAGAATACATAATCGCAATTTATTGTATATAAGAACCTTATATCTTACGTTTCATTGGTCAAGTCACTAAATTGGCTCCCCGGCGAATTCTACACGAATATATGGTAGTCCATACAATTACCATATTGAGAGCACATGGGGAACATGAACACAATTGAATGTGTGTAATCCACTCAACTGAGTTTCAACTCGCCGCAACAACCAACTCAGAAATCATATGAGGAGAAGTCATCGAATATTCAGATATATGAATACTGAACACGAAAAGAGCAAAAACATAAGATTGGACCTGGCGTTCCTTTTCATGCAACAAAATTGTTCCCGAGGAACGAGAGAGGAATGACTTAGTAAAGTAAATTAAGGGGAACTAGCACGTTAACAAGCTCAGCGTTTTGCAGTTAACTGGAGCGAAGGTCTACGACTCCCACTAGCAATGCAAGCAATTCGTTTGTAATTAAGCTACTGGCGAATTGAACAAGGGAGCCAGCATAAACACAAGTCTCGAGGAGAGACTGCCGGAGACAATTGCGGTCGACATTTGCATACAAGTTCGCTGCCAAGAGGAAATATTTTCGCCATCAACAATACTTCAACACTATACTCGTAGAAACAGGTTCCCGCTTAACCTGTGAGTCTAAACCAGGAGAAAGAGTTTCCGATTTATTTTTAGGGATATAAAGAGTTCTTCCACTTCGGAGCACGAGCCCGCTGTTTTTCCCGGAGTTGATTGATGCACCTCCCTAGTTCTCTAACGTTCTCGTTCTTTCGTTCAAGTAACTAACGAATGCCTTTTTCTTGTTTTTTTTTACTGCACCTACATCCTCCTTCAAGCCTCGGATATTTCAAGGATGACCTCCTAAGTACAATCTTAATCTAAAGGGTGACCACCCAGGTATCAAATCGTGTGAATGAGTGTTATAACCTCAAGAGTGGTAAGGAAATTATGGTAAGGAAATTATTCTATTCTATTCAATAACTGGTCGCTCCAAAACACGTTCGTTGTACTGGAACTGTTCGGAATCAAAAACCGGCTGCGCGAATTGTTACGGATAGTCAACGACCCTGCCTGTGCTGGCGTGATGATTGCACCTCACCACACACTACCACAATCCTTGATATCTAGAGGGGAAGGGGGCTGTCCTTTAGAAATAAAAAGATCCTTTTTTCTTTCATCTAAGCACAAAAGATCTTTATTTTCGTTTGATAATTCGTTATTTGCGCACACAAATGTTTTGGTTATTGTTGTATTTCACATTGTTTGTCACTAAGGTGTCATTTACGGTGCAATCCTCATGCCAGCACAGGCAAGGTGGTTGATTATCCATGACATAGTGTTATGTGATTCCATCGTATAATACTATGACATAAATTAGCCACGTTTATATTTCTCATTTAATGGAAAAATTTAAATAAATTTTTCACTTAAATGGGAAATATATGGCCACGTCTACATTTGGATCTTGATCCGGTTGGGAGAAAGCGAGGGGGCACCGCTTCCACTCGGATGCCCCACTCCTTTTTTTTCTAAGAACTTCCATTCCCTACCACTCTCTCCATCATTCTTTCTTCGTCGCACAACGCTAGTGCGATCTGCATTCACACTACGTCGCTTCGTCCTTTGTGCCACCCAGACAATGTTTAATGCATCGGTATAAGGGGCACACAAAATAATGTGAACTAATCCTTTTCATGAACATTTAGTCCAAAAATCATGATCAGCTCTCAGAGATAAAAAAAAATTCAATATAATACGACGCATTCAAAAAAAACTCTGAGTAACTGTCACTTCAGTATCTCGCCGATAGGGTCAAAAACGCCCTAAGATACTGAGCTCATTAAAGCAGAACTACAAGTCCACCCTTCAATCAGTGCTCATTTAATGCTCCCTTAGTCTTTTCTTAAATACCAAAAGTGAGTTTGCTTTCTTAACCATTTCTGGTAGATTTCGGCATTTGATCACTCCAATTTGCGAATGCGAAATTTTTTCGTAGCGGATCTTGTACTGGGGAAAAGAACCCACGCCACGATACCGCAATGCTAGCCGGCCAGCGCATTCACGCGTCCCTAGACAAGGTCCAATCTCGGCGGACCCTACCATCCTCTTTCGCCGAGGCAGCAGACCATCTCTGCAGTCCTTTATGGACATTGTATATAACCATTTCACTACAACTCATTATTTTGGAGTAAAGTAGTAGGTCCTCCAAATTTTCATCCATAAACATATTCCAGCTAATTGCTGTGACACCAAATATCTGCAGTCTAACATAAGCTAAGGCTATATCTATTCATGCAGTAGAAAATAGCGAATTTAGGTCGGAAAAACTAACTAAAGGTGAATGTTGGTTTGAAAATATAAGGATGGGTGATAAAATGGTGAAAATGAAACTGGATACGCGCACGGAAATTAATGTAGTTTCTAAAGATTTAATTGAAAATATAAATTTGAAAAGAAAGGTTAATAGAAAACAGGTTCTATTAGAAACGTACGGAGGTTCTAAAGTTAATGCTAAGGGTATCATTAAATTGCCTTTGGGAGTTTGAAACAGTATTTCCGAGCATAGTTTTGTTGTTGTTGATATAAACACAAAACCATTTCTAGGTACAGCGCCTTGTAAAGAACTAGGACTTATACAGCGAGTTGATAGCATCATAGAAGATAGTACTATGTCAAAAGAAAAATTTCTTAAAATAAATGCAGATTTATTTTCACCTGTGGGAAATTTTCAGATAAAATCAAAATTACTGTGAGAAAAGAATACCGAAATACCGAAAAGAATACCTTTGAAATTAAAACAAAAAGTTCTTTCTAAGTTAGACGACATGGTGAAAGAAATAATAATTGAAAAGATGATGAGCCTGCTGAGTGGGTTAACAAAATGGTAGTAGTGCACAAAAAGAACGGGGGTATTAGAATTTGTTTCAATCCGCAGGTATTGAATCAAAATATTATAAAAAAATTACTTTGAAATACCATCATTCGAGAATTTACGAAGTATGTTGGATGGTCAGAAATATTTCACAGTGTTAGACCTTCGTGAAGGGTTCAGGCAACTGGAGTTAGACGAACAATCCTCGAAGTTATGCACATTCAATTCTCCTTTTGGTTGTTTTAAATTCAAACATTTACCATTTGGCGTGAATATTGCTGCAGAGGAGTTCCAAAAAATTAACAGCATATATTTTGGTTCATTAGCTGGTGTCCACATATGTGTGGATGATATATTAGTATGTGGTTCAGCACTGGAAGAGCATAATAGACATTTGGAAAATGTAATCCAAAAAGCTAGGAAATATAACATAAAGTTCAACCCAAATAAAATTCAATTTAGGGTAAAAAACGTCAAATACTTGGTATTTATTTTTGGGAAGGATGGTATGATGCCCAATGGAGAGTACGTCGAAGCTATAAAAAACTATCGACTCCCAAATAACAACAAGTTGGGTAGACAGACCTACGCTCATGTCAGAAGGGTTTTGTACTCAACAACAAAATGCAGTAACCAGCAACGAATAAAATCAAGAAACATGTCAAAGACGATTTAATTGGAGAAAATGTGAAATTCGAGGATCATACTATTATTAACAAAGTTGAACGAATTTTGACTTCTGAGGTATTTGTTATAGTTATACCCATAAATATCTCCTTTGATATTTTTTTCAGATTTTTTAGGGTTTTGTACTAAAATACAAAACCCTATTGCAATCATGACCTGTGTCCGTCTGTCCGTCCGTCTGTATGTCACAGCACTTTTTCTCCGAAACTATAGAGGCTACAGCTATGAAACTTTGTAAAAAGGTCAGAAGTGGTGACCTCTTGAAAGTTCAAGGGTGGAAAATTTTTTCAAAGGCGTTTAAGGGGGGTATCCCCATATAAGGGGGTGACCCCTCAAAAAAAATTTTTCACCATTGGTAGTCGAGTAGGGTATCATTGGAAAGGTCTTAATGAGATCTTTTTAAAACAAGTCTTAAAATTGTCTTACGGGTACCGAGGGGGGCAGGGGAAGGGGAAACGTACGAACTTTTCGCGTACCCCCCCCCCCCCCTCGCGATTGGACACCTTCGATCCGAAAAATCTGAAAAAAATCATGAATGTAGGCCTTTATGAGTACAACAACAACAAATACATGAGAATTCGAAATTCACTCAACTTTGTTAGTAGTAGTATGATTTATCGATTTTGTGTTTTCTTGAATAAAATCTAAACGGTACCCTTAAACTCAATAAAATTTAGCAAGGAGATGACTATTTATAAGATTGATCTTTTCGGAAAGTTTCATAAAGATCGAATAGTATTTACCGAAGTTATAGCGATTTGAATTTTCGTGTATTACTATGGAGCAATATGCCCTGTATTACTATGGAAACATATTGCTATGGAGCCATATGCGCTTTTTACCGACTTAGACACTACAGCTTTGCTAGAATTTGCATGAAAATTTCAGGAGTGATAGGTTTCATGAAGATGAGTACATACAATTGAAACAAGTTGAAGAGGCAGGAGAGAGCTCCTAGCAAAAGGGCTTTGTAACCATTCTAGGATTCGAAAAAATAGGCCATGAATCGATGATTACAGTACAGAGGAGTGGCCCCTGAAAAAAAATTTCATGAAAGGTAGCCGATATGAGTGTCAACTGAAAGTTCTCTATCAGAGCTTTTCAAAACAGTTCTTAAACTGACAGTTTTTGCTTCAGTGGGAGCACAGGGGGGGGGGGGGGAATACATGAAAAATGTGTTTCCTCCCTCGCGAATGGACACCAGTGATCTAAAAAATCTGAAAAAAATATCAAAGGAGATATTTATGGGTATAACTATAAAAAATACCTCAGAAGTCAAAATTCGTTCAACTTTGTTAATAATAGTATGATCCTCGAATTTCACATTTTCTCCAATTAAATCGTCTTTGACATGTTTCTTGATTTTATTCGTTGCTGGTTACTGCATTTTGTTGTTGAGTACAAAACCCTTCTGACATGAGCGTAGGTCTGTCTACCCAACTTGTTAGATCACTGGTGTCCATTCGCGAGGGAGGAAACACATTTTTCATGTATTCCCCCCCCCCCCCTGTGCTCCCACTGAAGCAAAAACTGTCAGTTTAAGAACTGTTTTGAAAAGCTCTCATAGAGAACTTTCAGTTGATACTCATATCGGCTACCTTTCATGAAATTTTTTTTCAGGGGCCACTCCTCTGTACTGTAATCATCGATTCATGGCCTATTTTTTCGAATCCTAGAATGGTTACAAAGCCCTTTTGCTAGGAGCTCTCTCCTGCCTCTTCAACTTGTTTCAATTGTATGTACTCATCTTCATGAAACCTATCACTCCTGAAATTTTCATGCAAATTCTAGCAAAGCTGTAGTGTCTAAGTCGGTAAAAAGCGCATATGGCTCCATAGCAATATGTTTCCATAGTAATACAGGGCATATTGCTCCATAGTAATACACGAAAATTCAAATCGCTATAACTTCGGTAAATACTATTCGATCTTTATGAAACTTTCCGAAAAGATCAATCTTATAAATAGTCATCTCTTTGCTAAATTTTATTGAGTTTAAGGGTACCGTTTAGATTTTATTCAAGAAAACACAAAATCGATAAATCATACTACTACTAACAAAGTTGAGTGAATTTCGAATTCTCATGTACTTGTTGTTGTTGTACTCATAAAGGCCTACATTCATGATTTTTTTCAGATTTTTCGGATCGAAGGTGTCCAATCGCGAGGGGGGGGGGTACGCGAAAAGTTCGTACGTTTCCCCTTCCCCTGCCCCCCTCGGTACCCGTAAGACAATTTTAAGACTTGTTTTAAAAAGATCTCATTAAGACCTTTCCAATGATACCCTACTCGACTACCAATGGTGAAAATTTTTTTTTGAGGGGTCACCCCCTTATATGGGGAGACCCCCTTAAACGCCTTTGAAAAAATTTTCCACCCTTGGACTTTCAAGAAGTCACCACTTCTGACCTTTTTACAAAGTTTCATAGCTGTAGCCTCTATAGTTTCGGAGAAAAAGTGCTGTGACATACAGACGGACGGACGGACAGACGGACAGACGGACACAGGTCGTGATTGCAATAGGGTTTTGTATTTTAGTACAAAACCCTAAAAAAGACTTACAACGATACTTGGGAATGGTAAATTTTCTTAAAGATTTGATGTCCAATTTGTCACAAATAACAAGTTGTTTCAGACAGTTACTTAAAAAGGATTCGCAGTGATCATGGTTACCATCTCATTTCGAAGCGATGAACAAAATTAATAGCATGATTATAAATTGAGGAGTTCTGGCCAATTTCGATAATGAATCAGTTATAGTAATACAAACTGATGCATCGTTGGATGGTTTAGGAAGTGTTATGCTTCAAAATGGCAAACCCATTTCTCTCGCATCAAGATGCTTAACAGATGCAGAAAACGTATCGAAAGGGAATTTTTAGGCATTTTATTTGCTTGTAATAAATTCAGAAACTACATATACGGTCGAAAAGTCAAAGTGTATACTGATCATCAGTCGTTAGCGGCATTAATGAAAAAGGGCTTGAGCAAAATAAATTCTTCACGATTGAAAAGAATTAGGTTTAAATTGCTGGAATATGAGGTTGACATTTAATACCTTCCAGGCTCTAAGATGTTTATTGCAGATGCATTATCCAGAGCTCCTTCTAATAATATTAAGCACAATTTGGAAATTGTCGATGAAGGTGTAGACTATGTAGTACCAGAATTGATCTTTAATAGATGAATTGTTGAAGCAAATTAGGTTCTATTGTAGGAAGGAATGGCCAAAATCTAAAGAAAAAGTGCTTGATAATATAAAATTTTATTGAAAGTAAGTTATGATATCTTTGTTGAACAAGATTTATTATACTTTATTGACAGGCTGATGATACAAGAAAGTTTACGGAAAATTTTTCTGGATGTACTGCATGAGTCGCATTTTGGGATGTCAAAATCGAAAGCGCAAGCCAAAATGCTATATTATTGGCCGAATATTAATAGGGACACCGAAAATTTAATCGCAAGTTGCGAAATTTGTGAAAAATACCAATCTGCGAACGTAAAGGAACAGTTAATTAACCACAGTATACTGGATATACTTTTTAATAAAGTAGGGTGCGATATATTAGAATATGGTGGGGAACCACATTTGGTACTCATAGACTATTTTTCTAAAAACTGGGGAAATTGAGCGAAAGAGTGCTTTTTACTTAAGCTTTCGGCTTTCCCACGATCTTTTGAGGGGAATCAGCGAAACTTGGGACATTGAACAAGAGAGCGTTTACGCCGGAACTTTCGGTTTTCTTTTTCGCTTAAGGCTATGTCCAGAAAGGGCGAATACGCCGCGAATCCGTCGCGCATATTACGCGCGAACGTTGCGTCCAGAAAAGGTGAATACACAACAAATCTGTCGAGCAAATTGTGCACGTACGTACCCACGTGCGAACATTTGGGGACGAAGAGTCAGTAAAAAATGGAGTAAGAAGAAGCGGTCGCATTGTGTTTAGCTTATCGTCGCTGGAAGACACGCAAACGAAGAGAAAGTAGAAAGTATTTAGTACATCCAATTCTTAACGATAGAATGGCACACAGTATGTTTGTAACTTTGTATCCAAAGTTAAAACAACATGAGACAAAATTTTTTAACTACTTCCGTATGTCCATAAAATTATTTGATGATTTACTGTTATTAATTAAAGAAGATTTATCGCCATGTGAAAATTATGTGCCGCTTCAGGATGTTGTTTCACCGGAAGAAAAACTTGTGATCACTTTAAGGTAAGCAATGTTTTATAAATACATATCAACTGATACAGCCTTCATAATCCTTTTTAATGAGTAAACTTTTACGTGAAATAACATTTAATCAACAAAATTTTTTTCATCAATTTTTGCAAAACTACGATTAGAATTAGTTAAAACAAGTAATTATAAAATATTCATTTTTTTAAGTTTAGCTTAGTTATTAGAAAATTAAATGTGATGATTAATTATTACATTATTTTGGAAGAGGTTAAGACATTCATTTTCTTGAGAATCTCTTGTTGTTGGTGACGGCGAATTTGAGTATAAAACTGCTTGTTAAGTACTCGGCGTTGAAGGGCAATTTCGGGCTTGCCATGAGATTAGCGATGGCGTCGCTGGATCATATTCCTGAAATGTAGGTTCGTTTGGTGCGGAAATCTTTGCATGGTATCGAGGTTGGACCGGAAATGGACTTGAAGACAAAGAAGAACTATTTAATGAAAGCGTATACCTGCCAGACGAATATGAATGGTGTGAATAGGGAGTTGATTGGGAAGATTTTTGGGCCGCTTGTAAAATTTTCATTAATTCTATGTTTACGGCTATACGATTGTCCTCAGGTACCTTTAGCAATTCTTTATATAAAGATAAACAGAAGAGTTTATCATCATCACCTTCCGTTACGCAGGAAGCCTGTGGGTGTTGTTGATTCCGAGAGCTTATATTGTGTTTAATTATGTTCGGAAATTCGGCATCAGTGGCAGACATTTTCTTTGTTTTTATGTTTTGACTCGGTGGCCTCATTATGTCTTCCATCGGATCTGCTGTAGACTGTAATTCTTCGCCTGTCTCTGAATTTTCCGAGTTGTCTTGAATATTGCTTTCAGTCTTTTTATTCTGCACTGACCTTTCGAGAAACATAAGCCTCTGAAAATACACATAGTGAATCTTCAAAGCTTCAGAGCCTGATGGTGCTTTCTTTGTCTTTTTCATTTCGCGGACAAATGTGTCGCGAAGATCTTTCCACTTTTTCTGGAGGGTATTACCTGAAATTACTGATTTTAATAAGTTTTATTTTTGTTTCAGGTATTTGGCTACTGGGTGTTATTTTTGTGAATTACATTACGCCTACAGATTGGGGAAGTCAACGGTGATCGAGATCGTTAAAAAACTGTCGACGTTATACGGAAAAACTTAAGAGATACAGTAGTGAAGGAACCTTCGACAGAAGAGTGGGAGGAGATTGCAAGAGGATTCGAAAAATATACAAATTTCCCTAATTGCATAGGCATCGACGGAAACAAATCAGAATCATAAAACCTTCAGCTTCCGGCTCTATTTTCTTCAACTATAAGCATTTTTTTCGACTGTCCTGTTTGCCGTATGTGATGCAAATTATTGCTTTATATGTGTGGACGTTGGAGCATGTGGGAAGAGCAATGACACGATGGTTTTTAAAAACTCCATATTCTTCAAATAACTTGTGGAAAAGTCTTTAAATATTCCTGAACTAAAAAGAATATCGGAACTTCGTACAACAAGTTTACCTCATGTTATAGTTGGCGATGAGGCATTTAGCTTATCCGAAAACATTATACGACCATATTGCGGAAAAAATTTAACAAAAGAAAAACGAATCTTTAATTACCGCCTCTCCATTTCAAGACGTTATATTGAATGTTGTTTTGGAATCCTAGTAAACAAATGGCGAATATTTCACAAACCACTCAATGTAAATATTGAATTTGCCCAAAACATAATAAAAGCTTGTTGCGTTCTTCACAATTACGTGCGACTAAGAGATGGCTATAGATATGAAGATACATTTTTCAAAACAACCCTAGAGGGTCTCAGCACTTCTACAGTTCGACCAAGCGTAAGGTCTCGAAATACTAGGGATACATTATCTGATTATTTTATGAAAGAGGGTCAACTGCCATGGCAGGATAAAATGATTTAATTTTCATGTTTGCTACAAATAAATGCATATAGGTACTCATAAATTTCTTTCTTTTTCTCTTCGGAGTCATCTTGATCGGAAAATATTAATGCTAACTCTTCCCAAGCTCTGCGCCTTAAAATCCTGTTGGCATAATCCGAGGATTCCATATCCCATAACGCCGGTCTTTTTTCCACTTGATCAATGAACAATTCCGTATCAAAAATTTTCCGGTCCATTTTTCCTCGATACGTGTACTCGCACTGTAGTTCGCGCGTAAACTGGACACAGCAAAGAGTCTCTAGTATCCCGACTCGCGCGGATTACGCGCGTATAACGCGCGAGTTGAGAGTCTTGCGTAGTACATGCGATTTACGCGCGTATTTTAAATTCGAGTGATGCTTGTGGACTCAATGTATTGGTGACTAGTACCTTGCCCACGCGCGTATGAATTCGCGCAAAACGATTCGCAGCGAATTCGCCCTTTGTGGACATAGCCTAACTCTCTTCGAAGCATACCCAAAGCTTATCGTTCACGATGTAATAATCAAATGAAGCGAATTGCGGGTTAATATTTTTTGTTTGCTTTACCGCTCGCTTATTTTCTTTATGCGCTTACACATTGGACGACATGCTTCAATAGCAATGGGCGTATGTGCTTCTTTGACTAATTTTCATTGGCGAAGTGCGAGTACTCGTACATAGGTAGTGTTTGCTCGCTTGCAACTACGATGAAGCGGAAGTATATACGAGTATGTTAGATGTGTTCCCTCGCAACAAGATGAACATGGACGGGATTTGTAGAGAAAAGAGCCCGCACAATCGTTTACATCTATTTGCCTTATATGAGCAAGATATCCGTTAGATGTTTTGCTTCCTCATGACTAGCTTAAAACTCTGATCAAACTGATTCTTGTTCATGTAATTCACCAGATCTTGCCAGCATATGCCCTTATTGATTTTGATGTGTTTGCAAAGGCATTTTCTGATCGCCTTCTATATCGTTGGTCGGGTGCATACCCCATTCAGGTTCTGTATTCACTGGTCTTCTCGTTGAAGGTTCATTGTTCAGCAGGTTTAGATAACCACTAGTGCACTGGAGGCTGGCTGTGCCGAAGTCTCAGACAGGACATAGAAGACGTGCAAATAGAAGTGATGATACTCATGGTTGAGTTTACCACATCCATAGCAGCGGTATTTGCGACGTGAGTATAAAATAAACTTATTAAAATCCATCATCTCAGTGTTCCACTGGACCAGAGGATTAGGCTTATGAGCACCGAAAACCGCTGACGATGATCTCAAGTGCTATGTACTGGTGTTCACTGCCCCAGTATTCTTCTAGAAATTCCCATCTGTGCATCCTTAGTACTAGGGACTTCGAAGTTAATGTCACTGGTTTAATACTATATGTATTGATAATGCTAAAGTCATAAAGCATAAACATTTTACCATATCGTTCAAGATGGAAAATTCTCTCAATTCTGAGATAGATCGAATGCTTAAGCTGATAGTTACGTAAAAATCGCATAATGCAGTGTCTTCACTAGTCTGCCGTCAAAGATCTCAAAAAAAATTATAAATGCGTTTTCACATAAAAATGTAACCCTGAAAACAATTAATCGAACAAATTCGGCTGGAATATGAAAGCTACCGCTTTCGTGAGATATTTTAATATTGCTTGCATGTCAAGACACTCTTACAAGTTACTGTCACTATCACCCGTGCCAACATATATGGCATCATACGTCACAATGGCAATAAAATACCTTGTGGTCGATCAAAATGATTACTCATTCATCCGAAAGAACCGCGACAAACTCTCAGCTAATAACCAAAATAATTACATCATTATGAATCATCACGATACACAGTCATTACGAAATATCACAAGCTAATCATTGCACTGATGACTCCTCTGAAATCGAGGCAATACCAGAAAAGGGTCATAAATTCGAATTGTGTTAGATTTGCTATATAAGCAGATGATGAAAGAAGTTGATCTGATTCACGTTTATCATGTGAGAGCGCAACAATGCTCGAAGAAGTAACGATTTTGAAGTGGCTTTTAGAGTAAAGTAAAATTAATTAAAGCAAAAATTATTTACAATGCAATCAGTGATCAAATCATCATCATCATCTCTGGCGCGACAGTCCAAGCAGTGCCATGGCCTCCAGGACTAATCTCGTCCGATCATCGTGGTTTTGCGACCTCGTTCGCTAGTTAATCACTCTCAGCAAGGATCTGCTGTAAGCTTGTATCTTGCCTTCCCATCTGATCCACAGTCTTCTCGCTGGTCGTCTACCTTGTTATCTTGTTTCTTGTTTTCAATCATTCTTTCAACATGGCCGGCCCATCGCAATTTGCGTAACTTTACGCATGTACTCGTAGATACCGTTTGATTTGTCTCATACAACTCATCGTTGTAACTATACTCCACACTTTTCTGTAATTAAATAGTGAACTTTAAAAAAAAGCAATTTTATTTCAATTGAAGGACAGTTTTTGCTTTCGTGAATAATCTAAATTATATGTAATGCGCCTAAGACGCTCAAATATATATTGATTATCAAATCATGCACATTGTTCAGATCGAGATTTGCGGAAAAAAAATATTCTTTTGTGATTGATGTTCTCTAGCTCAATCAATACAACATTTCAAGCAAAATGGGTACTTCTTTAAATGAATCTCAATGGCAACACTCAACGTAAAAAATTTTCATTTATTGTATTAATGAATAGCTCATCCTGCCTATTCAAGTCATTTTAATAAAGTATAATTTTCAAATATCTTCATACCCACATTAACAATTCGGCTTCCAAAGCTTCTGATCCATGAGTCCTCATTTTCTCCTATGAACAATTTCATCTATTAAATACACCAACTTCAATAATGAATCATTTCTAATTTCAGCGGTTTAAAAGTTCTGAATTTGAATTTTGATAACACTTCTTTCATGTACCATTTATCATTTTTGCTACCTCATAAAGGAATAAATTATAGCAAGGACGCAAATATATAGTATGTTTCCTCCTATGTTTTAGAACTATAGGTAAAGTTGAAAAAAGAATTTGCTTAAAGTAATTTTGGGTTTTTGACTCAACTTAAACTGACAAAATACCTATTGACGCTTGATTCGGAACTAAAACTAACTAAACTTTACTACGTACGAAATTAGTCATTGTTGATGGCTGTCGAAAATGTATGTAAGATGGTAGGAAAGTCACTGCATAGGAAGGATTATTTAGAACAGGTTTATACATTCGCTACAGTAAATTAAATTTCCCACCAGTCTTATACGTATTGAAAAAGGACGAATTCTAACATCTGGGTTTAACTCCATCTATATTTTGAAGTGAACAGTATTTTTCGATATAACATCTGTAGTTTTCAATATTTTGCTCTTAGGGTTTGCACTAAAATACAAAACCCTATTGCAATCACGACCTGTGTCCGTCCTATATGTCACAGCACTTTTTCTCCGAAACTATAGAAGCTACAGCCATGAAGGTCAGAAGTGGTGACTTCTTGAAAGTGGAAAAATTTTTCAAAAGGGCTTAAGTGTTTAAGTCTTTCCATATAGGGAGATGACCCCTTAAAATTTGTTTTTCACCATTGGTAGTCGAGTAGGATGTCGTTGGAAAGGTCTCAATAAGATCTTTTCAAAACATGTCTTAAAATTTCCCTATCAGTACAGTAGGTGGGCAGGAGAAGGAGAAATGTATGAACTTTTGAACTTATGATCTTCGAATTTCACATTCCCTCCTACAAAATCGTATGGGTGCCTTTAAGTAGCCTTAGACAAGATCCTAATACTCTGTAAGTTTGATGAAATTTGTATCATATTCACGGTAGTTATATAAAATAACACACTATTTTGGTATTTTATGGACTTTCCATCGGATCAGACACTGCAGTTTTGATTTAATCTTCTTAAAATTTTCAGACAAGACCGGCGACACATAAATGCTTTTGGGATTTCATGATCTGAGTGATTATTGTTATTTCAAAATGGAGAAACAATGGATTTTCTTTTAAACGAGCAAATCTCTTTGACATATTTCTTGATTTTATTCATTGCTAGTGACTGCATTTTGTAAGTTGAGTACAAAACCCTTCTGACATTAGCGTAGATCTGTCTACACAACTTGTTATGATTAACAATCGTAAAGCCAATTTCAAAGCTTCAATCCGTATGTAGTAAGTACGAAAGTAAAGCGAAACTTGATAGAAATCTATTTGCCCAACTATACTTGTATTGAAGAAACAATTCCTATAAAACCTGCAATCATTGTGCAAAGGCCAACAGTTGTTGTTTAATTATTAAAGATTTGTATATGGTTTTTTAGGGTTTTGTACTAAAATACAAAACCCTATTGCAATCACGACCTGTGTCCGTCTGTCCGTCCGTCCGTCCGTCTGTATGTCACAGCACTTTTTCTCCGAAACTATAGAGGCTACAGCCATGAAACTTTGTGAAAAGGTCAGAAGTGGTGACCTCTTGAAAGTTCAAGGGTGGAAAAACTTTTCAAAGGCGTTTAAGGGGGGTCTCCCCATATAGGGAGGTGACCCCTCAAAAAAAAATTTTCACCATTGGTAGTCAAGTAGGGTGTCGTTGGAAAGATCTTAATGAGATCTTTTCAAAACAAGTCTTAAAATTGCCTTATAAGTATCGAGGGGGGCAGGGGAAGGGGAAATGTACGAACTTTTCGCGTACCCCTCCTCGCGATTGGACACCTTCCATCCGAAAAATCTGAAAAAAATCATGAATGTAGGCCTTCATGAGTACAACAACAACAAATACATGAGAAGTCGAAATTCACTCAACTTTGTTAGTAATAGTATAATTTATCGATTTTGTATTTTCTTGAATAAAATCTAAACGGTACCTTTAAACTCAATAAAATTTAGCAAAGTAATGACTATTTATAAGATTAATCTTTTCTGAAAGTTTCATAAAGATCGAATAGTATTTACCGAAGTTATAGCGATTTGAATTGTCCTGCATTGTTATGGAGCACTATGCCCTGTATTACTATGGAAACATATGGCTATGGAGCCGTATGCGCTTTTTACCGACTTAGAAACTACAGCTTTGCTAGAATTTGCATGAAAATTTCAGGAGTGATAGATATCATGAAGATGAGTACATTCAATTGAAACAAGTCGAAGAGGCAGAATAGAGCTCCTAGCAAAAGGGGCTTTGTAACCATTCTAGGATTCGAAAAAATAGGCCATGAGTCGATGATTACAGTACAGAAGAGTGGCCCCTGAAAAAAAATTTCATGAAACGTAGCCGATATGAGTATCAATTGAAAGTTCTCTATGAGAGCTTTTCAAAACAGTTCTTAAACTGACAGTTTTTGCTTCAGTGGGGGTACAGGGGGGGGAATACATGAAAAATGTGTTTCCTCCCTCGGGTATAGCTATAACAAATACCTCAGAAGTCAAAATTCGTTCAACTTTGTTAATAATAGTATGATCCTCGAATTTCCATTTTCTCCAATAAAATCGTCTTTGACATGTGTCATGATTTTATTCGTTGCTCGTTACTGCATTTTGTAAGTTAAGTACTGTCTACCCAACTTGTTAAGAACTACACCTGATAAATACATATGTGGTTGGTGAAAAGATGTTTTTTAAGAGTGATTAAATGAGGCAACAAATAAAAAGATGGATGTAAAAAAGATCCATCAACCACAGCATCGAAACCAAAATTGAATAGAAAAAATTATAAACACACCCATACATAAATATGTTTTGAATGCAAGACCAAAAAATGTCTCTAGAAGCAGCATTTATTTTCTGAACTTGTCAAAAACATAACAATATAATGCTAATAAAACAATAAAAAATTTCAAAAGGATACAACTAACGCTTGTTTTACCGATAAAACACAAAACAACGTTTTTAAAAGATTTGTTTACACAATATTTTTATGTATTTTAATAGTAAGTACATAAAAAAAACCAAAAGAAAAATGTAAATTAAATAAATCAATTACTTCTTTTTTTCCGAAGACCAATTTTGTTAGGGTTTTTGTACTCAACTTACGATACACGAGTACAGTCGCCAACAACGAATAACGTCAAGAAATATGTCAAAGAGATGTACATGTTGAACGGAAAATCCATTTTTGCTCATTTTACGTCCAGCGTTCGTTGATGTGTTTTTAAATTAAATTATTTTTTTTTAGATCATCAGTTTGATATTCGTTTTTATTGGAGGAAGCTTATATCGCCGAAGCAATCGATTCGAGGACTTTATATCAAATATTATTTTACTTCGAAAAGTAAAGAGAAGCGAAGGACCCAAAGACAATTTCGAGACCACTGGCGAAAACGCAACAAGAAACAAAGGCGAAGAAAATTGTGAAACAAGCGACTCCGGAAAAAATTCAAAGTGCAGGAGGGACTAGTATTAGCCACAATTCTGCTGGTTCCGCAAAAAAAGTGAGTAACGATGCAGAAAAAGTCCCATCAATCAATGTATTCGGACAAAGTTGTTCTGGTGTTGGCAGCCGTAAACAAATTAAGTGATTTCAAAATCAACAGAGTTAATGCTGAAAAAATAACTATTAATACGAAATCGCTGGTGCAGAAAATCAGACCTTTTTGTTGGACTGCGGAGAGGATACGGTCGATCTTCTTCAGATGCTCAAGGAAGCTACATCAGAAATCGAATTTTTTTCTATCAAAACCATTACAACGAGAATATTGACCCTCGAAAAAAAGAATTTACCACTTTATCTACCAGATTTCTAATAAAAGCAGTCCCTTCAACAAATAAGGTGTTTGAATTGCAGAAAGGCAGGGTGGAAACGCGTCCATAAAAAAGATGTAAATTAGCGTTACCAATTTGTCATGATTTGCTCATTTGGCTGCCTACTGCACCATGCACTATCGATGCGTAAACTTCATAGATGTTCATGCCCGGTGGGTGCAAATTGGCTCAGACGGATCCTAAAGAAAAATTGCACTGCGTTAACTATGGTGTATTTTGCCATCCAGCATCGTATCGAGGATTCCCAAGATATCAAATTCAAAAGCTAAATTTATTTGCAAGTACACCAAAGTGTCAAACCTTTCAACTTTGTCAAGCCCGGGGCATTAGTTTCACTCGCTTCTAGAGCCAACAAACAAGACTTAAAAATTAACTTTGTTTTTCAGCGTTTATTTCTTTCAAATAACTCAAGATAACTTTTCATCCAGTCGCAGTCCCATGGAAAGGCTATGTCTCATCTCGATCAACGTCAATTCCATTGATACTCTACATCGATATGACTATCCCCTGGGATTCATCAATAAGCAAAAGGCTGACGTCATGCTTCTCACTGAAACCCACCTCAACTCATGGCACTCCATGTTATTCGCGGATTTTGAATTTGGATGAAACGATAGGGTAAATGGTGATAGGGGAGGAGACACTGGGGTATTGTGAAGAAGTTCCTACTATTTTCAAAATATTGATAAACTCAAAAAATTTTGAATTTCTTGAAGTGTCCTTTATCAAAATTTCACTGTCAGGTGGGGATAAGCTCTTCGTTATCTATGCCTATGCTACTGGTCGAAAAGTTGTCAAGTTCAAGGAGGAGCTCAATCCCTTGTTTGAAATACTTGAATTGAACAGGCTAAATAGTCATTATATTCTTGCTCATGACCCAAATGCCCAGCATAGTACATCATACCTGAATACCAACAATAACCCTCGAGGTGTATTCCTGAAATCGTGGATAACAGAGAACCAAATTGAATACAGGTGCAATCTATATTGGTCGCAGTTCCCAACATACTGTTACATGTACAAATAATTACATGTACAAATAATTCTGCGAGCTACTGTCGCAATTGTAGAACATTCGCCAATGTACGAGAAATGGGTGAATAGGTAGAGACCCTTTATAAAGGCGAGCTGAATGAATGGGGGGCATCATTCATTCGACCGCGATAAGAACTGCGATAGTGTGTTTCGTAATAGTGAAGTAATTTAGAAGACAATTGCGATAGTAAATTTATGGACAAGTGTTAGATTTTTTTATAGTGACAATTAAGATTAGTGAAAGTGTTAATTGATTATTGTGCATTTAATTTAATTGAATAAACTCTTTTAACTTAAATTAAAAGACATTGCGTTTTCACTTTCCCGGAACGTTAAAATTATAGGCCGCGAACCGAAAACACGCGACAGTGGTGTCAAGAAGTGCGAAAGAAAAATTTTGAAAGTGAAAATTTGAACATTTTTATAGTGCACAATAGTAAAATTTAAAGAAACATTAAAAATGCCACGAAGCTTAAACTTAAAAATTAATGAATTGACCATATCGGAGCTCAAGGAGGAGTTGGAACAGCGGAATCTGGCCACACAAGGTACAAAGGCCATACTGATTGCACGCTTGCGTGACGCGATCGAGTCGGAAGGCGTGAATCTGGATTCGGGTGAGCTCTCAGATGCGGAAAAAGGCGCAGAAGGTGGAGAAGTAGAAACACCAAAACCAAAGGAACCAGAAAATGCGCTGATGCAAATGTTGATGCTGATGCAGCAAGAGCAGCGACAACAGTCATCCAATTTAACAGCGAAGTTAAATGAACAATCAGCGAAGCTAAGCGAACAATCAGCGCAGCTAAATGAACAGACATCAAGTTTAGCTGTGAAGCTAAATGAACAGACATCCAGTTTAGCTGTGAAGCCAAATGAACAATCAGCGAAGCTAGACCAACAAGCGTTCGAAATCAAGGCAGACATCGCACAGAAGCTGGAAAAACAGTCAACCGAAATAAAAGCGGAGCTCAGTAGTCTCAACAGCCAAATTAAATGCGTCGAGGAGAAGGTATACCAGGTCGAGGAGAGAATCAACCTTGAGATTAGCCAGGTCAACCATGAGATGGAAAAAGTGAAAAAGGACTTGGAAGCAGCGAAGGCAGTAGTAACCGCCTCACCAGCCCCAATTATAACCGCAGCGCAAAGCTCATCTAGAAATGTGCAAGCACCAATATTCGATGGGCAAACGGTCTGGACTATTTACAAAACCCAGTTCGAAGCAGCCGCTCGCATAAATCACTGGAATGAGCAGGAACGAGCAACTGCATTGATTCTTGCTCTAAGAGGCCCAGCTACCGAGCTGTTGCAGACTATCCCCGTTGAATTGCACTCAAACCCGAATGCTATAATGAATGCGCTCGACATGCGTTATGGAGACGATCATCTAAAGCAGATTTATCGGTCACAGCTAAGGCATCGAATGCAGAAGTCTGGTGAAACCCTACAGCAGCTAGCCCAAGACATTGAGCGACTGGCACTTTTGGCTTATCCAGCCTACGACCCAAAACATCGAGATGATGCAGCGACAGAGGCATTCATCAGCGCACTAAAGGACCAGGAATTGCCGTGCGTTTAGCTCAAAAGCAAACGGTTAAGGACGCATTGGCTTATAGTCTGAACTTTGAGGCAGCGAAAAATGTGACTCGTACCACTGCCCGGGTTCGTGAGGTCGTGACAGACGAGTGCAGGTGTGAGCGCGTGGAAATTGAGCGAGATCCGCATGTAAATGGTGCGCCTAGATGCTGGAATTGCGGAGAGAAGGGGCACCTGCAAAGAGACTGCAAGAAGCGAAGAAAACCGAGCTATTGTCCAGGGTGTGCAGCTAGGAGGAGATCCAGACCGAGTCAGGAGCCCAGAATGGAAGCCCTTCAAACAGAGGGGTCGGGAAACATGTAAGAGCCAACTTCGTGGGGCAGAGGTTGGCTAGGAGGATCAACGTCCCCAGCACCACCATCATCGTGTCAAGACTACATCGTGGAGAAGCGGACTTATGCCTTCCGGGTTAAATTGACGGAGAACACTGCACCATAACAATCGACACTGGTGCAACCCGATCGATTATCCAACCAGACCTAGTTAGACAGCAACAACTTCACAAGGGCAGAATTTTCTCACTACGGACAGCTACGGGAGAAACTGCATCTGTTCATGGAGAGGTCAACCTCCAGATACAGTTGGGAGACCATGTGTTCCGACATAATTTTCTGGTCGCGAACATTATGGATGACTGCATTCTCGGAATGGATTTTCTGCGACCACATGGAATCACGTTGGACTTGGGCCAACGTGTATTGAAATGGCAGAATGTCGAAGTACTGATGGAGGATCCCAGCGTCCAAATCCCCAAGATGAATGTAGTGGTATGTACTGACACTGATGTACCGAATTCTTCCGAAAGCATTGTATGGGCCAAGCTTGATGGTGATTCTGGAGACCACCGATCTTATCTGATAGAGCCAACGAAGACATCCGCATTGCGCAGTTTGATTGTAGGACGAAGCCTTGTAAGATCTTTAAGAAACGGATATGTGCCGGTTAGAGTCCTTAACACCGAAGACTCAACCACGAGCATCAAAGCGGGAGAAGTCATCGGCAGCTGCCAGCCTGTTTCCACCATCACCTCTTTGGAAGCTACTCACAACCATCATTGGAAAACGAGGCAAGACACAGACAAAGCCCGGGAATCCACGTCTGCAATATTGAAGCAAGTAAAACTGCCGGTGCAGCTATTCAAGCGAGCCTCTGATCTGGTCACCAAGTACAGTGACATCTTCTCAACAAGCCCGGATGACCAAGGCCGAACGAGTTTGGTAACTCACGTCATAGATACACAGGGAGCCAAGCCGATTCGACAAGCACCAAGACGTCTCCCTATAGCCAAACAAGGAGAAGTGAGCGCGCTGATCTCGGACATGGAAAAACAAGGCGTAATTGAACCTTCTGTCAGTTCATGGGCCGCGCCTGTAGTTCTAGTAAAGAAAAAGGACGGTAGCACTCGCTTTTGTGTCGACTATAGGCAGCTTAACGACGTCACTAAGAAAGATAGTTACCCGCTCCCACGCATCGATGACATCATGGACACTTTAGCCGACGCAAAATGGTTTTCTACACTCGATCTCAAGAGTGGCTACTGGCAGGTAGAAATTGACAAGAAGGACCGAGAGAAGACCGCATTTTCAGTTGAGACCGGATTGTGGCGATTTGTGGTGATGCCGTTTGGGCTTTTCAATGCTCCAGCCACTTTCGAACGATTGATGGAATACGTGCTACGTGGTCTAACCTGGAAAACCTGCTTGGTGTACCTAGATGACATCATCGTCATCGGGAGAACGTTCGAAGAGCATGTGCGGAACTTAGAAGAGGTTTTCTCCCGACTGCGACTGGCAAATTTGTAACTTAGTCCCGACAAGTGTACCCTTTTCGCAGCTGAAGTAAAATACCTGGGACATGTCGTATCAGCAGAAGGGGTCAAAACAGACCCTGAGAAAATTGAAGCCGTGAAAAGCTGGCCAACACCAAACAACAAGCGCCAACTACGAGGTTTCCTGGGCCTGGCAACCTACTATCGAAGATTCGTCAAAGACTTTGCCAAAATAGCTAAGTGTCTTCATCAGCTAACCGAGAACAATCGTCCGTATGTCTAGAATGAACAATGCCAGACAGCCTTTGAGACCCTGAAGGAAAAGCTATGTGAATCACCCGTACTGGCGTATCCGAAACCCGGAAAAATGTTTGTGGTTGACACCGATGCAAGCAACGGCGGTATTGGAGCTGCACTCTCCCAGCAGATCAATGGCGAAGAAAGAGTCCTCTCGTATTACAGTCGAGTTCTTTCAAAAAGTGAGAGGAACTACTGTGTGACCAGGAAGGAGCTATTGGCTATAATAGAGGCCACCAAGCAGTTCCACAAGTACCTATATGGCCAGAAATTTGTTCTTCGAACGGACCATGCATCGCTGAGATGGCTACTTAACTTCAAAAACCCCGAGGGACAAGTTGCGAGATGGATCGAAAGATTGCAGTCATACGACTACGAAATTGTTTATTGAAAGGGCGGAGTTCATGGAAATGCTGACGCCCTATCTCGTCGCCCATGTCCAGCTAACTGCAAGCATTGCCGACGGATTGAGGAAAAGGAACCGCCCGTTGATCTGCGACTGATAACGGCCGAATTCGATGAAGGTTGGTCATCGGAGGAGATTCGAAATGCCCAGCTAGCCGATGAAGACATCGGACCATTGCTCGTATGGAAGGAGACGACTGGGCGACCTGAGTGGAAGGACGTTTCAACGCATGGCGCAACCCTGAAAAGCTATTGGGCACAATGGAACTCCCTTCAGGTGGAGGGTGGTGTACTCAAGCGGATATGGGAAACGGCGGATGGCAGCTCCTATAGGATGCAAACTATACTACCCAAATGCCGAATCCACGATGTGGCTAAGGAAATGCATGAAGGATCCTCGGGAGGCCATCTTGGTGTTAACAAAACCTTAGCGAAATCGCGGGAAAGATTCTACTGGCTCCACGCTCGAGAAGACGTAGAGGACTGGTGTCGCAGATGCACAATTTGCGCTTCCGTCAAAGGTCCAAAACGAATACTGAGAGGACAAATGCAAACCTATAACGTGGGGGTACCGTTTGAAAGGATTGCTGTTGACATCGCTGGACCCTTTCCTGAATCTGAATGGGGAAATCGATACATGCTGGTTGTAGCTGATTATTTCAGCAAGTGGCCCGAGGTCTACCCCATTCCCAACCAGGAAGCAACTACTGTAGCCGAACAGCTAGTGCTAAATTGGGTCAGCAGGTACGGCGTGCCTTGTGAACTACATTCGGATCAAGGCCGAAACTTTGAGTCACTAGTTTTTAGCGAAATATGCGAGCAGCTGGGAATACGGAAAATGAGGACAACACCGCTGCATCCCCAATCCGATGGAATGGTCGAACGTTTCAACGGCACGCTCAATAAACACCTTGCCAAAATGGTTGACGAGAACCAAAGGGACTGGGACCGACATATCCCACTATTTTTAATGGCGTATAGAGCCGCTGAACATGCGTCGACGGGCCAAGCCCCAGCCAAAGCCATTTTTGGAAAGACTATTCGTTTGCCAGCCGATATAAAATTCGGAACACCCCCTGAGAAACCCCAAACGGTCTCGGAGTACGCAAGTGATCTAAGACAACGGTTGAACCAGATACATCGGACAGTGCGAAAACACCTCGAATCGGCTACTGACCGCATGAAGACCAGGTATGATCTAAAGGCTCATTCTACTGGCTTCCAGCAAGATGACTTGGTGTGGCTTTATAACCCGCAAAGGCGAAAGGGTAGGTCTCCAAAGTTGCAACATAATTGGGAGGGACCATACCGAGTTACAAAGCGAATCAACGACGTCGTATACCGAATACAGGAACATCGTAAGCCGAGAGCTAAAATGAAAATCGTGCATCTGGACCGTCTTGCCCCATATTACACCCAGGGAGAATTGACTACAAATAGCGACACATCTTTTCGGGGCGAAAAGAACTGAGGTGGGGGCAGTGTTACATGTACAAATAATTACATGTACAAATAATTCTGCGAGCTACTGTCGCAATTGTTTTCATCATCATTAAGAACGTCACCAAATGAATTTACTCGAACCCACGAGAACCCAACAAGCATGATCAACATCTGCAAGTGACGTCACTCAATTCATTAATTTGCTCGAACCTACCAGGTATCTCTCGGTAGAACATTCGCCAATGTACGAGAAATGGGTGAATAGGTAGAGACCCTTTATAAAGGCGAGCTGAATGAATGGGGGGCATCATTCATTCGACCGCGATAAGAACTGCGATAGTGTGTTTCGTAATAGTGAAGTAATTTAGAAGACAATTGCGATAGTAAATTTATGGACAAGTGTTAGATTTTTTTATAGTGACAATTAAGATTAGTGAAAGTGTTAACTGATTATTGTGCATTTTATTTAATTGAATAAACTCTATTAACTTAAATTAAAAGACATTGCGTTTTCACTTTCCCGGAACGTTAAAATTATAGGCCGCGAACCAATAACACGCGACAATACCCTAGAACAAATTCATATTTGGACCTCTGCATTGCTGACGCAAGACTTGAATTCAACTTTAATAGTCCTCAAGGGAAACTGCAGGTGCTTCCTTACGATAGCGACCATTACGGAATCGTAATTGAAATCCATCACCAAAGGGATGATATTGTAATGAAATATTTATATATTAATGTCCGTGAAGGACTGCAGCAATAATCTGCTGCCTCAGTGGAAGAGGATGATGAAATCTGCCGAGATCAGCCTTGTCTGGCGAAGCGTGAATGCGCTGGCAGGCTAGCGTTGCGGAGTCGGACAAAACCCACCACAAAAACATTTTTCGCATCCACGAATTTGGAAAAAGTTCTTTTACTATCGACGGGAGTCGAGGAAGGAGTTGGCCGGCTAAGGATTATGAACACGCTGGTTCAGAGAACACATAGAGCCTTGAGACGACGGACGGACTTATAAAGGTTTCGTCGTTACCGGCGATAATTATGCGCCACAAATAAGAGTGGGGCATCCAGGTGGAAGCGGTGCCCCCTCGCCTCCTCCCACCGGATCAAGATCCAAACGTAGACGTGGCCATGTATTTCCCATTTTAGTGAAAAACTCACACAAACATAATTTGCATGAATTTTTCCATCAAATGAGAAATAAAAAAGTTATGTTATAGTATTATGCGATGGAATCACATAACTATACCATAAGAGGGCACGTGAGCGGAAGGCCACTCTACCCGGCAAGAGCCCCTATAAAACAAAAGAAGGAAAGAGCAACCCCGATGGCTAGCCCATTTCAGTGGAGGAGCCTGCCATCTTTGCGGGTCCTCTACCCGTTCAGGTTATATTTTTAAAATTGTATCTTCGGAAAACCGAAGATACAATTTTAAAAATTCATTATATTTTTAAAGATTAATTTCTGCCAAATTACATAAGAATTTGTCCACTCCTAATAGTGAATTTTTCACAAAACAGGGTGGTAAGATCGCTTATCTACTTTTTTTTTTGTTTTTTTGTGTTGAAAGACGTATTCTGAAGTTTAAGTGCCGAATTACTGAGGTTCAGGAAAAATACTCGTACATTCCAAGGCTTTATTCGGAAAAATTGGGTGAATTAAATTGCAAACAATGCATAGTATACGATTCCAAGATGAAGCAGACACAAACAAAATGTTGTTTTAATGACAATGATACACGCGGAAAAATTTGAAACGATTATAATAAGCTGTCACTTGTTGATATTATTACGTGATTAGTAGTCATGCAATGATGTTATCCTTAGGAAGGTATTGAAGAACGGTTATGAAGGGTATCACCTCTTGACCTTTACAATCCGCTTTTGAATCCAAATGTATAATTATCCAAGGAAACTTTCATCGTGCTCCCAATTAACTTTCTATAATTCCTTTGCCTGAATTATTCTGACTTTAAAGTGATCATATCTTTTTGATCATTCCGAAAACTATTTGAGAGAAAATTTATATTTCAAATTATAAACATCGGTGATAGCGGTTTATTATAGTATTGCAGGGCAAATTAGTAAATCCAAAAATTTGTTTTCCCCTATGTTTTTCAGTCCCAAGGTAACAAAAGTTGTCTTCAATCTACCGAAACGGAACCGGGAAGGTGATAAAATTTTTCTCCGTTCATTAATTTCCAATTTTAAACTGGTTTCAAAGCAATGCCTAAGGTCCTATTTGCATATGCTGTCAACAATTTTTACTATATCTCAACGTCAAAGTGATAATTTATATAATTGGTTGTGTGTTATCAGCTCCAAATTCAGATAATATCTCAGCAGAAGCACGCGCATAGCCGCGGACATGTGTGCTATCCAATTCAGTGAAAATCACTTCAAATCGTTTAACTTTTGACGCAGCATCTACGTATTTCAATTTCGAACTCCAACTAGGGCCTCCGTCAAAGTTCACTTCCTCCTCGTTCAACTCGAGGAAATGACTTTTTAAGTCGCGTTTTCGCAAATTGTTCGGGTCTCGGACTCGGCAAGTGCTCTCTTTAAACTAGTATCACACTTGGCATCTGCTCATTGCATTTGATTCACAGTGAATTCCACGACGTGTTCACATCCGACCGAAAACACTCCTGCCATCAAGTAATGGCTCAGTCTTATGTGCATGATATAGTTCAACGATTTCCTATAGGAAAAGCATCAACCCAATACATTCCAACTAAAAAATATGCAAATATATTAACTCAGATCAGAGCAAGCTGAAACATTGACCGGTTACTCTATTGTAACGAAACCGATGTTATTTCGTGATGTCTACAAATTGATTGCCTTTAGTGTTTTGTACTCGTAATTAAACATATCAAATGGGGGAACGGCACTTTCACACTGCAATTACACTAACACCATATTCTCATTTTTGTGAATTTGTTTGCTTTACGTTGATCATTCAGGAGCAATTGTAACAAATCGCCTGCCTGGCTCGCGAAACTCGTAAGTTTGCCGTCAATTAATATCGAACCGCCACCGCTCGCGTTGTCACTTTCACAAGAACAGCCTTGCACTTTTTATGATGAAGAAAACTGCTGAGAAAATGCGCATTCTGAATGCGTGTTGAAGAGAGTGGGCAATGCTTGAGCGTGGATTCGACTAAATGCAAGAAACGACTAGCACAACTCTTCCTGGGTAAAAAGCATAATCCAACCCTTATTTGCTGGGACATGAAAGTAGCAGGAATAACACGGTTCAGGCGACCGCGAGGGTGTTTTTTCTTTTTCACACTCCACAATGCTTTCTAGCAATATTTATTGTACGAATCAATGTTACGTAAGAAATACACTCTACAATAATCAGAATTTCCATTTTCGTTTCGAACACAAATTCTTCCTTCGCGATCAATCACTTCCTTCTACCACGATCACTCGATTTCATACAAAACTACATCTTAAACGTTCATTCCAGCAAACATTCGTCCATCCAGCATTCCAATGTAGCACGATTGTTATTTCCCACTGACTCAAGCACAAAATTTTTCACGACGACTCATGGTGAATCCCGTAGTAAGTGTTTTTCGATTACCACTAAAAATTCCGCGCACGTATCGCACGCACGACTCGTCGTCTCCCCATGAAGGTTTCTTTTTGACTCCCCTGTCGTTGCTCGCCGTCGCCTTGCGGGGCCGCTAACAATCAGTCGGCGAGCCGTCCATCCACTTACCATTACATTGCGAAAGTGCAATCGTGGATTAGACCCGATGGAAAGGGGTTTGCCGTGTCCAGATTTCAATCGCAAATTTAAATGATAATATTATTTTAAATTTACAATGGAAATTTGGATCAGCATTATGTTGGTTTTTGAGCAGTTTGCTTAGAACTTACTACAATATCTTCCTCACTCCGGTTCAACATGAAGATCATCGGTTGAAATTTAAACAACGGATTGGGAAAATTCCAAAAGAAGTTTGATCAAGATTACCAGAAACAATGTTCGCCTTCGGATAATAGCAGCGCTTGCCCAATGGTTCCTTATAACAGGAATCTAACCAACGATGAAACAGATCTTGATTAGTTGAAGTTAGAGTAGCTGACGTTGAAAAAGATTGAGAAAGTAGTTCCCAAGATTAAACATCGAAACAATATGGAAAAGATTTATTGGCGACTTTTAGACTGCAACCATCCCTCGTTGGCTTTGTTGAAATCACACCTGAAGAATGTCCCGAACTTATTCCGTTCATACTTCAGGTGTGAGATCAGCGATCAGTGGGTGAAAAAACTGTGGGGCATTGACCCACAGGACCGAGATGGCGTTTTCATGAAAGTGAATAGCTTATTCCATAAGAAGTCTCTCGTGAAGATATCGAATCTTGGACTCGCTAAAGAAGACATCAATCTTCCCGATAAGGCCGGTATTGAAATTTATAATATGACCCCGGATAGAACTTGGTGCGATTGGAACACATTTTGAATTGCTTCATCTACCAAACCCTGAGAGAGGGAATCAAAAATTTTCAGAGGTCGTTGAAACAAAAGACTTCAAATCAAGCCTGAACGGCCAATCAATTCTTCATTTCAATGAAACATTAACATCTGACCTCATACAGAGCTTGAATCTTGCTGATTATTTTGTCAGCTATGAAGACTTGTGTATCATATTCGGCAGGATAAATAATAAGAAATCATGTGGTATTGATGGTATTCCAAAGATAGCTCTCCGAAATTTGCCTGAGGGTGCTATTAGGAATTATTGCATATTGTTCAATGTCATATTGATCAATTCAATTTCCCAAATGAATGGAAAACGCTAAGGTATTTCTGATCTTCAATAAAGGAGAAGAACCTTCGAATCCTCAAAGCTATCGTCCAATCAGCTTGCTGCCTAACATCAGCAAAGTGTTTGAAATGATTGTAGTAACCGAGGAGTAGGGCTCTAAAAGCCAGCGCTGCCACAGGCACACAGCACAAACTCAATTGAACGATTAGTAACCATTCAGTCACCTTCCCCATCGCAACACTCGCTCTGTTGTCGCATGAAAAATACGTCAAGAAAATTTCTTTTGTACTTAACTCCCGGGAAACAAAATTCTAAAACTGTTTAATATTTTAATGTGTAGTGATTTTATTACAATATCGTTTGAATATAATTTAACGAATTGCGGTGTAACGCGGTATACAAATGCTTAGAACGAAACGGT
Source organism: Odontomyia ornata (assembly GCA_963969285.1). Taxonomy (NCBI): domain Eukaryota; kingdom Metazoa; phylum Arthropoda; class Insecta; order Diptera; family Stratiomyidae; genus Odontomyia; species Odontomyia ornata. Next base: position 58,525,098 of record OZ017741.1, on the reverse strand, counting down.
TAACCCCTTAAATTATATGAACGATAAAATCATTGTATCATTTAAACCCCTTAAAATTTGTCAAATTTTACCGATTCCAACCATAATATTAATTAAAAATTGTTTTGTTTGTCGGTAATTAACGTGTGCCTGTCTAATTCGTTCGATTTTTTTTTTCCACTTAATTACGCCTAATCATTATAAACGAAAATTGCTTTCAATTGATAACTTAATCGAATCTACAAAAGACGACGTAAATTTTTAAAAAAACAACCGAAACGAGTGTGCATTATCACCATCGCGGATCCACCCTAGTACGCATCATCGATCGAAAATCGTCGAAGTGCATAGTCTAGCTCAGATCTATTACATTTCGTGTATGGATCTAGTCCAAGAAAGAGTACTGTCATTGGGATCGACCGATGACGAAGCGCCTATTGGCGAGCGATTTCGCTACTCGCGTGGGGAATCTGAAGCGTGCTGGGCCGGGGAGTCGATCATCGGTTGAGTGATGGTGAAGTCATTAAATATAGCGCCAAGATTTATTTGCGCTCATTAAGAACACCTCGGAGGTGATCTCAGTTGGTCAGTCGGGAAGTGAACGATCGCGGACATCCGTGATAAAAGTGATCGATGCAAATTGTGCAAATAACGGGCAAAGAGTTTGGTAGAATGAGGCGGTTGCAGTAAAAACTATTGAAAAACCGTTTTGATTTACCGCTACTCAAATTTCGGCTCCTTCTACTTACAAGTAAGTATACGTTCCCTAAAGTAGAAAAAGTGATCTAACCAACAATCATGTTAATAATCATAGCTCAACCGCAAAACTGAAACCCCAATTTAAACTGCTCAGATTGTCTCATGTCGTTGCGAATGTGTGTCACTATTTACATTCATTCAATACCCTCCATTGCAAAGTATTTGGCTCGTATGCACTCCACTAGACCTGATCGTCTATCATGCACCTTGTTGATTGTCGGGTACGCAAGTCCGCGACTTCAATTAGCGATGCAACTATGTTTGGCGGGAAACAAAGTAACTGAGGCCGATCTGGCTCATTGGTGAATGAAAAATTGCATATTCACCAGCCAAAATCGAACAGGAAAACAGTTTGGGGGAATTTGACAAGGATAATAAAGTGAGTACTCTATTTGTTAGAAACTGCACTTCGTCTTGACTGTGTTTGTGCCATTCTATTTGTAGTACATTGGGGAGTTCGTAGTCAAGATAGGCTGAAACAGGAGCTCGTATTATGAGCCAATGTGCTTTTGATGGAGAAGTGCTGTACTGTGGTTGCTGCGATCAAGACAGGAATATCGAAGTTGAAGCGATCGAGTGGGCGTCACTTCAAGCTCTTCAAATTTGGGGTGCCTTGACGTAAATGGAGACTCGAAGGAATGCATCGTAGTCACAGTCACGCTTTCAACGATGAGTGGTGTGTGATTGCTGTTGATTCGATTTTGCTGTGCCATAGGAAAGTGGTTAAGTTACTATTACTTGTAGAATCTTAATTGCATGTCTCTATCAGTGCTCCTAAGACTTTGTTTACATTCGTGATTGAATTACCTTCCGCTTACTGAGTACAGTTGATACCTTCGCGAATCTATTTGAACTTGCGACAAAGAACAGTCAAATAAATTTTCATTTTTTTTTGCGTCTTGTAGAAGACAGTCGATTTCGATTTTTCGTAGCAATTTGAAGTGAATCAAGGACCTTTGACGAATTTGCGCGACGGGTTTTCTTTTGCTCGACACAAATTACACATGACTTGCTTCCACTTGCGAGTATTTTGAAGCAAGTACTCTATTTATGTAAGAACGGATACGTTATTCTTGAGACCTGCAAGAGATTAATGGACTATGAAGTGTTAACAGAATTTGTGAGGTTGCAAACTTGCTTTGGATTGGACATGTACTTGGTCATGTTATCCCGGATGGAAGTTGAGTGTTGGTTTCTTTGCAAAGGACTTATAAGTTATTGGGTCGCTTGCGAGTGAACTTTCCCAGAAGAACAAAAAAAAACAAGAAATCGAGGTATATAGGGCATCTTTTTTGTCATTGGATCTGAAAATGTGAATAGATTTCGATTATTCTTCTGATATGAAGGCCTTAATAATTATTCGGAGGAACTCTTTCATATATTTCAGAAAAAAATAAACCTAATCCTCGTACTTGATCACTTCAGTAACATTCTGGTCCTGTTTTCATTAACTGAATTTTTGAAAACCTGTTGACCTGTTTGGGTACGGTAAATTGAATTCCCAAGTATTAATCATTTTCAAGTTAGTATGTGCCATCTTAACTCCGTTGTTCGGTTTCCCTGAAATTATTTTTGCATACATAAAGGGTAAATTCCTTTAAATTATTTTATTAAGGGTAGTTACGAGTAAAACAATGAAAAATATAAGATTAGAACGAATAACGATTTGACTAAGTTTTTGATCAACTCTAATAACTACTTACTCAATTTGAATAAACTTTACGGAATATTTCCTTGCCGCTATTAGATTTGTACGACGATTTGTCTGCATGCGATAAAAAAAAAAAAAAAAGAAATAGATATCGTGATCATAATAGCTTAGTGACACTTTTAGTTTTTTTGTATTATTATTATTACTATTATGTTGCAATAAGAATTAAATTAATGCAGAAAAGTTTTTTTTTTCGTACGAAAAGAAAAAAAGGTATTTATTTTAGCACACCTAGCTGTTTGCATAGTAATTATTGTTAAATTTAATGCCTTTCTTGCACGACACATACAATTTCGTGGTTCAATTATAACATAAAGTTCACTTAATGCGTAGATTATATATCGATATGTTCCCTGTCAGTGAAAATTTGAATAAAAAAATGAATTATTAAACTTTAACCGTCGGTCTTTCCCTTTCGTTTTCTCTAACCGAGTATAGGACCCGGTACGGTGGCAGGCTTCCACCCCAAAACATGAGCCAGCCGCCGGCTACAAACTAATTCCTTTTTTCTGTTTCAGCTGACGTCATGGGTTGAGTGGCCCAAGCAGAGTGCCTTTTTATGGCATAGATTTATGCAATCCAATTGTATAATTCTATGACATAAATTGGTCACCGGGGTACTCCCCTTCTGATGGGAAGGCTCATACAATTCAAGTTGTATGAGTTTTCCACTCAGAAGAGGAATACCTGGCCACTTCAACAAGCTATCTTTGGATTTATTCCGGTTGGGTGGGTATGAAGGGGCTCCACCACCACCCGGTTGCCCCTCTTTCATTTGTGGGCCATGAACTTCGTTGGGTAACGACGAGGTCACCCCAAGTTCGCCTTTCTTCTCAGGTTTCACTTGTTCTTGTAACAAGTACATCTCCTTCGGTGAGGTTATCTACCGTTTTTGCGACTTCAGTCGCCTCGTGATCTATCGACGAATTCGTGAATGCGAAACTTTCTTTGTAGTGGGTCCTCGTGCTGGGGAAACGAACCCGCCCCACGACACCGCAATGCTAGCCTGCCAGCGCATTCACGCGTCTCCAGACGAGGGCATTCTCGGCAGAAACCGACACCTTCCTCTGCCGAGGCAGCAGACCATCGCTGCAGTCCTTTACGGACATTATTGAACATCTTCTATTCACTACATGATATTAAACAAAGCATTAAACGCCCACATTGAGAAATATGAGTAGATGCCGAATTGCCAATTTGGGTTTCGTGCCAGGCAGGTAACCCCAGACATCTGTTGGAAACTAAACAATAGAGCATGTGTTGGAGCACGTCCCATTGATATGGAGAAAGCCGTCGATACGGTGTGGTTAGATGGACTAATTTTTAAAATCCTTCAGGACACGTTCCCCAGACACTTTGTCGCCATGATGTGCAATATTTCATACGGAAAATCATTTGTTGTAACTGATGGAAATCTGACAACAATGCGTGAATTCAATGTCTTGAATGGTCTACAGCAGGGAACAGTCACTGCGCCTCTGTTTCTCAATATTAATTCGCAAGCTATTGAACGGCTTTGATTTTAACGTCTCACCAACGCGATCGTTGGTAGCGTTTGCTGATGATCTGATCATTTATACGGCAGACCGAAAAGTTACAATAGTTCAAAGCAATTTTCAAAAAATGTTCAATGACGTGCAGCTGTACACTGACAATTGGCGAATGAAAATCAATGCTCAGAAGTGCGAAACAATTTTATTTTGGACAACGCTGCAGGGGGTCAGTCAAGACCTGAAACGTAATTGGAAGGATTTCCACATCATGGCTGGCGAGGGTAGTTAAGTACGGGTGTCACATAAATCCTATGTTCGATACCTCGGTGATAATCTCGATTAGTATCTGTACTATACTGAACATGTCAAAATCATACTCACTAAAGCTCAAAAAGTAGACATGGCCCTTCGGCGACTCTTTCATTCCAGACCCATTGATCAAAAGGTCAAAGTTATTTGTTACAAAACCCTGGTTAGACCAGTTTTGACATATGGATGTCAGATCTAGTACAACCAGAGTGCTAGTACTATGGAAAAAACAAGAATTTTGGAAGGAAAATATCTTCTCGCATGTTCTGATTCGTATAGAAAGCCTGAAACGAAGGAAACCCTATATATCGAATAGAAGAATTTATCAAACTGCTAAAGTGGCGAGAGTCGATATCTTCATACTGAGACTTCTCCGAAATCATATTGCAAGACCTGTAAATGTGAGTGAAATCCCTTGGATTTCACAGCCGTTCCACCCTACAGACGGGTGTTTTGATACTTGTCTCATTACTGTCTTCGTCCCTCCAAAACGTATATGTATATTTCGACATGAATCGATATGTTTTTGATTCTGACGGTGTCACAATTATAAATCACATGTATAGATAGGCCACCGACAAGAAGATAAAATATCCTCCGAATTTGAGTTCACGAGACCAACATTTCATTTCAATGCAGATACTCAATTTGCTAGATTCGTTGAGGCTGGTCGAGCTGGGAGGGAGCAATCTAGGTATTGTTGGCTGAATGACAATGTCTAAACAATTCGTGGTTATTTTGTTTTTGTTGGGTGTTTTTGGTTCCTTAGTTTTGAGTTTCAGCTCATTATTGCTACGTGTAGTGTTGTTGTTGCTTTTTGTTTGTGTTAAAATTAGAGATAGGTATATGTTATGTTTATTATATTAGGCTTAGAGGTAAGGTTTAACACTTAGGTTTTGTATGTTGTGATAGCATTTTATTAGTATAAGATAACTTTTTTGATTGAATTTGATTAGAACAGTGTTATAAAATATTATCTGTAGGATAAAAGTTCACTGTTGTGTAAATATTAAAATTAATTTGTGAATAGTGTTGGTTGGTTTTTTCTCCTATTTCCAATTGAATCACAAAATATGTAATAATTTGAATTAAATTGAATTTGATATCGTTTTTTGATTAAATGTTTTCTGATTGATAATGTAGAAATTTAGAGAGCGATTTGGGCGACTAAGTTTTAATATTTTTATTTTTGGGAATTTGCTTTTTGTTCTTTGGAAATTTATAACGGTTAGTATTGAATAAAGGGCTTTTGACTTTCACTCCTAGCAAAGTAATAATCTTTAAGTAGATTTCGCTGCCAAAAATATGGATGGCAGGGCCTCTAATAAAAGAATATAAGAGTGTTTTCTTGAACTAGCTGTATTTTGAAAATTGAGTTTTGGGCATTGACCTCAGCCCCAGAGTGGGCCAAGGACATCGTGATACGGATTAGCGGAAAATTTCCGAAGGTAATGATCGAATTCTTCCTTTTACATAAATGGACGAAATGTTCATTACTTTAAATAAAGCTGAAAAAATTTTATTCGTAAACTGAAACATAAATCCATATATTTAATGAAAATAATTTATTATGCTTTAATGTACATCATCACTGTGTTCTTTCAATTTTTTTTTCTTCTTAAATTTATTACATTATTATGAGTTTTTCATTTCTCTGTTTTTTAAACACTACTTTCAACATAAATCAGATTTATTTAAAATCGATTTTTCCCTTAACGCTAACATATGCTTCCTAAAAAATTAAAACAAAAAAAAATCAAAATCGTGATAAAGCTTTTAAATATCACAAAACTTAAAAACAATCTGGAGTAATTAACATTTTACTCTTATCAACAAGAAAGTAGTACTTACTTAACATCCTAAAGAGTATTATCATCTTTATTAATTTAAAAGTACGAAACGTCTTAGTGATCCAATACAATCAATGATGGTTAAATAGGGTACTAATGAACATAACGTTTTCTTTTGCTTGATTTTAGGATGTATAATGAATTCAAAAGGTTGAATATATTATACATTAAAATTTAGTCTTTTTATTGTTTTAAACATGGACTTATGAAAAATGCTGCCCTCCCGCCTAGATTCAGAATAGTTTGGCCTACATCCTACTCGCCAAGAGAATAATTAACAAATTTTGTGCAGTAGGAGTCAGAGAATATTCCGAGATGCCCAGTCAAACAAATAATGGATTCGCTCATTTTTTCCAAACTTCGTTGCCAGTTTTTATATTTGATGTTGTCTGTTGATGGAATTATGTTATCATTCTCATATAAATGGTAAATTTGATTGGCATCATATTTTAGAATGTGAACTGGATAATGTTTTTATTTTAGTTAATTCATTGACTGTGACTGTTTAATGTTATTCATTGAATATTAATGATTTCGTCTGATTTTCATAGTAAAAATATACGATCTAACTGCATTTATATTATTTTTTAATGCGTTCTTCTCTTCATATCTGATTAAATCTTAGATTCGTTAAGCGGTGTAAGCTATTTTATATAAATTTAGTTCAACAAAATGGCCAACAAACTTCTGTTCCCTTCCTAGTATTGCCGGAATATAAGAAATTATTTATTCAAGGTTGAAGTTCCAATAATAATCAACCTTACGGATTTTTTTTCCATTTTTGGGAAATTGTATCAATATTATCTTATTTCACGCCAGAGCTTTTACATTCATTACCTTATTCAGTAGTAGTACTCCTATTCCACCACTTACCAAGGAGATACCTTCTATGTATGGCATCACTAAACTTACAGCTTAACATAAACCACTACATATTTCTTTAACATAGAACAACTCTATAAGCTAAGATTTATCATATTCACATATCAGTCCATTTTAGTGCAATCGATTCTCTCCTCTCTATTTCTTTTTAATTCTGCTCAGTGGAATCGACAAATGTAATATTTGACGAATGCGAGGTCGCATTGTATAGGGAAACGGTCGAGGTTGTTAATATCCGTGTAGCTAAATCCTCATTTTGTGAGATTGTTGCCATTACTGTTGTAAGAATAGTTGAAGCTGTTGTTGCAAGAATACTAAGGTTAGGTGAAAGAGAAGACGAGAATATTGAAGCCATTGTTGAAGAACTCGTCAACGCTGACGTAGACGTTGTAATCGAAGTCATAGTTGTTGATGTGACTGATTGTTGAGAACTGTTCGGAAAGCTCACTGCATGATTCCGATAAGTTTGATTAAATATCGAAGGAGTCAGATACGGGTATGAGTTACAGGGATTTGGTATTTGAGGACCAAGGAGTGAGTCAAAAACGTACCCAATTAGAGAGCCAGCTGTTAAGCCTACATTGTAAGATAATGTCATCATGTTACCAGTGACTTCTTTCAGTGTAGCCGGGACTTTAGCTGGAGCTAAAATCATTGGCAGGCTTCCTGCTAAGCCATTCGATAATCCTAAAGCTATGGTGAAAATAAACGCTGTCGTTTCTCCGGAAATTACTGGTTGTACTCTTGGAGCACAACATAGTAGGAGCAGTGGCACTAAAACAATCCGCAAGCCTGACATTAAAATAAGTTGTCTCCTAGACCAACTGTAAGGGACAGCTGCCAAAATTTTTCCAATCACATCTGCCGTATTGAAGGTGAACATAAGCAAAACAGGCATCCATGATCCAAGGGTACATGATATGATTTCAGACTCGATTCCAGGGTATAGAGATAATGTAACACAATATGCAAGGGCTATGCATACCATATATGGATAAATAGCATGAGCAACTCGCCATCTCGATTCTAATCCACTTTTCAAGTCGCTCAATCGACTTGGATTGCAATGTCCTGGCGTGAGGATATGTTCAACTTTGAATGCTACGCTTGGAGTCTCTTGTGGAGTTGTTGGAACATCTGGGAGATTATTGAGACCCTCAATGACACTTTCCCCCGCCGTAGGATTTGATAATTCATAAACCGGATTGCTAAAATTATCAAAAAAAAGATATATATTTACGAGATACACAATTTAACGAGGTAGTATTCTTACCTAAAACTCAACGCAGTGGTAGCTGTAGGAGGTTGCGCTGGAGGGCTTGAGTCTAACGTCAAAACTCCATATTTACTCTGTGTGGTGTCATTATCCAATGTTTCATTCTGGAACAAAAACTAAAATGAATTTCAAAGAAATGGCTTTTCAATATGAAATCCTTACCAATCGGTTTTCATCCGGTCTCAGCACTATTTTTGCGCAAGCTTTCATATGGTACCTCACAAATGGTGAATGTATCGTTATCGAATGTAATACATAGCTGAACGCAATGTAAACGGTTGATGCCAAAAAGAAGATGACTGTTGAAACGCGGTCACTCTTGATTATCAATTTCGTTACAACTCGATTGGAAGACACCAGAAATCCAGCCAAACTTTCCCCAGCCATGACTGCCTGTGTATATTGTTTTGGTAACATGCTTGCAAAACCGTAAAAACTAGATTGTTGAACTGAAACGGTACACTGTAATTGAAGTTTTGGTAAGACAAATAAACAACAGTATACCTGTACAACCAATGGCTACCAGTGAAACAGCTGCTAAGCTTGCTGAATAGGCTGTTCCTTTGGAGAACATGTGCCATGCTACTTCACATAATGCAACAAAAGTTAATGTGGTAAATGATATTGCATATCCAAAGAAGATACGCATTCGAAATGGTGCAAGTGAAAGGAATACATTATTTAGGAGAACTGTAGCAAATGCGACAATTATATAGGTCATCGACATATCTAATGCTACAGATCTGCCAGGAAACCGAGCTTGCCAATAATCAGCTGCTATGATGAAGCTACAAAGAAAAAAAAATAATTTAATTTATTTAAGCTAATTCGTAGTAAGGCAGGAGAGTGTTGCTACCAGAATAATTTTCTAAATAAATTAGTAAATTAAGTAATGTCTTCTGACTATCAACAACTTGGCTCATATAAAATTCATCAATATAGGTGTGAACAATGTGGTTATCATGTATTTAAGTTTGCTGCCATGTTCTTCGACTTTTGCTGATCTCATTGTTTGAGTGGTCTTGATAATATATGAAGTTATAACTCACTTCTAAAATTTTCTTGAAAATCCACCCATATATGTCTATGTTGTTTGGAAACTTGCATCTCCACTCTATCACAAGTTGTTATTGCCGGCTATAACCTTGTAACTTATTTCTCGATTGGTGTGAAATTTTCTGAGTATGTGTACCTTTTATTAGGACACCTAGTAATTGTAAATTTAACAGGTGATTTAAATTTCGAATTCTAAGGTATTTTTTCTGTTTTTCGTATAAAGGCCTGGTTTCTTGATTTTTTCAAATTTTTCCAATCAGAGATGTTTAATTGCAAGGGAGGCACACATTTAGCACACATTTTGACTTGCCGACGCCCCTGAGCTTTGTTAATGCACTTTTAATAGCTGATTTTGAAAGTTCTCAATAAGCCATTGCATTTGATATCCATATTGGCAACCATTTGCTAGAATTTTTTAACGACCTCCAAAAAAAAGGGGTTGCTTTCTTTATAAACCTTAACAATTTTTTTTTGCATTAGAACTTTAGAAATGTCATCACTTTTGACCAGTTTAGAAAATTTCACATCTGTGGCTTTTCAGATTCCGAGAAAAGTTGCTGTGATGTACAAACATGCAGACTGATTGACAAATCGCAATTTTAATAGGAATTTATACTGGATCTTTTGAGTCAAGTCTTAAGTGACTTTCGGTGTTAGCCCATGCGTTGAAGACCAAACCACCAAACACCTGCTTAAATTGAGTAAAACTTTCGGTCTTTTTATTTCCCTGTAAGCTTGAACGGGTATGGGATCCGCCACGTTGGCTGGCACCTCGACTCATGAGCTAGCCATCGGGTGAGCTCACCCCTATTTCTTTGTTTTTTCAGGTGCTCTCAGAGGGTAGAGTGGCCTTCCGCTTGGGTTTCCCATTTATGTTAAAGTGTTATGTGATTCCACCATATAAGACTTTAACATAAATTTGAAACGTTCATATTTTTTATTTGAAGGAAAAATAATATGGACGAACAACTGATACCCAAAAAGATATTCGTTGGGAGAACTGAAGGCCCAAGACCGGTGGCAAAATCGAGGAAATGCTGGTCTGACTCGGTCGACGAAGACAGTTCATCATTGCTCAGATTTGAAAATTGGAGGACGCGATCATTAGATCGAGACATTTGGAGGTGCTATTTGCAGGAAGCGAAGGTTCGAGAGGGACTGCAGTGCTACGAAGTAGAAGAATTATGAGTAGTAAAGACAAGATCCTCTCGAGTCTCGCACGCGTTCACCAGGCTCAGTCTGTTGCTTTGTTTCAACAGTCCATCCCTTCAGTAGGTTACCTCGGCCTCGACACCGTCAAACCAAGTCATTCTATCGTTGAATTCGTGAATGCGAAATTTTCTTGTTGCAGGCCGTTGTGCTGGCGAAAAGAACCCGCCCCACGCCACCGTGATGCTGGCCTACCAGCGCATTCATGCGTCCTCAGATAAGGCCATTCCCGGCAAGAACCAACATCTTTGCTCGCCAAGGTAGCAGGCCATCACTGCAGTCTTTTACGGACATTTATATTCCTTCAATTTGCCACATGCTGTCGCAAGATTCAGGGTGAAGCTCAACGTGCACGGAACCGTAACGAGGCATGCAGTCAACTAGCAGCACATAATTTCGCCAAGAAATGCCTTCACAAACAAATTAACAATTGCAAGGCTTGCTGCTGGCAAGATCTAGTAGACAATGTAAACAATTATCCGTGGGACTTTGGTTACAAGCTAGTTATGCAGAAGCTTGGTGCCCTACAGATGCTACTTGAAGCGAAAAAGTTGGACGAGATAGTGCGGGTACATTTTCCCACCCATCCCGTCCATGTAGACGCTGTCCAATGTGAGACAGCAATCAAGTGCTCACTCTTTCCACAGTTGGAACTAGAAGAGGCAGACTTATCATTAAAAACAAGGAAAAATCCAGGCCCAGATGGTATTCTAGCAGAAGTGTTGCAACTTGTCGATCACCATTGTCCCGAATTGCTGTTCAGCACATTCAAAGCTTGCCTACAGGACAGGGTTTTCCCAGTACGATCGGGATGGTGAAGCTCATGCTAATCCGCAAGGGGAAAATAAATTCCGGATCATCATCTGCATACCGACCGTTATGCATGCTTGATACGGCTGGGAAAGTGCTAGAAAAACTCATCAAAGCTAGGCTCATTGACGCAATTCAAGCTGCTGTAGACCTGCCTCCTCAGCTTTAGAGCAAGTTGCTCCATCCTCAATACAATTGCAAAGGTGGTGAGTGCAATCCAAAAACGTAGGGGCACATAGCCACACCAAGAGGTTAATCGTTCTGTTGTTGACACACGACATTAAGAATGCCTTCAACTTCGCGAGATGGGTGAACATTCAGGATACGCTGGAAACCTCTTTTCAAGGTCCAGAATATCTCATGCGGCTTCTGAAGGACGAAGCCTACTTTGTGACACGACACAGGGCTAACAAAGGATGAAATCTATCCTTGGTCCAGACTTGTGAGATGTATCTTACGATGGGCTACTGAGGCTGGAGATGCCAGACAAGTCACGCTTGGTCGGCTATGCGGATGATGCTGCGGCTCTAGTTGCTGTACGCACCGTTAAATAAGCGCAACATAGGCTAGTTATGTAATGCACCAGGGAGAGACTGGATGATTGCTCGCGGGTTTAGTCCAGCACTGGAGAAAACCAAAGTGTTCATCTTGATAAAGAAGAGAATCCCTAGAGTAAGGATGATCAGTATTGGAGACATACTACTCAAATCGCAGCCAATGGTAAAGTACCTGGGGCAACTGATCGACTCGAGGATGAATTTCTCTGAGCAAGTCAGGGCAACAGCTAAGGAGACTGCTTCGGAAGTATCGGCTTTGAGTCGACTCATGGCCAACGTAGGAAGACCCAATCCATCAAGAAGATGCCTCTTGGTGAATGCCGTAGGGTCCACGCTACTATATGGAGCAGAAATATGAGGTGACGCTCTCAGTAAATACGTTAGCTGAAGACGCTTGCGACAGGAACTGAGAAGAGAAGCACTGAGGATTAAATCTTCATATCTGACAGTCTCTGATTTGGTGGTGCTAGTCATCTTAGGCATGATACCTATAACCCCCCGTGCTAGCAAGCGCCATGCAATTTACAGGGGAGACCGTTACCAGCGAGGAAAAACAGTGCTCGGTCAACGATTGGCAGCAGTCTTGGGTGAATTGCATGAAGCGAAGCTGGACTACGTGGCCCATCCCGGCTCTAAGATTGTGGCTTAATCGAAGGCATGGCAAGAATGACTTCTATCTGACCCAGCTTTTGAGCGGGTATGGGTGTTGTCAGTCTTACCTGCACAAGATTGCTAAGTCACGGCCCTCTGACTGTATATTACGCCCAGGAGAGGAAGACAATGCCTGCCACACATTTTTTATATCCGAAACATGGGGCAGGCTGCAAAAAAACCTCTTCAAGGAAACAGAGGAGTCCCCCGGATTGTATAATCACGGTGATGCTTAGATCAGATGACAAATGGAACCAGGTGGCCCATTATGTTCGGGCAATCCTAAAAGATAAAAAGGACTCATGGCAGCTGGGGACGTCGGATCTGGGGATCACTTGCCTATCAACTCCTCTTCCCCTCTCCTCTCCCGCTAGAGGAGGAGTCCCCCAGCTTGAAGGTACCTCATGGCGTAAAAAAACGAGAGCTGGCCCGAAGTAATGTGTCCAACGGTTCCAGGCTGGGTTCCCGTGGTGACAGGAGAGATGTTTGGTGGCTAGTCCAGTTACTTGCGGTCATGGGAGCCCCACACTCAGTGGTAAATGGTATTCACCTCCGAGCCCCAAAAACCTCTCCTAACTTGCTCCTGTTTTCCATAAGAACGGGTTGGCTGATGCAGTCTTCTCTTTAAATGCCAGAAAGGCATCTGGACTAGATGAGATTCCGGCTAAAATGTTGCAAATGGTCTGCTGAATGAGGCTTACCATAGTCCTGGAACATTGAAGCTGGTGCTTCACGTAGTCAGCGAGTGGTATTGGGAACCCCGAATCATAGTCAACATATTGCCGGTGTTATAATGCCACTTTTCTGTTGCCCCGAGACACTTACAAGTGAGGCGATAATTTAACAAGGAATGGTATAATGGAAATCAAGTAATCTAATATACAAGTCGAGCAAAGTAGTAGCCTATGTGGACGACATAAACATTTTTCACGGTCATTAACAACTACCAAAGAACTTTTCCTGAAACTCGACAGCGAAGCAAAACTAGTAGGGCTACAAATCAATGAAAATAAAACAAAGTTCATGACGCAGTCGAAGAAAAATACCTCAAATACACAAAAAAACCATACTTGGTGAATATAGTATTGAAAAAGCTAGCAAATTTGTGTATTTAGGCGCCAAAATAACGAAAACGGGCAATGAAAGAGACGAAATACGCCGAAGAATACAGCTCGCAAATAAAATATTTTATTCAGTATTGACGATCTTGAAGCCCAGCTGCATACACAGGAGAACAAAGCTCCAAGTGTACAAATCTGTGATAAGACCTGTGTTATGCTATGGGTGTGAAACATGGCCCCTAACCCAAACATCCGCAAATATATTGAACGCCGGATCCTGAGGCGAATAATCGGAGCGAAGCTAGATGGTGACCAATAGCGAATTCGATATAACCATGAGCTGTATGAAATTTTTGACTCGGTCAAAGGACAGAGACCGTTGGAGGTGCTATTTGTAGGAAGCAAAAGCCCAAGAGGGGCTGTACTGCTATAAAGAAGAAGAAAATTGCAGTGACCTACTTCAAAAAACAAGAGAGCTCTTTCCAGAGGGTGCAATGGGAGAGATGCTTAGATCGCTTGCCGAATAGAATCATGCTTCCCGCTAGAAAAGAGATTCCTGTAAATCTATACTAAAATGAGATCTAGTCCAAAATAATGTATGACGTGGTTCAAATTTAGATTCTTAGATTAAAATGTGAGGTATTTAGTGAATATTCTAGAAGCTATGCATATCTGGAAATCCCAGTTTCAGTGCATAAGTAGTCTTTACCTTCCTGTAACAAAATAGCGAAAACCTCTTACAACGCGAATGATGCCAGGTAAATTATCATACCACCTCTCTCTAATAAAAAGTGGCAATTCTCAGAATTAAACTTGATTAGGTGGTGTTAGTTTGGTTAATGCTGTTTCTAATTGGTGCTGACTTGGCTTTAAGCATAAAACTCCATGAAGGCTGGAGGCACCGAGTCATTAAGGCGACTACGCAATAAAGTGGAGATAGCGGCTTACAGTTGGGACCCAATCAGCATAAAAACAAAACTCTAATTCAAAAGTACTCAAACAAAAAAACGGTCGAACAAAGCGACACTATGATATCCACAGAGGCATAAACTGCAGTAGTCGTCTCGATTCAGTACTTACGTTGGAAATAGGCCGAGGATCAAGACGAAATCTCTTTCTTGAATTACCTTAGGGTGATGCAAAGTGGCAAATGTTATTGGCCAATGTGCGAAAAAAGAGATATTCTATTTTCAGATGTATCGAATCAGTAACTCTTAAGAGTCAGCTACTAGAGAAGTTTGAAACAGATAAGGTTAATTTTTCTCAGGCACGCGTATTCCCCAGAAAGAAATACATAAATACAAGTGAGGCTCTGAGGAAAATTTGCTGCAAAAATATTAGCAGATTTTTCGTAGAATGCTTAAACTTGCCGGGGCGCAAAATAACAACATAACGTAAAAAACACCTCAAGGCTAATTCAAGTTCAAAAGAGTGAGTTGAAAAAGGTCCACGAACTCAACTTCGACTGCTGTCTAAACTGGAAATAGAGCTTGAGTGACTGTTTGATGAATAATTCGCTGAAGCAGCCAATCCTTCACGGGTCTCTAGAGTTGAGCAGCTATAGTTAAATAATTGAGTGGCTCGGTCAAATCTTGAAGGTATTCATGAAATCTGGGCCAGGCAGAAAGCTCCATTCTCTGATCTCGGGAATCGTTAGCGGTTACCCTCAAGAAGAAGAAAAATAATTCGACTCAAACTGTCGAATAACTACAGCAGCAGAATAAAAATTATCAACAAGAAAGAGGTTCACCATAAAAATCCATCGGTCCGGTTGTCCCTAGTGATATCGATCAAAAATGCACAAATATCCCTCATCACGAGCCACATAGAAATTACACCTAGACAACTGCAACCTGCTTGTAACGGACAAGGCTGGAATGCCACTAAACTTGATCGTGAAGAAATTTTTACACCACTCGGTTTGCGACCCTCTTACGTCAGTGACTCGAACAGTAATTGAGGTCATTGCTGATAATACCATATAGCAGATTTACAGAGCTTTTGAGGCTTCAATGCCCAAACGGAAACCATTTTATAGAAAATAATAAGTATGATGGTGAAATCACTGGACAGCGGTGCATCGCATTAAAGTACAAACAGAAAACCAGAAATAGGTCGCGTGCAACTAAGCTCTTTATTGCTCATATTGTGGTGATGAATGAGCTAACCGAGGCTATTTCAAGAATCAAACGGACCAAATTTTATTCCCGTGGCGGTGAAAAGTGGCTCAACTGGTATTTACATATAAGGAGAAAGAGGAACCCAACATTCCGTCAGCAAACTGTGCCTGGAGCATGCTGGACACTGCGAGTAATTCCTTAAAGTGCTAATCAAGCTATATTTGCTATCAGCAGTCAGGTGATCTTTCTGAGAAGAAACATGGTTTCTGGAAAGGGTTATCAGCAATTAAACCATCTCAGCATCCGTTGGAGCAATTACAAAATCAGAGGATGCATCGTCTTGCTCGTTAAATTAGACTTACAAAACGCCTTCAGTTCGGCGAGATGGACGGACATTCAAACAATGAAGTAAAAGTTTCGTATCCCTAGCTACTTGTTGGTCACTATGCATGACTATCTTAGGGGCTGATAATAGCTGTATAACTCTAAAGGGGGTGTAAGAAAGAGCTCTGCTACCTCAGGCGTAACTCAGGGGTCGATCGTAGGACCTGACCTTCAGAGCATCATATACGACAATCCGCTACATCAGGAATTGCTTGTAAATGCATTGCTGATATGTTACGCTGATGGTGTCTCACTGGTTATCATTGCCAAATCTGCTATTCTTTCCCAAACTAGAATTAACCAAGTTATGAATACGGCAGCGCGATGAATGCCAATCTGCAGCATGGTATTTGTAATTGATTTTATAAATTCCACTTTTTCCCGAAATATGTAATGCGTCTTTCTCGCTTTCTAATCGATTTCTCAAAGTGGTGCCTCTACTGGATGCAAAAATGCGGATGTTGAATTTCTTAAAGAGCGATTTGATTTCGTAAAACAAATTTGCTATTGGAATGCTCAACCATCTTGTGGTGTCATTGTTATTTTGGGTGAACAATGTTGGATGATGATTTTCGAAGACGTTACATTGTTTTTTCGATATTAATTTATTTATCATGTTCACGCTGTATCCGTGTTTCCGTGCTGTATCCAAAATATATGTTTTTTCTTTTTCGCAACGTTGAACTGTTAAGGGATAGATGACAAGGCGATGTACCATAGAATTGTAAGCTGCCATTTTCTGTGTGATTGGATGTGTTGATGTTGCGAGTAACGTCCTTTGTGTTGAGGTTGCTTTTCGATAGACTTCACATTCAAGTTTTCCGCCATTGTTCACGATGAGTAGGTCCAGGAACGGTAGTACCCTATTATTTTATTTTTCCATCTCATTCTGGCACTCATGATTGAACCAGTCATTTCTTTTGCACCGGGCTTGGGGCTTGATGTCCGATTATCTTTTCTGGCACGATCTTAATTGGTTATTTCACTTTCACCCATAGCTCGTTGTTGCCCTGCGTTGTTGGATCAGAACATGGTCAATCAAGTTTTGTGTATTGCCATCCGGTGATACGCACATAATTTTATATATGCGTCGATGTGGGCAGAAACTCGGACGTATGACTAGATTTCTGCTGCATGCAAAGTCAATTAGGCGCTGGCCATTGTCATACGTTTCATCGTGGAGGCTATATCCTCCAGTCATCCCCCGATGAGATAGCTCATTACGATTCACAACATTACCACAAGATTAGTAAGGCACATTTTTGCCTGAAAAATATGAAGTAGGCATATCAGTGACCTTCTTAAAAGCACAAGAGAGCTCTTTCCGGAGGGTATAATGGGAGAGATGCTTAGATCGCTTAACGAATGGAGCCATGTAGCACATTATGTTACGCGTCAAGACCCACGACCGAAATCACTCTCCAAACTAGCTGGCCCAAAAGCAGCCACCTCAGAGTAGACTGCGAGCATTTGAACGTGTAGGCCTTAAGAGGCACAGTTTGTTGATGCAGCTCAAGAATTCACGTTTTTAACCCATGAGAAGTCGGTTAAAATTTCCTTTGGAGAATCGTGAACGAAGCGACGAAACGAAAATCATTACAGATGATACTTACCGTCATACTGAGGTTCAAACAAGAGATTCCGCTAGATATCTGGGAGTTTCTCTAGAAAGCAACCTGACCATTTGGGAGCACATCCGTAAGGTATGTAATAAAGTGACCAAGGTTGCGTCCCTCTAGAAACAAGGCGACGGCTATTAATGGCTAAAATCAACCCCATACTTTTGTATTCCGAGAGATAAGCTGATGCCAAAACCGAGACATACAGAATGAGAATAGCGAGGGTGCAGTTACTGGAAGCATTGAGGTTCAGCTTCAGCTTTTTCTGAAATGCAATGCTTGTCCTCACAGATGTGATTCTAATCAACCTATTGGCACTCGAAAATAAGAAAATGTTCAAAGAAAAGGAAATGAGCCCCGATCAAATTGCAGCACAGACACTTGTCATAGCAATACAAAGGTGGGCAACAACGCTAGACTGCAAGTACTTCTGGTCATTATAAACACTAGCAGATGAACTTCTACCTTTCTCAAATTCTAATGAGATGAAAATAGTTTCGTAAACATCATCAGACAATAGTGATGGTGACCAAATCACCTCAAATCCCATCATGGTCATGGAATGAGATACCCTAACAATAAATATCAACGCCAACGTTTAGATATGAACTGATGTGCAATGGATTATTATTTCCATAGAATGGGAACGGTTAGAACACCGTTTGTTTTATTTCTTAACTGAAAATTGATAACGCACTATAGACATTCTTCGTTCATTTGAATTGCATTCTCTGTAGGGAGAAGCTTTTTTGCCGCCATGTTAGGGCAGACTAGTTCCGATTCTAACGTAGAAGCTATATTGCAATCGGAGGATGTGTGGAATGCGATAACTTACTTCGCCAATCAACCCACAAGAATCTTCCAATTATTTTCTTATATTGCCTGCTTTAAAATATTTCCTATCGTAACAAAAAAAACTTATTTTAGCTAATAAATTTACCACTAGCGTGAAAGCAATTTAAAATATTTTGGAAATAACAGCATTTAGCATTTATTTGCTTTAACGTTGTTCAATTTTGATTTCTTTCGAAGTTAATGCAATTCTAATTCAGCAATTCCTATGCTAGGTTAAAAAACTATGCCTAGTCGTGTGTACGAGTAACAAATACATAGGTTATACTGATGTTCACAGAATATAAGTATACGCTTCAGCTATTATAAATTGACTTATTTCATTTGTTCAATTTTCGTTTTAAACAAGTTTTTGTATAGGACCGCGAAATATCAACGATTTCAAAGTTATCGGACCAGTTGAGCAAATTTGTTCGAAGCTTTCATGCTGTCTATACCTACTCGTATTCTGCCCTGATAAATCCTCTTGCTTGGAAAATTGTTAATTATTCAAGAGTAGTTTTCACTATCGGATTCATTGCATTTATGTTATGGTTTTATTGACAATTTTGATTATTGATTCCTGAGCTATCATTATAAAAAAGTATTGAGAAAAACAACTTCGCACTGGGATTTCCCTGAATGTAAGGAAATTCTAACTAATTTTTAATTTTTGAAAGAAAGACGAATTCTCTAGTATTTGCCATAAACTCATCAAATGTTCTTTCGTCGAATATACGATCAATTCCTCTTAAAATATTTATATTTTTATAGAGTCTATTAATATATATCGATTCTTCATTCTATTAATTTTCTATTAACCTCAAGCATCAAACTTTCAAAAATAAAAACATTTGAATAATTCATCTTCTACAAAATTTATTAAAACACATATCAGTATATCACCTATGTGATGCTTTCATTTCCTGTACATATCCGAAAAAAGGCATTCTATAGTAAATAAGGTTGAGCTCATTGAATCGATAGATAATTTTTGCACATACTCAATGTATGCAAAATCTAGCAATTGATTTATCTCGTCTACGAATCTGTATACATAACCACCAGTAGTTTTCCGCGTAGCCAACTAACATCTTTTTATTGCCACCACCCATATTCGAATGCACGCATTCATCTACATGTATGAAAAAATGTGCGTATTCGAGTTCCTATTCCTACTTACCTGTTGTATGGCAAAACAAAACCTATGCCGGCTGTCAAGAGCGCAATATAGACGATGTGCTTACGATCCTTGGGTGGGCCATGATCCGGACTGTCGGTGGCACATCCTGACCGATGACGTTCGCCTAGAGGCTCGTAGGTGTTTGCTTCCACTGTATCCATTTGTAAAGGAGAGAATGTGTGACTTTTGGGATATCCGGTGTAGGGATTATTTATGACATTTGCTTTTCACTCAAATTTTTTCTTCAACTTTTTAAATTTGACTATTTCCTTTTGCGAACCTTGGCTACAAATGAAAAATTGAATATTTGTGCTTTTCGGGGTAACTCACTGCTTTTGGCTATTACTTTCACAATTCACATTTTTCACAAAACTATAATAGTAATGAAGAATTCGCTCATTTCATTTGTATTTATTGTTATCCTTTACATTGTATCGAGATTAACTTACAAGAAGTGAAACGAATAACTTTAATACTGTTTTTTCACTGATTTGAATTCACCCAAACATGACTTCACAGCACTTTTTGCTTTTTTCGTATGTTTGATAGAAAGAAACTAGAAGAATTTTCATGGTCCTTCGGCGCATATGCAAGAAAATCGATTAGAACTGTTTTTGCCGTAATGCAAAGTGAGAAATTGAAAGCGGCAAACATTGAAAATCATTTGAAATAAATTTTAATATATTCATAATGACGCTAAGCAAATCATAAGCAAATCATAGTGGCCAAGCCAAGCAAATCATAAGCAAATCATTGTGGCAATCGTGGACTCAAGCTGATAATATTTTAGTTAATCGTTCATACCCGCAAACCGCAATCTTATCAATTTTTTCAACTGAATTAGTATGTATAGAACTCCTTAATTCCATATTCTGATTCATACATTCAAAATAAATTTATTATTTTAATAGTTGAAATAATACCACAATGAAATTTTATGTACAATCGTAATGAGTATGTTAAGTATGCTTGGTAATACATATTTCCTGTAAACTTTTAAATGAGAATACCGTGCGACTAAGATGAACCTATTTTAAATAGTATGAAATCTAGTTTACTTTGAAAAAGTGTTTATTTCCTCCATAGTCCACGAGCCTTGACCGGGTTTTTTCGGGAAATTTTACCAGGACCTGGGGCCTCAGTGGACCCACGATGGGCGCCGCGCCACCACAAGGGCCCCCTAACATAACAATATTTATGTAATTTTTGTCAAAAAACTACAAAATTAAGCTAAATGTCGGCAGACATGATTGTGCATCCAAAACTGTAATAACCATTATTTTTTAGAGAGCAGTATTTATTATTTAATGTCATGAAACGAATGATGTGTATTGTTTATAGTTGGCAGATAAGTATTGCAGCTATCTCTACATCACGCATCGCGGTAGCTCGCCAGCTGGCGAGAAGATAAATATCCGGTCCATTAGATTAAAAATAGCATCAGGTAAACAAATAAACTCTCATATTGGTGATTTTTTAATTGTAGTCGAATTGCGGACCGGTACGGTCGATTTATTGCGTCCGTTCTGAGTTGCTAACGTTGGAAAGTGTGTGAACAGTGTCGTGTGTTTGTGTTATATACTATTTAACAAAAAGTACATTGTTTTTTAATTATGGCAAAGCAGTCATATAAGCACTTGAGTGGTTCTGAAAAAAGAAAACTACAGAAAGAGAGGTAGAAAAAACAGGTAAACTTCAAAAGATTGAGTTCTCTTTTAAAAAACTAATTGATATAAATTCACCTAGTATATCTAACATTGAAAAAACAGTAGTTTCTAATGATGAGGAAATTGAATTGTGTGAAGATTTTCATTGGGATAATTGATGTAGTTAGAACATTAGCACTGTATTCATTGCCTTTTTGGAAGCCATAGGGAAGATATTAAATCAATCGGATCTGAAAGTGGAAACTTTTTGAATATTATTGATTTACTTATTATATATGACTCGCTACTTAAAGCTCATTCAACCAACGAAAGAAAAAGAAATAAGGATTTACATCATGATATACAAAATGAAATCATTGGTCTGCTTGCACGTTCTGTATTGAAAGCTTTACTATGTAAAATGACTTCTGTGCCATTTTACAAACTAATTTTACACACAATACAAGACATTTCCAATAAAGATCAATTGAGCGTAATAATTAGGTACATCACGTTGACAGAGAAGAGTTTTTTTGGGGAGAGCAAACTAGAAATAAATGAATCGGTTTGGTTTTCACCGAAATCTGAGACCAAAGTAGAGAAGGGTTTGAAAATACAGTTCTAAAATCCCTGAATGAAAAGGGAATAGGTATTCAAAAGTTTCGTGGATAGAGTTACGACGGTGCATCAACCATGAGTGGAAAGTATTCAGGGTTGCAATCGAGGATCAAGAATGTAATTTCAACAGCTGACTATGTACACTGTACTGCTCACAACCTGAACCTGGTGCTTAACGATTCAGTCTCCAATATCTCTGAGGTGAGTCAGTTTTATGACTTAGTTACACAAATACAATATATGTCTACGTCAGTGGAAGTCTACCTCGTTGGCAAAGCCTAACTAAAACTATGGAAGAGAAGTCTCTGAAAAAAAGTTGAAGCTTAAAAATGTATGCCCTATGGGGTGGAGGTAACGACATGATTGTCTTTTGGCGATTAAAAAACGACATCTAAGCTATAGTCAAATGTTTGATCAAAATCATTCTGTTTAGTGCAAAAAAACAAGAGGTGGAAGAAGCTGTAGCTTCGATAAGATACATTGACTCATTTGACTTCATTCTAATCTTGACCCTTGAAAGTAAGATTTTGAATGCTATTAATATGCAGATTTCGCAGCATAAGTCAGTGAATCTGCACAAAGCCTGTTACTTTTTGAGCCGAGCAATGGAAAGCAATTTCTCAGAGTTTCTTTCTGAATCAACGTATTTTCACAAAGTTATAGTACATTGTGACAAAAAAGTACCCAGAAATTGCAAATAAAACGCAAAATATTTAATTATTCATCAATATTTATTTCAAAGTAATCCCCATCAGATGCACTACACTTACGCTAACGATTTTTCAGTCCTCGAGACACTTTTCATAAGCACTTTTCGGGATGGCCTTCAGCTCAGCGAGTTTTGTTTTATATTGTGACAAAAAAGTACCCGGAAATTGCAAATAACACGAAAAATATTTAATTATTCATGAAATCACACGAAGCCAAATCTGGTGAATACGGTGGTTGATCGATGGTGTTTATAGCGTTTGGTCACAATGAAAAAAAATCACAAAAACCGCAACGCACTACAGAGGTGTACCGACTTAATATAAATTATTTTACTTATTGAATTTACTTTAATTAATATTTAACATATTTTATAATAATTATCTCATGTCTCAGTAGTAGGTTTTAGATTCGTCCTTGGAGCGCGAGTGTAAGAATAACGTATACAAAAATTGTAAATGGTGAACAAACTTGCGTGGGGCCCGCGGATTCTTATCGTCGCCACTGTCCACAGTCGGGTTCAAAATAAAAGTAAGTTGGACGTTAGTAAAAGTTATATTGTTATCTTGGATAAAAATTTCTTTATCTGTTAACACATGCGCAAAAACAATTTTTGTTGATTTTTTTACCGATCATCGAGTACCCCCACATATGCTGCAGTCACTTACAATGTTGGTTCGTTTCTGTGACTTTCCTTTGGAACCCCGGTTCGTGAATAGTTGATGCTATATCTCAACCGACCTAGTTGTCATGACTGGATTCTCTAGAATTTAAAATCTATCTTGATACATTCAGGAAGGATCATACCTCTCCAAGCATCTTCTTGGAAAGGAAATGAGCATCATGACAATTACGGAAATATGGGTTATATATAAACCAATCTTGGTTGTGAAGGTTCCAATCAGCCAATGGGGTGTTCCCTGCAAGATTTACTAAGAAGCTCACCCATCCTGGTACTGCGGTAAATCGACCATATCTTTTTTGATATAGTGCAGTTGGTGAGGTTACCCCACTTGAAATTTGGATCAAAAATTTAATATGGAGAAACTGCCCTCTTCACAACTCCTAACGATGAACTACCCGCTTCCGCAAAGGAAGTGTCAAGGGTTGAGTTCCGTCTGGCCAGTTGGTTCGTTCATTCAGTCCCTTCTATGTTCCAATGTGCGGCAGTCCAAAGAAAAGTTTTTACGAACTGAGGTACATGAAATCCAACGTTTTACTGCTTAGTGAACAACAAACACCGCAGTAAAAGTTATGCATCATGGTATAATGCTGGTACTGCTGCTATCTGGGTTGCGAACAGTCATTTTTAGGTGGACGGGGGATATTTTCGTGTGGCTTCGGTGCTCAGGGGCTACCTTCTTTGGAGTATACCTAACGCTGAATGAACCGATATCATATTTCCAAGGCAAGCTAAATGCTTTAGAGGGTGCTGTCTCGAACGTAGATGGCAACGTGCTCGTCGATGGAGACTTCAACGCTAAAGCAATCAAATGGGGCATGCCTTTAACAAGGCCATGGGGAAAACGAGTCCTGGAAATGACGGCCAGGATGGCGCTCGTT
The DNA here is from genome assembly GCA_963969285.1 of Odontomyia ornata. NCBI lineage: Eukaryota > Metazoa > Arthropoda > Insecta > Diptera > Stratiomyidae > Odontomyia > Odontomyia ornata. The sequence continues at coordinate 58,500,823 of OZ017741.1, read as the reverse complement.
ATGTTAAACACCAGAAGTAGTCAGTGATCATCAATACTCGTACATTCTGCTTGAGATCTGTGATATTGTTTCCCACTGTCCGCACTCTTGACCTTCTACAATTGGGTGAACATCAAAAGGATGGACGTCGAAAGGTTCGTTGACATGCTCACAGTAGCTGTTCCTCGGCAGGGTAATTCTTAGGAGACAGAAAAACTGGTAGCCTGGTAACCCTGGCAAAGCAGGCTCCCAACGTACTGGTGGTCGACTAAAATTGCTGAAAAACGAAGAGAGTGTCACAAGCTTTGGCGTGATGCTCAACAGATATGGAACCATGACAAGGCATGCAACCGGGTAGCAGCATATAAGTTGGCCGGGAAATGCCTTTGCAAACTGATTAACATCAAGAAGGTACACTGCTGGCAAGATCTAGTGGACAATGTGAACAAGAATCCATGGGGCGTTGGCTTCAAGCTAATTATGCGAAAGGTTGGCGCCCTATGGACGCCTTACATATTTGAAGTGAAAAAGATGGACACTCTTCCCCGCTCATCCCGTCTAAGTTGATCCTGTCCACGGTGAAACGGCAATCGAGTGCGCACTTTGTACGCAGCCAGAACTGGAAGAGGCAGACCTTTCATTGAAAGCAAGGAATATAGTGTTCCAGCTGAGGTGTTGCAACTAGCCTTTCACCATTGTTCTGTCTCACTACTCAGCACATTCAACGCTTGGCTGTGAAACGGGATTTTCCCGGTTCGATGGAAGATGATGCGGCTCATGCTGATCAGCAAGCGGAAGGGAAATACCGGGTTCCCGTCTTCATACTGCCTATTATACATGCTAGACACATCTAGAAAAGGCTAGAGAAACTCATCAAGGGAAAACTCACTAACCTGATTCATGATAGTGAGGACCTATTTCCTCGGCAGTATGGCTTTAGAGCAGGAAGCTCCACCATTAATGTGATTGCAGAGGTGGTAAGTGCAGTCCAAAAAGCAGAGGCATAAAGCCGCACCGAGAGATGAATCATTCTGCTGGTACGCCCCCACGTACCCGAAGAAATCGAGGAAGCCTTGAGGTTCCTCCTGAGATAATAGGTAACCACCCTGACTGAATCTGGACTACTCTTTGGATAACGAAGCTGAGATTGAGCTTCGAGCTGGTGGATATGGTGGTTTGGACCTAGCACGGTAGTTCTGGTTCTAAGTAGTTGTCCCGGTAAGGGCTTATTCCAACCCTCGCATTGCCTTCCTGCTCTGCAAAGATAACCATGTTACCAAAAAGGCAACTACATACACGAACGGAGATAGTGACTCCGGCAGATGCTCAATCAAACTGGACTCTACTCGATTCGAAAAATACCCATTGACAGCACAAGCTCAAGAGGCAAAATTCTCGTAGATGCCCTCAGTTTCAAAAACCAAACAATAATTTGATTGGCCACCACTTTGACAATTAAGCACTGTTTAACAAAAAATTTTTGTCGTGCAAATACTTCCAATGTAATTCATATGATTTTCAACACTTTAGTTGCTACTAGAATAACGAATTTTGCTTACTTTCTGAACTTTGGGGGCCACCATTTTGAATTTAAGAGTTTAATTTTGGATTACATTAAAAAAATCTGTCTTAGAGTCTCATTACTAACTGTACTAAATTTCGTTTGAAACGAAGTTTTTTTTAAATGGCAGCTAAATTTACTAAGTTCAAATTTTTGACATCTTTTATTCATCATTCGATTTTCATAATGTCGCATGTTCCGGCTCGCGGCCAATAAGTTTAATATTCCAGGAAAGTGAAAACGCACTGTCTTTTAAATTAAGTTAAAAGAGTTTATTTACTAAAAATGCACAATCATTAATTTCACTATTTTACAAATCGCATTTTAATGTAACTTTCACGGTCTATTATTATTATATTATATAAATTATATTCCAACTGTCTGTATCACGAAAATCACTTCATCATCAATCAATATCGCCTTTAATTCACGCTCCACTCTTATCGCAGGTTTTACGACTATCCCCTTTTCCCATTCATTCAGCTCGGCTTTATATAGAGTCTCTAGTCATTCAATCCATTTCTCGTATATTGGCGAATGTTCTGACGAGAACTACCTGGAATATTCGAGCAATTCTGAATACCCGCAGTGACGTCACTTTAAGAAATTGATCATGGATCTACTTGGTCGATTCTTGTACTTTCGAGTACATTCGTTGATTGATCATGATGTTATTAAAAGTTGCGACAATAATTGCGACAGTAGCTCTCAAAATTGTTTGGAGATGTAACACTGCTGCCACCTCAGTTCTTTTCGTCCCGAAAGATGTGTCGCCAGTTGTGGTTAAGTATCCCTGAATGTAATATGGAGCAAGACGGTCGAGGTGCACGATTTTCATTTTGGCTCTCGGCTTACTGTGTTCCTGTATGCGATATACGATTCGCTTTGTAACTCGGTATGGTCCCTTCCACTTATGCTGCAACTTCGGAGACCTACCCTTTCGCCGTTGTGGGCTATATAGCCACACCAAGTCATCTTGATGGAAGCCAGTAGTATTTGCCTTAGATCAAACCTGATCTTCATGCGGTCAGTCGAGGTGTTTTCATACTGTCCGATGTACCTGGTTCAACCGTTGCCTTAGCTCACTTGCGTGCTCCGATATCGTTTGGGGTTTTTCGGGGGGTGTTCCGAACTTTATATCAGCCGGCAGACGTATAGTCTTTTCAAAAATAACTTTGGCTGGGGCTTCGCCCGTCGATGCGTGCCCAGCAGCAGAATAATGGGATGTGCCGGTCCCCGTTCCTTTGGTTCTCATCAACTATCTTGGCTAGGTGTTTATTGAGTGTGCCGTTGAAACGTTCGACCATTCCATCGGATTGGGGATGCAGTGTTGTTGTCTTCATTTTCCGCATTCCCATCGGCTTACACATTTCGCCAAAAACTAGTGACTCGAAGTTTCGGCCTTGATCCGAATGTAGTTTGCAAGGTACTGTAATGAATCATGCGACGCCGCTGGTGACCACTAGTAACACACTTTGCTGCTAGGTGGCTTGTCATTTCACGTTGGTTGCGACCAATGCACATCCCACGTCAATTTTGTCGTGGGATGCCAACAGAATTTGACAGCCACATGGGAGTGAAGTGTGGAGGTAGTGGCCGCCACCCATGCGGAAGTCCCGTGGTTCAACTCAACTAAATTATGGTGAGTATTGTCAACTCAAATGAGTATACCGACGTCATACACTATAATACACTTCCCATTTATTTTCCCGAACCCAGTGTACAACTTGGAGGTGAGCGTGAATATTCGTGGGCAGGCTAATCCAGACAGAACACCGAGCGCCGCTTCTAATACGGTATATGCAGCCAAAGCGGTGCCAACAAGCATCTGTACCGGGGATTTCGAGGACTTCAAGCGCGAGATGAAGGCATCAGGTAGTTGAAGTAATCCGATTTATTTAACATTTGAATGGGACAGCATATTGTTTTAACACTGACATCTATTGAAAAATCGTTCGGAACATCGGCACACGAAATTCCCGCGGCCGGACACCTGGTAGTTTTTGGACTTCCTGCTGAGTTCAATTGCTCTGAAACAAGATTACGTATCGAAAAAGATTTTGCTACCTTTTTGTCTAAAGATTCACTTATTCAGGCACCAAAACCTTATCATAAATTCATGGCATTTAAGAATTTCGGTGAATTGAGTCATCGTCCGTTGTTAGTAGATCTCATAATTGAAGACCAATCAAGACTAAAAGTAATTTACGGTTTCGCTGAAGATTTCCACGCTGTCGATTTAGATTCAGCCGCGGTGAATAATATATATCTTCCTAAGCATACTCAGGGTTCGATAGTACCACATTGTAAAGTGACTCTTCCCAATTCAAGTGGCATGCAACTGCTACTTTGTTATGATAATGAGAGTGTTTATGTAACAACTAGTGGTCGTGTATCCACAAATATTGTGCTGCAGTGGGGCGAAATGCCAACGTCAGTGGCATATAATTGGAAATGGTCAAATAATGGCTGGGGAAACAAGGCAATTGAAATTAGTTCCGTTGAGACAGGCCATTTAGATGGCGTATTTATGCATAAGAAAGCGCAACGTTTAAAATTCTTGTGCGTGCGGAACGACGAAGTGTTCTCCAGCAGTGCCAAAGGTGCTTCATCGTGTTAGATATACTTCATGACGCTCAATAAGCCGGGAATGGCTAATTGCTTAAACAATTTATCAAAGTTCTAATGTGGATATTCATACCTGAGAAGTGAAGTGAGAAGAAAATAGAGAAAATTGGTGAAAGCATAAAGTTCTGAACAATTTGCCGCTTCACGTACAAGCCGCGCGTACGTTGTCCAAACAATGCGTTTAAGATGCAAGAACAAAAATATTTCCTTTTCCTATTTTGTTACATAAGCATGTTCTCATTTCATTTTTTTTATACATACATACAAATATATACTATTATTATATAATATGTAAATGAACGCCATTTATACACAAATACAATTCTTACAAGATACGTGAGAAATATTTAGATGAAATACGAAATTATATATATATATATATATATATATATATATATATATATATATATATATCATAAATTAATTCAAAATTTGCAAACATTAAAAGTCGTAGTCTACGGTACCAAATAAGTTTTCTAAAGAAAAACAAAATATTAGTATTAATTATATAAACCAGAAAAAGAAATGTAAAACGCGCATAAATGTTATATTTAAATTTATAGCAAACAAAGCATGATAAATTCAGATATCAGTTTTTATCACGAAATTGTTTTTTGTGAAAGTATCAGTAAGCAAACAGAAACTTAATAATCTCTCTCCCTTCCTTTAGTTAATCTATATTTCGGCGTTGATTACAGTATTAGGTTAGCCTTATTGATGAAGACGAGTTAATATCAGAGTGAATACGGTTTCAATTCTTTTGTCGCTTACTAGTTTGTATTTTTGGAGAAATTCTATTTAGAATATATCTATATAAAAAAAAAACAAAAATCTTTAAAAGTAAAGTATTACCAATTCGATTTTACATCTAATCCTTTTCTTCATTTAATTGAATTGTTCGATTTTCTAAGCTTTGTTTAAATGATTCTACTATAAAAATGACAAAGAGAGAGGGAAGTGTAACGAAGAAAATGATTAAGCCATTTTTCTGACATTATTTTGTCGTATCATCACCAATTACTACGTAAATGAAAATATTTTTTTGTAAATTTGAATTTTTATCGATAAACATACAAATTTAATCGTAAAATACAAATTTAATGCTGAGTGTTTATTATCTATTGTTTAAGATAAATTTAATTTAATGTATATATTCATATGATTTCTAAAATTATCATTTTAATTATGTTTTTGTTAATTTCTTGTAGTAGTTTCCTTGAAATTATTCACATTTAATACAAGACACTGCGGTGTAGACTATGTCATCTATGAAAGTTTTTTATATATATTTTACATTGATATTGAATTGTAAATAGAGGTTTAGAATTACTTTTATAAAAGCAAATATTGTACTGAAGAAAAATGTGCTTAATATTGCAGTATCATCTAGCATGAAGCATATCAGTATGGTAAAAAGGTGACAACTCAATAATAATTACCTTGATTAATTTGATATAAAGTAAATATGAAAAGAAATTGAATAAAACTATGAATTGCTAAACTCTAGTAATGACTTTCCTTTCCAGGGGTTCTTCTTTTCAACGGGAAATGAGGTGCAGGGTAGGTATGCCGTCGCGAGGGTAGGGTTTGAGAAAATCCACTGAGGTCGGTTTCGCGTCGCGCGCGGTACGCGGTACCTTTGTTGTTTTGCTTTTTTTTTTATCAACGTAGCTTTCGTCGGGTTGAGTTAACGTAGTATACTTTTTGGTACCGCGTCGGAAATTCGGGAACGCGAAGTAAAAAAACTACATTTTTGTCCTAGACTGGTTAAATGAAGAAATACGGAGTAACGTAAAGTAGGTTTTCTCTCCGTATGGTTTTGTTTTGTGACGCGTTTGAAAACGGGCATGCATTGGTGGCTGAAGATTGTAGATGAGCGTAATCCATTCGGAGACCCGCGACCGAAATCCTCTCCGATCTAACTGGCCGACAAGCAGCCACCGCGTGAATGGATTACGGTGCACGGATTGGTTGACCGGTGGGTACGATCCATTGGCACTACTCAGACTTAACGTCTAGAACCGATGAGAGGTCGGTTCCTCGTTCGCACGTAGACTTAAAATCATTACAAATGGCGCCCAACGTGGGGCCCAAAACATCCTAAGGGGATCAAAGATTCGCGTCTTCTGACGAGTTGGTCCTTTACGGAGGATGTAAGGTACCTTGGTACTCGACTCTCACAAACAGGAGCAGTGGAGTTGTGTGATACACACTAGCAGTCGCTTCACGTGAGTTGTAGCTTCCGCTCTCCTTTGTTTGATTTTTTTTCGCGACAGAATCCTTCCGATGTGTTGTTCCAGGTTAACCCTGTAAGGACCTTCTATTTTCTTGATGGAACTGTCAGCCAGATGGGGTTTCTCCTGTCGGCCTGGACTCTCAAGAAAATAGAAGGCTACCTTGCCTTTATGTCGCGGAAGGATTCTACTTATTTCGTATGCGTGATAGACGAGTGGTATCGGTTCAACGTTCGGTGGCGTATGCTGGAGTTGCGAAGCCCGGAATGCTTCCACGCGTCGGGAAGTTTGACCGCGTACAAAACCTTAACGGTAGCTCTACCACTTGTCTCGTCGAGTCAGTTAACGTAGTTTAGAGACAGTTTTGTAATGTATGTGGGTTTAGGGGATAAATTCGAGTAAATCGGCCGAAAGCACCCTTTCTTCGGCAGACTACCACGCACTCTCATTTCCCTTTGGAGGAGTCGACTACTGGAAAGGAAAGTGTTGAACCAATAAATTCACCTTTTTTTCCTCTTATATAGTTACAAAATAGCTCGCCACTATCGGCCACTAAATTAGTAGTAAGTTTTGTCCACTTATATATTAGGTTTATCGTAGGAATAATTATATTTTATATTTTTTTTAAGTAATACTAGCACTAACCACACACAGCAAAAACAAACATGGCAACGAAGCGGACCCCAGATAAGCGTTGGACCAGATCCAAAACAGTCCAACCAGCTAACTGCGGGATCTGCTTTGAAGACGTAGTGGAGGGCGTACACAGCGTGCGATTGGAGTGCGGACACCTGTTCCATCGTGCCTGTGTCCAACAGCTCCTCCTAACGTCCGAGCTTTGCCCACTATGCCGGCGACCCATAGAGCGGAACGCCGTAGACTTCCCCCTCGGAACGCCCGTCCCATTGCGTGAAGCAGTGGCGAAGGGGGTCCCAGAGGCCGAACCACCCCAATCACTGATGGACTTGCAAGGAGGCGTAGGCGGGGAAGTTCCGGCTGCAGTTGTCGCGGCCGAGGTTACATCCGCACCTTCCACCCACTCCATTGACACCCTCGTGGCGTTAATGCGAGATATGTCTGAGAGGATTGGCAACTTGGAGGGAAGGCTCCAGAATCTCCCGATGAGCCAACCACCCAGCCGCGTGAGAACTCCGCTTGGCTGGGAGCCCAATCCCAGTGCGGCTATGCCCCACTCTCGATCATCTGATCAATGGACCCGACCTCCAAGGAACTCGGGAATGGACCCCAGAGCTCCTGAGTATCGACCACGACACAGCAACGCACCTCCGTTGGTACCTCCAGTCCCCGAGGCAGTCCCTTACAACAGGTCAATCGAAGATGCGATTCCCCCCGGGAACGCATTGACACCATTCGGAGACCCGCGACCGAAATCTTCTCCGATCTAGCTGGCCGACAAGCAACCACCGCGTGAATGGATTACGGTGCACGGATTGGTTGACCGGTGGGTACCATCCGTTGGCACTACTCAAACTTAACGTCTAGAACCGATGAGAGGTCGGTTCCTTGTTCGCACGTAGACAATAAAATCATTACAGTACGCCGTACATACTGACCCAACTTAACACTAGCTGTTCGGCTACAGAAGTTGCTTCCTAGCCGGGAATGGGTAAACCTCGAGCCACTTGCGTTAATAATCGACCAAAACCAGCGTGTATCGATTTCTTGATTCGGATTCAGGAAAGGGTCCTGCGATGCCAACAGCAATCCTTTCGGAAGAATTCGGTACATCAGTGTCGGTACATACTACTACATTCATCTTGGGAATTTGGATGCTGGGATTCTCCATCAGTACTTCGACATTCTGCCATTTCAATACCCGTTTGCCCAAATTCAACGTGATTCCATGTGGTCACAGAAAATCCAGTCCGAGAATGCAGTCATCCATAATGTTCGTGACCAGCAAATTATGTCGGAACTTCCAACTGTATCTGGAGGTCGACCTCTCCATGGACAGGTGCAGTTTCTCCCGTAGCTGTCCGTAGTGAGAAAGTCCTGCCCCTTATAAAGTAGTTGTTGCCTCACATGGTCTGGTTGAATAATCGATCGGGTTGCACCAGTGTCGATTGTTATGGTGCAATGTTCTCCGTCAAATTTACCCGGGAGGCATAAATCCGCTTCTTCACGATGTACAATAGTCTTGACACGGTGATGGTGGTGCTGGGGATGTCAGTCCTCCTAGCCAACCTCTGCCCCACGAGGTTGGCTCTAACATGTTTCCCGCCCCCCTCTGTTTGAAGGGCTTCCATTCTGGGCTCCTGACTCGACCTAGATTTTCTCCTAGCTGTACACCCTGGACAATAGCTCGGTTTTCTTCGCTTCTTGCAGTCTCTTTGCAAGTGCCCCTTCTCACCGCAATTCCAGCATCTAGGCGCACAATTTACATGCGGGTCTCGCTCAATTTCTACGCGCTCATACCTGCACTCGTCTGCCACTACCTCGCGAACCCGGGCAGTGGTACGACTCACATTTTTCGCTGCCTCAAAGTTCAGGCTATAAGCCAATGCGTCCTTAACTGTTTGCTCTTGAGCTAAACGCACGGCTTGTTGCAATTCCTGGTCTTTTAATGCACTGATGAATGCTTCTGTTGCGGCGTGATCTCGATGTTCTGGGTCATAAGCTGGGTAAGCCAAAAGTGTCAGTCACTCAATGTCTTGCGCTAGCTGCTGTAAGGTTTCGCCAGACTTCTGCATCCAATGCCGTAGCTGTAACCTATAAATCTGCTTCAGATGATCGTCTCCATAACGCATGTCGAACGCATTCATTATAGCAGCCGGGTTTGAATGGAACTCAACGGGGATAGTCTGCAAAAGCTCGGCAGCTGGGCCTCTTAGAGCAAGAATCAATGCAGTTGCTCGTTCCTGCTCATTCCAGTGATTTATCCGAGCGGCTGCTTTAAACTGGGTTTTGTAAATAGTCCAGAACGTTTGCCCGTCAAATATTGGTGCTTGCACATTTCTAGATGTGCTTTGCGCTGCGGTTATAAGCGGGGCTGGTGAGGTGGTTACTACTGCCTTCGCTGCTTCCAATTTTTATTTAATTTTTTCCATCTCATGGTTGATTCTCTCCTCGACCTGACTGACCTTTCCCTCGACTTGGTAAACCTTTTCCTCGACCTGGTCAACCTTTTCCTCGACGCATTTAATTTGCTTGTTCAGACTACTGAGCTCCGTATTTTTTCGGTTGGCTGTTTCTCCAGCTTCTGTGTGATGTCTGCCTTGATCTCGAATGCTTGTTGGTGTAGCTTCTGGTCTAGCTTGCAGTTAAACAGGATGACTGTTGTCAGCTGCTCTTGCTGCATCAGCATTAACATTTGCATCAGTGCATCTGCTGTTTTCTTTGATTTTGGCATTTCTGCTTCGCCCTTAAGCTCTGACATGGTAAATTCATTAGTTTTTAAAAGTTAGATTCGCAGTATTTTTATTATTTCGGCTTTTATTTATTTATTTTTTTCATCTTTATAAAATTTATTTTCTGTAGTTTATCCTCGTCTATAATCAAATGAGTATGAAAGGCAACAGTCTTTGCTTAAGTATAATTGTTTCTCTTAAGACTAGCGGAATGTCTCAGCGGAAAAAATCAGCACGCGAGAATCGAATTCCTTCTACTCTACTCAAAGTCAGAAAATAGCATCATCATCATCACAATTCTTTGTGGCCTCTATCTATACTTCCGATCGCTCTGCAATCACTTGTAAAAACTCTTTATGGCTAAGTACACGGTCGGCAGCTTCACGTACAAGACGTGCAAATTCTTTCTTATCAAAAGAATAATTAGTGAATTTTGCATGTGCTCCCCCTTCCGGGTGATGTCCGCGTCTTGAGGAAATACATTTCTAGATTTCTCCCATCTTAAGTACTTCACGCCATGCAGCCGTGCCAAATCTAAATAACAGTTGGGGTCCTCACAATTGTATAACTCAAAAACAGCTCCCCAGTTCGGCAAAAACACCAAATACGTAAGACCAGCTCCATGGATGCCAATAAGGACATCTGTGTCCGAACAATTTCCAGTTGTCTTGTGAAGGGGATCACTCGATCGAATGCAACTCTTTCCACTCGGTACTGTAGATTTCTGGCAATTTCCTGGTATAGTTCATCTTCATTCAATACCTGGCGGTACTTTGAACGTCGGACGAGAAAAGTGATTCGAACTTTCGCTGATTGTCTAGGATGCAGTGGAATTTGCAGTCGATGGAGCATGAACTCGGAGAACGCTTGAAAGAGACCACTTTTTTCACAGCCATTTATAATTGGCGTATTATAATACAATCCGAAAATCATGCGCGTCAACAACGGCAGGACAAGATTTTTGAAGCAAACAGTCTTCCCGGTGAATGTCTTCAAATCCCAGATGGGGTTCTGGGTGAAGGCTTTGAATGACGCGACAAACGCCGATTCGTACGTGTATGACTCCCAAATTAAAATATTCACATCAGTCCGAAACGCGAATGGGTGAGTTTGGTTCAAGTGCAGCGAAGCGTACAAATTGAAGAAGTCGCAGAAGTGATGGTACATGTTAGAAGTTGCGTTGATCTTCATTATGAACGTGGGCTTATCGACCACTACGTCACACTTGCCGCTTTCGGTAGGGCGCGAGATGAGCTCCTCGAAGAATCGCAGCAGGTAGATTGAGATATGCAAAATCGTCTGATCTCGTCAGACGACCTATTAATATGGTCCAGACGATGACGAACGGGAGTATTCCGCGCGCGTTTAGTATTTCCATGACATTGACACTATTTGAGGAACCAGTTTTAGATGAGATGCAGATTTGATCATGATTCTACGACCCCCACCGCTTTTCTAGCAAGCGAAAATACATACAAAAAAATCCAATCTCCCGGTTAATCACCTGTCGCAGTATTTGCAAGTTAGATTTTAATTAATTTTTGTGAAATAGTCAAATTAAGGATTGTGCATTATTAGTAAATAAGCTCTTTTAACTTTATTTAAAAGACATTGCGTTTTCACTTGCCCGAAACATTATAATTATGGGCCGCGAACCATAACACGCGACAATATATATATATATATATATATATATATATATATATATATATATATATATATATATATATATTATATATATATATGCATATATATATATATATATATATATATATATATATATATGCATATATAAATGCATATATATATATATATATATGCATATATATATATTTGTATATATATATATATATATGCATATATATATATATATATATATATATATATATATATATATATATATATATTTATATATATATATATATATATATATATATATATATATATATATGTGTCACACCTGAATTTTTTTAAATACTGATTTAAACTTCGTAGACTTATCTTTTGATATTTTCGAGAAGACATTTTTCTACAAGTTCATAAATTTTAAAAATAATCTTATTAATTTAACAAAATATTCCCGGTCAACGCACTATCCTCTAAAAAAATATTCCATATATATATATATATATATATATATATATATATATATATATATATATATATATATATATATATATATATATACACACATATATATACACGAGTGCATACGTGAATCCAGCTATAATACTATACACCACCAGACTCATCACCCAAAACTAATTGATAACAAAATTCGCTGTAAACATCGATCTTTAAATCGTCGATGAATTATAAACAATCGGCTATTATTATCATTTATTAATTTACTAATATTCAGTGAATTGAAAGCCTACAAACTACATATTCTGATAAGCAGGCTAATCATACATCCATTATGATTCGCTGCTCATCACAAAGATTGTTAAATATTACGATGAGGACGACTTATTGCTTGCAATATCTACAGTAATATTACAGTCAAGTCGGTGATAAGAATCGGTGATCATCGTGGAATTCTCTGTACATGTCCATTTTCAGAGATCTGCTGGCATTGAATAAGCAACACGTCTACAATATTGAGAAACAGAATTTTAATCTGGTTCCTAACGATTCCGTGGGAAAATTATTTAATCGCGAAGTTAGTGATTTAGTAAATAAAAAAATGTAATACATATAATTTGACGTGCGGCTACGAGTGATACAGACAAGCAATTTCCGTTTACATTTGTAATAGCTTAAAGTGATAATCATGGCAGTTAAATTGATTGTAATTTCTTTAATTGTTTGTATTGTATGTGTTGAGCTTTCCAGTGGATATTGGAGTGCACAGTGTAAGATAAATTTTTCTGTTTTGAAGAATACAATATTTTTTTGTAATTAGCATCTGGAGAGTATTATACAGATGCTGCTTTATATTCTTAACTAAACTTCGTAAAAAAATTACAGTTCATTCGCACAGTACTACACATTAGTAGAAAATCATATATAGACAATATGCCTAAAATGAAAAAACGTTATGGACGCGAATTTCGTTACCTATAGACAATACTCATGTCGTTATCAATAAATGTTGGGTCAAATCCTTGTTTCAAATGTGAATAACTAAGGCCTATATGAAATATGTATTTTTCCATTGGTCTCTATAACCAGACTCAATTGCTGGCTACAATGATGGCCCTTCAAAGGTTAATTGACAATCAGCTGGTGGACAAAAGCTTAAGCTTTCCGTGAAAAAGTTCGAATATACCCTCTTTGTTCATTCTTCTTTTTCGTAGCACTACAGCCACTCTCAGGCCTTCGCTGCCTGCAAAAAATTGGCCTTCAACTATCTCAGTCCATCGACCGCGTATAATAGCTTCCGATTAATAAGAATTCTCCTCCTAAAATGTTTTGACCAGTAGCTTCAAACGAAATTTCCAGTGGTTATCAGTTATTCGAATGTACAACGTTGCATATTAAAAATCTCGTAGAAATATGCCCTGTTTAAGGGGACAACGGCCTGATTGAGGGGTCAAGAACAATAAATACCTTAGAAGTATGAGTTCATTCAACTTTGGTAACAATAGTGAGATGCATACATTTCACATGATCCCCAATACAACCGTATAGGTACACTTGAATTCGATAAAATAATAATAGTATTTAAATAGGTGGGCTTCGGGGCGAACCACAAGCTACAACGTTGACGGCATCTTCTCAAAATGTGTACGATGAATAAGATATATATCTTTAAGATCCTGTTCAACCAATGATATTAGTCAGACAACACCAAAATGGGTGCAACTAAAACTGCACTATCATTTTGTTGAATTATTGCTTTTTTGTGGTAGGGAGGTGAATGCCATTTATGCACAGAGTCTAGGGCTCCCATGCGCGACTGGACTACCCACTAAACACCTCTTCCCTGTCAACCTGAGAACCCAGCCTGGAACCGTTTGACACATTACTTCGGGCCAGGTCTCGTTTTGTTACGCCGTGCGGCGCCTTCAAGCTGAGGAGTCCCTTTTCTAGCGGGAGGGGAGAGGGGAAGAGGAAATTCCAGAAAAGCGATCCCCCAGCCCCAGCACCCCCGGCTGCTGTGAGTCCCTTTTATATTTTAGGACAGCCCGAACATAATGTGCCACCTGGTTCCATTTGTCAACCGATTCGAGCATCACCGCAACTATATTATCCGGGGTGAGCTCTCCCGTCTCCCTGTAGAGTTCCTTTGGTAGCCTGACCCATTTTGTACACGCAAAAAATTTGTGACAGGCATTTTCCTCCTCTCCTTGGCAAAACCGACAATCGGGAAAACGTGACTTACTGATCTTGTGCTGGTAAGACTGAAAACACCCGTGCCCGCTCAAAAGCTGGGTCAGATAGAAGTCAATCTCACCATGCCTTCGATTTAGCCATGGTCTCACATCCGGGATGAGGCACGCAGTCCACCTTCCCTTCGTGCAATTCACCCAAGACTGCTGCCAATCGTTGAGCGAGCGCTGTCTCTCGTCACGGACAACCATCTCCCTCGCATCCTCGTTTCGGCTTAGGTAAATAGCGCGGCGCTCTCTAGCAAGGAGGGTGATAGGTATCACGCCTGCAATCACTCTCACTGCCGAGTTGGAGACTGTTGGATACGAAGATGCAATTCTCAGTGCTCCTCTTCTCTGTACCTGTGCCAAACGTTTTCGGTATACCTCCTTGCTGAGAGCGTCGCCCCATACCTCTGCTCCGTACAGTAGCACTGACCCTACAGCACTCATCAAGAGGCGTCTTCCTGATGGGCTGGGTCCCCCTACCTTGGCCATAAGTCGACTCAGAGCCGATATTCCCGAAGCAGCCTTCTCAGCCGTTGCCCTGATTTGCTCAGAAAAACTCATCTTCGAGTCGATCAGTAGCCCTAGGTACTTCACCGCTGGCTTCGATTCAATTTCATCCTTACTCTAGGGATTCTCTTTTTTGTCAAGATGACCACTTCGGTTTTCTCCAGTACTAAACTCAGCCCGCGAGCAGTCATCCAGTCCCTCACTCGGCGCATTAGCATACCTAGCCTAAGTTGTGCTTGTTTAACGGTGCGTCCAGCGACCAGAGCCGCAACATCATCCGCATAGCCGACCAAGCGCGACACATCTGGCATCTCAAGTCTCAGTAGCCCGTCGTAAGACACGTTCCACAAGTCCGGACCAAGGATAGATCCCTGGGCAACACCCGATGTAATTTCCATCCTTCGTTGGCCCTGTGTCGTGTCGTAGAGCAGGCTTCGGTCTTTTAGGTAGTTCCTCAAAAGCCGCATTAGATATTCTGGAACTTGAAAAGAGTTTTCCATCGTGTCCAGAATATCCACCCATCTAGCGGAGTTGAAGGCATTCCTGACGTCGAGTGTCACCAACAGGATGATCCGTTGCTTGGTGCGACAATGTGCCTCTGATTATCATGAAAATTTTGTACCAAAGAATTTTTTATTTAAGTCATCATCATCTATAGCACGACAGTCCATCTCGGGCCTTGGCCTCCAAGATTAATCTCCTCCAATCATCACGGTTTCGCGACCTTGTCCACCAGTTGTTTACCCCCATCTGCTGTCAGCTTCTATTGTACTTTTCTTTCGAGTCCTCGGTCTTCCCACTGGACGTTTACCTTGTACTCTACCCATTTATGGATTTTTGGGCAGCCGGTTTTCTTCCATTCTTCAATTTGCGTAACTTTACACAAGAGGAAGCAGGTGAATCGTCAAATAGTTCATACAACTCATTGTTGTAACCTAGTTTCCACTCTCTTCCTCGTTTCGCTGGGCCGTAGAGTTTTCGGAGCACTTTGCCTTCAAATGCGTCCACTGCATTTTCGGGTTCGCTCGTCAGGGTCCATGTTTCACTTTCATATGATAGCATAGGTTTGATTCGTTACGATTCACTCCAAGTCTTTCTGGCTATAGTGGCACACAAGGATCTTGAAATGGCGCAATTCGACATACGCACAACGTTTCTACACGGCGAACTCGAAGAGGAAATATATATGGTCTGAAAAGCGAGTTTTGTATTACTGTTAGTGATGAGCATTATTTTTTTGGCGTGGAAATCGAGCGTGATCGAGCGGAAAAGAAAATGTTTATACATCTGGGCGCATATGCGAGGCAGATACTCGAACGTTTTGGTATGACTGAGGTGAAGGGGTCCAGTATTCCAGCAGGCCCGCACGTGATTTTGTCAAAAACCGAAGAAAACGCGAATGACACGACCGTGCCGTGTCGTGAGGCAGTCGGATGCCTGATGTTTTGGTCCATTGCTTCGCGACCCGACATTGCTTTGCAGTGGGCAATGTCAGCCGGTTTTTAAACGCAGACACCGCAGCTCATTGGCTGGCCATGAAAAGAATATTTCGATATTTTCAAGAAACAAAACATTACGGTATCGAGTACTCAAACCGCGGGAAAACTAACGGACTTTATGGTTATTCCGAGGCCGATTTTGCCGGGCCGTGGATACACGAAAATCGACCTCCGTATATGTTTTCTTTTTCGCAAATGGCCCTGTAACTTGGGGCGCACAAAGGCAAAAGATTGTAGCTCAGAGTACGACTGAGTCCGAGTATATTGCAGGTGCTACGGCCGCTAAGGAAATTGTATGGCTGCGAAAATTGTTGCGTGATTTGGGAAACGGAAACAATTGCTTTACGGTTTTTAATGTCGATAACCAAAGCGCGATAAGACATACGATAAATCCCGAATATCATAGGCGAATATCATTAGAGAAAAAATTCCGTCGAAAGAGATCGAACTGAAATACGTGCGTACCGAGGAACAAGTTGCGAACGCGTTCACAAAGGCTCTTCCGAAAGAGCGATTCAAGGTGCTTTGGAATGTTCTCACCATAAATAAGTTATAAACGACGCGGGAGTGTTGCATTTTTCGTTTATGTAACTACTCTCATTACTCAACAATCAGGAACAATTGTAAAATCATTCATTTTTGACAACTGCTGTATGAGAGGATTTCTGTGACCGATCTGTCATTGCCGAGATTCATGTGGATATTATTAAGAACCTGTTAAGTAAAGTACGCCATCGGGGAGAATAAAGCGTTTTTAATTTTTTCATGTAATTCCTTGTTTTATTTCTGCGTAAGCATACTCTTACATCCAAGCACTGTAATATTTAGTAAGTATATACAAATTAATGGTGCAGACAGAAAGTTCCAGTCTAGACAGTTTCATAAAAATTGGAAAATAATTTAACAACCGATTTCACAATTTTAGAATTATAAGGAAAACAACTCTTTGTGGGGTTATGTTTTTAATTGACACAGACACCAGAATTTTCTTTGGATTTACAAAAAATAGAAATGAAAAACTGTTTGTAATGTAAAGGTATTGAATTGGTCAACCAGTTTGAAAATAATTATAGCCAATGCAAAACAGTGGCTCTTCTGCACTCACGAAAAGCATCTCGATTATTTTGATTTGCTTAAACCATTGTATTTATTGTTAGATTTGCAATTTTAAATTGATCAGAATTTGTCAATTTAAACTGAAAGTATAGTATTATGAATTCTAACATGGCAAACCTTTTATTTTGTACCAAACCATTACATTATTATATTAAATAAAACAAAGTCAGTCCATAGCTGACCGTGTGCGCGAACGATGTCTCTTTATTATTTTACTTCCACGCAATAGGTTATAGGCCCAGACACCCAGCCACCCAGACACAGAAGGTCCGTACATTAAAGTGTTTTGTTTTATAGTTGTGAAAAGTGAAATTTCGGCATAGCAGAGTCGATCCGTACAACAAAACTCAACAACACAAATTACCAAACTTGTAAATTCAAATTGGAGCTACTTCTAAAACGGGATGATTTCTAGGCGGTTGTGAGGGATCCGAAGCACGATACAGTTACCGACACATGGATTTCAAAAGACAATAAAGCACGAGCGCACATCGTTTTTTCCGTTGAGAATGACCAGCTCACTCACATAAAACGGGTAGAGACAGCATTTGAAATGTGGAATGCTCCGAAAGCCTTCCATAAGAAAGCGACGTTGTCAAATAAAGTACAATTTCGTAAATTGTGTCGTCTCACTCTTCAGGAAGATGGTGATATGCTGCTGCATTTAAACTCCATGGACGAAATCATCGACGAGTTGAAAACATTGGGGGGAGCCGCTAGCCGACGCGCTGACTGTTGCTCTGTTCCTGAGTAGCTTGCCCGATAGCTACAGTACATTGATTATGGCGTTTGAGTCTAGATCGGAGTCTAATTTAACTACTACATATGTAAAAACCAAACTTATAGAGGAGTACAATCGACGTCTCAATACGCATGGAAGTGCAAGTCTTGATAAGAATACTGCATTACAAGCAAAATATAAAGGTAAGGAAGTAAAGTGTTTCTTCTGCAAGAAATTTGTACATATAGAAACAGAATGCTGGAAGTATTTGAAGTGGAAAAACAAAAACTTGGAGAAGTCTTAAACAAATACAGTGCAGAAGTCGCAGTCGGATTGTGATGATTGTAGTCTGGTGTGTATCAGCGCTCTTGTTAACTGTTCAACCAGCAGCAAATGGATTATTAATAGTGGTGCCTCAGCACATATGTGTAATAGTAAGGAATACTTTCATGAATTGAATGAGACCGATAAAGGAACAGTTATGTTAGCTGATGGTCACGCATTACCTGTGAAAGGAATAGGCATTGTTAGGATCAAAGGTAAACAAAGTGAAATGAGCAAAACAATAAAACGGACTTAAATTGCAACTTGGTTTCGGTGAACAAACTGGTCAACAAGGGATGTGAAGTTCATTTTAATAAATGCTTTTGTAAAATTTCGCTGAAAGAAGCTGCAATTGTCACCGTAAGTGCCTATAATAACATTAACAGACTCTCAGTGGATCATAAAATCGCGAATTTGGTACAGTCGAACAATCCGAAATGTGCACATGAGTGGCATAAAATATTAAAGCACAGCAACTTAAATGACGTTGGGAAACTGAATCATTTGGCCGATATCGTAACGTTTAAAGAATGTAAGCATAATAATGTTTGTGAAGTTTGTTTAAATGATCATTTTCTAATGAGTCTAAGACTAGAACGAGTGAAATTCTTGAAATAATACATTCGAATGTCTGTGGTCCGCATGCTGATTAAAATGACGCGTTGTATGCTTTACAGTTCGAAATTACCTAATCGTTTCTGGGGTGAAGCAATAACAACAGCAAATCACATATTAAATCGTGTTCCTATAAAAAATGCTGTTATAACTCCATACGAAATATTTCAAAATAAAAAGCCAGATCTAAGTTATTTTCGTGAATTTGGTCAAAAGGTATATGTGCATATCCCAAAGGATCAACGTGGTAAATTAGAATCGACCGCCGACAAATTAGTTTTCGTACGCTACGAATTGGGTACCGAAGGTTACAGACTATTAAATGTAAATACGAAGTCAAAATCTCTAGGGATGTTCGATTCCCAGACGCAGATCCATCACCTGATTATAACAATGCGGAAATTGAATTTGGAAGGGGAATGCAATCAGCGAATAAAGATACTGAAAATAGAATTGACAGGCAACTTGATTGTATCGAAGATCATCGATAGGTACAGTTACCTAGACAGTCTAACCATAGTAATAAAGGCATCCCACCTCAACTTTATAGAGAAATAAACAAGGTTACATCTGACAAAATTAAAACCGAACCAACTACATTTGAGAAAGCAATCGGCAGTTGTGATAAACTAAATTGGATTAAGGCTATGGATGATGAGATAAACTCACTAAAGCAGCATGGTACCTGGGAAATAGTAACATTCCCTCAAGGTTGTGTCGCAATCGTTAGCAAATGGATATATAAAACGAAGACTGACCAACACGGTAATGAAGTTAAACATAAAGCGCGTTTAGTGGCACAGGGATTTTCACAAAAGTTTGGACGTGATTATGATGACGTTTTTGCTCCTATTGTTAATCATACAACTCTTAATATTCATCTTACTGTGGCGGGAGAAAAGAATATGTTTGTACATCATTTCAATGTAGAGACAGCTTACTTAAAGGGCGAACTTTCTCATGAAATCTACCTGCGTCAACCAAAAGGATATCATATTGGAGGACACGATAAAGTATGCAAGTTAGTACGCAATCTATATGGGCTTAAACAAGGCACTAAATAATGGTATCAAAAATTTGATAAGGTAATGAAAGAAAATGAATTTCAGCGAAGCCTCTCGTGAATTGATGTGGGTAATAAAACTACTCAAAGACTTCAATCAACATATAGCAACACCTGTTAAAGTATTTGAAGATAACCAAAGCTGCATCTACGGATTATACAACCAAGGAGGCAGTCAACGTACGAAGCACATCGACACTAAATATAAATTTGTTCGAGAACTAGTATCTAACAATATCATCGAAGCAGTTTCTTGTTCAACTAAAATGATGACGGCCGATATTTTGACAAAGCCATTAAATGCTAATAGATTTACTGAATTAATGAAAAATTTAAATCTAGTTAATATTAATTGTAAAATTGAGAAGGGGTGTTAGATTTGCAATTTTAACTTGATCAGAATTTGTCAATTTAAATTTATAGTATAATATTATGAATTCTAACATGACAACCATTTTATGTTGTACCAAACCATTACATTATTATATTTAATAAAACAAAATCAGTCCATAGCTGACTGTGTGCGCAAACGGTGTCTCTTTATTATTTTACTTCCACGCAACATTTATTAACAATGAAAATACGAATTTTGAATTATCTAAATAAAGAACTCAAACTCCTGTTCTTAATAAAAATTATGTCACACAGAATAATTTGAATTTTTAACTTTTTTAGCGCTTCGAGAAAACTTTAAAGATATTCACTCACAAACACCAACGATTGTGCAACAAAAATCTGCTAGTGACGTTATAGCCCGACTTCTACCAAACCACTCACATCTTTTTAATGTTAAAATTGATACCAGCCTCCCAGCAAATACGTACCATGTAATAATTAAAATATAACTATTTCCTCGATCAAATTATATAATCCATTATTAAATTTTGATTTTTATAGTTACGTAAAAATGACAATGATACAGTCATTCAAATTATTGCTTCCAACGGTATTGCAGCTTGTAAAGGTTTCCATTACTACTTCAAATATAAGCTTGATGGTCATGTCTCATGGACGGGAAATCAAATTCCCGATATTCCACCACAATTGCCATCAATTCAGTTCAGGAGTGAGTCGGCTAGCTTGTTCATTTATCATCAGAATGTTTGCACATGGTCCTATAGCTATGTATGGTGGGACTGGAATAATTGGAGAAAACATATTGATTGGATGGCACTGATGGGTATCAGCCTAACCATTGCACCGATTCAAGAATATATTTGGACTAATGTCTACAGACAATTGGGATTGCAAGAATACGAAATCAATGAGCATTTTGCAGGAGCTGGATATCAAGCTTGGTGAGTCTTAAAGTTATCAGCACTAATTTTTGACTGAACCCGCTACATTTCTAGGCAAAGGATGGGAAATATTCGAGGTTGGGGAGGTCCAATATCTGCTAGTTATAAAATGCAGCAACTAGAACTGCAAAAGCAGATAATTCAAGCCGAGCGCAGTCTTGGTATGATAGTTGCTCTACCAGCTTTTGCTGGACATGTACCAATAGCATTTCGTCGAATATTTCCAAACGTTACATTGCATCCTGTTGAATGTTGGAATCGCTTTCCCTCTGAATATTGTTGCCCTCTTTTTATTGACCCAAATGAAAGGCTCTTCCAAACGATCGGCACCAAATTCCTTCAAGAAGTGGTTAAAGCATATGGTACGGATCATATTTATTTTAGCGATCCTTTTAACGAAATCCAGCCAACTAAAGCTGAACCAGATTACTTAGCCCAGACCTCACAAAATATTTACGCAGCTATGAGACAAATTGACAATAAAGCAATTTGGATGCTTCAAGGTTGGATGTTTGTGAAAAATCCATTCTGGAGCTTAAAACTGATGGAATCTTTTTTAACTGCGATTCCGCTGGGGCGAATGTTAATATTAGACCTACAATCAGAAATATTTCCGCAATACGAAAGAACAAGATCTTACTTTGGACAACCATTTATCTGGTGTATGCTGCATAATTTTGGTGGAACTTTAGGAATGCAAGGATCTATGGAAATCGTTAATACCCGAATTGGGTTAGCGAGGAATATGGAAAATAGTACAATGTCTGGTGTAGGAATTACTATGGAAGGAATCAATCAAAATGATATAATGTACGAGTTTGCATTAGAAAGAGGATGGCAGAAGAATAATTTAAGTGAGAAAAAGTGGGTTGATATATTTATAGCAACAAGATATGGTGTACATGATACTAATTTACAAAAAGCTTACGATATATTGAAGGTAAGGAAAGCAAATTAAGTTTTCTAAATGCGTTGATTATTATTTTTCCTAACAGAGTTCGGTGTATGCTTACAAAAGATTATTTAAGCTTCACGGAAAATATACGATCGTAGTTAGGCCAAGCGTAAACCTAAAGCCATGGTCCTGGTATGATCATAAGACTTTACAGTCAGCTTGGACAGAATTTTTAAATGTAACTAAAAATCTCCACAACAATACGATATACCGTCACGATCTAGTGGACATAACGAGGCAATATCTTCAAAATAAAGCAGATGAGCTTTACATTAATATCATTCAACAGTATAATGCAAAAAATTTAACGGTTTTAACTCAACTCAGTAGTGATATGCTAGAACTCTTTGTTGATCTTGAATCGATTCTAAGAACTTCATCAGGATATCTCCTGGGAAATTGGTTGAAAGCAGCTAAAAGAATGGCTAGTACTCAGCTAGAAGAATTAATCTACGAATATAATGCTCGTAATCAGATAACAACATGGGGACCAACCGCACAAATAAACGACTACGCAAACAAGCAATGGTCTGGGATGATTGTAGATTATTATATGCCACGCTGGAAAATGTTCCTCAAGGATTTAGAGCTGGCAGTTCAATTTAATCGTAATTTCAGTGAAAAACAATTCAAAGCAAAAGTATTTCGTGATATTGAAAGTCCATTCACATTCAATCGTAAGGTTTATCTCGACCAACCGCAAGGTTGCTCGGTTCATGTTTCGAAAGAGATATATGATAAGTGGGTAAATAATAAGAACAATATCTATCTGGTGCAGTCAGTAAATATCTTAAGTTAACGTGAACTTTAGTCAAGTCGTTGAAAAATTCTTAATTTTTCAATAAATGTTGTTAAGAATCGCGATTAAATATCCCGCAGTATGAAATTTCCCCCATTTTGTCAGTGGTGAAATTATTAACTCCCCACTAGTAACAACTTTTAACCCAAAGTGTACATATTCGTCAAATTGAATTCACCACGTTTAAGAACCTATGACAGTTGTCTACTTGATGCATACTTTCCGTAGGATGTTTAACGTTGTCGAGATTTCGTGGGTTGTGCTTTTCGTTCGTCAGTGATTTTAATCGAGAAAAATACATTCCATGTGTACAATGAAAACAAGTTAAAATGTAAACTCCAGTTTGTAAAATTTTAATGTGATTTTTAAGTGTTCATTCCGAAAAGCGTGCCAAAAACAAGTTATTTAGAGAATTTCTTCGGCGCCGGCCATTTAAAACTCGTCGACTGCAATTGATTTTTCGAAAGGGTGTATCAATGCACCCCAACATTTACTGAAAATAAACATGTTTCACTAGCAAACAATGGGCAAATTGGTAATGAATAAAGCATTGCACATTGCTTAATTGGACGAACAGAAATAGAAATAGGTCAGTAAACTGTTGTGCTGGACGTGCACTTAGCATTGTTGTGATTCTAGATATTTAATCCAATCATGCAAGTTGGGGCAGGTCAATTTATTACTTGATTGGACGGAAGAGATGTAAATGTGTACCCAACTTGTCTGGTGTTTCAAGTATAAATAAGTTAAAGGTAATATTTGATTGAATAGGATAAAAATCTGAATGTACATGACCCCAAGAATTGATTAACCTCTTCATATATGACATCTAAAAAACTGGAGTGAGTTATATTGATCCTTTATCAATAAAAGTATTAACTAGGTACAGCATTTTACTATCTGCAGTTCTATTGGTTAAGCTTTACTGACACACATTTAATAGGGCAGTGCATTATCGCAATCAGTATTGCGAACTTTTCTTGGGGAGCGATTCTTGACCCTCGTGCTATGACTGAACTTTCAATAAGAACAAATATGTGGGTATATATATATGCAAATTTAGTTGTTTGGCTTCCAATAATATTCTGCTTTGTTTTTCCTTGTTAAACTTTGCTACTATGAAAAATTTACAAATGTAACAATTTAGTTAGTGTGCGTTGTTGAATGATGATTGATTTCTATCCAGATTAAAAACGATGAACGAATTTATAGATAAAGTAGTATTAATGATATCAAATACCATCTACAATATTCCGTGCTTTCAAATAAGGTAAATATCAATTATCCTATTTGTTTTATGTACGCATACCACGTCTTTTATCCAAAAAAGCCATCTGACCTTGCTTGTTTCGATTGGGAAGCAGACGCGTTTCGACTCGCTTGAGTCATCTTCATTGCGTCTTTGTATATCAATTCTATACTTCTAATCATACATGAAAAAGAAAAGGATTGAATTTGCATCATTTCATCCTTTTTCTCAGTGCAAGCTTACATTGTATTTTACCCTTTAACATTTTTCTTTTGTGATGTACAAAAGAAGATTGGGAATTACGTTAGAATTGGAGTCCTGGAGTTAAAAGGGTTCCTAGACCGCATCGCACACTCTAGGTTAAGTCAGCTAGCGAAGCACCAACAGTTCCGCTGACAACTACCAGAAGATAGCGCGCAGCCCATTCGATGGGGATCGATGAAAAAGGAAGAAGGACGAAGACTTCAACAAAAATGCTACTACAGAAAGTGACAACAAAGACAGCCAGAAAAGCAGCTAAAAAGCTTTTGCTCCCCAGAGCGCAGGACGAAAAATTTCGCCAGGCAAAAAAAGAGTAAGAAAGGGCCCATTATGGCGCCGAGAACTAAAAATAAGCCATGGCGCTGAACAAAAAGGCTGGTACTGCTAGTAAAGTCAACAGATAGTAGATCCGTATACAGACGTGCTACGCGAAATAAGTGGAGCTGTAAAACTAGAAGAAATCGAAACTACAATCAGAACCAGAACCTGGCGACCTAATGGTAGAGTGCGTGGAAGAGCCCGAAACAAGAAATCATTCCGCGACGTAGTTCGGCGAAAAGAGGACAGTAACTTCGCTCCAGCCCATGGCAACTCTCGAGATCCGTGACATTGACTGTCTATCAAGCGGCAATTTCCCAGCTTATGCGTAATTAAAATAAGACACCCCGGAAAATAACAGGGGACAACGTATAGCCATAGTAAACCTGACCGATGAAGCTACGCAAAAGCTTCTAAACAACGGTAAAATAAAAACAGTATAAGTGATCTGCAGGATTCGGCAGAGGCATTCCCGCTACGCTGTTTCAAGTGCTTTGGTTAGGGGCACACTTCACAGGGTTACAAGAAGCCTGATAAGAGCTCTCTCCGTTAAAATTAAGGTCAACAAAAAAAAGCGTACGGCAGAGGCGCTCTGTATCCTCTGCAATCACGCTGACCCGAAACATGTCGATCATAAATTCGTCGTAGGGAGTGCAAAGTGTCAAGTCTTTAAAGAAGTCCCAACCAAGGCCAAAGCGGTACTGCGATTTACCGCATCCTTAAGGTTAATTTGCATGCAGCATAAATGCGCAACATCTGCTAGAACCGTTTGCGAGGGAGATCAAAACCCACCTGCTGCTGCTTAGCGAACAGTATCGAGACAAAAAATCGATGAAAGTTAATCTAGTTTCGCCAAAAGCTCCATCCTTGATCCTGATTTGTGAAATATCTCGTGCGGCGGGCTCATGAAGCTCGAGCTGCTAGATAATTCGCCCTTGCGGCAAACGATGTTACTGTTGAAAAAGTGCCGATTGAGGGACTAGACGATTGCTCGTAGTTTCGGCTTAGCACTGGAGAAAACCGAAGTGGTCATCGTAACAAAGAAAAGAACTCACCAAGTAAGAACGACGAGTATCGGCAAAGTGATTGTTGTGTCGAAACCAGCAGTAAAATACATGGACTTACTGATAGACTTGAAGATGAGTTTCTCTGTGCAAATCAAGGCAACGGCTGATAAGGATACAGCGGGTGTCTCGGAACTCAGTCGACTTATGGCGAAGGGTCCCATATAGTCAGTGCTATTGTACGTATCAGGGTTATAGGACGATGTTCCCAACAAGGAGCTATATCGAAAACGCCTGACGCAGAAGCATAGATGAGGAGGCCTGAGGATATCATCTGCATATCCAATAGTCTCTGAATCGGCAGTGATGGTTATCACAGAGATGTTACCCATAACCTTTCTTGCTAGAAAGCAAAGAAATATCTACCTGCATAGAAAAGAAAACAACAGAAAGCATAGAAAAGAAAACAACAGAGAGGCTGTTGCTCAGGAAAAGAGACATCGCACACTCAGCGATTTTCAACAATCCTGGGTGAGCTATACGACGAGAAAATGGACTGAGCGTCTCCTCCCTGACCTAAGTCCGTGGTTGAGTCGAGGGCATGGTGAGACTGTTTTCTTCCTGACCCAGCTTTTAAGCCAACATGCACAAGATTTATCAGTTTTTCAAGATTCAAGATTTTTATTTGGTGATTTCTAATTTTTTACATATGTACAACTAATAAATAACTTAACCTAACAATATTCATGCGGGTTGTGCCTTAGGGCAATTTTTCGGAATACTTTAAAATGTTGATCCAAAACCTTGACTCGCTTGCTCGCTGTCGAATGTTTCCTGAAAAGAGGTATAAGAAGATGGTACGCATAAGTCACTAAAGCACTAAAGGTAGCTTTCCTGTCGAAAACTACCCCCAAGTACTTCGTTTGCCTAGAGCAGTGCACCATCTGCCCATTCAAATTAATCCTGTAGTCACAGATGCCTCTTGCACGACGACCGAAGTTTTTGTGGGGGTCCTTGAACACAATTAATTCACTTTTCTTTGCATTTACCTTGATTCCCTATTTCCGGTAATATGCAGAAATAGATTCCAAATATTTTTGTAGCCGTATTGTGCTCAGATGACCACACTAACGAGTCGTCAGCGAAGGTTCACCTGGATTCCGGGCTTATATTTATCTCTTACGCCCGGGACGTCAGAGGTGAATATGTTGAAAAGAAATGGGCCAAATATAGAACCCTGTATTACCCCCGAGTAAATACTAAATGGGTCTGACCTAGCTCCACCAGCCACCGCAAAGGCATTTCGTCCCCGCATGAAGTTGCCTATAATTTTTACAATATAGGCCGGAAAGCTAAAATTTATCTTTTTGTAGAGAAGCCCATTGATCCCTACAGAGTCAAAGGCTTTCTCCACATCGATCAAGCAAGCTACAACAAGTTCATTGTTGCGCCAGCTTCTCGTTATATCGGCTTGGAGCACGGCCATAGCATCCACCGTGGAGTGAGCTTTTTTGAAACCAAATTGTCTTTCCGGCACAATTCTTGCCCCCACAGAGAATTGTATGATGCCTTCAAGTATTACCCTTTCAAGCAGCTTTCCAATATTTGAAAGTAGCGAAATCGGACGAGTATCGACTACGTTAGTACTGCACTACTTCTTGGGTATTGCGAATATTTTTGCACATTTCCATTACTGAAGGAAGTAGCAAATGTTAATGTAGTTATTCAGAATGATTGCGAGGTGAACAAAGAAAACATGGGGAATCCTTTTAAGCATATAATTGGAGATTCCATCAGCCCCTGCTGATTTTTTGGAATTTTGCTCCAATGCCAACAAAGTGAGTCTCTGAGGACCGACAAATAAACCATGGCAGTAGGTGCGTCAGAGGGATTTGAAACAAGGAACCTGGTCAAGCACAATTGCTCATTATCCCTGTCGAAATTCGTTGTGGTCCTGCTCACTAACGAAGTAACGGAAGAGTCTTCTCTTGCTTTCTCTGCGATAGAGTCAGGGATGGCTTTGTCATCCATGAGCGTGGATCCATCATAAGTGAGGAGCCCGGCCAGCCTTTTTCTGCCAGTTATCCTATTGATATGAGGAAACATACAGGGACCTGGTTTGATACTTTCCAGGGCCCGTTCAAATCGCTCGTTAGCAAAAGCCGTAGTTCTCCTCGAGATCATTCGGTTTAGAGACGTAATCACCAGGTGAATGCGTTCATACACCCAGTTGACCATATTTAAATTGCAGTGGTAGATTCTTGCGAGTTACTTTCTGAGCCAACTTCGTCTACGATGTAGCTCCAAGATGTCTTCTGGTAAATCTTGATAAACGTAATTCGTCGAGGATTTCTTAATGGAGGTCTTTGAGACGACCGTATCCAGAGTTGAATTCATACAAGCAACTCCTTCATCCTTCAATCTTCAATCTTCCTCATCCTTCAATTTTTCGCCAAGATCAGCACTTAGGTAAGCTCAACCAAAAGATGGTCACACTCGAAATTCCTCCAACTGTGGGAGAGATTTACCAGATTGGCAGACACAATGAAGAAGTCAATAATATACGAGTTTCGGCGGAAGGTAGGCTCTTTCGGGGCAATCAGTGTGAGATCCATATTTGATTTAACCCAGTTAGAGAAAGCTGTTCCATAACCATTCGATGCAATATTTCCCAATGAGGGATGCTTCGCATTAAAATCACCTCCCATGGCATAGAAATCGAATTTGTTACACAGAATAAGCACTTTTTTCAAGTCGTCAATGAGTTCCCTCACCGAGTATCCACGTCGAACATAAATCCCCACGAACGCAAAGGTGGACGCTCCCAGCATGGAGCTTATTATTTCTGCTTCAATACATTTCAGACTTGGAAGGCAATGCCTTTGGACTTTCAGTGATCTTTGTGAGCCACAGCAACTTGAAGATTTCCCTCTGGATCATCACGCCTGATGATCTTATATTTTCCCAGATGCACTCTGTGTCTTTCTTTGAGTCTTATTTCCGACATAAACAAGAAGTTTGATATATGGGCGTTCAAGTATATTTTAACGAAATTCCTTTCATAGCGTGGAGCTAGTCAACATATGTCGACATTTCGAATGATTGTGAAAAAGTTACCCCCGAAAAATTGTTGGCAGTCAGTGCTCAAAACCGTATTTTTTTCATTGTATTGGTTGCTGGTTTTGTTGCCGTAATAGCTGCGGTGCAGGCTGCTTCTTTGCACCTTGCAAAAGGCTAGAGTACGAGATCCCTTCACGTACAGTATTTTTTATAGAGGTGGCGATGAAATCCCTCCTTTTCTCCTTTTTTTTCTTTGAGAGATCTTTCCTCCTCTCTTGAACTTCTTTTGCGTTAGGACAACCTCTGAAACTCGTAGGGTGCCCCTTAGCATTAGATCAACCATAAATTCAAGTGTTTTTAGCTTTTTAGTAGAACGTTTTAAATTTTTTTAGATGCAGGACGATTGATTGATTGATCAATCGCTGAAGAAAACCGAACGATAACGGTCGAAAATCAATTCCGATAAAATACAAAAAATTCGCAAAATTAAATTTAAATTTCGTAGCGTGTTTATTTCTTCTTTTTACAGATTTGGAAGTATCAGCTTAGAATCCTCATGGGAATTCTCAAGAGGTATTGTAAACAGGAAAACGCTAGATAAAATAGAAGTCTTAGAATGGATAGCACGGACAAGGCTCGCATATTAAACACCAAAATATCGTTCCGTAGCAGGAGAGTTTGTAAAAAAGTTATTCAGATTATCGAAGCCTAGGCAGATCATTCGCTTTTTATGAAAAGTTTATCTGATGGACGAACTCTTTTAGTACTATAAGGAACATTTTACATTGCAATTAAACTCTGTAGGTATGAAGTCTATTACAATTACTATTTCTTTTTCCCATTTTGCAAAAAAAGTATTTACGATGCCCAGTAAAAAAAAGTTAAAATGCTCTTCCAGCCTGCTATTTATGTCTTCGGGCTTAATCTTCTTAGAAAATTTATCTCTTATGCAATTAGTTCAGTCTTTTTTGTTGTGGATAGATTGGCTCCTGCTATAACTGACTCATGTTTTTGGGTTCCCTTAATGTATATTATTTTTTGGGTTAAACAGTTTTTGTAGTCTCGTCAAGTATTCATTGAAAACCACAACTTTTTTAGCAACTTCCACTCTCTCTCTCTCTCTCTTTCTCTCTCTCTCTCTCTCTCTCTCTCTCTCTCTCTCTCTCTCACTCACTTTTATTTCACGGCGCAACGCTCGAACGATCTACTCCTCACTTTTCTTCCGTCCTTCTAGACAATGCTCAAAACATCTGTATAAGAAAAAGTCACGAACAAACGCTGATTAAAAAACGTATAGAAATTTTGGTGAAGAATTTTTTTCAACGATTTTATTTTAGGGAATTCAGTTTTTACATTAATAATATTCGAATGTTGCAATATTGCTATAATTTGCGCCATTTTAGAATTTACACCTATTTCAATATTTACATGTTCTTTATTTCGAGTTCAATAATCCACATCAGATACAAATAACTCCACGTATTCTCAATACTCCTTATCCACATACTTCTCTTTAATTTTACATTTCTCTGCGATTAATTTCATTCAAAAATTGTTGAAATTTAGTTGTAAATTATTCATCAAGATGCGTTTGCATTTCGCTTACGGATTTGAGTCAGTTACCACAGAGAGAATTTTTTTAATGAAAGAAACAATTAAAAGTCGGACAAATGATTATGTAAAAACATCTCAATCAAACTGTAATAGTTTTTTACTCACTGCCAATGCAACATGCGATTTGGCGTTTTTGTGATGAACAACGGTGCCCACCGGCTTCCCAGTTCCAGCATGTTTTTTTTTTCAGATTTAATCATTGCAATCTGAGGAAGGAGCTCATAGTACACTACACAAATCAACAATAGAAATTTCTTCAGATAAAATCCTGGCTTCGCAATAATTGAGGGCATATTTTTCATAGACCAAATGATTTTTCGATGCACATTTTGATATAAAATTCAAGTTTCATCTCCAGTGACGAGACTTTCTTTCACGTTGCTGAAGAAACTAATCGCACGTGCAGACGTATTTCACAAGACCGGCCTCCGGTAATAAATGTGGATCCCAAACTTCATATCGATTCGAATATTGAATCTTGAACAGTTATTTATGTACCATAGTAGTGGAAATGCTAATAGAATCGACTAACTCGCACAAAATATAATGCGGATTTTCGGCAAGAATACTTTTGATATGGTCTGTATCCGCTTGGCTGCCGCTGCGGTTTTCATCCTTCAAGTCAAAATTTACAGCACTAAATTTCTTAAACTAATTGCGTATGGTCCTAATAATCATAGTACCACCCCCGTAAACCATGCAAACCTCGTCTGCAGTGTGCTTTGTACTATTATCTTTTTTTAAAGCAATGAAGCATAACATGCTGCAAATACTTCTTTTCTGTATCCACATACAAGTAGAACGGTGTAGAAAAAGAGTCTAAAAGAAACTTTGTCACCAACGAAACGTACTTTGAAAGAGGTCTACGACGACTGAAGGCGATGCCATAAAGGACAAATGGATTAGCTGCATATTTAAACATAGCCAGCTAGATTCATTCATAGCGTGGCGCGGAAGAAACTTATGGGAAATTCTAATATAAACTACCTGATTAAATTGAAGATTCTTAGCGAGTATGAAGACATTTTATAAAGAATTTGAATATGCATACAACAGCGGTCCGATAAGTACTTAGCCTTGCCGCCCAATGGTGCCACTATCGGAAGACAGATTTACTATCGTGTAATACATTCTCGTAGACGGCTACTGTCAAAATTTCAGCTTAATCGGACCCGTAGTTTTGTTTTGACCGCGTGTAGAAGAGACGTGTCCGCGGATTTTATAAAAATGGAGAAAGAGCAATATCGTTTAGTGATTCGATTCTTGTTTTTTGAAGGGAAATCGCGCTGCGAATCAAAGAGCGCTTGAATGATGTGTACGATGACTCTGCTCCTGCGAGGGCAACCGTAAAAAATTGGTTTAACGAGTTTCAACGTTGTCGCACCTCAGCTTTTGATAAGCCACGCCCAGGTGGCCTGAAAACGTCTACCCCAGAGGATAACGTGATAAAAACCGCTGATCGAAGATGCCCGACATAGCTGAGACAGTAGGAATCTCAAGCGACCGCGTGGGTCATATCCTGCATGAAATTGGGCATAAGGAAGCTGTCGGCGTCTACGGTGCCGCGTTTATTCACTCCGGACAACAAACACACCCGTGAGACCACTTCTGAGCAATGTTTGACTCTGTGTATCGCTTCGTTACCGTTGACGAAATATGGCTGCACTGGTACACACCAGAGACCAAGGAGCAGTCGAAACAGTGGACTCCACCCGGCGATCCTGCTCCGAAGAAGGCGAAGACTGTCCTATAGGCCGGAAAGTTAATGGCCACCGTTTTCTGAGATACACAAGGTGTGATCTACATCGACTACCTGGAGAAGAGCAAAATGGTCACAGACCTCTGCTATGCCGAATTATTGGGTCGATTCGACGCCGAACTGCAGTTTTCTTCCACCCTGACAACGCTCCGGCTCACACCTCCGCTGTCGCCACGGCGAAATTGGTTGAATCGGGAATCGGGCTACGAACTGCTGCCCCATCCCCCGGGTTCTCCAGATTTGGCCCCGTGCGACTTCTTTTTTTTTCCAAACTTGAAAAAGTCACTCGCCGGGCAGAAATTTGAGTCGCACGAGGAAGTCATCGCCGCCACGGAGGCCTACTTTGCAGACCTCGAGAAAACTTATTTTTCAGACGAGTTAAAGAAGTTGGAGCATCGCTGGGTCAAGTGTATCGAGCTTGAAGGAGATTATGTTGAGAAATAAATTGCCACTTTTCTAAAATTTTCGGTTTTCTTTTGTAGGCTAAGTTGTAGTGAATTGGAGGAAGGTAAACGTCCGTAAAGTAATGCAGCGATGGTCTGCTGCCTCGGCAAGCAAAGATGTTGGTGCTCGCCGAAATTGGCCTTGTCTGAGGACGCGTGAATGCGCTGGCAGGCTAGCATTGCAGTGTCGTAGGGCGAGTTCTTTTGTCCAGCAAAAAGACCCACTACAAAAAAAACTTCGCATTCACGAATTAACTGTTCGTAGGATTCGGATCGACAGGTGTCGAAGCCTAGGTAACCTGCTGAAAGGATGTGTTGCCAAAGCAAAACGACGGGATGGGCCTGGCGAACGCATGCGAGACTCGAGAGGATCTCGTCTTTACCATGTATAGTTACGGCCCTGAATTAAGACTGGGACATCCAGGTGTACTTTTGCTCAAATGAATTTGCAATAACATTTAAAATGACTCTTCATTTCTACTACACAATACGTAATGGTGGCAATTTGCAATTTAGGCAATAAAAACGGGTACATACCCAATCCTCCTCCGACAAGTGCTCGTTGATGGGGTCGGTAAGGCCTGCAATTACTCGAAATTTCTTTCTTTTCTTTTTCTTTTAAAATCCGGATAACTTTATTATTGGATGTTAGCAATAGTTGTTTTACATTAAATTCTTGAAACTGTTCACTGTTTACTTCAATATTTGATTTAAACAAAATTTGCCAGTATGCTAGGC
This sequence comes from Odontomyia ornata, assembly GCA_963969285.1. NCBI lineage: Eukaryota > Metazoa > Arthropoda > Insecta > Diptera > Stratiomyidae > Odontomyia > Odontomyia ornata. Next base: position 58,467,388 of record OZ017741.1, on the reverse strand, counting down.
AACCCATCCCGTTGAAAAACAGTTCATTCCATTCGCGTGTTCAAACGATTTATCCTTCAAAACACATTCAACTCCTGAGCATACGTCTAGTAAAATCATCAAATCCCAGCAATATTTTTCCAAAGCGCGCCGGCCTCTCTTAACAGGTAAGCCATCAGAAAACAAAATATCTTCGCGAATAAATTGATCGAGATGAAAGTGATCATTTCAGACCAAAGTATTTCCACTTCTATTTAGATTTTTTTGAGGAATACTCCTAAGCCATTTACGCCGTAGGGAATCGTCGATGTTACTGTAACTCAAGAACCACCACCTCGGGTAATGCTCCAATTGCGAGATTTACTTTCGATTAGAAATGATTTATCTCAAACGCTTACATCAAAATCATCCGACATGGCTACACGATTTCAATTATCCCACCATAAGATATCGAAGCAAAATCTTTCTTACGAATCAACATAACTCATTAAAAGCCCATTCAAATCCTTTTTACTAAAGTAAAATCATCAACTATTTATTTTGCAATGTCTACATCGACCGACTGAATTGTATGAACCTGAATAAATCAATTCTTCGCGTTTATTCAATCGCGGATGGGTCGCAGTCGAATCTCGATTTGCCGACAAATATCACTCAAATCGAATTGCAAATGATGACGGCTACGGCGGTGATAAGAATTTCCTGAACTACCGAGACTACTATTTCACAAATGCACTTGTCATTGGGAAACTTTCAAATTGTGCACGAAATCGAGTTGTCGTCAGGGTCCCGATTAGGAGAATTTCTTTTTTCTCAGTTTTCTTGACAGTTCTTGGCTCGGCTTTGTGCTTGATGAATGATGGTCAGGGAAAAATTCTTCACACCGAGCGCAAGGAAACACGACCAAAAAGACTAGAAAACACTTTTATATCGTGTTGTTTTAGAATTCTCGTAAAATTGATTAGATGTCTCCTTTCAAATTTGTATCCTTTAGAACTTGTGACTTTTTGAAGCTAGCTCATCGTCAAATCTAAAGAGCTAACAAACTTTTCTGCGCGATTTTGTCACGTGAGTTCTCGAACTTCTCAAGAGCTGTCACTCTTCAGCCGTCGCTTTCGTCGGCACTTGGTAATCTATATATTTTCAAACTTGTCTCAACCACACTTTTATGCGCCGCGTTTCAATGAAATATTTACACTTTTCAAGGACAACCAGCTCACTTCAACAGAATCATTTATCCGAAGAAAATCCCAGACCCGTGTGGTTCGGTCGAGAAGACAGTGCACACGTCGCCCTTCGAGGCAATCTCTTTGCTTATCTCGATTAGATTCCCAATGCCGCAACGGCGAGCCCCTTGCATGGCGGCAATGGTAGTTTTTTTCTCTACGATATTAAATATCAAATCTGCTAAATTGCCTTGCAAGGGGTTGTCGTCATCAAATTTTTTTTTTTAATTTTTATTTAATTTGTTTTTAAATTGTTTCGTTGGGAAGCAGTTCTTCTGGTAATGAGAAAAATATACTCCCAAATACCGGTATTTCGGATGCATTTTATATCATTCAACAGTGGCAGTATTCTGAAGCCTATATCCTTTTACAATTGGTTTTTATACATAAGATTTTTCACAAAACTAAGTACAACTACAATAAAATGCTTAATAATATTTACAACATGAAAGGATATTTTTACAAATTCATTTTTTAATTGCTCTTCTAACTGTTTTCCTTAATGAGGCCAAATAAGTCGCTGTACCCGTTCCCGAGATCAATGTATTTTCTTTTTCGAGTTGGCACTCTTAATATCTACAAACTCTCCAGTACGTCAAAATTCTTCCAATCCCTTGCTTCTTCTAGAACCTCCGATCTTCCTATTTTATATCGTGTGCTTCGTGGATCATGTATTTAGCAACCAAGGATCTTGGTGCTTTTGTTTTTCCTTTTTTCTGATTGTTCCGCCTCTTTGACATGCATCTGCCACCTCATTTTTACCAAACGCTTTGTCTGCCCTATGAAAACCATGTCGCATTCCAGGTAGGTAATTCTGTATATTCCACTTTTTCCTCCTTAGTTTTTTATTCCTAGCTGACCCTAGCGCTGTTTCTAAGCGAAACTTCCTACTTGTTAATGCTGTATTGCTTCCCGTTACTTTAATTATTCTTTGAATTTTCTTAGAGACTGGTGTGTGGGTAAGGAAAAACTTTCTTATCGATTGATCGAGTCCTTGTATAAAAAAACGTAGTAAAATGATCTTTTCTTAGCTGTTCCTTCTTCTTCGTATTCGCTGCGTAATCAAAGTTCTACTATAACCGTTCTTTCTTGCCGTTTCCAACTTGTAATCCTTTTCTCGTGACGTCTTTCTTTAGCCGGGGGTACTCTTTGAGCATCGGATCAATCATTGAAATGTACGCTGCCATTTTTTGCCCATACTAATGATTCGATGTGCTTGAAAAGCGGCAGAACAAATCAGGAAAAACGGAAGCACCAAAATCCACAGTTGTCAAACATATGATCGACGAAGCACACGAAGCAAGGGATTTGAATAAATTGGATGCGCAGGAGAGCTTGTGGATATCAAGAGTGCTTACACAAAGAAGAAAGAAAATTGATCTCGGGAGCGGATACAGCGCTGCGCCTCATTAAGGAATACAATAACATAGAAAAACAATTAACAAACGAATTTGTAAAAAATATACTGTCATGTTTTAAAAAGTAATTAAACATTTTATTGTATTGTAATAGTACATGGTTTGCGAAAAAGTCGTATGTACTAACACCAATTGTAAAAGAATAGAAGCTTCAGAATACCGCCACTGAAGAAGGATATAAGTGGAATCCGAAATACCGGTATTTAGGAGTGTTTTTCGCAAAATAGCATTTTTCAAAAGAAAAAACCTTTTTGTTTTTATTCAATGTAATTTCTAGGCACTATTGGTTCCGAAATGTTTAGCATCGAAGTCAATGCAATAAAAAAAATAATGATTAAATTCATCATCATCATCTATGGTGCGACAGCCCAAGCCGAGCCTTGGCCTCCAGGATTAATCTGCTCCAATCATCACGGTTCCGCGACCTTGTCCGCCAGTTGTTAACTTCCAGCAAGAATCTGCTGTCAGCTTCTATCGTGTCTTCCCATCGAGTCCCCTGTCTTCCCGCTGGACGTCTACCTTGTGCTCTACCCGTCAATGTTCTTTTGGGTAGCCGGTTTTCTTCCGTCTTTTCTAGATACATGGCCTGCCCATTGGAAATTACGTAAAGAGGAAATAGGTGGATCGTCAAATAATTCATACGATAGAGATGGCGGTTTTTGTTAAAATAACCGGTTCTTCAGTTTTGATTAAATTATTAGTTTTTTTTTTTTTGTATTATTTGTAACAAATTTGGTTTTCAATTTAAATTATTTCCTAATATCAATAAATACATATTTTCATATTCAACAACTGATTTCGTCCTTTCCAGAACCGACGAAATGGCACCAATAAAAAATTCTAAGCCGGCGCGAAAGCAAACAGGTACAGTACCAAAAGTGACATCAATATCTCCGGCATCAGCGTCATTGTTCGTGACGCCACATTCTACACCTCCGAAGTCATCGAGCTCAAACAAAAATCCACATTCCATATCAGGCTCGTCGCAAAAAAATACTGAAATTGTCGCTCCAACAAGAAGAGAGTTAAACGAATTCAATGTAAGAATTGCTATTTGAGTACTATCCATTAAATATAAAATTTCTAAGCCAATTGGTTCAAATCTACTTCATGCTTGAAAAAAACGGCCTTTTACAGTAAATTAGATGTTATTATAACTTAATTGCTCATACAGGTGGAAAGCATATATTTGTAAACATACATATAGCAATATCTATTCACGCATAAGCTAAAAATAATATCCAACCGTATAACGTAAACAGGAAATAAATATTTTCAGTGAGCGAACCCATCTTCGATATTTTCTTTGTGGCACACAAATCTACTGAATTTCATATTTACAAAATAATCTCGCATTATCATTCATCTCTGAAAATATTTAATACACGTTGCTCAATTAATACGTCACATCGAAATCGAATGCATTCGGGAACTTTGTGGTAAAGATATTCACACATAAAACGAACATCCAATGAATTTGAAAACTATTCTTTTCAATCAGTTTGTTTCGGATCTGTTTCTAAAAATATCATTTTGAAGGCAAGTTACACTGTACACTGGCTCGACTAGGTGCGCAATCGAATCATTCGGCTAGACGAGGCATTTTTCGACCCATTACGAAAGAGTTTGGTTCGATCGAAGAACGAAAAAATAGCTTTCCGATAAAAATTCTTATTTTTAAATCCTAAAACTTCGAAAATTAGAGAATTATTTTTTGCAATATCGAGATTAGTATATTTTTTTGCGAGTGTTTTATTTTATGTTTTTTATCATATTCGGTCTACTTATAATCGCTTCGTCATTTATTAAGGACTATTTATTATCGGTGGCTGAATCATCTACGACCAATGCGAATACATCAAAGCGATCTAACAGCAACGAGCAGCCGCATACAGAACAGTTGGATACCACGTGCTATGAATTAGGTATGTATAAACTCATATTTTTATTTTTTTTAATTTTTGTTCATATTGTGGATATCAAACAATTATGCATTTCCTACCATTCAGTTATCTAATAGCCCTTGTAATTTCTAAACATTTGAATTTCAAAGTATTTACGTAAATGAGAGAATTGCTTACTCAACTGCCTATTTTCTAAATATAAACTAAATTATTCTAGAAATACTCATATAAAATGCAAAGCTTTCTCATTCCACTTAAGTTTGACATTCGTCTCCTTAAAATGCATTAATATTGACGTCAACAGATTCATTAAAATATAATTTCTTTTCAGATAATTTAAACTTACACGAGAATCAAAGATACTGTTGGCCGGTGAGACCATTACCGCGGCGCAGCTCTCCAAACAGAGATTACAACGGCGATATTCAAACAACCATTACATCCTCCAACATAAGCAACATACATCCTATAAACTATTCAAGTAATAGTGCATCAGGTTTAAGTTCCCAAGCTATCGGTGTTGTGATTCCTACAACGCCTAATTCAACCCTGCACGAAGTCAATTATGCGCCAATAAATCAACGATCCCAACATTATCAACTAAACGCGGCAAATTTTAACTCAATAGCTAGTCATAATCAACAACACCATCAGCATCATCATCATCAGTCTGATATCAATCAGACTTTAGCCAATCTCGATAGTGAGCTCACGTGGGAGCAACGATTGAATTTCATTCAATATTTTCTTTCACTTACTTCAAAAAACCTTAACAAGGTAAGTTACAATGATCCTTCGCTATTTTAACTCGTGTTTTGGCATTATTTTTAACAATTGATTTGTATGAAAGGAGGAAAATCAAATAGAAACTGTTCGTGATTCGATAAAAGTTTTAAGTGGTGGTGGTGGTCGTGATAATTGTGATAGAATGGTTAACGAAAGCAAATCCGAATTATACATAAACTCTGCAAGTCTCGAGGACGTTGAACATCCTGAGGTGAAAAGGGTTTTCTACTTTATTTTGTGTTTATTTTTGTTATAACTGTGTTACAGCTTCATTAAGATTATGGTGCAATTTAACAATCATTTCCTCGTGCTTTAACATCATTCGCTTTGATTAATAAGCTATTGTTATCAGAAATTGGAAACATATTTATTACAGCAGCTACGCCGGTTTTTTAGGAAATTAGAAATGTCTTTCATCGTCACTTCTATGAATAGTCATATCTAACTATATATACATATATGTTACACATACAAATCTTACAGCATGGAAATAACCCTTGCAGAATACAGTATATCACAGTCATGACCAGTTTAACGTGGATTGACTTTGCAACTGTCGTAGCGAATAGATAGATGTGTATTGTTTTAAAGTTAAATTTTTTCAATTTTTTAATTTTAATAATTCAACATTTCTGCTTAATTATTGCTTGGCCTTTGTTCCAATTTTTCAACAATTATTAAACACAGAAATTTCAAACGGCAAAAGTATTTCCAAGAAGGGAGACTTTCCCTTTAGAAAGTGCAGTACGAAGATTCAAGAAAGGTGGCCTGGAATCATCCTAGAAGAGAGCCCTTCCTCTTAGAGTGTGGAATTTGGCGTTGGATTTTAGGCAGTAGATAAATTCAAGATACAAAAAGAAGTTGCAAATTCGGAAAGAAGTTTGAAGGAACGGTCAAGATAAAATCAAGAGAAACAAAGGAAGAGGTATAAACGAGCTCTGGATGGAAGTGAAAGCGGCTATTAGGACCGTGGCAGAACAGACGATCGGACATCAAGCCCGGCGCTAGAGGAATGATTAGTTCGACGATGAGTGCCAGAATGCGTTAGATAAAAAGAATCAGGCGTACAAAGAATACGTAGCTAGGAAAACCAGGACGAAGAGAAAACACTAGGAAAATCTCAGAAGAGTAGCGAATAAGATAATTTAGGACTAAGAAAAGAAAATACTATGACGACCAATTGAGAAGTATAGATGTAAGTTTAGCGAGCAACAACACAAGACAAGCATACAAAGAAGTGAAAAGCCTGAAACGTGGTTATCAGCCCAAAACCACGCTCTGTCGTGATGACATCGGCAATATCATCGCTGATGAAACCAAGATTAAGGAAAGATGAGCATCATATTTTAAGAACCTCCTTAATCCTCCGCACAGCTCAAGCACATCGGAGCATATAGATGTCTGCGGAGAGCTTCCATTGGCCCCACCAACGCTGGATGAAATTTTTTTCATCATCAAAGCCCAATATAATAATAAAGTGCCGGGCATCGATGAGATTCCAGTAGATCTCATTAAATATGGTGACAGCGGTGTTCAGAAAGCCACCCATAAAGTCATCAATCACATTAGGCAACAAGAATACATGCCGAAAGGGTGGAGCCAATCAATTTTTTTTCCCTATCCACAAAAAAGGTGACAAGCTACAGTGCGAAAATTATAGAGGCATATCCCTACTTTGTACGGCGTTACAAAGATCTTAGAAAATAAAATCGGATCATATGCCAACAGTATTATTGGGGAGTATCAAGGTGGTTTATAGAGTAGGTAGATCGACAACAGACCAATTGTTCACAGTCAAGCAGGTACTTGAAAAATGCTGGGAGTTCAACATAGACGTACACCAAATTTTCGTTGACTTTAAGCAAGCATACGACAGAATTGATCGTAACGTACTGTACCAAATAATGCTTTGCTTTGACATCCCAACCAAATTAGTCCGTCATACCAAAAAGACAATGATATCGACGACCTCCCAAGTCCGCAGCAATAACCAACTCATCTATGCCTTTGACACACATATCGGACTAAAGCAGGGAGATGGGCTGGCCCCATTGCTATTCAATTTGGCTCTGGAGTACGTCACAAGGAAGCTACCTGTCGATACACGAAGTACATTACTATACAAGTCGAGCCAAGTAGTAGCCTATGCGGACGACATATGGAAACATATTGTCACGGTCATTAACAACTGCCAAAGAACCCTTCCTGAAACTCGACAGCGAATCAAAACTAGCAGGGCTACAAATCAATGAAAAAAACAAACTTCATGACGCAGTCGATGAAAAATACCTCAAATACGCAAAATATCACACTTGGCGAATACAGTATCGAAAATATTGGCGAATTGTGTATTTAGGCGCAAAAATAACGAAAACGGGTAATGAAAGAGACGCAATACGCCGAAGAATACAGCTCGCAAATAAAATATTTTATTCAGTTTTGACGATCTTGACGACCGGCTACATACACCGAAAAACAAAGCTACAAGTATAAAAATCTGTGATAAGACCTGTGTTATGCTATGGGTGTGAAACATAGACCCTAACTCAAGCATCCGCAAATACTATATATTGAACGCCTTTGAGCGATGGGTCCTGAGGCGAATAATCGGAGCGAAGCTAGACGGGAACCAATGGCGAATTCGATAAAGCCATGAGTTGTATGAAATTTTTGACGAACCAGAGGTCTCACCGATTGTAAGACTGCGTAAGCTGCAATGGGCTGGCCCCATGAATCGTATGGACGAACAACGGATACCCAAAAAGGTATTCGTTGGGAGAACTCAAGGCGGGAGACCAGTGGGAAAGCCGAGGAAACGCTGGTCTGACTCGGTCGACGAAGGCAGCTCATCGCTGCTCGGATTTCGGAATTGGAGGACGCTGTCCAAGGACCGAGACAGTTGGAGGCGCTGTGTGCAGGAAGCGAAGGCCCGAGAGGGACTGTAGTGTTAAGAAGAAGAAACGATAGGGTAAACGGTGATGGGAGAAGTGGCACCGGGTTATTGGTTAAAATACCCTATTGTTTCCAAAATATTGAAAAAGTCGAATTCAAAAACTTTGAATCTCTTGAAGTGTCCTTTATCAAAATCTCACTGCCAGCTGCAGATAACCTATTCGTTATCTCCGCTCGACCAATAATCCAAGAGCTGTTTTCCTGAAATTGAATACTGGTGCAATCTATATGGGTCGGATTTCCCAATATACCCTAGGACAAATTCATATTTGGATCTCTGCATTGCTGACGCAAGCCTTGAATTTAGCTATTGTTTCCAAAATATTGAAAAAGTCGAATTCAAAAACTTTGAATCTCTTGAAGTGTCCTTTATCAAAATCTCACTGCCAGCTGCAGATAACCTATTCGTTATCTCCGCTCGACCAATAATCCAAGAGCTGTTTTCCTGAAATTGAATACTGGTGCAATCTATATGGGTCGGATTTCCCAATATACCCTAGGACAAATTCATATTTGGATCTCTGCATTGCTGACGCAAGCCTTGAATTTAGCTTTAATAGTCCTCAACGGAAACTGCAGTTGCTTCCTTACGATAGCGATCATAACGCAATTGTGATGGAAATCAATCATCAAAGGGATGATCTCTTCCTAATTCCAGTTCAACATGAAAATTATCGGTTGAATTAAAAAAAACGGATTGGGCAAAGTTTCAAAAGAAGTTTAATCGGGATTACCAGAAGCTATGTCCTCCTTCTGATGATGGCTACTCTTGCTCAATGGTTTCTAATGACAGGAATCTAACTAACGATGAAATAGATGTCTATTTGTCGAAGTTAGAGAAGCTGACGTTGGAAACGATTGAGAAAGTAGTTCCCAAGATTAAATATCGAAACAATATGGAAGGATATGAAACACCTACCATTGCAAGATTGAGAAGCCTTCTTCTCACACCGTCAACAATTACAATCGGCGGTTTTTGGACTGCAACCATCTCTCGTTGGCTTTGTTGAAATTACACCTGAAGAATGTCCAGAACTTAATCCGTTCATACTTCAGGAGTGAGGTCAGCAATCAATGGGCGGAAAAGTTGAGGGATATTAGCCCACAAGACCCAGATGGCGTTTTCGCGAAAGTGAATAGCATATTCCGTAAAAAGTCTCGAGTGAAGGTATCGAATCTTGAAGTCACTAGTGATGAGATAAATCTTCTCGATAGGGCTAGTATCGAAATTGATAGTACGACTCCGGATAGAAATGGAAACAGGAATATTTGTGATGGATTGCATAAGCTTGCCCTGATTGGAACACATTTTGAAGTGGTTCATCTACCAAACCCTGAGAGAGGGAATGAAATATTTTCAGAGGTCGTTCAAGCAAAAGTTTCCGAGTTCAAATCAAACCTTAACAGCCAATCAACTCTTCATTTCAATGAATACCGAGCTTGAATCTCATTGATTATTTTGTCAACTATGAAGACTTGTGTTTCATATTTGGCAGGATAAACAACAAGAAATCATGTGGTACTGACGGTATATTCCAAATGTAGCTCCCCGACATTTGCCGGAGGTCGCTATTAAGAATTATTGCATATTGTTCAACAATATGTTGAGCAATTCATATTTCCCAAATGAGTGGAAAAAGGCTAAGGTATTTCCGATCTTGAAGAAATGAAAAGAATATTCAATCAGCTTGCTGCCTAACATAAGCAAGGTTATTGAAGTGATAATAAATAAAGCATTAAACGCCCCATTGAAAAATATGAGTTGATGTCGAATTGCCAATTTGATGTTCGTGCCAGGCATTCGAACATACATGCAATAAAGAAAGTAACCTCGAGACATCTGCTGGAAACTAAATTATAGAGAATGTGTTGGAGCGTGTCTCATTGATATGGAGAAAGTCTTCGATACGGTGTGTTCAGATGGACTAGTTTTTAAACCCCTTCAGGACAGGTTCCCCAGACACCTCGTCGCCATGATGTGCAATATGTTATACGGGAAATCATTTGTTGTAACTGATGGAAATCTGACAACAATGCGCGAATTCAAGATCTTGAATGGTCTACAGCAGGGAACAGTTACAACGCTTCTGCTTTTCTCAATATTCATTCGCAAGCTATTGAATGGCTTTGATTTTAATGTCTCACCAATGCGATCATTGGTAGCGTTTGCTGATGATCTGATCATCTATACGGCAAACCGAAAAGCTACAATAGTTCAGAGCAATCTTCAAAAAATGTTCAATGATGTGCAGTTGTACACTGACAATTGGCGAATGAAAATCAATGTGCAGTAGTGCGAAACAATTTTATTTCGGACAACGCTGCAAGACTTGAAACGTAATTGGAAGGATTTCCACATCATGGCTGGTGAGGGTAGTTCAGAACGCGTTCCACATAAATCCTGTGCTCGATACCTCGGTGTTCATCTCGATCAGTATCTGTACTGTACTGAACATGTTAAAATCATGCTCAGTAAGGCACAAAAAATAGTCATGGCCCTAAGAAGACTCTTTCATTCCAGAAACATTGATCAAAAGGTCAAAACTATATGTTATAAGACACTGGTTAGACCAGTTTTGACATATGGATGTCAGATCTGGTACAACTCAAGTGCTAGTACTATGGAAAAACTAAGAGTTTTCGAAAGGAAATGTCTTCGTGCATGTAAGCATTATATATCGAAAAGAAGAATTTATCAAACTGCTAAAGTGACAAGAATCGATATCTTTATATTGAAACTTCTTCGGAATCATATCGCAAGATCTGTAACTGTGAGTGAAAACCCCTTGGATTTCACAGCCGTTCCACCCTACAGACGGGTATATTGCGACTTGCCTCGCTACTGGCCTCGTTCCTCCAGAAGCATTCGTGTATTTGCACATGAAGCGATATGTTTTTGATTCTGACGGCGTCCCAATCATAACATATATAACATATATAGACGGGCCATCGATAAGGAGATAAAATATCCTCCGAATTTGCGTTCATGAGACCAACAATTCCAATGGAGAAACTCATTTGCTAGATTCGCTGGTCGAGCTGAGACGGAATCATAAAATATGTACAGTCTGTAAAGTAAAAGCGTGTCCAGCATAATTTTGAAATACAGGGTGCGTACGGTATTTGAGGACAACTTGAGAGTAAAATTAATTAGCTTGTATTTTCAACAACTTTTAATGAAATTTCAGGAATTTTTTATACAACGTTAAATTAATATATGGCTATAAAGTTATTCAATAAAATCGCCATTAGCAGCGATAACCTCTTCGATCCGGGTCCGGAAACGATTACATGCCCGAATCAAATGCTCCTTGTTCATATTTACCATAACGGCATTAATAGCAGTCTTCAGCGAAGAAGTGGTATTATGAGGACGCTTATTAGTCTTACGCTCAACTACGCCCCATACGTAATAATCCAAAGGATTAGGGTCTGGGGAGCTAGGTGGCCATATGTTCGGTGTTATGTGGTCATGAAAATTTTCGGCCATCCAATCTTGTGTCGCCATCGCTTTATGTGATGGAGCAGTCTTGTTGAAAAATATATGGTTTGCCTCCGCTTACATTGGCTATCCAGGGTTTCACTACCGTCCCCAAAACCTCGATGTATGCAGCAGAGTTCACTCGAAGTCCATGAGTAAAAAAGTGTGGGGGCATAACATGTCCTTCGTCGCTGACAACGCCTTAAACCATGACAGTGGCTGGAAATTTTGTGTGCATAACAACAGGAACCTCCGTAGGATTTGAACGTAGCAATCTATCAATTCTGCAATTGGTCTTTTGATCTTGGTCAACATTTTTTCGTCGGAAAAAACCATAACATTTTGGGCGCCTCAGGGTGTTTGATTTTGTTTAAAAGACGTTTTGATAGGAGAACTCTCTGTTCCCGTGTTCGTACCGGCATGAACTGTCCTCTGCGCATTACGTAAGACTTATACCGAAGGTCTTCGTGGACAACTCTACGAATAAGGCGCTCAGAAACATGAAGCTCACTCGCAAGGACCCTCATTGATTTTGAAGGGTCCTCGTTTATGATGGCTTGCACTTGCTCTAAAAATTCTACAGATCGAAGAGTGTCAGGACGTTGTTCGTGCTTTTTGCATTTTGCAACCGATTCTGTATCGCCTCCTGATGCTTCCAATTCACGGCGAACCTTATGCACGAATGAACGGGCGCAATTAAGAAAATTAGAGATCTCTAAATCTTTATGGTTCGCACATATAGCGACGATGACAGCATGTCCCTTCATTTCTTGAGTAATGTTGTAGTCCGTCATTTCTTATCTGAAAAGGAAAAAAAATAAAAATTCGCGAAATTCCTCAAATACCGTTCGCACCCTGTAGTTTATTTAACAACAGTTTTTGATTTATACATACATTAAATACATTCTGAGTTAACGCGCTTTCAGTTTAATAGTGAGTCCAATCACCACCAGCATCAATTATTGCTTGGCATCTCCGAGGCATACTTTCCACTAAATTTTCGGCGTATTCGAGGGGAAGCGCCTTCCAAATGAGTCGAATTTGTCGGGAGAGCTGCTTTAAAGTGTAAACACGTTTTCCCCGAAGCTTCTGCTTGATGTAGGCCCATACCTTTTCGATAGGATTTGCATCAGGCGATTGCGAAGGCCAATCAAGTGTCACAATGCATTTTTCCCGTTTCCATTCAGTACTCAGCCGGATCCGGTGTTTGGGATCATTTAACGGTACTCCGCCATTTTACATTGTTTGCGCACAGATGTTCCCGAATGGCAACGTGTGATAACTCGTGACCTTTTTGATTCAATTTCGCTCGCTGTCCTCGATGTAAGGACAAGCCAGGATTGCGCGAAAACAAAGCCACGATTCGCTTTTCGTCCTTTTTGGTCACTTTTCCTACCGAACCACGATTAGGAAGGTCATCGAAGGTTTTTGACTCTTTAAATCGTTGAATCCACTTCTTGACAAACGATACAGACTTTTTAATGTATTTAGCTGCCACTACATAGTTCATTTTCGGCCCTTTAGTGTGTGTGCAAAGGAACACGGCCTCGAAGCGCTCATCGCGATTTTAGTGTTTTCCCGACGGAAGCTTGACCTCAACTAAAATTTTTTTTCCAAAGCGCCAAAGACAGAGGTTCTCTCTACCGATCAAAACAAATTTGAAGTTGATATCACTTACCAATCGCAAGGTATGCTGGACACGCTCTTACTTAACAGACTGTAGTAATGTTAATTAATTTGAATTTAGTTTTTTTTTTTGATTAAATATGTTTAACTGATAACGTATAAATTCAGAGAGCCACATGGGCCATTAAGTTTCATATTATTATTGCTTGGAATTTGCTCTTCTTTTTAAATTTATGATTAGTCTTGAATAAAGTAGTTTTGACAATGAGAACTTTTCAAAACAGATATTCAACATACGTTCTTTGCATCGAGTGATACAAGAGAAGAGAAAATGTACGAAAAATGTGTGTCTCCCTCGCAATTGAAAATCTGTGATCCAAAAAATCTAAACTCTATCATGGAGGTAGCTCTTTATAATTGAAATGCTCAGAAGTCTACACCATTAAGTCCATTTTTCGATACTATCCGAATATCATAAATGAATAAACCGAAAGCATAAAAATTTACTCCATCAAACAGATTCAATTTTTAAAACTCTGGGCTCAACTGCATTGGCTTCTGAGTGGCTCAATTGTAACAACAACAAATACCCTAGAAGTCAAAAGTCACTCAATTTTTTTTTTTGTGTTAGTAATGGTGGCATGGTTTGTAAATTTCACACTTCCCCAATAAAATCGTATGGACACCTTTAAATGCAACAAAACGAACGATATTTAAGTACAATAGTTTTATCTGAGCCCCTTCCCGCCTTTTTTTTTTATAATAGCTGCAAAACCATTTCGACAGTATCTATGATCGCATCCTTTACCACTTTTCACACAGACTGGTTATTCTCTGTCTTCTTCCACCTGCGTGGTTAGGTTGCGTAGCTCGTATTGCGGCATGTGGTTTTAATTTTTCGCGAAATTGGCTCCGCGGTAGCGGTCTGAATCACAGCTTGCGCTGCAGAGTTAGCGGGTGGGTGTCAATAATACTCCTGATGGTCTTGTCTATATTCACTTATAATTTCTACGTATTATTTCTCATTACAATCTATCAGGTTAACTACGTTAAGTACTCGTATCATCTAAACGTTTGTTGTTAGGTTAGCAATAATTTCTGTATTCAAAATATCCCAAAATTAACTCCTTTCAACATTGTGTAAAGATTTGATGCAATACTTCCTACAAACGGCACTTGAATTTCGCAAATAAAATTTGAAAGATTATTCGGGTAATTCGATATCCAAATAAAAAATATATACTTATTTCGATATCCATAATCCTCTTTCTCTAGCTTGTGTATCTCTTGCCGAAAACTACCATATAAACTCTATGTTCATTGTCATATTTAACATTCAATGTTGCTTTTGAAATTTATCTGATATAAATATAAAATAATTGAGCCTTTGATGGTTTTAACTGATTGATCTTCAAATTTATGAACTGGTTAGATTGGCCTACTTTTTGCAAAAAGTATTCGGTCGTCGTACAAAAATGACAAGTCGATTCTTTCTAACACTAGTAACGAATTTAATTGTAATCGCAACAACCAATAAAAGCTCCAACTTAACAATTTGCAAATAGAAGGTGGCCATTATGACTAGTTCCTTAAAGTTATCTAATCATAACTCATTTCCTTGTTAGCTTAATTCATAGTATTTTTTCTTTCAAAACATCGTCAGGCTAATGATACACGAGCTCATTCAGTTACAAGTATTCATTCGACAAGCATACCAAACACTCCAACATACGAAGAGCTTCAAGCCAAATTAGAAGCATCAAATCGAAATATTCAGAGTATTAAAGAGCAACAGCAACAATTACTTCGTCTTCAACAAGCAGCTAAAGATCACCTAGTCGAGATGGAGAATATTCGTAATCAACGCAATCGACCTGCTTACTATAATCAAAATGGATCGGCTCCACCGAATTATGAATCAGTAGGGCAGGTGCAAAGCGACATGGCAAATTTAGTGAGTCGAATGAAAAATTTGACAACATTTATACAAGGTCAAAATGAACTTAGCTCATTGCTAGGAGATGATGGACCTGAGATTTTAGCCGAACAGGAAGCATTGCAAAATAAGCTGATAGTAAGTACACTATTTCGTAATACTCTAAATTATGTAAACTCCAAAGCTCAGTTTCGACTGTTGAGCATTGGATTATTATTATTAAGCAAATTATTAGTATTTAAAAATGAATATTCTTCAGGAACTGCAACAGCAAAAAGTGGATATGCAAAATTTGGTAAGCGAACTTCAAGAAATTAATACGAATGCTGAAAATAGTGTGAAACAGCGGCGTCAAGAAGCGTCGGGCGAAGTTCCTAGGGTTGTTCCAATTGAGTATCAAAGAATTGTTCCAATAGAACTAGTTGGCGCGGCTAAAAGTAAGCCAGGAAGCACGACTGGCTCAACTAGTGGTCATGAAGGCATTACTAACGGGCATTGTAATGGAACTGCTGATCATGACAATGACGACAATACATCCGCTTCTGTCAATCAAGATGACGAGACTGAACTAACGGAGGAAGCATCGGATATGATTAAGCAGAAAATGACTGATATAGCTGCAATGAAGAATCAACTAAAGCGTCTAAAAGACATGATGGACACGGTAAAGTTGATTGAAGAAAAAACAGATGGCCGCAGCATACAAGATATAGCTGAGGAAGCAGAAAGTCTTCTTACAAGTGCAGTACGTGACCAAAGGATAAGTAAGGAGAGAAGTCCAAGCAATCGAATTTCAGCTCAACGGGAATGCCTCCCAAGAGAAAAGATTGCTGCCGAAGCAGAAGTAAAAGATGGGCACGACGAGAACGAAGCTGAAGTATCGGAAAAAGTACGTTTGCTCCATGAAATGACTCAAGATTTACGAAGTCAAGCCGCCAATTTAGCAAATGAACGAGACCGTTTGAAAGCATTACGAGATGAAATGATTCGTCGCAAAGAAGCGGAAAATTTAGCAGCAGCTCAAGCAACGCGCATTTCTTCACAACCAGTAAAAGAGCTAGACGAAGAACAGCTCAAAGCCGAATATGACGCGAAGAAACATGAGTTCGAAAAATTGTGCGAAAGATTGCATGTAAGTAATGATGATATTGTTGCCGACGTAGCGGATAGTACACAACATGAAGAAACAATGGAGAAACACAGCACTAATACGAATGCAGCCTATTATCATGATAATTGGCGACGTCAAAACATGGTTTCATCGAACTCATCTGTGCGCGGGGATGCTAATGGTGCGAAACAATCAACTATACCTCCGACTCCAAGCCGTGGTAAAGACAGTGCTGATTCAGGCGCTGCAGATGTTCACGGAATCGCCTCTTTTGAAGCAGGAAGTATGCAATCAGGTAGTTCTAGGAGCTTTAGCATGCCTCCTCCTATGCGAACAATCAACACCCGGGAAAGCGGTTGGCGTAAAAATTCTCAAGATAATTCCCAATCACAGTTTGATATATATGCACCAATGCCACCTCCGCTTCCAACTTGGAATTCAAGCTATTATTATTCAACGCCATACGCGCAACATTTCAATTTCAATCCCCATCATCCAATGAATCCAGCCAATCCGGATTACTTTTGTTCTCACAATTGCCATCCCCCCAATACAATGGGTCCCGCTGTCCCTCCAGTTGGCAACCCCACCCCCCAGCAAACTGGTCAACCTCCTTTGAGTGGTAATGATCCAGTACTTTTACAACAGTTTATTCAGACGCAGCAAATGCTTATTAACTCAGTGTGTCAGTGCAATCAACTGTTGTGGCATCAGCAGCGTGAAATCAATAATTTAAATAATGCAGTGATGCTGGTGAGTTAAACAATAATTTAAGCAGTATTTTTTTCTATGTATTAAATTTTGTTTTATTTGAATAGCTTCAAGAGCGCCTGTTTAATTCTGGCGCTGGAGAATGTGCTTCGCAAAAAGCTAGCCGAGCTGAATCTGTTCCACCACCTGGTGCAACATTGCCCAACAATGCTTACAATTCTCACCGTGCTCAGTCTGAGCAACCAAATCAATATCAGTCAGTTCCTCAACCACTACCTTCACCAGGACGACATCATCATTTTCATAGTTACAATTACGCTAGCAACTATCAGCGGCGGAATATGAATTCAATGCATCAACACTCTTCAAACGCTGCAGCCTATAATTATTCTGCGTCAGAACAACACAACTTAGGAGTTTGCAGTCAGCTGCCTCCTATTCCACCACAACCGCCAATTAATCATCAAATAGATTATAACAATGCACCACATTCGCCGCAAACATCGAATTACCTTAATAATGATGTTCCACATTCGGCTAACATTCACCAACAGCATTCTGCTACTCAACCAATATACATGCACCATCATAACAATACAATGACCTCCGATGTTGGTACAGTCGGTACAAATATACAACAGCAACAACAAGGTCCACCTTCTGTACCACCCCAATCACATCTTCATACTAACAATCATTCAAATTTGCTAACCTCCCAGCAACAGAATTGTTTAAATTCACCATCCACGGCTAATGCCCCGCAATCGGCAGCAACTAGTAGTGCTGTTACGCATGGACCGAATAATGTGAATAATGCAGCTACAGCTGCTTCCGCCCTGAATAATCAAGTTCCGCCCGGAAATCGTGCTAACAATTATTGGGATAATTTTCGAAGGTAAATTATTCATAGTGAAATGATTGTTTATTTTTCCGTAAATCTCTACTTTTCAAAAACAAAAACCACATTTTCTTACGATCCAAATAAAATATCTCTCTACTATACTTGTACTACACTAGCATTTCGTAGTCTCATATAGGGCTAGTAGAAGGCTTTTACGACAAAATGATCAGAACCTGGTATTCGTGAAACCAAATAATAAATTCCAATACATGAACCCATTATAAAATTTATAAAATCTGTATTAGATTCCCTAGAAACGATCGTACGCCCTACTAATTTATCTATCATTAACATTATGCACTAAAACCTTGCTTCTTTCCTCGAACCAAACTCATAGTTCATTAATATTCAATAACTAAAAGAGTATTAAAATGTATCACGGCTGCGCCTTTATATGAAAATTTAATAGAAACAAAAAATGGAACTCGTAGGTAAGTGAGTGAGAATGATTCGATCAAATGCGTTGAGCTTGATTTGTTGCTTTTGATTTAGTTTCCATGCATGATTGGAATTATTTTTTGATATGGAAGTTATTTGTTGTCTTATTAAAATAATTTGTTGTTGAACATTTATCTAAATGAATTTTAACAAGCTAAACATTTACTTTTAATCATTAATCGAGTTGCAATCCCCGTTGAATACAGGCATTTGTTTGGAAATTGTGGAGTTAAATAGATACTTTAAACAAATTTTCGAAAGTATTGAAGATATCAACTTTGTTATCATTATTATATTTAAATTTTTCTTTCATTTCATTAGTTAGTAAGTTGTTCGTATGCCTCGATAGCAACTGCAGGAAGTGGCTTTTTAGGGACATTTCAAATGCAAATAAGTCTATTATAAAATGTCAAAATAGTATCAAATATTATATCAGACCTTAATATACTTGCATAAATTTCTGATTGAAGCGGTTTTTTTAACAATCCCTTTAAAAATTTCTACATATGTGACAAGTCAAGTTTGAACCTTAAGAATACATTTTCTACCTCTGTTGTATTCTTTTCTACACTAACTTGTTCATTTTTGTATTATGGGGTAAAAGTAGAAAAATTTGAATTTCATACGCATTTGTTACGTTTCGCATGCTCGTTCAAAGTTCTATTTTCCCTTCATAATTATACTCGCCGAAAATAATTTTCTGCAAAATTATGGCGATCGTGTACCACTTATTCGGATTAATTCGAAAATCCTTGCGGCCTTAAATATTTTCAATGTAAGCTATTCATTATAGTTGCTGATATACACCACCATTCTTCCTAGTATTCTACCTACTACATCGTGAAATAATACGGACGACAACACTCGTAACGATGAGCTGTAATAATTTTATATGATAAGAAATGAAATTAAACCAACGTTACACTTAAAAACTATGTAAGCCTATGTTAAAACTATATTTTAGAAAATTAATGGATTCAGCTAAACCAACTAAAGATTCATATCGACTAGCATGTAAACTACTACGTTCTGATAAAAATTAAAAAATTTTCGATCTATGTTATTTTCTAAGCTTCTTCTTCTTCGTAGCATTACAGCCTCTCTCGCGCCTTCGCGTCCTGCATATAGCGCCTCCAACAGTCTCGGTCCAATGACCGCGTCCTCCAGTTCCGAGCAGCGATGAACTGTCCTCGTCGACCGAGTTAGACCAGCGTTTCCTCGGTTTCCCCACTGGTCTCCGGCTTTCAGTTCTCCCAACGAATACCTTTTTGGGTATCCGTTGTTCGTCCATACGATTCATGTGTCCAGTCCATTGCAGCTTCCGCAGTCTGACAATCGTTGAGACCTTTCATTGATTTGTCGAGTTTCAGGAAGAGCTCGACTTGTATAGTAATGTACCTCGTGTATCGACAGGTAGCTTCCTTATGACGTACTCCAGAGCCAAAATGAATAGCAATGGGGCCAGCCCATCTTCCTGTTTTAGTCCGATATTTGTGTCAAAGGCATCGGTGAGTTGATTAGTCCTGTTTTCACTACATTATTATGGAAGGATAATGTATATGTCTTTTGAAAAATCCAAAACCAGTATTTGCTTCAGAAATTCAATTCAACAATATGAGCAAAGTATTGCGACATGCGGCAAAAGCATTGCAACATGGATATTATCGACCAAACTACAATGTAAATGTATTTGGCAGTTGCTATGATATCAATTGTTTTTGCAGACTGGTTGTCATTTCCAGAGAAAGTTTTCGCTAAACTGTTATATTGGGTGTATACCTTGAAAACCACACTTTTATAACAGATGGCCCCACTAACACATGCATTGTAACACTCTAATGACATACATGCAAAGCCTTACTACAGCTTAACAAGCCAAGTACATGAAAGCCCTACTACCACATACATGGCCACATGTAGGCCTTTACTCGCCAACTTACATGGCAGTATATGAAGAAATATGGAAGTATCGACGAAAATCGTGGTTATGCACGGTTTCAAGGCGAATTTCAACGGTGAAATCAAGACGGTTCGCGGAGAACATCGTGACGCTCCTAATAAAGTAAATTTCGTTTCAGTTCATACATCCGTTCATGCTTTATTATTGTGATTCAAAGTTAAAAGATTAGGAATTTGTTTACTTCCTCAAGTTAGCTGTCAGTGGTAGGAGTTGAACGTGTGTTTCATTTAACTATTCTGAAAAGTGTAGATATACAGTGGACAGTGCAAGGTGAACTTTAAGCATGCAAGGAATGAGATTTGTATCTTTTTCACATGAAACATGAATATTTTACGCCGTACAAACATTTGCATTCTGCTGCTAACAGCTCACAACAGCTGGCCACATGTAGGCCGACTACTACAAATGGAAATTTCTACTGGAAGGCTTGTTACACTTACGTTGGTGTTGCATTTATGTTATTTTGAAGTAACATACCATCGGTTAGCTATCATAGCCATAAAGACAATTTGCTAACATTGTCTGCGCATAAGCTTTTTAAGCTTATGGAAAACTTAAATTGGCGAAAAATAGCATTTGCAGGAAGTATTGTTGGGATATTTTTTGCCAAGAAAACTTTTGGCGAAAGTAATTGTTTGCTGGTGGATGTTCACTACGACGATGCTCTATTCACAGTGTTTTGAGTGGTTGAAGCGCTTCGAAAATGGTGATTTCGACATCATGGACAATGAGCGCCCTGGTCAAGAGAAAAAATTTGAGGGCGAAGATTTAGAGACCCTCCTCAGTGAAGACTCGTGCCAAATACAAAATGAGCTCGCAAAAGCACTAGGCGTGACACAGGCAATCATTTCATCCAGAAGGTAGGAAATTGGGTGCCACACGAATTGAACCCAGAGATGTCGAAATGCGATTGTGCATGTCTGAAATGTACCTCGAACGCTACAAAAGAAAGTCGATTTTGCATCGAATTATTACTGCCGACAAAAAATGGATACATTATAACCCGAAGCGCAAGAAATCGTATGTGAAGCCCGGCCAACCAGTACCATCGATGTGAAAGCCGAATATACACGGCTCTAAGGTAATACTCAGTGTTTAGTGGGATCAGAAGAGTTCGACCCACTTCGAGTTGCTGAAATCAGGTCAAACCATTACGGGACAGCTGTGCTAACAACAATTAATTCTTTGAAGCGAGTATTGACAGAAAAACGGCCGGAAAATGCGACCAGACACGACTCTGTAATCCTCCATCATGAAATTGCTCGACCACACGTTGCTATCGCGGTGAAAAGTTACCTGGAGAATAGTGGTTTGGAAGTTTTATCTTACCCGCCATATTCACCAGATTTGGCGCTATCCGGCTACCATTTATTTCGTTCGATGCAAAATGCTCTCACTGTAATATGCGTTACTTCTGAGCAAAGTATCAAAAATTGGCTTGATTCATTCTTGGCCTTAAGGGACGAAGGCTCTTTCCGACGTCATTTGCTACCAGAAATATGGGAAAAGTGATCGCAAGCAATGGACAATATTTTGAATAACATGTAAATTAATTAATTGAAATAAATCATTATTTTCATCCAAAAAAGTTAAGTTTTCAATATAAACACCCACTATGTTAAAGTTATTTTTATAAAAATACAACAAAATGATTAAAACAAGGGAATTGTACATCGAAGAGCAAATAGAAATCGCTGAAAAATACAGAAACGGTGTTTCAGCGGCTGGTATCGCTATATCCTATAAAATCAAACTGTAATAAGGCTCTACTATAAAAAGATAACGGAAGGAACGCTACAAAATAAAAATAGGAGCGGACGAAAACGTGAGACTACTGACAAAGAAGACCGAATTTTTGCTAACACAGTCAAAAAACATCCAGATTTATCCTATAAGGTTGTTTCTATGACATCCGCAAAAAAGCTTAGTGATCGAAGGATCAAAGAAAACTGGCATCAAAACGTATGTTGCACGGAAAGCTCCTTTTATCTCTGAAGCAATTATAAAGAAGCATTTACAGTTTGCCAAAGAGAACTTAAATAGGCCACTGGAATTCTGGAAGAATATTTTATGGACAGATGAGAGAACTCATTTGTTTCATGGCCATTACGGAAAACAATTTAAGCAGTTACACAAAGACATTGAGGCGGTTCAGTTATGTTTTGGGGATGTGTTTGCTTTCATAGCCTTGGAAGATTTGGTTGCACTTCATACTGGAACCTTAACGCAAGTTCCTTATCTTCTATTATCAAACGATAATACATTCCCTTCTGGCAAAAAGCTGCATAAAATTATCGACTGGACTCTCCAACAAGACGACCTCAAAGTCCCGATTCGAATATTATTGACAATATTTGGTCCTACATGAGGCATTCTCGTAAATTTTACATGAAAAGGACACAAGAAGAGAAAATTGAAGAGATTGAAGGACTTAAGAAATCGATGCAATTGGATTACATACAACGACTGGTAGACTCCTATGGTAGATACGCGGATTTGCACTATTCCCGATGGTGTATACTTGTAAAGTACTAGAAATTATAACAAGATAATATTCGTTTAGTAAAAAAATTTTACAAAACCCTACTAAAATCGCGTCCCGACTATCCATGTGTCACAGCACTGTTTCGCGCAAACTACTTAAGCTAGAAACATCAACTACGTACGTAGATGTAAAGTGGTGCTCTCTTTAAAGCTCCACTGCAAAAAATTTTATAAGGTTTTTTTACCCCCGTCTGTCTCACCATGCACGGGAGTGGCCCTCCAAAAAAAATTCATCAAAGGCAGCCTATGGGTATCAAATGAAAGACCTTGATGAGAACTTTTCGAAACAGATCTTAAACTGACACTTTTTGCTTCGAGGGGCGCACGGGGACGGGAAATACACGAAAAATGTGTGCCCGCTCACGATTGAACACCTGTGATCCAAAAAATCTGAAAAATATTATGGGAACAGGTGTTGATCAGTACAACAACAACAAATACCTTAGAAGTCAAAATTCGCTCAACTTTGTTAATAATAGGATGATCTTCAAATTTCACATTTACCCCCAATAAAATTGGACGGATATCTTTAAACTCAACGAAATTAAATATTTAAGTAGTCTTACAAAAGATCCTTAATACTCTGTAAATTTGATGAAAATCGAATCATATTCATGGAAGTCATAGCCATTTGAAATTTCTCCAATTACAACAACAATAACACACGATTTTGATATTTATGGACTTTCCATCGAATCAGACAATGAACTTTTGATTTGATATCCTTAAAATTTTCGGATAAGATTGATAGCATACATATTTTTGGGAATTCATGATTTGAGTGATTTTTGTTCGCATGCAACAAAATGGCGGCCGTTGAAAATGGAGAAACAATGAATTTTCTTTCAAACGTGTACATCTCTTTGACATGTTTCTTAACTTTATTCGTTGTTGGTGACTGCATTTCAGAAGTTGAGTACAAAACCTTTCTGAAATGAGCGTAGGTCTGTCTAGCTAATTTGTTAATCTTAAGAACTGCGAAGAGTCGACCTTGGACCATAAAAGACCATTCGATAGTTGTTCTGAGCGATTTCATAGCGAAGGGTTTTCTGCTCTGCCGTGAGCAATTGGAATGAACGCAAAAAATACTCTGCGAATAAATGCACGCTGCGGCATCCAAGGACTTGGTGAGAGATTACTGGTTACGCTCATCCCTAGCAGAGATTGTGAACGCAGGTCAGATTCTTTTCAGACAGAACTCGTATTTTAATTTATCCGAAAGCCCGATTGTACCTTAAACCTTTAAGCAATATATATTGTGGGATTCATTCTTTTTCGTAGCACTACAGCCCCTCTCGGGCCTTCGCTTCCTGCAAAAGGCGCCTCCAATTGTCTCAGTCCATTGACTGCGTGCTCCAATTTCGAAATCCGAGCAGACATTAGCTGTCTTCATCGACCGAGTCAGACCTCAATTACCCCACTGGTCTTCGTCCTTCAGTTATCCCAACGGATACCTTTTTGGGTGTCTGTTGTTCGCCCATTGCAGCTTCCGATGTCTTAGAATCTTTGATTTCCGTCTCGTCAAAAACTTCACACAGTTCATGGTTGTATCGAACTCCATTCGGCCCCGTCTAGCTTCGCTCCGATTATTCGCCTCAGGATCCGCCTCGAAGGCATTCAATATGTTTGTAGATGATTGAGTTAGGGTACATGTTTCACACCCAAGATACATAAATTCGCCCATTTTTTCAATAGTGTATTCGCAAAGTATGATATTTTGGGTATTTGAGATATTGCTCCTCGACTGCGTCATGAGTTTTGTTGCATTCTCATTGATTTGTAGCCGTACTAGTTTTGCTTCGATATCGTGTTTCCGGAAAAGTTCTTTGGCGGTTGTTAGCGACCATGGCAAAATATTGATGTCGTCCGCATAGGTTACAACTTGGCTCGACTTGTATAATAAAGCACCTCTTGTATCTATCGGTAGCTTTCTTATGACTTATCCCAGAGCCAAATCGAATATCAATGGGGCCAGTCCATCTCCCTGCTTTAGTCCGATATTTGTATCAAAGGTATGCGGGCTTAGGAGGGTTTCGACGTCATTGTCATTTTAGTAAGAAGGACCAATTTGGCGAGGACAAAGCATTATTTGGTATAGTACGTTACGATCAATACTGTCGTATGATTGCTTAAAATCAACGAACATTTGGTGTACGTGTATATTGAACTCCCAACATTTCTCAAGTACCTGCTTGACCGTAAATAATTGGCCTATCGTCGATCTGCCTGCTCTAAAGCCACCTTGATACTCACCAATAATACTGTTGTTATATGATCTGATTTTATTTTGTGATCTTTGAAAATATTTTGTATGTCGTACAAAGTAGTGATATGCCTCTATAGTTTTCGCACTGTAGCTTGTAACCTCTTTTGTGGATAGGGAATATAGCTGATTGGCTCCACTTGCTGCGTGTATGTTCTTGTTGCTTAATGTGCTTGATGATTTATGGATGGCTTTCTGAACACCGCTGTCACCATATTTAATGAGCTCCACTGGAATCTCATCAATGCCCGGCTCTTTATTATTCCTTTGCGCTTTGATGGTGGAACGAACTTCATCCAGAGTTGGTGAGGCCAATGGAAGCTCACCGGGAAGATCTATAGGCTCCAATGTTCTGGAGCTGTGCGGAGGATTTAGAAGGCTCTTGAAATATGATGCCCATCTTTCCTTAATTCTGTTTTCATCAGCGATAATGTTGTGGATGTCATCACGACAGAACGAGGTCTTGGGCTGATAACCCAGTTTCAGGCTTTTCACTACTTTGTATGCTTGTCTTGTGTTGTTGCTCGCTAAACTTACATCGATGCTTCTCAATTGGTCGTCATAGTATTTTCTTTTCTTAATTCTAATTATGTTATTCGCTACTCTGATGAGATTTTCATAATGTTCTCCCTTCGTCCTAGTATTCTTTCCTAAATATTGTTTGTACGCCTGATTATTCTTATCCAACGCATTCTGGCACTCATCAACGAACCAAACATTTCTTTCGCTTCGGGCTTGAAGTCCGATCCTATGTTCTGCCATGATCTTAATTGCCGCTTTCACTTCCACCCACAGCTCGTTGCTTGTTTTCATGTTTTCAGCGACGTATCTGATAAAATAGGAGCTAGCTGCTTGTCGCGGTCTGCGTGAAATTTATTGCCACACACACACACCGTTTGGAACCTTTAAATATCGAATTTCTGTAGAGGACTGATCTTCACCGAATACGTCTTTGACATATGACATCAACAGGTTAATTTGATCAAATAATGATCCGAGTTACAATTGGCTCCTCGGTATGTACTGACGTCAAGTATGCTCGAGGTCCATCTTTGTTGGATCAAAACACGATTGATCTGGTTTTGTGTGTATCGGTGACACCCAGGTCGTTTTATACATGCGTCGGTGTGGGAAGCAAGTCGAACGTATGACTAAATTTCTCCGATATGCAAAGTCAATCAGACGCTGGCCGTTATCATTTGTTTCGTCGTGGAGGCTATATCGTCCGGTCGTTTCCCGATGAGATACCTCATTGCCAACCTTAGCGCGTTTCCTTATTTTCTTCGCCCTTTTTTTCTGTCGGGGTATGTACGTTTATCAGCCAAATTTTGAAGAATTTACCTTTTATACGGATCGCACACAACTATTCATTAACTTTCTTAAAATCAATACCGTGCGATTTGAAATCCCTATACACAATAAAGGCCACTCTGGATTCTCGCTTTCCAGCAAGCTTCCCACTTTTGAATATTGTGTGCGATCACATATCTTGAAGATCACTTCGAGTCCAGTTCCGTTTCCTGGATTGCCAATATGTTTAATTTATATTGACAGGCGTGTTGTAAAAGGTCCTTAACAGCGCCAGGGTTGTTCAGTGATCTAACATTCCAGGATCCAATGCCATAGTCCTTTTTTCGGTTGCCGTAGGTCCAATCAATTCCAAGACTGTTCCAGGTTTCGAAACAATGTAGGGTTTTCTAGGGACGGGGAGTTAGCCCATCGCCCAACCTCCATTCTGGCGGTATGGTTATTACATTCGATTCCACTATTAGAAGATTCGCCTTCACCCTCTTACGTCAGCCTTTTACAAAAAGTAAAAGTTACCGGCGTTCACCACAAAGTAGGTGTAGGTAGGATTTTGTAGCAGAGCTGTAGGTGTATTTCCAATTATTGAGATTCCTCGGCATTTAATGTCCCATCATTGGGGATCAAGTAAACCCAATGTGTGATCCCGAGACCGTTTAGGACCATTTGGTCGCCCTGTAGCATTCATTAGGGACTTCAATAATTTAATAAATCCACAGGACTTAATCACTGCGCAGCTTTTTAATTATTTTTTAAAGGTTTTAGTTTATCATCCTCACTCAATTAAAAAAGCTTACAATTTTCTTGAAAACGATTATTCACTCAAAACCTTCCAGGTTCATCGACCTTCATTATAATTTGTATGGCCATCTTGAAATAATATCCAATTCTAAATTGAACTCTTAACAAAAATAAAAGTTTTGTTTGATTTTCTTTTTTATTAACCCTCTCAGTTTTGCTTCTTTCTCACATTTATGCTCAGTCAGCTACCAAAAGCTAGTTCTAATGATGAAATCTTAATTACAGCTATTCTCGACAAAATCTTCTGTCAACAAACTCCTGCAAAAGTAATGAGGAACAGCAACAGCAGCAGCAACAACAACAACAGCAACAGCAGCAACAAGTTAACGCTTCAGCGCTACCAATGAATATACTATCTAACACCAATTTAAATGGTTTTCGTAATCTTCACAATGCTATGAATGCACTGAACGCCATAAGCACAGGAAATTTGGCTTCCTATTCGAATAATCTAACTCCACCTACTTTTGATAACAAACATTCCCATACGTTTCGCAATCACCTGAATAGTAACATTTTCAATGATCACGAATCTCAAAATCCAATAAATGTAGCTTCTTCGCAAACAGCCAATGCAGTTGTCCATACTATCCAGGCAACACAGGACGAATACGCGATGAATAGTATTCAGCATGGGCCGCACAATCGTAGCACCACCACTAGCGTCTTAATTAATCAAGGAACGCAGTCGGATAATTTAAATTTGAATAGCAACAGTGAAATTCATAATTATACCAGCAACAACAACATTAATGCTAATAATAATGCAAA
The DNA here is from genome assembly GCA_963969285.1 of Odontomyia ornata. NCBI lineage: Eukaryota > Metazoa > Arthropoda > Insecta > Diptera > Stratiomyidae > Odontomyia > Odontomyia ornata. Next base: position 58,439,275 of record OZ017741.1, on the reverse strand, counting down.
CGCCAACGTCACGGCGATATTTGGTAGCTCGGATTTCCGCAATATGAACTTCAACTTCGGAGCCAACGAACTTCGAAAGAAAATCTCCATAAAAAGCGCATGTTCAACGAAACGCATACGTCATTCGCAATCAATGACCAATGAGATAGCACAATCTAACCGAGGATCAAATTCAAGCCAAACGTCATCCGCTGGTTTCGACGACAGTAGCGGTACAACGAGAATGAATCAGGTAGCAGCTGGATCTTCAACAATGAGTAGTAGAAATATCTATGTAGATATGGACGACCAGCAGCAAATAGAAAGCGAATTTAATGATGACGATAATGCAAACGCAGACAATTCAAATGCATCGGGATATAGTGAGAGTTCTGAAGAAAACAAAAAGAATCTCCTCGTGAATGCATTGAGAAATGATAAGTTAGTATTGAAGTTCATTTTTTTAATTCCTGGCCAAACCAAATAATTTATTTATTTTTTTTTTTGCAGATTTACGTCCAAGTTCTTTGAAAGACTGAAAGAAGACGTGTATCGAGAAGTCTACAGTATTTTACAGGCAACTGAATCTCAACCACAGTATCTCGAGCAGCTGTATAAGGAACTGCAACTTGTTCCAACTAACGATCCAATTAGAAACATTGTGATGCAAGCGATGCATGATATCTATAAGCATTCATCCACCACGGGTAATGGGGTGAATGAAAATTATACTAACAACTTTTCGGACGCTACTGCTACTGGTTTTTCGCCATTGGATACCGCAAGTAATTCACCTCCCGTGCAATCTGAAAGCAATCAAGAAAATGAATTGATGAACACTCTATTGAATTCTACGGAGCTTCGCAGGTTAGCTTATAAGATCATGTTTGATTCGGAACGTTCCGCATCTCCCATCGAAAAGGTGGGAATCAAACCAAATTTGTCATCTTCGTCAACTAGTTCTTCACCGAAAGTAAGTATTTGATATTTTTAATATAATAGCAAAAATATATCAGAATCAATATCTTTTAGCCTCCTACTGAAATTTATCGACCTGACTATGATCTTGTCAATCATATTATGGCCATAATTCGCAACTCAATTCAGACTCCTCGAATTGATGATGAAGCGATTATGAAGATTACAAAATTAACAATATCCACCCTAGAACGCATTTCCTCAACTCTCGGAAGTAACACATTGCAAATCGATCGACTCATGATATCGCCTAAGGAACTATACAGGAGAATGAGAGGATTTGATAGGCGTGATCGTGATGGATTTTTGGGCCGATACGAATCATTTCTCCAAACAATGTTTGTAATGAAAGTTGTGAATGAAGATTCGAACAATTTTAATTTGATAGCAATGAAAAAAACTTCTTCGAATGCAAACCTTCTGACAAACAGCCTTTCTGCAAGCTCTTCTGAAGTTCAGAGTTTGAGACGGCATGGCTTGGTTGGCAAGTCGAATATTACTGCAAATGCGTTCGAGGTGAGTAGTAGTAGAAAAATGGATCGAAATCATGGCGATGTGACAAATGGAGGACAGATTGAGATTGGCAATGTAAGTAGAACTTTCCATTGTTTGCCAGGTGTAAGTGTATGATATACGTAAGGATTCAGCTTTACACATTTTTTTATATTTAAAATTATGAGAAATGATGACCATATTAAGCTTGACGCAAAAGGGTTCTACTGGGTTGTTTGATAATTAATGTCGTTGTTTTCCATGTTTTTCAAAGTATATTTATTTATATTAACAACAAACATCAATCAATGATATATTGACCATTTGGTTTGTAGGTATCACACAATACAATACAAGCGTCGTCACTGTATATAACTTTATTTTACTTAATAACTAACAATAATCACGTACCGACATGTACACGGTCGGAATCGCGTGTCGCTTGCATCGAACGGAGTCATCAGATTGACTGTTGCTTCTCAACTTCTGCGTTGTTGTGTAATTCTCTTTTGAGCGTTGCATCATCTCTGGCAGTGAGTCCATAACATCGAAACCTTGTAGCGGCGAGTTGCTGCATCCCCACAGTACTCCCTCCTGGGTCATGTCGTTCACGATATGACGTTAAGCTGGTGGATATGTGCGCGTGATGCTTGGTGGCGGTGGATTAATTGGTATCCAGGGTTTGGGCGATTGCGGCACGGTGGACCGGAATTCACAGTTCGAATGCTGCGATATGGTTGCTGCAGCACTGGGTTGGCTAATTTCGGGGTAGCTGTTCGCGTTTGGGACTTCTTCGCGGAACACGGGCTTCAATCGCTCGGTGGAGACGTTTATTGAGCGTCCGTTTACGTCAATTTTGTATAGTACTTCTGATAATCGATTTAGTACTTTATGAGGGCCGGTAAATAGTTGCCATAGAGCTCTGCATACAGCATCCACTCGAAGGAAAACGTGTGAGCAATTGCTTAAGTTTTTGTGGCAGAATGTTGGTGAATTGCTGTGGTTGGATGTTGGTGTGGGTCGAAGTTCTTGCATCGTTTGACGGAGGTCATTTAAAAACGTGTTTCGTTGGTGGGTATGAAAAATTCACCTGGAAGCGTAAGCGTTGTCCCGTATACCATTTCTGCCGAGGATGTACCAATGCCTTCTTTTACTGTGTTTCCCAACAACACTGTCGGGAGTACGTCAACCCAGGCTGAGTTCTTTTCATGGCACATAATAGCTTGTTTCAAGGATCGATGCCATCGTTCAATCGCACCATTAGACGAGGGTGGTATGGTGATGTTCTGGTGCGTTCGTAGCCGATGAGGTTAGCTAAAGCTGTGAAAAATAACGACTCAAACTGTGTGCCTTGGTCCGAAGTTACGATCTGTGAGGCTCCAAACCGTGCCACCCAATTGTTGAAAAACGCTTTGGCGATTGATTCGGCCGTTTGAACGCTAAGCGGAACTGCCTCGTGCCAACGTGAACAGCGATCCATAATTGTGAGGACGTATTTGAATCCCTGGCAAGAAGTGAGAGGTCCTACTATGTCAAGCTGGACGTGCTGAAACCTTTCAGCAGGAACTGCAAAATGCTGGGGTGAATTTCTTTGATGTTGGCCTACTTTGGAGCGCTGGCACGAGATGCAGTTTCGTGCCCATTGGTGTGTATCTTTTCGCATGCAGGGCCAGCGAAAACTTCGGGAAACAGCTTTGTATGTGGCGCGGCCGCTAGAGTGTGATGGCACGGATTGAATATTTTTTTTTTCGCGCGTGGCGAAAATGACAAATACTGCCGTAAATGGCTAACGGTTCGCGGTCATACGCACTGTATCTGTTTTCTGGGGGTGATAGTTTTCTTTGATAGAAAACCAATGGGAGCCATTGGTTATTTTGGCGTTGTTCCAGGACGGCCCCAATAGCGTTGTCAAATGCGTCTGATACCAGCCTCGTAGGTTTTCCTTGCTGATAGTGTACGAGCAAAGCTGCATCTGCCAAACAGTTCTTGCAGTCCACGAATGCTTTGTCGGTTTCTGGGGTCCATTGAATCGGTCGCTTATCATTGTTTTCAGTCTGCGACAAAATTTTATGTAGAGGGGCTTGAATTTGCGTTGCGTTTTTTACGAAACGTCGATAGAAGTTTAATGTTCCCAAAAACCTTCGAAGTTGCAGTACGTTTACGGGTTTCGGGTATGTGCGGATTGCGGTTACTCACGAAGGGGGTGATGAGATTCCCTTCTCGTTTATTATATGTCCTAGATACTCGATGCTTGGTACGCCAAAAACATACCTTTCAGGATTTAAACGATTCCGTACTTGCTTAATCTTTCGAAAATTATGCGGATGTTGTAAGTGTTGCTCTTGTGAGTCAGACGCGACAAGAATGTCATCTACATAGCACGTGCAAAGCTCGAGATTTCTTAAAACTTCGTCCATAATCTTTGGAAAGACTGTGCCGCGTTCCTCAACCCGAACGTCATTGCCGTAAATTCATACAATACAAATGGCGTTGTTATGGCAGTTTTCGGGACGTCTTCTTCGGCTATGGGGATTTGGTGGAACGCTTTCAATAAATCCACTTTTGAGAAGATTACCTTGTTAGCTGCAATAGCAGTAATATCTTCAATCGGGTTGAGTTTTTGACTTCAACTGGCGATAATCGCCGCATGAGCGCCACGTTGTGACTTTGTGGTGCTGAACTTTATGAGTTGTGACTGCGCGTTTTGTATGAGTTCGTGATTACCGAGAACTCTCTTAATAAGGCGTGGAATACCGAATTTTTGTTCACGGTGAACACCGTTGCGCAGCTAGATTGGGTTATTTGTCCTTTTGTCGATCGTCCAGCGAGATCGAGGAGTTTTTTGTTTTTAAAGTCTACAATTATCCCAAAATGCTTGAGAAAATCGGCGCCCAGTATTGGCCGAGACACGGCGGCTACGTGAAATATCCCTCAGTGGTTTAGGTAGTCCCAGTGAAAGCGTTATGTTCTTCGTCCCGTATGTGCCTATTGAACTGCCGTTTGCTGCGAATAATTTGTAGCTTGTCGCGTATTTTCGATCGGGCGCGTGGAATTTCAGAATGACTGAAACGTCAGCCCCGGTGTCGACTAAAAACTTTAATCCGCTATTTCTATCGCGCACTAGCAGGCGGCTTGTCACTGCGTCGCTGATGCCCACCTGATTCATCAGCGCCGGCATTCTTTACCCTTCTTCCCTCGAAAGGAGCAGGGTGGTCGACATTGTCTGGCTGCCGTGCGAAAACGGCGATAGAAATAACATGTTGTTGTTTCGGACAGTTGCGCTTGACTGATTTGCTTGCGAGCACTAACATTCGGGATGGCAACTACAATTAGTGACGTTCTGCACAGTTCTGCGATTTCTTCTCTCAATACATCTTCGTTTCGTATGCCGCCATGACGCGTTTCTGCCCGACGGCTTGGGTTTATTTCTGAAATGGCGTCGTCATTGAAACTGTCGAAAATCTGATCAGCGGCTTGTGCCAATTTGCTTAATGTTGGAGCGTCCGACGCGGCCACTATTGAGCGCACCCCTGATGGCAGACGTTCGAACCACATGTGATGCACCAAGTTCGAAACCGTGTAATAGTTCACGCGTACTCTGCGATTCCGACATGCCGTAACACGACAGCAGTTGTATTTTAAGGTTGTCAATTTTATGACTTTCTGGCGGCGACTCGATGATATTGGCGATTTGTGCGAGCACGGAAACGTCGAGTTCCGCTATCACCCTGTCGGAGCGAGTAGCATCGTCTTTAATTTTGTTTGCGCGAAATGGTGCTTCGACGCATTCGAACCATAAAGCCAGGTTGGCTTTGCTAAAATGGAGGTAATTTCACAGCCGCCATACTATGCAACTCCGTCAGTGTGTCGATCGCTGTTGCACTTTGCTCCGCACTGTGAAAATCGTGAAATTGTTCTGTTGCCATTGCACGAGACTTTAGGGTCACCAATTGTGGGTATCACACAATACAATACTAGCGTCGCCACTGTATATAACTTTACTTTACTTAATATCTAACAATAATCACGTACCGGCATGTACACGGTCGGAATTGCGTGTTCTTGCATCGAATGGCGTTATCAGATTGACTGTTGCTTCATAACTCCCGCGTTGTTGTCTAATGCGTTGCATCATCTCTGGCGGTGAGTCCATAACATCGAAACCTTGTAGCGGCGAGCTGCTGCGTCCCTACAGGTTGGATGACCTTTTGCCATCTTTCGGTGAGTTGAGAAATTCCACGTTCGAAGAAGCCTTGGTTTTTAGAAGCGAAGACCTTGTCCAACTCATTTTTAACAGCCTGATCGGAATCGAAAGTTCATTCAAATGGCTTTGAAGGGAGCGAGACAAATGATAGTCTGATTGTCTAAGTCAAGGCTATAGGGTGGATGTGATATCAGTTCCCAATTGAGCTCCATTAATTTTTGACGGGTTATCAAAGAGGTGGGGGGGGGTGGCCCTGGCGTTATCATGACGGAACATCACGCCTTTGCGATAGGCCAGTTCAGGGCGTTTTTCCTTGATTTTTTTCGTTCAATTTCGGTACTTGACGACAGTAGACATTCGAATCAAGTTTGGTTTCTTGGAAGCTGCTCAAAGTAGACTTTACCCCTGTAATACCACCACACACAAAGCATAATCTACTTTTGGTGAATATGGGCTTTGGATGTTGATTATGGGGGCTCTTCTTGCTTATTCCATGATCGTTTTCGGAATACGTTATCGTAAACAATCTATTTTTCATCACCCGCTATGATTCTTTTTAGAAATGGGTCGTTTGGTCACGATTCAGCATAGAGTCGCATATGTTAATGCGTTTGGTGGGGTGGATTTCCTTTAATTCGTGAGGAACCCAAATATGCAGTTTGTTTACTTAACCAATCTATTGTAAGTGCAAGTAAACGGTTGAATTCGATCTCTCGAGTTGTCATATGCCGGTTAGTTTCGATTAACGCCTTTATTTTGTCGTGATCAATAGTGGAACGCAAGCTAACAAACCAACGCTGACACTGGCATTCAGTAAGGCAGCTCTCACCATAAACTTCACACAATTTCTTTCGAGTTTGTACCGCATTTTCCCCCTTTCGAAAGTAAAACAATAAAATACGCCGATCATGCTCTCATCGACTGTCCATTTTCAAGTTTATTTTTAACCAACTTGTTGTTTACTCATGACGCTCAATTTTCGACTAAAGATGGTCTAAAGTCTAGTCTTTAAAATAGTATATAATAATATAAGCCACGCAATCACTACTACATGGAAAATGTAGTCCATGTCATCTATGAGAAAAAAAACGACTTAAATTATCGAACAACCCAATGTATGGACATTTAAAAAAATGATAAATTTTTAAAATAACTTATGTATTCAACAGGTGAGCACAACACAAATACGATCCCTACAAGAAGATCACAAGCAGCAACCAAGTTCAGCACAAAAGATTCCAGCTAAAGCGCGACGACCCAAAACAAACACAACATCAAATCAGCCCACTTTGAATCAGCTTCTCTTCTCTGTCAATAGCAACTCTGTGAATGACGTATCAGGCTACGCAGAGGCAGTTTCTTCACCTACAATAAGCAGTAACAATATAACAAACGAAGATTTAGCTGAAGCTGATCAAGTATGTACGTCTAGTGCGAATGCTGCTTGTGACGTTGCATCAGGGACATCGATGAAAATTTTCCGTAATGATCAACGCTACCACCGTCTGTCGCCCAGGCAAGATAATATGGCCGTTCCTCCTGAGGACCATCATCCTGAAATTGATAATAATAAAAACAGTGACTGGTCTAGAAAAGAAATGATAGAGGGACCAATGAATTTGACTTCGAGACAAGAAGCTGAATCAGAAAGTTTTGAAACAGTCGACCAGAGCGACCAAAACAATGCTGTTGATGATAGTATCGACGAGGTTGAGGATGTGACTAGTAGTAGCTCTATCAATGGCGCTGCCGGCAACAATCTACAAGCCGAACCAATAATGAGTGATGCTGCTTGCGCTTTGATTTATCATCCAACTAGTTCAAATCTCAATACTTCAATTTCTGAATCTGTTGATCGGGTGAATATTCCTAATAACGCAAATTCCTCTATACCATCTTCCTCGACATTATCGAATAGTGCAAGTCATGCAGGAGTTGATGGTAAAACTAAAAATGTAGTTCCATGAGTTTTATTTAAGTTTTGCTTATTCCGATGTTACTCGACAGTAACATGAACACTATTTATAATTTGAAAATAATAGCAGCGGAAATTACAATAATAAATTGTAACCAACAGTCCTAATATTGAAATTTGAAAAAGATGTGATTTTGTTTTTACATTTCATCGTGATTTCATCATTTTTTATATGTACGAGTATTTTTAATAAGAAACATCATAAACGAATATTTAAACACATAAAATAAAATATGATAACCTATTCTTCATACAAGCAAAATGTATTGGTGTAATAATAAAATAGTTGTAAAAGCTTAAAAAAGGTTTCAATATTTAATGGTCAATTTAAATTTAGGCTACTTTTTCGATATTATTCGGCCTTAAAACTGGGACAATTTACAGAATATAATAAATCAACCCTATGGATATGTACGTAACTGCAATCACGAAATCTGATATTTAACAGACTTAATTTATATTGGAACTGCTGCTGCAAAAAAACGGTGAGCCTTAGTTTGTTTACTGTTATATTGCAATTATTGTCTTACATCGCAATTTCTTTTCTATGTTTAGCATTTAATTTAATTGATATTTTCTAGGTTTGCAAGTGCCCCCTGTAGGCTTCTCAACATTTTCTTTCACTAATTTTCTTGCATGCAATGGGCATGAACGGAAATTTAGTCTTCGCTTTTTGTACATACCTCCATATCCCCGTACTGGCAGTATTTTTCATCATCCGCCTCGTAGCATCCTTCAAAGTAGTTCCCATTTGATTGAAGAACCGATTCTCCCCGGCGTTTTCACATCCCGAAGCAATCGTGGAACAGAGAATTCGGAATGTGGGCTTTAGTGCACCCTTCGATCTACTTTGAAGCATCTCGATGTCGTCTAACCGGTGTCAATTGAGTGGTATTCTCAATCTTCATTATTATCTATGGTATAGCTCTAAGCCCACTAGAATTCGCCTCCAATCTTCACGGTTTTGCGCCAATTTGAAATTCCAAGCATGTATCTGCTGTCAGCATCAACTGGGTCTTCCTACCATTTTCTCGGTTTCCCAACTGAACATTTCCCTTGCGCTCTATCCTTCAATTTTCGCCTGAGGAGGTGGTGCTCTTTCACCATCCTTTTCACAAGTCCTACCCATTTTTGTTTGGGTGATTTTACGCATGCGGATATGGGGGGTCGTCACACAAATTATGCAACCCGTCGTAACGAAGCCTCTAGTCTGCTCCATGATTTTCGACACTTTGCGTTCGGATACATCCAGAGCATTTTCAGAAACATTAATGAAAGTCTAGTTTTCGCATCCATACAGAAGTAGGTACATGTTTTATGAGTGACTGCAAAGCTTATTTTCACTATACACACACACACTGATTAATAAGTATTGACTTCATTCGGATTATGTAGATTTCTAATTTACTTATACGATACGTTTTTCTTTTATCATATCAGCGAAAGGACTAAAATATGTGTTCATTGAATGAAATTTTATTTTTCGATCAGTTATTTATTTATTTAGTGGGAAGGTTTAATCAGCTTTGGATCAACTCCGCCAATGTTTATTGGTGAATAACAAAACGGATTTAACTGTTGACGAAAAACGAAAATATTGTCACCGAAATAGAAGATATAGTAACCAAAATCAACAAATAAATAAGCTGTTGATCATTCAAGAAGGAACGTATGAAGAAAAGCAAAAAACTTAAACTTCTGGAAAACAATAACCAATCTGGATAATAAGATGCAGAGGGAGCTAATTGCATCAATAACACACACGCACCTGAACAAATTGACAACATTTTACAATTTACATTAAATTTTTCACGTGACAACGGTTTTGTTAAAAAGTCTGCTAATTGCTCATTAGATGGTACATACATACACTATTTCAATCGCATTATTTTGCACTTGCTGACTGATGTAGTGATATTTCACATCTATATGCTTTGTCAGCTTATGATGGTCCGAATTTTTCACTAAATTCAAGGCACTTTGGTTGTCAATCAACAACTTCGTTGGTGATATTGCCCCTCCTATTTCGTTGAGAAACGCTCGTAGCCACACGGTTTCTTGTGCTGCGTTGTAGTTGACCGTGCTACACATTTTTGTCTTTGTGAACACCATATCACAGGACCATTTGCAAGCACGTTAACATACCCTGACGTTGACCTTCTTGTATCTGGGCCACCTGCAAAGTCTGCATCGCTGGAGACTTTCAACTCTTTAGATGGTCCGCTGTAAATTATACCGACATCTCTACAACCTTGTAGATATCTTAGTATTCTTTTCAGTGCTGTGATATCTGTCTGGAGTGTTTAAATGCTTGCTGACTTGCCCCACAGCATACATTATGTGGGGACGTGGCACAATTGCAGCAATCATCAAACTGCCAACAGCTTCACAATAAGGGATTTTCATTTCTTTATTATCATTATTCTGAATGTCTTGGGAACTGATTAATGATTTTGGATCTGCTGGAACTGCAATGGACATGCAGTTGCTCATATTAAACCTCTCAAATACTCTGTTGATGTAGCTCTTCTGATTGCTAAACATGGTTTTCTGTTTCGAATTATTTCCAACCTAACGAAAACCTCCGGATTGTATGCTGTGATTTCTACCTTCGAACCCATTTCTGTCAAAATTTTCTGTATAATGTTACCTTTTTCTGACATAATTAGTCTATCATCTGCATATAGAGCGAGATAAACCACAACCTTATCGTTAACTGCTTTGTAGACACTTCTGTCCGATTTGAGTTATATAAAGTTAAAATTACTAAGAAATTTCTTGAGTGTCTCATTCCAACAACAAGGCGCCTGTTTTAAACCATATAAACTTTTATTTAGTTTGCATACATACTCTGGATTTTGGCTGATAAATCCTTCTGGTTGCGTCATGAACATGTCCTCCTCAAGGGCACCATGGAGAAATGCCATTTTGACATCAAACTGCTGTATCTCCCAGTCATTGACTGTTGCTAAGGATAACAGAAGACTTACCGAATCATACCTAACTACTGATGAGGTCTCTGTGTAGGCGATGCCCTTTTTCCTTGTGTAGCTTTTTGCACACAATCTTGTTTTATAGCGTTCAACTGAACCGTCAATACGCCTTTCGATTTTGTAGACCCACTTGCAATCGATAAAGTGTAAATTTTCTGGTAATGGCTGTAGAGTGTAATGATTTTACATGTCTCGTACGCGCGTTCGAGAGAGATTTTCCGAAGGAAATCTCAACCGACCTCTCATCGTTTCTAGACGTGAAGTCATGCAACGTGATAACGGACTGTACCCATTAGGTCAACAAGTCCGGACACTCTTAGTCTACTCCGAGGTGGCTGCTGGCTAGCTAGCTAGTTTAGAGAGGAGTTTCGGTCGTGGGTCTTACGTGATCAGCCTAAGTCCGAACTACAAAACTCAGCCACCGGTTTAAATGCCCGATTAATAACGGGTCGAACAACTTACAACGACTCTACTTGAAATTACGTGACTCCGTTCCAAGGAAAAGGAACAAAGACAACCGCTGAAAAAATACGCGCTCCCGAATATTACTGACGCGGTGCCCGAAATAACCTACTCGAATTCAAACCGGAAAAAATCTACTGTAAAGAAAAACGCAAACTCAATCTATGGCACCGCCTACCGGCCGCAACGCGAAACTGACCATTCGCGAATTACTGGAACCCTACCCTCTCGGCGGCATATTCACTTTTCGCCGACATTACATTATCCTGCTGAAAGCAAACGGTTTCGCTGGAAAGGAAAGACGTGATTTCTATCTTAGCAAAGCATTTTAATATTTCTTAACATTTCCAATGACATTTTATACTTTATCAATTCATATTATATTTCTTCTATCATTGTCATATTAAGGTAGTATTAATGGGTACTTCTGAACATTTTCAGAGGAGAGAATTGAAATTATAAATCTATCTTTAATTATGTGTGCGTCAACTATCAGTCCTTTTGTGTGTCGGTACATTTCAAATGAAAAATAAAAAATAATTAATTGCTTAGCGTCTAAAGGAACTATTATATCTATAATTAAAGTCAAAGTCAAAAGCGCTTTATTCAATACTAATCGTTATAAATCGTTATAAAGTCTGCGTACATCTCATTAGTACAAACTGAATTATGTTGGAATCGTATGAATCAATAATGTGATCTTGATTTAATCATTTCGATTAAAGAGCCTAAACTGCAATAAATGTATTGAAGCAGGTTTGTTTAAAAAATTCCCAAAATTATCGAACATATAGTAATTTCAATACTTGGAAGTCTGTGAACAGCCCCAAAAAAGTCTGCGTACACATCACAAAATTTGGGGATTCCCCGAAATGTGCAATGTTGATGCCTTCATTTTTTCATTGTTCTGCGTGACAGTACTTCTTTGGAAAATTGTCTGTGTGTTTTGCGTGAATAAAAGACTATTCTTTAATATGGAAGTAAAAAATAAGGAAATCAGTGTTAGTGAGCGTAAAGTCATAGTAAAATTGCGTGAAAATGGGAAAAGTTTTCGTGAAATCGCAAAATTAGTTGGGAGAACCCATTCCTCGGTCCAAAGGGTTGTTGCTAATTACAAAGAAAGCGGTTTAATTATTTCACGGCATCGGTCAGGACGTCCTCCCAAACTTACAGCACGTGAACGCAGGAGTATTATTAATGCTGTGAAACAAAATCCCCGATTATCCGCGTTCCAAATTGCGCAGGATATAAGAAAGAAATACAATAAAACAATAAGCGGTGAAACAGTGCGCATAATTCTCAGAAAAGGCGGTTACCATGGTCGAGTCGCACGTAAAAAGCCGTTCATATCGGAACGAAATCGCCGAAAGAGAGTGAAATTCACCAAAAATTATGTAAATATGCGAGAATTTTGGGAAAGCGTTCTTTTTTCGGACGAAAGTAAGTTTTATATATTTGGGATAAAAGGACGCAAATTAGTATGGAGAAAACGCTCGACAGAATTCAATAAAGAAAATTTGATTCCCACTCTAAAGCATGGTGGCGGCGGTGTGATGGGTTGGGGGTGTATGGCAGCCAGTGGAGTGGCTGGCGAGGGTAGTTCAGAACGAATTCCACATAAATCCTGTGTTCGATACCTCGGTGTTTATCTCGATCAGTATCTGTACTATACTGAACATGTGAAAATCATGCTCAGTAAAGCACTTAAAGTAGTCATGGCCCTTCGAAAACTCTTTCATTCCAGATACATTGATCAAAAGGTCAAAATTATCTGTTACAAGACACTGGTTAGACCAGTTTTGACCTATGGATGTCAGATCTGGTACAACCAGAGTGCTAGTACTATGGAAAAATTAAGAGTTTTCGAAAGGAAATGTCTTCGTGCATGTACTGGTTTGTACAGAAAGCCTGAGACGGATTGGAAACATTATATATCGAATAGAAGAATTTATCAAACTGCTGAAGTGACTAGAGTCGATATCTTCCTTCACCTATACCCCCAAGAGCGAGAAGAACCAGACGTTCTTGCTGAAGGGCTTGGACTGCGGAGAAGATACCGTCGATCTTCTTCAGGTTCTCAAGGAAACGGCGCCACAAATCGAGTTTATCTCAGTGAAAACATTCGCGACAAGAAGGTCGACGGTAGAAAAAAAAAACTTACCACTTTATTTGGTACAAATAACAAATAAGAGTAGTCCAAGCGCTCTTCAGCAAATCAGGTATTTAAATTTTCGAGTGGTGAGGTGGGAACGCCTCCAGAAACGAGAAATCAACCAGTGCTATCGCTGCCAACGATTTGGGCATTCGGCTGCCAACTGCGCCATGCATTACCGATGCGTTAAATGCAAAGACGTGCATGCTCCCGGTGAGTGCAAATTGGCTCAGACGGAGCCAAAAGAGAAGTTATATTGTGTGAACTGCGGTGTTTTTGGTCACCCGGCATCATATCGAGGATGCTCCCGATATCAGGATGCAAGATTGAAATCTGCCCCAAAACAAACACAAATACACCGCAGTGTCTTAGCTCCGAACTTCGTCAAGCCCGGAGTATCATTTGCACTCGCCGCTAGAGGACCAGCAGAAAATGCGGAAAATAGGGTAAATAATGTAAGTGGCAATAATGAGCTGCTTCTCAAAATTTATCAACAATTAAATTCCTTATCAGAGCGAATCGATAAACAAGATTCGAAAATTAACATTGTTTTTCAGCGTTTAGGACTTTCAAATGGCTCAAAATAAGTTGTCATCCAGCCACATTCCCACGGATAGGATTCGTCTCATCTCGATCAACGTCAACTCCATTGTTACTTTACATCGGCGTGATTATCTCCTTGAATTCATTGTCAGACAAAAGCCTGACATCCTGCTTCTAACCGAAACCCACCTCAATTCATGGCACTTCATGACATTCAAGGATTTTGAATTCGTAAGAAACGATAGGGTAATAGGTGATGGGGGAGGTGGCACCGGGATATTGGTACGAAGACCCTATTGTTTCCAAAATATTGAAAAAGTCGAATTCAAAAGCTTTGAATCTCTTGAAGTGTCCGTTATCAAAATCTCACTGCCAGGTGGGGATAACCTCTTCGTTATCTCTGCCTATGCAACTGGTGGAACTGTTCTCAAGCTCAAGGAGGAACTCAATTCCTTGTTCGAAATACTCGAATTGAACAGGCTGCATAACTATTATATTCTTGCTGGTGACCTGAACGCCAAGCATACATCATGGCTGAACGCCACCAATAATCCAAGAGGTGTATTCCTGAAATCGTGGATAACAGAGAACCAAATTGAATACAGGTGCAATCTATATGGGTCGGAGTTCCCAACATACCCTAGGACAAATTCATATTTGGACCTTTGCATTGCTGACGCAAGACTCGAATTCAACTTTAATAGTCCTCAACGGAAACTGCAGGTGCTTCCTTATGATAGCGACCATAACGCAATCGTAATGGAAATCAATCATCACAGGGATGATTTCTTCCTCATTCCAGTTCAACATGAAAATCATCGGTTGAATTTCAAAAAAACAGACTGGGGAAAGTTTCAAAAGAAGTTTAATCGGGAGTACCAGAAGCAATGTCCCCCTTCTGATGGCGGCAACTCTTGCTCAATGGTTCCTAATGACAGAAATCTAACTAACGATGAAATGGATGTCTATTTGTCGAAGTTAGAGAAGCTGACGTTGGAAACGATTGAGAAAGTAGTTCCCAAGATTAAACATCGAAACAATATGGAAGAATATGAAACACCAACCATCGCAAGGTTGAAAAGATTGAAAAGCCTCCTTCTCACACGCGTCAACAATATTTATCGACGATTTTTGGACTACAACCATCCCTCGTTGTCTTTGTTGAAATTACATCTGAAGAATGTCCGGAACTTAATCCGGTCATACTTCGGGAGTGAGGTCAGCAATCAATGGGCGGACAAATTGAGGGGTATTAGCCCACAGGACCCAGACGGCGTGTTCGCGAAAGTGAATAGCATATTCCGCAAGAAGTCTCGAGTGAAGGTATCGAATCTTGAAGTCACTAGTGATGAGATAAATCTTCTCGATAGGGCTGGTATCGAAATTAATAGTACGACTCCGGATAGAAATGGAAGCAGGATTATTTGTGAAGGATTGGATAAACTTGCCCTGATTGGAACACATTTTGAATTGGTTCATCTACCAAACCCTGAGAGAGGGAACGAAATTTTTTCAGAGGTCGTTGAAGCAAAAGTTTCCGACTTCAAATCAAGCCTGAACGGCCAATCAATTCTTCATTTCAATGAAACATTAACATCTGACCTCATACCGAGCTTGAATCTAATTGATTATTTTGTCAGCTATGAAGACTTGTGTTTCATATTTCGCAAGATAAACAACAAGAAATCATGTGGTACTGATGGTATTCCAAATGTAGTTCTCCGACATTTGCCTGAGGTTGCTATTAGGAACTATTGCATATTGTTCAACAACATGTTGAGCAATTCATATTTCCCAAATGAGTGGAAAAAGGCTAAGGTATTTCCGATCTTGAAGAAAGGAAAAGAATCTTCATGCCCGAAAAGCTATCGCCCAATCAGCTTGCTGCCTAACATCAGCAAGGTGTTTGAAGTGATACTCAACAGAGCATTAAACGCCCACATTGAGGAAAATGAGTTGATGCCGAATTGCCAATTTGGTTTTCGTGCCAGGCATTCGACCATACATGCAATAACGAAAGTAACCTCAGACATCTGTTGGAAACTAAATGATAGACAATGTGTTGGAGCATGTCTCATTGATATGGACAAAGCCTTTGATACGGTATGGTTAGATGGACTTATTTTTAAACTTCTTCAGGACAAGTTCCCCAGACACCTTGTCGCCATGATGTGTAATATGTTATACGGGAAATCGTTTGTTGTAACCGATGGAAATCTGACAACAATGCGCGAGTTCAAGGTCTTGAATGGTCTACAGCAGGGAACAGTTACTGCGCCTCTGCTCTTCTCAATCTTTATTCGCAAGCTATTGAACGGCTTTGATTTTAACGTCTCGCCAAAGCGATCATTGGTAGCGTTTGCTGATGATCTGATCATCTACACGGCTGACCGAAAAGCTACAATAGTTCAGAGCAATCTCCAAAAAATGTTCAATGATGTACAGCTGTACACTGACAATTGGCGAATGAAAATCAATGCGCAAAAGTGTGAAACAATCTTGTTTCGGACAACGCTGCAGGGGGTCAGTCAAGACCTGAAACGTAATTGGAAAGATTTCCACATCATGGCTGGTGAGGGTAGTCTTGAACGGGTTCCACATAAATCCTGTGTTCGATACCTCGGTGTTTATCTCGATCAGTATCTGTACTATACTGAACATGTGAAAACCATGCTCAGTAAGGCACTAAAAGTAGTCATGGCCCTTCGAAAGCTCTTTCATTCCAGATACATTGATCAAAAGGTCAAAATTATCTGTTACAAGACACTGGTTAGACCAGTTTTGACATATGGATGTCAGATCTGGTACAACCAGAGTGCTAGTACTATGGAAAAATTAAGAGTTTTCGAAAGGAAATGTCTTCGTGCATGTACTGGTTTGTACAGAAAGCCTGAGACGGATTGGAAACATTATATATCGAATGGAAAAATTTATCAAACTGCTGAAGTGACGAGGGTCGATATCTTCATATTGAAACTTCTTCGGAATCATATCGCAAGATCTGTGACTGTGAGTGAAAACCCTTGGATTTCACAGCCGTTCCACCCTACAGACGGGTATATAGCGACTTGCCTCGCTACTGGCTTCATTCCTCCAGAAGCATTCGTGTATTTGGACATGAATGGATATGTTTTTGATTCTGACGGCGTCCCAGTCATATATCACATATATCGACGGGCCACCGATAAGAAGATAAAATATCCTCCGAATTTGAGTTCACGAGACCAACGATTTCAATGGAGATACTCATTTGCTAGATTCGTTGAAGCTGATCGAGTTGAGACGGGGCAATCTAGGTATTGGTGGCTGAATGACAATGTCTAAATTATTCGTGTTTATTTTCAGTTTTGGTGTTCTTCGTTATTTAGTTTTTGAGTTTCAGCTCATTATTGCTACATTTAGTGTTGTTGTTTATTTTTGTTAAAAATAAGGTATAGGTTAGGTATATGTAATGTTTACTATATTCCGTTAGAGATAAGATTAAACACTTACGTTAGGAACATTGTTATTGATTTTTTTAGTATAAGTTAAAGTTTTTGATTGTATTTTATTAGAAATAAGTTACAACATATTAGGTGTAGGATCAAAGTTTCACTGTTGTGTTTTGATTATAAATAATTTTAGGATAGTGTTGGTTGGTTTTTTCTCCTTTTTCCAATTAAATTTTAAAAATATGTAATAATCGTAATTAATTTAATTTGCTATAGTTTTTTTTTTGATGATATGAGTTAACGATAACGTACAAATTTAGAGAGCCATTTGGGCCATTAAGTTTGTTGATTGTTATTGTTTGGAATTTGCTTTATATTCTTTTAAAATTTATAACGATTAGTATTAAATAAAGCGCTTTTGACTTTGACTTTGACTTTGAAATTGATAAAGAAATTTTTTACATTTAATATGAAGGAAAATTGATATAGAATTACATTTAATAATAATAATAAGAAAGAAAACTATTTTACAAATGAATAATTAATTATTTTCTTTTAAATAAATGAAACGATAGGTACATAGATAATTGAACAACTGAAAATTAGGCGTAACCAGATGCAAATCCGGCGAATTCAGCATTGACATGGAAACGTGCGTACCGATCGTTGGTTGACGTGAGCTGATGTTGAGCAACAATTGAAAAAATACAGACTTTCCGGGAGGTCCTGCAATTTTCGGGGTCCGAGTAATGATTCTGGTGCAATTCATGGTTTGAAACAAACTTGCGATGTGTGAGCGCAATTAAAACTTTTTTCATACGACTAAATAATTTCACTTAAGCTACTGTATATAACGGTAACAGGTTGCTCAAAATAATCAATTTATTAATTGAAGATATGTTCATTCGGAAAATTTACTAAAAGATCGTGTTGCGATTGAGCACGGCAAAGGGTCGTCAAATTACTCAGGGATTAGGAAGACATGAAAATACAAATCAATATAACAGTGACATGGCTCCAACATTATGAAAAAGTCACATATTTTAACATAGTAAGCTTCAACACGTTCTTAACTTATTCAAGTATTAAAAAAAAACTTTCGAGACAAATAAACGCAAATACACAACGCTATCATTCAAATTGAAAAAAATCACGATCTGGCTTTCAACGTTTTCAGCTATTCTTCGATCGAACATACATCAATGCTCCTTGCTTCGCAAGCCGATCTGCTCTTTCATTTCCTTTTATTCCAGCATGGCCTTTCACGTAATTCTAAAAACCAAATCCAGTTTAGAAAAATCCTTAACTTTCTCAATTCTACTTACCCATTTGATCTGCAAATCGGAACCCGTAATGAGCTTATCTAAAGTTGTATAATCCTGTAAGTTTTTAATCGGGTTGCCGTCCGATAACGTCCAATTCTTTCTTTTCCACGACTTCATCCAAGTGGTAACTGAGTTAATTAGGAACTGAGAGTCTGTATTGATACATAGTTTATCGACGTTACATTTTTGAGCTATTCGAATCGCTTCGCAAGCTGCTTGTATTTCACCAGCATTGTTTGTAGCTCTACCAGTGACAGGTTGAGAAGCATTTCTAAGTAAAAGGATAAAATACAACTTCAAAATATTTTGCATTAATACTTCATAATACAGTGGATGATTATCATCAAAATAAACGCCAAGGCCAGCAACTGCATTATGCCGACCATTTCTTTCACAGGCGCCGTCAGTATAAGCTAAAACAAACCCTTCAGCATCTACTGGGAACTTGTGGTCTCCGTAATCCTTATGACCAACTGCTTTATAAACTTTTGAAAATTTGCGAAGTTTCTTCAGCAGATCAATGAGCACCGCCTTGTTTTTCGGATCAAAAGCCTTTCGTTTCCTGCTATTTTGATCCGTTTGAACAGGATCGAACTTAGTGGCCACCGAAGCCGTTTGAACAGGATCCACCTCAGCAGCGACTGAAGCCTGTGAAATAGGTTAACAATTGAATTCGAGCCACCTCAATTAATTCGCCTCATCAGCTGTTTACCAGTAAATAGTCATCTTCTTCCCCATCGCTTATATCATCAGGCCAGAAATCAACAAATGGAATTTTTTCGGCTATTCTATTTTTCGTGCCATCTTCCCGCGGTACTTGCTGCTTTGGGGGACCAACTCCATTCGACGCAAGATAGGCTTCTGCTTCTTCATTGGTCTTGAATTTCTTAAATTTGGCTCCAGAATATCCGTTCACTTGTGCCTTACATTCATCCCTGCATTAAATATTCAATAAAGAAACGTTCTAATTGCGATCAGTTGATTTTACCAAGTCGCATAAATTCCTACACGATTTCCCTTAGCAACAGCATAAAATGGCATATTTCTAAACAAACGTGAGACACGAATAAGCTTTGCGAAATTCCGCATCAATTATTACTAATATAAACCAACATAAAGCGAAAAATCATTCACCGGATTCAAAATTTGGTGGTGGACAACGACATTACGGTCCAGAATTGTCAAGTCGAGAAATGTCAATTTCGCCCTGGTTGTGCTGCCATGTATGCACGAATAATCTTTCCTATAAAATTTGACCATTATACACGCACCCAGTTAACTTCCATCATTCACCTGCTGCTTGTTTCTGGGCGCCGAGTAGAATAAGACGAATTTCCATGTAGATTTTTGCGCGTTCTCCGAAATTTCTAAACGTAGGCCGGTTGGGGTAGGTGAACACTAAAACGACCTTCATTATCCAACGAATATGATTTTATAGCAGATTTATTTAAATTGAAAAAAAACACATAATTTGAAAAATCTGCGTACTTTATTTAATTCGTAAAAATACAATAGATTCTCTAAAGAGGTGTTTTTACAAGGTTTTTTAATATCTTTCAAGTTTGTAATAACTACGAAATATCAACTGCCTCCCTAGCATAGTTATTGCTACTTTCATACTAAAATGAACACTGCCATAAAAAATATATTTATATAATTTACGGAATAAGATCAGTTCAGGGTTATCTACGTTGTAAAATGGTAAGACTTTTGTTGATTGTTGACCGGATAATTTCGTCGAAATTCAATTCTAAGTTTCCAAGACATCTAAGAAGAGCATATTTTGGAATCCCTCGACTCAGCTGGTTTGCAGGCTTTCCATCGGTCGATTCATATTTCTCTAATTAGAGTTGGTTAACACTCATTAAAACTGGTGTAATGAATCAGCCCTACACCACTGACAATCCGCCAGTCGTTATTGACGTCGACGGTTCAGAACGCTCTCTTTAACCACTCGCTGTCACTGAACTGCAATTGGCAGCAAAAAGGAGTGCAGTGAGTGTTTCCATCTGCCAAAGTATCCGCGAAAGTCTAAAACCGAACAGTCGTATTCCGGCATCTTCCGTGCTCTGTTTTGCGTTCGTCGGTTCGCAATGGCAGAGTGGATCGTGTGGGAGTTCCAAATTGAAGAATCATTACAAATGGCGCCCGACGTGGGGCCTAAATACACTAAAAGGGTAAAAGATTAGCGTCTTCTGACGATTTGGTCCTTTACGGAGGATGTAAGGTACCTTGGTACTCAAGCCCCACGGACAGGAGTAGTGAAGTTGTGTTACACACACATGCAGTCAGTTGACGTGAGTGGTTGCTTCCGCTCTCCTTTGTTTTGTTTTTTTTTCGCGACAGATGTGTTGTCCCAGGGTAACACCTGTAAGGACCTTCTATTTTCTTGATGGAACAGTCAGTCAGATGGGTTCCTCCTATCGGCCTGAACTATCAAGAAAATAGAAGGTCACCTTGCCTTTATACATATTGCGGAAGGATTCTACCCATCTTTTTATGCGTGATAGATGAGTCGTTTCGGTGGCGTATGCTGGAGTTGCGAAGCCCGGAATGCTTCCACGCGTCGGGAATTTCAACCACGTACAAAGCTCGTTACGGTGACGCTATTACTCATCTCGTCGAGTCAATTAATGTAAATTAGAGACGGTTTTGTAATGTATTTGGGGTTGGGGTTAATTTCTTTTAAATCGACCGGAAGCACTCTTTTCTCGGCAGACTACCATTCACTCTCATTTCCCTACGGAGGAGTCGGTGCTGCTGGAAAGGAAAGAATTTAATAAAGCAATCTTTTTTGAATTGATCATATAGCTCACCAATATCGGCCACTTTAGGTTTTTAACTAAGTTTCTTGATATACTCGTATATTTAGGAATAATCTATAGATATATACCTTTAAGTCGACATCGACCAAAACCCAGACGAAACCAACAATGGTGACGAAGCGGACTCCGGAAAAACGGTGGACCCGCTCCAAGACGGTGCAACCAGCTAACTGCGGGATTTGCTTCGAGGACGTGGTAGAGGGCGTAACAAGTATGCGATTGTAGTGCAGAAACTTGTTCCATCGCGCCTATGTCCAGCAGCTATTGCTAACATCGGATCTCTGTTCATTATGTAGACGCCCGATCGACAGAAGTGCCCTAGACGCCCCTCGGAGTGCACGCCCCTATGTGTGGAGCAGTAGCAAAGGACCCCCAGAGTGCTGAACCGACCCAACCCCTGTCGGACATACAAGGAGCCGTGGGAGGAGAAGCTCCAGTTGTAGGAGTACCGGCAGATACCCCAACAGCGCATTCAAACAGTACAGTTAACGACACGATTTTGTCTTTACTGCAAGGGTTGTCGGATAGGATCGGACACTTGGAGAGAGGCTTCCAATACCTCCGGATCAGCCAGCCCCCAGCCGTGTAAGAACTCCATCTGGCTGGGAGCCAAATCCCAGTGCGGCTATGCCCAACTCTAGGCCAGCTGATGATTGGAACCTCCCCCAAAGGAGCTCGGGAATGGATCCCAGAGTATCGACCGTGTTACAGCACGGCACCCCCGCTAATACCTACAATGCACTAATCGGTTCCTTCTGGCAGGCCCATCAATGATGCGAATCGCCCCGCGAATGTGGCAACGCCAACTTGAGACCCAACGCCCCACATCATGGAGAGTTGGCGACTCAGCTTCACCGTCTTTAGCTTGGCGATACCGGTGGACAGGTTCCTGTTTCGAATTCAGGCTCTAGTCACCAGTACGCTGGGAGGTGACTTCTCGGCTTTCCTTAGACACGCACAACTCTTGCTCAGCGGGGATGCTGCCGAATGGTACTGGAACTTCAAGGAATCTGTACCACTCCCCGACTGGAATTCCTTCTGTGCAGCTTTTCGCAACCGTTTTGACGACGGCCTCACTGAAAGAGAATTGCATGAACAACTGCGGAAACGTAAGCAAGGCGCTCACGAACCATTCGACCAGTATTATACCAGTATACTACGCCCAAGCACTCGGTTACGAACATCCATGCCCGAGGACGAACTGGTGGAAATCATCAGGGAGAACATGCGTTGGGAGCTTCAGAACAGTCTCCTTTATGTGCCAATTTACACCGTACAGGGATTATGCCTCCATGCCCGTAGGCAAGAACGGCTAGATGAACGGCGAGGAGCCTTTCGTCCACAACCTCGCATGACGAGATCTAATCCACGAAGCAACCATACTGTGGAGCTAGTAACAGCGTATCACGTAAATAACGACCCGACACGTCCCGAGGAGCGAACCACCCCTGGAGCACGAGTTCGAACTAACAATGAACATATACGACCCCAACCGTACTGATTCGCACCGCCAAACACAGTTCTCCTGAAGTTCCGCAGCCAACGTCACGCGTTGTCGAGGCGGACGCGCAGGGGAATGGTAACGAGACGATGGTCCCTTGGCATATTAAACTCTTCCACGTCAGACTGCGGGATTATCTAGCTACTCATCAGCGCATCTTCAATGAGGAGATGGTTATAACTACTGCTCCGCGAAAGAAGCGAGCCACGCGTCGGATGCGAAGCTTTTGGAGAAGGGTCAGGCAGTCGAGGAAGGCGTTGCGGGCGATATACTTAGACGAATTATTTAAGGAGGACGTTCGGCCATACGCGTCAGTACACATCCTGCAAAAGCGGCTAGTAGGCTTGGTGGACACTGGGGCCAGTGTAAATTGCATATCAGCTGATTTTGCAAGAGAGGTCCTGATGACTCACGCAGACCAAATCCAGCATTTTACTACCTGATTAAGCACGGCGGACGGAACTCGTCCCTGCGTTGTGGGGAAACACGGTCCATGACGCAACCTCAACTTCCCTCTCACTTCGACATGCCCTGGATGCGAATCAACAACTGCGACTTGACTCGGCTATATCGGCTTTTCCATCACATGAGAAGGAAGGCCTCGGCAGGAGAGCCTTGGTGTTTCACACAATAGATGTCGGGGATGCAAACCCCATAAAGCAGACATTTTGCCATATTTCCGGCGAAAGAAAAGTGGTTATATGCCTAAGTTGATCGGATGTTACCACTAGGCGTGATCGAAGAATCGCAGACCGCATGGGCCTCACCGGTCACCTTAGTCGTCAAGCTGAAGTAGGTCCGGCTATGCTTAGATGCCCAACGTTTGAATGCCGTCACTGTCAAGGTGTATATCCTCTACCGTTGATTGAGGGCATCTTGAGTCGATTACCTAATGCCCATTTCATTACGAGCTTGGACCCCAAAGACGTTTTTGGCAAATTCCGTTAGATCTCGGCTCAAAGAAGAAGACAGCCTTCCCGGTCCCAGGCCGCCCACTGTATCAATTTGTGACGCTGTCATTTGGACTGTGTAATGCGCCTCAAACAATGACGCGCCTTATGGACAAAGTGATACCACCGCATTTACGGCACCAAGTTTTTGTATACTTGGACGACCTATTGCTTATAACTGAGACCTTTGACGAACACATCGGCCTGCTCCAGGATGTGACTCTGCACATCCGAAAAGCAGGATTAACCATCAACATACAGTAGAGTCAGTTCGTAATGACGGAGGTTAAGTATTTGGGTCACATCATTGGCCATGGCAACATCAAAACCGACCCAGACAACTGCCCAAGACCACCAAGCAGTTACGCCGATCCCTAGGTTTATCCGGATGGTACTAACGATTCATACGTGACTACGCAACCATTACCACACCCTTGACCGACATGCTGCGTAAGGGACTCAAGTTCGTCTGGGAATGGCCCAGCTTGCGAGCCTTTGAAGAGCTAAAGAAGAGTCTAACAACAGCCCCCGTACCGCATAGCCCGGGCTTTGGTAAACAGTTCTCAATCCAATGCAATGCTAGTCAACATGAAGCGGGAGCAGTCTTAGTCCAAGTTACGCAAGACGGCGAGTAGAGGCCTATAGCCTTTATGTCTCACAAGTTGAACCCGGCCTACCGGAACTACACAGTCTCGGAGTAGGAATGCCTGGAGGCCTTGTTGGCGGTGAAACGCTTTCGAGCATATGCGGAGGGACACCCCTTCGAAATCGTCACGGATCATGATGAGCCAAACTGATCTCCACGGCCGCTTGGCTAGATGGGCCTTGAAATTACAGGCGTATAACTTTACGATTCAACACCAGAAAGGAAGCCAACATGTGGTATTGGACACCTTATCGAGGATGTTCGGCCCTGAAGGAGCCGAGCTGGCTCAGGAGGACGACAGCCCCCTATTGATCGACCTGGAGCATCCCACCTTCAAGTCAATAGGCTACACCCAGCTGATGCATACTATTCAAAGCCAGTTACAATATCACAGCTGCTAGAACTGCGGGCTGTGGAGGGATTTATATACAAGCGGATGAGACACGCATCCGGAAACTCCATACAAGAAGAGGAACAGTGGAAGTTATGGGTGCACGAAGAATTGATCATCGATCTTATTAGACGGGTTCATGACCACCCGCTGAGTGCGCACGGCGGATACGGTTGTACGCTTCGGCGGCTGAAAACCTAATTCTTTTGGCCTAAAATGGCGCAGCGAATAAAAGCGTATGTAGCCGCCTTTGAGTTGTGCAAGTGCACTAAAGCGCCCAATACTGTCCTTCGTCCTCCGATGGGTGTTTGAACTACCTGAGCGTGTGTTCCAGCGCTTGTATATCGATTTTATCTATCCTCGTTCGACTTCTGGTCACACGGGAGCTGTCGTGGTCCTGGACCACCTGTCGAAATTCCCAATTATTGAGCCGATTCGGAACATGCACACACACGGTAGTCAGCTTCCTGGAGAAATGCGTTTTCCATGTACTTGGAGTACCGGCAAAGGTTGTCTCCGACAACGGAGTCTAGTTCACCTCGGGTAGATTTCGGGGCCTGATGGATAGGTATGGTATTACTCACCAGCGGACCGCAGTCTGCTCTCCTCATGCAAATGCGTCCGAGCGGCTGAATCGCACCCTCATAGGACCGCAGAATTTCCACCATTACCTGTGCCCTGCGCTCGACACACCACATCACCACAGGCATTTCACCTTACTTTGCCGTGTTTGGCCAGTATGTGATCTGTCACGGTAACTCATACCGGTTGTTGCAGCAGTTAAAATGTTTGGAAGACCCAATAGTGGTTTTGGAGCCGCACGAGAAACTCCGAATTCTGCGGGACCAACTCCGAGAGAACATTGAAGATAGCAGACGGGCGGGGGAGGAACGTTACAACCTGCAATCTCATTCTTCTGGCTTCAAGGCAGGCGACGAGATCTACCGACGGAACTTCAGGCAGAGTGAAGCTGTCCGGTACTACAATGCTGAATTGGACAAGAAATTCGTGGTGTCGGGTCCTGCAAGTTTTAAGTCCCATGCGATATCTCATTACGGACATGTTAGGGAAAGAAATGGGTATCTACCATGCTAAGGACTTACGACGGTGAAGCGCGCCATGCCAAAGAAGTACTCGTTCTTCCTCGGTATTATCCTGAGATTAGCCTCGCTAATTTCCACCTGGCTCGAAATTGTACACAGCGGCCCTTCCTTCTAGAACGCACCTTGGGAAGGTTAATCATCCATCCAACACACGACATCCTCCTCCCTCCAGAAGGGTAAACGCGGCCTAGAGCTAGGCATCGTGTCCTTGAGTCTCCCCATGCCTGGTGGGCATCATGGACACAGCCCTGTAATGAATCAGCCCTACACTACTGACAATAATCCGCCAGTCGTTATTGACGCCAACGGTTCAGAACGCTCCCTTTAACCACTCGCTGTCACTGAACTGCGTTTGAGCAATTGGCAGGAAAAAGGAGTGCAGTGAGTGTTTCCATCTGCCAAAGTGTTCGCAAAAGTCTAAAACCGAACCGAACCGTTTGTCGGTTCGCAGTGGCAGAATGGATCGTGAGGAGTTCCAAATTGAAAAATCATTACGCTGGTTGAATGGAGAACATGTGTTTTATTCCCGTTACAATATCAGTGTGCCTCAATGTTTCGCACTTAGTGATGAAATGATGAACATAAATGTTTTCATTAAAATTTATTAAAATTCAAGTTGTTCACCCTAATGGACTGCAAATAATCAAGTTTAAAAAAAATAAAACAAGTGTCTAATTACTTTAATTTAAAGTCAAAGTCAAAGTCAAAAGCGCTTTATTTAATACTCATCGTTATAAATTTTAAAAGAATATAAAGCAAATTCCAAATAATAACAATCAAAAAACTTAATGGCCCAAATGGCTCTCTAAATTTGTACGTTATCATAAACTCATTTCATCAAAAAAAACTATAGCAAATGCAATTAATTACGATTATTACATATTTTTACAATTCAATTGGAAAAAGGAGAAAAAACCAACCAACACTATCCAAAAATTATTTATAATTAATACACAACAGTGAAGCTTTGATCCTACACCTAATATGTTGTAACTTATTTCTAATAAAATACAATCAAAAAAACTTTATCTTATACTAAAAATACTATAACAATGTTCCTAACCTAAGTGTTTAATCTTATCTCTAACGGAATATAGTAAGCATTACATATACCTAACCTATACCTGATTTTAACAAAAATATATAACAATACTAAATGTAGCAATAATGAGCTGAAACTCAAAAACTAAATAACGAAAAACACCAAAACTGAAAACAAACACGAAAAATTTAGACATTGTCATTCAGCCACCAATACCTGGATTGCGCCGTCTCAACTCGATCAGCTTCAACGAATCTAGCAACTGAGTATCTCCATTGAAATCGTTGGTCTCGTGAACTCAAATTCGGAGGATATTTTATCTTCTTATCGGTGGCCCGTCGATATATGTGATATATGACTGGGACGCCGTCAGAATCAAAAACATATCCATTCATGTCCAAATACACGAATGCTTCTGGAGGAATGAAGCCAGTAGCGAGGCAAGTCGCTATATACCCGTCTGTAGGGTGGCTATATACCCGTCTGTAGGCTATATACCCGTCTGTAGGGTGGAACGGCTGTGAAATCCAAGGGTTTTCACTCACAGTCACAGATCTTGCGATATGATTCCGAAGAAGCTTCAATATGAAGATATCGACTCTAGTCACTTCAGCAGTTTGATAAATTCTTCTATTCGATATATAATGTTTCCAATCCGTCTCAGGCTTTCTGTACAAACCAGTACATGCACGAAGACATTTCCTTTCGAAAACTCTTAATTTTTCCATAGTACTAGCACTCTGGTTGTACCAGATCTGACATCCATAGGTCAAAACTGGTCTAACCAGTGTCTTGTAACAGATAATTTTGACCTTTTGATCAATGTATCTGGAATGAAAGAGTTTTCGAAGGGCCATGACTACTTTAAGTGCTTTACTGAGCATGATTTTCACATGTTCAGTATAGTACAGATACTGATCGAGATAAACACCGAGGTATCGAACACAGGATTTATGTGGAATTCGTTCTGAACAAGATTGTTTCACACTTCTGCGCATTGATTTTCATTCGCCAATTGTCAGTGTACAGCTGTACATCATTGAACATTTTTTGGAGATTGCTCTGAACTATTGTAGCTTTTCGGTCTGCCGTGTAGATGATCAGATCATCAGCAAACGCTACCAATGATCGCTTTGGCGAGACGTTAAAATCAAAGCCGTTCAATAGCTTGCGAATAAAGATTGAGAAGAGCAGAGGCGCAGTAACTGTTCCCTGCTGTATGCCATTCAAGACCTTGAACTCGCGCATTGTTATCAGATTTCCATCAGTTACAACAAACGATTTCCCGTATAACATATTACACATCATGGCGACAAGGTGTCTGGGGAACTTGTCCTGAAGAAGTTTAAAAATAAGTCCATCTAACCATACCGTATCAAAGGCTTTCTCCATATCAATGAGACATGCTCCAACACATTGTCTATCATTTAGTTTCCAACAGATGTCTGAGGTTACTTTCGTTATTGCATGTATGGTCGAATGCCTGGCACGAAAACCAAATTGGCAATTCGGCATCAACTCATTTTCCTCAATGTGGGCGTTTAATGCTCTGTTGAGTATCACTTCAAACACCTTGCTGATGTTAGGCAGCAAGCTGATTGGGCGATAGCTTTTCGGGCATGAAGATTCTTTTCCTTTCTTCAAGATCGGAAATACCTTAGCCTTTTTCCACTCATTTGGGAAATATGAATTGCTCAACATGTTGTTGAACAATATGCAATAGTTCCTAATAGCAACCTCAGGCAAATGTCGGAGAACTACATTTGGAATACCGTCATTACCACATGATTTCTTGTTGTTTATCTTGCGAAATATGAAACACAAGTCTTCATAGCTGACAAAATAATCAATTAGATTCAAGCTCGGTATGAGGTCAGATTTTAATGTTTCATTGAAATGAAGAATTGATTGGCCGTTCAGGCTTGATTTGAAGTCGGAAACTTTTGCTTCAACGACCTCTGAAAAAATTTCGTTCCCTCGCTCAGGGTTTGGTAGATGAACCAATTCAAAATGTGTTCCAATCAGGGCAAGTTTATCCAATCCTTCACAAATAATCCTGTTTCCATTTCTATCCGGAGTCGTACTATCAATTTCGATACCAGCCCTATCGAGAAGATTTATCTCATCACTAGTAACTTCAAGATTCGATACCTTCACTCGAGACTTCTTGCGGAATATGCTATTCACTTTCGCGAACACGCCGTCTGGGTCCTGTGGGCTAATACCCCTCAATTTTTCCGCCCATTGATTGCTGACCTCACTCCTGAAGTATGAACGGATTAAGTTCCGGACATTCTTCAGATGTAATTTCAACAAAGACAACGAGGGATGGTTGTAGTCCAAAAATCGTCGATAAATATTGTTGACGCGTGTGAGAAGGAGGCTTTTCAATCTTTTCAACCTTGCGATGGTTGGTGTTTCATATCCTTCCATATTGTTTCGATGTTTAATCTTGGGAACTACTTTCTCAATCGTTTCCAACGTCAGCTTCTCTAACTTCGACAAATAGACATCTATTTCATCGTTAGTTAGATTTCTGTCATTAGGAACCATTGAGCAAGAGTTGCCGCCATCAGAAGGGGGACATTGCTTCTGGTACTCCCGATTAAACTTCTTTTGAAACTTTCCCCAGTCTGTTTTTTTGAAATTCAACCGATGATTTTCATATTGAACTCGAATGAGGAAGAAATCATCCCTGTGATGATTGATTTCCATTACGATTGCGTTATGGTCGCTATCATAAGGAAGCACCTGCAGTTTCCGTTGAGGACTATTAAAGTTGAATTCGAGTCTTGCGTCAGCAATGCAAAGGTCCAAATATGAATTTGTCCTAGGGTATGTTGGGAACTCCGACCCATATAGATTGCACCTGTATTCAATTTGGTTCTCTGTTATCCACGATTTCAGGAATACACCTCTTGGATTATTGGTGGCGTTCAGCCATGATGTATGCTTGGCGTTCAGGTCACCAGCAAGAATATAATAGTTATGCAGCCTGTTCAATTCGAGTATTTCGAACAAGGAATTGAGTTCCTCCTTGAGCTTGAGAGCAGTTCCACCAGTTGCATAGGCAGAGATAACGAAGAGGTTATCCCCACCTGGCAGTGAGATTTTGATAACGGACACTTCAAGAGATTCAAAGCTTTTGAATTCGACTTTTTCAATATTTTGGAAACAATAGGGTCTTCGTACCAATATCCCGGTGCCACCTCCCCCATCACCTATTACCCTATCGTTTCTTACGAATTCAAAATCCTTGAATGTCATGAAGTGCCATGAATTGAGGTGGGTTTCGGTTAGAAGCAGGATGTCAGGCTTTTGTCTGGCAATGAATTCAAGGAGATAATCACGCCGATGTAAAGTAACAATGGAGTTGACGTTGATCGAGATGAGACGAATCCTATCCGTGGGAATGTGGCTGGATGACAACTTATTTTGAGCCATTTGAAAGTCCTAAACGCTGAAAAACAATGTTAATTTTCGAATCTTGTTTATCGATTCGCTCTGATAAGGAATTTAATTGTTGATAAATTTTGAGAAGCAGCTCATTATTGCCACTTACATTAGTTACCCTATTTTCCGCATTTTCTGCTGGTCCTCTAGCGGCGAGTGCAAATGATACTCCGGGCTTGACGAAGTTCGGAGCTAAGACACTGCGGTGTATTTGTGTTTGTTTTGGGGCAGATTTCAATCTTGCATCCTGATATCGGGAGCATCCTCGATATGATGCCGGGTGACCAAAAACACCGCAGTTCACACAATATAACTTCTCTTTTGGCTCCGTCTGAGCCAATTTGCACTCACCGGGAGCATGCACGTCTTTGCATTTAACGCATCGGTAATGCATGGCGCAGTTGGCAGCCGAATGCCCAAATCGTTGGCAGCGATAGCACTGGTTGATTTCTCGTTTCTGGAGGCGTTCCCACCTCACCACTCGAAAATTTAAATACCTGATTTGCTGAAGAGCGCTTGGACTGCTCTTATTTGTTATTTGTACCAAATAAAGTGGTAAGTTTTTTTTTTCTACCGTCGACCTTCTTGTCGCGAATGTTTTCACTGAGATAAACTCGATTTGTGGCGCCGTTTCCTTGAGAACCTGAAGAAGATCGACGGTATCTTCTCCGCAGTCCAAGCCCTTCAGCAAGAACGTCTGGTTCTTCTCGCTCTTGGGGGTATAGGTGAAGTGTGGAACCTCCCCAGAATTCAAAGCATCTTTCGCTGATTTGAAATCAACCAGTGATTTCGTTCTAATTGACAGCTTCTCAGAATTTACTCGTTTGATTTCGAAATTTGTCAATTTGTTTTCGGCTGCCAACAGCCGAACCATGTCTTTTCCGCTTTGCCCGAAGACATTAATCGGCGGAACTTTCTCGGTATTCTTGGCTACTTTTTGAGGAGGACCAGCAGAACTACGGGCTGGTTTCTTCTCCCTATTTCTACTTTCATTATTTTTATTTTTTAAATATAAGATAAAATTATCGTCTTTGTTACCTTCGTCTACCTCCATGTCCTGCTGGAGTCCATCCAGCGCCGCAAAGTAGTTCTGGCTTTCGTTCGTGCCACCAGCACTTAATACCTCTTCAGTTATTATTGGAGTTGCAGCTTTCTTCTGTTTTTCGATTTTTCGTATCGGACCACTCTCTTGAACTTGTTTTGCCGTCTTGAACATTTCTTCATACGTTTGAATTCTTGCCTTTAGCTCTTCGATTTCACTTCGAAGGCGACATACTTCCTGTCTATCTTCGAGCACTTGTGTTTTGCGACCGGCATCTGCGGTATCCTGGGTGCTCGTGTGTCTCCGCTTGTTGACACTTGCCAATTTCACACCGTCACTTTCCCCGGGGCCCCCCAACGGAGGGAAGCCGTCGGGCTCCTCCATGCAGTCCCGAGTTGTCTTTGGTTTGTTGCTTTTCTTGATTTATTGGTATGGTTGGTCGATGCCTTCGACGATTAATTCTTCCCCAATAAAATCAAAACTTGCTTTTGACTGACTCGTACAAAATTAATTCAATTATTTGAAACTGACTTTTGTGAAAAATTAATTAATTTTTAAAATTAATGACAGGAGCGATTAAAAACACGTCTACACGCAACGAGTGCTAGACGTAGAATCTTACTTTAATTTAATTAACACTTCAGATGTTACAAATGTATTTTATTCAAAACGAATGAGGAAACTTTGGTCTTTTTCGAGGCATACCAAATGAATCTTGCATTTGGAACCCAAAAGTTTCAATGCATAAAGACACAAAGAAAGTGGCAGATGCTTGATGTCACCTAAGTAGTGAAGTGAGAGGACAGAGAAAGAGCTTAAAGTAAAAAAGGAGATTTTGATGACGTCGTTCCGCAAGCACTTCAAAAGAAAACAAGACTCCATTCGCTCTGGAGCAGGTAGTTAATTACTTCGTTACTTTATAAATAGAAAATAAAATGTACTTTCTCTTTTAAGGCGTTGAGGATGTATACCAGCCAACCTGGTTTGCCTACAATTTGATGGAATCGTTTCTCATACCGGTATACAACTGTAACGAAACGATCAATACAGAAACGGCAAGATTTTCTAATTTACGTTCACTACCAACTACGGGATAACTCGTAGATGGTATTATTTATTAGGATTCCAACAACAAGTTATCTCGTCGTGTGTTTACTTGCCATTTTTGTGCAGTAATGATTAAACTTGATGGATGGCTTGCTTCTGGGAAAAGAACAAAAAATCAACGCGGATGCAAGTCAGTAACAGAAAATTTATTAAATAACATCGTCGGGGATGGTGCATACCCGCGTATCTAGCATGTCAAATATGCGTGTGCAATATCTAATATTAATTCCTGTAACTTTCTTTTGACAACCCAAGAAATTATTCTGAAAAGTATTTTTTTAGAAGTCATTTATTATGATCATTATTGTTTAGGTGTAAATACAGGGTCTGTATAATAAGTAACCGGACTGAGCCTGCCCCGCGCCGTCAAAGCATCTGCCAACCGGTATCTGGTGCTGTAGTGGTGGTGGGGGTCTAGGTAAAGGGCACCGGGCTGCGGCAGTTGCCTCCAAGCGCTTGGAGAGATAGCATCGAGCGAGAGCGGAGTGCGTGTTCAGTTACGTCGTCGGAGTGAAAATGGAGCGTACGATCGAGCAACCGAACCAGAGTTTTTTAACCACGTTATTACAGGAGACGAGACGTGGGTTTTCGAATACGATCCTGAGACGAAGCCGCAGAGTTCGGAGTGGCACACACCGGCGTCACCATGAGCAAATCGAAGGTGGAGTCGATGCTCATTGTTTTCTTTGACGTGAAAGGCATTGTTCACAAAGAGTTTGTGCCACCCGGCCAAACTGTAAACGGCCAGTACTACAGAGAGGTGCTCCATCGACTAACCGCCCGGGTTCGCCGAGTCCGTCCGGAGATTGCCGATTCGTGGATCCTCCATCACGACAATGCTCCGTCGCACACCTGCCTGTTCGTCACCGAGCAGTTGGCCAAACAGTCGAGGGCAACGTTGCCACAGCCTCCTTACAGCCCGGATATGGCGCCAGTGGACTTCTTTCTGTTCCCCAAGATCAAGAGACACCTTAAAGGGACGCGGTTCGGGACTCTGGAAAACGTTCAACGTGCTACGACGAGGGCTCTAGACAGCATCGAGGTTGCCGACTTTCAGGGAGCGTTCGGGGATTGGAACAATTTTTCTTTAGAAATCTTCAAAGTAGTCGACTCCAATGGGGACTACTTTGAAGATTTCTAAAGAAAAATTGTACATATTTTGCCAATGAAAAATTTCCTGAGGTCAGTCCGGTTACTTATTATTCTGACCCTGTATAATCAAGGTACAAATTTTAATCGGATATACGTAAGTTTACATATAATAGGTAGGCACTTACGTAATGGTGGTTTCTGAAATGTTTTAAGAAAAATAGGAAGTAAACTCTTCTCCGATATGTTTGGGCATTCAGCGGTGATGTTCGCGAGGTAGTTAGCAAACTTTGGAAAGCATTATATTCATTATCATATCACCACCAGGACCCAGGTGTTACTAGAATGCCATTATTGTCGTGTACGTCAAACGAGCCTCGAGGTCTATATCTGCTTGAAGAGGTTTTGCTCTTTCTTAGAAAGTTATGTAGCAATACACAGGTCATAGTAATTTTTGACACAGTGTCTGGGCTTAAATTAATATGACGTCGAAAAATTCTAAAAATTGAGGGTAAAAGTCCAAATGTATTTTCCACTACAACCCGGGATCTAGACAAAATTTCGTTGAATTTCCTTTTCGGTGAACCTAAGTCATGGCTGCCAGGAAAGGGCGTCACATGCGTATATAGTGCAAAAGCATCATCGGCTAAAAAAAACATAGGGTACATTAACATCTGACCCTGGCAGTGGACATGGTAGTGGAAAATCAATTTCGTTCCTGCAGATTCTTTTCAATAACAATGAGTTCTTAAAAGCACCGCCATCACTAATTCTGCCATGACTTCCTATAACCACGAATGCAAATTTATACTGGCTATCCACTAATGCCGGAAGAACGATGCTAAACGTTTTCTTATAATTAAAATATTCAGTTCCACTATGAGCTGGGCTTTCAATAACTACATGCTTGCCGTCTAGAGAATCCAAGTAATGCGCAAATTTGCATCTGTATCCTTCTTCTATTGTCCATCCTGCTGCTGTAGAGGGTATTTGAAATTATAAAGAGTTATCTTAGTGAGGAAAGTAATAAAATAACTGTGTGATTTCGTCTTAAATATGTCAATGTTAAAAAGTACGCAATATGATATTTGTAACCTGGAGTAAAAGCGTTGATGTCTTGTGTCTTGAAACTTTGTCTTAGCCCGTTTTGTTTAACATTTTTGTATTTAGCTTCTTTATTGAGCAGGGAGGATCTCATTCGTGTCAACCTTTTTCTTGTTAACATTTGACACTGTAGATGTAAAATTGAAGGTTAGGTATGTTACTTTGGGGGTGGTTATAACATTTTTTTTCCTTTCCTAGGAATTCGTATTAGTCCTTTTTTGTCATTCTCGTTCAACTCACTGACGATTTTCTTCGAGTGATTCTCCATCCCTGTTTCATATTGGGGCATATGGTCACTCACAAGAAATTATTTATCTTATCTTAATGATCTATAAATAACGGATATTCAAACTCTCCTAGGATTTGACGATTTCGGGGCGCTCCATTTCAAACTTGTTTTCGCTGTCAGTCGATGTAGATTCCTTGTCTGAAATGGTGTCTGTTAATGTCTATAGAACGGCGAGTGATGACGAATTAAGGCTGTGCACCGTCAAGGTTGGCTGAACAATATGCGAACTATCAATCAACGATGAATGAAGGGGGCTGGCATAATCTGATTTTTGAAAATTAGCAACATGGTACGCTTAGGTATGGTATACATTTATACTTCTTTGACATGTCCATCGTTAATGGTAGCATGAATGATTTTTTGAAATGGGCCAGATTTTTTCAATTTCATAAAGATCTGCAAACATTTCAAAGCGAATTTTAACCCCTGTATAAAGTTGCCGGATTTCAAAAACTTTCAGGCTAGTTCCTTTGCCGTCTCCGCATGCACGAAATTGACAGAAAACAGCGACCTTTACAGTGCACATGAAGTAATTTTCTGTTAATTATTAAAAACATCTTAATTATTTAATCAAATTAACGGTTTGTGATTTGATTCATTTTTTTTTTAAATCGTAATTACGACTTAAATTTAATCAAGAAAAACTGTAATCCAGCTAAAATTAATCGAATGAAAAGTTAATCGATTGATGCAAACACTGTACACAGTAAGCTTTTAATAAATTTCACTGTCTTATTTCTTACCTCTTAATTTCATTATTTTAAGTACCAGCATTTATTTTTATTTTCAATTGAAATACAAAAAACAGAATCTGTTTTACGAAAATGGTGAAAATTTTTTTGTCCTGCAATACAAAGACATAAAAGCAACTACGTTTCTAAAATTATAAACCAAAAATATTCGACTTCTGCCGTAAGCAAAGGCTTACCTCTAGTAAAACATTTCCTTTGAACATTTGACTTCGTCCTTCACCTGTAGTAATCGAGCAGTCGCCTAGGCAAACTGCTCGAAAAACAATATAATGCTTGATCCAATTTTAATTGTAAATTTAAAAAACTAAATATTTAAATTTACAATTAAAATTCGACAACGGCAACCCCTTTGCAACGCAATTTACGAAAATGGATTGCGGTATCACGAGATGGGCGATGCAGAGTTGACGGATGAGTGGACTCGGGCAAGAAACCACCGTTACGACACACAAGTGGGGAGTCTGCTTTAGATCGCCACAGCGAGCACGTCGAATTGCGCCGGCTAGCGAAGTTTAAAAAAAGAGAAGGTCCAATAATAATCGGGGGTTCGATTACACCTTCGATTCTCAGTGCGAATGAAGGGCAATGATCCGCTAATGAGTGTAGTGAATGGTTTTTGGTGGAATATTGTGAAAATGCCATAGCACTGAGAATTTGGGAATAATAGTGTTCGCATTGGTTTCACTGAAGTGTGCGAGGTGTTATCAATCAATTACATCCTTTAAAAAAGGCACTGTACGGTTTTTGGTAAATGTTTTGTTCAGTGGGCAAGCATTTAACCTATAACGTGAATATTATTGAACGTTTACTAGCCCAAACCGATGTAATTCATATTCCGGCAATTATATTCTACAAAACAACCAAATCTTTATGAGCAACCAACCCAAACCCAAGATGTTGTTATCATAGAAAAACCCAACAATGATATGATTCCCTTGCATGCCGGAAGCAACGTGTATGTTTCGAAATCAGGCTTAGTACGGATACTTACGCCAAACCCATTTAAATATACAGTACGGATTTAGTTATCGAAGGAAGTTTAAACGACATAAGTTCAAAGCAGGCCAAAGATCGGCTGGACCAAACACGTCAGACTTCTTTAATAATGAATATTGTGCAAATGAGTGATTCCATGGTTGCGAATTCCTGCTTGGAACAGAGTGGAGTAGAAAACCAATTATGAAAATGCACTGAATTTGAGTGGTCGCTGTCAACTCGATGGAGTGAATATGGAAAGAAGACTTTGATTCCGTGCAGACTGGATTTAGTGCTTGCAAAGTGCAGTGAAATTTACACAACAAAATAACATAAATTTGCCACGTTCTTATTTTTCATTGAAGGGAAAAATTCATGAAAATTATGTTTGTATGCGTTTTTCACTTAAATGGAAAATATATGGCCATGCTTACATTAGATCTTGATCCGGCTGGGGGGGCGAGGGGGCACGTGGATGCCTCACTCTTATTTGGAGCCCATAAGAATCGTCGATAACGACGAAGTCCTTTCAAGTCCGTCTGTTTTCTCCCGGCCGGGTTTATCGTTTGCGTTAGCAATTTTTAACCCTTAGTAGGTTACCTCAGGCTCGACACCAGTCGAAATGTAACATACTTGTACCTTGAAATTCGTGCACGCGAAATTTCTTTTGCAGTGGGTCCTTGTGCTGCGGAAAAGAACCCGCTCCACGACACCGCAATGCTGGCCTGCCATCGCATTGACG
Source organism: Odontomyia ornata (assembly GCA_963969285.1). NCBI lineage: Eukaryota > Metazoa > Arthropoda > Insecta > Diptera > Stratiomyidae > Odontomyia > Odontomyia ornata. The sequence goes on along the minus strand of OZ017741.1, from coordinate 58,401,730 downwards.
CCTCCTCAGACAAGGCCAATCTCGGCGAAACCCATCATCCTCTCTTGCCGAGGCAGCAGACCTTCGCTGCAGTGCTTCACGGACATTGTATACCAACCTAATTTCACTACATACCTCTTCTGAATTTTATGGTAAAATCTACAAAATCTTCCTGAAAGTAAAAAATTCAGTTAAGTTGATATTTGTGCTGATTTGAAACTAGTAGTTTGAAATATTTGCGATGTCCATGGTGAATGCCTAAGTATGAATTTAAGGCTTCATTTTAATTGATGAAAATTTGATAGATCAAATAATATCTAATCGCTTCAACAGAGAGGGACTATCCTCAACTTTGATATTGGTGTTGAAAAGTCTAGGACAGTGACAAATTTATTTACATGATACTTGTTAAATATCCTTTATTTTAGATGTAAATGTCACTGATTTACTTCAGTCTATGAAATAAGGCACCGTGTCTATTCAACCCATACGGTGGCACTAAAATAGTACTTAAAAAACTATTTCTGGAAGCATGTTAGGGACGACAGAAAGGTGAATCAGGATAATCCCAAACAAGTGCCTTTTAATTTCTCTGCATTAAAATACATTTCATATACATTAATATTATAAATTTTTATTGCGCAATGGCTTTTATTTAGGACGAATGTATGAACGTTGTCTGTTACGCTATTAACTTGTAAAATTTCGAAATGACATACTCTTTGTTTATGCCTACTTTTCGTTCTCATAATGTATTTTCCTAGATACTTTTGAACGTACTAATTCCTCATTTTAATTCTTAAGATTTAGAGAATTTCTTTCTTAAAAGTCAATTTAATAAATTATAAATTAGTTGGTGTTTCGGTTTTTTCCATTTCGTTTAGAATCTAATCTTATACTTAGCAAAATACTCTTAATGATGTGTTAATATTCGATCAATTATAAATTTATAAGTATAATTATGTAGTCAAGTTTATATATATATAATAAAATAATATTTCCTTAGAATAATTGGCGCCTCAAATTAGCCTAATGTGGTAGAAATAACATTTATCAAATAATTTGAATTCACATATATAATGTGCATATGCTGACTACTAAATATCATTTGTGAACTCTAAAATGTCTGGCTTTCTGGTTTGTTTTTAAAGTTACATTATTAAGCGTAGTTTTATTTCATTTTAAAGTCTTACCATTTTGAATGCAACCTGTGTTAGAAAGTGATAAGCGAAAATTATCTGCATATTGGCTAGATATTTATATCAATTTTAAGTATTCCTCTGTAGAAATTTTCAGCCTTTTTAATTCAATCCTACTTTTCCGTGTATACAGAATTAATATTATTTACGTTGTCTTTTCCTCGCCTTTTTTAAATTTATTTGGAAACAGTCATTTAAGTGAATTCGCTTCAAACTCTTTCCTTCATTATCTTAGAACTAAACATGTACGGAATAGTACAGGAATGGGTACAGCAGATAAATGCTAACATTTTATAAGTTTAAAATACAATGTGCAAATACCTGCCACCCTGCACTTTGTGTAATTAACCACACAATCTTTTAATCTAAAATATGTTAATAAACATGTTAAGAAATTTATACCAAATATTGGTTTTTTCTTGATGGCTTAGCATTAGTTCATGCATAATTCCTGTAAGCTGTAAGAAATTTTTTTTATATGATAAGGCAAGGATATCAAAAGTTTTAGTTTTATTATTAGTCAAGAAATGCAAAATGATAATATAGATTTATTGGTCGTATCTTATAATAACCAGTAAACAAATTTAGTGAATAATTTTGGCAGAAGATGGAAGACACTAGAATGAAACAAAATCCAAAATAACTACAAGATAATAAGGTAAGCAGATTCCACTTTTATCCTTGGCACGATAACTAGAAATAATTATTATAACACTTTTTTTAAAGTAACATTTAAATGAGAACTTGGTAATAAAAGATTTATTCGAGGTAAAATATAGAAGTGTATTGAAAATCTATACTACATCCAGACATTCTAAAAACGATATAATAATGTGCTCGTATTAACGAGTGTAACGGTTAATTCTTACCACTTTTGGTGTAATTTTGCACGAAATTTATTAAGCTGCCTAAAATATCAAAGCTATGCCGGTAAAACTCTCATAACAAAATGCTGCTAGCTACTCAATTAAAAACAGCATAGACGTTAACATATTTAATTAAATTTCGATAAATTGTTCTAAATGAAACTGACAATGGATAATGGAATATTGAGCTTCTTCATATAAAAGCTAGCAAAAATCTAATTTCTATCCTTCTCATCATACCCTGGCAGGAAAAAAGATAATGGAGGCCGTCCCAAATCTGCAACCACAATTAGCAAAAAAATATACATATGTATATATATATATATATATATATATATATATATATACATATATATTGGGTTGTTCGATATTTAATGTCGTTTTTTTCATGTTTTTCAAAGTAAATTTATTTAAAATAACAACAAACAATCAATGATATATTGACCATTGTGTTGGGTGATCTTTTGCAAAGAGTCGCATATGTTAATGCGTTTGATGAGGTAGATTTCCTTTAATTCGCGAAGAACCTAAACATCATGTATGTTTACGTAACCAGGCTGTGGTAAGTGCAAGTAAACGGGTTAATTCGATATATCGAGCATTTCTGCTATTTCTCGAGTTGTCATACGCCGGTCAGTTTCGATCAACGCCTTTATTTTGTCGTCATTAGTAGTGGTTGGGCGACCGATATGTGCTTTTTCAGTGATTGGTCGACCTGAGCGAGGTGCATCTTTGATGTCAAAATTTCCAGAACGAAAGCGAGCGAATCAACTCTTGACTGTGGCTTTTGATATAGTATCTTGACCGTAGACACCATAAATTTTTTCACGAGCCTGCGACGCATTCTCACCTTGATCGTAGTAATATTGTAAAATATAAGGTTTTTTTTCAGAAATTCCACTCATTTTTAAATCAATACAACTTTTGACACGAATGACGAAATACAAAACTGTCCATTTAAAAATTGTAGACTGGAATGTCACCTTTCAAACGCAAACTCAATCTGATTAGTATTGCCCGATATATGACAACAAACACCATCTAGTGACAAAAAAGGCTCAATACTTTTTAGACTATCCAATATATATATATATATATATATATATATATATATATATATATATATATATATATATATATATATATATATATATATAGTATATATATATATATATATATATATATATATATATATATATATATATAGTATATATATATATATATACATACAGCAATATTATTATTTTTTTTATAACAATTATTAGAAAAAGAACAACGAAATTACAAATTGCAGCAAAAAACACTTATAAATTGTAAGGAGTATATTAAAGTTAATAGATAAAAAAAAGTAAAAGAAGCCATTCAATTAGCATTCATCATTAAAAACAAATACCGTATTTTTAAACATAAAACAACATTGACACCTCCCCACTTCCCATTCAGTAACCAGATGCTGCGGGTATAAGGGAAGGTGTTTAATTTATTTTGTTATAGTACACACCTAATTAATAAAATAATTGCAACGAATTCAATATAATATAATAAAAACACGAAAACGCAATCCCTCGAAGTCACAGCAGTGTGTTCCTTCAATAGTCCCTTAAACGTAGGAAATAATTTGAAATTTTTCAACTCAGATGATAATGAGGTAAAAACTTCCATGGCGAGCCTTACTGGATCCCGAATGTTTTCAATAGTATTGGCAAACGTTAATTTGAGGAGGTCCTTATTTCTAGTATTATAAGAGTGGACATTTCGGTGTCTGATGAGTTGAATTCCTGACTTCAGCTTTTTCCATACAAATCAACTTTTTAACACAAAATTTTCTTGTCAGTGAATTAAATGCTATCACTGGAAGTTAATCTATCTAGTCCATGCATTGCCTTGAAAATCTTATTCAGCACCCTATGGATTGAGTCAATATTTGTTTCCGGCGTATGAGATCAATTCAACATATCATGAGCAATCTAAGGAGATTCTAAATTGAATTTTAGAGACTAATATTTAATAACTTTTACTCCTAAACCCTCTTATCAAGAAAACGAATGTTGACTTCAATTTAGACCTCGATAACCCATCATCAAAAATTACACCAAAGTATTTAATAGACGGAACTCTTTCAATTTTTTCATCAAAAATACTATCATTCAAGTTCAGTTGCCACTCACCAAGGGACATCAACAGGCAAAGCTGTTTGTTTAAGCCAACGTTTTTTATTTAATTTTTACGGCTTCAAGTTTACTACTAGTACTCGTATTAAACTTTTCTAATGAAATTTTCATACTGCACTTCCTAGGGATGTTTGATAAATAAGTTATATTTTTATCCTTTTTTGCATTTAAAAAAATTAAATATAGTTGTTTCTTCAAATTCAGGTCCATATAGAGCGTAATTACATAAAGAAACTAACTACCAATATTTGAAATGATTGAAAATCTTTTTGAGCTAGAATGTACACAAATTCACAAAGTGCTTCCAGGCAAACACGATTGAAAATAATTACCGTTTCATTTTATATGTTAAGCACTCGAGAGACGCTCACTTAACTACTGATAACATGAGAACGAATTACCACGAGCGTTCCAAAATAGACGAGACTTTTGTCATAGATAGTGCGTTACATCCCTCCCTAATTTCCAGTGAAAGTTTGGTGACATTCGGTTCAGTAGAAGTGAAGTTATTGCGTCTAAAGTGACAGTATGTTTGTGTCATCGGTACAAAAATGAGTTTCGAACAAGAACTAATATCAAATTTTGTTTTAAAATCGGTAAAGCGTTTACCGAAACATTTGAATTGATGAAAAAATTTTATGGCGATGATTGTGTATCTCGTGCCAGAGTTCATGAGTGGTTTACACGTTTCAGAGATGGTCATAAATGACGATGAACATACAGGCCGCACAAAATCAGTGATCACCGAAAACTCCATCGAAATTGTGCGTGAATTTATCAAAAATGAGCCGCAATCATCGTTGAAATGCATGGAATCGGAGTTGGATATCTCCAAAACATCGATTTGTTGCACTTGAACCGATCATTTGGGCTTACGAAAGGTCTGTGCACGTTTTGTTCCGCACAAGTTAAGGTGCGTTCCAGGATAAACGAGACTTTTTTCATAAAAATCCACTCTTGTGACTGATTTTTTGACTAGAAATCGCATTTTAACTATCAATCACTCACCGTATCGCCTGATATGGCTCCCTGTGACTTCTACCTATTCGGTAAATTGCATTTGGCCATGAAAGGAAAACGCTTTGCGTCTGTAGAGGGCATCCGAAAGTCTTGTACCGACATCCTGAAGGACATTCCGGTCAATGGCCTGAAACACTCTTTCGAAAAGCTTTTGTATCGCACAAAAGTGTAGCGAGGCTGGAGGAGACTATTTTGAATAAATAAACTCAAATTCATCAGAACAAAGCTCCTGTCGTTTCTATTTTAGCTCAATCTCGTTTATTTTTGAACGCACCTTGTATTATTTGATACATCGCGAATATGTTTTGTAATTGTTTTAGTAATAATTTATGGAATAAAAGAAAAAATCACTTTTGGAATCTATTCGTTCTTTTATTTACGAGTATGGCACACGTAGTAATTCAAGGGAAAATTTAAATGTTAAAGCTGATCTCAGCGCCGAAAATTTCGCCGTCTACTTTCAGTATCAGTTTAAGACCAAACAGCTCTATTTTAAATACTATTTGATTGTATCCGTACACACATTTCATCATTCGTTAGCCCAAATTTGGGGACAAATTTTATGATTTATTTTGATATTTGCAGGCGAAATTCTCGGACTTGTTTAATCATTAGTATGAGAAGAGTATGACACCGAATTTTTGAAAGAAAATCATCATTCCTGGTTTTACTGACTCTAAGGTTCAGGTAATAGACTTCATCAATATTGCAATACCTAGAAATTCTAGAGTAATTTGCTGAGTGGTACAGCGTTCCTAGGATTGTACGAATGAAATATTCATTGGAGGCAGGGAGTTGAGCACATCAATACAAGAAAGAAAAGTCGAACCAAATTGCAGAAATTGATGAAGCTTTGAAGATCAACTAAAGTCTCGAGGTCTCTGGACTAATGGTGAAGAAACGACGATGACCTTTAATAATATGAAAGGAGACTGTTAAACATAGAATTGAATTATGTGATAAAACATTCGAGAGTTCCAAAAGAAAATATCACGGAAACTCCTTGTACTTGGGGACGAAACCTTCTACAGAACGAATTTGACCAAAGCAAATGCCACACTCAACCAGCCATTAATATTTCCTTTTCGATACTCCTCACTTTGAAATATTGATGTTTACACAGGAAAACAAAAAATCATATCTACAAAACAAAAATCCGATCTGTGTTCTCATGCTATGGAAGCGAAATATGGACTTTGACTCATACGTCTAAGAGAATAACTTTGAGTATAGCGTTTTACGAAAAATTCTGGGTTTAGTACGAGCAGAAGATGAATGTCGATTTCGGTGAAACAACAGTATCTACAATGTAAATATATAACAAGTAATTTTTGACTAATCACAAGTTTCTAAATTTTGTTTGGATATTGACACACGGTTCAGAAATTGAAGTCCACACAAAAACTTTTAATTTAAAAATCGCAAATAATATTTTAAGTGCATTTTAATTTCTTTGAAAGAGAGATTCACGATTTTCGGCTAGATGGATGTTAACAAATCAATATCAGTAACGGATTTCTTGTGATTATAAATCTATAAAAAAATTAATAATTTGACTTACTCTGAAAATATTAATTGCGCACTTCGTGAGGTATCAACATTCATGTGCAACTAAACTTACTACCTCCACAGTATCTAAAGTAACCGATGGTGGAAGTTATTGCATAATACACATTCTGCCTGCAAATGATTCTCTTCTTCTGCGTGGTCTATGAACTTTGTGTTTACGTCAAACAGGAAATTAATTCGTCAATATCTATAGCTGCCTCCCTCTACGTGTTTTAATGTGTAAACTAACTGAATACTCGAAATCAATTTGGCAGCGATTTTCAACAAACTATAACTTACATCATGGCAGAAAAACATTCAACAAATACTGGGCAGTGTATGTTAGCCGTTTACTATAACATGGGCTTTTCTACAGGGCCTGATACCATTACAGATGATCTACTTTCAGCTGAAAGCCGAAAATTTGAGATGTTCGAATGTCAATGCGGCTGAAAATAACAGTGAATTTTTTCTGAATACTGTAACTGAGTTTTCAATCTCGTAATTAGGCACACCAGATCTTTTCAATCTCCTTGGTTCAACAAACTAATTGGGCTGCAATTAAAATTCTTTCATATTAAAATTGACCTAGAAATAAATAGGGTAAGGACAAACAAATAAAAAAGTTTACGAGGCTACGCGAAACATCGAGAAAATATATTTATAAAGTATGTCATCATTTACCCAGTAATTTTTTTTTTAAATAAATAACATTTGATCAGCTGAAAGAATAACATATCAATACAAAACTGTTCTCATTAAGAAAATAAATCATTTAAAGCGACAGAAAAAAACCATTAAAATTAAGAAAAAAATAATATTTATATATCAAACGATTTGTACAAATACTTAATATTAATTAGCAATACAGTAGCTTATACAGTGTATACATGTATATAGGAAGTAAATTTTTTGGAAATTTTCCTTGCCTTACATATTATCAGTTCGTAGTATTGATTATTCTATTCTATACATACATATTTCTTTCCAATTAAGTTTAATATTATTTAAAAAAAAACAATGTTATTACAATTCAGTATTTGCGCCTTATAGTCTAATATAATTATTTCGATTGTTTTCATTATGTACTTTCTTCCCTCCTCTCATCTGATTAACATTCAGCGCAAAGAACATTTAAAAAAAATCACAGAATGTCAATACAATATGATCTTTTATATATACAATAACAATTAAGGGACATGGCTTCAATTACACAAAGCGAATATAAAAACATGTTTTATTTTCAACTAATAATTTAATAGTGTATTTTTTGAAGATCACATATTTTATAGTAAATCTTCATGTATATTTTGTATTATAGGAATTATTGTAAGAATAGAAAGGTGCTTTTAGTGTAAAATAATAAGCATAGGAAATTTTGTTTTATTTGCTTAATTATATTTGTTTCGTTCTTAGTGTTGTCTAATTTTAATTTGGGAATTAATCGTTTGAATTCGTTTGTGTACCTTTTCGACTTTTTAATTAAATAGAAAATATATTATAAGAATGTCTTATTTATGCTAACTTTATATTAGTGATGTAAGCTCAAGAATAATGGATTTCAGACAATGTCACATGTAATGCAACTCTTTTTTTCTCAAAAATTATTTTCTTGAGAACTCATTCTTAATACTTTGGCTTAACGATTGATATTCGGGTCAGTTTATTTTTTGCTTGAATCATGTGAAACATATATTCGCCGAAGAGTACGTACAATTGGGAGGAGATTAGTTCATCAAAATTTCTGAATTCTTCTCTTAGCCCACAAATACACAATTTAAATCATCATTGATCCCGAAAAAGTGTATTTTCTTGGCATAATATACATGATACCTTACTTAAATTTCAATAAAATAATTATTTCGCATGAAAATAATTATACATGATTTTTTGAAACAGTTACGGTGCTAGTATTACATCTACTTTAGAGTAGTCTTTAAAGTCGGGGTGGTTTAAAATGCATATTGGAGTCATGTAAAATTCCTATAGGTGATGTGGTTGCTGACAGCAACAGAGGTGCTGAAAGTGTAGCTGTTGTAACTGGTGGAGTTTGTGGATTGAATGTTTCTATGATTGTTGGTGGTGGTGGTGTCGTATCCATCACTTCAACAATTATATCATTATTACTACTCGTGGAAGTCTTCATGCTTGGCATTAAAGTTGCAATACTAACAGATGCTGCACCCGATTCCTTCGATTCGAATGAAACTGCTCGCGGTTTACGTAGTTTTGTATTTGTATGACTACTACTAGCACAACTACTACATTCAGTCAATAAACTAGTTGATTTTTTTTGGCGAAAACTATTTGAGCGATGTTGTTGATTTTGCCCGCTCGATGTTCCGGCTGTTGTCCGGCAACTACCAGTTGATGAACTAGCACCACAAATTGTTGTCACAACTGCTCCGCTAGCAGCGGCTACAGTTGTTGAACCATGAGATTTACCGTTCTCTTTGTTGCGTCGCGACGAAGAACGATGAGGGTGGTGTCGCGCAGTACTGGGTCCACGACGCGATGGACGTTTTACAGGATAGTGAACAGATTCTGCACTGGCACTCAAGCCGATGTTGCCAACTGTTTCCAGGAAAAATATAATCAATATAAATGATTTCTGTCCAAATGGAACATCTAGCGATATTTTTAAGGTTTACTTGAGATGTCCGGTAAATATGACCGAGTATTACATGCACATCACAACAATTACACAATCAGAAATTTATTCAATGATTAATTAATGAGTAGTATTGAAAATATGTTAGAACAAGATATGAACCATATTAAAATGCAAAATATGTAAATTAAAAAATGAAATCAGAGAGACATTGTTTAGACTGTCTTCAACTGAGATTAGTTCATCAGTTTTATAGTTCGTATTTAATTTTTTTTTCAACATATTACCCGTAACATGAATCTATCTTTGTGTGCCTCTCCTTTTTCGTAAATGGAATCAGAAAGTGTTACAAATAAACGGGACATATAATCTGCGGTTTGCTGTAAAAATCATTTGATCAAATAATAACATTAGACAAAAGCATAACAATTATAATTTGAGTTCATAAGGGTGTGTGAGTGAGCGGTGAATGAATTATGTGATAGTGATTGCCATACAAACAAAAACCCACATCGCATACGATATTTAACATACCAAACGAACAAAGAACACAGCGGACCAAGAACATACATAACAATTTATCAAGTTAAAAATTTGCTATTTCTTGTAATTAAAACAGACTTGGACAATTATTATATAATAATTAACTCTATTGAATATAAAAAATATGTTTTGTAAAAATGTCACATAATTATCGTGCAAAAGTGCTTTTTTTCTTCAAATCAACTCATGCCTTACATGTATGATAGATGGGAAGAATTTTCAAGACAAATGGTACTTCATACAAAATTATTCAAATTAATTTCATTAACATTTATTAATGAAGTTTAATCAAGAAGTATGTACACGAGATCGTCACAAAATTAAATTAAATTTGGGAGAAGTTCTCATAGTAACAATATTTTGAAGACTAAATTCGACTTTGCTTCAAAGGAAAAGTCGTTTAATCGTATCAAGAAATAATAATTATTAGTTAAAGGCTTTGAAGACGCTGTCCACTCAAGCTTTTTCGAAATTTTCTAGTAAGAACAGCGATATCAGAGATAAAATGGGCAAGTCCTTTACAAAAAAAAATATTTATATATATATATATATATATATATATATATATATATATATATATATATATATATATATATATATATATATATATATATATATATATTCTTGCCATAGTGAGATGCTGAAAAAAGTGTCGGATGTCTCTAACAGATTATTTAATACAAATACAAGATCAAAGTAAGCTATTGTATTTTCATTGCAATTTATCGATGAATAATATCCTCACATATTTGAGGTCAAAGGCTTGCACAGGATGATTCCCACGTAGAAAAGATTAAAATTTGATAAAAAACTGTAAAGTATACAGACACACGGAAAATAAATAGCTAAGATTTGCCACATACTTTAAATTACATCCTCTTCTTGATATTTAAGTTATAATGTTATCGGTCAGCATGTTTCTATACATTACATTAACGTTACAACAACTTGTACGTAAACATTTATTAAGCGAGTATTTGAGCTTTAGCGAATCTGATAATATTAAGAATCATATTATCATCGATCCCATGACGTGGGACTTGGACAGCTTAGATTCTCTCCCTCTGTGACCGTAACGGTAATTATATGTTATTATTAGTCAATTGTCAAATTATCTCAGTTGATTGTTCTGAAGGTCGTTAACAAGTATCTAATGCAAAAATTTTGCTGATGACCGCGGGAACCAAAGACAACTGAATTCGTTATTTAAACGAGTTTCCCAAAGCCGGACCTTGGGAGGCTACAGCATTGAAAATTTGGTTCGCTTCAAGTTTGGAGTGGAATTCGCTGAAATATATTATGATATATAGCGTTCGATATTTATCAGAAAATTATATCAATCAATCCTTTAATGTTTGTACTAGAAATCTAGCACACTGATATTTACATTAAAGGTTACGATTAAGAAATGATTACGGCGCTTCTTCCAGGTTACAAACCTACCATCGTTAAATAGGAGGACGGCTCTTGGAAAGTAGTTATGAAAAAAAAAACTGAGGGCTAGTTGAACGTCTAAAATGAGCCTTTCATTTTTTGTAGCCACGCTACACCGTCAGGCGACCCTCATACTGATGAAGAAGTTGCCATATATGCAATTAGTTGGTCAGGCAAATGTGGCACGAATTTTGCGAAGATAATGAAAGCACATATTATGTAAAGAATATGATTGGTATTTGCATATGTTTAACATTCCGGCGCAAGTGGTCAAATATTATAGAATCAAACTTCTGCGCCCGCAAGTTGGTACAAGGCTGCTGTTTGTAAAAAGTTGATGACGTCTATTACAGTTCGATCGATATGATACGAGAATATATTCGGTCTTACTTTCAAAATCGAGGGATATGGGTACAACTCTGCCACAATACAAAAATTCTGTTATAAAAATTTTCGTAAGTGACGCACAAATCACGACCAACGAAGTTCAACTGCTGTCATGTTTAGAAACAATAGCTAAAGTCTAGACAAAATCGCTTGAGCCTCAAATAGAGCCCAATTAGATAGACTCTGGCTATAGAAATATGGCATCGGTTTGAAATATATTTAGAAAAGAAAATATGGGATCGTGACGTGACTTGATAATGGTACCCGTTCATTCTTTTGGCTAATATATTGGATAGCTCGGCAAACATTCAGGCAACAACAAAAGAGCCAAGGCTTTTCTGGAATAAAGCCCCTGAACATGCCTGTTGTGAGGGCATTGCTGACACATTGATCTTTCCCAATTAACTGTTGGGCTTAAATTTTGAAGGCTTTGAACCAGTTTCCAAAGTAAACTCGTGTATAGCCCCATCGTATAGTATGAACTGGGATTGGGATCTTAACACCAATATGGAAAGCACTGAAGAAAAAGAAGGGATAGATTTTGAGAGCCAATTTGTCTTGGACTCAGATTATAATATTTCGCTTAATCCATTTTTATCACATTTGTTATGGTAAAAATTCGCAAATTTAAATGGGCTGAAAAGTATCGTACCATTCAAGTGAATGTTAAAGAATGGCACACATGGAAAGCGTTCAAAGTTAAGGAGCAGAGCATTAGGCAATCGTCCAGTAGAAAAGCTGTGGATAGTTTTCGGGAGCTTCAGTGTAACGTTAAAGGCGAGAATAAACATTGACATTATTGTGGCCGAAGTCGTTCAAAAAAACTTTAAGAAAAAAGAAAAACCCGACTTCAAAGCGCCCTTAAAAAGGATGAATTAAATTTGATGGAAGCGGTGCAAATCAATTTCTTCGTTTCAGCATAAAAACGGCCAACATGTACAAGGTGTGACAATTAAGTAATGAGACTGATTTTATTGCCACGCTTGTGGTAAACCTGCGACCTTGAAAATCCCTTCCCCTTCTTCGACATCTTTTATCTCTCCACTGATATACTTTATTTACCATTGCTCTAGCTTGTTTAGTTCGCCTGCTGTGTCGTGTTGAGTAGACGTGTGTTGATGGTGCTCGTCACGAAAATGGAGAAACGAAATCAAGAGCAACGTGTCGCGATAAAATGGTGTGCCAGATTGGGCGAAACAGCTTCGGAAACGTACTCTAAAATTGTAAAAGTGCATGGTAATAGTGCTCTTAGCCGTGCCCAGATGTTTCAATGGCATAAAGAGTTTAAAGAGGGGCGTGAAAGCGTGGAAGACGAGGCGCGGAGCGGGAGACGTTTAACAGTTCGAATGTTGGCCTCGGAACTGGGTATGAACCGTGAAACAGTCACACAAATTTTAACCGACGATTTTGGGGTGAAAAAGTTGTGCGCGAAGATGGTTCCAAAGAGCCACACCACACAGCCCTCAGCGTGTCGCAGTATTTGGCCTCTAAAGGCGGTAGCCGTGTTGCAACAGCCGCTTTATTCGCCCGATATGTCACCCTGTGACTTTTTTTTTGTTCCCTAGAACAAAATCGGTGGTCAAAGGAACCCATTTCGAGTCGATTACGGCCATCCAGGCGGCCGTGACGAGGGTACTCGCGGATAACCCAGTCGAAGCGTTTCAGAAATGTTACGAAGCATGGAAAACGCGCCGGAATCGTTATATAGCTGCCCAAGGGGACTACTTTGAAGGGGATGGAAGAGTTGTAGAATAATTTTTGAATATGCGGTTTTCGTGGAATCAGTCTCATTACTTAATTGGCACACCTCGTAAATTAAATTTCCTGACTAGATTGTACCATGATTATCTTTATTATCTATAAAAATTATGCCGTGACATCCCTACCCTATAGAAAGCTAGTGTAATTTTAATTTAATATACGTTGATGCGAAGGTATATTAAATTTAATTTTTCGACTGCAATGCGCAATAAATATCTGCTGATATCTGCAGAGTCCATAGGATTGGAACTCTGCTCCGATACATTTTAGTCCAAGGTGTTGTCCTTCGTTTGCAACCACAATGATACTGAAAATCTAAATATGTATCGATCAGTTATGCCAAAAGTCGTTTCTTGGCGGAAACCGAACTCCTATTTCCATCTCCGTTCAAAATTTGTACCCAAACGTTCAAAAAAAAGTAAGCAATCAAACTATTAACCAACTCTCCTATAGAAGTCAGTTAAAACGTTGATCACATTTTATATGAAATTGTGCTTAAATTAGGTTTGTTTTTAACGAAGAGTTACTCTTAATATCTCCAGAATCCACAGATGAAATAGATGAATTAAATTCCGTCCCTAACCATTTTAGTTCTATATATTGTTTATCATATACAACTTTAATAATGGAAATCAAAACGTCAAAATTTTGTTCTTTTTGATGAAAATTGCCCTTTACCGTTGTTCAATTTCCTTGTTCCTCAAATGGGACCTAATAGACAGTAAACCAACAGCTTAGTGAAAACAGCACACTTCTACCTATCGCCGTGCAAGGTTATGCGAGGAGATAAATAAAATAATCACCATAAAAACAAACACGCGCGAAACTAATATACTCTCCTTTGGAAGTCGTTTAATTAATACCAAAAATAATACCCAATTTAAGAACGTAGCCCTGTTTGTGGATGGGATTGCGCTAATTTAAATGGAAAGTATGAAATCAATGGATTGTATTAATTTATTATTTGGTGTGAAATGCTATCTTTATTTTTGAATCAATTCATTTAATTGACACTTCAACCAAAGAAGTTGAGTAGACAGAAGTATGGTCGTGTCAGAAGCGTTTGGCAAACTTTCCTGAAGCATTTAATTCACTGGCCCGTGGATTAATTATTCAAATTGAAAATTAAAAAATTCAATCCATTTTAAGCGGCTGCAATTATGTTTTAGTATTGTTGATACCACTGACTTAATCGATTCATTTAGATGTTGCTAATATCATTTCGCACGTTACTGATTTGAAGGCAATAAACGAACGGTTGTGTATGATCCGCATAAAAGCGAAGTTCTTCAAAATCTAGCTGATCAATGTTCACGCTCCGACCGAAGAAAAGGACGAAGGAAACGTTCTACAATCACCTGGAAAGACTAGTCCACTAGTGGTAATAATTCTGGGTGATTTCAAGCCTAAGGTAGGCAATGAGATATCTCATCAGGGAACGACTGGAAGAAACAGGCTCCACGATGAAAGAAATGACAATGGCCAACGCCTGATCGACTTTGCTTGTAGCAGAAATCTAGTCATACGTTCGACTTGCTTCCCGCATCGACGCATCACTAAAATGACCTGGGTATCACCGGATGGCAACGAACAAAACCAGATCGATCATGTTCTGATCCAACAATGTTGGACCTCGAGCATACTATACGTCCATACAAACCGAGGAACCAATCATTACTTGATCAAATTAACCTCGGCGAAGACCAGCCCGCACCAAAAATTTGACATCGAAAGGCTCCAAAAGGCGTCTGTTAACACAAATTTCACGGAGACCCACGACAACCAGCTGGATCCCATCTTATCAGACGCATCGTTAACGACAAGTCACGAGCTCTAGGTGGAAGTGAAAGCGGTTATTAAGACCGTGGCAGAACAGACGATCGGACATCAAGCCCGGCAAGACAAATGACTGGTTCGATGATGACGCTTTTTGTAAGGAGGTATACAGAAAACATTTCGCACAGGTACAGAGAAGAGGAGCATTGAGGATTGCATCTTCGTATCCGACAATCTCTGATTCGGCGGTGAGAGTTATTGCACGCGTGATACCTGTCGGCCTCCTTGCTAGAGAGCGCCACGCTATTTATCTGCGCCGAAACGAGGATGCGAGGGAGATGGTTGTCCGCGAGGAGAGACAGCACTCGCTCAACGATTGGCAGCAGTCTTGGGTGAATTGCACGAAGGGAAGGTGGACTGCACGCCTCACCCCGGATGTGAAACCGTGGCTAAATCGAAGGCATGGTGAAACTGACTTCTATCTGACCCAGCTTTTGAGCGGGCATGGGTGTTTTCAGTCTTACCTGCACAAGATTGGCAAGTCACGGTTCCTCGATTGTAGGTTTTGCCCAGGAGAGGAAGACAATGCCTAGAACTCATTTTTTGCGTGCACAAAGTGGATCAAGCTGCAAAGGGACCTCTACAGGGCGACGGGAGAGCTCACTCCGGATAGTATAGTCGCGGTGATGCTCGAATCGGTTGACAAATGGTACCAGGTGGCACATTATGTTCGAGCAGTCCTAAAAGATAAAAGGGACTCACAGCAGCCGGGGGTGTTGGGGCTGTGGAATCGCTTGTCTGGCACCTCCTCTGCCCCTCTCCCCTCCTGCTAGAAGAGGGATCCCCCAGCTTGAAGGCGCTTCACGGTGTAACAAAAAGAGACCTGGCCCAAAGTAATGTATCAAGCGGTCCCAGGCGAGGTTCTCAGGATGACAGGGGAGGTGATTATTGGGTAGTCCAGTCGCCTTCTTGCGAGCAAGGGAGTCCCACACTCTGTGCGTAAATGGCATTCATCTCCCTACCACAAAAAAAAAAGTCATAAGAAACATTTGCCACCTGGAACAGCTGCAATATAAATAAGCTAGACAAATTAAGGTTGAAATAACCTTCCCGGCTTAGTTAGAAATTCTTAGAAACTTGCAATCGCTACTTCAAAGGAAATTTATTATTTACTATGATTGCATAGCATTCAAAGCTTAATCATTCACAGGTAAAAGCGCCAAATTTCTGTTGATCACAGTTATAAAGTTATGATTCTTTTGGCGTATTAATTAAATCTTAATAATAATGAAGAATTGGCGTTTCGAGTTGAGTACGGATGCAATTACAGGAGACTTTGTAGGGAGTCGGCTCTAGTTTATTTACCACACAGGAAATATGTTCTGTTCTCTCCGAGGTAGAAATGCTGATTTTGCATAAAAATAACCAGCTATTGTGCATTGAAATTCCTTCATTGAATTTTTAGTAAAGAAATATTAACTCAATATCAATTTGAATTTTGCTGAGTTTCATCCTAATTTTTGGTAGTCACTGACTAGTGGCGAATCCAATGTAATAATTTATCGCACAAAATTGATGCTGCCAGAACATTTCATTTAATGTACACAGTGACACCCTAAAAGCAAATATGAACCAGCATCATCCTTGAATTGGGATTACCATCATAGTTCTTTGGACACATACTCATTCAATAAAGCCCAATTAAATTCAATACACCAATCGTCAAACGTCGCTACATAACTTGCCAGATGTTTTACAAAATGCGGGGATAATTAATTTATTAAGTTAAGTCCATTTAATATATTGAGCACGCTTTTAAAAATTAACTTATTTCAAAAAGAGCTGCGCATTGTTTTAAATGCACAGAGATATTAGCTCTTTTTGGCATAAGATAATCTTTCAAAAAGTGAAAAATTTTATTCCTACTAGAAATTATTTATGCATTAAGCTCATCAGCCTCGAATCATTTTTTTATACTGATTCATTGTCATTGTGATAAAACGATTTTTCTAAATATTTTTAAAGACAAATTCGAGACATTTTTACGACAATTGCCAATTGTATCAATCGATGCTTAAATGTGGCTTCAAAAGTTATCTAGCAATAACGATAGCCGGTATAAGATATGAATGCATTCTTGTAAAATAATATAGTTCGAATTAAGGTATATAAGAAAATAGGTCTCAAGGAGAATCGCGAGTGCAGGTTTTGCAGGTATGCAAATAAAACACCAGAACATCTTCTGACGTACTGCGGAGAGGCAGTCTGCGAATTTACTGTCTAGCTGAGGGTATCTTCTATACCTGGAGCCAGCGAAGATCTAAAAGAGGTGGGTCTGCTGAAGGAGCTTCAGTTACTTCAATGAGAATGAAGGCATAATAAATCTGAAAAGAGGAAGTGCAAAACACAGAATTCTTAAAATTTACAATCTATAAAGGTATATAACATGAATACTTTCAGCTTACAGACAGAGGATTTTTTATATGAAATGAAAAGTTTCATTTCCTATCGCAGCAACTTCAATCTCTGTTCTACCGTAAATCAAATTCTATAAAAGTGGCAATAAAATTGGTAGTATCAAAACCGATCGTATCGAAAGTTCATCGATCTTTTTTTTTTGACAAAAGCAAACAACTTGATTTGGCTAAGTCAAACCAACGATTAAAAAAATACTAAACAAATACTAAATTTTGATTGAAAATAATCTTTGATAATATTCGTTATCATATTTTATCAGTTTACATATAAATCATTTTTCAAGCTTATTCAATGCGCAAAAACATTACCACGGGGAATGACAACATTCAAATTAAGAATACTACCGCAAAAGTTAGGAAGAAATGAAAAACATTAAATCATTCTAGTACACAGCATTATTAAGAAATATCTTGTATTATTAGTAGTGCGGGCAATGCATTTTCAAATGAAAGGTTTTATATTGTAGTTTTTTCAAGAGTTTAATTCAATGGAATAAATTAAGAGGGGTACTCTACTAGGAACTGGTAATTTGTTAATGTTTCATTAAAATTTAAGGCGCTGACCAACCACACAACGAGCGGTCTAGAGTTCTGAAAAACGGACTGATGACTTTCGCGATCTATGTGTGTAGCTTTCAATCCAGCGCATAGATTACAGAGAACGCGGACCGCAGAACTTCGGAACTCTGGCCGCTCCCTGTGTGGAATGTACACAATCTTTAATCAAATTATTTTTTGTGGGAAAATTAATTTCTTAGCATTTATGATTTTATGAATTTTTAACAACTAGAGATGCAATTTATCATTTCAATGGCTATATCTCCTATATCGATTCTTGGCAGACAAAAATAACAAACATTTAAGTAAAAACTTTTGTTACAACGCTTAAAACAAAAAATCCAATATAGCAATAACAATTGATGCAAGTGTTGATGGTTGTCGACTTTGACTACGACTGTTTGCAATGTTTCGTGTACGATTGCGATTCACATTGCGCGTATGACGTGCAGTTGCAGTTAAAACATAATCAACTTCTTCAGTGCTTAAACGTAAATTTCTAATGGGATGATGACGATTGCCATGCATTAAAAGTGCTGCTGCTGATGACGACGACGATGATGATATAGGTGATGTTAATTGTGATTTTGTTAAGTCTGATGAGGAACTTTCTATTATAGTTCGATTATTTCTACAAATTAGTATGGCGTCATCATTGTCGTTTTCATTGAAATCAGCGACACCTTTGCTGCATGACAAATTTTCATTGCTACTATCATACATAAATGCGTGAGGCGAATTGTGTGGTGATGGTGAATTGTTTGTGCTTAAATTGATAATTTCTTGGCTATCATATGTACCAGATATTGGTGGAAAATTCGTATCCATCAATAAACTAAGACTTTGCTCATCAGTTGGCATATCCATATCCATGCATTGAAGCTGGTCTCGATGATGGTGCTGACGCTGAAGTTGATGATGTTGTTGCTCATGTTGAGCGTGTTGTTGATGATATTGATGGTGCTGTTGTAGCATGAGCAGCATAGCACTATTGCTACTGATACCAACATGTTGAGCCAAATCGTTCGTACTACCGCCAAAATATTGTTGGTGACACCCAGCGCATGTGCCAGCTAAGTCTAGTGATCCACCACGGCTACCTAGAAACCACTCGGATCGTGTTCGCATTCGTGCCGTTTGTCGTTCATGGACCTTTGTATTAAGAAGGAGGAACGAACAGGATAATTTGGGTTGGTTCAGTTACTTTTAATGTCTTCATTTTTTAAAACATTATTTCAGTACTTATTAGGTTAAGGCTTTGGAAAACAATAATTGTGTATACAACAAAGTGCAAAAGATGCAGGCAGAAATTATGAGCAAATTGTATGTAGGAGGTAAAGCTTAAATACAAATTTATCTAAATTTTGCATTGTGATAGAAACAAATGTACTAGCTAGTAAGTGAGCTAGTTTGAAATATGATATTTAAAACAGTCTAGCATAGATTACATATGCTTCAATTGTGTACGAATGAAATGTTTTCTGATAAATTATTCCGAACAAGGTGTTGCAACAAATGGAATTTCGATTTTAAAATTTTTTCAATGTACTATCACTACATCCACCACCATGAAGCAATAATAATAAGAAACATTACAGAGGAAAAAGTCGAAACATATTTAAAGGAACTCGCCCCATATGCTTGATATTTTGAAATTGCCGTCACAATCATGATTTTCGGCAAGATCATAACTCTGATCTCTTTGGATAGTTTGACAAATCAAAGGAGATTAATGTAATGGTGAAATCATAAATTTCGTTCACCTTCGTAAAAGTTGTCTTCGAACCT
This sequence comes from Odontomyia ornata, assembly GCA_963969285.1. Taxonomy (NCBI): domain Eukaryota; kingdom Metazoa; phylum Arthropoda; class Insecta; order Diptera; family Stratiomyidae; genus Odontomyia; species Odontomyia ornata. The sequence goes on along the minus strand of OZ017741.1, from coordinate 58,381,612 downwards.
TCGCTAGAATCAAATATTTATTTATTACAATAATATAAATTTAACGATCAAAAGAACAATCCGATCATTGCTTTTTCGTTTTTAGAAAAAATTATCAGTTTAATTTTGATTGGAAATAAGTTTAAGAAATTAACATCGAATTTTGAGGTTACCGCTTGATATAGGGCATATTCAAAGAGAAAACCCCACTGTTCATTTACAATTTGGAAAATAAATTAAATAGTTAGGGAAATAACTCCATTTATTAGACATTGTAAAAAGCGTCGGGATAATTCAAACAACTTACAAGAAAAACATAACATAGCTAGTTCTTTTTCTTCATGGGAGATGCTATTTGCTATGTTTTGTGTTTAAGTAAGCCACCACAATGTTTTTATGTCTGCTAACAAAGACTCAAATATAACGCTCATACATGGCGTGATTGAAGTAGAAGTAAACCAATAGAATAGAATTTTTTTAATAAGGACATTTTTTTAAATAATTCTATTGCTTCTTGCTAAGAAAAGTTGACATAGTTGTCGATATCGAAAACACTAATCATGTAGTTTTTCTTTCTATGAATAATTTATAGTACTGCTCTATCGTTTGAGAAGTTAAATACCAATGGGGTAACGTTGATCTTGATATACAAACTTCTTCAACGACGTTTTGAATATTTTCAGGATGTTAATAATTGTTTTCTCATAATGCAAAATTATTTTAACCTAATTTTGATCGGGAAAGCACGAAAATTAAAGTGCAATTTCAGATATAAATACAAAATAAAAAAATATTTAAACACAAAATCTGTTCTACTGTGGATTGCACAACTTAAAATGACTTAAATATTACTGACGTGCTCCTGTTTGTCATAATAATACATCTATGGATACTTTTTGCAACAGTAAAGGGTGGTCTAACCATAATGCAGGATGTTAATTGTGTCACACCTAAAAGTCAAGTTTTTCGCCCAATTTAATTCGACTTCTTTGTTTCAGAGTTTGACCAATTCAACCATGGAGTGAAACACAATTGAGCAGCGCGTTAAGGTTGTTGAAGCCTTTTACGAAAATGGGCTTTCAAATCAAAATGCATTTTGTGCACTTCGTAATTTTTTTGGTCAGCATAATCGACCAAATGTCTCCACAATCGGGAGAATTGTGCGCAAATGTCAGCAAACCGGGTCTGTAGGAAATCACCTGTGCATGCTCGCCCAGTTCGTTCTGCAGAAAAAATTGCTGTTGTTCGCGGTAGTATGGCAGAAGAGCCGTCAACCTCGATTCGTCGTCGTGCCCAAAGATTTAACATCTCACGAACATCACTGATGCGAATTTTGAATAAATATTTGAATTACAAAGTTCAATTGACTCAAGAGCTGAAGCCTACTGACCATTTCAATAAGCCGAATGGTTGGTTGAACAGACAGAAGGGAATGGTGACTTTACAAAGAAAATCATCTTCAGCGACGAGGCACACTTTCTCTTCAGTGGAGCAGAATTGTCGCAAATGAGAATCCACGAGTGATTGTTGAAAAGCTGATGCATCCACAAAGGGTGACTGTTTGGTGCGGTTTATGGGCTGGCGGCGTCATCGGGCCGTACTTCTTCGAAAATGAGGACGGCCAAGCAGTTAACGTGATTGATTGGTGTTCGCTATTGCGACATGAAATTGAGGTTATGGACCTAGACGATATGAGGTTCCAACAGGATGGTGCCACTTGCCACACAGCCAACGAAACGATAGTTCTTTTGCGCGAGAAATTCAATGGCCGTTATTTCACGTTGTAGCGATGTTAATTGGCCGCCTCGATCATGTGATTGGACACCGTTGGATTTCTTTCTCTTGGGATATTTAAAAGAAAAAGTGTACGTCAATAAGCCAAGAACAATTCAAGAGCTATAGGATGAGATAATTCAGCACATTAACGACATTGAACCTCAATTATGTCTCACAGTCATTGAAAATATGGACCATCGGATAAAAGTATGCCACCGTAGCCATGGCGAGCTTTTGGGCGATATTTTGTTTTACACATCATTGTCACAAATCTTTCTATTATAATAAAAAATATTAACATAATTCTCTGAAAACTTTTTGTTTTTTTACAATTACATCGTGCGTTTTGGTTGGACCACCCTTTAGTTGGCCCTATTTCTTAGCTGAAACTTTCAGTTATTTTTAAAACAAAATTCAATACATACATTTTCGTTTTCATTTGAAAATTAAAACCATATTTATTTGTTAGTAGTTTTTTTTAACCGACAATTCTAAAAAAGCCAACATCAACAGGTAAACCAGTTTATTTACACAAAAAATAAGAAAACGCAAAACCAGTGGTATAAGAAGTTAAGCCATAAGATAGAGGCAAAGTATCCTGTTAGTGAATGCGATTAGTAAATTTTACTGTAGATCAGATCTGCATGAATTCTCTTTTTTTCCCAGGAATAAGTTTAATATTAAAATTTTGAAATACGAAAAGAAAGATATGTAAAAGAGGTTAATTTTCAACTCTAAACATAGTGTACTGTTCAATTTAACTAATGAAAACAAAATATAAACTAAACATGTTCTTATTCACCCACACAATAAACCCAAACAAATCCCAAAACAATCATAAATGTAAATAATAAGATTTCACAAAAAACACCATTCTTCAAACAAACATTTGTGATGTAGGAAAGTAGTGATCCCTCACCTGTGGCAAGTAAGATAGACTTTTTGTACTTTCGGCATAACGGTTGACCGCCCGTAATTCGTCCATAGTCATATGGTGATGACTAGCCGCTGAGGCCGATTTCGATGATCGTGTTGATGAGCAACTGGACGAACTTTTCAACCCGTTACTATCGGCTGTTGCCGTTCCCAATAAACCACTACCCCCACATCCACCATTGCTACCGTTACTACTACTATGTGATTCGTGTCCTTGATTTTTATTGGATGATTGCGATGATGTTGTGGCAGCTATTGCAAATACACCAGGTCCCTCGAGAGAAACGGACAGACGTGCGCATGATTCTAATAATGAATGTTCTGGAATGATACCAAGTGAGAGGGCACTATTACCAATAGCTGAACTTGAGCTTGTCAGCAACGCCGGAGTCGATTGGGATTCTTCTTGGGCTACTGTATTTGCATTTTCCAATTTGTATCATAGTGCCATTTGATATTCAAGTGAGTTGAAGGACGTATACATTTATGCAAATAATGGTCGTGATGTAAAGATGTATGGATTACAGTTGGTTTTGAATGGAACGCAGCAAGAAATAGAAAGAAAGATGATTATTAATGTGATACAATGTAACTAGGAGCATTTATTTATAATACTAATGATTATTAGCCTTAAATGTGTTAAATAAACTTTATAAATTTAAAAAAGCTAAATCGATAAATCAGTTATTATTTGACTAGTGTTTCATAAAAGCTGGAGTTTCATTTTTCTATTCACAATTTATCACAAAGAAAAACCGTGATACAGTTGTAATTTAACACAAAATAAAATTGTAATCAAAAACAAGCAACACATACTTAAGCCCCATCTTTCACATTCACATTGTAGCCATGTTTTGCCAGCTTCCAACGACAATTCGACTAAAAAGAAAATGTTAATTTATTGTTAGATGATTGTTCTAAAATTTATGTTGGCTTAAAACAAAACACAAATGAAATTGTTAGATAATATTGTTAGTTATTTGTATGAGTTCTTTACATGGAAAATCATTGCGGGTAATTTGACGCCTTAATTTTAGTTAAGTACTTTATGAGATTCATAAAAGCCAGATTGAAGTCATTATTTTGTTTTTTTTTTATGTCCGCAGGCCAATTATTTTTTATCTCGAAACGCCGTCGGGACTTGCTGGTTTTAGTAAGCAGGCGTGTTTCGACTCGCTTCTCATCTTCAGTGTTTAAAGGATGCGTTGAAGGAAATAACTTTATATAGATGTAGGATGGGTTAAGCAGGTAGTCCCTAGGTTAGGCCAGGTAGTCCCTAGCTTAGGCCAGATAGAAGGTTATTGGGGATATGTTTTTTGTGTTGTTGATTGCCCGCCCCATATGATCACCCAAACAGCTAGCCAAGAAGCATGCTACACCAACGACACCCGAGTCCTGTACGAATTTTAAACACTCTAATCCACTACAAATTATAGTAACATAGGATGCATAGTCAGGAGTTTTGCTATCCTTTTCGCTGTTCAGGTAGCCATAAGAAGCCTAGAATCATTGAGGATTACTTTGAACATTGTTCTATAGTGTTGCGAAAAACAACATGTTGAGTACGGAAAATAAGATTACCTTATACTGCATGCGAGGGCACGCAGGGGCAGCAACAGCGTTTGTTGATCTAGAACTCTTAGTGCAAATTAGATCTCATGTGCCTACTTAGCCCATGATCGATCAGCATCACCTTTTAATCACGGAGGGCCCCCGTGATGTTGATGCTAATGTAAGATATTTGCTTTGGAGGATCACAGAAACTACTCATAAGGGAAGGAGTGAATCCTTATATGACTTAATTATTGAAAATAATATCTGAGTGGAATAAAGGCAATGCTCCCACTTCCATTTTTCCAAATTTAGAGAACTGTAGGGTAGAGAATTGAAAAGCGTCCAGTTTTGCGATCAACTGGATAGTGTTCAACCTTAATCTGGCGAAAGAAACATGAGTTTCTCAGGAACTCTAAAAAAAATTAGTGGGAGGAAATTTAGACAAGATTTTAGAGCTAGAATGTTAAAAAATACCCGGTTTTAACTTCAAAGGAACTGAATAACAGGATGGAGGCATTAAAAAAAGCTATGTCCTCATGTTCACTAAAATACGGCGACAAGTCTCCTTCTCCTTAGTGGAATGAAGAAGCTAACTAGGGAAATGTTCAACCTCTGCTATAAGCATAAGTATTGACAACCTTACAAAGAATGCCTAAGACTGTACAAACAATCTATAAAATTATCCAAGAAAGATGCTTGGGTGGATCTATAGAGACCTTCAAGGATTCAGCAAGACAGTGAGATCTTATCCGAAAATTATTCTAAACCCCCTTTTCTTAAAAAGTCAAACGGGACCTGAGCAGTATTTTCAGAGGAAGCTTTGGAGCTTTTAATGAATACCCATTTTCTGACATTAATCACATCTGCGCTATAGGTAACCCTCTACATAATGTGAAGAGCATTATGACAAAAAGCAAATCGTTACGGGAGAACGAGTTTCAGTGTCTATAAATAGTTTTCCTACGTTCAGATCCCCTGGCCTAGACAGGATACTACCAACCATCCTGCAGAAGATGCGTGACCGAGTTACAGGAAAGTTTTTTGGCGGTTGTTAGCGACCGTGACATAATATTGATGTCGTCCGCATAAGCTACCGCTTATCTCGATTTGTACAATAACGTACCTGTTGTATCGACATGTAACTTTCTTATGACATATTACGGAGCCAAATTGAATAGTCATGAGGCCAGCCCATCACCCTCCTTTTGTCCGGTATTTGTGTCAAAGGCATCGGTGAGTTGGTTATTGATACGGACTTGGGAGGTCGTCGACGTCATTTTGATTTTGGTAAGGCGGACTAGTTTGGCTGGGCTACCAAAGCAAAGCGTTACTTGGTACAGTACGTTACGATCAATACTGTCGAATTGCTTACTTAAAGTCAGCAAATGGTTGGTGTACGTCTATATTGAACTCCCAGCATTTCGCAGGTACTTGCTTGACTGTAAAAAATTTGTCTATTGTCGATCTGCCTGCTCTAAAGCTACCTTGGATACTCCCCAATAATAATGATGGCGTAAGATCTGATTTTATTTTCTAATATCTTTGAAAATATTTTGTACGCCGTACATTGTAGAGATTTGTCTCTATAGTTTTCGCACTGCAGCTTGTAACCTTTTTTGTGTATAGGGAATATAATTGATTGGCTACACTCGGTCGGCACATGTTCATGTTGCCGTTCCACCCTAAAGACGAGTAAATTGAAATTTGTCTCACAGGAATCAGTATGTTTTATCCGCATTGGAGAAGTGCAAGTTGAGTCGAAAAGTGCTGTGAACTACCTAGGGGTTCTGATGGACTCGATGATGAGTACTCTGAGCAAATAAGGACAATGGCGGATAAGGCCGCGATGGATGTGTTGGCGATCAGTCGACTGATGGCCAACGTAGTGGAACCTACCTTATCAAGAAGGCGACTTCTGGTGAGTGCGGTACGTTTGTGCTACTGTAAGGATTAGAAATATGGAGCTGTATCGAAAACACTTAGCATAGATGCAGTGACGAGGAGCTCTGAAGATAGTAGCTGCAGATCGGACAGTCTTTGAGTCGGCGGTGCCGGTGATTGCAGGCTTTATACCCATAGCTCTCTTCGCGAGAGTGTCGAAAAACTTGCTTGCACCGAAACGAAGGTGATAGTGAGGCAACTGAGCTTGTGGAGAGATAACGCTGACTAGGCGATTCACAACAGTGCCGGGTGAATGACACGAAGGGGAGACGGACAGTGCGCCTGACCTGACCTGAGGCCGTGGCTCAATCGTTGTTATGGTGAGACTAACTTCCATTTGAGAACCTCCTTAATCCTCCGCACAGCTCCAGAACATCAGAGTCAACAGATGTTTGCGGAGAGCGTCCATTGGCCCCACCAACTCTGGATGAAATGTGTTCCATCATCAAAGCCGCAAGGAATAATAAAGCGCCGGGCATCGATGAGATTCCAGTGGAGCGCATCAAATATGGTGGCAGCAGTGTTCATCAAGCTATTCACAAGGTCATTCAGCACATTTGGCAACAAGAACATATGCCGAAAGAATGGAGACAAGTTACAGTGCGAAAATTACAGAGGCATATCACTACTTTGTACGGCGTACATAATATTTTCATTTATTATTGGGGTGTATCAAGGTGGTTTTAGAGCAGGTAGATCGACAATAGACCAATTGTTCACAGTCAAGCAGGTTCTTGAAAAATGCTGGGAGTTCAACATAGACGTACACCAAATTTTCGTTGACTTTAAGCAAACATACGATAGTATTGATCGTAACATACTGTACCAAGTAATGACGTCGACGACCTCCCAAGTCCGCTTCAATAACCAACTCACCGATGCCTTTGACACAAATATCGGACTAACACAGGGAGATGGGCTGGCCCCATTGCTATTCAATTTGGCTCTAGAGTACGTCATAAGGAAGCTACCTGTCGATATGCGAGGTAAATTGCTATTCAAGTCGAGCCAAGTAGTAGCCTATGCGGACGACATCAACGTTTTGTCACGGTCATTAAAAACCGCCAAAGAACTCTTCCTGAAACTTGACAGCGAAGCAAAACTAGTAGGGCTACAAATCAATGAAAATAAAACAAAGCTCATGACGCAGTCGAGGAAAAATATCTCAAATACACAAGATATCACACTTGACGATAACAATGTCGAAAATGTTGGCGCATGTATGTATTTAAGCGACAGAATAACGAAGACGGGTAATGAAAGAGACGAAATACTCCGAAGAAACAGCTCGCAAATAAAATATTTTATTCAGTTTTGACGATCTTGAAGACCAGCTGCATACACAGGAAAACAAAGCTCCAAGTATACAAATCTGTGAAAAGACCTGTGTTATGCTATGGGTGTTAAACATGGGCCCCTAACCCAAGCATCCGCACATATATTGAACGCCTTTGAGCGACGGGTCCAGAGGCGAATAATCGGAGCGAAGCTAGACGGGGACGAATGGCGAATTCGATACAACCATGAGTTGTATGAAATTTTTGACGATCCGGAGGTCTTAACGATTGTAAGGCTGCGGAAGCTACAATGGGCTGGACACATGAATCTTATGGACGAATAACGAATACCCAAAAAGGTATTCGTTAGGGAGAACTGAAGGCCGTAGACCAGTGGGGAAACCGAGGAAACGCTTGTCTGACTTGGTCGACGAAGACAGTTCATCGCTGCTCGTATTTCAAAATTGGAGGACGCGTTCAAAGGACCGAGACAGTTGGAGGCGCTATTTGCAGGAAGCGAAAGCCCGAGAGGGGTGTAGTGCTACGAAGAAAAACTTCCAATTGACCCAGCTCTTGAGCAGACATGCACAGAGTTGGCAAATCACTGTCTGCCGATTTTGTCTTTTGCGCTTGCCACATTTTTGCTTGCAAAGAGTGAGGACAGACTGCGCGGTGACCTCGTTAAGGAATTAGGAGAGCACTCTCCAGATAATCTGAACGGAGAGATGCTCAGATCAGTTGACAAATGGAACCAGGTTGCATATTACGTTCGGGCTGTTCTAATTGTGGAGGTGGAGGTGCCTTTTTACTAGCGCTGCCTCTCCCTTCCTCCCCTCCCACAGGAAGAAGGATCCCTGCAACCCGATAGCCCCTTAAGTTTAAAAACCGAGGACTAGTCCGAATTAATATGCCAAACGGTTCAAGGCTAGGTTCTCCGGTTGAGAGGGGAAGTGTTTAGTGAGTAGTGCTGAGGCTCTGGGAGCCCCACACTCAGGGTGTAAATAGCCTTCGCCTCCCAACCAAAAAAAAAACGTAGGAGTTCCTTCCCATTGATCTTTACATCAAAAACATCGCATCGAAAGTGCAATCAAACTGATGGTTTCCGGATGCTAGCTGGCAGCCAAAGCGCTATCCTAGACTCCTTGCCAAAGAAAACGATCAAGACGGCGACTGACTATAAGAAAACTAAGCTGAGTTTATGAAGCATTTCTCAGTGCGCTTTCCATCTAGAGCAGACTGGACGAATTGCGAAGTGTCTGAGGTTACGACATACAAATCTTCACCGATGATTTAAAAATGGATTGCGCAGATGGGGCAGGAATCTATTCGGAAAAGCTAAATGTGTCCCAAACCTTTCACCTCCTTAACTATGCCAGTGTCCCCCAGGCGGAGGTACTGGCCATTCGAGAAACATGCGGTATACTGATCAATCAATCGGTCACATATAAGGGGAGCACAGCTATTTGCTATCACATAATCTAAGCTGGTAGGACGACAGTGTCGGATGGACGGTTTGTAGTAACTCTTCGCTGGGTTTCCGGACATATAGGGGACTACACGGATGGGCCAGCTGGCCAGACGGAGCTTAGCCCTTGATGAGTCGTTTGTGGAAAAGGTTAGTATACCGCTAGTAGTTGTAAAGGGAGAAATCTCCGCACACTAAAGGGAACTCCAGATGGGATAGCCCACCTCCTGCGCTGTATCAAGTAAGATGATGGCGAACTCCTTAGTTAAAAGTAGTCATATTCAGGGTCACGGCTATTAGCAAGTTGGCTGATTGTAAACCCATTCAATCAAGATAGATACGAGGGTAGGTCAATAAGTCCTTAGAAAATTAAACAGATGGCGCGACTAGCACGGTTTTTACGCAGCGACACTACCGACTAGTTATGCTGTGAAGTTTCAGCCGGATTGGTTGAGTTGTGTGTTTCTTGTGTATTGAAAAAAAAATTTGTTTGATTACAAAAATGGAAAAAATTGCGTTTAGATCTGTTATTAAACATTTTCATATAAAAGGCTTAACAGCAAAAGAAATAAAAAATGAGTTGGATTTAGCTCACGGCACATCTGCTCCTTCGTTTGCAATTATTTATAACTGATTAAATGAATTTAAACGTGGCCGTACATCAACAAAGGATGAACCACGTTCAGGACGCTCTGTAGAGGTGACTACGCCAGAAATGATCAATAATATCCACGAAGTGACCGAAGATTAAAGTTGAGTGAGATAGAGTTGAGGTTACAGGGATTTCAAAAGGTAGCGTCATTTCTATTTTACATGACAAATTGGGTATGAAAAAGATTTCGGCAAGATGGGTGGCGGGTTTGCTCACAGTCGACAATAAACGCAATTGGGTAGTTGCCTCTAAAGCTCTGTTGTCGCTTATGCAACGTAATCCGGGTGTTATTTCGTCGGTTTGCGACTGTAGATTAAACATGGATACACCACTACACTCCCGGGACTGAAGAACAGTCAAAGCAGTGGATTGTTAAAGGCGAACCATGTAAAAAGAAGGCGGAAACTGTAAAATCAGCTGGTAAGGTTATGGCTACTGTTTTTTGGAAATTATTTTCGTTGACTATTTAGAAAAATGGAAAACAGTAATAGGGAAGTATTATGCCTCTTTATTGGACCAGCTAAAAAGAAAAATTAAAGTAAAACAACCTCATTTAAACAGAAAAAAATCCTCTTTCATCAGGACAATGCCCGTGTTCACACATGTTCACGATCAATGGCTAAAATTGAAGAATTAAAGTTCGAATTGGTCGACCATCCACCGTATTCGCCAGATTTAGTCCCCAGTGACTTTTTCCTATTCCCAAACCTGAAAAAATGGCTCACTGGACAATGTTTTTTTTTTCAAATGACGAAGTCATCGATCAAACAAATGCTTATTTTAAGGACCTTCCAAAATCTTTTTTTTTTATGACGCGTTAAACAATTAGAGAAACGTCTAACGTATTGAGTTCAAAGGAGATTATGTTGAAAAATAAAAAAAAATTACCAAAAAATTGTTTTAATGCTTTTTTCTAAGGACTTATAGACGCACCTATGACATAGAGCACATATTGCTGTAAATGTAATGACGTGAATGATGAGCAAACGATTTTTCACTTCCTCTGTAGTTATCCGGCCTTAGGTAAAATGAAGCAATGAACAATAGGGAGTACCTTCTTTGAAAATCAGGCGGGCATCTCTAAAAAGACGATTAGAGGGTGATTATCTTTCGTGAATGCATCGGCTTGGATTTGAATCTCTAGAGACTCCAGCTGTGATAACCGAGGTGTGGCATAAAAACGGGATCAATTGTTTGCTAATTAGAGCTCCAAAAGAAATGGAGCTAGCCACTCTAAATAACCAACCAATGGGAATGCAATAATATCTAGAGATGTCATGCAAGATTTTCCATTATATTTTTGACGACAAAAAGTTTCGAGCATATATCGAACTCTTCTAGAAAAAAGCTATGGGTTCTATCATGGATCGCTATGGGATATTGGGCATTTGTGGGACATCTCAAAAAGAGCGGCCTGAAGAAGAACTACGAGTACAGATTCTACAAATACAGACGAGGCACTAGAGCATGTCTCGAAGATGAAGAAGTAGTCTAATCGGTATAGCCGAAAAATGTCAATGTCTGGAACCAAATCAGACTATATGTAAGTTTCCTGAGGAAGACTTATCTTTAAGCACATTGCAAAATCTAGAACACAATATATCTTCAAAGAACAAGATATCAACGACAAATAAGATATAACCATGAGCGAGGTAGTCTGTGTGGTCTAGTGGTTACAGCATGAACGCATAAGCTGAAGGTCCCAGGTTCAATTCTCGTTGGGAGCAACGTGATTTAGTTCAGGGGATTTTTCGGACAGACTATGAGTGTTTACTCAATGGTGATATGTACTGATTTAATCAGATCATATCATAGCTGAGCAGGCACACGGGAGCATGGTACTGACCAAACCAACTTCCGAAAAAAATCAATACGGTCATGAAAATGAGATACTCTAACTATCTCTAAGCGAAGGCCCGAGAGGGGCTGTGGTGCTACAAAGAAGAATGAGCGAGGTGCATAAAATATTTAACGAGTCGGAGTTCTCAACCAATAGTGCAATCGGCCTGGTGACCTTGAAATCGATATTTCGTGGTCCGATATAACAACTAGTTTTAAACGAAAACTAAACTGGCAAAGTAGGCGACTTCATAATACCTGAAGCCGTATGGTTGACTTATTCTGTAATCTTAACGCTACATCTTGCAAATAGGCAAACAACGGGCACCTAAACCGATATTCGGTGACAAAAGTAAGGCTAAGACAACGGTAGGAAAAACCAAGGAAACGCTAATACAACTCTATGGACAAAGAAAGGTCATTTTAAGAGTTAAGGAGACTGTCTGTTGACCTTTGGAAATTTAACTGAGGAAGTGGAATGATTGCATATTGAGTGATAAGAAAAGGTGAGAAATATGGCGATATACAAGTATAAATTTGCTTTTAACGTTTGATATGGCAGGACGTTCTACCATTGATGCGATTGCAGAGGTGGTGAACGCGGTCCAAAAGGCAGAGGCATATAGTCGCACCAAGCGACGGATCGTCCTGTTGGTGACACTCGACGTCAGGAATGCCTTCAACTCCGCTAGATGGGTGGATATTCTGGACACGCTGGAAAACTCTTTTCAAGTTCCAGAATATCTAATGCGGCTTTTGAGGAACTACCTAAAGGACCGAAGCCTGCTCTACGACACGACACGTCGGGTGTTGCCCAGGGATCTATCCTTGGTCCGGACCTGTGGAACGTGTCTTACGACGGGCTACTGAGACTTGAGATGCCAGATGAGTCGCGCTTGGTCGGCTATGCGGATGATGTTGCGGCTCTGGTCGCCGGACGCACCGTTGAACAAGCGCAACTTAGGCTAGGTATGCTAATGCGCCGAGTGAGGGACTGGATGACTGCTCGCGGGCTCAGTTTAGCACTGGAGAAAACCGAAGTGGTCATCTTGACAAAAAAGAGAATCCCTAGAGTAAGGATGATCAGTATTGGAGATATACAGATCGAATCGAAGCCAGCGGTGAAGTACCTGGGGCTACTGATCGACTCGAAGATGAATTTCTCTGAGCAAATCAGGGCAACGGCTGAGAAGGCTGCTTCGGGAATATCGGCCCTGAGTCGACTTATGGCCAACGTAGGGGGACCCAGCCCATCAAGAAGACGCCTCTTGATGAGTGCTGTAGGGTCAGTGCTAATGTACGGAGCAGAGGTATGGGGCGACGCTCTCAGCAAGGAGGTATACCGAAAACGATTGGCACAGGTACAGAGAAGAGGAGCACTGAGAATTGCATCTTCGTATCCAACAGTCTCCGACTCGGCGGTGAGAGTGACTGCAGGCTTGATACCTGTCGCCCTCCTTGCTAGAGAGCGCCGCGCTATTTACCTGCGCCGAAACGAGGATGCGAGGGAGATGGTTGTCCGCGAGGAGAGACAACGCTCGCTCAACGATTGGCAGCAGTCCTGGAGGAATTGCACGAAGGGAAGGTGGACTGCGCGCCTCATCCCGGATGTGAGACCGTGGCTAAATCGAAGGCATGGTGAGACTGACTTCTATCTGACCCAGCTTTTGAGCGGGCACGGGTGTTTTCAGTCTTACCTGCACAAGATCGGCAAGTCACGGTCTCCCGATTGTCGGTTTTGCCCAGGAGAGGAGGACAATGCCTGTCACACATTTTTTGCGTGTACCAAATGGGCCAGGCTGCGAAGGGAACTCTACAGGGGGACGGGAGAGCTCACCCCGTATAATATAGTTGCGGTGATGCTCGAATCGGTTGACAAATGGAACCAGATGGCACATTATGCTCGGGCAGTCCTAAAATATAAAAGGGACTCACAGCAGCCGGAGGCACTGGGGCTGGGGGATCGCTCTTCTGGCAATTCCTCTTCCCCTCTCCCCTCCCGCTAGGAAAGGGACTCCCCAGCTTGAAGGCGCCGCACGGCGTAACAAAACGAGACCTGGCCCGAAGTAATGTGTCAAACGGTTCCAGGCTAGGTTCTCAGATTGACAGGGGAGGTGTTTAGTGGGTAGTCCAGAGGTATCCTCCATGGGAGTCCCACACTGCCAGACTCGGCGGGCATAAATGCCTTCACCTCCCTACAAAAAAAAAAAAAAAAAAAAAAAAAAAAAAAAAAAAAAAAAAAAGTTTGATATGAAAAGTATACTATCGTGGATAATAAGACTATCAGATCATGGGTGATTTATATTTAAGTAATGTATTCCTGATGAAGACGAATGATGATTTGATAGTTAACATAAAAAACATTGTTAGCTTTTCGCTTGGTTGTTAAATAATTAAGCTATATTCAAATGTAAATTGTGCAAGTCAAAAATTAATACACTGCTTAACTCATTTTTACTTTCAAAATTTATTTAAATAGCTTATACATACCCCTGGGCGGTGGTGGATATTGGAAGCTGCAAATCCATTCATCTTGTACTTTCAATATTCTTCCAGTCACACGTGCATAATATTCATAATTGCCACGACCGAATAAATCACATGTGGCAAATTGGTCAATCATTTGCTTCATAATTCTCGTTGCAACCTAATTTCAATGTACATTGAAAGAAAAAAAAACAACAATTAGTTAATCATTGTATGTAAACTGGTTTAATATTGTAAAATAAAAAAAATTAAAAATATATGGGCCAACATTTAAAATACAATGCATAGCTTAATTAATCTACTTTTTATTCAGACATGTTGTAATAAGTTCCTATATACCATCCTAGTATCTTAGACTTTTGCTTTATTATATAATCAAAGTTGAACTCATCATAACGCCAAATAAAAATTCAAATGTAGCAATTTATACTTCTCAATCTATTTAACATTTAGTGTTTCGAATTTGGATCATATATAACATTGCAAATTAAATTAATTATAATAAACCAAAATAAAATGTGTATTTTTTGTTCAAGCATAATGTAATCAACATGTGAATATAAATTGTTATGCAATATCTAGATCATGCATTATTGAAATACATATAAACATATGCGACTGTATACAGAATGCTCTACTAAATAGAAAAAAAAAACATATCAAACAATTCATAAAATTAATTTGGATATAGGCAAGCAAACTTTCACTTATGACATCATCAAGTTTTCTTTGTCTACATCTACTAACATACGACTAGGTTATTGTATGTAGTGATTGTAGACATTTAATGAATTAAAAGAAAATATGACCATTGAGAAACAATATGTGGATGCACAAATGAATGAGAGTGCATGTTTCCTTCAAACAATACAGCAATTATTAAGTGTTTTGAGCGACTTTTCACTTTAATTTCTCGTAAAAAAAATTAAGTAAACCTAGAACAGGGAGTGCGTTAAGCTTTTAGTCAGAGATCAATTCGAAAGATATCCGATATCGGATTTCATAGAAAAAGTAAACTGGTAGAACATGCAGTAGTAAGCTTGGCTTAATTCAGGCCAATCCCAGATTGTAGTAAACACCTTTGGGAGCATACAATATCCATTACAGAGTGGCTATATCTATATAGCTTGCACTGAGGATTAATGCAATCTATCAAAGATAATCCCAGCGATACAAAAGATATATTATTCCGCACTATAGTTACTCGTATACCAACGTAAGCGTGTCTGTGGTGCTTCCGATGCATTTGTAAGTTCACTGACCCAAATGTTAATTATCTAACACTTATGATCGTGAAATTGTTTTAAGAGACTGCTTTAATGTAAAGATGTGAAATGATGATGGTGTTGCAAGTAAATGAGAAGTAATAAAATATATTCAGTTGCGCTATGGATAAACTTATTAAGGAAACATTCACTTTTGCAAAGGTCTTCTTCCTCAATTGAGTTAAAGTATTTCATAATTGATACTAAAATTTTGGGTCACTTCGGAGCATTAATAGCTGCTGCTAGGAAATGATACATAAATTTTCAGAAATGTAGATCAAAAAATATGATGTCGAAAATTTTGACCTCTACACCCATTTATGTACAATTATGTAACAAAGTAATTCAAAATGATGCTCCAAAGATGAATATATTTGCATATCAAGTGTGATTATGCAGATTTCCATTCATTGAATTTATTAATCTCGCTTTTCATTGTTTTTTCGCATCAATCTAGGTTTTGTGAATCATTGAATGAGCGTTGTATCTTTGTAGTAGGTTAAATTAATGTATATTTTTCTGTTAATTGGTCTTTACAGGACAGCGTAAATAAAAGGAAACCAATTTGAATAAGCCCCTGTTAGATCGGCACGAAAATACCCAACTGAAGTCAATGACAAGTGAATGCAACACTTCTAAGAATTTATTTGTAAGTCTAAAAAGTATTGAGCCGGCTTTTGTCATTTTTCGATTGAATATTTCTTTTATTTAAAATCGATTTTATTTAAGTACATATTGTCCATTATTATCTATGACCTTTTGCCATTTTTTGGGTAGAGCCATTACTCCATCTGTGTAGAACTTCTGTGGTTTATCGGCGGAAAACTTGGCCAAGTGATTTTAGCAGTTCCTTTTTGCAGTGAATTTCTTTTCCTTAAGGAAGTTTTGTAGAGACTGAAACAAATGGTAGTCTAATGGTGCAAGGTCTGGACTATACGGTGGATGCATGAAAACTTCCCAGTCAAGCTCTGTCATCAAAGATGTGTGTGGTCTGTCATTGTCATGATGGAAGACAACGCCCTTTCTATTGATCAATTCTGGCCGGTTTTTTTTTTAATTGCTTGTTGCAATCTGGTTAATTGTTGATAGTACAGAGCCGAAGTGAGTGTTTGGCCAGGTTCTAGCACCTCATGATAAACAATTCCTTTCCAAACGCACCATACACATAGCATAACCTTATTTGGTGTCAATCCTGGCTTTGAAGTCGTTTGCGATGATTCACCTTTTTTGACCATGATCTTTTTCGAACGACATTCTCGTATTTTACACATTTTTCATCGCCCTTAATGATTTGCTTCAAAAATGGCTCGATTTCGTTGCGTTTTATTAGCATTTCGCAAATGGAAATTCGATCGATCAAATTTTTTTGTGTTGATTCATGCGACACCCAAACGTCGAGCTTCTTTGTGTATGCAGCCTCACGCAAATGGTTCAAACCCGTTTGGTGATGGATATCCAGTTCCTTAGCGATGTCGTGGCTGCTTATGTGTCGGTCTGCTTCAATTTTTTGTACGATTTCATCGACTTTTTCAGCGAGGTGCATCTTTGACATCAAAATTTCCAGAACGAAAGCGAGCGAACCATCTTTTGGCTGTGGCTTTTGATAAAGTATCTTGACCGTAGACACCACAATTTTTTTCACGAGCCTGCCAAGCATTCTCATCTTGATCATAGTGATAATGTAAAATATAACGAATTTTTTCAGCAATTTCACTCATTTTTAAATGAATACAACTTTTGACACGAATGACGAAATACAAAACGGTCCACATGAAAATTGTAGACTGAAATGTCACCTTTCAAAAGTATGTCAGCTTGACTCAATCTGATTAGTATTCCCCGATATATGACAACGAACACAATCTAGTGACAAAAAAGGCTCAATACTTTTTAGACTTTCCAGTATCACAGGTTTCACAGTGAATATCGCAGTTGAGCACTCTAGAAGCACAATAAGGAATCTGAAGTGCAGGTAAGCACACGCCAAGAAGTATACATTTTTAGAAATATTCGGCTATGACAGAGCGACAATTATGCATGCTTGACGTAGGTTACGAAAGATAATTCTAGAAACGTTTGATGTTCCCGCTATGTCCACGTCGGATCAGAACGATGCGTGTGAGGATCATATCGGCGTCATCGATATGAAGGTATTCCCTTATATGAAATAGATTAAGTGGGAGTTATAACCGTGCTCTTGGAAAAGATATAAACGATTGTAACCTGAAATTGATGATCCAGTGAGCACACAAATAGACTCCAATCCTTGTTGCTCAAAGACGAAAAGATAAAAGAATGAGGCACAAACTTTATACGAGTATAACCAACACTGACCCACTAATAGAGAGCAGGTCAGACGATCAACTGACAATAAACTCACTAGTTTTAATATTCTAGCTTTGATTTGAGACTATGCTGTTACTCATTAGATACAACAATTGAGATCTCAAGGTAAATAGATTTTGAAAAAGTATTTGAAGCGAAGGTCGCCCATACCGTGATAAGTACTACTCGTATTAAGCAATTACCATTCATCCATCATCATTAAAAGATAAAAGGGACTCACAGCAGTCGGGGCTGTGGAATCGCTTGTCTAGCAATTCCTCTTCCTCCCGCTGGAGGAGGGGTCCGCCAGCTTGAAGGCGCTTCAAGGCGTAGCAAAACGAGACCTGGCCCGAAGTAATATGTCATACGGCTAGGTTCTCAGGTTGATAGGGGAGGTGTTTAGTGGGTAGCTCACTCGGTTGCGAGCGAGTCTCACACTCAGTGCGTAAATGGCATTCACCACGCAATCACAAAAAAAAACAATCACCCTAATAAAAAATACTGTGCTGAAACTGCGTTGCTGGACTTGGTTAGAGACTTCAACAATTGATTAGTTGCAGTCTTGCAAGAGAAATTATTTCGTAATCAGCCAAACAATTTCTAAGCGAGGAATAAATAAGAATACGTTGTGTGATTTTCAGGGTATTCTTCTAATAAGAAAGTATGGCGAAGAGCAGTTCCTCTCCGCTTCGTCAAATGCCTTGGTAATGTCCTTACTACACAGTGTTGCAAGTGCAGCATAGGAGCTCCCTGTGCTATAAATGCAGTTAAATGGGGCAGGAAATAAGATAATATACGGGTGAAGTTACATTGTATCTTCTGCATGGCATGCCCAAGTGGCAGGAACGCGTCTTTACCGAGACCAAAGCGGCACTGAAATGATCAGCATCCTACAGATGAACAAATGCCGCTGTAAGTATAAATGCTCAAGATTTGCTTGAAGAGTTTTCAAGGGATATGAGAGTCTACTACATTGAATTGGCTCTCATATCCTTAATATTCCACTTTTGGCTGGCATATTGGGAAAATCGTTGTTCACAGATTTGTCGAAGTAATCACGACATGTGCACCCCTACCGGATTTCTAGCCAGGCAGCGGTAGATTAGCATCGAAGAGCATGGTAAAGTCAACTATGCGTATCATTGCAGACATTGCTGCATGTCGCCGATATTATTGAATCGCCGCCTGAATCGGCCAAATATGACGCGTTAAGGAAAAGGCTTTTGGCTACGTTCGGAGTTTCGGACGAGGAGAGAACGCACCAGGTGTTGTTTGACATGAAGATGGAAACCTCCGACCCTCCCAGTTCCTGCACCGATTACAGTGCGCGGCAGGCAAGTCTATTCCAGACCAATTGTTAAAAACGCTGTGGTTACAGCGAATGCCACTCAATGTGCGAGCCATCTGGCGGCTAATGATAGGTATAATTTAGAAGAACTAGCAGCAGCTGCGGATCGAGTAACTAGCGCCGCCGCCTCAGACGTAGCATGCATTCAAAATAGTGCAACGTCACACTCAATGCCAGAGTATGAGCAATTAGCGAAAAATATTGGGGAGATAGGGGCAGAGCTTGGCCGAATTCAAGCGCCTTCAATACAAAGCGTCGCTTCCACGTGTAGTTCGTGCCACTCATACCGGCCGGCTACTCCGTCCAAGGTGAGTCAAATTTGTTTCTACCACCAGCGATTCGGCGCCAAAGTAAAGCGGCTGGGCGGAAACAAATTGAGCCACTAGCCCAACAGGCGACAGCTGGTGGCACATCCAAAAGTCGCCTCGAAATTTTTGACAGTAAAACAAAGCGAAATTCCTCATCGATACGGAAGCAGACATATCTGTCGTTCCAGTATCCCGAAAGCACCCCGCTCATTCATCGTCAGTCTTCAAGTTATTTGCAGCGAACGACACATACGGTGACCGAGCGCTAACCCTCTCCTTGGGTCTACCGTGGGTTTTCCAGTGGCGATTCACCGTGGCCAAAGTATCACGACCTATTCTAGGCGCAGACTTTATTCGGCATTTCGGGCTGGTGGTAGATCTCAAAAATGGCAAATTATCAGATCCCAGTAAGAACGCCTCTGCTAAAGGAAAAGACCAGGAATACAACCAAAAAGAGATTTCTACCGTGAATGCAACTTTAACGTATGACTCACTTCTCAGAGAGTTTCCAGGACTCTTTAACCCTACAGTAGCTGCACATGCTCCGACTCACGGCACAAAGCATTATATTACAACGACAGACCGGCCTCGGTGATTAAATCAGGAAAAGCTACAAGTGGCACGACAAGAGTTTCTATTCCTGCTTGACAATGAATTTTGTCGACCTTCCAAAATCCCCTGGGCAAGCCCTTTGCACCTCGTTCCGAAGAAAAATGGTGGCTGGCGCCCATGCGGGGACTACCGCCGACTAAACGCCGCGACCTTGCCAGACAAGTACCCGATGCAACACATTGAGGACATCTCACTGAATTTAGCCGGCGCACGGTATTTTTCAAAGATCGATTTGTTCCGAGCATTTCACCAGATTCCGATTGCTGAAGAGGATATTCCAAAAACTGCAATCACTACGCCATTCGGCCTTTATGAATTTGCAGTAATGACATTTGGTCTTCGAAACGCTGCACAGGCTTCCAGCGATTCATGGACGAGGTGCTTCGTGGACTAGATTTTTGCGTGTGCTATGTTGATGATTTATTATCGCCCCAAAAACGAAGGAAGAGCATGTGCAGCACCTACGACTTGTATTACATTGTCTCTCGAAATACGGAATTGGTATCTATTTAGCCAAATGTGAAATACGGAATTGGTATCTATTTAGCCAAATGTGAGCTGGGAATCAGCCGTTCAGAGTATTTGGGGCACGTTATCGACGAAAAAGGTCTAATTCCCCCAAAGTCACATGGACGCCATTCGAAATTTTAAAAACCAACTACGGTAAAGGAACTTCGGCGGTTTTTAGGAACAATAAATTTCTACAGGCGGTTTGTTCGCAACGCTGCGGTATTACAGGCTCCGCTCAACGACTTGTGTGCTGGACGTAAAAAGAATGACAAAACCGTCATCGAATGGACCCCAGAAACTAGTGATGCATTTATAAACTGTAAAAACAGTATCGCTAATGCTGTTCTTTTAGTCCACATTCGAGCCAATGAACCTCTCAGACTCACAACCGCTGCATCTGAGCAGAAGCAGAATAATAATTGGCTACCATTGGCGTTTTTCCAGAAGAAGTTGTCCTTTCGCGAAAGTGAATATAGTGTATATGATCGCGAACTTCTAGCTATATATTCCAGCGTCAGACATTTTCAGCAATATTTAGCAGGTTCTAGTTTCTAAATCCTCACGGATCACAAACCGCTAACGTATGCATTCGCTTAGTCTGCAAGCAAAGCGTCGCCGCGCCAGATCAGACATATTGATTACATCTCGCAGTTTTCAACAGGTATCCGCTTTATCGCGGGTGCAAGTAATTATGTCCCTGATACGCTTTCGCGGCTGGAAGAGATTCTGATGCCCACAGTAATCGACGAATCTGAACTGATGAAAGAGCAAGAACGATATGTCGAACTGCAAGGACTACTTCGTTCTAACACTACATCCCTAAAACTTGTCCGCCAGTCTATAGGCTTAAGTGATGGAATAGTATACGTCAAGAAACTGCAACGATTAAGGCCCTTCGTTCCGCTGACGTTACGAAGGAAAGTATTTGACATGTTTCATCAGCTAGCGCATCCCAGTGCACGTGCCACAGGCAAGGCTATAGCTCAGAGATACGTGTGGACAAACATGAAGAAAGACGTCCGCGTTTGGGCTCGTTCATGCGTTCCATGCCAGTGCTCCAAAGTTGCTCGCCACCAAAAGAACCCAGTACAGCCTTTTTCGATGCCTGATGCTCGCTCTCAACATATCCACGTCGATATCGTAGGCCGCTTGTACCGTCGCAGGGTTATTAATATTGCTTGGCAGTCATCGACCGCTTCTCTAGGTGGCCAGAGGCTTTCCCCAATGCGGATCAGATTGCAGCTACCGTCGCAAAAACATTAACAATTGGGTTGCTCGCTTCGGCACGCCTCAAATAATCACCACCGATCAAGGTACTCAGTTTAAATCGGCACTGTTCAAAGCCCTGACTGCGTTTATCGGAAGTACGAAAAACAGGACATCACCGTATCACCCGGCGTCTAATGGATTAGTCGAGCACTTGCATCGGACACTGAAAGCTGGAATTATGTGTCACTCTAACAATTCTTCCTGGCCCGATATCCTTCCCGCCGTGTTACTGGGATTGCGCACCAGCTTTAAGGAAGAGTTACAGACCTGGTGTGCAGAGTACACTGTCCATTCTGGGAGAATTCGTCAGCCCTAGTAGTTCATCCGGCAGCCAGCATGATTTTATTGTTCACCTTCGGGATGTCATGTCATCAATCAGGCCCGTGTACAAACATCGTCAGGGCGACAGACCAGTTTTCATCAACAAAAAGCTGAGTACATGCACACATGTTTTTATGCGCGTCGATGCCGTTCGCAAGCCACTTTCGCCACCATATATGGGACCATATCTTATAGTGCAGCGCCTGTCGAACGTCGTTTACACGATCGACGTAAACGGCCGACAACTCAACGTGGCGATGGAGCGCCTCAAATCCGCGTACACTGAAAGCTTCAGCAGACGAATATCCTCGCGATCATACATCGGAGCCGATAAGCGTAAATTCGACACCCTATACGTCAGTAGCTACGCAGCCAGCCCTAAGCCAGGCGACAACCAACCAGGTTATTCCTGCTCATAAACACTTGCAACCGACCTCGCAGCGATCGCCTCGTGTGTATATAAAACATCACCCAACACCAATCAATACGCCGCCCGAAGGAACAAGAACGTACCCACGAAGCAAAAAGTACGTATCTTCGAGGCATCATATAGATCATGACATTTTTACTACCTCACCAATGTCACTTGGGAGGGAGTAGTGTGGCGACGAACGTTTTAGGCGTTGTTGGGAGAACGACGCCAACAACACCCATCGAAACACATTCTGCCGTCAACGTACAATGCGACGCAGCACACACAGTCGATCATTAGTGCTTCAACTTTTGTTACTTTTGTATAGTGAATAGAAAATAAACGATAGTAAACTCTAATCTACTGTACTTGCATTATTTATTTATATACGTCCCACACTTGCCTGCGTAAAAGGGTCTTCTCGGGGTTTGACGTGATCCATGTTGCTAGGGGCCTACCTTCACATTACTATGCATTCAGAGCGGGGGCTCCGCCTTCGCTACGATTACAGAGGTAGTGAGTGCTATCCAACAGGCTGATACAGACAGCCGTTCTACCCAATGATTTGTTTTGCTAGTAACACTTGTTGTCAAAAACGTATTGACCCTACTTAACGGGCGGTTATCCTGGAAACATTTATAGCTTTTTACAAGTACTAAAATATATCTTGCGGATTCTGAAAGACTATCTGCTGGATCAGGGCCTGCTCTAAGATACAAAGGAAAGTAGGCAAAGTATAAAATTTACATTAGCTGCCACTTAAAGCTACATGCTTGACTGCGACTTCTGGAATACCCAGTACGACGGGCTACTGAGACTCAAGCTACGGGAAGAGTCGCCCTTGATCGATAAAGTGGTGCTAGTCGCTAAACGCATAGTTGATTGTGACAAGTGAGCACATGCCCAGATATGAGGGGGATAGAATGCTGTCGAAAAAAGGGAACAATCATTCAGCAATTGGCAACAATTCTTGTTGAACGGCATGAAACGAGATCAACCGTACGGCTCATCCCTGATTTGAGATCGACGCTCAATCGAAACTATGGTGAAACTTATTTCTACCTAACCCAACCCTTGAGCGGTCATGGATGTTTTCAGTTTTACCTGCACGAGACTAGTAAGTCACGGTTCCCCGACTGCGTGTTCTGCGCTGGAGAGGTCGATGAGGCCTTCACATCTTTATCACAAAAAAGGGAGGACTGGATAGCCCAAATGGTCGCGCTGGCAAAGAAAAGAATCTCCAGAGTAACGAAAATCAGTAGCGTGGAAGTGCCCTTCGAATCAACACCAGAAGATAAGCATTTGATATTGCTGATACACTCCAAGCTAAATTTCTCCGAGCAAATCGGGGCACTGTCCGGTAACCTGCAGCAGATGTATCGGTTCTCAACCGACTTATGACGGAGCCTACTTCAAGAAGAAAACGACTCTTAATGATCATCGCAGTCTTTGTTACTTTACGAATCAGAGCTATGAAGCAATGCTGCAGACGATTGTGCACAGACAATGGGCGCTGAAAATTCCATTCGCACATTGAATAGTTTTTAGTTGGCGGTATAAGCGCTGGCTGGAAAGCGCAGAAATATTGGATAATCTAAAAAGTATTGAGCCTTATTTGTCACTAGACGGTGTTCGTTGTCATATATCTGACAATACTAATCAGATTGAGTCAACTGACATGCGTTTGAAAGGTGGCATTCTAGTCTACCATTTTCATGTGGACAGTTTTGTATTTCGTCATTCGTGTCAAAAGTTGTATTCATTTAAAAATGAGTGAAATTTCTAAAAAAATTCGTTATATTTTACAATATCACTACGATCAAGATGAGAATGTATCGCAGGCTAGTGGTAAAACTTGTGGTGTCTACAGTCAAGATACTTTATCAAAAGCCACAGCCAAGCTTTCGTTCTGGAAATTTTGATGTCAAAGATGCACCTCGCGCAGGTCGACCAACCACTGAAAAAGTTGATGAAATCTTACAAAAAATTTACGAAGACCGCCACATAAGCAGCCATGACATTGCTAAGGAACTGAATATCCATCACCAATCAGTTTTGAACCATTTGCGTAAGGGTGGGTACACAAAGAAGCTCGACGTTTGGGTGCCGCATGAGTTAACACAAAAAAATTTGATCGATCGAATTTCCAGTTGCGAAATGCTAATAAAACGCAACGAAATCGAGCCATTTTTGAAGCAAATCGTTACGGGCGATGAAAAATGTGTAAGATATGAGAATGTCGTTTGAAAAAGATCAGGGTAAAAAAAGGTGAACTATCACAAACAACTTCAAAGCCAGGATTGACACCAAATAAGGTTATGCTATGTGTATGGTGGATTTGGAAAGGAATTGTTTATCATGAGGTGCTAGAACCTGGCCAAACACTCACTTCGGCTCTGTACTATCAACAATTAACCAGATTGTAACAAGCAATTAAAAAAAAAACCTCCCAGAATTGATCAATAGAAAGGGCGTTGTCTTCCATCATGACAATGACAGACCACACATCTTTGATGACAGAGCTTGACTGGGAAGTTTTCATGTATCCACCGTATAGTCCAGACCTTGCACCATTAGACTACCATTTGTTTCGGTCTCTGCAAAACTTCTTTAATGAAAAGAAATTCACTTCAAAAAGGGACTGTGAAAATCACTTGGCCAAGTTTTTCGCCGATAAACCAGAGAAGTTCTACACAGATGGAGTAATGGCTCTACCCAAAAAATGGCAAAAGGCCATAGATAATAATGGACAATATGTACTTAAATAAAATCCATTTTAAATAAAAGAAATATCCAATCGAAAAATGACAAAAAAGGACTTACCAATATATACTTGTGTAAAAATGAAAACAATAGGCGGGCTGTTGCTCTTGAAGAGAGGCAACCCTCAACGATTGGCAACAATACTGGGTGAATAAAACGAAAAGAAGATGGAATGCGGCCCAAGTATGAGCGCGTGATAAATTATGCTTTACCATCCTTATGGCCGGGCAAGGATGCATAATTGGTAAGTTGCCACCCACACATTTTCTATGTATTGACGATCGGGACAAGAAATGCGACATTCTTCGCAAAGAAATAGGCGAGTTCTCTTCAGGTTTGCCATGCAGTCTTAACAGTCATGGGAAATTGTTTGAAGCCGTCTCAGGCGGAGAGGCATATCTCTCTCTTTTTTTCTCGATTCCCGCTGGGAACGAACTCCTATAATGAGATGACGTCTTAACAGTAAAATGAGGCTTAGGTGAAGTAATATAACAAACGGTTCCGGGGTAGGGGAGGTGTTTTGTGATTCGTCAGCAAACCTTGCGCTGCTGGGTGTCTAACACTCCGGGAGTTAATAAACATTCACCTCTTTACTACAAATAAATTACTCCTAAAAGAGTGAAATGGTTTTCTTTACTAGAAAAACTTAATTCTCTGATTTTGATCTTCTCGAGTTAGTCGAAGGAAAGTAGAAACTTGCGACGAAGTACTTAAGAATCATTTTAATTTGAAATTGCCACGAAAAAGAAAAATTGAGCAAGGATATCAGCTCATGCAAAAGACTGTTCGCACTCTTTTCTGTTGCAGCTTCATTCAAACGGTGACATTTGCGATAAAAATAGCAGTAGAATTATCAATCTCGATGGAAGCCAGAAACAAAAGTATTCCAATTACCCAGTTAACGTCTATTAAAACAAGGACGTCTCAACGTCGCTCTGCGGAAACTTTACAATAACTGAAGGGTCTATTGGGTTCCAGGGCAAGAAGATATGGTAAGCAAACACTAGTGCAAAAATTGGAGTATGTCAAAGCTTTCACATTAAGGTATGAACGCCCTGAACGTT
Source organism: Odontomyia ornata (assembly GCA_963969285.1). Lineage (NCBI taxonomy): Eukaryota > Metazoa > Arthropoda > Insecta > Diptera > Stratiomyidae > Odontomyia > Odontomyia ornata. The sequence continues at coordinate 58,355,509 of OZ017741.1, read as the reverse complement.
ACACGTAAGGTCCGAGTTGATGGTAGATAGCAGCGTACAGCTGCTTCGAAAATCACCGATACCTTGTGAAAAGGTTATGATAAAGCAAGACAAAATTTCTGTAAATGTTCTCAAGATCACTTTGTGCATTAAAGATTTGAATTTATACCGGCAATTTATTCAGGAACTATAGCCATAATAGGGAAAGTGACATAAGAGTACCTTTTATGCATCTGACCGGCTATTACAAAAAAGACAACCCATAAGACCCATATAAACACTAAAGGAATTATGCGACAAGAGAAAGTTTAAGTATATTTTCATTTGTCACTATTATAAATTTCTAATTAAATAAAAAATTATATGCCACTACTTATCATTAATTTGTGAATCGAATTAACCAATACAACATATTATATGCAACTGAAAGCAATCAATTCAATTTTTAAGCCTCATTTTCATCCAATCATCAAAAATTAACGATTAAATACCATGGAAGCACAACTAAATATAATCTACAAATTTAGTAAGAAAAAAATTATGTAAAAAACTTTATTCAATTATATCTATTTACATAATTATTTTCCAATCAAGCTAAATATTTTTCTACAAAGATTCGCCAATTTAGCGAAGAAAAGAAAATGAAATATGCATATCGAGATTTTCCAGTTGGTCTTCATTTATTTTTTTTTCGCTACAATAAATGTTTCTCTATTATGACTCATATAAAAATAAAATCGAACATAAACTTACATTAACTTCCGCCTTCATTTTGACGAATTCAATTCAATTAGAGAGAAGCGCATATAAAATATTTTTTAAAATATGTGTTAGGTGATGTGAATTTTAGTATACATTTATATATATATAAATATGATAATAAATCCATTACAATTTGAGATACAGTGTATCTAAAGAATATATTATTCTAATCACGAGTGAAATTAATAATATTAGTAGGTAGAAACAAATGAAAATGTACCATTTAAACAAATGCACATTACTTTAAACTCAACATGTTATTGTACAGATATAACATCGATCAAATAAGAAACGTGTAGTTAGAACAATAACTACGTAGGCTGAAGATATGTGATAAAGTAGATAAATGTGTACTTCGACATATAATTTTGTGCCATCGAAGCCAATTAGATTAAACATTCGAGGCGAAATAGTGTACAGTCGTTGAATTAAGCTATTCTTAAATGTTTCAATGATGGAAATGACATCAAACTTGAAATACACATTTATCAAATGAAACTATTGTCAACTATGGCCAAACTATTATGAGATAAGGTAAAAAATTAAGCATTTGAATTGGTTGTAAAAACTAAAATTAATAAGCATTGAAAAATAGAGTTTGGATAATGGCAAGTGTTAACGCTTAGGTTGATAATATATACTCTTAAAATTGGATTGCTGTTCTCCTTGACTGAACTTAATGGGTACACCGTAAATGACAATAACAAATTGTAATTTGTAAGTAGGAGTGGTCTTCCATTACATTATTACCATTTACGATTTGATAGAAGAAAGAGTGTGTAGTAAAGAACGGTTCGAGTTTTTTAAACATGTACCGAATGAATGTATGTTACGTTACACAGTAAATATTTATGCAAAGAATTGTATGCATGTGGATGATAATCTTTATAGAAATTCAAATGCTACATAGACTTTATGCGTGGGAAATAGGTGAAAATTGTATTGTGGAAATACATATAAGTAAAACCTAAGCAGGTTTTGTATGAACTATTATATTTCAAATTTATTTGATTCAACACATTTTGGCAATCTCCCATAATAATTTTCATACAACATTATTCTGTTTAACGATACTGCAGTAGAAAGTAAATCTGAACCATGTTGCTACTATGAATAATTACTTAATATACGAATTCTATCCGAAAAATTACTTTTTATTTATTTTCTTCAAATCGAAATCCACACAATTTTCCTAGCAATGTTTCTATTTGATCATCGCGACCTGGTAAGCTTCTTTAGGAATATCCCTGAATGCCAGTGAATAATCGTTCTTAATGTTATCAATTGAGTCGAAATATTATTAGCTCTGATTTAAATTTTCGAATCAACAAGCATCCGTAAGCGGAAGGATTGATTTTTGACACCAAACTGACGAATTAATAAAGTTCTGGTAAGGAATCCAAGAACTTTCTCGTCACAGCTTTTGTCTTTTTGCACGAATTTTTATATGTAATCTTTATAAAACGTTTTTGTAGTACGTACTTGCAGTTGGTTTTTTGGACTAAAGATTAAAAGTCATCATTATAGAACATTCAGATAGTATCCACCAGACTTAAAATTAATCGATCGATTGAAACTTCAGTCTATTAATTTAATCCCGATTAAATTAATCAAGATTAAGATAGTTAATCGTAATCGCGATTAATTTTAGTAATCATTAATCATCAATCGTTAATTTGATTAACGGTTGTTTTATGAGACCCACTGTGTTATATTTATAGTATTATAGCATAAAATAAGATGTTCGTGTAAATTAACGTGAATTAAAAGGCAGATTAAATTTATCCAGCATTCCTGAGTTTGTAAGCGTATTACTCAAAATTTAAGGGTATTTTTTCTACCTGCATACTGCAACTGCAATATAACTAACTCAGTGGGACTTTGAAAGACGGATTTCTAGATTATTTCTTTGTGAATTTTTAGAGGGAAGCGCTTCCATTGTCGTCACTTCCGGACAAATGAGGTTTTTATCTCCTACTTACTGTTGAATTGGTAACTTTTTAAAGTCATTGATTTAAAGTTAGAGACTTGAACCTGGGACCTGCGGCTTATGCGACTAGTGCTCTAACCCCGAGACAATAAACAAATCATCATAAGGCTATTTCATTTCCTTCCCTTCCTGCATTGTGTTGCAGGAAGTGGACTATTTGCATGTGTTGATGACAACCTTATTCTTTTTTCATCGACAAATGTAATAACTCTAATTTCTGCATGACATTATCATCGATTATTCATTTATTGAAGTTAATGAAAACGGAACAATCTTATGATCAATGCATACACATGAAAAATTTGAGTAGGTGTATATACACTTGCCAGAAAAATACCCGTACTTGCAAGATAACAAAGTTATCGTTGTATTAAAAAGGATATGTCCACTTAATTTGAATACTTTCTTTTATAATATAAAATCTACACTTTTGCATGGTTCCCAGCATGTTTCATAATCTTCTTCTTCTTCGTAGCCCTACATCCCCTTTCGGGCCTTCGCTTAGAGATAGTTAGAGTATCTCATTGTCATGACCGAATGTATCGGCACTCCACAAGGTGATATGATCATTATCACGCTTTTGGTCGTGTGTCCGTCCATCCAGCTGCGATACGTTCTGATTTTAAACCAGCACATATCATAACTAAACCGGCTTATAGTCCGTTCGAAGAACCACTCGAACTAAATCTCGTTGACGCCAATCAACTTGAACCAGAGACCTTCGGCTTACGGACTTAGTGCTCTAACCACTAAGACACGCGGACTACTTATGTTTCATAATACTTGCTATGTAAAAAGAATTTGAAACTCAAACAAAATCAATTTATGGCAACACAATAGACCACAAAAAGTATCCGTACGGATCAAACCAGGGGATTCCCTGTGTTACGCGATGATATATGCAGATACATATTAATGTTTTTAGGTCCGATAATAGTTCTACTTTGAGTTATGATAGGTTTAAAATGGAGTGCAAATTTTTTAAAATTATTTGTGCACTAGAATACATGATGACGCCCAAAATTAGCAAAATCAGTGCTGAGGAGAGGAATATTATACTGAAATTTAAGAGTGATGGGAAAACTTACCGCGAAATTGGTCAAATAGTTGGCAGAACTCCCTCCTCTGTCCAGTATGTGGTGGAGACATTTAATACAACTGGTTCAATTATGTCAAAACTTCGTTGTGGTCGACCCTCCATACTGACTGAACGCGAAAAAAGAAACGTTTTGCAGGCAGTTAAAAATAATTCTCGAGTAACTGCTTGCCAAATTGTTACAAATATAAAAGACTCTTTTGGCAAGGTTCTCCACGAAGATACCATACGAAAAATACTAAAGAGAGATGGATATCGCTCACGCATAGTACGTAAGAAGCCATACATTTCGGAAAGGGAACAGGAAGAAACGTGTGGATTTCGCAAAAAATACACATACTACTGTGTCCAAAACATAAGGTGACATTTGAATTTAAACTGCGCGCGTCGAAGGATTTGAAGAATTATTTTTTTAGGTTGGTAGTACTGTCAGTGACATCTATGTCAAATTTACATGTCAAAATATTCATTATTGGTTGAGCTGCTAAAAGTGAGTTTTTCGTTTTTTGCGATGTCGAGATTTGTTAACTTTGCATTAAATTTTGTTTGCGGAATAAATTTTCTGCTGCGGGTACGTTGAGGATGGCGCAGAAAGCCTTTGGCGATGTGGCTATGTCTAAAAAATGTTTAGAAGTGGTATAGTGAGTTCCAAGCCGGCCGTGAACGTGTCGAAGACGAAGAGCGTCCTGGGCGACCATCAACCTCTTCGATTATCGTGGTGTTGTGCGTTATGAATTCCTTTCGCCGGGCCAAACAGTCGACAAGGAATATTATTTGAACATTATGCGTCGTTTGCGTAACGCTATCCGCCTAAAAAGGCCGGAATTGTGAAAAGACAATACTTGGTTTTTACACCACGATAATGCACCATCCCATACTGCGCTCGTAATTCGTGATCATTTCGCCAAAAACTCAACCTATACTCGTATCTCGGTTTTTTTGCGCTATTTAAAAAATCTCCAAATAAATGTTCCTCCAACTTTTCCAGAAAACGCAAATATTGTAAATTTAATGCTAAACAAATATATATTTCGGAGGTAAGAGTTCCTCCTTCACACTGAAGAAGGAGGAACTCTTACCTCCGAAATATATATTTGTTTAGCATTAAATTTACAATATTTGCGTTTTCTGGAAAAGTTGGAGGAACATTTATTTGGTCAACTTATATCGTTCCGCAACCACCGTATTCACCAGATCTGGCGCCGTGCGACTTCTGGCTGTTCAGCAAGCTCAAAAGACCGCTCCGGGGACACCGTTTTGATACGATAGAGGAGATTCAAGCCGCAGCGAAGACGGAACTGAAGGCCATCCCGGAAACAACACGTATCTCAAACACTAATGAATATTTTGACATGTATATTTGACATAGATGTACTACCAACCTAAAAAAAAATAATTCTCCAAATCCTTCGACGCGCGCAGTTTAAATTCAAGTGTCACCTTATTTTTTGGTCACAGTAAACATTAACAAGCCACCAGAGTTTTGGAAACAGGTCCTATTCTCCGACGAAAGGAAAGTTTCCATATTTGGCATTAAAGGAAGAAAGTTAGTGTGGCGGAAGAGCGATACTGCCCTCGAAAAAGAAACCTCGTACCAACTGTGAAACTTGGTGCAGGTGGTGTGATGGTCTGGGGGTGTTTGGCGGCAGAAGGAATTAGCCAACTTGAGTTTATAGAATCAATTATGGATCAATACGGTTGCCTTAATATTTCGAAGGCGAATTTGAAGCAAAGCGTTCAGCAGTTGAGGCTTGATGACGATTTCTCGTTCCAGCAAGATAATGATCCCATGCACACAGCACAAAATGTGAAGCTTTGGTTGCTCTACAACACAAAACATCAACTGTCTACGCTGCCCCAATCCCGAGATCTTAATCCCATTGAGCATTTGTGGGACTTATTGGAGAGCAAGATCCGTCAGCACAGCGCAACCTCGAAGGAAACGTCATAGTCAGTGAATGGGGCAAAATTACCAGGCAGGACACACCCAAATTGGTTCACTCCATGCCAAATCGACCTACGGAGGTCCTTAAGAGATAAGGTTATCTGAAAAGTTATTAAGCCCTGATATGTGATAAAATATTTGAATATTTCAAATTTATATTGCCATGTACGGATATTTTTCTGGTTCGTTTAAGTGAGGCTTTTTTGTTTTTATTATGTAAAATCTAGCTTTTAACCGGGCTTAAAGCCCGGTCCAGACGCTACGTCTTTTACAATATTTTGCCTGCGCATACCAAAACGTTGCATGCAAAATGTTGCGTGTGGACGGGGAAAATACAACGTTTTAGAACTGCGCATAGAACTATGCAGTTGCAGCGATATTTGAGCTGGTAGGGCTTTAATATCCGTGAACTGCGCAAAGAAGTTGATAAGATGTGCACCGTCTGGATGCTCTTTCAATTTTGCTACGTTTTGACTGCGCAAGCAAAACGTTGTCCAAGACGTAGAGTTTGGACTGGGCTTTACGTAAACAATAGGAAAAACCGTTCTTTTTGGTTGGTATACGTAGGTTTTGTGTCTACGTGCATTAAGCATTTATGTGTATGTAGTATTATTTAGCAAACTGAGTGTTTAGTAAACAAAATATATCTTTTTCGTGCGCACATCAGAGTGATTATTTTCTGTCAAGTCCTACGGTATTAAAAATGGATATAGACGTTGAAGCCGACATCGACATCGAAGATACTATTATAAATTGTGTAAATTCTAGTGGACGAAGTGAAATCGGCAATGAAAATCTAGCTACATCTTCAACGGGAGACACGAGAAAAAATCTAACAAGGGAATCATCTTTTTCGTTTTCTGTTTTATTTGACGGCATCCTCTTCAAACTATTTCCTGATGAATCTTCCGACAAGATTCTTGCTGCAACATGTATGAAGTGTCCATCAGAAAAAAACGGTAATTAAAGGATATAGGACAACAACGGCGAATTTTGTTGGACAATTGAAAAGAAAACATGGTTCAGATGTACTAGAAGATTATAAAAAACACATGAATAATAACAAGACTAAGAAAACAACTAATTTCAAAACGGCCGACAACACTCTTTCCATGGAAAAGGACATGGTAACACAAGAACAATTTGAAGTTAATATTACTAATTATTTCGTTCATTCCTTAACACCTCTACGAGCCAAAGAGGATCCCTATTTTACAAAAATGGTGGATGACTTAAATATTAAAAATATTGGAATGAAGTTGTTTGGAAGGCGATCACTAAGAAAAAAAATTACCAAACAGTCTTATGATCAAATGTCTGCAATTAAAGAAAAACTTGCATCAGTTAATCACGTTTGCACTACCGCCGATATTTGGTCGGACGAAAAATGAAGTTTCTCGGCATAACTGCGCATTGGATTGATACAGATTTGGAAAGACACTCAGCTGCTATAGCTTGTCGACGATTTAGGGGAGCATATATGCACGACCGAATAAAAAACATGTTATAGAAAATATTTTCAGAATTCAATCTTGACCCTTCCAAAGTTATATCAATGGTGACTGACAACGGTGTAAATTTTGTCAAAGCGTTTGAAGACATCTTTAGAATTCGATGCCAATGAAGAGTACGATGAAAACAGAAAAAATGACGATGCGACAGATGATGACCAGATTTGTATGGAAAGTGAAGACATGCATCCAATGAACTAAATGTCAGAAAATACTTCGCTTTCATTTCACATGCCTTGCAATGCGCACATTTTCAATTTGATTGTAAGTTCTGATATGCAAAAAATATTATCTAATAAATCTACATTATTGGGGAAAACACAAACTGATGTTATGGGAAAATGTAGTGAACTCTGGAGTGCAGCTGGGCGACCGAAATCTGCAGAGATTATGCAAGACATTCTCGGGCATACCCTAACTCGTTGAGGAGCTACAAGATGAAACAGTATTTATGATGCAATAAAATATATTTCGAAAATAAGAAGCAAAAGCTTTCCATTAGCCAAGGCATTTGAAATTAAAAACCCACTTAAAGATGCTTATTTCCAGCATATCGAAGAATATTTGCAATGTGCAGCGCCATTTGCGAATGCTTTGGATATACTGCAGGGTGATACATTTTATGGAATTGTTACTTCAAAATCGGAAGTATTGCAAACTTTTGGCATGAGAATATTTGGAAAGTGTGGAAAAGCGTTATGGAGAATTTTTAAGTTTCTCTAATGAAAGTGCAAAAAATGTTGCTATTGCATCCTTAGTTTATCCTAAGTTCAAGAACCGATAGTTGACATGTGTTGATCCTGAGACCCAAAAAAAAAATGTTTAAGATGACTGAAAACAACTTTATGTTTAGAATTTTCTGAACAAGATCAACAAATTGAAAATCAAAGTTGTGGAGATAAAAATAAATAGAAAGAGGACGATTTTTTGATTTTAACTCAGATTCTGGCAGTGAATTTGAAACTGTTAGTTCTCAACAGAGGTACGATTTAGTAGTTTCAAATTTTTTCTTTGAAAAAAGTCATGAATTAAGCATTTTAAATCGCCAACCCCCTTTGAAAAATTTATTTATAATATACAATACACACATGCCATCATCGGGTTCTGTAGAGGATGTTTTCATTTGCGACCATGGTGAATGCACCTAGATCGCACAGAATTTCAGATGATTTATTCGAAGAAAAAGTAATTATGAAATGTAATTTAAATTACGGCAAAAAATGATAATAAATTTTATAATTAATACTAAGAGCATTTATGTACATATCCTATGAAAAAGTATTTTCTTTCTTTTGTTATTTTTTTTTTTGAAAATGTTTAAATTTTGTTCAATTATCGAAAAATTCGAAATACCGTTTATCGTGATTTAATAAATGATTTGCAAACAAATTATGTACGTTTTCTTTACTCTTGGTATCACACTAAACCTTCTTTGGTAAAATATGCAAAAAAATTCAATCATTCGAATTGACATGAGACCTAACCTCCACTATATTGAAATCATTAAAAAATTAGCAAATTTAGCTTTTTTAAACTAAATATATTAAAACTGTAAACGACGAAAACCAGTGACTTAATCGTAATCATGATTAACGATTAACGATTTGATTAAATTAATCGTTAATCGACAATTGACGATTAAAAGTATTAATCCTTAATCATCAATCTCGATTAACTTTTTAATCGTTAATTTTAAATCGTCAATCGGATTAAATTTTTGCCAACAAGGGTATCCACACTTCCATTTACTTTGTGTTGCACACTTTATGAATTTTCCCCGGGGCCGATCAGCTGAGCCGGGGCACGTCGGCTGAGCCGAGGCCTGTCGTATTCAAAAAACACAATAAAACACAAATAAAATTTCTGATGCACGTTCTTTTACGCATTTCAGAACATGAGAGAACTGCCAGATCCTAATAAAAAAGCTAAAAGATTGCATAGAACGGATTCGCTTTCCTGCAAAATTATTAATTTTTTGAGATCTGGCGATGCCAAAGCAAAGCATTATTTGGTACAGTACGATACGATCAATACTGTCGTATGCTTGCTTAAAGTCAACGTAAATTTCGTGTACGTTTATGTTGAACTCCCAGCATTTTTCAAGTACAGGGTGCGGCAGCATAACTTCCTTTTTTGAAATGCCCGCCCTTAAAGTGCTAACTGTTATAGCGCGGCGCTAGTAGTCTCATTCGAGAGAGGTGATTTTAAAGTTTTGCTCATCCCTTGGTTAGTCGCTATCATGCGTTGGAACAGTGCGGAGCGTGCATTTACCGTTGAACCGTACTTTTCGAACGGAAAGTCGGTGATTGCAACCCAGCGTGCCTTTAGACGTCACTTCAACGTCGCTCCGTTAGGCCGTGTCCCGGACCGAAAATCAATTCTTTACTGGGTTAAATCCTTTCGGAATACCGGAAATGTGACGCGAAGAAGAAATGAAGTCCCACGGCCCGTCAGATCACGTGAGAACATCGAGGCAGTAAGAGCTTCAATGTTGCGATCTCCGCGGCGTTCTGCGCGGAAGCATGCGTCTGCCCTTGGGATATCTGATCGTTCTTTACGGCGAATTCTTGACAATGACCTTCATTTCCATCCCTACAAGTTAGCAACTGCGCAGGAACTCTCCGAACGCGACTTCGATTCTCGAAGAAATGCATGTGAAGCGCTTCTCGAAAACGTCCCTGAAGACGCGATTGTGTTTTACAGTGATGAAGCTCATTTTCACTTGAATGGATACGTTAACAAACAAAACATGCGCTATTGGGCTGCCAACAATCCTCGAGAACTCCATCAGAGGCCTCTGCATTCGCCAAAAGTGACTGTTTGGTGTGCCATTTCATCAGTTGGGATTGTTGGTCCATGGTTTTTCGAAGAAAATCAGTTGACAGTAACAGTCAATTCCAATCGTTATGTGAGCATGCTCCAGGATTTTTTTTTGCCACGACTTGATGAAATGGACTTAGGTGGTTCCAACAAGACGGAGCAACAGCTCACACTTCAAGGGCATCAATGGCCGTTTTGAGGGACCACTTCCCAGAGCGACTCATCTCCCTCAGGGGTGATTTGCAGTGGCCAGCGCGCTCCCCCGATTTGAGCCCATGCGACTTTTTTGTGGGGTTTTTTGAAATCCCGAGTTTACACCAATCGCCCAAGGACCCTGGAAGACCTGAAGGCCAACATTCAGGAAGAAACGGCCAACATACCCATCGCTATGCTCGAAAAAGTGATGAGAAACGCCAGAATTCGGTTTGCTCAGTGTATAGACAATGGAGGACGCCACCTTTCAGATATGATATTTAAAACCGTGTGAGATAAAACTTTACACGTCAAACAACAGTATAAAAAAAAATAAAAAACAAGTACCGCTGAAAATTTGTTTTGTTGAATTTTGAAAAAAGGAAGTTATGCTGCCGCACCCTGTACCTGCTTGACTGTGAATAATTGGACTATAGTCGATCTACCTGCTCTAAAGCCACCTTGATACTCCACAATAATACTGTTGGCGTATGATCCGATTTTAGTTTCTAAGATTTTTGAAAATATTTTGTACGCCGTACAAAGTATTGATATGCCTCTATAATTTTCTCACTGTAGCTTGTCACCATTTTTGTGGATAGGGAATATAATTGATTGGCTCCACTCTTTCGGCATATGTTCTTGTTACCAAATAAGCTGCATGACTTTGTGAATAGCTTAATGAACACTGATGCCGACATATTTGATGAGTACTACTGGAATCTCATCGACACCCGGGGCCCTAGTTTTCCTACCTACGTATTTTTAGTATGCGTGCCTATTTTTTTCTATTGCATTCTAGCACTCAACGTCGAACCAATCATTTCTCTTGTGCCAGGCTTGATGTCCGATCGTCTGTTATGCCACGGTCTTAATAGCCACTTTCACTTCCATCCAGAGCTCGTTGCTTGTCTTTAACGATGCGTCTGTAAGATAGGAGCTAGCTGGTTGTCACGGGTCTTTGTGAAATTTTTGGACACAGATGCCGTTTGGAGCATTTCGATGTCAAATTATTGTAGCGAGCTGGTTTTCGCAGAATATGCGTTTGCCATACGACATCGAAAGGTAATTTGATCAAGTAATGGACTGAGTTACAATTGGTTCCTCGGTATGTACGGACATTGTTGGATCAAAACATGTGCAATCTGGTGATATTCAGGTCATTTTAAGAATGCGTCGATGTGGGAAGCAAGTCGAACGTATGACTAGACTTCTGCTACATCCAAAGTCAAGCAGGCGCCAGCTGTTGTCATTTGTTTCATCGTGGAGGCTATATCATCCAGTCGTTCCCCGCTGAGAAAGCTCATTGCCAACCTTAGTGTTAAAATCACCCATAATTATTTTTGTGTTGCTTGTAGACAATGAGTCGACCAGTCTTTCCAGGTGATTGTAGAACATTTCCTTCGTTTTTTTGTCCTTTTCTTCAGTCGGGGCGTGTACATTCATCAGCCAGATTTTAAAGAATTTCGCTTTTATACGTATCGCACACAACCGTTCATTGACTACCTTAAAATCAATAACGTGCGATTTGAACTCCCTATCTACAACAAAGGCCACTTCGAATTCTCGTTTTCCAGTAGGCTTCCCACTTTTGAATATTATATGCGATCTCACGTCCAGTCCAGTTCGTTTCCTGGATTGCGAGTATTTATAATTTATATGTATTGACTGGCCTGTTATAAAAGATCCTTAACAGCGATAGGGTAATTGAGTGATCTGACATTCCAGGAACCAATGCAATAATCCTTTTCCCGTTTGCGAGGTCATTGCCGTGAGCCCAATCCATTCCGAAGCCCTTCTGCAGGTTTCGAAACATTTTAAGGTTTACGAGGGACGGGAAGTTAGGCCGTCGCCCAATTTCCATTCCGGCGGCATGGTTATTACTTCGGTTCCGTTATCAAGCGCGGAAGCTTCGCCTTCACCCTCTTACGTCCCCGCAAAAGAGGTGTAAGTAGGATTTAGTAGCAGAGCTGTAGATGTATTTACAATTGTTTGCATTTCTCGGCATTTAATGTCGCATTATTGGGGAATGAGTAAACCCAATGTGCAACCCCGAGAGCGTTTACTACCATTTATTTGTAGGGTTTGGGATGATGAATCATGGAAGCTGTGGGTTGGGGAAACAAGGGGTTCCCTTCTCGTTTCTCAAACGGGCTTGGGACCGTCTACGGCGGAGTTCCGCAAACTTCTAGTGAACAATAAAAAAAACTTTAGGGTCAGATCAGATCAAAATGGCGGCTGTGCAAAGTTCAAAGTTCGAAAGCTTCTTAAAGCTACAATTTATATTGGATTTTTATGAAATCTAAAATCAGGTATCAAGGTTGGTAAGAACTTGGACTAAAATGCATCAGAACAAAATTCAATTCATATGGAAGCTGCAGATTTCAGTAGTAGTGAGTTTTGCATTGCAATCAAGAAATTAAATTATTGTACCCTTATAATATACATGGTATAGGGTTATCCATTTTACGCTTGGGAAAGTAAAGCAAAAAGAAAACACATAAAATATTCAGGTGGAAACAAAATTTTTTATTCAATACCATGCCATTATACGTGAAATACAACATCATTCAAATGTCCTCTACGGCACCTCTTACAGGCCTCAATCCTTTTGAGGTAAATTTCAATGACTTTTCGATACATTTCCGCCAATATTTCGGCCATAACTTCACGAATATTGGTTTTCAATTGCTCAAGATTTTGAGGATTGTTCATGTAAACACGATCTTTCGCATAGCTCCACAAAAAGAAATCCAATGGTGTTAGGTCGCAGGATCTTGCGGGCCAATTGATATCACTCAATCTCGAAAGTACGCGTCCTGAAAATTTCTCTTGTAAAAGTGCTCGATTAGCCTGTGTTGTGTGGCTTGTGGCTCCGTCGGGTCTTCCTCCACACTTTGAGCAACGACAGCGATATTTTCAGCAGAACGAATGTTGCGATGATGCACAGGCCTTGCAGTATCAATAACCGATCCAGTCTCTTCAAATTTTCTCACTGTGTTCGAAATTGTTTGCTGTGTAGGTCGATGATGTCGTAAAGCCCTAAATGTTGATACGGCATAATCACCATTTTTATAATAAAATTTAATAATTTTAACGCGTTCTTCGACTGTTAAACGATCCATATTTCTAAATGGCAAACCTTTAACTTAAAAAAACACGCTTTTAATTCTGACAGATGTCAAATGGCAGGGTTATACTTTCCTACCACGAAATGGATAACCCTGTACAATGTATTCAAGAAACTGAATTTTAATAGATTTGAAAACGATCCCAGGCTAGGTTCTCAGGTTGACAGGGGAGGTGTTTGGTAGGTAGTCCAGTCGCCTACTTGCGAGCATGGGAGTACCACAATATGTTCGTAAATGGGCATTCACTTCCCTACCATAAAAAAATAGATTTGAAATGAAAAATTTCCACTAAAAAGAGTGAAAAAAAAACTTATAAAAAAAAGAAAACCGACTTTAAAATTCACTAAATGGATGAAATAAATTTTATGGAGGCGGTGCCAAATGAATTTTCCCGTTTCAACATAAAAACTTCCGACATGTGTACCCTCACAAAATACAAAAATCCTTCTCGCAAGAGCAACATATGCCTAGCTTGTTTTTTAAATTGATGGAACAGCGTTGTCGTCAATTTTGGCATTGGATTAGACTTGTAATTTCTAAATGATCACTATAGGTATAACAACCATTGCTACTAAATACCGACAAAATCAGAGTTCAAGAGATGCCAAAACATATTTTAAATGCATGTCCTAACGAATCCAAAACAGTAAGTACTCGTAAATACTTCTTCGGAAAATCACATTTCTATTTCTCACAAGAACATTCTGTATGTTATCTCTAATTGCTTACTATGATACAATTACATACACTCAAGTGTTATAATACTAGATTAAATCAAACTACTATAGTGTGTTAACATTAAGTCTGCAGCAATAATAATAAATAGTACTAATTGCAACTGGTTTGAGCTTAATTTTCAAATGAACATTAAATCTCTATTGAAAATATTCCAATTTCGAACTAACAAGCAAAATCAAATACACCCCATTTCTGACTGGCTTAAATGCAATAAAAAGCCTTTAGCTGTTATCGTCCATTTAGCGAAATAGCAATTGCATTTACACGCAAATTTCAATTGGGCGTGAAACCGTAAAAAACGAGTAGTATTTAGGGCATCAAATATTTACATTTCCTATTTTGATCTACTTGCGTTACAGAGTGTTTCTTGTAGTAATAGCCAATAAAAGAGTAATAAATAAAAAAACGGCCGCCTAATGTTTGAAATTAAGTAACAGTTCAATTCGAGCGCAGAAAAAATACATGATACGATACAAAAGAATCGGCATCGTCCCACTTTTGAAATAAAATAGGACGGGAGTTCCACTATTATGCTTTCAATGAGTCTGTTTACGAAAATTGAGATTAGATAAAACTGTCAATAGATGTTACGTATTCAACGTGAAATGTGCATCGCGCGATGCCTCAAGAACAGCAATCAACGTTCAATGATAAGACGGGCCACCATCACGCCCCTCATTTGTAGTACACGCTATTGCATATGCGTGTGAAATGTGACTGTCTGATATGAATTTTTTGGGAAGCTTAATTGTCCCAATTAGAATGGCTTTATCGTTACAAAAAAAGTTTTTTCTTGTGGGTTTAATAAACTTTCTCAGCAGCTCTAATACCGATAACTGCTCGTGCTCGTTATTAAAACGGAAAGTAGGCATTATTTCTTCTTGCGTTTCTTTTCGACAAATAACAAGTTTATGAGAAAACATTGATGTTACATAGCCAGAAAGTGATAATTTTTATTTTTCTTATGTTGAAATGTCCATTCAGGGCGCAATACGACAGACCTCAATTTGGAATATTCAAGAATTCAATGAGCAATTTAAATTTCTACAATTATAGACGAGTCATTCAATATGATTGTCGTACGTTTCTTGGCATTTGGCCTGTCTTTTTTGTAGAAGTCGTTAGTGTGTCAAATCGCTGTACATTTGAAGAGGAATACAAAAAATACGAAGGTGTTTACACTATTCAAGTCAATCAGTCTGAGATGTCTCTAGTCTTATTCAACCAACAAATAAACATATATAAAATTTTATTCGCGGATTGAAAATTATTTATAAATTGCAAAAAAAAAATGGGAGGTTTTGGTGTTTGACAAAGAAATTCTTAAATTGGGTCAATACAAAATAAAACAGTGATAGTCATATTGCCAAACGATTGAAAAAAAGTTCATTGTTAACTATGAAAAATATAAGCGTGACGAAATCAATGGGCCTTTTTTTGTCAGTATGATAGTTAGAATCAATAATTGAAAACCAGCATTATGAGATGAGTATGAACACGTTTGTCTTATAGGAAATGTGTTGAATTGATCTTTTATACATTGTATAGTTAAGAATGGACTAAAATATAGCAAGGTTGAGCAATTGTTTAGCCAATAGATAAATATAAAAAGATTCTAACATAATTTCATTGGTATGAAAAAATTATCAATCAAACCATTGGTCGGTTAACGGTTAATGATTTATCTTTCTTGCAGTTATGAAATTATATAAGGAATAAGATAATCTTTGAAATGTTTGCGGTATTGTTTGTAGTGTACTCTGCTTTCCAAGTGCTTTTTCCCTCGAGACGAATCAGTCAGTAAAAAACGAAATTGAAGGGGATTTTTAGTATTCAGGCGAACGACTATTCCAAATCGAAAAGAAAATCCTACAGATTCCATTGCGCCTTACTAACTAAATTAACTTAAATAGCAAGGCGTAGTCAGGGCCTAATAACGTTTTCACAGTCACCCAACGCCTAAACGTGGCCCAATTGGAAGAAGGAGGAAGTTACTAAGGCCTCTCCAAAGCGTATTTGTATGGCTAGCGCGAATTTCAACATCTGCAACATGACTAAAGCGCCATGTGTGCGATTAGTGTATTGGAAAGTCTAAAAAGTATCACTAGATGCTGTTCGTTGTCATATATCGGGCAATACTAATCAGATTGAGTCAAACTGACATACGTTTGAAATGTGACATTCCAGTCTACAATTTTCATATGGACAGTTTTGTATTTCGTCACACGTGTCAAAAGTTGTATTCATTTAAAAATGAAAGACATTTCTGATAAAATTCGTTATATTTTACAATATCACTACGATCAAGGTGAGAATGCATCGCAGACTCGTGAACAAATGTGTGGTGTCTACGGTTAAGATACTTTATCAAAAGCCACAGCGTTCGTTCGTTCTGAAAATTTTCAAGCCAAAGCTGCACCTCACTCAGATCGATCAATCGCTGAAAAAGTCGATGAAGTCCTACAAAAAATTGAAGAAGACCGACACATAAATAGCCATGACAATACTAAGGAACTGAATATCCAAACCAAACAGTTTTGAACTATTGGCGTAAGGCTGGATACACAAAGAAGCTCGACGTTTGGGTGCTGCATGAATTAACACAAAAAAATTTGATCGACCAAATTTCCGTCTGCGAAATGCTGATAAAACGAAACGAAAGCGAACCATTTTTGAAGCAAATCTTTGGTATACGGGTAAGATACGAGAATGTCGCTCGAAAAAAGATCATGGTCAAAAAAAGGTGAATCAATACAAACGACTTCAAAGCCAAGATTGACACCAAATAAGGTTATGCTGTGTGTATGGTGGGATTGGAAGGGAATTGTTTATTTGCTAGAACCTGGCCAAACACTCAATTCGGCTCTGTACTGTCAGCAATTAACCAGATTGCAGCATGCAATTAAAAAAAAAACTGGCCAGAATTGATCAATAGAAAGGGCGTTGTTTTCCATCATGACAATGCCAGACCACACACATCTTTGATGACCCGGCGAAAATTGACAGAGCTTGGCTGGGAAGTTTTGGTTGTCAACCGATCCAAGCATCTCCCCGATTACACTATTCGGGGAGAGCTCTCCTGTTTCCATATAGATATATAGAGAAGGCATTTCCTGGCTGACTTATATGCTGCTAACCGGTTGCATATCTCGTCACGGTTTCGTGCCCATTGAGCTTCACGTCGAAGCTTGTGACACTCGCTTCACTTTTCAGCGATTTCAGTCGACTACCAGTACACTAGAGGCTTACCGTGCTGGGGTCTCCGACGGAGCATAGAAGCGTTGCAAGCAGACATGATGATGCCCATAGTTGAGTTCAACACGTATTGAGCTGCTAGCTTTCCCCTGCAAGTCTTCCAGTAATGGCCCATCTATCGTGAGTACCTCGATGAACCTCTCGACGTCCACCCAATTGTGGAAGGTCGAGAGAATGGGCGTTGGGAGGCAGCATGACGGTTCTCAAGCAGTATGTACTGATGATCACTAGCTGAATAGTTCTCTAATACTCTAAAATTGTGTACCGTCCGTACTAGGGACTCCGAGCCGAATGTCACGGTGAATATGGTTCCTTCATAGCCCACATGGCGAAAAGTCGGCGTATCGGTAACAGCACGACAATTCATGTCTTGGCCGCCATCTCTAGGACTCGTTTTCCCCGCGTATCAGTTTGAGGCATGCTCCATTCGATCACTTTAGCATTGAAGTATCCCCCAACGAGTACGTGGCCATCTGCGTTTGAGACAGCGTCCTCCAAAGCATTAAGCTTGGCTTGGAAAGATAATATCGGTTCGTTCGGCGTTAGGTAAATACTAAACAATCTAATCCTTGAACACCGGACACATACGAAACCATCTTTTCGTCCATAGCTCTCCACTAGGGTCCATAGCTCTCCACTAGGATATCAGCACTATTCCGAGCCAAAATTGCGGCAGTACCAGATTCGTCAAGATACTATGTTAGAAAGCGTTGGTTGTGGTTTTGCTCGCTGGGCAGTAGCAAGTCAGCTTGACAGTCTCTCGCAAACTGCTCGAGTAGATTTTTTTAGAATAATCTGCAGGATATGGCTCATTGCCCGGAAACCCGGGCGTTTGCCTGTACCTGGCATGTATTTCAAATCATCTAGCCTTGGGTCAGCGTCTTGGCAGAGGAAGCAGTGTGCCTCTTCTGTGCACTCCTTCTTTCTATTCTCTGTTTTGTCGTAATTATAGTAATGGGAGCTCCTGTCGATTACTTTATCGAGCCCAAACAGTTCTGATTTTCCCCTTTGCTATCATCTGTTCGGCATATTTTCCTGAGGTTTCGACAATGGTCATGCCCTGAACTCGATTATTTTGATTGGTCAGCATAATTTTGCTCCGCTCAAGCTAGGAATATCTCGCTTTAAGGCACCTTCTCTCTCGGATAAATCCGTAACACAGCCAATATCTCTTATTTCGAGAGCAGCACTAGGTTCAAGAGGGGCTACGGTTGCCTTCTCTCCATGGTCACTTTTGGCTGCGTCGCACAATGCATTTTTGTTAGTGGCTTCTGGTCCGAACTCCACCAATAGGTCACCTTAGCGAGTCGGCCTTACGGTTTTTATGGCAGTTTGTATTTTTTCCGGTTTTACCGCTCCCTTAATCTTTCGCAGAACATTCGCATACAATCTATCCTCGGTGAGTTTGACTAGTATTGCCTGCCGAATAGCTTTGCGCCACTTCCTATTCTAGTTAGTTAGGGCAAAGACATTTGTTGTATTCAATAAGGATACAGGTTATTTGGTTTGCTTGAGGATTCAGGCGGTACAAGTCTTCATCCATCGCTGTTTAATCTGCAGACCCGATCGTCTTAGACGACTTATGGCTCCTAGGTTAGAATCATATGTATTCCATTCCGAGACTGATGGAGAAGAGCAGCAGATGTCACCTTGCAGTGCTGAAGATTGATATGAAGTATCTTCGCTCTTATTTAGGATTGTAATGCAGTCCAGATCCATTTCGTCCGATCGTATTTTCATCTCTTCCTTTTCACCCAATAGGTGATTTAGGAGGCCAAGACAGCTACCGGGCTCATAAATTGTGATAGCACTGTTTTTATCTTTCGTTGCAAATAATTCTGAGTAAATTTCAGGTGCGACAGAACGCTGTTTATCTACAGTCACTTCTTCACTGGAAGCTTGTTTCTTGGCAGTAGAGTATTCATGGTTACCACGATATACGTCAAGCCGTAATTGCATAATGCTGTTAGATGACTTTAAAAATGGATGAAATTTTTCATTAAATAAATTGGGTCTTGGCATCGGTCACTGGACATCTTGGTGACAGTCACCTTCCATTCGCTCACTGGAAGCTTATAATATAATTACTAATACTAATGAGCTCTTGGATTTTTTTCGGGTGATGAGGGCTCGGCGTGGATCTGGACTCGCTTGAAATCATGAGTTTTTGCACGACTACCAATTTAGCGACATGCTATACTTTATCCAGCTTATCTACTGCTTGTACAGACTCACGCTGATTTTGACAAACTATCAACTTGACTCGGTCTTGGTGCCATCTGACATCAAATCATCTTCGAGATGGAGCCAGGATTAGCTTTGAAAAAAGTTGCAAAAGTCAAATAGAAATGTTTCCTGCACGAACTTCTAGTTGTCCGATGAGATAACGCTCTCGCTTATGCATCTATCTCCGACTGCCTTTAACGGACACCCTTCCCCGATTTTATTGAATGACCGAGTTAATCCGGGGGGAGCAATCTGGCCTTTTTTGGCTTTTGTTTGCAAAGTTGACTTAGAAGATGCACTGAGGAAATATCAGTAAATTTTTCGTAGTAGATTTAAGGTCGCTATCATGCAAGAGATAAGTTCAAGCCCACTAAGGATGGCATGCGTGAGTTGTATGAAGTTCTTGAGGTAGGTAAAAGGTTTATGTGAAATAAGCGGGTTGCTGAATCAAGTCGTAAAAACACCTAAGCACCAATTGAACGTAAAAACGCCCGAAAAGTCAGAGCCTGTAGAAACAGATTAGACAACTAATGAAAACTGGTGTAGACGAAGGGAGAAAAATTGGACGCTTGCCAAACCATCTCAAGGGAAAACAATTATGAAGGCTTTAGGTTCAATCCGCTATTAGGTCTCTCCAGATGATAATAGAAGGCTAGTAGAACTTATTAGAAAGAAAGTGGAGGGACATCTTATCCTTGAAAATGCGCGCTCTAACGAACGCGTGAAATTCTTGGACTCGATCCGGGCCGTTACAGAAAAACAAGTAAAAGTACAGAAGGACGCTAAAGTCCTTCAAGTAACCTGCAAGATTGCTGAGAAGCGGACAATCATCTAACGCAGCTGCAACTTAAACTAAAACTCTTTCGTAAAAGGCAACATGTGTAGTGGTGGAATGAAGACATCGCTGAAGTGACACAGAAATTTAGCATACTCCAGCACATTGAGAACAATCGAACTCTATGTTCACCCCATTGCGGCAAAAAGATGCTGATCAAAACCATTCAAGTGAGAAAATATGCCAAATGGAAAACTTTGTAAGGAAGATGATTTGCGGTGTTGTAGACTGTTACGTGCGTCCTAGCACACTAAAGGCTGAGCTACAATCAACATAACCAGACATAAAGCAAATGTCAAAAAAGTTGAACCCGAATATTTTATAGGGAATTGAGTACATTTGACATGAGGATGACATACGCAACATGAAAAGTTGAAATCGAACGAACTTTTTATGTCAGTATGACAAATGCATTGTTTACTTTAAGTGACAAGGATACATTGTTGTTCGCCATTTGAAAGGGTGAGTAAAATGTTATCCAGCTGTGAGGGATTATGCAGAAAACAAGTGTTCTCACCTGTTAAGCACAATTCCACTCTGGTATTGAAATTTAATTTAATATTTCTTCTACGCCGTTGAAGACTTTCATCAACAAAATTATAACGCATTGTCAAAAACATAAAAATTCAAAATCAATTCGAAATCATCCATTTTCTTCAATTACTTTTGCCGCAATGACACTTTTTCGTATCTGTCAAGATCACATAAGCGCGAATCGTATGTAGGCGAACTATGTGCGCGCTTCGTTACTTGACGTTCCTTATTTTGTGTTATGTTGATTGTAGCACAGCGGTAATAAATGTGATATTCATGTAGCGCACAAAAGATTCGCTTTTCCTTATGTATCAGTGGCGGACTTAGGTGTTTAAAGTCGTGAGAGAGTCTACCGCATAATTTATCGAATTTGTACGGTTTTGTTTATGAGGGAGAAAAATCGCTGTTAACACACAGACGGACAGATACATACCGATTTCAATATGGAATTAAAAAAAGAATTACCAATCGCTAAAACTAAATACATAGTATCAGGGCAAGAAAAAAAGTAGTATATACGACATAAATTGTCATGTACTTTAATGGACACAAAAACTGAAGCAAGCAGCAGTTCAACATTGAATCCGTTTTTTTAAATAATTTTGAACATGAAAACGTAATTTTCTTTGTGCTTCTCATTTTTAATAGTTTGAGTAGCGAATAAAGAAGTTTTGGGTTTTGTTCTAAAATCAGAATCAAAATATGGTTACCTTTCTTCTGTTTAGTTTTTAAACCTTTAACGGAATAAAATTGTTTCGAGGAATGGAGTACGTACTAAGTTCACCATCAAAAGCACCAATAACATCAACCATTGAACCATATTGAGTGCTATCACATAACATTATTAGCGTCATCAATCTCGTTGTGCTAAGTACTTGTATTGTTATTGTGTGTTACGGGTGCCACTGTTTCTGCTTGGGTGTTAACGCCAACTGTATTTATTTGCAGCACACATGCTTGTACTCGCACATATGAGGTTATCTTATGCACATTGATTACGCAATAGCAGAATGTTGCATTCTTACCATATGCTCACCTTGCGGTATAAATGGATCTCCATCACGAATAGTTTGTTCTCTATTCTGATTCGTATCGGCTTTCGAATGTCAACGAGATAGCAGGAAGCAAGCTGAACGCTATAAGCGGCCATTCACCAACTACTAAATATGTTGTGACATACTCACGTATTGGGCAGATCGAATTAAATACTATAGTGGATACATTAGATGACGAAAAATTGTACCTTAAGCAAGGATGAGCTAGACAAGCATATAAACGCTATTTTTAAATAGAAATAAAATAATAAGGAAAAATCATGATTGAACTGGTCTTCAGTAAAATTCCCCAAAAGATTGATAGCGTCCTTGGCATAGTAACATGCTGAGCAGAGTGACAAATTAAAATTTACAAAGCTTTAGCATTAAATAAGGCCTCGCCTAGCCCAAGCCCCTATGACCTTAACCTCACAGTATCTAGGTTGTCATTGTGGTTAAACGCAAATTTTATGAATTGTATAAGAAGACTTACTCGCACCATAAGAATGTTGGAATAGATTTATAAATAATAAGCTTCCTGATTTCTTCGCCCAATTGCAATTCCATTGCAATCATACAAGTGTTTCTAAGTCAAGATTGAATTGGTCAAGAGAAAAAGTGTATGAAATATTATGACATTCATTGTTGACTTGTTTTGTTCATGTGTGCGGGAGCAGTAGGAGGGTCATGAATTAGAAGTACATAGCAAAAATAATAGAAAAACGCCACACAACCGCAAATACAACTAGGGTGCAACCATGCATAAAATAACGAATAGCTAGAGAGATGATAATCATGGTTTTCAAATGGCTGACGATGTCTAGTCATTATTTTCAAATTTTATCTGATATTCAAGCGAAATTTTCATTTGAATTTTCCAAACTCACAAAGCATGGTACAGTTATATACCCTGATTTCACTTGGTAAGTTGCACTTTTGATATGGTAGTTAGACTTGACGATTTAAGGGGATTGGCTATGATTTTATTTTGGAGAAAATTCATTCAAAATGATTAGCCCGAAACAAATCTTCCAAATTGTGTCAATGTTGACGGTGTGTGCTTTTTGTTACTGAAAAGATGTGGGAGGGTTTGTGAAGTCTTCGTGGTAAGATTACTCTCTAATTATTGTAAAAAAAAAAACAAAATCTGTTTGCTTTGATCTGTTATTTGGTTCAGCATTGCGAGGCGATTGTACTAGTTTTGTCAAAAGACTGAAGTAAATAAAAAAACTACGTAAATCAAGTGAAAGTCGATGCATGGAAACGTGAAGTAGGACGCAATTTAGCTTAGATTATTAGCTCTAAGATTATGAAATCGAAATTATACAACAGATGCTATGATAGTAGTTATGAAGACTGCGCGTGTTATAGAATCTTGAATCCTAGATATATTATCCATAATCAGTGGGGCCACTTATCAGATTATTTCACGATAATTTAGGTTTACAAATTAATGAGGGTATTTAAAATGTGTGCATATTAGGAAGATAAGTATATAGGTAAAGAGGCCAACGTCTCCCGGAGATTTCTGATACCAGAATTCATTTATCATTACTGCCGCTAGAGAAGACTCGTTAGATAATGGCTTTGCCTCCCAGAGTTCAATGCGAGACCCCGAACACAGCACCCTACGATATTGATTCAGGTTACTTCGCCTCTGTTTTCCAGTACAGCAAGATCAACTCCTCTGCTTCAGAGCTGGGACTAATATATTCTTTTTGTAATTGATTACCCATTTAATTCTCATCAGAAGTAATTGTAATCGAGCAATAAAAAATTGCAATTCCTGAGTAATCTGTAGTGAAATTTTTTGCGTTTCGATTGCAGTAGTTGTAATGGGTAATAGGTTTTCTCCAATCACTCTGAGGAATAGACAAAGTAATGGGTAATTGAATATGTATTCCATTATTCATTAAAAATTACAGTGGGAATTGAGGCTTGCTCTTGACGATGCCGTTGAATGTCTTTAATAATATGAAATATTGGGCAAGTATCAACATGTAAGAGGAATTTTCGACACAGTTGGCATTAAAAATATATTTAAAAATATAAATATTTAGATTTAATTTCTGTATTCATAATTTTATTATAAGTGGAAATTCATCTTAATACTTACATCTAACATTTAAACAACTGCTCAAACATAAGTGTCTACCGACAGCATCTAGTGAAAAAAAAATCATTACGTGTAGATGAACTAGCCGACGTTCTGATAGAGCTATATACAATGATCCTTTTGTATGCTAGCACTCAGCGAACATTTCGTATTACCAAAGCGATTCAATGGCAGCATAAATAGCATGTCTCAACTTTCATTGTAATTTGTAATGGGAAATAGAATACATATTCAATTATCCATTAATTTCATCCTATAGTTTTTCAATTCCACATAGTAAATCGAGGAAGAGCCATTACCTATTATAATTACTGTAATCGAAATGAACAAATTTTCAATTCCCATCACTCAAGAATCCTCATTTTTTATTACTCAATTAGAATTACTTGTAATGAGAATTGAAAAGTAATTGTGATGGATTTTTCCCAGCTCCGCTCTGATCCTGCTGTTGAATGGTGAATTCTCCTTTATTTGCTTTGGAATAGGTCTCTGTTCCTTTGTGGCAAGAGTGGGGGAGGATCTCGGGCTACATCTTCGCCAGTGGAGCAGGCTTTTCTTCCCCATTCTCCATCCTGGAATTCTTGCTGCTGTTAGATAAACATCGTAGCATTACTTTCGAATCTCAACCAGGTGTAAGACTTAACCGCTAGTGGACGGTGAAGAAGAATTGCCGGCTACTTCTATGTTTTTCGTTGGAGCAAGACTTTTATTTACTTCCCCAATAAGATTCCGCGCTCTGCTAAGATAAAGCTTTTGAATAACCATTCCCTAAATTTATCATGAAATCACGATTAAAGAAAGATGGGCATCATATTTCAAGAGCCTCCTTAATCCCCCGCACAGCTCCAAAACATCGGAGCCTATAGATGTTTGCGGAGAGCCTCCATTGGCCTCACCAACGCTGGATAAAGTTTGTTTTCCATTATCAAAGCCCAAAAGAATAAAAAAGCACCGGGCTTCGATGGGATTCCAGAGTAGCTCATCAAATATGGTGGCAGCAGTGTTCATCCAGCACATTTGGCAACAAGAACATATGCCAAAAGAGTGGAGCCATTCAATGATATTCCCTATCCACAAAAAAGGTGACAAGTTACAGTGCGAAAATAATAGAGGCATATCACTACTTTGTACGGCGTACATAATATTTTCAAAAATCTTAGAAAATAAAATAGGGGAGTATCAAGGTGGTTTTAGAGCAGGTATATCGACAATAGACCAATTGTTCACAGTCAAACAGGTACTTGAAAAATGCTCGGAGTTCAACATAGACGTGCGCCAAATTTTCGTTGACTTTAAGCAAGCATACGACAGAACTGATCGCAACGTACTGTATCAAATAATGATTTGTTGTTGTTAGTCCGTCTTACCAAAATGGCAATGACGTCGACGACCTCCCAAGTCCGCATCAATAACCAACTCACCAATGCCTTTGACACAAATATCGGACTAAAACAGGGAGATGGGCTGGCCCCATTGCTATTCAATTTGGCTCTGGAGTACGTCATAAGGAAGCTATCTGTCGATACACGAGGTACATAACTATATAAGTCGAGCCAAGTAGTAGCCTATGCGGACGACATATGGAAACATTTTGTCACGGTCATTAACAACTGCCAAAGAACTCTTCCTGAAATTCGACAGCGAAGAGAAACTAGTAGGGGTACAAATCAATGGAAATAAAACAAAGCTCATGACGCAGTCAAGGAAAAATACCTCAAACACACAAAATATCACACTTGGTAATACAGTATCGAAAATGTTAGCGGATTTGTGTATCTAGGCGCCAAAATAACGAAAACGGATAATGAAAGAGACGAAACACGCCGAAGAATACAGCTCGCAATTAAAATATTTTATTCAGTTTTGACGATCTTGAAGACCAGCTGCATACACAGCAAAACAAAGCTCCAATTATACGAATCTGTGATAAGACCTGTGTTATGCTATGGGTGTGAAACATGGACCCTCACCCAGGCACCCGCAAATATATTGAACGCCTTTCAGCGACGGGTCCTGAGACGAATAATCGGAGCGAAGCTAGACGGGACCAATGGCGAATTCGATACAACCATGAGTTGTATGAAATTTTTGACGAACCGGAGGTCTCAAGGATTGTAAGACTGCGGAAGCTGCAACAGGCTGGCCACATGAATCGTATGGACGAACAACGGATACCCAAAAAGGTATTCGTTGGGAGAACTGAAGGCCGTAGACCAGTGGGGAAACCGAGGAAACGCTGGTCTGATTCGGTCTACAAAGACAGTTCATCGCTACTCGGATTTCGAAATTGGAGGGCGCGGTCAATAGACCGAGACAGTTGGAGGCGCTATTTGCAGGAAGCGAAGGCCCGAGAGGGGCTGTAGTGCTAAGAAGAAGATGAGTCTCGAGACAATAACTAGCCAGTCTAGTGTATGTTTTTTCCACTAATTGGATAAAGTCAAAGTCAAAGTCAAAAGCGCTTTATTTAATACTAATCGTTATAAATTTTAAAAGAATATAAAGCAAGTTCCAAATAATAACAATAAAAAACTTAATGGCCCAAAGGGCTCTCTAAATTTATACGTTATCATTAACACATTTCATCAAAAAAAACTATAGCAAATTCAATTAATTAAGATTATTACATATTTTTAAGAATTCAATTGGAAAAAGGAGAAAAAACCAACCAACACTATCCTAATCACTAATTGGATATTGCTACAATCGATTAAAAATGTACGTCAAAAATTTGTTTCAAAATTTTGCACTCTCCGGTAAAATTAAAAAAAAAAACGCCATTTTTCTATTTGTCGCACAGAACGTTTCTTCTATCCAGGACCTCTCAGTATTCCTGTTGTATTTCTGGTTAATGGTCAATTTCTTCGCACAGCAAATTGGGCCATAAAATCGAAACTTTTGGAATGAGCTCACTTAGACCTCGACACTTTCCCGTTTCCGAATATAAAACACATGTTGTATGTATGAGGATATTTAAAGCGCAAATTCGGCATTAAATGGTAAAAAAGAGAAAGAACATGACGTTAGATTTTACACATAGCACATAAGTACTAATTTCTGGCTGGGTAAAAACTTACAGCGGGGTAGTGGTTGCTTTGAACAATACAAAGCTTGTTAAAATAATTACATTTGTTGTAGACAGCAGCACTTTTCAGCAATTGTCAGTTTATCACCATAAATACGAGTAGTTGATTTTAATAAGTATTTTTTATCAGTTTGGGTGCATGAGAGGATGGAAGCTGGAATGGGACCTTATAACCATAAAAAAAGCCTCCCAGCCACAGTGTTAGGATCCATTAAAAGTATGTACATTACTAAAGATGCCCTCATTAAAAAATTTTTGCAGTGGGACTCAAAATACCAATGGAACTTTGAACACCTGATGTGAGAAAGAATTCCCAAGTCAGTATATGATGGGTTACAAACACTCCAATTCGTTGTTTTGGATGCAGTCAATTATTTTAATGATTAAAACTGGTACTTAGGAGAAGTTAAGGATCAGTGTTAGTGCAAACAGCAGCAACCGTTTTATTTATTTATATTTTATTAAATTTTCAAGGGTTCTGGAATCTGATACGACGCTTTGCAAGCCACCAAAGAAGCTAGAAAAAATGCCAGGAATCAAAAAGAACAAAGAGATGAGGCAGACGTGGAATGATTTAGATTGTAGTCCCGAAGAGTTTTAGCTTTGAAACGTCTACTCACAACTTCAGGCTTCTTTTCCTGAAAACTCTATTTTCAAACTTTAAGATATCTGAACTAAATTTTTATTATTGTTTATCGTATCAAAACCTACTACAAACACAAGTTTTATTACTATAGCCTCTTTTCATCCCCATATACCCGTTTTTAAGTAAATCGTCAAAAATGTTCAAAAAATAAAAAGACGGTATTTTTTCTTAACGTTTGAGATAAGTACTCGTATGTATGAATATACTTCATTATTTTCTTTTTAAAAATTAATAACGATTTTGCAATAAGGTGCCAAGATATGAGAGTTAGAGAAAGGATTTGATTTTCGGCACTTTCATATACGGCACCCATAGCGGTGGAATGAATAAGGAATAAATTCGGCTTTCTGAGGGCGTAGATATAGCGCAAGTAATGCCATCCGCAATATGTTACTGCCTCATTAGTGACTTTAATGTTAGCTCATATAGATTTCAATGAGACTCTTTTCGTCGTACGGACAGCATGTTTGAAAGCTTTAGTTTAACTTTACAGTTTGGCCTTACATGTATCTTTTTTGTACATACAATTGAACTTTTTTTTGGATTCACCACGAAGCACTGCGATTACACTATTCTACAACTGAGGCTTCAGTTTTCTCCCAGCTCTAGTTGGGGCGGCACAGCTGTACTGAATACGAGGGCGGTCCGATAAATACTTAGACTCACCGTCCGATGACTCCACTATGGCAAGAGGGATTCACTATTGTGTAACATTCTCGTAGATGGCTCCTGTCAACATTTCAGCCGAATCGAACTTGTAGTTTTGTTTCGACCGCGTCTGTAAGCGGGCGTGTTTTCTCTTCTTGTTTTTGAAAGGGAAATCCCGAAGCGAAATCAAGGAGCGCTTGAATGCTGTGTACGGTCCTTTCGCTCCTAAAATGGCGACCGTAAAAAATTGGTTTAACGAGTTTCAACGTGATCGCTCGTCGGTTTTTGATGAGCCACGCCCAGGTGCCCCGAAAACAGCAGCGACGGAGGGTAACATGACAAAAATCCACGAGCTGGTACTAGCAACCGTCGATTGAAGGTGCGCGAGATAACTGAGACAGCAGGCATCGCAAAAGACTGCGTGGGTCATATCTCACGAGAAAACTGTTGGCGCAAGGAGTGCCGGATTTGCTCAAACCGTGAGACCACTTCAGAGCTGTGTTTGCAGCTGTTTACGCGCAATCCGTAGGAGTTTCTGCGTCCTTTTGTGACCGTTGACGAAACTTGGCTCCACTGGTACACACCGGAGACCAAGGAGCAGTCGAAACAGTGAACTTCACCCGGAGAACGTGCTCCGAAGAACTCGAATACTGTCCTATCGGCCGGAAAGGCGATGGCCACCATTTTCTGGGATTCACAAGGTGTGATCTGCATCAACTACCTGGAGAAGGGCAAAACGGTCACAGGGCTCAACTACGCCGAATTATTGGGCCGATTCGACACCGAATTGCAGAAAAAAGGCGCAATTTGACGAAGAAAAGGTGCTCTTCCATCATGACAACCCACCGGCTCGCGCCTCCGCCGTCGGCACGGCCAAATTGGTCGAATGGAGCTACTAGCTGCTACCCCATTTGTCAGATTTGGCCCCGTGCGATTTCTTTTTGTTTCCAAAGTTGAAAAAGTCACTCGCCGGGCAGAAATTTGAGTCGAATGAGGAGGTCATAGCCGCCACGGAGGACTACTTTGCAGACCTCGAGGAAACGTATTTTTCAGACGGAGCATCGCTGGGTCAAGTGTATCGAGGAGATTATGTTGAGAAATAATTTGCCACTTTTCCAAAATATTCGTTTTTCTTTTGTAGGCTAATTACTTATGGGACCGCTCTCGTACATTATTAAGAGAGTTTATGGTTGTGTTTAGATCTCCACGAATAGCGATTGCGGGAGCATTTTTCAAATCTATGTAGAAAGTCTACCGAAATCTCTTCTATTTGGTTCTTTTCCTGTTAAAACGAGGATTTATAAGGATTTACTACGATTAACATCAACTCTTTCGTTGGTGTTAGAACTGCAAAAGCGGAATGGCGGCCGCTTTAAATAGATATATTATCTAATTTGTATTAGTTTTCCTCAATTTAAGCATGAAGGTCCTTACTATTATTTGAGAGTTGAGTTTATTGTATACAGTCTGTGGCCTAGTAGTTAGAGCATGAACGCATAAGCCGAAGATCTCAAGTTCAAATCTCCTTGGGAGCAACGTGATTTAGTTCAGGGGATTTTTCAGACAGACTGCGAGTGAACACTCAGTGGTGATATGTACTGACTTAATCAGATCATATCACTGACCAAACCAACTTCCGAAAAAATCAATACGGTCATGAAAATGAGATACTCTAACTATCTTTAAGCGAAGGCCCGAGAGGGGCTGTAATGCTACAAAGAAGAAGAAGAGTGTATTCGTGATTAGCTTAAGATGAAAGTCTCAATCCACTTGGTTCTAATTATTCTCTTTTCTTTTTTCTCTATATCAATTATGCTCCTTAAGCAATTGCTTATATCATTTGCAAAGCAAACCATGTATCCCCAATAAAACTATAGCCAAAAGAAATTCAATAATCACTCTCCGCGTATGCATTTATCAAGCTCTAAACTATTCACGAATAGCCTTGGTTATTTGTACTCAAGCGAGCTAAAAATTATGTAATCTGACCTAAGATCTCTCTTCGAAGCACATATCAATTACGAATTATGAATAATAATTTATTAACATTGTACAAATACTTTAGAAGCATATCAAAGGCGTGAACCGCGCGTCAGCATTTAGACTGCATGCCACCGCAGCCGCTACCCTTTTCGCTCGGCCATTTCCGTTGATTTAATATTCCCTTCTCGAAGTGACGTTGGTATAATTTATTTTTCTGCATCTTTTTCAATCAAATGCATACTTCATACTTTTACATATTGAGAATTCTTTGGTGGAATGAAATAATTAAAGAAAAAAAAACTGTGCTTACTAAATCAGATTTATCGCCGTCATTTTATTATTAAAGGTATTATTTCGTACCGTTTAACAATCTGAATTGTTAAGTGTATCACAATAAAACCCAGCATATTCATTCAATTGTTTTCTAATTTGGATTGTTCGTTCGTTGGCGGACGTGCTTAAAGTCGTTATTTGAAACGCAACTTTGTAAATTGTTGGTTTGATTTCATGACACTATATACGTCCGCTTATGAAGAAAAACTTTTTGAATTATAAAAAGTCAACGATCGTTGGTGAGTTTAGAGTTCAGACAGAGCGGGTCTTTGAGGCTATTGAATTTTTGTTTCTAAAGAAGGTGAAAGCACACAAGGAAAGAATAAATAATGAGCATTGGATTGCTTACCACTTTAGTTCTTTTGTACCGTTTTAATGGTATGAATGATCGGCAGACCCTTGCAATTTAAAATACAATTATTTTATTGAAAATAATACAAAAAAAAAAATAATAGTTCAAATACATTTAGACAATAACAACGATGAATAACTGGATATTTTTTACAACTGTGTATATCCCGTTCAAGCTGTGAAATGACAAGATTTGCTTAATATTAGCAAGTGTTAATTTTGAACCATATAAGGTCAACTTTATTGGAAACATGGAATTATCAAATTACATAGATAATTCTTAGTACGTTTCGGAAAGCCGTGTCTTCACGCTAAAGGCGTCTAACGCATCACAAAGCTGTCGTCATAGACCTGGAATTTAGGGCTTATAACCACCAAAAACTACTCTATCGATTCAACAATTCATTGGGGTTTTAGAACTGCTCGTACGTTACTTCAGAGTGAGGTCTCATTAAGGCATTTTACGCAACCTAAAATCAACGTGCACTTCGTCGAAGAACCGCCTTAATATCGTTGCAGTTAGCCCAAAAAACAGTAGTCGTTCTGTTTCATCTTAAGCCAGACTCAACGAAATGAAAATCATATTTCACAGATTTTCCGGTCGAGTTGTTGAAGATTTTCATTTGGTAACCTAACGTTACGGTCCAGGCTAAGTTCTTAAGTTGACAGAAGGTGTTTTCTGTGGTGAGCCTAGAAGCCATGCGCTGATGATTTTCCACACTCCAGGCCTACGTAGCCCTCACCTCCTTAAAAAAAACCCATAACGGAACTCTAGGATTTGATATGGGTAGTAATACGATTGGCCATTGATTTTGAACTAGGGCCAATCAAGAACTGGGTTGGCTCAAAATCCGACATAAGAACAAATAAAATAAATCTACAAATAATTCTATTCTTAACAAAGTTGAGTGAATTTTGACTTGCTAAATTATTTATTGTCGGTATACTCATAAAAATCTAGCTCCATGATTTTTTCAGATTTCCGGATTGCAGATGTTCGCGAGGGGAGGAGGAGAGGATACTCAATTTTTCGTTCAAATAACATCTCCGCTGCACCTCTGGATGCAAATAGCACAACTTAAAAACCTGTTTCGAAAGTTCTCACCATGATCACCTTTTTCCTATGTGGGGAGACCCTCCTTAAGAACCTTTGAACTTTTCAAGAGGCCATCATTCTACTCGTATATCTATCTACTAAGTTTAATGTCTGTAGCTACTATAGTTTCAGAGATACACTGTTGTGAAAGACAAACGGAAGGAGATACAGACAATTAAATGATGATTTCAATGGGTTTTTGCAAGTTAATAGAACCCCTAAAAATAATTTATTGGTTTATTCTTACTGTAAGGACCTTATGTTGTTTTATTTTAGCAAAAGAAAAATATAAGTGGCAATTATTCAAAAAAAAAAAAAATTACTGATTGCTCGTTAAACACTTGCTTGTTTAAGGAGGTTATGTTAGTCATTTTTGTGCACCTTATTTTGTTATTCACCTTTCAAATAAGATATGAATTCCCACCGATATTCTTTGTCTCATCTTAAAATATTGAGACATGCAACCGTATTTCTATTGTATATGACCCACATTAACCGACTATCTGAAAAAATATGGATCATGTAAGCACAGTGGTGCATTGTAGCTGTCTCAGCCTACCAAGCTGTAATGGGTTCTGATTTAAAAAATCAGATAACCACACGGTTAAGCGTGATACTGAACATACCACCTTCTCGAATACCGTTACATTCAAGAAATGAGATTTCCTAACAAATCTCAACGCCAAGGTTCAAATTGAAGCAGTGCGCGATCATTGACTAAGCATAAACCCCACGAATTCAAAAACTTATGACTATTGAGGTAAAGCGTAACGATGATGCAATAATTTTTTTCTCAGTTTGATGTTTGAATTTGATAGCCTACCTATAATTTTGTGAAAGGAATGCAATTTTGACAGCAAATGTGCAAAATTTTTGAAACTACATTGCAGGACACTCACGAAATAAATAATAATAAATTTGAAGTGTTTTTTTTTTCATTATTATTTTTTTCTTCCCATGCATCTTTGGCAAGTTTGGCTTCGTAACTTATGATTTCAATAAAATTAACAATAAGTAAATAAATCAGAATATTATTTTGACAATCATTAGTTTTGCTAGCAACTGAAAATATTAATTGGATTGAATTGTTTCTGTCAGAAGAAGAATAAAAACGCAATGAGATTCGTTTGAGTGACAAATATATATTGTAGTACATACATACATTACGTAAATTGCATTTCACTTTGAATATGCAAATACGCATTCTCATCATATGCAAATACAAACCCGTAGGACATTCATAGCATTCCATAAAACATTCCATAAGCATTCTTAAGCTGACACAATTATCCACACAAAACATGTGCATGGATAATTACCAATGTCGCGCTTCATCCATTCTGGAGAGTATCGTATTTCACGTATACTCATTTACGGACTACACGTGGTGTGACTCAATGAATGAGGATACACGACCTACATGAATATTATGTCACTACATGTATCTGTTTACCCTATGGCACGAGTCTTCTCAAGTGGCATAGCGGCTAAACCAAAGCAAATGCGAATGCATCATATGTGATTGCATTGTTTTCGATGTCGAATGAAAACAATGCAATAGTGACTAATTTCATGAGGTAATGAGGAATGAATATTGTGGTTGAATGTTTTGTTTTGGGTATTGAATATTTTGTAAATTGAGATATGTGACAGTTATTGCTTTTAGAATACTTTTAGAATGAGAACATGGAAAAAGGGTCACATCGTGTGTGACCATTTTTGTAATGTGAAAATTTGTATAAATAGTTTAGGAAAATGTAATAATGTCTCAGTCAAAAATATACAGCTTGCGAGTGCACTAATAAGAGCACCGTAAGTATTGCTACGAACAAACTTTGACCTTTTATTTTAAATTACGGCTCAGCCTTTTGGGGCGAAGCCATTACATCGGCGTGAAAACGCTGGGTTAGGTTTTCCTCTAATTTTGATCTTCTTGTATTTCATCCTACTTCTCAACATGGCGATCCTGCCAGTCCGAAACCATGGACGAATTCGACAAGATTTTTGAGCGAGCAGTCGAATTATCGAGACAAGAATTCCGCAAAAAGCATCTAGCGCAGGCTCAGGAATACATACCGAGCGGACCAACAGCACCGGTGAAATACATACCCACACCTATAGCGGGTTTGGAGAAAATTGGACCAAAGCCCCTGACGGTCGAGGAATACCGTAAGCGAACAAAGAAGCAGCAACCATCAACCCCAGCACAGCCAACCATCAAAAGAAAGCGACGTGGAGGACGCAAGGCGAAATTGAGACGTGATCGGATAACTGCGTAAACTATGTCGTTCTTTTTTGCGACAACGCAGGACACAATTTAAAATTTTTAGTAGATACTGGAGCTGATGTCTCTCTTTGTAAAAGAGGCAAAATCGAAGAAGATGGAACTTTTTCCATTAGGGATAAATGTAGCCTAACCGGTATAACCAAAGAGGTTATCTCGTCACAAGGTTCAATCAAACTTAGATTGAAAATAGGAACTTGTGATGTCGTCCACAAATTTTTTATGGTGGATGACAAATTCCCAATTTATACCGATGGTATTATTGGAAGGGACATGTTAGAACGATTTTTATGTAAAATCGATTATGAAACCTACACAGTAGCATTCTACATGGACCAAACCGAAGCCATTATCCCTATGGAATACAGTAATAGCGATGTCAAACACATTAAGATACCAGCTAGGTCAGAAGCAGTGGTACCGATTGACTTAAAAGTTGATAAAGACCATGTTGTCTTAAGCAAGCAAATACAGAAAAACGTATTTGTGAGTAACTCAATTATACCGGCAAAAGGTATAAAACATATCCGAATTCTGAATGCTTCTGATGCAAGCGTTACAATTGACAACGTGCAGAATCTTCTTGAGATTTCGCCGTTGGACAAGTATGAAATTAAACATTTCAAACGGAATCATCAGAGTACGGATTTGAGATTCAAGAAAATCCTTGAAAAAATTAACATTTCATCGAGTGATCAACTAGCTAAAGACAGTCTTCTAGATATTCTACAAGAATATCAAGATATCTTTCATTTAGATGACGAGAAACTAACATCCAACAACTTTTATAGGCAACATTTGGAAGTCACTGACAGTACACCCGTCTATATTAAGAACTATAGACTACCGCATTCTCAGAACGAGGAAATTCAAAGCCAGGTTCAGAAATTGCTGAATGATAAAATCATTGAACCGTCCTATAGCCCGTACAATTCACCCTTGCTTATCGTACCTAAGAAAAGCGATGGTAAGGACAAGAAGTGGCGTTTAGTGGTCGATTTTCGAAAACTAAACACCAAAATTGTCAATGACAAGTTCCCTCTAACAAGATTAGAAGATGTCATAGATAAATTGGGCAGGGCGAAGTATTTTTCAACTCTTGATATGACTAGTTCATTTCATCAGATTGAATTAGATAAGGAATCTAGGCCATTAACAGCATTTTCTGACAACCGTGGCCATTACCAATTTACCAGGCTACCTTTTGGATTGAAAGTATCCTCTAATAGTTTCCAGAGAATGTTAACGATTGCTTTGTGCGGTCTAGATTTTGAAGCTTTCCTTTATGTCGACGACATAATCATTTTTGGTTGTAGTATTAAACACCACAATCAAAATATGAGAAAGGTCTTCGAAAGGCTAAGACAATACAACCTGAAATTAAATCCCAAGAAATGTCAATTTCTCAAGCCTGAGGTTGTATACTTAGGCCACTTAATAACTAAAGATGGTATTAAGACTGACCCAGCAAAGTACAAAACTGTCAAAGACTATCCTATTCCGAAGAATGCAGATGAAGTGCGCAGATTCGTTGCGTTTTGTAACTATTATCGGCGTTTCATCCCAAACTTCGCAGATATCGCAAAGAGTTTAAATGCATTATTAAAGAAAAATGCACCATTTTTATGGGACTCCTCATGCCAAGAAGCTTTTGATACTCTTAAGAACAAATTGATGAAACCACCAATTTTACAGTATCCAAATTTCGACAAACCTTTTATACTAACAACTGACGCATCGAGTTACGCGTTAGGAGCAGTTTTATCCCAAGGGGACATAGGCACTGATTTACCGATTTCCTATGCGAGTAAATCGTTAAACAAGCATGAGTTGAATAAACCAATAATCGAGAAAGAATTATTAGCGATCCATTGGGGAATAAATTTTTTCAGACCATACCTTTATGGAAGAAAATTCATCGTGGTGACTGATCACAGATCATTGGTATCCTTGTTCACCCATAAAAATCCTTCTTCAAAGCTGACAAGGATACGCCTAGACCTGTCAGACTATGATTTTGAAATCATATACAAGAAAGGCAAAATTAATACTAATGCGGATGCATTATCCCGCATAGAACTTACCTCCGACATTTTAAAGGAAATGATCCCAAGAGAAAGGGACGAACAGGTTAAGAAAACTTTGGCAATAACTAGGGGCATGGCGCAAAACAGCAAAAATAATGACGTCAATATTAACAAGACTGATGACATCCATGATACCAATCTTCCAAAGAAGCCTGATCAACTTCATATTTGGGATTGCACATCTTTGGCTGATATCAGATCTGTTAGGACTTTAAAATTTGATATACCGCGGAATATAAATGAAAAACTCATGAGTAAAAACAAAAGAAATCTTTTTATTGAAATCGTACGTACGAAAAAGGAAGTGTTAGTAAATTGTTATAGCGATAAGTCTCCCAGAGAATCCGTTCCTGATGGAGAAAAGCCAACAATATTGACACGTAAGAGTCCTAGTGATAGAGCTTTCAGCGAATCCGTTCCTGATAAAGACAAACTAATGACCTTACATTACCAGTGTCGTAGTGATAGTCCTGATGAAATTTTCGAATTCATCATGGAAAAGCTACTTGATGCTACCCATTATTGGAATATAAATGAGCTAGCATTAGCCAATAATGATGGAATATTTAAGTGTATACACATAGCAGATTTCAAAGAAATGTTTAACAGGTTGCAACTGAAGAAAAGATACAACAAGCGCCCAAAACTACAAATATTGCTGTACACCCCGCCAAAAAGAATAAAAGACAAAATGACTCAGAATAAACTTATTATTGAGTATCATAACTCACCACATGGAGGACATTTAGGTGTTAGAAAAACTGTTCTGAAGCTCAAACAAAGATATTGCTGGAAAAACATGAGCAGTATGGTAAAACAATTTATAAGTAATTGTGAGATTTGTGCTAAAGGTAAACAAGTTAGGCATACCAAAGAAAGACCAGTACATACCAACACTCCTTCAACGACTTTTGAGGTAATACAAATAGATACGGTGGGACCTTTAAGACATTCGAACCACTATCGTTATATATTAACGATGCAGTGCGAACTTTCGAAATTTGTCGTTGCGTCACCAATTGAATCTAAAGATGCTAAAACGGTAGCACAAACCTTGGTGAATAGTTTCATATTGAAATATGGACAATTTAAAGTATTGAAATCGGATAGAGGTACAGAATTCACTAATGAATTAATGCAAGAAGTTTGTAAGTTATTAAAAATTGAACAAATTTTTTCCTCCCCTTACCATCATGAAACTCTTGGTATAGTTGAAAGAAATCATAGGGTACTGAACGAGTTTATGTTAGCCTTTGCTGAAGATCTCGAATGGGATACGTGGTTACCTTATTATACCTTTGCTTACAACACCTCACCTAATGTAGATACACAATATTCACCTTATGAATTGGTATTTGGAAAATTACCATACTTGCCAAATGATGAAGTTAATGTAAATAAAGATAAAATATATAATGTAGATAATTATGCTAATGAACTTAAATTAAGATTAAAAAGAACAATTGATAAAACTAGAAACATAATTAATAAAGTAAAAACAAATAGGTTAAGTAAAGTACAAGATATTGAAATAAATCCATTACACTTGTGTATCGGTGATAAAGTGTTAATAAAAGTAAACAATAGAAAGAAAAATCAAAAACCTTATCAAGGTCCTTACACTGTAATTAAATGTAATGGAGTAAACTCCATAATAGATGTTAATGGAAAATACAAAGAATACCATAACAACCAATTAAAAAAATGGAATTGTACATAAACATTAGAAATAAGTTAACTATATATTGTCATGTCAACACAAGTGAACTTTTTTTCCATGTCTCGATTTTGTAGTACAAACTCTCGACACTAAAACGGTGAGGGTGTAGTACATACATACATTACGTAAATTGCATTTCACTTTGAATATGCAAATACGCATTCTCATCATATGCAAATACAAACCCGTAGGACATTCATAGCATTCCATAAAACATTCCATAAGCATTCTTAAGCTGACACAATTATCCACACAAAACATGTGCATGGATAATTACCAATGTCGCGCTTCATCCATTCTGGAGAGTATCGTATTTCACGTATACTCATTTACGGACTACACGTGGTGTGACTCAATGAATGAGGATACACGACCTACATGAATATTATGTCACTACATGTATCTGTTTACCCTATGGCACGAGTCTTCTCAAGTGGCATAGCGGCTAAACCAAAGCAAATGCGAATGCATCATATGTGATTGCATTGTTTTCGATGTCGAATGAAAACAATGCAATAGTGACTAATTTCATGAGGTAATGAGGAATGAATATTGTGGTTGAATGTTTTGTTTTGGGTATTGAATATTTTGTAAATTGAGATATGTGACAGTTATTGCTTTTAGAATACTTTTAGAATGAGAACATGGAAAAAGGGTCACATCGTGTGTGACCATTTTTGTAATGTGAAAATTTGTATAAATAGTTTAGGAAAATGTAATAATGTCTCAGTCAAAAATATACAGCTTGCGAGTGCACTAATAAGAGCACCGTAAGTATTGCTACGAACAAACTTTGACCTTTTATTTTAAATTACGGCTCAGCCTTTTGGGGCGAAGCCATTACATCGGCGTGAAAACGCTGGGTTAGGTTTTCCTCTAATTTTGATCTTCTTGTATTTCATCCTACTTCTCAACATGGCGATCCTGCCAGTCCGAAACCATGGACGAATTCGACAAGATTTTTGAGCGAGCAGTCGAATTATCGAGACAAGAATTCCGCAAAAAGCATCTAGCGCAGGCTCAGGAATACATACCGAGCGGACCAACAGCACCGGTGAAATACATACCCACACCTATAGCGGGTTTGGAGAAAATTGGACCAAAGCCCCTGACGATCGAGGAATACCGTAAGCGAACAAAGAAGCAGCAACCATCAACCCCAGCACAGCCAACCATCAAAAGAAAGCGACGTGGAGGACGCAAGGCGAAATTGAGACGTGATCGGATAACTGCGTAAACTATGTCGTTCTTTTTTGCGACAACGCAGGACACAATTTAAAATTTTTAGTAGATACTGGAGCTGATGTCTCTCTTTGTAAAAGAGGCAAAATCGAAGAAGATGGAACTTTTTCCATTAGGGATAAATGTAGCCTAACCGGTATAACCAAAGAGGTTATCTCGTCACAAGGTTCAATCAAACTTAGATTGAAAATAGGAACTTGTGATGTTGTCCACAAATTTTTTATGGTGGATGACAAATTCCCAATTTATACCGATGGTATTATTGGAAGGGACATGTTAGAACGATTTTTATGTAAAATCGATTATGAAACCTACACAGTAGCATTCTACATGGACCAAACCGAAGCCATTATCCCTATGGAATACAGTAATAGCGATGTCAAACACATTAAGATACCAGCTAGGTCAGAAGCAGTGGTACCGATTGACTTAAAAGTTGATAAAGACCATGTTGTCTTAAGCAAGCAAATACAGAAAAACGTATTTGTGAGTAACTCAATTATACCGGCAAAAGGTATAAAACATATCCGAATTCTGAATGCTTCTGATGCAAGCGTTACAATTGACAACGTGCAGAATCTTCTTGAGATTTCGCCGTTGGACAAGTATGAAATTAAACATTTCAAACGGAATCATCAGAGTACGGATTTGAGATTCAAGAAAATCCTTGAAAAAATTAACATTTCATCGAGTGATCAACTAGCTAAAGACAGTCTTCTAGATATTCTACAAGAATATCAAGATATCTTTCATTTAGATGACGAGAAACTAACATCCAACAACTTTTATAGGCAACATTTGGAAGTCACTGACAGTACACCCGTCTATATTAAGAACTATAGACTACCGCATTCTCAGAACGAGGAAATTCAAAGCCAGGTTCAGAAATTGCTGAATGATAAAATCATTGAACCGTCCTATAGCCCGTACAATTCACCCTTGCTTATCGTACCTAAGAAAAGCGATGGTAAGGACAAGAAGTGGCGTTTAGTGGTCGATTTTCGAAAACTAAACACCAAAATTGTCAATGACAAGTTCCCTCTAACAAGATTAGAAGATGTCATAGATAAATTGGGCAGGGCGAAGTATTTTTCAACTCTTGATATGACTAGTTCATTTCATCAGATTGAATTAGATAAGGAATCTAGGCCATTAACAGCATTTTCTGACAACCGTGGCCATTACCAATTTACCAGGCTACCTTTTGGATTGAAAGTATCCTCTAATAGTTTCCAGAGAATGTTAACGATTGCTTTGTGCGGTCTAGATTTTGAAGCTTTCCTTTATGTCGACGACATAATCATTTTTGGTTGTAGTATTAAACACCACAATCAAAATATGAGAAAGGTCTTCGAAAGGCTAAGACAATACAACCTGAAATTAAATCCCAAGAAATGTCAATTTCTCAAGCCTGAGGTTGTATACTTAGGCCACTTAATAACTAAAGATGGTATTAAGACTGACCCAGCAAAGTACAAAACTGTCAAAGACTATCCTATTCCGAAGAATGCAGATGAAGTGCGCAGATTCGTTGCGTTTTGTAACTATTATCGGCGTTTCATCCCAAACTTCGCAGATATCGCAAAGAGTTTAAATGCATTATTAAAGAAAAATGCACCATTTTTATGGGACTCCTCATGCCAAGAAGCTTTTGATACTCTTAAGAACAAATTGATGAAACCACCAATTTTACAGTATCCAAATTTCGACAAACCTTTTATACTAACAACTGACGCATCGAGTTACGCGTTAGGAGCAGTTTTATCCCAAGGGGACATAGGCACTGATTTACCGATTTCCTATGCGAGTAAATCGTTAAACAAGCATGAGTTGAATAAACCAATAATCGAGAAAGAATTATTAGCGATCCATTGGGGAATAAATTTTTTCAGACCATACCTTTATGGAAGAAAATTCATCGTGGTGACTGATCACAGACCATTGGTATCCTTGTTCACCCATAAAAATCCTTCTTCAAAGCTGACAAGGATACGCCTAGACCTGTCAGACTATGATTTTGAAATCATATACAAGAAAGGCAAAATTAATACTAATGCGGATGCATTATCCCGCATAGAACTTACCTCCGACATTTTAAAGGAAATGATCCCAAGAGAAAGGGACGAACAGGTTAAGAAAACTTTGGCAATAACTAGGGGCATGGCGCAAAACAGCAAAAATAATGACGTCAATATTAACAAGACTGATGACATCCATGATACCAATCTTCCAAAGAAGCCTGATCAACTTCATATTTGGGATTGCACATCTTTGGCTGATATCAGATCTGTTAGGACTTTAAAATTTGATATACCGCGGAATATAAATGAAAAACTCATGAGTAAAAACAAAAGAAATCTTTTTATTGAAATCGTACGTACGAAAAAGGAAGTGTTAGTAAATTGTTATAGCGATAAGTCTCCCAGAGAATCCGTTCCTGATGGAGAAAAGCCAACAATATTGACACGTAAGAGTCCTAGTGATAGAGCTTTCAGCGAATCCGTTCCTGATAAAGACAAACTAATG
The DNA here is from genome assembly GCA_963969285.1 of Odontomyia ornata. Lineage (NCBI taxonomy): Eukaryota > Metazoa > Arthropoda > Insecta > Diptera > Stratiomyidae > Odontomyia > Odontomyia ornata. The sequence continues at coordinate 58,313,347 of OZ017741.1, read as the reverse complement.
ACCTTACATTACCAGTGTCGTAGTGATAGTCCTGATGAAATTTTCGAATTCATCATGGAAAAGCTACTTGATGCTACCCATTATTGGAATATAAATGAGCTAGCATTAGCCAATAATGATGGAATATTTAAGTGTATACACATAGCAGATTTCAAAGAAATGTTTAACAGGTTGCAACTGAAGAAAAGATACAACAAGCGCCCAAAACTACAAATATTGCTGTACACCCCGCCAAAAAGAATAAAAGACAAAATGACTCAGAATAAACTTATTATTGAGTATCATAACTCACCACATGGAGGACATTTAGGTGTTAGAAAAACTGTTCTGAAGCTCAAACAAAGATATTGCTGGAAAAACATGAGCAGTATGGTAAAACAATTTATAAGTAATTGTGAGATTTGTGCTAAAGGTAAACAAGTTAGGCATACCAAAGAAAGACCAGTACATACCAACACTCCTTCAACGACTTTTGAGGTAATACAAATAGATACGGTGGGACCTTTAAGACATTCGAACCACTATCGTTATATATTAACGATGCAGTGCGAACTTTCGAAATTTGTCGTTGCGTCACCAATTGAATCTAAAGATGCTAAAACGGTAGCACAAACCTTGGTGAATAGTTTCATATTGAAATATGGACAATTTAAAGTATTGAAATCGGATAGAGGTACAGAATTCACTAATGAATTAATGCAAGAAGTTTGTAAGTTATTAAAAATTGAACAAATTTTTTCCTCCCCTTACCATCATGAAACTCTTGGTATAGTTGAAAGAAATCATAGGGTACTGAACGAGTTTATGTTAGCCTTTGCTGAAGATCTCGAATGGGATACGTGGTTACCTTATTATACCTTTGCTTACAACACCTCACCTAATGTAGATACACAATATTCACCTTATGAATTGGTATTTGGAAAATTACCATACTTGCCAAATGATGAAGTTAATGTAAATAAAGATAAAATATATAATGTAGATAATTATGCTAATGAACTTAAATTAAGATTAAAAAGAACAATTGATAAAACTAGAAACATAATTAATAAAGTAAAAACAAATAGGTTAAGTAAAGTACAAGATATTGAAATAAATCCATTACACTTGTGTATCGGTGATAAAGTGTTAATAAAAGTAAACAATAGAAAGAAAAATCAAAAACCTTATCAAGGTCCTTACACTGTAATTAAATGTAATGGAGTAAACTCCATAATAGATGTTAATGGAAAATACCAAGAATACCATAACAACCAATTAAAAAAATGGAATTGTACATAAACATTAGAAATAAGTTAACTATATATTGTCATGTCAACACAAGTGAACTTTTTTTCCATGTCTCGATTTTGTAGTACAAACTCTCGACACTAAAACGGTGAGGGTGTAGTACATACATACATTACGTAAATTGCATTTCACTTTGAATATGCAAATACGCATTCTCATCATATGCAAATACAAACCCGTAGGACATTCATAGCATTCCATAAAACATTCCATAAGCATTCTTAAGCTGACACAATTATCCACACAAAACATGTGCATGGATAATTACCAATGTCGCGCTTCATCCATTCTGGAGAGTATCGTATTTCACGTATACTCATTTACGGACTACACGTGGTGTGACTCAATGAATGAGGATACACGACCTACATGAATATTATGTCACTACATGTATCTGTTTACCCTATGGCACGAGTCTTCTCAAGTGGCATAGCGGCTAAACCAAAGCAAATGCGAATGCATCATATGTGATTGCATTGTTTTCGATGTCGAATGAAAACAATGCAATAGTGACTAATGTCATGAGGTAATGAGGAATGAATATTGTGGTTGAATGTTTTGTTTTGGGTATTGAATATTTTGTAAATTGAGATATGTGACAGTTATTGCTTTTAGAATACTTTTAGAATGAGAACATGGAAAAAGGGTCACATCGTGTGTGACCATTTTTGTAATGTGAAAATTTGTATAAATAGTTTAGGAAAATGTAATAATGTCTCAGTCAATAATATACAGCTTGCGAGTGCACTAATAAGAGCACCGTAAGTATTGCTACGAACAAACTTTGACCTTTTATTTTAAATTACGGCTCAGCCTTTTGGGGCGAAGCCATTACATCGGCGTGAAAACGCTGGGTTAGGTTTTCCTCTAATTTTGATCTTCTTGTATTTCATCCTACTTCTCAACAATATATATATATATATATATATATATATATATATATATATATATATATATATATATATATATATATATATATATATATACATATATATATATATATATATATATATATATATATATATATAAATATATTTCGGAGATAAGTGTGTTCCGTTTTTCAGTGTCTAATGAGATGAAAAAACCAGACACTGAAGAAGGGAGCACATTTACTCCCGAGAGATAAACAAAGAGTTTTCCATTAAGGACATAACAATAAATAAATAAATTTTAATAAATCGATTGAGAGCCGCGCTGTGTGGCTAGTGGCACCCTCTTATTAAAACCACATATCGTTGATGTTAAGTTCTTCCAACATAACACGATAGCGCTCTCCATTGACGGTAACATGACGATTGTTTTCATCCACGAAAAAATACGGCCCAATAACACCTCCGACATGAAAGCCGCACCAACAGTAATTTTTTTGCGAATGCAACGGTATCTCAAGAAACATGTGCTGACCAATAACGCATATTTTGCTTATTAGCAAAGCCATTGAGCCAGAAATGAGCTGCATCGCTGAAGATGATTTTTCAATGAAATTCTTCTTTTTCTTTCAGCTTTGCCAGAGCCAAATTGGAGAAGTTTCGGCGTTTCGAATGATCAAGTGGCTTTAGTTCTTGAGTCAATTTGATCTTGGAACCATGTAGGCCGAGATCTTTTCGCGATATACGCCACAGTGCCGTTTGAGCGATGCCCAATTCTTGAGAACTACGTGGAATCGACTGATTAGGCTCATTTATATTTTTTTCGCTTCGAGCGATGTGACGTCTTTTTGACACCGAAACGTCCAATAGTGAAAATTTGGACTCGAACTTATCCACTATAGCACGCACAGCCTGTCGAGTGGCACGATTATTACGGCCGAAAATTGGAGTAAGCGCTCTTAAAGTTGCAAGCACCGACTCAAAATTTCGGCAGAAATTTTTAATAATTTCAAAACGTTGCTAGTTCGTGAACTTTACCATGATAAAAATTTTGACTTTCACTAATGTTTAAGGGTGTGTTCAAATAAAGAACCGAAATTTGTATGCCCCTAATGCAAAACCTTATATTTGTCGCTCAAAAAAATGCCTTAGAGTTTTTATTCTTCTTACAGATTTATTGATAAGCGTAAAAAAATGGAGGCGAATTTTTTATTGAATCCTTAATACGTTATTCATTTCCTGAATAGGCATTTTATTATAATTTACGAGTATATAGTGAATTATTGCACAGTGGAAAATGAACAAACCGCTATAAAGCTACAATTCCCATTAGTTTTGTAATCTCCTCACTGCCTACTAACTTAAATTTTTTTTAAATGTTTAGTAAATAGGATACCCAATAGTACAAGTTCTCGTTAGTCTTGATCGTAGCGCGTATATCGTGGGTTCCGGGGTTCATTTGATTGGAAGTCAGTGTGGGACTTTCATTAGTTAGATTTGTTAGCGTTTGCTGGTGCTAGAGTCAATGTTTTTAGGGTTTGAACTACTTACAAAGCCCCATTGAAATCAGGTTTGTCTGTCCGTTGTGTGTCACAGCAATTTGAATTCGAAACTAAAGCAGCTACAATCATCGAACATGGTAGGTAGATCACAAATTTTCAAAAGTTGCTAAGGACTTCCCCGTATCAGCAGGGGATCCTTATTGTGGTTGGGAGGTGAATGTCATTTACGGACAGAATGTGCGACTGCCATGCTCGCAAGCGACTGGACTACCCACAAAACACCTCCCCTGTCAACCTGAGAACCCAAGCTGGAACCGTTTGATACATTACTTCATGTCAGATCTCGTTTTGTTACGCCGTGAGGCGCCTTCGAGCTGGGAGATCCCCCTTCTAGTGGGAGGGGAGAGAGGAAGAGAAACGGCCAGACAAGCGATCCCCCAGTCCCGACTGCTGCGAGTCCCTTCTATCTTTTAGGACTGCCCGAACATAATGTGCTCTATATAGAGGATACCGTCGCAGCCTGTCCCATAGAAGGGAACCCTTAAACATTTCTTTTCTAAAGGCCTTTAAACAGTGTTAACAGCTTCGTAGAGAACAGGGGGAGGGGAAATGCACGAAAAATTAGTCCCCCACCCCCCCGATCGGTAACTTGTGATCCCCAAAAATTTAAAACAAATCATGGAGGAAGGTCTCTATGAGTACAAAAAATATCTTCACATTTTCCTTAATTAAATCGTATGGGTACCCTTGAATTCAACGAAATACAATATTTAAATTTCCTTTCTGCAAGTTTAAAGAAAATCGAATCATATTTACGGAAGTTATAGCCATTTGAATTTTCTCTAATTGCAACACCAATGTTGCTATTCTATGGAATTTCCATCGAATCAGACACTGTCGATTTGATTTGATCTTAACATTTTCAGAACATAAGTATTTTTGAGATTTCATGGTGCGAATGCTTTTTGTTACATTGCCGTTGGAAATGAAGTAACAACGGGTTTTCTTTTAAACATTTACATCTCATTGAAGTGTTTTTTGCGTTTACTCATTGTTGGTGTCTGGATACCGTAGGTCGAGTACTGATGCCATGAAAGTAGAAAATTTGACGTATTTTTCTTAAGGTAAGTGCGACGACGCTTTTAATTCATTCATTTTAATCAATCGTCGCACTTGAATGCTTAAATATCTTCAGTCAAAAACTAAGCGTCATTAGTAAACAAGTTGGTTAAAAATAAATTTGAACATGGGCAATCAAAGAGAGCATTATCGGCATATTTTATTGTTTCACTTCCGAAAGGGCAAAACTGCGGTGCCAACTCGAAAGAAATTGTCTGAAGGATTGCCTTACTGATCGCTTTCGTTCTGGAAATTTTAATGTACAAGATGCACCACATACTGGTCACCCAACCAATACTGATGATGACAAAATAAAGGCGTTAAACGAAATTAACCGGTGTATGACAACTCGAGAAATAGCAGAGAAGCTCGACATACCGAACTCACCGGTTTACTCGCACTTACAACGGCTTAGTTACGTAAACAACCTGGATGTTTGGGTTCCCCACGAATTAAAGTAAATCCACCTCACCAAACGCATTAACATATGCGACTCTTTTGACGAATCGTAACCAAAACGACCCATTGTTAAAAAGAATCATAGCAGGTGATGAAAACTGAATTGTTTACGATAACGTAGTCCGAAAACGATCATGGACCCCGCAAGATGAGCCCGCACAATCGACATCCAAAGCTAATATTCACCAAGAGATGATTATGCTTTCTGTATGGTGGGATTACGAGGATATAGTCTGCTTTGAGCTACTTCCAAAAAACCAAACTATTGATTCGAATGTCTACTGTCGTAAACTATCGAAATTAAACGAAGAAATCAAAAAAAGACGTTCTGAACTGGCTAATCGCAAAGGCGTGATGTTCCATCATGATAACGCCAGACCCCAAACCTCTTTGATAACCCATCAAAAACTAATGGAACTTAATTGGAAACTGATGCCACATCCACCCTACAGCTCTGTCTTAGCACCATCTGGCTATCATTTGTTTCGTTCCCTTCAAAACCATTTGAATTGTAAAGCTTCCGATTCCGATTAGGCTGTTAAAAATGAGTTGGACCAGTTCTTAGCTTCTCAAAACCAATGCCTCTTCGAACGTGGAATTTTTCAACTTACCGAAAGATGGCAAAATGTCATCCAAAAAATATGTTATTAATTAATGTTTGTTGTTAATACAAGTAAATTTACTTTGAAATACATGAAAAAAAACGTTTATTATCGGACAACCCAATTAAACGAAAAATGTAAAACTTGAATTTTAGAATTTGAATTAGATGTGTGAGTTCAATTATAAACATCAGTTTAATATATTAGTGTCTTATACTAATGGTTCAGTGTTGCTTCTTTAGAAATCTCTTTTATTAAAACAATATCCCAAGAATATAACTTCCTATTAGCCTTCGTTTCAGCTATAATTATTGTATATATTTTAGTTGCTGTACAACCTACGATTTTGGAGAGCGGCTTCATCCTACAAGGAGCGTTCCAAAATAAACGAGACTTTTGTCATTGCCATTGGTGGCGCCATCTGTGAATGAGATAGTGCGTTGGAAAGTTACATCCCTCCTTAACTTCCAGTGAAAGTTTGGTGACATTCGGTTCAGTGGAAGCGAAGTTATTGCATCTAAAGTGACAGTATGTTTGCGTCATTGGTACAAAAATGAGTTTCGAACAAAGAGCTAATATCAAATTTTGTTTTAAAATCGGTAAAACGTTTACCGAAACATTTGAATTGATGAAAAAAGTTTATGGCGATGATTGTCTAACTCGTGCCAGAGTTCATGAGTGGTTTACACGTTTCACAGATGGTCGTGAGGACATAAATGACGATGAACATACGGGCCGCCCAAAATCAGTGATCACCGAAAACTCCATCGAAATTGTGCGTGAGTTTATCGAAAATGATAAGAAATCATCTTTGAAATTCATAGAATCGGATTGAATATCTCCAAAACATCGATTTATCGCATTTTAACCGATTATTTGGGCTTACGAAAGGTCTGTGCACGCTTTGTTCCGCACAAGCTTACTGATGACCAAAAATTGCTCAGAATCATCGATCCACTCTTGTGACTGATTTTTTGACTAGAAATCGCATTTTAACCATCAATCACTCACCGTATTCGCTTGATATGGCTCCCTGTGACTTCTACCTATTCGGAAAATTGCATTTGGCCATGAAAGGAAAACGTTTTGCGTCCGCAGAGGGTATCCAAAAGACTTGTACCGACATCCTGAAGGACATTCCGGTCAATGACCTGAAACACTCTTATGAAAAGCTTTCGGATCGCGCAAAACAGTGTATCAAGGAATAAATAAACTCGAATTTATCAGAAAAAAGCTCCTGTCGTTTCTATTTTAGATCAGTCTCGTTTATTTGGGAAAGCACCTTGTACTATATATCTGATTTGATAATTGATAACCAGGACCCCCAATTTATTGTCTTATGATCGACCAACCCTCCAATTGGACAAAGCTCATCAAGTCAATCAAACTACTCAAATGTCACACAAGAGGCCGAATAGTAAGTATAGATAAAAGGAAATATACGAACTCACAATCATCATCAATGAATTGAAGGTCTTTGTATCATTGCATCGCATCATAAGGACTAATAATTACAAACAGATTTAGGTTCTCGTTTTCTGGGAGAAATTTATGGGGATCACTGGAACGAAATCTAGTATTAAATCCGTTAAAACCACAACAGACTAAAATAAATATTTCCGGAAATGTTGCGTGATCTTTTTTCTGCATGTATGCAATTGAAAAACGTTTTGGATCAAATAACAGCATTCTTTGGCTGTGTCAGTCTCCGATTTAACAAAAGACGCGTTATGCTTTTGCACACCATTGATATATATATATATATATATATATATATATATATATATATATATATATATATATATATATATATATATACGTAGATGTTAGCATTTCACCGCTCATTACTACATTCGTTTGATGGCTCGTTTATACTTAGATGCATTGTTTTTCTTAAAGTAACCTCAAACGAATAAAACCTGTATAATGAATCTATTTTAACATTGGTGCATCATGAAAGATAATTCACTGAAGCAAACCTCTTCAAACACCAAGCATCATGAGTGTACGTCTCTTCAAATTGAAATCTTCAATGAATTAATAATTGAATCCAACTCAGCTAAAACGAATTAGAAACAATCGAAAACCTATAATTGACTTATCGTGATCCAAAAGCCGCCTCTTATCGTATTTTGTAAGTTTAGCCCATCAATTGCTTACCCCTTCAAACCAAAATAGTATCAAAGGGGCCCAACATACCGAGTACTACAAACTAGTTAAGTATTATCAACAGCATACTTTGAATTCAAAGAAATAAAGTTCGTGTATCAAATGTAAATTCCAATCTTTAACTCAATTAACAAGCCCCAACAACGACAATACACCATTGCATGGACACCACACCACATATCACTCGATGGGAGTGTGATGTGTGCGATGTGCGTGTAACCCGATTTCAACAACATCTGGAATGAACATAACAAACCATATGTAACAAAACTATCATGCTAAACCAAAAGACCAGACCATATTTTCCCTCTTCGTCAACCCAAGAGCCAGAACAGTACAGTATACTTGATGAAATGCGTAACTTGACAATTGAATTAAGTAATCGTAATTGTAACTACATGGAATGAAGGTCTTTGAGATCATCGAATCACCTACGTAAATTTAATATACGAACAATGAAGTATGTTATAAGCAACAATCAATCAATAGATTATATTGGCAGGAAAGTTTATTTTTAACATATATTTTTAGTTTTAATTCCGGCGTTTCATATGAGGAGCTAGTACCCTTACAAATAGTTTATGCTGAACGTATTTAAACATAATTTGAACCTCCGCTACATGTGCGTAAAAATTAACCTTCCACTTTTAAAATATCTACAACTGTGAAATATTCCAAGAGCTCCTCACATAAATAGATTTTCATTCCAAAGACTTTTCTTTTGATGGTCACTATGAAAAATGATCAGAGGATAGTTTTTTGGGGTGGAAATTTGAACATTGAACTGAATTGAATATCAATTATACATATGTCGTGTGTTTCAGATGCATCTTTTCATTTTGCACTAAGTACACATTTTATTGCTTTGATAAGATTCAGAAGGAGAACAGACAATAAATTTAATCAAAAACAATCTATGAGGTAGATGAGAGACTTAAAAGCATCTTTTCAAGGTTTCAAGGCAAAAGGATAATCCAAAAAAGACATAGTTCCAAAGATATTTAGGAAAACCTAACTTTCAATCAAACTAATTTTTTTAAATCTAAATTCAGGGTTTGTAATTTTAAATATTTTTACCAGTAAAAAGATTGAAAATTAAGTTTTTTTTTTATAGATTTCAATGAGGGAATAGCTTTATAAACTCACTACTTATGAGTACGAAACATTTAAAATGTTACAAATAAAAAAAAAAAAAACATTATTTTATCTTACCTTAAATCTTAACACATCCTCCATCCGCGCTGTTTTACCATCACTCACACATGATTGAAAGAAACTTGGCGCAACTGAAACACCAAGAGCTTCACTTGTCATACCAGTACCAGCACGTTCGGCATTGCTGGCTATAACACGGAATGTACCAAAAAGTAGCACCAATAAGCGTTGTGTATAGATTGGCAGTGATGTAATAAGTCTGTAAGTGAAAAAAGTTATGGTTATAAAGCTATTTTATTTCGTTTAAAAATTTTATCGAATTTTTAAAACGTAAGTTACTAGTTCGTTTTTTATTAAGGGCATAAAAAATTATTATTATGCAAGAAAGCAGTCAAAAAAAGGAACCAGGCGCGCAAAGAATACATCCAGCGATCAACACGGGCCAAAGAAGAACAATACAAAACTCTTCGAAGTCAAGCCAAAAAAATGTGCTAAAGAAAGAAACGACTGATCATCGACACCACGATCCAACAGATAAACGAAAACATGACCCTACATGAAGTCAGATCGGGTGGACGAAGCCGCGAAAATTTTTAATATGAAAAATGTTTATACGACATTGGAGTTAGCATTGCCAGCGCGGACTTTTATGTATAGTGAGTTAAATGAAAAGAATTGTCAGCATCTCGCAGGGTTGCCAATACAGGAGTATAGCGATATACAACCACAAATAATTCGAAGACTGGCTCACGCCTTTCTTACTGTACCAGTTGAAGCACCACGTACATCATTGTCCGCTGGACCTATAGCAGTTAAAACTCGATTAGATTGGATGGTGTATGGACCGACAGAAATTAAAGAGCTCAAGTCAGATACAAGACGTGTCCTACATTATAGAAGAGCAGATGAGATGTTAGCAGAGATGCACAAGCTTATGTCGGATTATTTTGATGCTGAAAATTTTGGTCTGAAGCCGAATATAAAGAAAATTGATTCAATAGGCGACGAAAGAGCGTTGAATATTTTGGAGTTATCAACGATGACACTCGATGCTAGATGTGAGGCTGGACTCCTTTGAAAAGAGTTTGTTCCACCTTTTCCAGATACTTATTCAATGGCCATGCGAAGATTAGAAGGCGTTGAAAGAAAAATGCTTCGAGATACGCAATACACCAACGAATATTGCAATAAAATCAATGATTATATAAGAAAAGGCTACGCCCGTAAACTAACTGTCGCTGAAGCAGCTCAATGGTCAGAGAAAACCTTTTACTTGCCGCACTTTAGCATAAAAAAACCCAAACAAACAAGGATTACGCCTAGTTTTTGATGCCGCAGCTGAGGTTCAAAATATTTCACTAAACAAGGCTCTTCTTCCGGGTCCTGACACAAACCAGCCACTGATTAAAATTTTATTCAAATTTAGGCAAGCACCAGTGGCAGTCTGCGGAGACATAAAAGAGATGTTTCACCAAGTGGCTATCTTAAAGAGAGATCAGGATAGTCAGTGTGACTAAGCCAGCTGAGGTGTACGTGATGGAGCGTTTAATTTTCGATGCCACATGTTCGCCCACAATAGCGCAATATATGAAAAATATCCATGCCAAAAATTTCGAAGAGGAGTTTCCGCGTGCAGTTGAGGTAATCATGGAAAGACATTATGTTGATGACTATGCAGATTGTTTCCAGTCAGAAGTTGATGCCATAAATGTAACACAAGCCGTCATCAAAATACACCGAGCTGGTGGGTTTGAATTATGAAACATAGTTTCTAACTCGGACAAAGTTAAAGCTGCTGTTGCAAACGCTGCTAGTGACTCAAGAGAAACGGTCAACATAGAAGGTGAATTGGAGAGAATCCTAGGCATGCACTGGCTGTCAAAGCCGGATGTTTTTATTTTCAACTTGCAATTCCATAAAGTGCCAAAGGAAGTACTATATTTAGTAGAAAGCCCACAAAACGCGGAGTGCTTTGTGTGAATATGTCCGCTTTCGATCCATTCGCTTTTTTAGCTGACTTGATGGTGTCAGCAAAAGTGTTGATGCAAGCAGTGTGGAAAGCAGGATTGCAGTGGGACGAAACTTTAACTGACGACTTATACCGTCGCTGGAAACTTTGGATGGAGGAGCTGCCAATAGTGAGTCAGCTCAGAGTACTACGACGTTACTTTCTAGATTTTGAAAAGACGCAGGTGGATCTACACGTCTTAGTCGACACAAGCGAGGAGGTAATGGCTGCGGTAGCGTATTGGAGAGGAATAAGTTTAAATACACTGAAAGCAGCATTTGCCGCAGGAAAAAGTTCGTGTGCTCCCACCCGGTACCAGACTATACTGAAGCTGGAACTACAAGCAGCAGTATTGGGTGTGAGGCTTAAATAAACAATCGTGAAGTGCCACACAGTCAAAATAACTAAATTTGTTTTTTGGACTGATTCAAATACAGTGATTAGATGGATCCGATCAGACCACCGAAAATATAAACAATATGTTGCAAATCGGGTATAGGAAATTCTGGATGGTTGTGGAGTCGAGGACTGGCGATAGTGTCCGGGTTCTATCAACCCGGCTGACTAGGCAACAAGGGTAGAGTTTCCGAGATTTTTTTTCAAAAATGAGGAAGAGCAGTGGCCACAAGAATTTTCGATAGGTTACATCAACGATAAAAGCGACGAAGCACTAAGAGCCAAACATTATCTTTTGGCAGCGTGGCAAATAAATTAGATTGTACCAGATATTAAAATATTTTCCAAATATAACAGATTTAAAAGAGCGGTGGCTTGGGTATTCCGGTATTTTGATAAGCTGCGTAGGAAAATACGACAAACACCAAGAGTCAATGGAGAGCTGGTATCTTCAGAAGAATTCGCAGCCGAAAAATATTTATGTCGTTGGGCACAGATGCAATCTTTTGCAAGCGCTTCAACGTGGCGAACCAATTTCTAAGAGAACTCCATTGTTGTAATTGAATCCGCGCATTAACAAAGATAATATCCTTCGCGTAAATGGAAGAATAGGTCGGGCTCTAGTGTTACCAGAAGATACAAGGCAGCCGATCATCTTAGCTAAAAATCATGCGATGACTTTTCTGATGGTACAATATTTTCATACGAAACTTCATCACATCAACCACGCAACAGTAGTCGATGAGATTAGACAACGTTTTTGGGTTCCTGCATTGAGGCGCATGGTGAATATTGTCCAATCGCAGTTCTGCGAAATTCGTAAGTCGAAATCTCAGCAGCCAGCCACAAATGGGTGAACTTCCTGTGGAACGCCTGACTCCATACGTTCGGCCGTTTTCGTATACGGGGCTAGATTTTTTTAAGCCCTATAAATGTGACAATTCGTCAAAGCCGAGAAAAAAGGTGAGTTGCACTATTTACCTGTCTATCCATTTAGAAATTGCGGCTGATCTCTCAAGCGACGTTTGTCTTGTTTGCATTAGAAATTTTATGAATAGAAGAGGTGTTCCGGTTCAAATTCGCAGTGACAATGGAACTAACTTTGTCGGAATAAGCAAAGAGTTGCAAGGTGTTCAGGGTTTCTTCGACGACGACCGTATGAAAGCCGAGCTTAGCCTACTCGGAATCGAATGGAAATTCAATACTTCCTCTAATCCGAGCGAAGGTGGAATATGGGAAACAATAGTTCAGTCAGTGAAAAAGGCGTTGACGGTAGCGTTGGCTGAACAATCACCACGTCTGGAAACGCTGCAAAGCTTCTTGATCAAGGCTGAAAACATAGTCAATGCTCGGCCACTTACTCACCTGCCTGTAACGCCAGAAGAACTGGACCTCCTTACCCCGAACCATTTTTTGCTTGGCTGCACAAATCCTACACAAACGCCATGGAAGTTTGAACCAAAATTAATGAATTTGCGAAAGCAGTGGCGTCTTGCTCAGAATCTGAAAAATGGAATGTGACATCAATGGATAAGGGAGTACTTGCCAGAATTGATCCGCCGAGTGAAATGGTGCCAGCGATCCGAGCTTATGCGAATCGGTTGTCTCGTATTTATATGTGATGTAGATCTTCCGCGAAATAAATTGAGGCATGGCAGAGTGTGCAAGCTACATTATCGAAAGGATGGAGTGGTGCGTTCAGCTGACGTGAGCACGAGCACAGGGATCCTTAAGAGACTTGTGTTAAAGTTGGCAGTTCAAGATATCGAGACCTCAACAGAAGATAGTGAATCCTCCCCTCCGGGTCAATTCACGGGGAAGGGGATGATGATAATTGATTTGAGATGGTAAAGCAGAGTAACGTTCGAGCCCACCACGAGATGGCTCATCGTAAAAAATACAATGTTGTCATATGAGTGTATTAGTTGTAAGATTATAAATAGTACTGTTTGAAAAATGTTCGTTTTTTTGTAGCAGTGATAGAGCGGATAAGATCAAATAAAACAACAGTTGCTCGAAATTTTAAACCAGCGTTTTAAAGACAACAGGTTAAATTCTGCCGACCACGTTTTATTCAATACCTCGAGTTACAAAAAGCCACTCCCGGCTTGGGCTATCGCGCCATAAATGATGAGATGATAAAAAATTATTAAAATCGAAACCTGTTTGAGATATTCACGATTTCCTGATTTGAATCACGTTAGTATCCTTAAATCAATAAAAACACTTCAATGTACCCCAAAGAGGTTGTAATAAATTACACCAAATTGGTGCCAAATCAATTTCTCATCTCTCTACCGCAAAAGTTAAATGGTATGGTAAATTGATAGGGGGGTAGATTCTATAGAGATTTTTATAAAGGTACAACATATTAGTTCCTTATTATATGTTGGTATCGCTGAATCAAATTGTATTTAGCGATGGCAATAAATTGCAAATTCTTTGTTCGAATCAATAGCACTTGGTGTGAGTAATGTGCTGAGTTCTAATCAACGATGCACTATACATTTTTCAGAAAATGGATCAAATTGCGAAAAATTGGTATAAAGTAAATATTTTGAAACAAGTGTTCAATCGTCGAAAATTCTACATAAAAACAAAATGGCGGCTGGTTTGCATGAAAGTATTACAAATTCTTCTCTTGATCAATCAATTAAAAAATCTTACTAACAAGGGATATGTAAGTCGAGTAAATCCATTAGCCTAGATTAATTAGAAAATCATTATGGCAGACAGTATAGCGAGAGTCGTAGAGAAACTGCTACAGATTCCAGAAATATGACCCGATTTACTACTGTTTTCATAAACCCGTAGCATGCCTCTTTTTAACTAAAAGTTTTTGTTTAATACTCATTGCAAATACCATACATATCATGGTCTCTTTGTCTTGCCAGCTTTTATCATTTGCCATAAAATCGAGTTGCCCATCCAACAATTCAAGAGGCACCAATTTTACGCCTCATTCGCATATGTTATCACATCCAAACAACAATTCCAATGAGGCAAATATCTTCCATTGCTAGAGCGATCACATCCATCTATATCGATATGGTTTACAGTATGGTTTGCGTATTTTTTCTATTAACAAGCCCCATTAATTACTCTTGACCCTATTCCCATGATCGCATTTATTGATACTCATATTTACTTAGTGATTATAGCGTCATCAGAAAAGATCAAATAATTGTAAGAGGGTGTAAAGGTTTATGTATCCCCTTAAAATACTGTTTCCTATGATGTGTAAATTATTTTCGACATTACAAACAACAGATTTGAAATTATCTTTTTCTCGTTGCGTTGTTTTTTTTTTGTTTTTTAATTTAAACAACTCGGACAATATCGTTTTCTTTATTTTTAAGTGAAGGTAATGATGTGAGGGTCAATTTCTTCGAAATCACGGAAACGATTGACGTAGGCAGCAAACAGTTCATGTAGACGCTAAATTTGGATTTAAGACACACCAGCCGCTGAAACATGTAATTTTAGAATGTATAGTCTGTCTGTTATTAGCCTGTGTTGGATCTGGAAATTCGCTGGAGAAGATCTTTCGTTTTTTCGCTTGAAAGATGCAACAGTGTTATAAAAAAAGCATGTTTTTGGGTCACACGTCTTTCAATAAATATTCTGTTCAAAATAATTTTAAATGAAAAAAACAGGACAGTCTCTGGGGGGGAAACGAGGGAGTGTTTGAAAAATTTTAAATTTTCCACTAACAAATAAAACAATGAAACGATAAAGTAGGCTGAGATATTTTTTGTTGGAATGTCATATTTTATCAAGGTTTTTTCATATTTTTTTTTTTTTGAATGTAGAATTACAAACAATTTTATCTTTTTATTTGCATATTCAAAAGGATTAAGATAAAACTTAGCAATGCTTAAATGGAAAAATTTACCAAGGTATCTGGAAAATAAAATACGATTGCTACTGAAGTAAAATTACGGCAGAAACGCTTAATTCAAGACAAATTCCAAAGACTATCAACTTTTTTTGGTAATAGAAATTCCAAAATAATTCGCTGCGATGGTCGTTAACCCCATGCCACATATAAAGTTATGCTGATCAGCTCCAGGCCGCTTACAAAAGAGTAAGCATCAATGTTGTAGATCCTCATTATATACTTTTTTACATGTTCCATGTCGTAGTCTGGTTGGTGTAGTGATTAGAGTGCTCGCTGCATGCGCACTGGTTCCCAGGTTCAATACTGGCCGGTGACAACGAATTTATTCCAGTATTTCTTATTTAACTATGTGCCAACTCAGCTGTGAGTACCCATCACAGCTGAGTTGGTTTAATAATCATAAATAATAACATGGTCAAGGGTTATTCTAACCATATCACCTTCCAGACTACTATTATGGTCAAAGAATAATATTATCTAGCAAATCTCAACGCTTATTTTAAATTTGTGCTAGTGCGCGATGATACAGTACAGATAGGGGTATACGGAGAAGGGAATACGGAAGTTCAGAGAGATATAATCTTTTTTGAACCCAAGTATGCTCCTGCCAGAAGGATTTTATACTCAACCTATGATATGCAAGTATCAATAATGAACCCATGAGAAACTTCTGTGAAATGGACATTGGATACTCGATTTTAATCCATCTAACTCTACTTTAACTAGTCGCGATTTTGTTGCAGCACTTTTATTCTTGATTGAAAAGCGTTTTAAAGATCTTCATGCCATTGATCTTTTCTGAAAATTCAAAAAAGACCTGATGGAAACTGGTATCTCGTTCGTTGGAAAGTCCATGTAATAGAAAAACAGTCGATTATTGCTGTTACGATTGCAGAACATTCAGATGGCTATAGAATCCGTAAAATGATTTGCATTTCTTGAAACTTACAAAATATAAGAACCTTAACATATATTAAACTTCCATGGTCAATGACCGTGCTACTTAGCACACTGACGGCCGCAAATAAAGGCATTCTAAGTTCTGAGTATGGAAGTTGAAAGTTCTAGCCACGTTCTGACCGCAGACATAAATTAAAATCAATAATTTTCATCGCGCCCAATAAATCCAAACCTGCGGTTCAAGTTTAACAATGTCCATGAGCGTGGACTGAGCAGGAAAATCCTCTGCAGCTCCTAAAACACAGCATCAACCAACCCCAAGATCCAAAAAGAGCAAAGTCTAGCAGCATCTAAGGTTTCTGACAGGAAGACAGATCTGGCCACAAATCTGCAGAAAATGGACTTATAACAAAGCAGACTACACTGTCAAAGAAGTTAGACCTGACAAGACCTGCAAAAGACAGCTCAGACCATTATACTGTAGAAGCTGGACTGATCAGCCCTGGAGATAAGATCCAATAATAAAACACAAACAAGCCTTAAAGAAATTGAAGAAAAGAAGGCAGGTGTAGTGTTCATCGCCTATTGAATAGCGTAGAACTACCCATATATCCTAGGCGAACCTTCATCACTAAAGAGTGAACGTTCACAAAAGAATAAGATCAATTCAGAGCTCACCCAGATTGAGCATCATGTTCGTGAAAATATGAACAACACGTTCTCTTTCAGAGTTTATAAAGTAGGAGCTGATCCCTTTAAGAATTTTTTTCAAATAGAGGCCGAGACCCACGACATAATTATGTTTTGCTTCTTTTTCGTAGCACTACAGCCCCTCTTGGACCTTCGCTTCCAGCTAATAGCGCCTCCAACTGTCTCGGTCCATTGACCGCGTCCTCCGATTTCGAGATCCGAGCAGCGATGAACTGTCTTCGTCGACCGAGTCAGACCAGCGTTTCCTCGATTTTCCCGCTGGTCTCCGGCCTTCAGTTCTCCCAACGAACGCCTTTTTGGGTATCCGTTGTTCGTCTATACGATTCCTGTGGCTAGCCCATTGCAGTTCCGCAGTCTTAGAATCGTTGAGGCCTCCGGCTCGTCAAAAATTTCATACAGCTCATGGTTGTATCGAATTTGCCATTGGTCCCCGTCCAGTTTCGCACCGATTATTCGCCTCAGGCCCCGTCTTTCGAAGGCGTTCAATATATTTGCGGATGCTTAGGTTAGGGTCCAGGTTTCACCAGGTTTTATCACAAATTTGTATACTTGTTGCTGTGTATGCAGCTGGTCTTCAAGATCGTCAAAACTAAATAAAATATTGTCGCGTGTTATTGGTTCGCGGCCAATAATTTTAATGTTCCGGGAAAGTGAAAACGCAATGTCTTTTAATTTAAGTTAAAAGTGTTTATTTAATGCACAATAATCAGTTAACACTTTCACTAATTTTAATTGTCACTATTAAAATAAATCTAACACTTGTCCATAAATTTATTATCGCAATTGTCTTCTAAATCACTTCACTATTACGAAACACACCCCATAAATTTACTATCGCAGTTCTTATCGCGGTCGAATGAATTATTATCCCCATTCATTCAGCTCGCCTTTATATAGGGTCTCTACCTATTCACCCATTTCTCGTACATGGGCGAATGTTCTACCGAGAGGTACCTGGTAGGTTCGAGCAAGTTCATGAATGGAGTGACGTCACTTGCAGATGTTGATCATGCTTGTTGGGTTCGAGTAAATTCATTCGTTGACGTTCTTAATGATGATGAAAACAATTGCGACAGTAGCTCGCAGAATTATTTGTACATGTAACACTGCCCCCACCTCAGTTCTTTTCGCCCCGAAAAGATGTGTCGCTATTTGTAGTCAATTCTCCCTGGGTGTAATATGGGGCAAGACGGTCCAGATGCACGATTTTCATTTTAGCTCTCGGCTTACGATGTTCCTGTATTCGGTATACGGCGTCGTTGATTCGCTTTGTAACTCGGTATGGTCCCTCCCAATTATGTTGCAACTTTGGAGACCTACCCTTTCGCCGTTGCGGGCTATAAAGCCACACCAAGTCATCTTGCTGGAAGCCAGTAGAATTAGCCTTTAGATCATACCTGGTCTTCATGCGGTCAGTAGCCGATTCGAGGTCTTTTCGCACTGTCCGATGTATCTGGTTCAACCGTTGTCTTAGATCACTTGCGTACTCCGAGACCGTTTGGGGTTTCTCAGGGGCTGTTCCGAACTTTATATCGGCTGGCAAACGAATAGTCTTTCCAAAAATGACTTTGGCTGGGGCTTGGCCCGTCGATGCATGTTCAGCGGCTCTATACGCCATTAAAAATAGTGGGATATGTCGGTCCCAGTCCCTTTGGTTCTCGTCAACCATTTTGGCCAAGTGTTTATTGAGCGTGCCGTTGAAACGTTCGACCATTCCATCGGATTGGGGATGCAGCGGTGTTGTCCTCGTTTTCCGTATTCCCAGCTGCTCGCACATTTCGCTAAAAACTAGTGACTCAAAGTTTCGGCCTTGATCCGAATGTAGTTCACAAGGCACGGCGTACCTGCTGACCCAATTTAACACTAGCTGTTCGGCTACAGTAGTTTCTTCCTGGTTGGGAATGGGGTAGACCTCGGGCCACTTGCTGAAATAATCAGCTACAACCAGCGTGTATCGATTTCCCCATTCAGATTCAGGAAAGGGTCCAGCGATGTCAACAGCAATCCTTTTGCATGGCACGCCTACGTTATAGGTTTGCATTTGTCCTCTCAGTCGTCGCTTTGGGCCTTTGACGGAAGCGCAAATTGTGCATCTGCGGCACCAGTCCTCTACGTCTTCTCGAGCGTAGAGCCAGTAGAATCTTTCCCGCAATTTCGATAAGGTTTTGTTAACACCAAGATGGCCTCCCGAGGATCCTTCATGCATTTCCTTAATCACATCGTGGATTCGGCTTTTGGGTAGTATAGTTTGCATCCTATAAGAGCTACCATCCGCCGTTTCCCATTTCCGCTTGAGTACGCCACCCTCCACCTGAAGGGAGTTCCATTGTGCCCAATAGCTTTTCAGGGTGGCGCCATGCATTGAAACGTCTTTCCACTCCGGTCGCCCAGTTGTTTCCTTCCATACGAGCAATGGTCCGATATCTTCATCGGCTAACTGGGCATTTCGAATCTCCTCCGATGACCAACCTTCATCGAATTCGGCCGTTGTCACTCGCAGATCAACGGGCGGCTCCTTTTCCTCAATCCGTTGGCAATGTTTGCAGTTAGCTGGACATGGATGACGAGATAGGGCGTCAGCAGTTCCATGAACTCTGCCCTTGTGAAGCAGTTGGGGCCTCACTAGGTCTGGTCGGATCATCGATCGGGTTGCACCAGTGTCGTTTGTTAGGGTGCATTGTTCTTCATCAACTTGACCAGGAAGGCATCTGTCTGCTTCTCCACGATGTTGCCTTGGCACGGTGCTGGGGATGTCGATACTCCTAGCCAACGTTCGCCCCACGAAGTTGGCCCTTGCAGTTTGATGGGCCTCCATTCTAGGCTCCTGACACGGTCTGGATCTCCACCACCCTGGACAATAGCTCGGTCTTCTTCCCTTCTTGCAGTCTCTTTGCGGGTGCCCTTTTTCCCCGCAATTCCAGCATCTAGGCGCACCATTCACCTGCAGCTCTCGCTCAATTCCCATGCGCTCACACCTGCAATTATCTGCCACTACCTCGCGAACCCGGGCAGTGGTACGGGTCACATTTTTGGCTGCCTCAAAATTTAAACTATAAGCCAATGCATCCTTGACTGTTTGCTTTTGAGCTAACCGCACGGCTTGTTGCAATTCCTTGTCCTTTAAGGCGCTGATGAATGCTTCTGCTGCTACGTCATCTCGATGTTCTGGGTCGTACGCTGGGTAAGCCAAGAGTGCCAGTCGCTCAATGTCTTGTGCTAGCTGCTGCAAGGTTTCGCCAGACTTCTGCATCCGATGCCGTAGCTGTGCCCGGTAAATCTGCTTCAGATGATCGTCTCCATAACGCATGTCCAGCGCATTCATTATAGCAGCCGGGTTTGAATGCAGCTCCACGGGGATAGTCTGCAAAAGCTCGGCAGCTGGGCCTCTTAGAGCAAGAATTAACGCTGTTGCTCGTTCCTGCTCATTCCAGTGATTTATCCTAGCGGCTGCTTCAAACTGGATTTTGTAAATAGTCCAGACCGTTTGCCCGTCGAATATTGGTGCTTGCACATTCCTAGACGAGCTTTGCGCTGCGGTTATAAGCGGGGCTGGTGAAATAGTTACTACTGCCTTTGCTGCTTCCAATTCCTTTTTCATGTTTCCCATCTCATGGTTGATTCTCTCCTCTACCTGGCTGATATCATGGTTTATTCTCTCCTCGACCTGGCTGATCTCATGGTTAATTCTCTCCTCGACCTGGTAAACCTTTTCCTCGACGCCTTTAATTTGTTTGTTCAGATGACCGAGCTCCGCTTTTATTTCGGTTGACTGTTTCTCCAGCTTCTGTGTGATGTCTGCCTTGATTTCGATCGCTTGTTGGTCCAGCTTCGCTGATTGTTCGTTTAGCTTCGTTGATTGTTCGCTTAGCTTCGTTGATTGTTCATTTAACTTCGCAGCTAAACTGGATGTCTGTTCATTTAGCTGCGCTGATTGTTTGCTTAGCTTCGCTGATTGTTCATCTAGCTTCGCAGTCAGACTCGATGACATCAGCATTAACATTTGCATTAGCGCATTTTCTGGCTCCTTCGATATTGGTGTTTCTACTTCTCCACCTTCTGCGCCTTTTTCCGCATCTGAGAGCTCACCCGAATCCAGATTCACGCCTTCCGACTCGATCGCGTCACGCAAGCGTGCAATCAGTATGGCCTTTGTACCTTGTGTGGCCAGATTCCGCTGTTCCAACTCCTCCTTGAGCTCCGATATGGTCAATTCATTAATTTTTAAGTTTAAGCTTCGTGGCATTTTTAATGTTTCTTTAAATTTTACTATTGTGCACTATAAAAATGTTCAAATTTTCACTTTCAAAATTTTTCTTTCGCACTTCTTGACACCATTGTCGCGTGTTATTGGTTCGCGGCCAATAATTTTAATGTTCCGGGAAAGTGAAAACGCAATGTCTTTTAATTTAAGTTAAAAGTGTTTATTTAATGCACAATAATCAGTTAACACTTTCACTAATTTTAGTTGTCACTATTAAAATAAATCTAACACTTGTCCATAAATTTATTATCGCAATTGTCTTCTAAATCACTTCACTATTACGAAACACACCCCATAAATTTACTATCGCAGTTCTTATCGCGGTCGAATGAATTATTATCCCCATTCATTCAGCTCGCCTTTATATAGGGTCTCTACCTATTCACCCATTTCTCGTACATGGGCGAATGTTCTACCGAGAGGTACCTGGTAGGTTCGAGCAAGTTCATGAATGGAGTGACGTCACTTGCAGATGTTGATCATGCTTGTTGGGTTCGAGTAAATTCATTCGTTGACGTTCTTAATGATGATGAAAACAATTGCGACAGTAGCTCGCAGAATTATTTGTACATGTAACACTGCCCCCACCTCAGTTCTTTTCGCCCCGAAAAGATGTGTCGCTATTTGTAGTCAATTCTCCCTGGGTGTAATATGGGGCAAGACGGTCCAGATGCACGATTTTCATTTTAGCTCTCGGCTTACGATGTTCCTGTATTCGGTATACGACGTCGTTGATTCGCTTTGTAACTCGGTATGGTCCCTCCCAATTATGTTGCAACTTTGGAGACCTACCCTTTCGCCGTTGCGGGCTATAAAGCCACACCAAGTCATCTTGCTGGAAGCCAGTAGAATTAGCCTTTAGATCATACCTGGTCTTCATGCGGTCAGTAGCCGATTCGAGGTCTTTTCGCACTGTCCGATGTATCTGGTTCAACCGTTGTCTTAGATCACTTGCGTACTCCGAGACCGTTTGGGGTTTCTCAGGGGCTGTTCCGAACTTTATATCGGCTGGCAAACGAATAGTCTTTCCAAAAATGACTTTGGCTGGGGCTTGGCCCGTCGATGCATGTTCAGCGGCTCTATACGCCATTAAAAATAGTGGGATATGTCGGTCCCAGTCCCTTTGGTTCTCGTCAACCATTTTGGCCAAGTGTTTATTGAGCGTGCCGTTGAAACGTTCGACCATTCCATCGGATTGGGGATGCAGCGGTGTTGTCCTCGTTTTCCGTATTCCCAGCTGCTCGCACATTTCGCTAAAAACTAGTGACTCAAAGTTTCGGCCTTGATCCGAATGTAGTTCACAAGGCACGGCGTACCTGCTGACCCAATTTAACACTAGCTGTTCGGCTACAGTAGTTTCTTCCTGGTTGGGAATGGGGTAGACCTCGGGCCACTTGCTGAAATAATCAGCTACAACCAGCGTGTATCGATTTCCCCATTCAGATTCAGGAAAGGGTCCAGCGATGTCAACAGCAATCCTTTTGCATGGCACGCCTACGTTATAGGTTTGCATTTGTCCTCTCAGTCGTCGCTTTGGGCCTTTGACGGAAGCGCAAATTGTGCATCTGCGGCACCAGTCCTCTACGTCTTCTCGAGCGTAGAGCCAGTAGAATCTTTCCCGCAATTTCGCTAAGGTTTTGTTAACACCAAGATGGCCTCCCGAGGATCCTTCATGCATTTCCTTAATCACATCGTGGATTCGGCTTTTGGGTAGTATAGTTTGCATCCTATAAGAGCTACCATCCGCCGTTTCCCATTTCCGCTTGAGTACGCCACCCTCCACCTGAAGGGAGTTCCATTGTGCCCAATAGCTTTTCAGGGTGGCGCCATGCATTGAAACGTCTTTCCACTCCGGTCGCCCAGTTGTTTCCTTCCATACGAGCAATGGTCCGATATCTTCATCGGCTAACTGGGCATTTCGAATCTCCTCCGATGACCAACCTTCATCGAATTCGGCCGTTATCACTCGCAGATCAACGGGCGGCTCCTTTTCCTCAATCCGTTGGCAATGTTTGCAGTTAGCTGGACATGGATGACGAGATAGGGCGTCAGCAGTTCCATGAACTCTGCCCTTGTGAAGCAGTTGGGGCCTCACTAGGTCTGGTCGGATCATCGATCGGGTTGCACCAGTGTCGTTTGTTAGGGTGCATTGTTCTTCATCAACTTGACCAGGAAGGCATCTGTCTGCTTCTCCACGATGTTGCCTTGGCACGGTGCTGGGGATGTCGATACTCCTAGCCAACGTTCGCCCCACGAAGTTGGCCCTTGCAGTTTGATGGGCCTCCATTCTAGGCTCCTGACACGGTCTGGATCTCCACCACCCTGGACAATAGCTCGGTCTTCTTCCCTTCTTGCAGTCTCTTTGCAGGCGCCCTTTTTCCCCGCAATTCCAGCATCTAGGCGCACCATTCACCTGCAGCTCTCGCTCAATTCCCATGCGCTCACACCTGCAATTATCTGCCACTACCTCGCGAACCCGGGCAGTGGTACGGGTCACATTTTTGGCTGCCTCAAAATTTAAACTATAAGCCAATGCATCCTTGACTGTTTGCTTTTGAGCTAACCGCACGGCTTGTTGCAATTCCTTGTCCTTTAAGGCGCTGATGAATGCTTCTGCTGCTACGTCATCTCGATGTTCTGGGTCGTACGCTGGGTAAGCCAAGAGTGCCAGTCGCTCAATGTCTTGTGCTAGCTGCTGCAAGGTTTCGCCAGACTTCTGCATCCGATGCCGTAGCTGTGCCCGGTAAATCTGCTTCAGATGATCGTCTCCATAACGCATGTCCAGCGCATTCATTATAGCAGCCGGGTTTGAATGCAGCTCCACGGGGATAGTCTGCAAAAGCTCGGCAGCTGGGCCTCTTAGAGCAAGAATTAACGCTGTTGCTCGTTCCTGCTCATTCCAGTGATTTATCCTAGCGGCTGCTTCAAACTGGATTTTGTAAATAGTCCAGACCGTTTGCCCGTCGAATATTGGTGCTTGCACATTCCTAGACGAGCTTTGCGCTGCGGTTATAAGCGGGGCTGGTGAAATAGTTACTACTGCCTTTGCTGCTTCCAATTCCTTTTTCATGTTTCCCATCTCATGGTTGATTCTCTCCTCTACCTGGCTGATATCATGGTTTATTCTCTCCTCGACCTGGCTGATCTCATGGTTAATTCTCTCCTCGACCTGGTAAACCTTTTCCTCGACGCCTTTAATTTGTTTGTTCAGATGACCGAGCTCCGCTTTTATTTCGGTTGACTGTTTCTCCAGCTTCTGTGTGATGTCTGCCTTGATTTCGATCGCTTGTTGGTCCAGCTTCGCTGATTGTTCGTTTAGCTTCGTTGATTGTTCGCTTAGCTTCGTTGATTGTTCATTTAACTTCGCAGCTAAACTGGATGTCTGTTCATTTAGCTGCGCTGATTGTTTGCTTAGCTTCGCTGATTGTTCATCTAGCTTCGCAGTCAGACTCGATGACATCAGCATTAACATTTGCATTAGCGCATTTTCTGGCTCCTTCGATATTGGTGTTTCTACTTCTCCACCTTCTGCGCCTTTTTCCGCATCTGAGAGCTCACCCGAATCCAGATTCACGCCTTCCGACTCGATCGCGTCACGCAAGCGTGCAATCAGTATGGCCTTTGTACCTTGTGTGGCCAGATTCCGCTGTTCCAACTCCTCCTTGAGCTCCGATATGGTCAATTCATTAATTTTTAAGTTTAAGCTTCGTGGCATTTTTAATGTTTCTTTAAATTTTACTATTGTGCACTATAAAAATGTTCAAATTTTCACTTTCAAAATTTTTCTTTCGCACTTCTTGACACCATTGTCGCGTGTTATTGGTTCGCGGCCAATAATTTTAATGTTCCGGGAAAGTGAAAACGCAATGTCTTTTAATTTAAGTTAAAAGTGTTTATTTAATGCACAATAATCAGTTAACACTTTCACTAATTTTAATTGTCACTATTAAAATAAATCTAACACTTGTCCATAAATTTATTATCGCAATTGTCTTCTAAATCACTTCACTATTACGAAACACACCCCATAAATTTACTATCGCAGTTCTTATCGCGGTCGAATGAATTATTATCCCCATTCATTCAGCTCGCCTTTATATAGGGTCTCTACCTATTCACCCATTTCTCGTACATGGGCGAATGTTCTACCGAGAGGTACCTGGTAGGTTCGAGCAAGTTCATGAATGGAGTGACGTCACTTGCAGATGTTGATCATGCTTGTTGGGTTCGAGTAAATTCATTCGTTGACGTTCTTAACATAGTATACTCAACTAGTAACCACACTCCATCAACCCTCCGGAAAAATTCGAACACAAGCCGAACAGCGAGCCATAAATCTTCGGTAGCAGGTAGATGGTAAACGCTGATGCGAGGAATGGCGCGAATATAAACATATGCTTCGATGAGAGATTTCAGGGCTACCAGAGCTAAAAAATCAATAACATTGCAGAAAAACAAATTCGTTCCATGCAATCTTTTAGGTTTTTGTTAGGATGTGGCAGCACTCCTATGTTCTGAAATGCGTAAAAGAACACGTGCGTCGGAAATATTATTTGCATTTTGCTTTGTTTCTTGAGCGCGCGAAACATGGGATCAGCTGTCATGCCCCGATCAGCTGACGTGCCCCTGGGAAAATTCAAAAAGTGTGCAACACAGGGTAAATGAAAGGTGTGGCTACTATTTGAGTATACTATGGTTCTTAATGATGATGAAAACAATTGCAACAGTAGCTCGCAGAATTATTTGTACATGTAATTATTTGTACATGTAACACCGCGATAAGAAAACTGCGATATAGTGGAACGCGAAGTAAAGACAATTGATTGTTTGAGTGCAAAGTGGGTTTCGTAATAGTGAAGTAATTTAGAAGACAATTGCGATAAAAAATTTATGGACAAGTGTTAGATTTTAATTTTAATAGTGAAAATTAAAATTAGTGAAAGTGTTAACGGATTATTGTGCATTTTAGTTAATTAAATAAACTCTTTTAACTTAAATTAAAAGACATTGCGTTTTCACTTTCCCGGAACATCAAAATTATAGGCCGCGAACCAATAACACGCGACAGTGGTGGTGGGTATTCTTCGGCGTATTTCGTCTCTTTCATTACTGGTTCTCGTTATTTTGGCGCCTAGATACACAAATCCACTCACATTTTCGATGCTGTATTCGAAAGTTTGTGTACTTAAGTAATTTTCCTTGACTGCGCCATGAGCTTTGTTTTATTTTCATTGATTTGTAGCCCTACTTGTTTTGATTCGCTGTCGAGTTTCAGGAAGACTTTTTTAGCAGTTGTTAATGATCGTGACAAAATTTTGATGTCGTCCGCATAGGGTACTACTTGGCTCGACTTGAAACGTGTCGTGTATTGACAGTCAGCTTCCTTATGACGTACTCCAGAGCCAAATTGAATAGCAATGGGGCCAGCCCATCTCCCTGGTTTAATCCAATATTTATGTCAAAGGGATCGGTGAGTTGGTTATTGATGGTTTGAGAGGTCGTCGACGCTATAGTCATTTTGGTAAGACGGACTTATTTGGCTGGAATGTCAAAGTAAAGCATTATCTGGTACAGTACGTTACGATCAATACTGTCGTATGTTTGCTTAAAGTCAAGGAAAATTACGTTATGCGCATCTTTTACTGAAACTAGACACCTCCAACAGAAAATTAAAAGCTGGTTGAAACCTGTGAGAAGATGAACCTACTAATTAGAGTTCCTCCAAAGATGTTAAAATCAATATTGACCACACAAATCTCGTCAGCAATATTCGTAGATAAAACATCCATAGCACGATCAAAGAACAAGCGAAGATCATTAGAAAAAGTTTGCTGTATGTCGAAACAAGTGACAGGCTCGAGCTATACATCTTGTAGCATTAACGATCAGAACCTTTCCATTGGTGACAACGCAGCATCCAGAAATTTTTCAGTATCATACGATTGTTAGGCGTGGTAATGATAGGTTAATCTCTAGCAATTTAGACGGGGAAGATGTCTTAGTTGCTTATAAGAATACTTTTACCGGTATCCCTCTAACAAATCTACTATTCACTGATCCTGTAGAATGTGTGGGAGCGAAAATATTTATTTAGTCTACCCTTTATTCTTCTTGTCTTTTACGGAAGTGTTTTCTAATGCCAATTCTCACGTTGTCATCTTATATTATGTGGAGATTTCAACCAGTCTAAACTCTCCTGGGATGACAATCAGACTGATTCTGATGCATCTCTAATTTGGTCTTTATTTTTCTTTTATGTCCGCGTTCTTTTACTCAATACATATGTCGTCCTCATTTCCTTGTATTTGTTATCCGGAAGAATTTATGAAGCTCATTTTAGCGCTTGACGACTATGTTAGTTCAGATCCTGATGGTATTGGCAATGACTTTGTGAAGTCATTAGCTACTTCAATTTTCCCTTTTCCTTGCTCTTTAGATCGAGCTTATTTTTAGACGCTTTTACTTTATGTTGGAAAATATCTTATAATACTCCTATTTTTAAACAGGGTAGCACTTCGGACGTCGCTAATTATCGGCCAATCTTCTTACTATCCTGTTTTTCCAAACTACTGGAGAAAAATGTCTACTTCAACTTTTTCTTAGTTATTCAGGATTTGTTAGTTCGAGAACAACATGGTTTTATCAATTGAATTCATGTGTTACTTCAAAAGCCTTAGAAGACAGTTTGCAACTGGAAACTTTGTATTTGGATTTCTTTAAGCCATTGTCATAGTACATCATAATATTTTGTGAGCAAACTAAGATTTCTTGGCGTTATTGGGCATTTGCTCCGCTGATTGTCCTCTTGCCTTTTCAACTGTGTTAGTCAAGCTTATTTTCAGGGCTGTCTTTCCACTCTCTTCTATCCGTCTTCTGGTGTTCATCAAAGATCCATCCTTGGTTCAAGATTTTTCACTTTGTTTATAAATGAGTTGCAATCCGACGGCATCAACTGCTCATGTCTTCTATATGCAAATGATTTTAAGATTTTCAAAGTAAAGTGTTTGGAGTTGTTATAACCAGCTTCCATTAAATGTTTCTAACTGTATCTATCTATCATTTCCCAATAACCCTTATCCTCTCTGTTTTCAATTTTCGTTAAATAACTCGTACCTAAGTACTGCGGGTTATTTCAGGGACTTAAGTGTCACTTTCAATTCTAAGTTGAAGTTTGATGTTCATATTTCAGAAATAACTTGAAAAACCTCTCGCATTTCTGACTTGATTTTTAAAAATTCCTTTATTTTTTCTGATAATTTATACTGTGTTAAATTATATTTCAGTTTGGTTCATCCCATCCTCAAGTACTGTTCGCCGATTTGGTCGCCTAATTGAAAGTGCCTAAAGTCCACGCTAGAAGCTGTACAGAATAAATTTACACGAATGGTCTTCTTGAAGTTCCGGATAACATTTATTTATTACATACATACACATACATTTATTACGACTCACGCTTATCCATCTTCAATATTCCTTCGCTGAAAAAGCATTTAATTTACATTCACGAATGATTTTTACAGGCTTTGCCGTGGTTTACTCGATACTCACTTGTCAACCAGGTTCCAGTGAGGCACGTAACGCGTTCTACAAGATGGTATGATATTTTTGATGTTGCATTCGCGCGTAGCGTAGTGGATTTTCAATCACCCATGCTTAGAATCCAACGTAATCATTAAGACCTTGAGCTTTGGGCTTCCTCCGCTCGTATTTGATCTACAACAAATACGTCAGCTCTCTTCTTCTTAATTCATTTTTTAGGGTTTTGTACTAAAATACAAAACCCTATTGCAATCACGACCTGTGTCCGTCTGTCCGTCTGTCCGTCCGTCCGTCCGTCCGTCCGTCTGTATGTCACAGCACTTTTTCTCCGAAACTATGAGGGCTACAGCCATGAAACTTTGTAGAAAGGTCAGAAGTAGTGACCTCTTGAAAGTTCAAGGGTGAAAAAATTTTTCAAAGGCGTTTAAGGGGGGTCTCCCCATATAAGGGGGTGACCCCTCAAAAAAAATTTTTCACTATTGGTAGTCGAATAGGGTGTCATTGGAAAGGTCTCAATGAGATCTTTTCAAAACAAGTCTTCAAATTGTCTTATAAGTACCGAGGGGGGCAGGGGAAGGGGAAATGTACGAACTTTTCGCGTACCCCCCCCCTTCGCGATTGGACACCTTCCATCCGAAAAATCTGAAAAAAATCATGAATGTAGGCCTTAATGAGTACAACAACAACAAATACATGAGAAGTCGAAATTCACTCAACTTTGTTAGTAATAGTATGATTTATCGATTTTGTGTTTTCTTGAATAAAATCTAAACGGTACCCTTAAACTCAATAAAATTTAGCAAAGAGATGACTATTTATAAGATTGATCTTTTCGGAAAGTTTCATAAAGATCGAATGGTATTTACCGAAGTTATAGCGATTTGAATTTTCGTGTATTACTATGGAGCAATATGCACTGTATTACTATGGAAACATATTGCTATGGAGCCATATGCGCTTTTTACCGACTTAGACACTACAGCTTTGCTAGAATTTGCATGAAAATTTCAGGAGTGATAGGTATCATGAAGATGAGTACATACAATTGAAACAAGTCGAAGAGGCAGGAGAGAGCTCCTAGCAAAAGGGCTCTGTAACCATTCTAGAATTCGAAAAAATAGGCCATGAATCGATGATTACAGTACAGAGAGTGGCCCCTGAAAAAAAATTTCATGAAAGGTAGCCGATATGAGTATCAACTGAAAGTTCTCTATGAGAGCTTTTCAAAACAGTTCTTAAACTGACAGTTTTTGCTTCAGTGGGAGCACAGGGGGGGAAATACATGAAAAATGTGTTTCCTCCCTCGTGAATGGACACCAGTGATCTAAAAAATCTGAAAAAAATATCAAAGGAGATATTTATGGGTATAACTATAACAAATACCTCAGAAGTCAAAATTCGTTCTACTTTGTTAATAATAGTATGATCCTCGAATTTCACATTTTCTCCAATTAAATCGTCTTTGACATGTTTCTTGATTTTATTCGTTGCTGGTTACTGCATTTTGTAAGTTGAGTACAAAACCCTTCTGACATGAGCATAGGTCTGTCTACCCAACTTGTTTTCTTTTTGCCATTTGTATTATTTCTGTCTTGCTATTTCGTGTTTTTTGACTCTTCTTTCTCTTAGCTGTCCTATTGTTTACTCTTTTTTGTAATTGGAAATAATCTAATGAATAGAGAGAAAAAATAAACAAGTAAGCTGGTGATAAACACATACCGACTAATCGCGATGATAGTACGATCAGTTTTTAAACAACCGAAGAACTGTCAGTGGTAGGCAAAAGCTGGTTTGTCTCAGAGAAAATTAAATTCAAAATTGAAAGGGTTTTACCAATGCCACCTCACACAGGCCCGAAAGCGGATGCATAACGTCACAATGTTGAGTATACTATGGTCACAATGCGCACCAGGATTTTAGACCTATTGACCTGTTCTTTTAGACCAATTGAGCAGCTTTTGACAGTTCGCACTTGGAAGTCATGCACGTTAATTGCTTTCCTTTCAGGCCTGAGTAAGCAGGCGTTGGTTTAACCCTACGAAAATGGCATTAACAGGTAGTGAATTTAACTGTGTAACGGCCGTCCGGTAACTATGAAGCCATTTAATATGGAGGTGTTGACAGGTGAACCTCTTTTTGAATCTTATGAGCAATACGAAATCGCTTAAGGTCATTGATGGATTTAGAACAAAAGTTGAGTTTACAATGGAGTAGGAAAAGTGTTGATGAATTAATTGAAGGTGCAGTTCTCCAAGGTGGAGACGGAAGGTTAGAAGTAGTGGAATTACAAAGAAAATTCGTAGATCTGGCGCAGTACGATGCTCAAGAAGGGTCCCTATTCGAGTTAGGCAGAAGTCAGTTTAAGTATTTAATGAACAAAATAATTTTCTCGCTATCATTTATTTGTTTTGCTAAAATAATTCGTGATTTGAATACAAAATCGATTGCAGGGTATTGAAAAGAGGAATTTTGTCTTAGGATCAATTGGCTGCGCCGAGTAGAATCACGCAGAACGAAGTGAAATTTTCAAATTCCGTGGCAAGATTTCAGTTGGCTGGGCTATCCGAGATTGCACGTAAAGGGGCTTTATTTTTCCTGCGCCGCTCGAAGTCGGATGGTGGTCGAAAGGTAGTTGGAGATTTTCATATACCGCTCTCGATAGGTTGTCTGTTCTATTTTTCAGGTGTGAAATAAAAATTGGGGTCTGTAATGATTTTCCACCTTTTAGGTTCGAACGCGGAACCGACCTCTCATCGGTTCTAGACGTTAAGTCTGAGTAGTGCCAACGGATGGTACCAACAGGTCAACCAATCCGTTCACCGTAACCCATTCACGCGGTGGCTGCTTGTCGGCCAGCTAGTTCGGAGAGGATTTCGGTCGCGGGTCTCCGAATGGGTTACGCTCAATTACAATATTTCAACCCAAATTACAAGTGATTGTCAAAGATGTCCAACAACAATGTTCGGAAAGGCTAGTCTGAGTACCCAAAAATATTATATCCGGTATATCTTACTGTAAACTATCCTCACAAATGGCAAGTCGTCAGACATTCATGAATATCGAGTGGCATTTATCGTGGACAAGAAGTTCAAGCAAATTGTTACCGACCTCAAGGTAGTCAATTAGCAATAATGTTCGCAAAGACTACTCTAAATGACCTAAACATATTATATCCAAGGTATCTTATTGTAAACGATCTTCAAAAGTGGAAAGTCTTCAGGTATTTATGAATATCGAGTGGCATTTATCGTGGACAAGAAATTTAAAAAAAAATGTTCACCACCTTCCTTTTTCGCAACATTAAATTTTTGACATGTCCTGTAATTTATATCAACTTTAAGTTAATACTCTATAGATAATAGACGTTAGAATTATTAATATAAATATGAAAGTACTTTGGAAATCGTATTATTTCATAATAATTGCAGTGTAATGCTTTTTAACTAAAGCAACTTTTTACTTGTCCTACATTAAATTTATTTCCGTGAAATTATTTCTACCTTCACGTCTTATCGAAAACTACCTGCTAGATTCTCGCTAGGCCGTTTCTATTACAACTAACATATTACAACTAACATAAAAAATTTCGCCAATTTGTGCATAATGATTTTCTAATTCCTACTCGCCGATTTCTCTTCCATTCGTTGAGTGTAACTCCTTTCGATATAGAATAAATTTGGATGACTAGCTCTGCTGTTGCCAAAATTGCTATTATCAGGGAGTAGACCGATAAGATGAATGATAACCCCATTTCATATTGATCGAACACCTCGCTGCAATCGTCTGGTAGCAGGATATGCACTCCGAAAATGTGGAATAGCAACAATGGATGGCACACCGCGGTCAAGGTTAAATTGGCAGCCAACAACAGAGCAAGAATAGCAAAAATTAAGCCAAAGAGATAGTACCTGTGATTTGCTTTTGAAATACAGCAATCCAATATAAAACTGTGATGATCAAAGCGTAATGTGGTCGCTTGGCATACTACACAGTTGTTACTCGGCCGATTGCCAACATAATCACTTTCGTCGGAGTCTTCGCCTTTTTCAATCAAGACTGCTGATGATTCTCCGTCATTATCTGGATCACCCTTTCCGTTTTCTGATTGCAACAAGCAATTTTCCCGACACTTACGTTTCACTTTATAAATACAGAAGAAGGTTAAGACCATGAACAAGAACAGCACAGCATTCTCCTCCGGTAAGATTTCCAGCAATTCTGCACTTGATACAGTCATCGGCTTGGAAGTGGATACAGGGGGTAACTTTCCCGTTGAAGTAGGAAATGCAGACTGTGTAGCTCTTCAATCCTGTAAACATCTAAATCAATATCCCATCGTAGAATATTTTAATCGTACCTTTTTTCCTCTTTTTTTTTTTTTGTTTCTCGACCTCAATCGTCGGGCCTATGAAATATTCGCCAGACTGCTCCAGTAAACTCCAGAACTGTGCAACTATCGAATCCACTTTGCACGTGAGGGTTAGTCGCCACTTTGAAGGTTATATGACGAATGACACTTCCAACCTGTTTCCATTTTTCCCTCTATTCGATGTTTTGGATGGCAACTGTGGGAGGCATTGCCAGATAGATATGCTTCGAAATGTGTCGGTGTTTAATTAATTTAATTTTTCAAATATTTATATCCACAGATATAGATATTTGAAAAAATATTTTCTGCGCAATGATATCCGCACGAAAGATGAAGTCCGCTTACACCTCGAAGTCATACATATCTGGCCGGTTGCCAGGGTTCGGGATCGGAATCACTTCGATTCCCGGGCGTAGGCGTCACATTACAGGTCTATTAGATGTTCATCGGATTTCCGAAGAACGGAGAATTTCATAATAGGAAATGCCTTTACAATATCCTTTATAGGTAAAAACAATACCAGTGTGTTATAACCTCGCTCGGTGGCTCCAGATGCAAAGATGAGCGAGCGGCACCCAAACCCTTATCGACGAGCAATCTGGAACCGAAAGAGCTCCAACCGGAATATACTCCAATTCGCAGGATAACGGATATGAACAATTCACTAGAAATGTTATTCAAGACTTAGAACTTTGAACGCCTTCTTTAGAGCATGGTGAGAAATAGGGTAAGCCGTACCCCCACTGCTGAGGACGTACCTCCACAGCAATACTGTTTTAAAGCAAGGCGCTCTACCATTGGCTCTATTATGGAAGAACACAGGTTGCTTGCTGTTCTACTAGACCAGTTGTGTTGCTGGTGACGCTTTATGTCAGAAACGCCTTCAATTCCTCTAGATGGGCTGATAATCTGGAAATGTTAGTAACGCCTTTCCAAGTTCTAGAATATCTTATGCGGATTGTGAAAGACTACCTGAAGGACCGGTGCCTACTCCTATGATACAAAGCAAGGTTGTTGATGAAGGATTGAAGTTGCATCAGCCACGGCC
Organism: Odontomyia ornata; assembly: GCA_963969285.1. Taxonomy (NCBI): domain Eukaryota; kingdom Metazoa; phylum Arthropoda; class Insecta; order Diptera; family Stratiomyidae; genus Odontomyia; species Odontomyia ornata. The sequence continues at coordinate 58,279,049 of OZ017741.1, read as the reverse complement.
CAGGGGTCTATCCTTGGCCGAGACCTGCGCCATATGCCGTACAACAGGCTACTGAACTTACCCGCGGTTATTCTGATTAAAAAAAGCAAGGAGTTGTATCGAATATGGCTAGTCCAGTAGCAGAGATGGAGAGCCTGTCCCTGAGTTGGCGGTATTGGTTATCGCAGAAGTGAAAGCTTTCGCCGTCCTTGTTAGAGAGCGTTGTAAAATCTACTAGCGTAGAAACGAAGGCAACAGCGACACAGATGCTTACAAAGAAACAAAGTGGCAACAATCATGGATGAATGACACGAAGGGGGATATCGCGGGGGGCCTCGCACTGCATCTTCCCTTCATGCCTTTCATCCAAGAAGCTTTTCGTCTCGTTCATCCAGGAGGCCCTTCGCATCGTTCATCTGGAAGGCCTGAGACCGTGGCTCAATCAAAAGCACGGTGAGACTGACTTTTACCTGCCTCAGCTTTTGATCGGGCATGGATTTTTCAGTTTTACCTGCACAAGATTGGTAAGTCACGATGTCCTGATTGCATATTTTTAACAGGAGATTAAGGGTGACACCATCAAACATTTTTTGCGTGCAAACGATGGGGCAGCGCGGTGACTTCATCGAGCAAATGGGAGATCATACCCTAGATAGTCTTATCCGAGAAATGCTTGAAGCAGTTGACAAATGGAACCATGTAGCATATTTCGACCGGCTACTCCAAACTGCTAAAAAGGGAATATTTGAGTGCCTAGAGTTGTTGAGGGTCTCGTTTGCAACAGTTCATCCTCCTGACAGAAATGGGATCCCTGCAGCTCGACGTGCTTTTAGGCCAAGAACCAGGTCTAGCTCGAAGTAATTTTTCAAATCACGCCAGACAAGATTCTCGTGTCGAAAGGGAGGTGTTTAGTAGGTAGCCCGGAGGCCATGCACGTCTGGGAGCCCCATACTTAGGGAATAAACGGCCCTTACCTCTCTACCAGAAAAAAAACCAGTGCGCCCTCTTTTTTCACAGCTGAAATCGTTCTGGTCTTAGTGAACAATGCAGGCCTTGATGTTTTTTTCTTTTGATCTCAGTTGCTTCTTTGTTGTGCACATTTATTAAGTCTTGCATTGCAAATTTGTCAATTATCTTAAGCTGTTTAGCGGCAAATCTTTGCTTCTTAAGATTTCTCATCGAAAACTTCCGGGCGGTCGTCTTATATTACAGTTCTATGGGTGCTACTTCCTACCATTATTGCAGTCATATTCATCTCTATATTAATACTATTTCTGTATAGTACCACTAATTAATTTTAGGCACCAAAATAACGAGAGTCGGTAATGAAAACGACGAAATACGCCGAAGAATAGAGCTCACAAATAAAATATTTCATTCAGTTTTGACGCTCTTGAAGACCAGCTGCATACACAGCAAAACAAAGCTCCAAGTATACAAATCTGTGATAAGACCTGGTGAAACATGCACCCCAACCCAAGCATCCGCAAACATAATGAATGCCTTCAAAAGACGGGTCCTTAGGCGAATAATTGGAGCGAAGCTAGACGATACAACCATGAGCTGAATGAAATTTTTGACGAGCCGGAGGTCTCAACGATTGTAAGACTGCGGAAGCTGCACGTGAATCGTATGGACGAACAACAGATACCCAAAAAGGTGTTCGTTAGGAGAACTGAAGGGCGAAGACCAGTGGAGAAACCGAGGGAAGCTGGTCTGACTCGGTGGAGGAAGTCAATTCATCGCTGCTTGGATTTCAAAATTGCAGGTCGCGGTCAATGGACCGAGACAGGTGGAGGCGCTTGCTGCAGGAAGCGATGGTCCGAGAGGGGCTGTAGCGCTACGAAGAAGAACACTAATTGCCTCTATTTGAATTTCTGATCATACCAAACAATTCATGATGAAACAAAGGCTACAGTAAATTAAAACAAATCAAGTTGATAGGCGTACGCTCCTGTCATGAGTAGCTAATGAACAAACTCAAAAAGCACTTCAATGATATGTATATTAAATTATGGGTTTAAAAGAAATCATTTAATCTGATTTAGGTGGCCGCTATTTTTCGTGTTGGATAGCAAATATCATGCAGTGTTTAGAGTTTCAAAGATATTACAGCTATTCATCTTTTCTGAAATTTTCAAGAAGATCCGATCAATAATGTAGCATCTGGTCTGATCAAAAGCCCATAGAGAAGAAAATCCGCGTTACGTTGTTGTTGTTGTTATGGTATATGAAAATTCAAATGGTTATAACTTCACTGATTATGGTTAGAATCTGATAAAAATTACAGGATAAGTTCATATTCTATCGAACAACCTTGATTTCATTGATTTAAGTCACATGCCCGATTTTATTGGCGAAAATGTGAAATTCATCAATCCATCTAGTTGAGCCAATTTTAACTTCTGGAGTATTTGCCGTTGCTGTACTCACGCTTTTTTATCTATACGTGGCCAATCTCCAGAAGGAAGGACACCATTTTTCCCCCTGCCCGCTCTGTTATCCATATTGCGATTTTAACAACGGATCTCATCAATATCTTTCTACGGTGAAAAAAATGTTGAAGGGATCACACCTCTCTGAAAATACGATGTATTTTTTTCGTCTATCAAACTTTCATTAACCAGCAACTTCCGAGCCATCCACAAGATTTGATGACTTTAGTTTCTCTAGTTTCTGAGAAAACTTGCTGTGACGCAATGACGGACAGGTACCGATTTTAATATGGTATTGTGAAAAAATTTGTACAAAACCCTAAAAAAATTATTTGATATGCTTTGGATGACTGCGGATTAATTGCTTTTAAGTAAATAATTTCTTCAGCCCATTTCTGTGATAATACCTGTGCTATGCTACTGGTGTGAAACATAGACTCTAACTCAAGCATTCGCAAACATATTGAACGCCTTCGAAAGACGGATCTTGGGGCGAATAATTGGAGCGAAGCTAGACGGGGACATGATAAATTTAATATCAACATGAGCTGTATGAAATGTTTGACGAACCGGAGGTCTCAACGATTGTCGACTGTGGAAGCTGCACGTTAATCGTATGGACGAACAATGGATACCGAAAAAGGTATTCGTTGGGAGAGCTGAAGGGCGGAGACCAGTGCGGAAACCGAAGAAACGCTGGTCTCACTAGGTCGATGAATACAGTTCATCGCTATTCTACGTCTAGCACTCGTTGCGTGTAGACGTGTTTTTAATCGCTCCTGTCATTAATTTTAAAAATTAATTAATTTTTCACAAAAGTCAGTTTAAAATAATTGAATTAATTTTGTACGAGTCAGTCAACAGCAAGTTTTGATTTTATTGGGGAAGAATTAATCGTCGAAGGCATCGACCAACCATACCAATAAATCAAGAAAAGGCAATAAACCAAAGACAACTCGGGACTGCTGTATGGAGGAGCCCGACGGCTTCCCTCCGTTGGGGGGCCCCGGGGAGTGTGACGGTTTGAAATTGGCGGCAAGTGTCAACAAGCGGAGACACACGAGCACCCAGGATACCGCAGATGGCGGCCGTAAAACACAAGTGCTCGAGGATAAACAGGAGGTGTGTCGCCTTCGAAGTGAAATCGAAGAGTTAAAAGCAAGAATTCAAACGTACGAAGAAATGTTCAAGACGGCAAAAAAAGTTCAAGAGAGTGATCCGATACGAAAAACAGATAAGCACGCAAAACAGAAGAAAGCTGCAAATCCAATAATCACTGAAGAAGTATTAAGTGCTGGTGGCACCAACGAAAGCCAGAACTACTTTACAGCGCTGGATGGACTCCAACAGGATATGGAGGTAGACGAAGGTAATAAAGATGATAATTTTATAATTTATTTAAAAAATAAAAATAATGAAAATAGAAATAAGGAGAAGAAACCAGCCCGTAGTTCTGCTGGTCCTCTTCAAAAAGTAGCCAAGAATACCGAGAAAGTTCCGCCAATTAATGTCTTCGGTCAAAGCGGAAAGGACATGGTTCGGCTGTTGGCAGCCGAAAGCAAATTAACAAATTTCGAAATCAAACGAATAAATTCCGAGAAGCTATCAATTAGAACGAAATCACTGGTTGATTTCAAATCAGCGAAAAATGCTTTGAATTCTGGGGAGGTTCCGCACTTCACTTATACCCCCAAAAGCGAGAAGAACCAGACGTTCTTGCTGAAGGGCTTGGACTGCGGAGAAGATACCGTCGATCTTCTTCAGGTTCTCAAGGAAACAGCACCACAAATCGAGTTTATCTCAGTTAAAACATTCGCGACAAGAAGGTCGACGGTAGAAAAAAAAAATTTACCTTTATTTAGTACAATAACAAATAAGAGCAGTCCAAGCGCTCTTCAGCAAATCAGATATTTAAATTTTCGAGTGGTGAGGTGGGAGCGCCTCCAGAAACGAGAAATCAACCAGTGCTATCGCTGTCAACGATTTGGGCATTCGGCTGCCAACTGCGCCATGCATTACCGATGCGTTAAATGCAAAGACGTGCATGCTCCCGGTGAGTGCAAATTGGCTCAGACGGAGCCAAAAGAGAAATTATATTGTGTGAACTGCGGTGTTTTTGGTCACCCAGCATCATATCGAGGATGCTCCCGATATCAGGATGCAAGATTAAAATCTGTCCCAAAGCAAACACAACTACACCGCAGTGTCTCAGCTCCGAACTTCGTCAAGCCCGGAGTATCATTTGCACAAGCCGCTAGAGGACCAGCAGAAAATGCGGAAAATAGTGTAAATAATGTAAGTGGCAATAATGAGCTGCTTCTCAAAATTTTACAGCAATTAAATTCTCTATCGGAAAGAATCGATAAGCAAGATACAAAAATTAATCTTGTTTTTCATCGTCTAGGGGGTTTCAAATGCCTCAAAATAATTTGTCATCCAGTCACATTCCCATGGATAGGATTCGTCTCATCTCGATCAACGTCAACTCCATTGTTACTATACATCGGCGTGATTATCTCCTTGAATGCATTGCCAGACAAAAGCCTGACATCCTGCTTCTAACCGAAACTCACCTCAATTCATGGCAGTCCATGACATTCAAGGATTTTGAATTCGTAAGAAACGATAGGGTAATAGGTGATGGGGGAGGTGGCACTGGGATATTGGTTCGAAGACCCTATCGTTTCCAAAATATTGAAAAAGTCGAGTTCAAAAGCTTTGAATCTCTTGAAGTGTCCGTTATCAAAATCTCACTGCCAGGTGGGGATAACCTCTTCGTTATCTCTGCCTATGCAACTGGTGGAACTGTTCTCAAGCTCAAGGAGGAACTCAATTCCTTGTTTGAAATACTCAAATTGAACAGGCTGCATAACTATTATATTCTTGCTGGTGATCTGAACGCCAAGCATACATCATGGCTGAACGCCACCAATAATCCAAGAGGTGTATTCCTGAAATCATGGATAACAGAGAACCAAATTGAATACAGGTGCAATCTATATGGGTCGGAGTTCCCAACATACCCTAGGACAAATTCATATTTGGACCTTTGCATTGCTGACGCAAGACTCGAATTCAACTTTAATAGTCCTCAACGGAAACTGCAGGTACTTCCTTATGTAGCGACCATAATGCAATCGTAATGGAAATTAATCATCACAGGGATGATTTCTTCCTCATTCCAGTTCAACATGAAAATCATCGGTTGAATTTCAAAACAAGTTGGGTAGACAGACCTATGCTCATGTCAGAAGGGTTTTGTACTCAACTTACAAAATGCAGTAACCAGCAACGAATAAAATCAAGAAACATGTCAAAGACGATTTTATTGGGGAAAATGTGAAATTCGAGGATCATACTATTATTAACAAAGTTGAAAGAATTGTGAATTCTGAGGTATTTGGTTTAGTTATACCCATAGATATCTCCCTTGATAATTTTTCCAGATTTTTAGAAACACATTTTTCATGTATTCCCCCCCCCCCTGTGCCCCCACTGAAAAAAAACTGTCAGTTTAAGAACTGTTTTGAAAAGCTCTCATAGAGAACTTTCAGTTGATATTCATATCGGCTACCTTTCATAAAATTTTTTTCAGGGCCCACTCCTCTGTACTGTAATCATCGATTCATGGCCTATTTTTTCGAATCCTAGAATAGTTACAAAGCCCTTTTGCTAGGAGCTCTCTCCTGCCTCTTCGACTTGTTTCAATTGTATGTACTCATTTTCATGATACCTATCATTCCTGAAATTTTCATGCAAATCCTAGCAAAGCTGTAGTGTCTGAATCGATAAAAAGCGCATATGGCTCCATAGCCATATGTTTCCATAGTAATACAGGGCATATTGTTCCATAGTAATACGGGAAAATTCAAACCGCTATAACTTCGTTAAATACTATTCGATCTTTATGAAACTTTCAGAAAAGATCAATCTTATAGAAAACCATCTGTTTGCTAAATTTTATTGAATTTAAGGGTACCGTTTAGATTTTATTCAAGAAAACATAAAATCGATAAATCATACTATTACTAACAAAGTTGAGTGAATTTCGACGTCTCATGTATTTGTTGTTGTTGTACTCATTAAGGCCTACATTCATGATTTTTTCAGATTTTTCGGATGGAAGGTTTCCAATCGCGAGGGAGGGGGTACGCGAAAAGTTCGTACATTTCCCCTTCCCCTGCCCCCCTCGGTACCGATAAGGCAATTTTAAGACCTGTTTTGAAAAGATCTCAATGAGACCTTTCTAATGACACCCTACTCGACTACCAATGGTGAAAATTTTTTTTTGAGGGGTCACCTCCCTATACGGGGAGACCCCCCTTAAACCCCTTTGAAAAATTTTTCCACCCTTGAACTTTCAAGAGGTCACCACTTCTGACCTTTCCACAAAGTTTCATGGCTGTAGCCTCTATAGTTTCGGAGAAAAAGTGCTGTGATATACAGACGGACGGACAGACGGACACAGGTCGTGATTGCAATAGGGTTTTGTATTTTAGTACAAAATCCTCAAAACAGACTGGGGAAAGTTTCAAAAGAAGTTTAATCGGGAGTACCAGAAGCAATGTCCCCCTTCTGATGGTGGCAACTCTTGCTCAATGGTTCCTAATGACAGGAATCTAACTAACGATGAAATAGATGTCTATTTGTCGAAGTTAGAGAAGCTGACGTTGGAAACGATTGAGAAAGTAGTTCCCAAGATTAAACATCGAAACAATATGGAAGGATATGAAACACCAACCATCGCAAGGTTGAAAAGATTGAAAAGCCTCCTTCTCACACGCGTCAACAATATTTATCGACGATTTTTGGACTACAACCATCCCTCATTGTCTTTGTTGAAATTACATCTAAAGAATGTCCGGAACTTAATCCGGTCATATTTCAGGAGTGAGCTCAGCAATCAATGGGCGGAAAAATTGAGGGGTATTAGCCCACAGGACCCAGACGGCGTGTTCGCGAAAGTGAATAGCATATTCCGCAAGAAGTCTCGAGTGAAGGTATCGAATCTTAAAGTCACTAGTGATGAGATAAATCTTCTCGATAGGGCTGGTATCGAAACTGATAGTACGACTCCGGATAGAAATGGAAACAGGATTATTTGTGAAGGATTGGATAAACTTGCCCTGATTGGAACACATTTTGAATTGGTTCATCTACCAAACCCTGAGAGAGGGAACGAAATTTTTTCAGAGGTCGTTGAAGCAAAAGTTTCCGACTTCAAATCAAGCCTGAACGGCCAATCAATTCTTCATTTCAATGAAACATTAACATCTGACCTCATACCGAGCTTGAATCTTATTGATTATTTTGTCAGCTATGAAGACTTGTGTTTCATATTTCGCAAGATAAACAACAAGAAATCATGTGGTACTGATGGTATTCCAAATGTAGTTCTCCGACATTTGCCTGAGGTTGCTATTAGGAACTATTGCATATTGTTCAACAACATGTTGAGCAATTCATATTTCCCTAATGAGTGGAAAAAAGCTAAGGTATTTCCGATCTTGAAGAAAGGAAAAGAATCTTCATGCTGCAAAAGCTATCGCCCAATCAGCTTGCTGCCTAACATCAGCAAGGTGTTTGAAGTGATACTCAACAGAGCATTAAACGCCCACATTGAGGAAAATGAGTTGATGCCGAATTGCCAATTTGGTTTTCGTGCCAGGCATTCGACCACACATGCAATAACGAAAGTAACCTCAGACATCTGTTGGAAACTAAATGATAGACAATGTGTTGGAGCATGTTTCATTGATATGGAGAAAGTCTTTGATACGGTATGGTTAGATGGACTAATTTTTAAACTCCTTCAGGACAAGTTCCCCAGACACCTTGTCGCCATGATGTGTAATATGTTATACGGCAAATCGTTTGTTGTAACTGATGGAAATCTGACAACGATGCGCGAATTCAAGATCTTGAATTCAATATCAACATGAGCTATATGAAATGTTTGACGAACCGGAGGTCTCAACGATTGTCAGACTGTGGAAGCTGCACGTTAACCGTATGGACGAACAACGGATACCGAAAAAGGTATTCGTTGGGAGAGCTCAAGGGCGGAGACCAGTGCGGAAACCGAAGAAATGCTGGTCTCACTAGGTCGATGAATACAGTTCATCGCTATTCGGATTTCGAAATTGGAGGACGCGGTCAATGGTCCTAGACAGTTGGAGGCGTTTGTTGCAATAAACGAAGGCCCGAGAGGGGCTGTAATGCTACGACGAGGAAGAAGAAATAATTTGTCCATTGTTTTAAATTACATGCTTAGGTTTCAAAATAGATGAATGTCGCTCCACATTACTTTCAACAATCTGTATTTTATAGACCTTTATCTTGCTGAATAATACACATAGCGACATGTGTGTGCGAATTTTCATTATTTCTTATACAATACCTACAAGCAATTTTACTAGCATTTTCAAGCTTAATTATACTTACTGGTTCTAAGAGTACAACTTTATATCAACTATTTTTGTATTGTTTTATCTTCAGCCATAAAATACTATTGACAAAGTAAAACAAAGCAGTAAATACCTGGAATTAACTTAATTGCCGATCATTTTTTCCAGGAAATTAATCACCGTTCTAATATCTATGTATGTAAATAATTTTGTTTTGCTTTATTCGCGCCTAAATACGAGAAGAGACCTTAATTGAATTGACTTTTGGTTTGAACTCTTAATAAGTTTTTAAGTTTACGCTCCTTAAAACTCACATATAAACAATGTCTTTTTTTATATTCTTTGAATTAAACTGAAATGATGTGTATGCTATTATAAAAATCAAATTAATAAATGCATCAGTGTACATCAAATGTATTCACGCCTTTGGTCTGAAAACAGCACGGGAACACTAGTTTACAACCTGTACTATATTTAAACAAAGTGAATAGCATTCGTTTACCTCATAAAGTTTATTATTATGTAAATATTACACTCAATTCATTTTTAGTTAAATTCATTTCACACAGCAAACAGCATTCGCTTGTTCAGTGACAACAATTCATAGATTAGTGAATGCACAATTTCATTAATTATCTATTGCAAAATATATCTATTGTGGAAAAGGTAGCGCGAGATGCTATAAGTCAAAATAATAAAACATCATTAATATTTGAATTTTCTCACTGTTGATACTGTATAAATTTTCATTTATTTCACGAACTTTGCTTTTTTCACCATCAATATACTGCACGAGACTTAACAGTCGGAAAAAATTATGTAAATAATAAACACCAATAAAGCCCAAGCAAGTGTCCTTCTTATCTCTGATAACAATTCGTACAATGACACGATAGTCCGTGCTTGGTGGCCATATTTAAGCCCTAGGTAAATTTATGTTGTAATTTTAATTTCATTGTTTTTTTTCCTACTGCATTCAGTGTTTCTTGTTTCCATGAATGATGCTTAAATTTAAAAATAAAATTTTGATAGGTCTTTTATATGTGAGAAAACTACTACAAAATAGAATATTATGGGCTTGCTCGGTCTTTTTCCTCCTATCATTGTCTGAATTTCGGACATCCTACGTTAAACCGCAACTTCTCTGCAATATAAACTGAGCCTCTAACGATGATAGATGGTAGAATAAGAAAAAGCAGTAATTTTAAACCGATTTCCAAAAGAAAGGAGGTTTTCAGTTTGTCGCGTATATTTATTTATTTTTTTATGTATGTTCACGCATAACTTTTGAACGGAGATGGATAGAACGGTCCTGTTTTCGGCAGATATGTCTTGCTTTCTTTTAGGTCCCATTTAAAGGACTAGAAAATTAAATAATGGAAAAGTACCTTTACCATTAAAACTAAAAATTTTCCGATTTTCACCCCGATTTTTCAGCATACCTGATTGACGCATATTGGACTCGATGATGGACTTTTTTGAGCTAACCAGGAAACTAGCGGGGCGATCTTTCCACAATAAGACGTCTACTCATGGGAGTAGTCAGTGGTGCTATGGGATTTTGAGATGTGGGCGGAAGCGCGAAGTAAGGAGGTCTGTCATGTGGGATCATTAGGGGCTTTGCGCATTGTATCCGCATACCCCAAGGTTTTCGAATGAATGTTGTTGTTGATTCTTACCGCTTTTCTTAGTACGGAACAACCAATTACTTACATTCGCGATCTTGCGCCATGGCATTGTCGAAGGCATGGTAAGACTGAATTTTACTTGAATCAACTATTAAGCTGTCAATCATGTGGCACTCTACTCGCGATCAATTCTTTGCATGAAGAAGTGCATTCTACAATACATATATCGCCTCCTAATACGTTTTCTCGTTCCCGACCGGAAGCAAGTACCTCTAACGTTAAAGCATCTTGAGGCGTGACAAGTGCTGCTGCTAGTCTCACACTGGGTGCGTTAATACTTTCATCCACCTACTAAAACAAACAAAAAATACTAAAGCTCTTGATGTTCATGGAATATTCTCAGCAGCCATTTGACAATTAATCATGTTCTCTGGCCAACGGTCACTCTGTTTGCCAACAGAGGTTTAGCTGAAACGCTAGTAGACGTTGAAGTAGGTTACATCTCTCATCGAAATTTCTCGTACTAACCTACACTTTTTTCATGTAGGATTAAAGGATACCGTTATTTATTCATAATAAAGCATAAGTAAAGTGTGAACTAAGAAATAAGCATAAGTAAATGATGAGAAAAAATTATCTGCTTTTCTTTTTCACACAAAACCATCCCTCCAGCTAGGACCTCTTATTAAACAGAACACCACTGGCAAGACAGCGAACTTTTGTCAGTTCGCTCTCTTCACGGTTGTCTCTCTGTTACTTATGCCCCGGCACCTTTAAGAACTTTATCATTGAATCTGCGCAAATCTCATTTAATGATTTTCGGTGTATGTAAAACAAAGTTGAAAAGTTCAACAAATAACAGTATAGCCGCTAAGCCATCACGGAAGATGCAGACACTCACTCCAAATATCTAATATTATGAAAGTCAATCGGCCGTTTCAGCGATGACAAAGACATCACTGTAGTGTTTTGAAGAACACTACAGTGATCTGGAAAACGGATTGATGGCTTCAAATATAGGTAAGCTATACTATGAAGACCAATTGAGAAGTATAGATATAAGTTTAGCGAGCAACAATACAAGACAAGCATGCAAAGTAGTGAAAAGCCTGAAACGTGGTTATCAGCGCAAAACCACCCTCTGTCGTGATGACATCGGCAATATCATTGCTGGTGAAACCATGATTAAGGAATAATGGGCATCATATTTCAAGAACCTACAGCCCCTCTCAGGCCTTCGCTTCCAGCTAATAGCGCCTCCAACTGTCTTGGTCCATTGACCGCGTCCTCCAATTTCGAAATCCGAGCAGCGATGAACTGTCTTTTTCGACCGAGTCTGACCAGCATTTCCTCGGTTTCCCCACTGGTCTCCGGCCTTCAGTTCTCCCAACGAATACCTTTTTGGGTATCCGTTGTTCGTTCATTCGATTCTTGGGTTCAGCCCATTGCAGCTTCCGCAGTCTTACAATCGTTGAGACCTCAGGCTCGTCAAACATTTCATACAGCTCATGTTTGTATCGAATTCGCCATTGGTCCTCGTCTAGTTTCGCTCCGATGATTCGCCTCAGGACCCGTCGCTCAAAGGCGTTCAATATATTTGCGGATGCTTGGGTTAGGGTGTACGTTTTTCACCCCACAGCATAACATAGGTCTTATCACAGGTTTTTATTCTTGGAGCTTTGTTTTCCTGTGTATGCAGCTGGTCTTCAAGATCGTCAAAACTGAATAAAATATTTTATTTGTGAACTGAATTCTTCGGGGTATTTCGTCTCTTTCATTACCCGTTTTCGTTATTTTGGCGCCAAAATACACAAGTTCCCTCACATTTTCGATACTGTATTCGCCAAGTGTGATATTTTGTGTATTTGAGGTATTTTTCTTCGACTGCGTCATGAGCTTTGTTTTATTTTCATTGATTTGTAGCCCTACTAGTTTTGCTTCGCTGTCGAGTTTCAAGAAGAGTTCTTTGGCAGTTGTTAATGGCCGTGAGAAAATGTAGATGTCATTCGCTAACACGTGGCTCGACTTGTATATCAATGTACCTCGTGTATCGACAGGTAGCTTCTTTATGACGTACTCCAGAGCCAAATTGAATAGCAATGGGGCCAGCCCATCTCCCTGCTTTAGTCCGATATTTGTGTCAAAGGCATCGGTGAGTTGGTTATTGATGCGAACTTGGAAGGTTGTCGACGTCATTGTCATTTTGGTAAGACGGACCAATATGACTGGGATGCCAAAGCAAAGCATATCTGGTATAATACTCTACGATCAATACCGTCGTATGCTTGCTTAAAGTCAACGAAAATTTGGTGTACGTCTATGTTGAATTCCCAGCATTTTTCAAGTACCTGCTTGGCTGTGAACAATTGGTCTATTGTCGATCTATCTGCTCTGAAACCACCTTGATACTCTCCAATAATACTGTTGGCGTATGATCCGATTTTATTTTCTAAGATTTTTGTAAATATTTTGTACGCCGTACAAAGTAGTGATATGCTTCTATAGGGTTATCCATTGCACGCTTGGGAAAGTAAAGCTAAATATGGAAACGAAATTTTTTATTCAATATAAAGATTAAACCTTGCCATTATATTGTACGTGAAACACTACATCATTCAAATGTCCTCCACGGGACCTCTTACTTTCGGCACATTTCCGGCAATATCTCGGTCATAACTTCACGAATATTGGTTTTCAATTGCTCAAGATTTTGAGGATTGTTCGCGTAAACACGATCTTTCGCATAGCTCCATAAAAAGAAATACAAAGGTGTTAGGTCGCAGGATCTTGCGGGCCAATTGACATCACTCAATCTCGAAATTACGCGTCCTGGAAACTTCTCTTGCAAAAGTGCTCGATTAGCCTGTGTTTTGTGGCTCCGTCTTGTTGGAACCACATGTTCTCCAGATCATAACCTTCAATTTCTCTCCAAAAATAATTTCTCTCAGAATTGACTGTAATGGCTCTTCTTTGATCGTTTTTAAAAAAATACGGGCCAATAACACCACCAGACCATAATGTACACCAAACGGTCACTTTTTCCGGATGCAAAGGCCTTTCTGCGATCACCTGAGGATTTTGAGAGCCCCATATGCGGCAATTCTGTTTATTTACGTAACCACTGAGTGAAAAATGAGCCTCATCACTAAAGAAAATTTTGTTCGAAAAATCGTTATCAATGGTTTGTTGTTCAATCACCCAATTCGCATACATTCTGCGTTGTGTATGGTCTTGAGGCTTAAGTTCTTGAGTGAGTTGGATTTTGTACGGATGGAGATGCAAATCCAAATGCTAAGTCCGCCACAATGAGCCGTAAGACAAGCCCAAATGTTGAGCATGTCGAGGAATCGACAAATTCGGGTCTTCCTCCACACTTTGAGCAACGACAGCGATATTTTCAGCAGAACGAATGTTGCGATGATGCACAGGCCTTGCAATATCAATAACCGATCCAGTCTCTTCAAATTTTCTCACTGTGTTCGAAATCGTTTGCTGTGTAGGTCGATTATGTCGACCGTAATCGGCTCGTAAAGCCCTAAATGTTGATACAGCAAAATCACCATTTTTATAATAAAATTTAATAATTTTAACGCATTCTTCGAATGTTAAACGATCCATATTTCTAAATGGCAAACCTTCAACTAAAAAAAAACACGCTTTGGATGACATTTAATTCTGATAGATGTCAAATGGCAGGGTTATCCTTTCCTACCACGAAATGGATAACCCTGTATAACTTTCGCACTGTAGCTTGTCATCTTTTTTGTGGATAGGGAATACTCGTATAATTGATTGGCTCCACTCTTTCGGCATATGTTCCTGTTGCCTAATGTGCTGCATGACCTTGTGAATAGCTTTATGAACACTGCTGCCACCATATTTGATGAGCTCCACTGGAATCTCATTGATGCCCGGCGCTTTATTATTCTTTTGGGCTTTGATGATGGAACAAACTTCATCCAGAGTTGGTGGGGCCAATGGAAGCTCTCCGCAGACATCTATAGGCTCCGATGTTCTGGAGCTGTGCGGAGGATTAAGGAGGTTCTTCAAATATGATGCCCATCTTTCCTCAATCTTGGTTTCACCAGCGATGATATTGCCGATGTCATCACGACAAAGCGTGGTTTTGGGCTGATAACCACGTTTCAGGCTTTTCACTACTTTGTATGCTTGTCTTGTGTTGTTGCTCGCTCAACTTACATCTATACTTCTCAATTGGTCGTCATAGTGTTTTCTTTTCCTAATTCTTATTATCTGATTCGCTACTCTTCTGAGATTTTCATAGTGTTCTCTCTTCGTCCTAGTTTTCCTACCTATATATTGCTTGTATGCCTGATTCTTTTTATCTAAAGTATTCTGGCACTCATCATCGAACCAATCATTTCTCTTGCGCCGGGCTTGATGTCCGATCGTTTGTTCTGCCACGGTCCTAATAGCCGCTTTCACTTCCATCCAGAGCTCGTTGCTTGTCTTTACCGATGCGTCTGATAATATGAGAGCCAGCTGGTTGTCGAGGGTTTCCGTGAAACTTTTGGCCACAGACGCCGTTCGGAGCCTTTCCATGTCAAATCGGACACTGCAAATAATCGGATATCGAATGTAACTAGATCAGAATGAAATGCCAATCCCATAATCTGTTACGACAAAAGCAGGAAAAATTCATTGCTATAACCTTGTAACATTTTCTTCAAACTCAAGAATCTTGAGAAATTGTTTCTACCTATAAATTGAAGCCACTTTTATCTGTTATCAGCTTATCTTATCTCCATTCGGCATAAAACGTATAAGCGTACAATCGCTATCTGTTGCGTCGCCTGCTCTTCCGAATACTTGAGCATTATCGAAACACAATCCAGTCTTTTCCTTTTTTAGAAAAGAAAATAAAAAATCTTCAAAAGACATACTCAAGCGATTCATTTGCATATTCTAGCTATGAATCAAGTTTGCCGACCACATCTTGACAATATAGAAGTGAATAATTGAAACAAGTGAATTCGTTCGCCAACGTCATTTCATACGTGATGTATGTATGAATAAGTACGCACTTACGTACGTTACACATTATCGTGCACAATCACACTAAACTGAATCGTTGAAATACTTGGTTTCAATGACAACTGAATAATGTTAACGACCTTAATCTCAACCGCTCCAAGTTAATGCATACAGATGCTCTATTAGTCTATGAGTCTTAAGCTCAAGCATATTCATAAACCATATTGTTCTTATATAAATACAAATTTGAAGGAAAAAATTAAGTTATGGTGACGCGTAATCTACATACGCGGCCAAACAAATCTAAAGCCGGCGCGACACAAACAAATTTAACCGAAATTGTGTAACTTTCAATTTCTTTTGGAGCTGGTTTTCTTTCGTTTCGAATTGCTTAACAGCTTTGTTCCTAATCTACATTTATAATCTTAATTTCTTAGAGCAATTTCACTTTCGCGGTGATTTTTTTTAGACTTTTTTGTTTAGATTAAAAGATTAAAGAAATTCATGGATTTATGAGTTCTTTCCCACTACGTACGTATAGTAAGTGAAATCAAAAAGAATAGGTAGGAACGTATGCATGAGTATCAATTAAAAAAGTGATACTAATTTAATTGGATTTGAATGTGGTGTAAAAATGTGCAGATTTGATATGGATTTAGAGATTTTCAATTCCAATTCTCGCATTTTATCGGTTCGTAAATGTACACAAGAAATCAAATAACGATTTGTTTCGTAAAAAAATTCCGTTGAAACAAAACATTTTACAATTTGCATTCCTAGAATTGTTGTTTGTTGGCTCAATTCGCAAAAACCATACGAATGAATATAGCTGTCGTAGAAGCTTCTTCCGATCGGCGATAATGCTGAGCCAGTTTTTACGCGGTGGTAATAGGTTAAACATGACATAGCAATTTTGAGTTAAAGAACTTTCAGTAGCATTGTATGCGTTTGTATTCATCGACTTCACGTAAGAACAACCTCGAACCGTTAGTTTGCCATTGATTAATCACAGGTATTTACCATTTAAAGTAAGATCTTAAGAATCTTGAACGTAGCACTAGCAAAAGTGGTTTCAAGTGTTTTTAGGGGAAGCGATCGCTCGAAAAATTGAAGGTGCAAAAATAAAAAGTTACTAGAATCCCATGTAAGAATGAGTTTCGTAGCCTGCAATTAATTAATATGAAGAACTAAGAATAACAGTTTTGCTCGGACTGAATAATTAACATAAAATTAATTACATAGATAAGTACTTTGTGCTGTAAGAAAAGATTAAATATAGTTGACAATTACTAGCAGCCCTTACAGCACACACTTGACGTGGCAGAGTGCCATACGCTGCGTTGAATAGACGTAAGTGGTAGCCATAGAAAATTCTAAAGTGGCATAAAATATAAAAGTATGGATAAAACTACGTCGATTTTGTCCCCAGATGGCAGTCAGCGGGATAATAGAAGCACACACATTTCGGATGAATGGCAGAGGGTCTGATTCTTGAAATCTCAATATCATACCGAAGGCTAGGGAACTGACAATGTAGGGGGTTATCTTCCAATTCAACTGCATTAAAGAAGTACTGAATTTGCAGGATGAGGAGTGCACCCTTTCAGAGTGGATTCTCTAATGCACGCTTTCAGAGTGAAATCCCCAAAACATTGGGGAGAGTTGTCCGAAATAATAATAGTATTAAAAGCTTCATAGCAGGAAGGAAACAGCCTGTGACGTCCCTAAATTCCTTTATACCAGCATCACTAAAGACACAGTAATGAAGGCTGGTTTAAAGAAATCCCAAAAATCGATAAGGAGGAAGGTGGTGGCGCTTTTGCAGCAGCGTACACCACAAGCAACTGTTCAGCCAAAATCGCGACTTTAACTTGTCAATGTCAATCTGTCGGGTCTTGTGCGGCATCAATTGCTGAACCGAACATTGACAACTCGTTCATGACATTCTAATAAGGCTTTGGTAATGAAGAGTGGAGAAATGCCGAGGCCTGGCTAGTAGAACGCATTAACAATTATATCATATCCTACCGGCTTTTCATAACCACGAATAAATCAGCAGATAAGCTCAAGTGTGTTCAAGCGAAAGTCGATGGTACAATTTTAGTTTAAATTCAACAATCATAAGCCATACAAGAGTTGAACCAAGTAAAAGCTTCACTTCACCATCACCACTCCAAAATATGGTTGGCGAGGAGATCTTCTATTGCAGTCTGACTGCTCCCACAACCCGTAAGTGTCCAACGCAGACACTACACAAGAGGTACCTGTTACAAAGAAGGGGGTGTTTTTTAATCAGATATCTACTCGTAAAATAATCAAGCCGAAAGATAGTTTAAAGGTACAAACCTCAACATACCCTTCCAAGCAGAGCCGGCTTTAGTGCTGGTGATGACCAGGGCAAATTAAAAAATGCCGCCCCAAAAAAGATGCAAATGCTTCCCTATCTATCTTATATTTATTTTACTTATTCGTACTTTTAGTACGCCAGAAAGGTCAGCGTAAATTATTTGGGGCTAGTAAAACATATCTGCCTTCAATTGAAAGCGCATCCAAATTATTCTCCCAATTTATTAGATTTATGGCTACATAATTTATAGTTTAAACTACCTTTAGCACTCCATATGAGTGATATCAATGAAAATTGGGTGAAAAACTTTACTGGTAACTCCATTCAGTAATTTTCTACTCAGTTAGGACCATTTTCAAGGCTTTAAGTTTTTAAAATAAATACTTATAAGTAAATTGAAAAAATTTTTATGATTATTGAAGTACAAGAATAAGCATATAAATTACTTTTAATATAAAGAACTATACGTTGCAAAATACATAATGAGATTACAAAAATACTATATACTTAATATCCAAAATTGAAATGTGGGGATTTTTTCTCTGCAAAGACTAACATAGTCGAGGCTTTCAGCGATTTCATTTTCTATGGAAATAGTTTCGAGATTTGAAAATCGATCTTGGTTTATTGTGGATCTTAGATAACTTTTTATTAGTTTAAACTTAGAAAAACTGCGCTCTGCACTAGCTACTGTTACCGAAATCGTCAATAAAATACGGAATGCGATCCATACGTTGGGATACAAATATTGCAGAGAATGTTTATGAATGATGACTAGAACATTCTTAGGAGATATTTTCTTCTTATTTTGAGCATTGTCTGTATTTAAGAAATTCCTGATATTGACCAATTCATCGCATAATTCAAGTTCATTAATATCTGGCTCATGTGCTGAATCAATTTTGCGCTTTATTTGAAGATCTGCGCAGTACTTTAAGAGCTCATTTCTGGGAGGAAAGCTATGGATATTGTATGGAAATCCCCAAGTTTCCGCAAAGTTATGAAATTGCTCGAATCTTTCATTGAATAAAGCCAGCGCTGCGTCTAAGAGAGGGTTGAAAAACTCAATTTCCAGTTGTTTCTTAGGATAATAAATAGATTCATCATGCGCAAACTCATCATGCTGTCGCTTTATACGCCTTATTCTTTTAAAGGGTTTGAAAGTGGGTTCAATAGAAAGTTCATTTGCTAAATCTTTAGTTCTGTTTATAGCCTGCTTAAAACCAGTCTTTCTAAAATTTTCCAACCATTTGTAGCAATTTTTACAAATATTAGCACATTGAGCAATATCCATTTCTTTGCTTTGCATCATTTTACTAATAAGATTGATTTGAAAAAGTATGTCGTACCATGCAACCAATGATACAATAAAACTGAAATCTTTTAGCTGATCTGCTAATGTGATAGCTTCGTGTGCTACAGCAGCGTCGGGTTGCAGAGTTTCTGCTAGGGTTAATAGAGCGCCATGAGCTTCACTTATTTGATAACGTACTGCTTTTACACTAGATATCTTAGCTTCCCATCGAGTATCACTTAATTTTTTTAAAGTTAAAGTTTTAACATGATCCTTTAAAATTTGCCAACGGTTATTCGAAGCTGACAATAGCGTAAATAGCCTTAGAAGGATACCAAAGAGACTTAATGATTTTACAGAAGTAGTTGCAACATCGCATAATATCAAATTCGCGTTGTGGCAGCCACAAAGTACGTGCATAGCGAGGGAATTTTGATATAAAATTCTTTTTTGCACGCCTTCATTCTTTCCTATCATATTGGCCCCGTTATCATATCCTTGACCTCAACAATTATTAATTGGTAATCCATATTTATTTAATATATTAACTAAAGTTTCTGCAAGACCTAAGCCGCTTGAGCTATCTGCAAAATCCTAAGAAATGCTCTTTGACTTCCACGTTATTATCTGGTACATCAACAAATCTTAAAGTAAAAGAAAGCTGTTCTTCGTGAGATGTATCTGGAGTGAAATCAGCTATTATTGAATAATAAATAGCCGTTTGGGTTTTCGATACAAGAACGTCATTTACTTTTCCCGCGATCATATCCATCAGTTCATTTTAAATATTTTTGCCACAATTGTGATCTGATATATCACGTTGCATTGCTAGTGTTTCGATTACAGGATCGAATTTAGCAGCCATCTGTACTAATCCTAAGAACTTACCATTATTGAGTGTATACAATTTGTCTGAGCTTCCTCTAAAAGCCATATTGTTTGAACTTAAATATAAAGTAATATTCATGAATCTTACAAGCACATTTCGCCAGCGTTCAGGTTCCTTTTTAATTAGTTGTTGCTGTTGATTGTCTATAGTCTTCCCTTTCTTCAAGCGAATTTCAGTTTCAAACATAACATTTTTTATGCGACATGCTTCCTTCATGGGTTTTTATTCTTTCGGATAAATGTTTCCATGAATTTAAACGATCATTGCAGAATTTAGATTCTGAATTAACCTTAAAAATGTTGCAACAAAAACAGTAAATTGAATTAGCTAAACTTTTTAATTGGATCATTTCACCCTTTTCACATCAATTTAATGTAAATCTATACGACAAATTTGCTCTACATTTGAAGCTTTTATCTAACGTCGCGCGGATATCGATCACTCTTTCGGATGGCTCCGATAGCTTTTTAAATTACTTTTTATGGAATTGTTTGCAGCTACATATAAATGAGTTGCATATTTTGAATAATAATTTTTCTGAAAAATTATTAGAGAAGAAAAATGTTAGAAGAAGGTGGTTTCGACGTGTGATGGCCTGAGGAGAATTAGTGCACACGTCGAAACCACCTTCTTCTAACATTTTTCTTCTCTAATAATTTTTCAGAAAAATTATTATTCAAAATATGCAACTCATTTATATGTAGCTGCAAACAATTCCATAAAAAGTAATTTAAAAAGCTATCGGAGCCATCCGAAAGAGTGATCGATATCCGCGCGACGTTAGATAAAAGCTTCAAATGTAGAGCAAATTTGTCGTATAGATTTACATTAAATTGATGTGAAAAGGGTGAAATGATCCAATTAAAAAGTTTAGCTAATACAAGTACTTACAAGAGAAATTTACCTTGAATATAACTTGCAGATACAAAAACATATTGAGTTTGCATAAGTAGAAAAATTAAAAATTAACTCCCTCACCTCTGAGCATGGTGGTCGCCATCACCGGTGTGTATCTAAGTGTGATGGCCTGAGGAGAATTAGTGCACACGTCGAAACCACCTTCTTCTAACATTTTTCTTCTCTAATAATTTTTCAGAAAAATTATTATTCAAAATATGCAACTCATTTATATGTAGCTGCAAACAATTCCATAAAAAGTAATTTAAGTAAATTGAATCTTTACGTGTGGAGTAAACTAGTTATCGGCGTGAAAATAACTCCCCATTGGGCATTTTCCTTTTATAGTACGAACTTGAAAAATGACAACCGTTTTCATCTTCAGGGTACTTATTTATCATTGGGAAAAAATGTTTTTATTGGTCCATTACTTAAATAGTGTATAAGATTGGTACTTATATGATTCGGCCAATTCCCAATATCTGTTAAATCTACTTTTTTCGATAGAACAAGAAGCTGTTTCTTGAAATGTATTTGCAAATATTTTCAACGGTTGGGCTTTTCCAGCAGCGTTAGATGGAGAGTCAATATTCTCAGCATTTTCGGCGGAATGGTTAGAAACGTTTGATGTAGGATTTAATCCATTTTTAACTATGAGATTTTCTTCATTTAGAGAATTTTTATCTTTCCTTTGCAAAAAAAGATTCATAGATTTTCTAAAATTTTCATGATCACTTTCTTGAAGTTGTTTACGTTTTCTGTTTGCTGCACCCGATTGTTTTGGTTTTTTATTTCCAAAATCATTCGACATTGTATTCGTATGATTTTAATACAACAGCAATACTAAAGATCCTATATAGACATAGATATAGAGAGTACTGGATCCGCAACCGGTCGTGAGAGCCGAAGCAATTGGCAACCTTCGCTAAAGTTGTGTGAAGTTGAGGTTTGAAGTGATATGCTTTTGTTTTAGCACTCTATTCACGGCGAAACACGTTCACATTTAAAAAGTTTTTAATTTTAAAGATCGTGCGTACGTAATCGGAACTTTAATTCACTGTTTTAATTAAAAATTTACGAAATTTCCATCCGCTTTGACACATGAGTTTTCCCGCGTGTTTCGCGCTCTTTTCGATTTTCTTTTGCTTTGACGTTCGAGTTTTCCGTGAGAGATTGTTGTTTGTACTCAAACTGTTTTCCGAATGTTAACGAAGGCGCGATCCTGTGCACGTGAAATGAAATTTCGTTGGTGTGCGCGGGTGTCAGTGGGGGAAGCGATTCTTCTGAAGAGAGAAAAGAAAAACCTGTCTGAAAAAAAGGCGAAGGAGGAGCAGAGGGAATCATATAGTTTCGAGAGCGTAAGTTATTTATAACTAATTTATGTGGCAAATTTGCTTCTCACATGGACGAGTACACAGATTCTCGTTGCTCGTCCATTTGTTTATATGTCTTTGTATATAGAATTAGAAAAAAACAGGTTTTCATTTGATTGGACTTTCTTTCAAAATTAAATTATTCATTCATCATTACGTTCCATCAATAAACTATATTTTCAATAATGAGGATAATTGAGCTGAACGAAATGTTCAGATTTTAGTGAAGGATACGAGATGTATTATGTACTATCTACTTTCTATATAAAGTGATTTGTAAAAAGGGACAGTTAAATAACTCAGAAAAAACAATGATATATTCACACATACTTCTCTGTAAATAAGGTGTCATTTGAATTTAAACTGCGCGTCGAAGGATTTGGAGAACTATTTTTTTTAGGTTGGTAGTTCTGTCAGTGACATCTATGTCAAATTTACATGTCAAAATATTCATTAGTGTTTCAGATACGCGTCGTTTTGTGAGCTGCTAAAAGTGAGTTTTTCGTTTTTTGCGATGTCGAAATTTGTTGAATTTGCAATAAATTTTGTTTGCGGAATCAATTTTCTGCTGCGAATACGTTGACGATGGTGCTGAAAGCCTTTGGTGATGAGGCTATATCTAAAAAATGTTTACAAGTGGTATAGTGAGTTCCAAGCCGGCCGTGAACGTGTCGAAGACGAAGAGCGTCCTGGGCGACCATCAACCTCTTCTCTTCTTCGATTATCGAGTTGTTGTGCATTATGAATTCCTTCCGCCGGGCCAAATAGTCAACAAGGAATATTATTTGAACGTTATGCGTCGTTTGCGTAACGCTATCCGCCTAAAAAGGCTGGAATTGTGGAATGACAATTCTTGGTTTTTACACCACGATAATGTACCATCCCATACTGCACTCGTAATTCGTGATCATACGCCAAAAACTCAGTCCATATCGTTCCGCAACCACCGTATTCACCTGATCTGGCGCTGTGCGACTTTTGGCTGCTCAGCAAGCTCAAAAGACCGGTCTGGGGACACCGTTTTGATACGATAGAGGAGATTCAACCGCAGCGAAGACGGAGCTAAAGGCCATTCCGGAAACGACGCGTATCTCAAACACTAACGAATATTTTGACATGTAAATGTGACATAGATGTCACTGGCAGTACTACCAACCTAAAAATAATAATTCTCCAAATCCTTCGACGCGAACAGTTTAAATTCAAATGTCAGCTTATTTTCACAGTAATATAACATCCATGGTAATAGAATTGAAACTCGCTCAGATATAAAAGAATGAAACATAAAATATCTATTCACACATTTTAGTGACCATTCATGGTATAAAGAAGAACAAGGTATGCTCGTTCATGCTACTGTCACTTCACTTGAAGCGTATTTAGATAGATCGAAAAATCTACACACGCTGTAAAATACAATTTTACCTATCCGGTTTCATATAGATACAGTCAGAGTGACCTCACAAATGCTTTAAAAGGCGACAGCACTTTTGTAAACGATCATACCTTGTATTCATTATAACATGGTGGCCACTATTCACTTGTGACGTTAGCTTGAATACTGGAGTGAATACAAACCGACGAGATGTTCAGCATTCAGTCTGCAATATGTGATATGAGATCTGCATGTCTGATATATCTATCTAACATATTTTAAAATCTATCTACTTTATTTAATTATTTTAAAACATTTCTACTTTATTTAATATTTTTAAATTTCATTTTCCAAGCAATCTACTAGGTCCCGCCGAACATACCATTAACCTGGAAAAATTTAAAAGTTGGCACGACAGGGTAAGCTCTGTGGATATTATATGAATGAGCATAACTTTTTGTTAGGGCAGTGTTGCCACTTTCAGCAATACTTTTTAGGCAAAATAATATTTTGTAATAATTCACTATATACAATGTAATATTTTTTATTGTATGAAGACATGAATTCTTATTTGATCAAAATCTGACATGCAGCGCTCCAAGCCCGGGGCGCCCCTACTCCAGTGCGCCCCGGGGCGGTGCCTCGGTTCGCCCCCCATTAAGGCCGGAAGTTCCAAGACAATAAACAGGCTAAGTGATGAGAAATCAAATGAAGTATGCGCAGAGGACATTACTGCCGCAGTTCGGCTAGTCACGAAGGAGCATGCTCTAAGTAGTACGTTGGCTGGCTATTTACAAATCAACTTTAGCCGCATGCAATTATTAGACCAACACCAAATCCTAAATGCAGTAACTATTCTTTGTGAGAAAGGAAAAACCCCGTCGAAAGAATTGACCGTTTGTGCTTCACAGCGTTTAAGAGATTTCAGAAGTGATAGGACTTCTCATTAATGCATACTACCAGAAACTCCACTTCCTCATGACGAAAGTATACTTCTAGCAAGGTGCAGCCGACAATTTTCGCAATAATATAAAATATTGTATTATTAAATCTTGAGACCAACGGACTCATCACTATGATGGTCGGTAGATTAAAAACTTAATTTACAAAGAACTGAAAATACTTAAAGAGGGTCATGTGGTCCCTTCCTTTCGATTAACCTCAAAATATTATGCAAAAATTATTTTTAATAATTTATTAGAAATGAAAAGTTATTCGTTTTTAAAGGTATCTTGTTTCTAAAGAAATAGATTAACACTTCTACACCTAATTAATTCAACTAACCACCCTTTGAGGGACAGTAGTACCTATCAGTCTTGAGTCACTGAAACTACTCGACACCAATGGTCCCATAACTGGACATGATCGCTAAACGCTGGTCAAAGTGCCGATTGGCCGGCCAGTCGATTTTCCAGAGTACTCATCTGTGGATTTCCAGTCTTCACAGTGGATTCCTGTTTTTGTTAAACAGGGGAGAAAGGGGGAAAAAATCAGTTCAACTTGGACGATTGACGATTAGATCGTCAACCAAGTTGTTACGTCTGGAAAGCCTTTCATCTGAGAATTCGGTAAAGGCCATACGTCAGGATCTGGAAAAACTAATGACAGCATCTTGCTTCATCAAATGGGGACTACTTTGAAGGGTAATCATGTTCCGAATGACGAAAAATAACACCAACGCAAATAAGTACGCAGGTCGAATACTTTCGTAGACTATGGAAAGAAATAAAGTTATTCTTTTCCATTTTTTGCTGTCTTTATTGGTTCGATTATTCTAAAACCATTCGTATATATGTATAAGTTTAATCGCTCTAACGGTTCCAGGCTAGGTTCTCAGGTTGACAGGGGAGGTGTTTAGTGGGTAGTCCGACCGCCTTTTTGCGAACATGGGAGTCCCACACTCTGTGCGTAAATAGCCATTCACCTCCCTATCACAAAAAAAAATCTCAAATTTAAACTTTTTAATTTACGATTCTTGCGAGCTCAGGATCATTGCTTCTGAATGCTAAATAGGAATAATTACGAAAAATAGCTAGAATGTAATATGCCCAGCAGGATTTTTTATTATTTATCAAAAGATCTTTATTTTAACGATCTTTTATAGAAACATCGACAATAATATTAAGTAGTCGAATTCAAGAACGTATTGCGATTCAACGCATGCATCGATTGAGGTGCAGTTGCAGCGACATATGTAGAATACTAAGGGTCTGCAAGAACACCATGAAAAAACGGTGCAATGCCGAAGAAGGAAACGTGGAGGATATGCAAAGAAGTGGTCGGCCGTCGGTACTTTCAGCAGAACATTGGCTGAAAAAAGACCAGGACTGGCGACGCGAACTGTGACGAAACGGCTTAATAGCTCTCCGGAGGCCACTTAAAACGTGTCGAGGCGAGCCGTTGAGCGATACATTCTGATCATGAACTGGGGACGATAAGCCTATAGGCAACGCAAGAAACCTCTACATTCCTAGAACAACATTCGAGACCGGCTGAATTTCTGCCATAATCTCAAAAACCTCGAATTTGCTGATGACATGCCCTTTCTGAAAGGCTGCGTGCAAACATCCTCTTTTACGGACAATTCGTGGATTCAATTGCATCCAATAGCCAATCGACACAACAGGACAGTGAGATACCGCCGTAATACACATTCCGAAATTCGACTTAAAAATCAGGGTAGCTGACAGAGTGAACAGTCGCGGAAAAAGCCAATTTTACTTTGTTTAGCAAGGAGTGTCTATTAATGGAAAATATTCTCCTTGTTTTTATGCAATGCTTTACTAATCGCCATCAATTCAGGAAAGGAAGTGATTTCGATGCAAGATGGAAAACTTTGAACACTTAAAGAGGCGATTTATGAGCATTTTTCTAATGTGTGAATTGCTTGGCCTGGTAATTCCCCTAAATTAAACCCCATCGAAAATGTGTGATCTTTAGAGAGCCCAGACCAATAAATATACACCAGCTGATTCGACGTGTACAAGTGGAATGGGGCGCAATTTCTGCAGACTACCTAAAAAATTTATGTGAAAGTTTCAGACGACTTTTAAAATGTATAGAAAACGAAAGAGGACGTACTTCATATTAATTATTTATTATTTTACCTAATGTGTGTAATTTATATAATAAAATTATAATATTAAACCAATCACTTTTCTTTCAAATTTTATAGAAGAAATACTTTTATCAGAAACTTTTGCGCCACCCTTTAGTATTATAAGGTGGATGTATAAAAATATTTTATTAATGAAAATGTATATATTGAGCATCTTCAGTTGTCTAATTGATAATGGTAAAAAATGTTATTTTAATAGTGATAAGTTAAAGTTTTCAGTATTTCTAAATATATACAGCTCTTTTACTTCACTACTAAAATAGTAACCAGAAATTTCACGTCACACAAGCAAAATAATAGAGGAAGATAGAAAACCAAGTGTACAGCTTAGTACCCGACAACCTTCCGAGTACTTGAAGATGCAATGCTAGTCATGAAAAGTAAGCCTACGGCTTCCAATGTCTACGCAATCATTTTGTCTTTCCAGCACCATATACGGTTGACTCACAACTTTAATTATATTCGTCGTCTATTTGACCAGCTACATCTTAAGGCTCCCAACATTTGATCATGCGAAGCTTTTGGATTAGTAATCTTCGATTACGATCAGACAAAAATGCTAATAAGGCAGCGTTTGTTTCGCTAGGGATCTTGTTAATTAATATGTAGAGCCGATAAAGCTTGTTAGTAAGTTATAAGAGAACATAATGTATGTATGGTCATCACTTCTGTTTAATACAAATAAAGTCATGTGAAATAAATTTAGCCTTAACTTTGTGCAGACTCACTTCAAATCAAGGCTAATGTGAACTTCAAGAGGAATATGTATTTATTTCGCGGGCAGAAATTTGAGTTGAAATTTTTCAATGGGGATCTGAATCACTCAATATTTTTTGAAAAACGACTCTTCATGAAAACAAAATAATGATTCATTTTTATTATATGTAGGGTTCGATACATAAATTAACATATGAACGAGCAGAATTTTATGAAATCAGCCCCCTTGATTCCGTTTTGAAAATGACGAATTAATTTAGTAAGTACTTTATGGAATGCTAGAAGTATGATACGTGACTAAAATTTAATTTATATACGTCATTTTGAAAAAATTCAAAATTCTGCATACGGCATACGAGCATAGTAATTCAAACAAATATAACGGTAATAAATTAAAGTTGATAGTTGCCAGTCTCTTAATTGAATACTTATTGATATGATTTTTATTGTTATACTTATTGTTAGTGAAATATAAGTATGAATAATTTATCATTATTTTTACATGCGTCAATAGATTGTAGCGAAACTATTGTCTGTAAAAAATATTAGGTAAATTTATATTAGTATTTCACTCCAATTATGTTACCAAACAGAACTCATTTTATTCCAAAGAGCATGAGCTCAAAATAATTATAGTCGAATTATTGTAAGCTCATTTTTTAAGATCAGCGGCTAAATGATACAATGAAACTTGGGAGGCGGAATCGACTGTCGGCGGCTACCGATAAAACAATCCGAGATAAGCCCACTGCTATCGTATTCTACCTTGGAACTCGCAGATATAATTTCAAGTCAGTTGGGTACTGGTAATATTGGTGACAAAGGAGGGAGATTCTACCGCACCCTTAAACAAAAAAAGCATACCAGACTGATGCGCCAGGGTGAGGGTTGGGTTCCCGTAATAAAACTTTATTCAGGAATCTGGTATATCATCTGGTATATCATCTGGAATAATCCTAATTGGGACCCAGAATGTGCTATCCAAGTAAAGACGAGGTCAATTAAGACCCTTCTGGAACAGGTAATCAATGCACATTCTTCTTTCCCCAGCACAAGACCCAGTACAAAAATATTTTTTGCATCCACGAATTTCGGAAGAGGGTTCAAGAAGTATCGACCGAAGTCGAGAAAGGAGGTAACTTACTAAGTGCTTATAATTTGCTGCAGAGGACAAATCGGACTTGGAGAAAACGGACGGACTTAAAGGGACTTCGTCGTTACCGATTATACTTATGGCCCACAAAAAAGAGTGGGGCAACCAGGTGGAAGCGTTGCCCCCTCGCTTTTGCAAAGCAACTCTTCCCTTTTCTTTTATATATTTTTATATGTTCATTTTTTCATTAATGTAATCGTTTTTAAATTGTTCTCTATGTTTAAATTTTTTGTCATTTCTGGCTCAGTTTAAATTATTAGATGATGTCTGTAAATTATTTTCGGCGCTAATTGATGACTCGGACGACTTTTTCATTTCCTCGGAATAATAGTTAAGAGCTTATGGAATCTTGTCCAGCACTTTTCCGTCACGGTTATTGCTGTTCGAAAATTACTTTTCACCTCACTCATTCGCATGTAAATACCTCTTTAAATCCGCCGTCACTTGTTCCGAATTCTTTTAGAGCGTTCTCCCAGCCCACGAACGAGTAATTTCACGGAAAATTTAGGTAGGACAAAGATGTTCGCGACTATGGAAATTTAAATGAAACTAATGTGAGGAACGTGATTCTAGCATCAATTCATAATGTGAAAACTAGCTTGGATCATCTAAGATTTTATTCATTTCTTAAACTCCTAAATCTCGATCCCGGTAATAGTTTCGACCAGTAGTAGGAAAGTCGGATTCTACTTAGGCGTCGCGACGTGTTCGGGGTGACGATTAACTGCCTTTTATATCCGTCGTTATCTTGTGGGACTCCCCACAACGGCAATTAACGAGCCTTCCATCCACTTTCAATTGCATTGCGGAAGTGCAATTCGTGGATAAGCTCCGTTGTAAAGGGGTTTGCCGTGTCCAGGTTTCAATTGCAAATTTAAATGATTATTATTTTTTTAAATTTACAATTGAAATGTGGATCAGCATTATAGTGGTTTTGGAGCAGTTTGCTTAGGCGACTGCTCGATTACTACAAGTGGGAAAAATAAAGCCACATACCATCAGGTGCAATGGCTTTGATAGAGGGTCCAAGTTTGAACACATTCTTAACAATAATCGCCGTAATCAAGGCATACGACGACGAAGCCATTATTTACCTTATAGCATTGGATGAATGTTAAGTTGTGTAAACATTCACGTCACAACATCGAATACACCTCTGCCATGAGTTCCCAAGTCAGACGTCCAGCGGGAAGACCGCGGACTCAATGGGAAGATAAGATAGAAGCTGACAGCGGATTCTTGTTGGGAGTGAACGGACAAGGTCGCGGAACCGTGATGATTCTTGTTATTCGTAGCACTAAAACCCCCCTCGAGCCATCGCTTCCTGCAAACGGCGCCTCCAACTGTCTCGGTTCATTGACCGCGTCCTCCAATTTCGAAATCTGAGCAGCGATGAACTGTCTTCATCGACCGAGTCAGACCAGCGTTTCCTCGGTTTCCCCACTGGTCTTCGGCCTTCAGTTCTCCCAACGAATAGCTCTTTTGGTATCCGTTGTTTGTCCATACGATTCATGTGTCTAACCCATTGCAGCTTCCGCAGTCTTACAATCGTTGAGACCTCCGGATCGTCAAAAATGTCATATAACTCATGGCTGTATCGAATTCGCCATTGGTTCCCGTCTAGCTTCGCTTCGATTATTGGACTCAGGACCCGTCGCTCAAAGGCGTTCAATATATTTGCGGATGCTTGGGTTAGGGTACATGTTTCACAACCATAGCATAACACAGGTCTTATCACAGATTTGTATACTTGGAGCTTTGTTTTCCTGTGTAAGCAGTCGATTGATGATTGGAGGAGATTAATCCTGGAGGCCACGGCCCGGCTTGGGCTGTCGCGCCATGGGTGATGATAATCTCTGCAAATATGATTCGTTTTTATTGAAACTTACAGAATACATAGAATACAATTAGTGGTTACCTCTACGAGCCCATATGGTTTTTAACTTTGTCAATTTTAACTTGTACAATATATAAATCTGATTTTTTCGTTTGTTGGATTTCAGAGTAAAGGGGAAACAAAGTCTGGTGAAATTTCATGTTAAACTTTGAAAATCGATAACTGAAACATGCTACGCTCAACAAGGCTTACGATAATGTTGCTATGAACAATACGGCATATTATAAGTGGCATGGACGTTTTAAGGGTGATTGATAGTCGATTGAAGAAATCCCACAAACGAAATAATCACACTTCACTAGAAATAGCGTAATTAGTCAACAAATGAAGATATCTGCAATCGGGAAATATTGTTATAATCAGTGGATCTGTACAAATCTGGCGACACCTGGAACCAACTGACTACTATACTAGTATACTAACTATTTTTTGATTAGACCTCGTACTTATCCAACATTTAAAAAATTTAACTAAACAAACTAGTATATTAACAATTTTTTGATTAGGCCTCGTACTTATCCAACATTAAAAAAATTATGATGGGTTTTCAAGGGTTCGTAAAATAATTTCACACAACCCTCTACTCTCTGCCCGTGCGTCACAGCAAGTTTCCCCTCAAACCACATAAGCTAGAAGCATGAAATTTGGTGAGTAGGTCAAAAATTGTGGTGTTTAAGGGGGTCTTTCCATATACAGGGGTGACCCTTAAAAATTTGACCAAAGGCAGCCAATACGGGTATTAAATGAAAGGTCTTGAGGAGAACTTTTCAAAACAGGTGTTAAACTGGCCCTTTTTGCTTCGAGGGGTACAGGGGGAGGAGAAATGCACGAAAAATTTGTGTCACTGACAAATATCGGACTGAAGCAGGGAGATGGGATTACCTCATTGCTATACAGTTTTTTTCTGGAATATGTCATTCAAAAGCTATTGATACAAGAGGTACGTTAAAATATTATACAAGTCAAGCCAAGTGGTAGCCCATGCGGACGACATCAAAATTTTGTCACGGTCGTTAATAACCGCCAAAGAACTTTTTCTAGAAACTTCACAGCAAAGCAAAACTAGTAGGGCTACAAATCAATGAAAATAGAACAAAGGTTATGACGCAGTCGAGAAAAAATCCCTCAAACATACAAAATATCGCACTTGGCGAAAACAATGTCGATAATATGGGCGAATTTGTGTATCTAGGCGCCAAAATAACGAGAACCGGCAATGAAAGAGACAAAATACGCCGAAAAATACAGCTCACAAATAAAATATTTTATTCTGTTTTGGAAATCTTAAAGACACAACAAAACAAAGTTCTAAGTAAACAAACCTGTGATAAGACCTGTGTTATCCTATGGGTGTGAAAGAGGGACCCTAACCCAAGCATCCGCAAATATATTAAACGCCTTTGAGCAACGGATCCTGAGGTTCGACAGGAAAGCTACCTTTAGTGCTCACGTTGATAATATTTTGAAAAAAGTGACGTATGCGTACCATCTTCTTATACCTCTTTTCAGGAAACATTCGACAGCGAGCAAGCGAGTCAAGGTTTTAGCCTATAAAAACTTGATCCGTCCGATCATCACATATGCGGCGATGATACGGAACGGAGCTCCAAAAGCAAAATGGGGCAAGATAGGATTAGTGGAGCGAAAAATCCTTCGGGCTTGCACAGGCCTATACAGACGGGAGGAAGGACGATCTTACCCCAACGAGGTGCTGCACCAGGAAATAGGAATGGAGCCAATAAAATTGTATGCAGAAAACCTGGTGGAATCGGGAATCAGAAGAGCCAAGGAGCACAAGGCGGGAGTAGTCTGGAGAGCGACGGACAACCGCTCAGTGGACGCAGCGAATGAGTAGTTTTAAGGTAGTCTTAAGGAAATAATGTACTTAATTTTAAAGAAATCAATTTTAAAACTGTAGTTGTTAGAGAAAATGAATTTTACAAACTTCTTTTTATAATCTATTAATGTTTGATGTTGTGGGTGTCAACATTTTAAAGTTTTGTTTTACCGAAAAAGTAATATTTTAAAATAACCCGCATGAATATTGTTAGGTTTAATTATTAATGAATTGTATATATGTAAAAAATTAGAAATCACCAAATAAACATCTTGTATTTTGAAAAAAACGGGTCCTGAGGCGAATAATCGGAGCTGAGCTAGACGGGGAGCAATGGTGAATTCGATAAGGTGAAAAGCCGTATAAATGTAAATTCTGCGGAAGAGGAATTAAATGTTCACGTGTAAAATACGTTTGAAGCTCATGTAGAAGAGGAATAGAGCGAAAGACAGTGTCGGATCAGGTGGGCAGTGAAAGTGCAGCGTTCACTTCCCGACGAGAGAAGCAGCGATAAATGTGTGTCGCATCTTGAACGGCAACAAATTATAAACTGGTTGATTCGTGCTATTTGCTGAAAATTCCTAAAAGTGACGATATGGCTGAAAGAATTATAAGCCTACGTGGCCAAAACTAGCAAATATTGGACGGTGAAGTGATCCTTAAATATTTAAAAATAAAAAATAAATATTCGCAACCCAACATGAAAATAATTCCCATTGATTAGGGAAGGATGGATGTATCAAATTAGTGAAAAACGGTGGCCTTGTCGTTTGCTTTGCATTGTCTCTGTCAGTTGAGCCAATTTTCAAACGTCGACCGAGTCCGAATGGAAATAAACATGTTTCCGATTATCTGTTCAAGAAGTAGTCAAAAAATTTATTGGATCACACTCAAGGATCATCGAGCATCGATTAATAAATGCTCTTGGTTTGCACGCGTCATCGCTACAACATCCCTTTCCACCTTGTCGACGAATTTATGTCGAGGAAGCATTTAATGTTTGCATCAGGAGCTGAGCTTGTACCCCAAAATAAACAAAACAGCTTTTTGTCTGTCAAATCTTTGCTAATATTTAGTGGATTACAAATCAAATGAATCGATTGCCTTCTTTTTTTATGGAAAAATTTTACAGGCTGTACCCACATCATCAGCGGGCGCCTGGCGAGGATGAGGGCGAGTACCCGTTTGCTTTCCTTCTATTTGCAACATATTTATTTTTATGTACATATTGATTCATTCAGTATTTATTATATTTTTTTTAAATCCATATTAGGTGTTTAATACACAAAAATTCTAGTACAATTAAATTCATATTTATATTTATGTATATATTGATCCCTTCATTATATATATTTTTTTAAATCCATATTAGGTGTTTAATACACGAAAATCATAGTACAATTAAATTCATCAGAAACATTGAATAAAATTCAACGCACTTGTGCTATATACATACGTAACGTACAGATCTCTAAAGTTTAGTTAGAAAAAGAATCCACTGCGAATATTTTTTTTAAATCGAATTTCGTAAGGCTTTTACATGTCAATCTGATTTCCAATTGGAAAATATTTAAATCACTTTTTATTTATTGTTGGATATATAGGTGTTTAGTGCCACTCAAATTAAAAATAAGTTTAAATCTGAATTGCTAAAATAATTGCACTGAAACGAATAAAAAGAAATGTATAATTAAAACGTGAAGATTCGGTCTTTCTTTTCGGTGGAAACCTGACCGGGTATGGGACCCGCAACGATGGCAGACCGCTTCACTATAATGAGCTAGCCATCGGGCGAGCTCTCCCCTTGTGATGCACTTCATGTGCTCTTGCCCGGGTAGAGTAGCCTTCCGCTCGCGTGCCCTTTTATGGTTTAGTGTTATGTGATTCCATCACATAATACTATAACATAAATTGGCCACGTTTATATTTCTCATTTAATAGAAAAATTCATGCAAATTATGTTTGTATGAATTTTTCACTTAAATGGGAAATATATGGCCACGTCTATATTTGGATCTTGATCCGGTTGGGAGGGTGCGAGCAATTTTTTTTTTGTAGCAGGGAGGTGAATGCCCATTTACGCACAGAGTGTGGGACTCCCATGCTCGCAGGAAGGCGACTGGACTGCCCAGTAAACAGCTCTCCTGTCAACCTGAGAACGTAGCCTGGAACCGTTTGACACATTACTTCGGGCCAGGTCTCGTTTTGTAACGCCGTGAGGTGCCTGGGGTATCCCTCTTCTAGCGGGAGGAGAGAGGGGAAGAGGAAGTGCCGTCAAGCGATCCCCCAGTCTCAACGCCCCCGGCTGCTGTGAGTCCCTACTATCTTTTAGGACTGCCCGAACATAATGTGCCACCTGGCTCCATTTGTCAACCGATTCGAGCATCACCGCGACTGTATTATCCGGGGTGAGTTCTCCCGTCTCCCTGTAGAGGTCCCTTCGCAGCCTGTCCCATTTAATGTACACAAAAAATGTGTGGCAGGTATTGTCTTCCTCTCCTGGGCAAAACCGACAATCGGGGGACCGTGACAACAATCTTGTGCAGGAAAGACTGAAAACACCCATGCCCGCTCAAAAGCTGGGTCAGATAGAAGTCAGTCTCACCATACCTTCGATTTAGCAACGGTCTCACATCCGGGATGAGGCGCGCAGTCCACCTTCCCATCGTGCAATTCACCCAAGACTGCTGCCAATCGTTGAGCGAGCGCTGGCTCTCCTCGCGGACAACCATCTCCCTCTTATCCTCGTTTTGACGCAGGTAAATAGCGCGGCGCTCCCTAGCAAGAAGGCTGATAGGTCTCACGCCTCCAATGTCTTTCACCGCCGAATCAGAGACTGTCGGATACGAAGATGATCCTCAGCGCTCCTCTTCTCTGTACCTGTGCCATGGGTTTTCGGTAAACCTCCTTACTGAGAGCGTCGCCCCATACTTCTGCTCCGTACAGTAGTACTGACCCTACAGCACTCATCAAGAGGCGTCTTCTGGATGGGCTGGGTCCCCCTACGTTGGCCATAAGTCGACTCAGAGCCGATACTCCCGAAAGAGCCTTCTCAGCCGTTGCCCTGATTTGCTCAGAGAAATTCATCTTCGAGTCGATCAGTAGCCCCAGGTAGTTCACTGCTGGTTTCGATTAGATTTGTGTGTCTCCAATACTGATCATCCTTACTCTAGGGATCCAACGGCATTAATACCATACTTTAGTATAATTGAATAACCATTATGAATTGTATAAATTGACTGTCAAAATAAAAGTTAGTTCTAAACAAGACGTCCACATGACTTATCAATAAGACCTGTGCTATGCTATGGACCCTAACTCAAGATTTTTTGGCAAATTTAAGGGTCCTCTTGATTTTACGCACAAAAATATTAAATTCAAAAATCACACTCTTACAAACAAAGCTTACAAATTTTGACATTGCAGGTATTTGTCGCCCTTGTACTCATAAAGATCAACATCCATGATTTTTATAGATTTTTCGGCTCAAAGATGTCCAATCACGAGGAGGGACCTTTCGTTTTATATCCACGTTGGCTATCTTTAGTAAAAAAAAGTTTGTAAGGGGTCACTTTCATATATGGAGTGACCCTTTAACAACCTTTTACATTTTCATAACAATAGCTATTGCAGTTTCCGAGAAAATTAGCGATGTCGCACGGACGGACAGACATATCCTGAAGCTAATAGGGATTTTGTAAAAATATTTTGCAAAACCCTAAAAATAAGAATTCACATAACGGCTTTGTACGTTCAATTTTAAAAAACTTTTCGCCAATTACCATGGTCCACTAGAATAACATTACCAGGAAAATTCTTCTGACCACATAACATCCAAATTCTAAATGTGTAAAGGCATTAAATAAATGAGCCCAACTGAAAATACATTTGGCAAATGAGCCAACCACCGATTCCAACGATTAAACGTACAATTACTTCCTCTTTCTTCTCCAAAATGCAAACACCAGACAAGCCACCACAACATGCCAGCTTACTACAATAGCATCAAATGCATTATAGTGTCGAAATTAGAACTGAGCTAGAAATTCGTCCAATAACATAATGTGCGTAAAGTATTTTCGTATCGTGCAAATATTTGCTTATTACGTCCTTGGCCTTACTACTCCAACGAGCCAAACTAAACTATGTCACCCGTAATCGAATAGAATATACACATTATATTTAGCTGGCAAAAAAAAAAACCAGGTAAGCTGTACGTTACAAATCAATAGGTTTGTAATCAACATAGACATCAAGGTATGAGTCACAAGTGGAAGAGGATTTGTATTGGAGACAAGAAGTGAGTTACTCGTACTTGTCATTGTTTTGCAAACTACGAAGCAGCGGGGTAATGTTGTCTTTATCGCTTTTATCCCTGAATCCGAAATAAAGAGTTTCGTACCAAAAAATCATAATCTAATCCCAAGCATTTATCCTCATATCTACTCGTAAAATGAGTCATTGCGAAACGGAAGACACTTTCTTCGTAAACAATTGCTGATAAGCACAATCGGGAAAGGGGTAATCAGCGTTTCATAAAATGCGGTTTGTGTACTTTGTGGCCAAGCGAGCAATAGCAAAAGCCGATAAATTATCATTTATTTGTTATTTCGATATCGGAAGTTTAACCAACATGTTAACTACATTTAATAATAAATCGAAATTACATCTCTTATCAGAGATATTATGTTTCGACTGCAGTCAGGATAAGAAATTGATATTTTACGATAGTTGGTTCCAATGTTAGCCGGAACTATACCTTTGGCTATCGCATTAAAGGAAAAATTGAGACTAAAGTAACTTTTCAAGTTTAAGGTAAGAGCAAAAATTATCTGTTTGCAGAAATATAGTCAAATGTGAAATTATTTCACATGTAGCTAAATCAAGCCGTGTAAGTGACCATGATAAAGGGATCTAAAGAATCGGAATCATTTCGAGGAATGAATAACAGGCAGTACATGATATTAGCGTGCTTATCTACTCGAAGTGGCATATCGGTTTAACGAGAATAAATCCATTATACAGCCTGTTGTTAAAAGATTTGTATACGCTGTCGTCGTCGTCTGCCTAATAGAATGCCTAGCATTAATAACAGCTTCCTGACTTTCCGCGAACAATCTCTAGTAGACCCCCAACTGGGAACCTGCCCGATAACCACTGCGCAAACTCGCCATAAAACACCTTGTCGCCGTCATCGTGTTTTACACATGTTCGTCTGGCGGCAAATGGGATCATTGAGCCATGTTATTGAATACAAAATCGCTCGGCTAGAGTTAGTTGCTAATGGATGCTGACTTGAATGGAGATGCAAATTACATTTGTGCGTTCGTTGCAAAACCAATCATTGCAAACCTAACTTATTATAGTAGCGGGTAGAAGTTGACAGATAAAAATATCAATCTAGATTTGGATCAATATGTCGGGCATTATGACATACAATATGTTTCCAAATGAAATGAAAAAACTACTCTTGAATGTTGAGTTGTAAAATTCCTTAAAATCTGACCTGTGAATTCTCTCTTGTTGCTCAGCTTCGTCTGGTAGTTCAACTATGGCGAAAAGTTCCGCTTCACCATCCCGTCCGAAAATTCCATTCGGTATTTTTCTCAAGAACTTTTTCAGGACACTAGCTATTGTATACACCGAGTAGTTGTCCACGTTGACTAGGCGTCCCGCTTGCAGGAAATGTATCAGCTTTTTCATTGCGCCTTGATGACCAGGAGCTCGGAAGACATTCTCTCGCTGTGGCGCTTCCTTGTTGAGCTTCAGAATGAGCACGAGTAGGGGTCCAGGGATGTCCTTCTTACACACTTCATCGAGTGGAACTCCAAATTTCACTTTTTCCAGACGGTGCGGATACGGACCAGGGCCAGGGTGACCACAAGATGTCACGACGCTTCCAAGATCGGCGGCACGCCGATGCATTCTCTGCGCCCAGCTGGCCATTTTTGAAAAGTGGGCCGTGGGCCGTTCTGGGCGCGGATGCACTCAACTAAAGTCTTTTTTTTTACTTGGAAACTTGTCTGCTGCCTCGATAGATTAGAATTTATGAAGGGTTTACTTTGGTTTTCATCAACACTATATGCAACTGTTGAGATTTTCGTTATTTCTTCGAGGTTTTGCACAACACTCCATAATTCACTATCTTATAGTGTACACAAAATCCAATCACACCCCACTCCACACCGCGAAATGCACACCCGATTCAGTTACCAAAAATTACGGACCATTAACATTTATTAATTAGTTCACTTCATTCATGCATATTAATTGCAGTTGAACGAATCCTGAGCGTGAGCCCGGTGAAAGAAAATAATGAACACCCAAACCGAACAAACGCAGACCGCGACCCACTACTTGACATTGCGAACTGCCAATACAAAATGTCATCGTCGTTGCTTTTTTGTTTCCAATCTGAGCTCTGCGTTGCGCGCTCTGTGAATTTTTCTCTTCACCACACGTGTGCCTTCTCATTCAGTTCACCACACCACTTGCTCCCCGCCGTTTTTCAGACGCTGAAGAAAATGCACTTTTCACATTTACATTTTGTTTTCCCTTTCGATGAATGAAAATCATGCAATTATTGTCTGCTCAAGTGCTTCAGCAGACATATCTTCCTAATAAACTTTGCACGACATTTCAACATTAACAGCTGGGCCTTGTTCACTTTTTCCTTCTCGCTTAAACCAAGACATCACTGAAGCAAATTCACGAAGGTTTAATACCGCACCAATATGCCACCCGGACGGAGGTGACCGCGTTTACGAACAACTGTTAGTTTATCGGACCACAGATGTTCTGCACAACTCACGTATTCCATCAATTTTTTCATCTCCCAACAATGAAAGCTAATCCAAATAATGAACTCCGACGCATATCAGATGTTAGAGCACACATTCAATGTTAATATTCACAATTAGTTTCTTTATTTCCAGCCTAAAATCACATGAAAAAAACCACAAGCTCGCTCACTCACGCACTTCTAGCTACCTACTTTACTCTGGTGACTTTCTATCGTCTGTTTATGCTGCTGTCTATCTCTATTAATGCTGCTGTCCAGATCGACAATTATTTTGCCAATCGTTGTGCACCGTTGTGCCCATTCCTATTTTGCAATTTTAATGACAGGGATAACCATTTATTAGCTATCCTAGAATAAATGAGCAACGTCTAACACTCTAAGAAACCTTACTGTTTCCACATTATTCGGAGCATGGTCCACTCACATAGTATGCACAGCTTCACTTTACCCTATGTTGCACACTTTCTGAACTTTCCTAAGGGCCTTATGGCTTCGCCGGGCCGAAAATGTTCGGGTTTATTGTTTACATTAGGGTTTGTGCACATAGCAGCTGTGTGCACCCTAGCATTTCCTCAAAGCCATGCATTTAGCGATGTAAATTGATTGTCGCGAGAATTGGATTGCGTAGGAAATTTCTGCTGCCTGCTGTTGAGCACATGGTAAATGCTATTCAGATTTTCCAGAGTCTACTTTGAGTGTGGATACTATGTAAGCATACTTTGATTCGGAATACTGTCAATTAAAACTTCTCAATAAACTTACCAAAATTTCCCAGCTTCTAATTTATGTGCCTAATAAATTATGGTCGGCAGCTCTTGTGTGGAAATTCCCGTTTCTTCTCCAACATAGTCTTTTCTCCATGAACGAAGCCGAGCGTCGCTCCATCTTCCCCTCTCTCCGATCAAATTTACTATCTTGTTTGCAAGCAAACCAAACTCGTAGGAAAGCTTAATACATCAAAGTTTTATTTCTATCAATTGCAGTTATACGTTTTATTAATTAATTTGCAACTCGCTTTCGAATCTACGATGCTTTATCATCCTGAAAATCATCATCCGATTTCCCCTACCACTTCGTGCATCTATTCGGGGCTCATACCGAGAGAGCGCAAGTCCATCCGTCGTTGTTCAAAAATATCCCAATTCATTTCTATGCTTTTCAGAACCACTTCACCTCCGCGCACCGCATTTCTCGTAAGCTATCTTCTTGCAAATTCTACCCATCGTCGACCGACCGACAGTTTCCCCAGCGCAGTGAAGTAGTGGACGAACCGCGGTCTGTGTGGATTTTTCCTTCATTCCGAGATCTAGAGCGACGGTTAGTCTCGCACGACGACCCGCGCCTCGCACCGCACCTCGGCTAAAATCGAAATGACTAGTGTCTCCCTTGTCTCACTACGCCGCGCTTCGACCCACATGTTGGGCAAGTCACCCGTTCCCCGGTCGCTGATAGAAGAGATGTCAGTTCATTGTCGTCAGTATTGTTGTTGGTGTTCTGTGCATTTTGTGCGGCGGCCGCCGCTGCTGCCGGTTGCGCTTCCTAGCGGCGAAATGTTCAAAATTGCACATGGCTGCCGATATGGGACGTCAGAATTAGTCGGCTCTCGGGAATATCGGTGATTTAAAAAGGTTAGTGCTAGCGATTTATCGAAAAAATATCTCCTACGGTCTTGGAAGTGTTTGAAGTGCAAGTGAATAATGGAAGTTAGTGCGAATGTAGCTCGGGGGAGTCCGAAAATCAGCGGAGTCTCAATGTGCTCTGGTTTGGGCTCCTGCTAAGGTTTCAAATTTCGTGCCAATTACATCACGTTTAGAAACATTCTGTTCTCATTTACAGTTGTTTGACCTTAAAATTTGATGCATCCAACCCTTATTTACAAAGCGAAAGTGCATAGGCATAGTTTTACTAAGGTGGTTAACCCGGACTAATCGCAATGTTCTCGCACCAGTACTGTCGACTTCTCTTGATCCCGTGTTTGGACGGTCGATCACTTGTTCGCGGCCAATTAGCAAAATTATAGAGGCTTGAATATATCTGCGTTCTGTGATCTTATTGAGAAAATATTTAGAACCTCGAAATTTATAATGTGCGATTTCATAGTAAATTGCCTAGGTATGGCGTCTTAGCAAAAGAATTTCAAACTTGTTGCTCACACTACAAAATGGAAAAGAAAATTTGCAAACATAAATAATGAATCGTATGTGTCGATGAACACAGGGAGGCCAACATTTCTGAACGCCCGGGATCATTCGTTATGACTTGCAATTCGATGTTTTTGTGCTGAAAACTTCTGGTATAGGGGATTGATCCCAAAAATAGAATTGCATACGAGTCGAGTGGGTCAGTAATAGACTGTTTTACTGTAAGGTGTGCACCTGGATAAAGACGCTACCTGAGTTCATAGTCTCAGGTTGAGAAAGAAAAAAAGAATGCAAATTTCGGCGAATGACGCAGTGGCCATTTAAAAGTCTGGGTTTGATGTGGATTATCATAAACATCGTAACTCACAGGCAAATGAAATTATCAAATTAATGGATGGTAGCGTATGCCTTAACATCGCAAAAGTCTTATTGTCGTGGAACTATCAAGATTGAGCTTAGTCAACAGTGTCAACAAGAACGCACTGTCCAAATTATTGCTTGATTTTGGTGCTCCAAATAAACTCAACCTCTTTACAATGCTAAACACCAAGCCTCAGGTCAAAAGCTACCGGATTTACCTCTCAAGCACTCCTCTGTAGCTCATCAGAAAGAAACCACTTGACACTGTGAAAACACTACTATTAAAGACCACAAAGTTAGCAGGCGCAGCGGGTGAAATTAGTGAATAAAAGAGGACAGTGCGACAAAACCTATCCTTAAAAGTCTCAATAGCTTTTCTAAAAGATCATCTTGATGGAAAGGGCGAGATTTAGCGAAAGATAAATGCTTAAAGTAAAGCCTGTTTGTCGGTAATTCTCAGCCGTGGCCCTGATTTGCTCAGAGAAGTTCGTCTTCGAGTCGATCAGTAGCCCCAGGTACTTCACCCCTGGTTTCGATTCGATTTGTTTGTCTCCAATACTGACTATCCTTGCTCGAGGAATTCTCTTTTTTGTCAAGATGACCACTTCGATTTTCTCCAGTGCTAAACTGAAACCGCGAGCAGTCATCCAGTCACTCATTCCGCGCATTGGCATACCTAGCCTAAGTTGCGCTTGTTCAACGGTGCGTCCAGCGACCAGAGCCGCGACATCATCCGCATAGCCGATCAAGCGCGACTCATCTGGCATCTCCAGTCTCAGTAGCCCGTCGTAAGTCACGTTCCACAGGTCCGGACCAAGGATATCTCCCTAGTAAACACCTGATGTAACAGCCATCCTTCTTTGGCCCTGTGTCGTGTCGTAGAGCAGGCTTCGGTCCTTTAGGTAGTCCCTCAAAAGCCGCATTAGATATTCTGGAACTTGAAAAGGGTTTTCCAGCGTATCCAGAATATCCACCCATCTAGCGGAGTTGAAGGCGTTCCTGACATCGAGTGTCACCAACAGGACGATCCGTCTCTTGGTGCAACTATATGCCTCTGCCTTTTGGCCCGCGCTGACCACCTCTGCAATCGCATCAATGGTAGAACGTCCTGCTCTAAAGCCGTACTGCCGAGGAGATAGGTCCCCAACAATACGAATTGCGTCAGTGAGTTTTCCCTTGATAAGTTTCTCTAGCAGTTTCCCAACCGTGTCTAGCATGCATAACGGGCGGTATGCAGACGGCCGATTCGGG
Organism: Odontomyia ornata; assembly: GCA_963969285.1. NCBI lineage: Eukaryota > Metazoa > Arthropoda > Insecta > Diptera > Stratiomyidae > Odontomyia > Odontomyia ornata. The sequence continues at coordinate 58,236,154 of OZ017741.1, read as the reverse complement.
ATTTCCCTTTTTGCTGATCAGCACGAGCCTCGTCACCTTCGATCGTACCGGGAAAACCCCGTCCCGTAGGCAAGCATAGAATGTGCTGAGCAGCAAGTCAGAACAATGGTGGTAGACAAGCCGCAACACCGCAGCTGGAACACCATCTGGACCTGGAGCCTTCCTCGCTTTCAGTGAAAGGACTGCCTCCTCCAGTTCCGGCTATGTGGAGAGTGGGCACTCAACTGCTGTTTCACGATGGACAACGTCAACACGGACGGGATAGGCGGGGAAGAGTCCCAGCACTATCTCATCCATCTTTTCCGCATCATGTATGCAATGCTTCCGTAGGGCGCCAAGCTTCCGTATAATTAGCTTGTAGCCAAGGCCCCACGGATCCTTGTTCACATTGTCCACTAGATCTTGCCAGCAGCGAGCCTTGCTGTTGTTGATCAATTTGCGAAGGCATTTCCTGGCCTACTTATATGCTGCCACCCGGCTGCATACCTCGTCACGGTTCCACCCCGGTTGAGCCTCACGTCGAAGCTTGAAACACTCGCTTTTCAATGATTTTAGTTGACCACCAGTACACTGGGGTTTGCCGTGCCGGGGTTTTCGACGGGGCAAAGAAGCGCAGCAAGCAGTAGTAATGATGCTCATAGTTGAGTGCACCACGTATTGAGTTGCCAGTTCTTCGGCCCCCTCCGAAGCTCCCTGCAGCGGCTCACCTGCTGTGAGCATCCTTCCGATGTTCCGTCCAGTTGTAGAAAGCCGAGAGCACGGACATCGAGAGACAACATCACTGAACTCAATCAGAATGCCCTGATGATCACTGGCTAAATAGTCCTCTAATGCTCTCCAATTGTATATCCTCCGTACTAAGGACTCCGTCACGTGCAGCATGGTTCCTTCACAGCAATACGGCGAAAAGTCGGCGTATTTCCGGTATTTAGTACAACGAGCGCCGCCCTGGCTGCCATTTCCAGGATTCGTTTTCCCCGCGCGTCTGTTTGAGGCATGCCCCATTCAATTGCTTTAGCGTTGAAGTCGCCCCCAACGAACACGTTGCCCTCTGCGTTCGAGACAGCGCCCTCCAGAGCATTAAGCTTGGCTTGGAAACATGATATCGATTCGTTCGGCGTTAGGTACACACTAAAGAAGGTGGTCGCTGAACACCGAACCCACACGAAACCATCCCCGAATCTAGATGGCGGCAGTACCAGTTTCGTCAGGATACCATAATGTAGAACTTTTATCATGGTGTTGCTCACTCAGCAGCAAGAAGTCGGCTTTCATGTCCCTTGCAAACTGCTCAAGCAGATTTTGGCCGGTTGAACTGCGGTGTAGGTTTAGCTGCAGGATGCGGGTCATCGAAGTTCTGATTTTGCCTTGGCTAGGGCTTCCCGGAAAACCCGGCATTTTCCTGATCCCAAGACGTCCAAAATCAGGTCTTGGATCAGCATCGTTGCAAAGAACACTGCCTCCTTCATATACTCTTTTCTTTTATGTCCAATTTCACCGCATTTGTAATATAGGGAACTCCTATCGGCATTTGGAACATAGAAGAGGCGTTGCTCGTCGCCGTATCCTACAGACAGACAACCCACCCTATTCGTACTTTGCCCTTGTTCAGAAATTGTTCGGCGTCCTTTTCGGTCAAGTCAATTATGGCTAAGCGTTGTCCCCTATGGTTTTCTGGTGTCAGCCTCGCTTTGATCCTTCCCACGCTAGGGGACTCCCTTTTGATGGCCCTGACACAGTTAATGTCTCTTATTTCGATCGTTGTCATCGGCTCGAAAGAGGCTATAGTTACGCTTTTGCCAAGGACTTTGTTTACTGCGTCGCAGATTGCTTCCTTATTAGCGGCCTCTGCTCCGAATACGACCAGTATGTGGCCCGACCGCGTTGGTCGTATTACTTTAATGGCAGTGCTAGTGTCTTCGGGCCTTACGTTTCCCCTGATGTCCCGCAGCACCTCCGCGTAGGATCGGCCATCTTGGGGGTTTTACACGCAGTGCCTGCTGCCGGGGTTTTCGTCGGGGCTTCTTTCTCTCCTGTTTTACATCGTCTTTTTTCTTGTTGGTTGTCCGTGCGAACTTTACTTTCTGCCACTTTTTGAAGGAGTTTATTTACGGCATTCGTCGGTCCTTTTGTAAGCACTTTCTGAACCCCTGATCTGGTGCTTCACGCCCATCAAGTACCTCTTCCGTCCTTCTTTTGTCTCGATCTCCTTCGATTGGGCTAGAAGCCGTTCTTTTATTGATTTTTGATGGTGGAGCTATCTGCACGTGGCCTTTAGATTTCGCCCCCAGCGCTTCTTTAGCCATCTGCTCTTCTTCGGCCTTCTGGTCCTCTTCGGCCTTTAACCAGCTCCTCCGAGAATTCCCTATGCGGTCTAGGAGCTCCTCTAGTTCAAGGAGCCCAATCTTTACTGCGTTGTTGATTTTTGGGGAGTCGCACGCAGATTGTATTCTTTTCAGAACATCTTCCGCTTTTCGGAACAGCCTTTCTTCTTCGTGTCGCTGGGCGGCAATTGTACTTTGCGACCATCCTTGGGAGAGGTTATCGCTTTCCGTTTCCGAATACAGTACTTCCGCCACATTTTCGACGTTGGCGATGCAATCACACAACGTCGCTTTATTTACCTGGTCACTCGTTTCTTTCCCTGTCATAATCTCCTCGTTGGCTTCAGGATGTTTCTTTGCTATTTCGGGATTTGCGACCCTTACATCGGTCGCGTCGGTAATGATCGCAGCAGTGACAATCGAATTTTCGATGCTCTTTGTATTATCTACCACCGATCGAACACCTGCAGCGTCCTACAGTTTCCCGCTTTTCCTTAATAGGACGCTCTGGCGTTCGCATCATTTTTTGCTGCGCCCGAACGCCGCAGGAATCTCAGTCTGAACCAGACTGTCTTCTAATCTCCGTTTTCGTCTGCCTTCACTGTCATTGTGCTATTCGTCGTTTTTGTCCTGGTTAGTACCGCTCTCGATGTACTGTTAAAATCGTGGCTGCAACCGCTGGTTGCGTCGTCGTTGTTATTATTTTTTGTTTCTTTTTTTGGATTTTTTTTATCTTTGGATATCGATTGTGGGGGCCTATCTTGCTTGATCCATGATCGTTTTCGTAAACAATCCATTTTTCATCACCCGTTATGATTCTTTTTAGAAATGGGTCATTTTGGTTACGATTCAGTAAAGATATGTCGATATGTCGAGCTTAGTTGTTGTAATCTTTGTTGACCAGGATTCTATTAATGGACTTGATTACAGGACTGCTAATCGCTAGTGTGTGAAACCATGGTTTGTCACCTCTCAAATGGTATGCTCTTTTCCAGATAAACTCTGTAACCCCTAGTCCTTTGTCTAGGCAACGATTCCTCCAGTTACGTTGAATGTTTTAACCTATAATATCCATGATATCATCATGCTCCAAGTGGGTGTGTTCCAAAAGGCCTCTCTGAGCCCCGTCTTTGGTATAATAATCAACTTCTGCCACCACCTCTATCCCTTTACGCCCGCGGGTCCATAGAAAATTGAAGTTGACGTTCGGTTTGCCGTTGGTGATCTGCAAGATGTCATCAATTACTTTTTAAGATTATTGTTATTTTCAATATTCAGCGGTGCGACCAATTTCGAACAATTTCAACACGCTGGTCGAGCTTACAGCAGGATCCTTCAGGGCTGCCAAAATGGCGTGCAATTCAGCTTTGAGTGCAGAAACGTGCTCATTTCATTGAGACTAAAATAGGAAGCCTCGTTATTTGTGAGGTTGCTGTAGGCACTAGAGCTTTAATGTACTCTGAATCTTCAGCCTAAAATTCTTTTTCTTTTTTTCTTTCCCCTGTAGGAGATCCTCCTAAAATTCTTTGATGGCTGGCTGTCAATCTCTGTAAACTAAAATCAGCCCGTTGAAGCATGTTTGTAAACTTTTTCTTGACTTCCGTCATTTTTCCTGAGTTAGCACCAGTTATAATATGCAGTAATGTTCTCATGCTCTTATTCCTCGCGGGCATCTAATACTTTCGTTCTCTGCCGGTTAATTCGTGAATCTCGTTGCTAGATATGAAGACAATGTGTCATACCACTGAACTTCGGCAACTTCCATGTTTGTTTTCTATGTGGGACTTTTGGTCCCCCATCGCACGCATCCTCAGGTGGCGGATAGCGGGATCCTGTAATCGGCTAGCCAGCGGATAGGTAGGAAATAAAATACAATTCGCGGACCAAAAACCGACTCAGTCAAAGCACTCACAACGCTCCAGGATAACTGTTTCGAATCGGGTTGAACAAACGGCAACGACTATCGCAACGAAAAAAAGACTTCTTTTGGAACTTGGCATGTAAGGTCATTGAGGAGATCAGGTACACTACGACAGCTTCTTGATGAAATAAAGAAATATAAAATCAAAATTCTCGCTGTGCAAGAAACCAGGTGGCACGGTGAAGAAACATTTGACATGCGAACGCACACCGTGTTAAAAAGTGGAAAATCGAAAAGAAGCCGTGATTTCCGAGTGGCTTTCATTGTTGACAGCATATTTAAACAAGTTGTCACCGAGTTCAAGCCCATTAACGAAAGTCCAAATTTTTTAATGTCTAGCTGGTCAACTGTCACGCACCCACAGAAGACAAGGAGGAGGCAATCAAGGTCGAATTTTACAGCACCCTGGAAAGCACTATCCATACATTGCCGTCAAATGAACTTAAAATTGGACTGGGTAACTTAAATGCGAAACTCGGCAGAAAATCGCCGGATAAAAGAACAACCGGAGGGTACAGCCGAAGAAAGAAACGACTGACCAATACATGCTACATGAAGTCAGATCGGCGTATGCCTCTATTAAACAACTAAGAGAGGGCTTCAATCCATAAACAAGTTTGTAAAAGTGCAAAAGGAGCAATCATAGGTAACCCGGTCGAAATCAAAAACAAACGGCTAGAATATTTTCAGAAGCTCTATGATGATGTGAGCATTTCAGAAGCAGGACAAGTAGTCCATGTTCCACCACTTATCAGGACGATATACAGGCAGCAGTACTTGAGCTCAGAAAAGGTAAGACACCTGGCATACGTGGAATACCAGCATAACTGCTCCAGGGGGGCCCCATCTATGTAACCTTGTTCATAGACTAATATGCAGAATATGGTCACAGGAGCAGTTACCAAAGGACCGGCGAAAAAGCATAATACGTCCTGTACACAAAAAGGGGCAAGTTAAGGCATGAAAGTTAGAGAGGCATTGCTTTACTACGTCTTCTAGTGCTCTCCATCACATAAAGAAAATTAAAGCCGAACTATGAAAGTATTATAAGAGAGTATCAGGGAGGCTTTCGAAGTGGACGGTCTACAATAGATCAAATATTCTGTTAAGCAGGTGCTGCATAAGTGCTGGGAATATAACAGTGACGTGCACCAACTCGTTGTAGACTTCAAGCAAGTATATATCAGTGTCGATAGAAATGTCCTGTACAAAATAATACTTGACTTTGGCGTCCCAGGGAAATTAGTGGACATCACAAACATAGAGTCCCAGTTCAAGGTAAACGGCGAACTAACGGACAGTTGCATAATGGAATCAGGCTTAAAACAAGAAGATGGGCTTGTCCCAATGCTCTTTAATATTGCGCTGGAACACATCTTCAAGTCCACACAATTAGTAACATATGCTGATGACATCAATGTTATGAGACGTTCAATCTAAGATGCCAAGGGAGCATTTCTAAGCCTAGAATCTGAAGCAAACCGAATTGGCCAACGAGTAAATGAAACGAAAACTAAGTTCATGACTCAAAAAAGGAAGAACACTCCAGTTCGACAAAACCTTATCGTAGGAGGCTATAACCTTGAAAATGTGGGTAACTTTATCTTGGAGCCAATCTGAATAGAAGAGGCCTCGAAAAGAACGAGATTGGTCGCCGCATAAACCCCGCAAATAAAGCTTATTACTCAGTATTTCCCCATCCTAAGGTCCAGAGTTGGCACAGGCGAAATAAGCTACGTATTTACAAATCAAATGCATTGGACGTATTTGAACGCAAAGTTGTAGTGAAATGGGTGTAAATAAAAATGATCGTGAATGACTGATGCGATGGTCTGCTGCCTCGGCGAGAGAGGATGACGGGTTTCGCTGAGATTGGCCTTGTCTGAGGACGCGTGAATGCGCTGGCAGGCTAGCATTGCGGTGTCGTGGGGCGGTTTCTTTTCCCCAGCACAAGACCTACTACAAAAAATATTTCGCGGATCGACAGGTGTCGAGGCCGAGGTAACCTACTAAGGGTCAAAAATTGGGAGAATACAAACGGACTTAGATAAATTCGTCGTTACCGACGATACTTATGATCCATAAATAAGAGTGGGGCATCCAGGTGGAAGCGGTGCCCCCTCGAGCAGTTTGCTTAGGCGACTGCTCGATTACTACAAAGTGCTCCGGAAAATCTACGGCTCAATTAAAAAAGCAACGGAGTGGACGATGAATTGTATGAACTATTTGACGAACCACCTGTATACAATGGGCGGGCTATGTAGAAAGAATGGAAGTGGGCCGGTTACACAAAGGAACATTAAAGAGTAGAGCACAAGGTAGACGTCCAGCGGGAAGATGGAAGACACGATGGAAGCTAACAGCAAATCCTTGCTGGGTGTGAACAACTGGCGAACGAGGTCGCAAAACGTGATGATTGGAGGAGATTAATCCTGGAGGCCAAGGCTCTACTTGGGCTGTCCTTAATATATCGAACGGGTCATCATAAACTTTGCATCCTTTTATAATATCGTCAAGTGATTAATTTGATCTTTTACACAAGCTATGTGCTGAAAGCTGGTGAAACACATTTCAGCTTTTATAGCGCTGTTATAGTTGAAAAAATGGCTCTTCAGTTTTTTCATGTATTTATTTAAAACATTGTCTCTTATATTTACTTACATTTCTGTATAAATGTTGTATTACTAAATTCTCCGCATTCTCATTTCAGGTCACAATTCACAATTGAAAATTTGAATACAACGATTTCCCTCCTCAGTCATTCGCTATGACAACCAGTAGCGAAGACGTTCTCCTCCAAATGGGGGAGGTTCGCTATAAAAAGGGTGACGGGACCCTTTACGTCATGAACGAGCGGCTCGCATGGATGGCTGAAAATCGTGATACAGTAGCTGTATCGCATCGTTTTCAGGATATCAAAAGTAAATTTCAGTATTTAATCGCATCATTCCCATATTTTTACTTTCCTAACATTTCTAGTGCAAAAAATTTCGCCCGAAGGGAAGCCAAAAGTTCAATTACAAGTCGTTTTGCACGATGGTAACAGTTCCACATTTCATTTTGTTAATCGAAATGGACAGCAAGCACAAATAGCGGATCGTGATAAAGTGAAAGAATTATTGCAACAACTATTGCCAAATTTTAAAAGGAAGGTTGATAAAGAATTAGAGGAAAAGAATCGAATATTATCTGAAAATCCACATCTGTTACAATTGTACAAAGATTTGGTGATCACAAAAGTGCTAACGAGCGAAGAATTTTGGGCGCAACATGCCAAATCATATACAGAGACAAAGAGTGCAAAAAAGCAAGACATTGGTATGGATTTTTGAATGAATTCTATTAGCGCATATTCTAATCAAAAGTTTATTTTCAGGTGTATCGGGTGCCTTTTTAGCTGATATTAAACCGCAAACGGATGGTTGTAACGGCCTAAAGTATAACTTAACCGCTGACATTATTAATTGTATATTCAAAACATATCCGGCTGTGAAACGCAAACATCAAGAGAACGTTCCATCCAAACTCACGGAATCGGAATTCTGGACCAAATTTTTCCAATCCCATTATTTCCATCGTGATCGGCTGACTGCTGGGACCAAAGACATTTTTACTGAATGCGGAAAAATTGATGATCAAACTTTAAAAGCGGCTGTTCAACAGGGTCCCGAAGATCCTTTATTAGATTTGCGTCAATTTGAAGACACGAGCTTGGAAGAAGGGTTTGGTGGAGCTCCCAGTGATAAGAATGGTGTGAATAGTGGTAATATTGTTCATCAAAGTATGATCAAGCGGTTTAATCAACACTCAATTATGGTAAGAAAGACAAATAAAATCAACCGAAGAATATATACTTCAAATGAGACTCTTCTTTTAGGTGTTGAAAACGTGCACGGACGCTGCGTCTCCTTCAAAGCAGAATTCCAATGCCGACTCCAGTGCAGTTTCGACAGATGCCAACAAAAATGATCTCAATGTGAACGGCGTAAAAGAGAAGAAGAAAAGTCACAAACTAAATAGTGAGAACAATCATATTGAATCACAAGACCAGCAAGACTCGCTCGCGCCGACTACGAAACCAAAGCGGCAAAGAATCCTCGAAAAGATATCATATGATGATTTAGGAGCACCGATTATCAGTTCAGATGCAGTTGATACTGCGAGTGTAAACAGCAGCTCAAATAAAACACAACAACTTAATCTGGCAAAAGTAGAAAGATACTTGCATGGTCCAGTTCCAATTACAAACGACATACAGGAGGAAGCCCAAGAGCTCAATCTGAATACGACTCAGTATCAGGTTATTCACGATTGCGAGTCTTGGGGCCAGCGAACACCTCACAAAGTGCTCGTTAGTGCATCGGCAGCGGTCAACGCCCTTGGTGAATTAAGTCCGGGTGGAGCTTTGATGCGCGGATTTCAAGAGCAATCGCTAGCACGTAAGTATACATGAATTTCAAAATTGTACTTGTATGAACAACTAATCATTGTGCTTCTAGAACTTGTCCCGCCAGATGTTGAGAAAGAATTACGATCTATATATCTTTCTCTCAGCGAATTACTTCGACATTTTTGGCGATCATTCCCGCCAACAACGCCTGAGCTAGAAGCACGCGCCGTCCGAATGCATGAATCATTACAAAGATTCCAGATGGCAAAGATTACTCCTTTTGAAGTAAATTAACAATACGATGCTGCTTATGAAGTGGAAAATTAATGCTTTTCCTCTTTCAGGACCGCGTAATGCGGGAACTTTCACCGCTGGGTAACACGTTGACACAACATTTGAATCAATTACTTCAAGCTGCCGCACGAAAATTCGCAACATGGCAAGAAAGGAGGATGCGCCAACATCGGTAGCAGCAAGCCTATATAATTTAGTTGCCATACACGATATTGCGTACGTTCGTTGTTATCTCTTTAGAGATAAAAATGAGTTTTGTATTATCATAGACAACCATTATATTGGCCCTTTAACTTCTACGTAATCCATTTATATCGTTGGGCAGGCAGTTCAAAATTAAAGTAATGAAATGATTTTCGAAGGAGCAATACTGGCAGAACAGGCAGATATAAATTTAAATTCGATTAAGGGCATCACTCAAAAAAATCACACCATAGTTAAATTTGAAAAAATGCTTTTCGGCGCATTCGGGCGTAGTCGCCAAACCACTTAAAAAGGAGGTGGTACTTATGTTGTAAATCATGTCAATAATTTTAGTTGCTCACGAATACTAAACTCTCATCTCGGAAGTGATTTGAAAAATAATGTTTTCCTTTAATTTTTATTCTATATTGTTTTCATTTTTAAATTGTCTATAAAAAAATAAATTTAAATTTAAGTCAGAGACTTGCTGTCTTCGAGTCAGAGGTGATGTAAGTTACATTTATTTTAATAGTTACTAGTTATAAACGAACTCATCAAAACAATATTTAGAATCGGAAATCGTTAAAACTTATGATACAAAAAAGGATAATTCAAACAGCAAATTACAACCCTAAACTGCTTTGATACAGTCGTATAAAACAGCAGAATCATTTTGTAAATAGTGTCTTCATGATGAATTTCTATGTTTCTCTTTTGTTTTCAATTCATATGCATATAAATTATTCCAAGGAACTGTAATAAGTAATTTTTGATGTATAAGATGTATTGATAAGATGAAGAAATTAAAAGAAAAACCAATTGTAGTAGATTGGAAGTTACCTAAGTCCACAGTTGAATTTTTATGAGAAGAATGAATAAATGCTTGGAAAAAAGTGGAGCAGGATTAAACGAATTTTAATTATGAGTGTAGTATTAAAAATTGTTCATCGCCTCTGCAAGCAAACGTTAAAGGGTACTAACTACACAAGAGAAGCGTATACTATAGAGGGCCCCTTAGGAAACGATTTGAAAAATTTCAAATTGACGAACAAAATCGCTGAACCGCGACGATTCAAGGCAAAGGCCTAACCTGCGGTTACGCAGCTGAACTATTGTAGCTCTTCGGTCCGCCGTATAGATGATCAGATCATCAGCAAACGCTACCAATGATCGCGTTGACGAGACGTTAAAATCAAAGCCGTTCAATAGCTTGCGGATGAATACTGAGAAAAGTTGAGGCGCAGTAACTGTTCCCTGCTGTAGACCATTCAAGAGTATGAAGTCGCGCATAGTCGTCAGATTTCCATCAGTTACAACAAACGATTTCCCGAATAACATATTGCACATCATGGCGACAAAGTGTCTGGTGAACCTATCCTGAAGGAGTTTGAAAATTAGTCTATCTAACCACACCGTTTCGAAGGCTTTCTATATATCAATGAGACATGCTCCAACAAATTCTCTATTGTTTAGTTTCAACAGATTTCTAAGGTTACTTTCGTTATTGCATATATGGTCGAGTGCCGCGCACGAAAACCAAATTGGCAATTCGGCATTATCTCATATTTCTCAATGTGGGCGTTTAATGCTTTGTTGAGTATCACTTCAAACGCCTTGCTGATGTTAGGCAGCAAGCTGATTGGGCGATACCTTTTAGGGCTCGAAGATTCTTTTCCTTTCTTCAAGATCAGAAATACCTTAGTGTTTTTCCACTCATTTAGGAAATATGAATTGCTCAACATGTTGTTGAAGAATAATTTGGAACGCTGTAGTGAGATTTAGAGTTCATAAGTCTGTAAAGGACTGCAGTGATGGTCTGCTGCCTCAGCGAGCGAAGGTTTTGGTGTTCATCGGAATTGGCCATGTCTGAGGACGCGTGAATGCGCTTGCAAGCTCGCTTTGCGGCGTCGTGGGGCAGGTTCTTTTCCCCAGTACAAGAGCCCACTACAAAAAATTTCGCATTCACGAATTATACGATACAAATATCTCGGTTCGTCGAGGCCGAGGTAACCTACCGAAGGGATGAACTATTGAAACGAAACTGACTGAGCTTGATTAGGGCGCGCGGGACGCAGGACGCGAGAAGATTTCGTCTTTACTACTAACATTTACGACCCCCAAATAATAGTGGGGCATCCAGGTGGAAGCGGAGCCCTCTCGCATCCCCATCCGGATCAAAATCAATTGTAAACGTGGCCATTTATTTATCATTTAAATGAAAAGTTCATACAAAAGTAATTTATATGAACTTTTCCTTTAAATGAAAAATAAAGATGTTTCAGATTTATGTTAACATTTTATATGATTGAATCATATATAAATTTAACATAAATAGGAAACCCACGTGGAAGGCCACTCTACCCTGCAAGAGTAACTGTAACTACAAAAGACAAGGGGAGAGCTCTCCCGATGGCTAGCTCATGAGTGGAGGGGCCAGCCAACGTGGCGGGTCTCATATCCGGTCAGAAGTCAAACGAAATGAAAAGACCGAGTTTTTCTCCTTTTTATTTTTTCATTTCCTTATTCTATTTTTATAAAACAAAAAAATCAGAAGATACAATAATTCATCTAAAAAAATAGTAATTTGCGGATATATGATATGAAAATTTGTTTTTAAATCTTGTCGTTTTTTTTTTTTAAGTTTAAAAATCATAATATCAACTTAAACTTTACTATTTCTTCTTACTGTTCTCATATATGACAGAAGTTTTTTGCAAAAAATTCAAATTGTGATAAAATTATATATAATAATGTGAAAGAAGAAACAAAAAGGTACTTACCCACTCCTCCGACGGGCGCTCGTTGTTAAGCGTAAGCGGCCAGCAAACATTCAAAATGGTTACAAATCCGTATAGAGACAGACATTCAGAAACATTACACTTTCACTTTCGTTAAACACTGCCAATAACAAAACTTGGTCAAACCGCGGAAACCGATATCTTATTCTTTAATTTTTATATTTATATTATGAAAAAACAAAAATAATTTATTTTAAAACAAACAAGAATCTCAATATACATCATAAAAAATTTCAATCTCGTAGTTCGAATCTTTATCTTTCAGAATTTCTCTTGTTTTCGAGTGGTTAGCTTTTCCAAATCCCTGCAAGCAACAACCTTTAATTGACGATGTTTATGTCGACCCCCTGGCAAGACCTTCGTCGTCCAATCCTGATGCTTCAAAATAAGTTTGCTTGGTCCCAAGCCGTCAGATTGCTCCTTTCCATACAAAACTCGCACTTTTGGCTTTTTGCGAGCTTCTAACTCACAGAATATGTAAACAAGACGGAACAAATGACTGGTTTGCCGCTTAATCGAACAAGTGAGACTCTCATTTCAGCGAACTAGCAAGCACCATGGAACAAAGTAGAGCACGGCGAGTACTTTTTAGGGGAATATAAATTAACGTTCACCCAACGTAACGACACGGCGTGCTTCTTTGCACAAAGTAAACAATGCCAAAACGACGATCTGAGACAAATGGCCGACAACTACCGTGCACACTGCGACGACTTTCATTTGGTGGGGATTTTACGTGTGAACTTTTGCATGCAAGTTTCAAAATTTTGCATTAGAACCAGTGTAAATATTGAACAAAAAGTGAGAACACTAGTGTGAGTCAGGTTTTGCAGAAAATTCGGGAATTTTTAAATGCAAACTAAGTCGTTTCGACCAATGAATGGAAGACTTTCCTCTCACCACAGAGCAGCCGGACAAGGGATCGAGAAAACTTTTGGGAAAAGAAAGGAGTCTATGTAAACTTTCACCACTATTACACTTTTAATTCTTCCCCAAAACTACAATTGAATTACACTAAACTTCACTTGTATCTTTTGAGTGAAAAGCTTCTGCACAATATTTCATTTATCAGGATTGCACGTCTTGCATTTCAAACGTACTATCTATTTACTTTCTTCGTTTTGTTCGCAAGATCTTCACACACCACCGTTACGGGATCAAGTGCCAATCCGATTCCCCGTTCCACTCGACGAGTTCTCTTCCTCATCCATTTGCTCAAGTTCTAGTCATGGCGGTGACGGAAGATTCGGTTGCAAGTGGAATGTTGCAACTGCTTCGCTCATTCGCGTAGCAAAAGTGTTGCCATTATCAATTATTTGGTCATATCGTCACTTATTTATTTTGTTAACAATTTTCTGAACTGATCTAGAAATTCAATTCCAGGTTTATGATGACCGCTTTTAAAACTAACTGGGACAAGTGAATTTGTGAAGTTGTTGGTCTCAACATTATTGTTAGTTAATTGAAATTTTCTTATATGCTCATTGAGTGGGGATCGGAGAAACTTTTTATCGATGATAGTGGCGGTGATAATGGCGGTGTTTATTTCAAGTTAGTACTAATAATATTAAGTTATGCAGCAAATTGTTCCGCACTTATTGCGTTACTATTATTATGAATGGTCTGTGTGGTCTAGTGGTTAGAGCATGAACGCATAAGCCGAAGGTCCCAGGTTCAAATCTCGTTGGGAGTAACGTGATTTAGTTCAGGGAATTCAAATCCCTAAATGTCATTTAGTACCACGAATTGAGGTGGGTTTCAGTGAGAAGCATGATGTCAGGTTGTTGCTCAACAATGAATTCAAGTAGATAGTCACGTCGATTTATAGTTATAATTGAGTTGACAGTAATCGAGATGAGGCGAAGCCTATCCATGGAAATTTGACTGGATGACAAACTATTTTGAAGTATGTTGGCCTAAACGTTGAAAAACGAGATTGCTTATTCCTTCTTGCCGAAAGTGATTCAAGCTGTTGGTAAATTTTGAGAGGTAGCTCATTATTGCCACTTACATTATTTTATTTACATTGTTGTCTGCTGGTCCTCTAGTAGCAAGTGCAAATGATACCCCGGGCTTGATGTTACATTGCAGTGTACTTGGGTTTGTTTTGTGGAAAATCTCACTTTTGTATCTTGATATCGAGGGCATCTACGCAAGCGGAGTGTGCCCTAACCCACAGCTCCGCACAGAGTACAAAAAACATCTTTCAATATAAAAACAAAACGTTTATTGAAATAACGGAAGTTATCCCTTTTCAGCACTCTACTACAACTTTGGTAAACTTGCCCACAAACACTTTTGTTCAATCTTGATCTTTTAGTGTGTATCACTGTTCCCGACAATTATTTCAAGCGTTAACAAAAAGCCAACCATTCATATTGGAGGATAAAATTTGATGTCACATACTAAGGAAACAAAAAGAGTCGTACGGTTTCGATATTTTAAATGCACATGAAAGAGAAAGAGCTTTTTAAGCAGTTTAACAGAATTGGGCTTCCCGAATTTCATTTTATCAAAGACTGACAAGAAGTAAAGGCATCATACTATATCAATATTTCATTTTTCCTTCCTTTATGTGTTCTTCTGCTACGAACGATTGCAATTAACATACATGAAAAATTTCACTCTAATACAATGAATGAGAAGATTTTCTCTTCACAAAATAGTTAATTTTCAATAGGCTTTTTGTATTTTTTCAAAATATACTTGAAATTTATTTTCACTAAAATGTTTAAGGTTCTATATTCATTATTTAGGTTTGTGTTTTGTTTCTCGTGCCACTACCAATATTATTATTGTTTTGTTTCTCATCCATGACGATTCTATATATTAGATTTTCATGCTTTATATCATCACCTGGTGATCTTTATCTGTTTTAGCTCTCTTATCTTTTTTAAACGCACACGCAAAAAGACATATGGTTTTAAATATACATTAACAGCGTTTTCTAACTACTACTCGAGATCATCCAGCGGATCACCACCAATCGCCATTGATGGACCACCACCCCCTACAGCAACAATACGTGGCCTATTTTCGTCCGCGGCTGCAGCACGACTACCATGCTCTTGCATTTTGTGTATTAACATAGCGAATACTTGGGCGGGCAGTGAACTTTGTAGGATTTGTAGGAGACGCGTCGGCTGACCGCATACAATTATTGCGTTTGCTAGATGTTCAACACCACGCGAGAAATCACCTGTGGCAATAAGAGATTCACCCATTTGAATTTCTTGGAGAAAGTATCTGAAATAATAGAAAATGCAGATTAAAATTAAGTTTAAGAAAAAAATGTTTCTAAAATTTATAGAATGTAAGAAAACATGTCTGTATCGAAATATTTTGCTTAATTCTTTCAATAAAAATTCTTAACATATTTTTAATTGCATGTCTTCTAAACTCGAATTGATTAAAACTCTCCTCACTGCCTAGTTTATGCAATTACAACTGTTGGATATTGACATATCAAGTAAATATCCGTTTTTCATCTCGAATACTCACGCGATGTAATGATATCAACGCATCGATTTACATGAACACCTCCCATGCCTTTGGTATAGTTTTGAAAATGCGTAGGATACAGACGGTCACCTTTTGTTTCCTTATGGAACATCTGCATTTTATTTTGCCAATAGGATGTACCGTATCAAAGTCAGTACCAATACGAGGGCGATGCGATAAGTATTTAGCCACACCGCCCGATGGCCCCATTATCGCAAGAGAGATTCAGTATCGTGCAACTGTCAAAATTTCAGGCGAATTGGACTCGTAGTTTTGTTTTGACCGCGTTGTGGAAGCGGACGTGTCCGCTGATTTTAGAAAAATCGAGAAAGATCAATATCGGTCGATGATTCGATTCTTGTTTTTAGAAGGGAGATCGCGCAGCGAAATCAAAGAGCGCTTGGATGCTGTGTACAGTGACTGCTCCTGCGATGACGACCGTAAAAAAATGGTTTAACGATTTTCAACATGGTCGGACGTCGGTTTTTGATGAGCCACGCCCAGGTGCCCCGAAAACAGCTACCATGGAGGATAACGTGACAAAAATCCACGAGCTCGTATTGGCAGGCCGCCGATTGAAGGTGCGCGAGATAGCTGAGACTGTAAGTATCTCAAAACACCGCGTGAGCTATATCCTGCATGAAATTTTGGGCATGAGAAAGCTGTCGACGCAATGGGTGCCGCGTTTGCTTATTCCGGATAACAAACGCAACCATGAGACCACTTCAGAGCAGTGTTTGACGCTGTTCAAACGCAATCCGAAGGAGTTTCGTTTCGTGACCATCGACGAAACATGGCTCCTCTGGTATACACCAGTGTCCAAGGAGCAGTCTAAACAGTGGACTCCACTCGGCGGACGTGCTCCGAAGAAAGCGAAGATTGTCCTATCGGCCAGATAGGTGATGGCCACAGTCTTTTGGGATTTACAAGGTGTGATCTGCATCGACTACCTGGGGAAGGGCAAAACGGTCATAGGGCTCTACTATGCCAAATTATTTGGCCGATTTGACACCGAATCGCAGAAAAAAGCACCCATTTGGCGAAGAAAAAAGTGCTCTTCCACCATGACAACGCACCGGCTCACACCGTCGTCACGTCCAAATTGGTCGAATTGCGCTACGAACTGCTACCTCATCCACCTTATTCTCCAGATTTGGTCCCGTGCGACTTCCGCCTTGGAGGCTTACTTTGCAGACATCGAGAAAAAGTATTTTTTAGACGGGTTAAAAAAATTGGAGCATCGCTGGATCGTGTATCGAGCTAAGAGATTATATGAGAAATAAAAAATGGCCACTTTTCCAAAATTTTCGTTTTTCTTTTGTAGACTAAGTACTAATCGGACCGCCCTCGTAGTACATACATTGTTGTACTTCCATGTAACTAGCAGTAGTGCGTTCTTCATATCAAAACTATAGTCATATTCTTACACTTTTGCATGTCTTTTATGGATCGTAAGGGAAATTTCTCGGATTGATTGTCGCGTATTGTCCCAGTAACTTTATAGTACACCCACATTTATTCAGATCCTTTCGCAATTCACTACTGGTGACGAAATAATCGAAGTACATTATACTCTAACGAAGTTGGAGAAGTTGACATTGGAAACCATTGAGAATGTAGTTCCCGGGATTAAATATCGAATGATAAAGATGTAAATCGGATTGTTAGTGACGGTTTACAGAATTTGGCACTGATTGAAACTTATTGTGAATTGGTCCGTCTACCGAATTCTGAGAGAGGGACACAAATCCTTCCAGAAGCAAATGTTTCCGATTTCAAATTAAGCCTGAACGACGAATCGATCCTTCACTTCAATGAACATTGACCTTCGACCTCATACTGAGCGGTAATCTTCTTGGTTATTTTGTCAGTTATGAAGACTTTTGTCTCATATTTGGCAGGCTAAACAACAAGAAATCATGTGGTAATGATGGTATTCCCAATATGGCACTACATTCACCTTAGGTTGCTATTAGAAATTATTGCATGTTATTGAACAACATGTAGAAGAATTCATATTTCCCAAATCAATGGAAAAACGGCAAGGTATTTCCAATCTTGAAAAAAGGGAAAGGATTGCTCGTGCTCTAAAAGGTAGCGCCCAATCAGATTGCTGCCTGACATCAGTCAGGTGTTTGAATTGATGCTGAACCAAGCATTAAACGCCCACGTTTAGAAATATGAGTTGATGCCGAGTTGCCAGTTAGGTTTCCGTGTCAGACACTTGACCATACATGCGATAATGAAAGCAACCACAGAAAACTGTTGGAGTTTAAACATTAGAGAATGTGTTGGAGCGTGTCTCAATGATATGGAGAAATCCGTAAGCTTCTTAAGGACAAGTTCCCAGACACCTTTTCACTATGAAGTGTAATATGTTGTATGGAAAATCGTTCATTTTATTTGATGGGAGTCCGATGATGATGCACGATTTTAAGGGCTTGAATGGTCTACAGCAAGGAACATTTACTTGGAAAATGGCTGGAAGGCTCGCCGACTGGTTTTGGAGCCGTCCCGTAAGGCGACGACGAGCAACAAACGGGTAGTCCACTTTAGATCGTGAAACCGCAAGCACGCCGGGGAGCCTTGAATTGAAATTGGTCGTGACAGTTAGCCATCCGCGGGTGATTCGAAAAAGCGCGATTTAATTGAGTATTGAGCCGACTGAGAATGCGTGGAGTCCACAACGATCCACTGACTGTAGTGGGAAAGTGCGCGTGAACGGTTCTTTCGCGACTTTTATCAATTTTAGCCACCAATTATTTCTGCAGTGGAGATCATGACATAAATCTATCGGCGTGTGATGGATCATTTGGAGTGTCTTAGCGTCCGTTTGAATGATTGTTGACCGCAATCGAAAACTTAATGATGGAATTTTAAAGAGAAAATGTGCGAAAAACACGACAGTGCTAAACAGAAAAAGCTCTGCTTTGTTAATCTAATTACTCGTAGTAATAGTAACCAACGCATTAAAAAAATAAACATTATTTCTGTTTACTCGTAAATAACAATTACACATTGTATTGTGTTCCTTTATCGGAATATCGATATGATTTGCTGTCGGAATGTGTAAATCATTACTCTCCAGTACAAAGTGAATTGATTGCGATTCGAGACGAGAACCGCGCCAGTAACCGGGAAAGATAACTGCTAAGGCAAATGAAAAAGTAAAATTTCGGGCTGCACTTGAATTTGTAAAGCGATAATAAAAGATTGCTCGACGGTCGCTTTAAAACAATACGTGAGGGAATCCTGATTTACCTCGTACGGGTACAATATGATGTCCGAAGCGGGTGTTTTGCCAAGTGACGTGTGGTGCGATTCGTAATAAATTCGAAAAGGAAAAAGGCTTGGGCCCGTAATAGTTTGTGTTCTATTTCCCATCTGTTTTATAGCAATATAATTTTCAACTTTTACACGCTAAGTTAATGAATATTTTGATTAGATTAATTCTGAGTCGAAAAGGTCTTTTTGTTGTAATGTCCAAAAATGGAATCAAGCAATAAAATAATTTTTAGCTAAAGAAAAAAAGAAGGCCGGGTATAGGACCCGCAACGATGCCAGGCTCCTCCACTGAAATGGGCTACCCATCGGGCGCGCTCTTCCCTTCTTTTGTTTAACAGGGGCTCTTGCCGGGTAGAGTGGCCTTCCGCTCACGTGCCCTTTTATGGTATAGAGTTATGTGATTCTATCGCATAATGCTATAACATAAATTGGCTACGTTTGTATTCCTCATTTGATGGAAAAATTCATGCAAATTATGTTTGTATGAGTTTTTCACTCAAATGGGAAATACATGGCCACGTCTACGTTTGAATCTTGATCCGGTTGAGAGGGTGCAAGGGGGCACCGCTTCCACCTGGATGCCCCATAAGTATCGTCATTAACGACGAAGTCTCCTCAAGTCCGTCCGTTTTTGCAAGGCCCTATTTGTCCTCTGAACCAGAGTGTTCATAGTCCTTAGCCGGTTACCGCCTTTTCCCGAATCCGGTCGAGACTCGAAGAACCTTTCCGATTTCGTGGATGCGAAAAATGTGTTTGTAGTGGGTCTTGTACTAAGGGGGAAAGAACCCGCCCCACGACACCGCAACGCTAGCCTGCCAGCGCATTTACGGGTCCCCAGACAGGCCAATCTCGGTGGATCTCACCATCCTCTTCCGCTGAGGCAGCAGACCATCGCTGCAGTCCTTTACGGACACCTATCATTTGCCTACTATCACAACAAAGCTGCACCTGAAATTGAATTTATTTCCGTCAAAATTTTCGCGACAAGATCGACCATAGAAAAGAAGAATTAACCACTTTACCTGGAACAAATTTCAAATAAAAGCGGTCCAAGTGCTCTTCAACAAAAAGGTACTTGAATTTCAGAGTGGTGCGGTGGGAACGCCTCCAGAAAGGGAAGTCAACCAGTGTTATCGGTGTATTTGGTTATTCGGTGGCCAACTGCGCCACGGACTATCGGTACGTCAAATGCAAGGGCGTTCATGCTCCCGGTGAGTGCAAATTGGCTCAGACGGAGCCTAAAGAAAAATTATACTGCGTTAACTGCGGTGTTCTTGGTCATCTGGCATCATATCGAGGATGCGTCCGATATCAAGATGCGAAAGTAAAATTTGTTCCAAAGCAAACACAAGTACACCGCAGTGTCTTACCTCCCAGCTTCGTCAAGCCCGGAATATCATTTGCACTCACCGCTAGACAACCAGCAGAAAATGCTGCAAATAATGTAAGTGGCAATAATGAAATGCTTGTTAAAATTTACCTGCAACTTAATTCTTTATCGGAGCGAATCGATAAACAAGATACCAAAATTAACTTTGTTTTTCAGCGTTTAGGCCTTTCAAATGCCTTAAAATAGCTTGTCGTCCAGTCACATTCCTATGGATAGGATTCGACTCATCTCGATCAACGTCAACTTCATTGTTATCATGCTTCTCACTGAAACCCACCTCTATTCATGGAACTCCATGATATTCAAGGATTTTGAATTCGTAAGAAACAATAGCGTAAACGGTGTTGGGAGAGTACTGGTAACGGGATATTGGTTAGAAGACCCTATTGTTTCCAAAATATCGAAAAAGTCGAATTCAAAAACTTTGAATATCTTGAAGTGTCCGTTATCAAAATTTCACTGCCAGGTGGGGATAACCTCTTCGTTATCTCTGCCTATAAAGCTGGTCGAAACTTTTAAGTTCAAGGAGGAGCTCAATTCCTTGTTTGTAATACTCGAATTGAACAGGCTGCATAATTATTATATTCTTGCCGGTAACCTGAATGCGAAGCATACATCATGACTGAACGCCACCAATAATCCCAGAGGTGCATTTCTGAGATCGTGGATAACAGAGAACCAAATTGAATACAGGTGCAATCTTTATGGGTCGGAGTTCCCAACATACCATAGGCAAATTCATATTTGGACCTCTGCATTGCTGACGCAAGACTTGAATTCAGCTTCAATAGTTCTCAACGGAAACTGCAGGTGCTTCCTTACGGTAGCGACCATAATGCAATCGTAATGGAAATCAATCATCAAAGGGATGGTGTCTTCTTCATTCTAGCTCAACATGAAAATCATCAGTCGAATATAAAAAAAAATGGATTGGGGAAAGTTACAAAAGAAGTTTAATCGAGAGTACCAGAAAACCTTCTCCTTCTGATGATGGCAACGCTTGCTCAATGGTTCCTAATGACAGGAATCTAACTAACGATGAAATAGATATATATTTGTCGAAGTTAGAGAAGCTGACGATGGAAACGGTTGGGAAAGTAGTTCTCAAGATTAAACATCGAAACAATATGGAAGGATATGAAACACCACCAATGGGCGAAAAAACTGAGGGGTATTAACCCACAGGATCCAGATGGCGATTTCATGAAAGTGAATAGCTTATTCCGTAAGAGGTGTCGAAATCTTGGAGTCCCTAGTGATGAGATAAATCTTCTCGATAGGGCTGGTATGAAAATTGATAGTACGACTCCGGATAGAAATGGAAACAGGATTATAAAGGGTGGTCCAACCATAATTGTGATTTTCGCCGTAACGTCAAGTTTTTCGCCCAACTTAATTTGACATTTCTTTGTTTCAGTGGTTGACAAACCATGGAGAGGTACACAATTGAGCAGCGCGTTAAGGTTGTGGAAGCTTTTTACGAAAATGGGCGTTCAAGTCAAAATGCATTTCGTGCACTACGTGATTTTTTGGTCAGCGTAATCGACCAAATGTGTCCACAATCGGGAGGTTTATGCGCAAATTTCAGCAAACCGGGTCTGTAGGTAATGTCAAATCACCTGTGCATGCTCGCCCAGTCTGTTCTGCGGAAAACATTGCTGTTGTTCGCGATAGTGTGGCAGAAGAGCTGTCAACCTCGACTCGTCGTCGTGCCCAACAATTGATCATCTCATGAACATCACTGATGCGAATTTTGAATAAAGATTTGAATTTACACGCTTACAAGGTTCATTTGACTCAAGAGCTGAAGCCTACTGACCATTTCAAGCGTCGGCAATACGCCGAAAGGTTGGTTGAACAGACAGAAGGGAATGGTGACTTTACAAAGAAAATCATCTTCAGCGACGAGGCACACTTTCACTTCAGTGGATTCGTTAACAAGCAGAATTGCCGCATTTGGGCAAATGAGAATCCACGAGTGATTGTTGAAAAGGCAATGCATCCACAGAGTGACTGTTTGGTGCGGTTTATGGGCTGGCAGCGTCATCGGGCCGTACTTCTTCGAAAATGAGGACGGCCACAGTTACCGTGAATGGTGTTCGCAATTGCGAGATGATAACGGACTTATTGTGGCCAGAAATTGAGGTTATGGACCTGGACGATATGTGGTTCCAACAGGATGGTGCCACTTGCCACACAGCCAACGAAACAATGGCTCTTTTGCGTGAGAAATTCAATGGCCGTGTTATCTCACGTTGTGGCGATGTTAATTGGCAGCCACGATCATTTGATTCGACACCGCTGGACTTCTTTCTCAGGGGATATTTAAAAGAAAAAGTGTACGTCAATAAGCCAAGAACAATTCAAGAGCTAAAGGATAAGATAATTCAGCACATTAACGACATTGAACCTCAATTATGTCTCAGAGTCATTGAAAATATGGACCATCGGATAGAAGTATGCCACCGTAGCCGTGGGGAGCATTTGGGCGATATTTTGTTTCACACATAATTGTTATGGATCCTTCTATTATATGTTAATAAAAAATATTAACATAATTCTCTGAAAACTTCGTGCGTTTTGATTGGACCACTCTTTATTTATTTCTATTTAACAGAAAAAATCCGCACTCTGTTCCACTTTGGGGCATGTGTTGTTTTTATTTTTTCTACCAAATTATCACTCCACCAGATTCACAAAATGAAAGTTGTCCTCGAGTTGACTCTACTTTTATGCAAAAGAAAATGGCGGCAAAAACACCCCAAAGAAATCGACGGTGATCTATGTAGGAATTTGACCTTAAGGGTGTCTGCAATAGGAATGTTTATATGCATTGGAAAATCTCCATATCTTCTCAATATTCCTATCATTGGAGCTAGTTGCCTCCTCAAATTATTTATGTGAGGCAACCCAGTCAAAGTTGATCTATGGTAAGTCGGAGATATTTAATTTCTGCACTCTGCAATTTTTCGCCGCTAATTTTTGGATCAACTTCTATTTAAACTCAATGTATTTTGTCTTTGTAGTATTCAATGCTAACTATCAGCAAAAGTTTACTGGATACCAAATTATCACTTTGGTGTATTTAATAAGATTTTCCGGCTATAATTGATATGAGATTTCAATCTATAATCATTTTGTCCTTAAAATACGGACCTTAAGAATTTGTTTTTCAATAGCAAACGGCAAGTTAAAATTTAAGTTCACATCGGGCAAGCGTGCTCTTCTTATATAAAGATTATCAATAATCTCCGGAACACAAACCACAGTTGAAGAGTATCAATTATGTAAACAAATGTTATTTGACACAATAGAGCCAACGAAAATACACGTGTCCACCTTTATTGATCAGGCCTTGGTTTAGAAACCCCTTTAACCACCTATGGACCTGTTCGAAGAATTCGCTACGCAAAAAGTTTTACATTTCGTCTTGCATAGAAACCTCATAAAATTCGGTCTTCCCTCATTACCTGCCCTAAAATCGCGTGACAGAAAAGCATTATTAGTCAGTCCCCACTTCAAATTCAATTACTTGAATTTCAACAGTGTCACCGTCTATGATTGAGTTTTCCTTCCTAAATGAATTAAATAAACCTACAAATGCAATACAAGACCGATTACATAATCATACACTCCATAGAGATTCCACAAGAAATTTACAAGGCAAGTCTTGCATCGGGAATGTTATCACTTTGACATTACAATTGTCACAAAGTATTACACGATTCTAGACGGGTATAACCTCAAATTTCATGAAAATTTCGTGAAATCTAATTTTCCATGTTCTAAGCCTTATGTTTGCACGTACAAAAAAATTAAACTATCATAATACCTTTCTATTGCCTCGTGATCATTCAAATTAGGCATTTCACTACGACCTCCTCCATTGCCACTCTTGCGTTGACGACGCCTCCCTACAAAACACGTAATTGGCAAATTCAGTAATCATGAAATAAAGAACAAATCTAAAGGCATAGTTTACATACTTTCACGGATTTTCTTTTTGTAGTCAGGATCACTGCGCCGTTTTTTATCGAAATAAATGCAGTAGCCGAGAAACAATGTGCCAGCTACACCGGCTGCAATTCCTAGTGTTGTTTTATTTATTTCCATGCTTAATTTTGCCAAGTTTTTCTACTACTATTAACACTTCGAACTTCCTAGACTCCACAGACGATGATGATGATATTTCACTTAATAAGATTGGAATTCCTCGGTGTGGAAAATTTTTCACATCGACGATCCTGTCGGAATTTTGATAGAAACACGTACGACAATATATCTATGGCTATCGCGTATTGAACCCGTTCATACACTGTCGAAATGTGCAATTAACAAAAGCAAAAATCAACTTGAATCTAGGAAAAAGGGAAACTTTTTAGCGTGACCCGTTCAACTAAATGCGACAGTTGGCCGCCATCATTAATCGAACAAATTACATGTGTTTTTTTTTTCGGACGTTCCGCTCAATACTTCGCGTGCGCCTCATCTGTCAAATGTTTCAAGGTTGATATACAGTGGGCGACATATAGTGGGTACTAAAATCGCTAAGCTGGGGGAGGTGCGAGCTTAAGATGTCGTATTAAAATATCAATAGATGGGGCAAGCATTTGATATCCGGTTTCGATTTTTTTAGTACAAAACCATTCAGTTGACAAGTTATTAAATGGATAAGTCGTGTCAGCATACACATGCAAATATTGGGCTTGAGACATTTGACTTCCGCCGCTTAAATCATATCCGTTTTCCACATCTAATGGTTGAGAGCTTTACTAAAGCATTCAGTGAATACTCAATGCAAATGTTTCTAACGATTTGCCGAAGGAGGCGCTGATCGAGGTCGCAAGCTCAGTGT
Source organism: Odontomyia ornata (assembly GCA_963969285.1). NCBI lineage: Eukaryota > Metazoa > Arthropoda > Insecta > Diptera > Stratiomyidae > Odontomyia > Odontomyia ornata. The sequence continues at coordinate 58,211,213 of OZ017741.1, read as the reverse complement.
CCCGCCTCATGATCTAATTCACTTCCGCGTTGTTCCTTCGGTGATAGTCGCTTTGCGGTCGTTAAAGTATTTTATGATGGTGGGGTAAAGCAAATCTCAATTTTTTACGTGTGGCATATTAGAATCAGTTTGAAATAAGTTTAATTTAATGCTATAATTATGTATATCGCATTAAACTTTCGCACGTTACGATAATTAAATCTTATGTGACATGACATAAGATGAGCCGTACAATGTTCAAATATCTGTGAAGAATGTTGTACTCTTTGACAATAGGAAGAAGTAGGACGACGACGAAGATGATGTCGCTGTTGTTGTTGATGATGATGAGGTTGATGTTGATGTTGATGATGATATTGACGGTTGAATCGCCTGTGATGGTAGCAAGGGGTTGGTGTGGGCGACTGGTGGTGAGGCTGGCTGAGAGTCGTTCCCAAGATTAAACTTCGAAACAATATGGAAGGATATGAAACACCAACCATCACAAGGTTGAAAAGATTGAAAAGCCTTCTTCTCACACGTGTCAACAATATTTATCGACGATTTTTGGACTACAGCCATCCCTCGTTGGCTTTGTTGAAATTACATCTGAAGAATGTCCGGAACTTAATCCGGTCAAACTTCAGGAGTGAGGTCAGCGATCAATGGGCGGAAAAATTGAGGGGTATTAGCCCACAGGACCCAGACGGCGTGTTCGCGAAAGTGAATAGCATATTCCGCAAGAAGTCTCGAGTGAAGGTATCGAATCTTGAAGTCACTAGTGATGAGATAAATCTTCTCGATAGGGCTGGTATCGAAATTGATAGAACGACTCCGGATAGAAATGGAAACAGGATTATTTGTGAAGGATTGGATAAACTTGCCCTGATTGGAACACATTTTGAATTGGTTCATCTACCAAACCCTGAGAGAGGCAATGAAATATTTTCAGAGGTCATTGAAGCAAAAGTTTCCGACTTCAAATCAAGCCTGAACTGCCAATCAATTCTTCATTTCAATGAAACATTAACATCTGACCTCATACCGAGCTTGAATCTTATTGATTACTTTGTCAGCTATGAAGACTTGTGTTTCATATTTCGCAGGATAAACAACAAGAACTGATTTGGTACTGATGGTATTACAAATGTAGTTCTCCGGCATTTGCCTGAGGTTGCTATTAGGAATTATTGCATATTGTTCAACAACATGTTGAGCAATTCATATTTCCCAAATGAGTGGAAAAAAGCTAAGGTATTTCCGATCTTGAAGAAAGGAAAAGAATCTTCGTGCCCCAAAAGCTATCGCCCAATCAGCTTGCTGCCTAGCATCAGCAAGGGGTTTGAAGTGATACTCAACAGAGCATTAAACGCCCACATTGAGGAAAATGAGTTGATGCCGAATTGCCAATTTGGTTTTTGTGCCAGGCATTCGACCACACATGCAATAACGAAAGTGACCTCAGACATCTGTTGGAAACTAAATGATAGACAATGTGTTGGAGCATGTCTCATTGATATGGAGAAAGCCTTTGATACGGTATGGTTAGATGGACTAATTTTTAAACTCCTTCAGGACAAGTTCCCCAGACACCTTGTCGCCATGATGTGTATTATGTTATACGGGAAATCGTTTGTTGTAACTGATGGAAATCTGACAACAATGCGCGAGTTCAAGGTCTTGAATGGTCTACAGCAGGGAACAGTTACTGCGCCTCTGCTCTTCTCAATCTTCATTCGCAAGCTATTGAACGGCTTTGATTTTAACGTCTCGCCAACGCGATCATTGGTAGCGTTTGCTGATGATCTGATCATCTATACGGCAGACCGAAAAGCTACAATAGTTCAGAGCAATCTCCAAAAAATGTTCAATGATGTACAGCTGTACACTGACAATTGGCGAATGAAAATCAATGCGCAGAAATGTGAAACAATCTTGTTTCGGACAACGCTGCAGGGGGTCAGTCAAGACCTGAAGCGTAATTGGAAAGATTTCCACATTATGGCTGGTGAGAGTAGTCTAGAACGTGTTCCACATAAATCCTGTGTTCGATACCTCGGTGTTTATCTCGATCAGTATCTGTACTATACTGAACATGTGAAAATCATGCTCAGTAAGGCACTAAAAGTAGTCATGGCCTTCGAAAACTCTTTTATTCCAGATACATTGATCAAAAGGTCAAAATTATCTGTTACAAGACACTGGTTAGACCAGTTTTGACATATGGATGTCAGATCTGGTACAACCAGAGCGCTAGTACTATGGAAAAATTAAGAGTTTTCGAAAGGAAATGTCTTCGTGCATGTACTGGTTGGTACAGAAAGCCTGAGACGGATTGGAAACATTATATATCGAATAGAAGAATTTATCAAACTGCTGAAGTGACGAGAGTCGATATCTTCATATTGAAACTTCTTCGGAATCATATCGCAAGATCTGTGACTGTGAGTGAAAACCCTTGGATTTCACAGCCGTTCCACCCTACAGACGGGTATATAGCGACTTGCCTCGCTACTGGCTTCATTCCTCCAGAAGCATTCGTGTATTTGGACATGAATCGATATGTTTTTGATTCTGACGGCGTCCCAGTCATATATCACATATATCGACGGGCCACCGATAAGAAGATAAAATATCCTCCTAATTTGAGTTCACGAGACCAACGATTTCAATGGAGATACTCATTTGCTAGATTCGTTGAAGCTGATCGAGTTGAGACGGCGCAATCCAGGTATTGGTGGCTGAATGACAATGTCTAAATTATTCGTGTTTATTTTCAGTTTTGGTATTTTTCGTTATTTAGTTTTTGGGTTTCAGCTCATTATTGCTAAATTTAGTATTGTTGTTTATTTTTGTTAAAAATTAGGTATAGGTTAGGTGTATGTAATGTTTACTATATTCCGTTAGAAATAAGATTAAACACTTAGGTTAGGAACATTGTTACAGAATTTTTTTAGTATAAGTTAAAGTTTTTGATTGTATTTTATTAGAAATAAGTTACAACATATTAGGTGTAGGATCGAAGTTCCACTGTTGTGTTTTAATTATAAATAATTTTAGGATAGTGTTGGTTGGTTTTTTCTCCTTTTTCCAATTAAATTTTAAAAATATGTAATAATCGTAATTAATTGAATTTGCTATAGTTTTTTTATTTTTTTGATGAAATGAGTTAATGATAACGTACAAATTTAGAGAGCCATTTGGGCCATTAAGTTTTTTGATTGCAATTGTTTGGAATTTGCTTTATATTCTTTTAAAATTTATAACGATTAGTATTAAATAAAGCGCTTTTGACTTTGCCTGTGACCAGCACGTATAACGATCAATGATGGTGAGGCAGCTTTCGTAACCCTCACATAGCGGAAGCTTGATTAGGTCAAAGTGAATGTAGTCAAAACGCCCGTCCGGTGTCTTGAAGCTTCCTAGCTCGGCGCGGTTGTGGCGGTGAACCTTTGAACGCTGGCATGGTACACACTGCTTTGCCCATTGGCATACATCCTTTCGCAAGCTCGGCCAGAAGGATCTGAACACAACGCCGGCACGCCTGCTGGGGTGTGAGAGCTGATGAACAATGTCAAGTGCTTGGCGGCGGAGCGCGACTGGCAAGTAGGGCTTGATGGTACCGTTGCATTCAACGTAGTATGTATGTTTGAGAGTTGTAGGATATATGCCAACAGCATAGTTAATTAAACTTCCGTGAACTCGATCTTGCTTTCAGAGACAGACGTCACCAGGTTAGCGGTCGTTAAGTTCTTTTGTTTTAAATGTTTTCAAAACTTTTCGCACAAACAAATCTAATGGTGTGCTTCTTGTTGAGCTTTTGCTTTTCATTATATCGCTACGAGAAATACTTATCGAAACATAGCGCTATTTTTTCAGGAATTCAAGTTACTTTGTTTTATATCATCTCTATAATATAATTTTATTTTCATTCTTTTTTCTTGCTTGTTTGTTTTTGTTTAAGATCATTTTCGGCTTTCTGCCACCTAACTTTGTGGGACCACCGGGAAATCCTGCTTCTGGTGTAATTGGTGACATTGCCAGTCGTTTTCTAGTCGATCGTGATGCACCAGGCAATGATTTTTCTGTTGGTGAATCAAGTACATTTTTATTCGATGAAGATGGTATACTTGAATTATCCCTTTGGTTTTGAATTGTTTTCGCTTGTTGGTCCGTCAAATAAATGTCGGAAGCACTGACTTTAATGTCTTTTCCGGCTATGTCTACAGTGTCCCGAGCAAAATAGCACTATATCATCAGCGCATAATAATAGATAGATCATTTAGTTTACATATATGTGGATTGTTTATACATAGCAGAAAAATTTTGATCCACGTACGAAGCCTTGTGGAATGCCTGATTTCATGTGTGACGGATTACCCAAAACATGATTAAATGCTGTTCTCTGCAATCTTTCTTTCAAATAATTTCTAAATGGTTGATTCGGTTTCCCTTGGATACCATATGATTTTAGTTTACGAAGTAATAGATCATGATCAAACGCATCGAATGCATATTCTGATCCACAAAAAAAAGCCAATAACATAACCTCCTCTGTTAAGCCGCATACTGAAATCAAATCTGCGGGAAATTTGAAATTAACTTATCAAATATGAAGGATGTTAAGCGAATTTTTATTAATTTTTCGCAATTGAAAGCAGTTAACCTACAAAAAATTTCACATGATAACTTCAGTGTTTTCTGCTCGATTAATGTGTAAGGAAGAACATTTTAAAAGAAGAAAAACGCATACGAAGAAAACGCCGAAACAATCATGTGTTAAAATTTTTGTAGGATAAAAACTTCAAGTAACGTTCTGTGTAAATTGGTTAAGTGATAATTAGCTGGATAACGAAAATTTTGAGTTTTTTGGGAAACATTTTAGTAACTTTCACTTTTGTTCTGGGTATTGTGCAAAATGTAATTCGTTTTCAAAAATGGAGGATAAAAATAAAATTTTTTTTCATAACCACATATGTGTAACTTCTGGTGTCGCCATTGAATTTGAGAGCGGTGGTGATATGGCAATTGCAGTTCATTTACCGTTCATAGGAGTGAATGCCAAAAACAGGAAAATTTTCGGGCTGCGCGGTACAAATGCTCATGAATTCTAGACATGTGGAAATTCCAAAAAAAAATTGTTTACGATTTATTATTCAAATCATGCCCAAACTGGCCAAACCTGGACGATGACATTCCCCCGGAAAACACCTTACAATTTCGCTCAATTTTATTACTTCTGAAAAGAATAAGAATTTATTTCTTATAACACCACTCTCTAACGTTCACTCACTGACTTCAATTGTCAAAACGCGGTTCAGTGTCAGCGAGCGGTTAAAGGGCCGCTACCGAACCGTCGGCGTGAGTACCGACCTACGGATTGTTGTTAGTGGCGTAGGGCTGATTTATTACCATGTGCTGATAGAATAAATTTACTGCATTATAAATATCTCACGTTGAAAGCATTTTCGTCTCGCAATCAGCATTGCGAAAATTGAATACAATCGAGTTATTGTATGAAAGAGTGTTGGAAGCTTCACAGTGTAAAATGCAATAGACAGTGTGGAATGGTGGAATCCGCCGAGATTGGCCTTGTCTGGGGACGCGTGAATGCGCTGGTAGGCTAACGTTGTGTTATTTACCCCTAGAACAAGGAATCACTACAAAAAAATTTCGCATTCACGAGTTAAAGGGATCGAATGCCGATCGACTGGTGTCGAGGCCGAGCTAACCTACTAAGGGTTGAAACTATTTGTTCAGAAAACAAGTTGGGACGAGCAAAAACGGACGGACTTCGTCATTAACGACGATCCTTTTGGCCCACAAATAAGAGTGGGGCATCCAGATGGAGGTGGTGCCCCCTCGCACCCTCCCAACCGGATCAACATCCAAACGTAGACGTGGCCGTGTGTTTTCCATTTGATTGAAAAGCTCATACAAAAGCATTTTGTATGACTCTTTCCCTCAAATGAGAAGCACGGACGTAACCAATTTATGCAGTAGAGTTATGCAATGAAATCACATAACCCTATATCATAAAAGGGCACGCGAGCGGAAGGCCACTCTAATCGGCACGGGCCCCTGCTAATAACGAAAAAACGAAGGAGCGTGCCCGATGGTTAGCCAATAGTAGACGAAAAGCCTCCCATCGTTGCGGGTCCTATACCCACTTAAGTACACCGAATGGAAAGACCGAGTTTTAGAGTATTCAGTAAATCATTATTTTTCTTTTCCTTTTACAAAAACAAATTTTGCATTTGTCGTTCAATTAATTATCAAACATTACTATGGGCTATCGTTAAAAAATGTAAAAAAAGAACACAAACCAAGGACAAAACTACTTTAACTATTATATTCACCAGATAGCCAACAATCTTGGGAAAAATCGGAAATAAATATGAGAGGAATTTACATAACAAGCAAATAAAAAAAAAACCTGCACTTTTTAAAAATTTAGAAAAAGAAATAGGAAATGAATTGATGTAACAATCAAATAAAAAAAAGAAAATCAACAATATTTAAAATTTGGAAAAAAATATGAATTTATCAAATATAAAAAGAATTTATCAAATATAAATTTTAAGAAAAAAAAAAACAGGTACTCAGCAGCATCCCCGCCAGCTGCCCGCTGATGATGTGGTGAAATGCTACTGAAGATGAAGTAATTAATTTTTTTAAAACGCTTCATAACACTGAAACTTTCTTTTACTGCGAGCACTTCAATTATTTATTTTTTAATCGCAACTAAAAATGATGCAGTGGGTGTAACTATAACGTAAATATAAACTAAAATCACACTCGAACAATCTTAGGTTGACTTCCATACGACTGTTCGGCTGCGTGCTAAACTTGGGCTTTTTCTTCTGAACAAACTTTGACCATGCTATAACGGATTGAAGTTCTGCCAGATGCACTTTTTCCAATTCAATACCAAGTTGCACGATACTAAACCTTCAGTTTGCGCAGTCTTTAGCTGGGAATAAGCTTGAACTAACTGTAGCATTTTGAATTCGAAAGGTTTACTATCAACATTATGGTTTTTATATTTTCGATTGGACTGTTACTGCTATTGAAAAGCACATTAAGTATCTGAGGATTCGAATTCCAATTTGGTTGTGATAAGTTTGATTGGTAGTTTTGAACTGACCAGCACTTATATCTTGATGACGTAATAATGTGGTCTGATGATTGAATGTTGAGCTTCATACACTGACGAATTATTTCCTTTGATAACTGATTTATATATAAAAATGCGGTTTTTGAGTTCCACTCGTTTATTATGGGTTTATATGGGGTCAGTCTAGATGAATATTTGAAGGCAGGAAAAACAGGCTCGCTATCACTGGTTTTTTTATGTTTTCGATGGCGAAAACCACGATTGGAAATTCAGACAAAACCACAAATTTTTCACTGGGATTTCGGTGGTTGAAAGGGCTACTGCATGTAAAGGAGCAGGCCTGGCAGAACACTTTTGTATTACTCGGTACTGCACTAGATACAAATGCACGGCATGGGGTCAAAAAGGGAAAAACGCCAAGTCACTCCACGATTTTTGATACGTTTTGATCACTTCAACGTTACAATTCTCGAAGTAATATTCACTTGCTATCAATTCTTATAGCGACTCGCATCTACGTGCTTGCAAGCGGATCACTCCCGCAACCTATCCCGCTCGTTGTCTCGAATTGAATCCGTCTTTTCTCGCTGTCTCACGATCTCAAGCAGACCCCCCTTGTCGCTCCGTCCAAAACTTGTCTTTTTCTTCTTTCTCGTCTAGCAACCGGTAAAATCGAATCAGCTGAGTTCCATCAGCCTAGTTAGCTTGCTTGGGGGTGTATTATTTATTTATTTATTTATTTAATAAGCCAAACAAGGCAATCACAAAAAAAGTACTTATTTCCAAACAACTCACAAAAAAAGTAAATATATATTTAACGATAACTTATTTTAATGCGTCAGTAATATTTTTTTTTTGAAGTTATGTATTGAGATAGAAGAAGAGTCATGTACACTCATAGAATTGAAAATCTTGCAACACCTATTAATTGGCTCGTTGTCTGCGTAGGTGGTTTTATGTTGGTCTTCATGAAGCAGATGGGTGTTCCTAGTATGTTCAATCGTTTCCTTGAACGTGATTTTGCTTGATAGTGATGCAACATTTACTATCTTATTGATTACATCCAAAACAAAGCAAGAACTTAAGATAGTTCTTCGAGATGAGTGCGAGGAAAGATTCAAAATATTTAATCTTTGCTCGTAAGGTGGCAAGTTAGTGAAGTCTCTTGGGTCATAAGCATCACGCAAGGCAAAAAGAATAAACTGTTTCTGCACAGATTCAATGCGGATGCTGTGATTCCCAAAGCATGGATTCCAAATGATACAACCATATTCAAGGAGGTGTAATGAATCATTCGACGACGCGGCGACCGCTACCAATACACTTTGCTGCCATGTGGCTTGTCATCTCATGTTGGTTGTGACGGTTTCACATCCCACGTCAATTTTGTCGTGGGAGGTCATAGTGAATTGACAGCCACATGGTAGCAGAATGTGGGAGTAGTGGTCGCCATTCAACAACTGCCCGCTCTGACACTACAAGTCGCGCTCGTGTTGATCAAGTGGAATCTTCTGGAATTGTTTCCTATTCGTTTTTGGAAGTTTTTCGCAGTCGGGAAGTGCAGCAAAGCTACATTTCTTCAGTGTTTACTACGATTATCGCTTATTAACTTGTATTCCGTAGGTATTTTGTCTTAAGCCTGAACTGGTTCTATGTAACGGACCGGGGACGTGTGTACCTGTTTGCATTGTGGCGTATTTAATGAGCACGCTTAGGATCACACCATCACGCAAGATCGTATTTGGAAAGAGTTTTTGCCGTGTTAAAGGCTTGTCGTTGAGCGGAAAAGTCCCGAAGCATTTCACGAAGTTATTTGTCGTCCAATGGCCCAATCTAATTGACAAAACAGGAAAAATCAAGTACGTTGGAAAATTAACGTAGATATAGTTGCATTGAATATAGGTTAATATTTCAACTCAAGGGAAATCGCGACATATTGTTCAGGCAGACATTGTAAAAACAATGCAACAGGTAGTGCATGTACAAAGACGGTCCGAAACTGTTAATATTGTGATAATCCAGATCCAACCACTCAGCGGATCTTATACTTTGACCTTGAATCATATCTATCACGTGCATTGATGTATAAAGGATAAGGTTTGGGTGAAAATCTTTAGAAACAAAAAGTATAATTTAAGGAGATTTATTTATATCAAACATTCACCTATATTTTATAAAAGTCAGGGACCAATGATCGAATATTGCAATATACTGGACTTGCGCCTTAATTGTTGAAACCGTCTTAATTGAGAATATTAGAATATTTGACATGGAAAAGTAATTCCAAAAATAGAATTTCTGGTAACTAATGTATGGCATAAATATTCCAAATGCACTGTAAAATTGATTAAAATACCTTGGGCCAGAAAAGCAGAATCAAAATGATTCGACGATACTCTCGCTTCCGTTGAGGCATATTAGAAATTGTCTGAAATCATCAATATTGTTTCTCTTTAAAGTGTCTTCAGTCAAATTGCGACTTGAAGGTTGGGGTTTTATAGCTATTGTGCTTCTGTTAATCGAAAACTTATTGCTAGATGAAGAGAATAAGGTTTCAAGGATATCGTTAGATTTAATACTGAATGAGTGAAAATCATACTCGGTCCAGACATGTGAAAGGATCTAAGTGCATTTTGCTCTATGTGAATGTGACAAAGCAATTCTTTTCCACTTTGCCAAAAAAACCAAAAGTGTATTAATATTGAACTGTATTTTCGGTTTTGCTTATCTTATTTGACTTGTGGCACTCTTATAAAATTGAATATTGTATTTGAGCGTTAATTTACACACTTCCTTAAATTTCGTCTAAATTTATAAATACTTTTGCAATGAACGAATAGAGCGAAATTATTTCCCTTATTGTGATGGTAACAATTCTAGTGTAATGCGAACATATGCAAGCTTGTGTATGGTTTATTGAACTTAGCATTTATACTGGCTCCGTTTGCAAAAAAAAAGAACTTACAAAAGAAACTAATTATAAAATCGTTTTATCTAGAGAAAACAGCTTTTATCTGTTTATGTTAATATTATTTTGCATCTATCAATAAAATTTAGAAAAAAATATTTTTCCGCATAAAATCAGGGAGCTAATTACTTCTTTGGAATAAGTAGATGACGAACATGAAAATAGAAATGAAATAATTACATAAGTCTCGCAATATTTCTGTTATTGTTTCCCTCCTTAAAAGACATGGTACACTTTCCAACATTTAGATTTGAAAACAACTTCAATGATCACTTTAGAGCATTCGCTTCCTAGTTTTGAATTAAAAAATTTATTTTTAATAATTTCTCTTATTTTGTATATATCAGCATGAAAACTGCCAATATGTTTATTTTTTGTCTGAAAAAATTAGCAAAGTTCTTTCTAAATTACGACAACAGCAATAAGTATGCAGCGCAAAGCAATCGGATAGTGTCGTAACTTTTGCTTGTTGACGTTTATAATGCACATTTGTATGCTGTCGCAAGGGTAGGGTTTGAAGAAATCCGCTGAGGTTGGTTTCGCGTCGCGAGCGGTACGTGGTAGCTTTATTGGTTTGTTTTTTCTTTAGCGTAGTTTTTTTTCGGATTCACGTTAACGTAGTATATTTTTCGGTACCGCGTCGGTAAAATTCGAAAACGCGAAATAGAATTTAGATTTGTTTGGTACTTTGACAGGATGAATGAAGAAATACGGAGTAACGTAAAGTAGGTTTCTTCTCCGTATAGTTGTGTTTTCGACGCGTTTGAAACGGGCGTTTAATGGTGGCTGAAATTTGTAAATGAGCGTAATCCATTTTGAGACCCGCGACCAAATTCCTCTCCGATCTAGCTGGCCGACAAGCAGTCGCCGCAAAAATGGATTACGGTGCACGGATTGGTTGACCGGTTGGTACCATTCGTTGGCACGACTCAGACTTAACGTCTAGAACCGATGAGAGGTCGGTTCCTCGTTCGTGACTTTAGACTTAAAAATCATTACAGAGGGGGCAAACAAAAGAAGTGTATAGAGTTTTGGTGACCCATAGGTTTTTGAATTCTTTGGCGCAACGTCTTATGAAACCGAGCTGCTTATATGCCCGAGCAAGAATTGTATCGTATTGAGAATGGAAATTCAACTTTCTGTCCAACAGAGCACCCGGGTCTGAGATCTGGTCAACTTTTTGAAGTAGGGAATCATTCAGGATATAAGTGTGCTCAAATACTGAATTTTTTTTCGAGAAGCTTATAACATAACACTTTCCAACATTTAGATCAAGCCTGTTATCGTTATCGTTTCAATAATGAATTTATTTTGGCTTACAGAAAAATAGCCTTGGAATCGGGATTGACGGTGTGGTATATTATGAGGTCGTCAGCATACAGAAGGTGAGGTACGTCACTTAAAATTTCAGACAAGTCGGAAATAAAGATGTTGAATAAAAAGGGACCAGGTGGCTACTTCGTGGCACTCCAGAAGAGGCAATAATTTCTCTTGAAAAAGTGCCCTGGAATTTTACAAACTGTGTTCGATTATTTAGGTATGACGCAATCTAACTCAGTAAGGACCCAAAGATGCCGAACTCCAGAAGCTTGGAGATCCAAATTCCATGATCGACTCGATCAAAAGCTTTGGTGAAGTCCGTGTAAACAGCGTCAATCTGGTTACCTTTTTCCATTTCGCAGAGAATAGTTGAGGTAAGAAGCATTAGGTTAGTGGTAGTTGATCGACCGTTGTGAAAACCATGCTGCTGTTCGTTTAAACGTGGTTCAACCAACGTGGCAAGCTTATCACAAACAATTTTTTTGAACAACTTTGGAATAGCTGATAGTAGCGCAATACCTCTATAGTTTGTTATAGACCGCTTATCACCACTTTTGAAAATCGGAGTCAAATGAGAAGACTTCCAGACAGTTGGAAAAGCCCCTCGTGATAAAGATGCGTTGAATAGAATAAACAGAGGGGAAGAGATTTGATGTATACACTCAAAAAGAAATCTCTGTGGAAGAGAGTCAGGTCCAGGTCCCTTGTTAATATCAATTTCTTTAATAGCGTTTACGATATCTTCACTTGACAAACTCATTTCATCAATGAATGGTGTTGTCGTTGAATGGCAAATTGGTATGCTAGAAGAATTGGTGGCCGGGCGGAAAACCTCTTGAAAATGCTCGGCAAAAAGACCGCATATAATTTAAGGGCAAATTGAATTACTATCACCGTAATACATTAATGTTAGAAATCCTGTGGCTTTTTACTTGGTTTTTACGAAAATGAAAAATTCTTTGGGATTACGAATAATATTTTCCCCGGTTGAATTGATGTATTGATCATATGCTTCGTGAGGTCTTATAGTGAATTCCATAGCCAGCTCATCATATTTAATCTTAAAGCTTATGTCATCATGTTATCTCTCATTAATTTATAGAGCTTGTTCCTTTGATTCCGCAGATGTCAAAGGTCGCGAGCAAGCCAGGGCTCGGAAACTTTGGGTTTTTTCTTTATTTTGGGAACATGAGTCTCAACGCATTCGAAGAGTGTTTTATAGAATGAAGAGACTGCTTCCTCTAAATCTAAACTTGAAAGATAGTTTCAATCAATATTGGCAAGATAAAATTTAATGCTATTATAATCAGCATTTAAGAAATCAAATACAATACAGTCATTGTACGTTCTGGAAAAAGTTACATCAGATATGGGAAGTTCAACCGAAGAAGCGAAATGGCTTCGTGTGTTAGAGAAAAGATTCTCTTTGTCATTGGTTGGACTTACCATAACATCGTCATAAGCATTGGTAAAAATAAGATCTAAGCAGTTTCCGTTTTGGTTGGGAGTCAGTGATACTTGTTGTAAGTCATTACCATAAAAGGCATTGATTATATTAAGATCGATGGTATTTGAGAGGTTTGCTGGTAGAAGATGGTTATCAGTTTCATCAGCAGTAAAAGATAAATTAGGGCGGTTAAAGTCTCCGAAAATTATAATTTGATCATGTTCCTCTAGAGATGCAGTAATAGAATTTATAATTTCACATATCTTCTCGTAGGAGGTTTCGTCAGATTTTGGTGGAATGTAAAATACCCCTATGTATAAAAACCACTTGCCTGAGCGTATTCGAACCACCGTATGTTCAAAAGTTTTAAAGGAGGTACTATCAACGTTTTCAGAGGCCATGGAACTTTTGATCGCAATCAACACTCCGCCACCTTTGGTTAGGCCTGTGGATGAGTAGTCACGATCAGCTCTATAAATGGTCCAGCTACGGTCTAGAATTTCTTCGTTTGTGTAACCATCATGTAGCCAGGTTTCGGTGAACGTTAAAACATTAAAATGGCAGGACTTGGCATCAAGGTATAATTTATTTATTGTCCCTCTCATACCTCTACAATTATGGTTAAAGAGTTTAATACCATTCAATGGTAAGTTAGTATTAGGAATGCTATTTTTTAAACTCTTCTCTTGCTTTTTGGAGCATAGAGACATACTTAGATCTCACATGCAAAGCGTATGTTTCCAGATCAGATTTTACCTGATCAGCAGAAAGTCCGAGCTGCTCGTGATATTTTACAAATAGATGGCGTAATGGCTCAATCTCAATAGGCAGGCCTTCTTGCTGAATTAGTACTTTGAGATTAATTTTGGTTTTACCATCGAAACAGGTTGGTTCAGGCGCTTTGTGCATGTAAGCAAGATAAAGTCGAACGCAATCAAACAATTTGTGGTCCCTTAGTCTAGAAAGTAGATATCTACTCTCAATATTACCCTTCATATCTGTAGCCAACTTCACAGGAGGTAGGTTTAGTGGGTCTAGGTGACTGACATTGATAGTAGAGATCGGAGCGTCTGAAACTCGCGGAACAAGCCTTCAGAAGACGGAGCCAACGTATCACCACGGACAAAATTTGAGTAAGGTGTAAGTGTAGTTGATTGTACAGAAGTTTTTTTTTTTGGAGAGGCTATTAACAGGTGCAATTATCGCTTCAATCAGAGGAGAATTTTGCATCTCATTACTCTGAGTGGTCTGAGTTTCAGTGGAAATTTGTCTTTCCAAGTGTCTATCATTTGAAGAGAAAGTCGACGTCTGAGAATAAGACTGAATCATATCAGAAGAGTAAGTCCTTGGTGACGAGCCAACTATATTGGATGTTGAAGATCTTCTACTTCTCATTGAATTTTGAATACATTTTTTATCGGTTTTTAAAACTTTCTGAAAATCATCTTTATTTTTATTTTGATCAATCGTCTTGCTCTTACTGAATTTAGATTTGGATTTCCATTTTGTACTTGCGTTGCACCAACTCTACAGAACAGTTTTCATGTAAAAGCTCAAATTAGAGAAACCTCTCTCATCCACACAACATCTGCCGACTTTGGAGCTCGTTTGACGAAAAATACTTAGTATTCAAGATTTTTCCAGTGTGATTCAGGCATTATTTTCAGATGTTGGGAATTCGCCATTTTAATTTTCTCGATCCGCCTGTTCCATTCCTCTTCCGACCAGGGAGTGCCAAATTGGATAATGTTATTTGTACACCGAACAGGAGATTTGGCCGACTGCCTATTTGCGACAGGGGTTATTTTCTTTATGGGAGATGTAGAAGCATCCTTCACTTCATTGTGGCTTGAGTTGACCATTGCTGCTTGCTTAAATTCTGCGAGTATCAGCTCGTGATTTAATGATGGTGTTGAATTTTCTTTAGAGTTAATTTTTTTAAGCAAATTTTTTTCCATACTATTAATGACTCTTAGCAGTTGTTCCTCCAAAATTTTCGGCAATTCTGAATTTCGTTTGGAAATTTTGCTATCGATATCAGAAACCATTTTTTCCAAATCACGCAGGCGAGTACCGATAGTGCTATATGACAAGGGAGCCGATGCATTAAACGGATAATTAATCGATCCATCCTTCACTGCTGAAGCGTCTTTCAATTCTTCCTGCTTAGTTTCAATTTGGGTCGTCTTGCAACAATTATCTTTAATTGAAATAAGCGCACTCTTTAGTTCTTCAAGCGTTCCCAAACTCGGAATTCTGTGTGGAGATTTACTATGTTTTAAAACAAAATTTAATTGAAGTAAAGAAAATTTAGATGAAGTAAAGAAATTTTTACTGAAGTAAAGAAACGAAGATTTTAAATAATAATAAAAGTTAAATCTCATGACGAACATAGTTAAAAGAAAACATTTAAATTTTGATATAAAGGAAAATTGATATAAAATTACATTTAATATAAATAATAAGAAGTAACAGTATTCTACAAATTACGAGTATTGAATAAAATAAATTACATATGTTTTCAAATCTGCCACAAAATTCCGAGTAGGAAGGTTTTCGAGTAGTTTGCTTGTGTGACTGCTGGATTAATAAAATATATATGTAAATATATATATATATATATATATATATATATATATATATATATATATATATATATATATATATATATATATATATATATATATATATATATATATCTTGAGTTCCAAAGGTACTCAAAATTGTAAAAATACTCTAGCGCACTTAATTCCGCCAGAGGCAGTCCTAACCCCAGTGAAAGGAAGAGGGAGGCATTGTTCAGTACATTCTGTGGCGACCATGGTCAGTATTATTGAATGCAGAATATATTTTGCTTTGTTTCATAAAAATCTGATGTCTATGTTTTTCGGTTACTTTGTGCTAATTAAAACGAAGGGACTGGATTAAACGATTGCAACACCGTGTCATGTTTGACAAGATTTTGCTTCTCTATTCAAGCGAACTTTGGACAAATTTTTTAAGTAGTGGTAAATGTATATAATAATTAGTGAATTTAAGGGAATCCTGGACAGAAAAGTTGTGTTTTGTCCCTTCTATGATCTTTTACCTCCATGTGTATAGAGTCAAATCAACAAATTGTTCATGCTTATGACTTCCTCTTATGCAAGATCCGGTAGTCAAGCTACATTGCACAGACTTGGAGCTTTACTTAATCGTTCGGTCAACGTTCCGGTAGGTGTCTCATGTGTCTCGAGAGAGAAAAGGTTGATCGTAGTTGATCTAGTAGGATTTCCTGATTGCTCGTGTTTCCCGTTGTTCAGTCGGTGATAATCGCTAAGTATTTGTGGATGTGCTTTTAAAAGGTAAGGTGTGACAGATTGGTTGGGCAAATGGGCGCAATTTTGGACGATTGTCCAATTAGAATTGCTTCGTGACAGTTAAACCTTGGATGTGAAAAGATAACATTATAAAAATGATAATCTGGTAAGTAGTCAACGCTTTCCATTATTAAATAGAATAATTCGTATCATACCAGTGATGCCAGGTCGAGGGCAGTATTTAGCCTCCTACGCATTGATTTACTGTTCAAACGAAAGAGATATGTTCAAGGATGTATCGTTGAAATAGGAAGTAATTCAGATGTTTGAATAAATAACTAAGAATGGAAAAACAAATAACTAGGTTACACAAAATAATTAAGGAATTCTGGTTCAAAGAAAAGTATTTGTAACATCTTTGTAATGTTTGGAATCCTTGTTTAAATTTGTCTTATTTTCTCTTTTAAAAAATGTTGTATCTAACAGCATTATCCAATATCGATTAAAATCATTTTATTTAGCACATTTGAAATATTCTATTAGATACTGTACATTTGATATCCTTTAAATTCAATATATAATCCTTAAATTATCTACGAAACACAATCAAACAAACTGTTCAGGCGGCGTGTTACACCCACATCTGACAACTTCTAGGATTCTATATCCAACTGGAGAACTATTCTGGCACAGTCCTACACAGGAAGCTAAATGTTTCGGTAATGGCTTTCTTCCACGCAGATACCAGTGCATTTGCCACCAATAGATATCAGGAAAAGTGAATGCATTCCGTCACAACACGCAATGTAGATGTTCACATCCTGTCATGCAGGATGCATAACATTCCGATTCTAGGGATATAAAAATGCAGACATTGACTAAACGCTTTTGGGAATTTTATGTTTAATGGTCGAGCAATGGAGGATCATTTTATTTGCATGATGTATTTGTTGTTACAAACTTACGTTACACTTATCTAACTCGGCTCACGGATGTTATGTGTGGTATGCGGGATAAATTTTATTAGTGTTCAGTTGAAAGCTTCGTACTAGTACTTGAAGAATTATGGAATCAATAATTATTCTCTTGAGTGTGTTTGGAGCTGGGGTGATACCTCTAGCTCGTGAAAATTTACTGAGCCAATTCAAAATAATTCTGACCAACAACAGATGTGTGATTTGCTTATATATATATATATATATATATATATATATATATATATATATATATATATATACATATATATATATATATATATATATATATATATATATATATATATATATATATATATATATATATTTATATACAAGAGGAAGTTAATATCACATTTAAATCTCATATAATTTGTTTGTGCTCGTAATATCTCCTTTTAATTTACGCCGGCTCATACAAGTACTTTAAAAAGTTTAAATTAAATGTTTCCAGGTCCCTATTGTGTGGTTTAGTGCACAGTAGACGACCATTAATACCAATACAATGCGCTCCAGCAAAGTGACCTACTTTCAGGTACGACTAGGACATTCATTTTCTTCCTCAGACTTGTCTTTGTTGGATTTGAAGAAAGACTACAGAAATGTTTTTGAGTTTGTCGTCTTTGTGATGGCATAAAATAATGAAAAGACTCCAGTCAGTTTAAATAGCTGAACCGTCTGTTGATAAATTCTGTTGCGTTGAACTATCTAAAAATGTTTAGTACTGGATAAAATCGGAAGAAACACTTTGTTTTGATAACCTTATTTTACGTAGAAAGTATATAATTTCAAACTTTTTGTATATGAAATAGCAACTTGAGAATAGTTATGAATATGATAACTTAGACTATTTTCACTTTTCAATTTTTTCTTGCATGTCAATTTGTTTAAGGCAAGCCATCAAGCGGAAATTCTACAAAAGATTTATAAGCGTTAGTACAGCCATGTAAATTCAAATGCAGATCGCTCTCAGTTTTGAAACAATCGAATAGTTTCTAACTGAATATTGATTTCTAAATGAATCAAGAACCGCACTGTTTACTATAAAATTACACTCTGTAGTATTGGATCACTTTTATTTGGTTCTCATTTGATTTCGATGGTAGTATTTCATTAACCATAATTAATTTTCACTTATTTATTCGATTTATTTGGTGATGAAAATTGACAAACATTAGTTTTGTTTTTTTTTAATTTGGTGCTGAATCGCATGTCCGTTCAGACTTATGATATCCGCGCGACGTTAGATAAAGCTTCAAATGTAGAGCAAATTTGTCGTATAGATTTACATTAAATTGATGTGAAAAGGGTGAAATGATCCAATTAAAAAGTTTAGCTAATACAAGTACTTACAAGACAAATTTACCTTGAATATAACTTGCAGATACAAAAACATATTGAGTTTGCATAAGTAGAAAAATTAAAAATTAACTCCCTCACCTCTGAGCATGGTGGTCGCCATCACCGGTGTGTATCTAAGTGTGATGGCCTGAGGAGAATTAGTGCACACGTCGAAACCACCTTCTTCTAACACTTTTCTTCTCTAATAATTTTTCAGAAAAATTATTATTCAAAATATGCAACTCATTTATATGTAGCTGCAAACAATTCCATAAAAAGTAATTTAAAAAAGCTATCGGAGCCATCCGAAAGAGTGATCGATATCCGCGCGACGTTAGATAAAGCTTCAAATGTAGAGCAAATTTGTCGTATAGATTTACATTAAATTGATGTGAAAAGGGTGAAATGATCCAATTAAAAAAAAAAGTTTAGCTAATACAAGTACTTACAAGAGAAATTTACCTTGAATATAACTTGCAGATACAAAAACATATTGAGTTTGCATAAGTAGAAAAATTAAAAATTAACTCCCTCACCTCTGAGCATGGTGGTCGCCATCACCGGTGTGTATCTAAGTGTGATGGCCTGAGGAGAATTAGTGCACACGTCGAAACCACCTTCTTCTAACACTTTTCTTCTCTAATAATTTTTCAGAAAAATTATTATTCAAAATATGCAACTCATTTATATGTAGCTGCAAGCAATTCCATAAAAAGTAATTTAAAAAAGCTATCGGAGCCATCCGAAAGAGTGATCGATATCCGCGCGACGTTAGATAAAGCTTCAAATGTAGAGCAAATTTGTCGTATAGATTTACATTAAATTGATGTGAAAAGGGTGAAATGATCCAATTAAAAAAAAAAAGTTTAGCTAATGTTAACTACAGTTTTTGTTTTTAATTAATTGTTGTAGTGAATAGTTAATTTCATATGTCCGCGAAGGACTGCAGCGATGGTCTGCTGCCTCGGCAGAAGAAGATGCAAGTATCTGCCGAGAATGCCCTTGTCTGGGGACGCGTGAATGCGCTGGCAGGCTAGCATTGCGGTGCCGTGGGGCGGGTTCATTCCCCAGCACAAGGACCCACTTCAAAGAATTTCGCATTCACGAATTTCTGGGGTCGAACAAAAGTAAGGCGACCGAAGTCGCAAAAATTGTAGGCAACTACAACATGGGTTAAATGACTTGTTCATGGAACAAGAGAAACAAGTAAAAAGGGCGGAATTAGGGTAACTTCGTCCTTACCCGAAGAGGCTCATGGCCCACAAATGAGAGAGGGGCAACCGGGTGGTGATGGAGCCCCCTCGCACCCACCCAACCGGATCAAATCCATAATCGTTGTCGTGGCCAGGTATTCCTCTTCTGAGTTGAAAACTCATACAACTTAACTTGCATGAGCCTTCCCATCAGAGGAGAAGTACCCCGGAGACCAATTTAGGCCATAGAATTATGCAATTCGATTACATAACCCTATGCCATAAAGAGGCACCTTGCTTGTGTAGTGAATTTATCCAATAATTTAAACAGAAAAAAGGAAGAAGAAAAAAAATAGTAAATTTAACTAACTGCTCGATTACTACAGGGCAGCTTATTTTCTCGCGATCCGAATGCGACGAGGATTGCGAAAAAGGAGCTGAAGGATCTTGCAGGGTACCATGGGTTGTCTTCGACGTCAGGACACGAAGTGACGAACAATAAAAGAAAAACACAATTGACAGACGGACGGACTGACTTATGTTTATGTTTGGCCGGAAGTATACAACCCTTGCGCGTTTTTGAAAATATATGCGGACGGGCAAAACAGACGTGACTAAAAATCTATCGGCGCAGATCTTTCGCGTGGTATACCCCCACTTCTTTTCCCGATGGGCCCGTTATCAGGTAATGGTTAGGTCCCATTACCTTCTTTATGCGGCTTTTCAAGAACCGCCTGTCCAGCTTAGCGTTGTAATGCCCCGCGGCGTCACTTTGGCGGAAATTGCGCCGGAAAACTTCATCTCCTTCTTTGAAATTAGCAGATCGTGACCTGAGATTGTACTGCGCCTCATTTGCACTTCCTGGGGCCTTAATCTTCCGTCCGATTTGTTGGCGGAGGTCTCCTAGACGTTCGTGGGGCTCCAGCGCAACGGCGGGGTCTCCCAAACACTTTAATTGCCGTAACAGCCGGTATGATTTACCGTGGCAAATCATGTGCTGTCCAAAGGCGGCAAAGTAAGGGGCGACACCTGTGACGGAATGATACGAGGATCGCAGGGCGCATGTGATGGTGGACAATCGTCGATCCCAATCTTTTTGAGATGGGTGGACGTAGGAACGGATCGCGGCCAATAGAGTGTGGTTCAACCGTTTGGAGGCGTTAGACTGAGGAGAGTATATGGGCGTCAGTTGATGTTCAACGCCATACTGCTCGAGTAGGCCCTTAAACTGCCGAGACCAGAACTGCACTCCGTTGTCCGAGTACACACTCTCTGGAACTCCGAACACATGGAATACCCGGTTCTCTAGGAATTTCCCGATAGATGGAGTTGTGAATTTACGGATAGGTTCCACCAGTGGGAATTTTGAGAGCTGGTCTAGAACGACTATAGCTCCGATTTGTCCCATAGATGACCGAGGATATGGACCGAGTAGATCGATGTATAGACGTTGGAATACGCGTTCTGGAACGTTGAGTTGACTCATAGGAGGTCGAAGAGGCTGGTTGGACACTTTGGTGCCTTTACAGGTCTCACAGGCGCTCACGTAGTCTTTGACCTGGGATGCCATTTTAGGCCAAAAGAAGTATTTCTTGAGTCGCCGTAACGTCCGACCGTAACCTCCGTGGGCACTTAAAGGATGGTCATGTGCGCGGAGGATCAGATGTTGTGTCATTTCCTCCGGTACCCAGAGTTTCCAGGACTCTTCTTCCTGCCATGGATCACCAGTGGCGTATTCATTTCGTCTATACACGTAGCCGTCTATTACCTTCAAATCAGGCAGCTTCGATTGTTGGGTCGCGATGGTTTGCCTCAACTCTTTGTAGCTGTCTGATTCGAAATGTGGGCTGTCCAAATCTATTTCGATGGGGTTCTCGTCATTTATTGTCAATTCGGCTCCCACAGGGGAAAAAATTCGTGAGAGAGTGTCGGGTACGATGTTCTGGGTCCCTTTCCGATGTTTGATGGAAAACTTGAACCCTTGCAGTTTAAGAGCCCATCTTGCTAGGCGTCCATGTAAATCTGCCTGGTTCATCAACCATTTTAGCGAAGCGAGGTCCGTGATGATCTCGAATTGGTGGCCCTCGATATAAGCTCGGAATTTCTTCACAGCCATTACCGCTGCCAAACATTCCTGCTCGGACACAGTATAGTTTCTTTGGGCCGAATTCAGCTTATTGGACATGAAGGCGATGGGAGCTTCCTCTCCCTCATGGCCCACAAATGAAAGAAGGGCAACCGGTTCTTTTATTTGTGGGCCATGAGATTCGTTGGGTAATGACGAGGTTACCCCAAGTCCATCTTTGTTTTCAGGTTTCAGTTGTTCTCGGAACAAGTACTTTCTCCCTCGGTGTAGTTATCTACACTTTTTGCGAGTTCGGTCGCCTCTTGATCAATTGACCACCAAATTCGTGAGTGCGCAATTTTTTTGTAGTGGGTCCTCGTGCTGGGGAAATGAACCCGCCCCACGACACCGCAATGCTAGCCTGCCAGCGCATTCACGTGTCTCCAGACGAGGGCATTCTCGGCAGGTACCTCCATCTTCTTCTGCCGAGGCAGCAGAACATCGCTGCAGTCCTTTACGGACTTTTGAACATCCTAATTCACTACACTCGGGCCACTCAACTCGCGAAATCACCTGAAACAAAGAGGTTATTAAATGCCCGATGGTTGGCTCATTTGTGGCGTGGAGAGCCTACCATCGTACCGGGTCCTATACCCGGTCAGAAGAGAAGGAACGGAAAGACCGGCGATTCAAATAAACAGTACATTTTTTATTCAAATTCGTACACTAAGGGTATAAAAAAATATATATATATTACTCTCCCGTATAAATAATTTTCATTTCTAACGTATGTTATCAATTACTGTGAACAAGCAAACGAATTGTTCATAATTTTAGCTGTATTAAGTATATGGGCAAGTCGAGTAACTGTAATTCCGTGAGGCACACAAATATAGCATGTTCGAACGAAATAAAAAAAATGTGATCACAAAAGACTAGGAGAGGAAGTTCGCAGTCGTATGATTTTACTTTTTTTTCACGTGCATGCCTACAATAATCTTTCTTTTTTTCTCCTTTATTTTTACATCATCTTTAATCTTCTTTATTTTTGCCACAATGCAATAAATATCAATAAAAAATTTAAATATAACAGCATGTTAAACTGTTCATGTGATTTGGTTTTCTTCTTTATTTCAAACACTGATGATTATCTTTGAAAAATATAGTAGCTAATAAATTATACAATATATAATTCAATATAAATATATTTAAATATAACAAAAACAAACGGGTACTTACCCACATGGTCCGTCGAGCGCTCGATGACGAAGCAGGTTTTCTACTAAGTAAAGTTTCATAAAAATTAGCTTATCCTAATTGCTAATATTGATTGCAGCGTTATTTTGTAAATTCATGGTAAACCAATCGCATGACGTAAGCTGTTGTAGTAGAAGAATCTTATGTTTCGGATATCCAAAGTATTTCCAAAATAATCCAGTACGGCTGTATAAATCCAAGTTATCCACTTGCGTTAGTCTCACACAGTGCTCTTAAAATCGAAGGTAAACCAATGTTGACCGTATAGGGTAAAGCTTTTTGTGTAAAAATTGACATTCACATTTAACCGAATTTCAAAAATTTGTTTCAATGTTCTGTTATTTTGTTTTATTAAATATATTTATGTGAATGAAATTCACAACGTTGGAACGCAACGATTTTCATTTTTTTTTCACCACCTCTAAATTTGATCTGAAGTTAAGAAATTAATTTTTCTTACGTCTATTGTATCAAGATAAGTTTAAATATTAACATGAACGCCAAAAAAATTTTTTGGTGATTTCAGCGTTTCCAAACATTTTCTTAGATCCGCGGGCGAAAAGGCAAATTGAACGTCTGAAATAAGAATTTAGTGCCAGAAGCACAGCTGGAAAATATAAGAAATTATTAAGGCCTATAAGTTTCGGCTACAAAATGCATAACTGTAGCTACACATGCTTTACAAACCGAAAAAACTCATTAGATATGCTAATAGGACATACTCATCATAGACACCGAATCTGATATATGCATTTTTCTCCTTTATGAAATTTTAACTCTGTGTACATCAACTGGAAAGATCATGCAGCACCTTTGCATAAAATCTTATGTTTCCCACTCATCGTTCCTTGCTCCCCATAGAGATAATCGTGGTGGACCAAGTCCTTACAGGCGATACCGGCGCTGTGGGAACATTTGGTGATATCTTTGCTCTGAGAAATTTACTCTCCTGGAAATTTATATATTTCTTGTAGAACCCATTGGAGCTACCACACAACGATTTTAAAGAAAATCGAATGTTCGGAACACATCGCAACGGTGCCTCCAACGAACGTGTTTTGTGAGATTTTGCATGTGGTCTGGACCACTATTCAGGAATTAAGCTTTATTTTCGAATTTCATAAATGAATTATTCACTTTTATGATGTATGCGAATTTAGCATACATCCCGGGAAGATTATGCTGCACCTTTGAATAAAATCTTATGTTTCCCACTCATCGTTCCTTGCCCCCCATAGAGATAATCGTGGTGGACCAAGTCCTTACAGGCGAAACCGGCGCTGTGGGAACATTTGGCGATATCTCTGCTCTGAAAAATTTACTCTCCTGGAAATTTATATATTTCTTGAAGAATCCATTGGAGCTACCACACAACGATTTTAAAGAAAATCGAATGTTCGGAACACATCGTAACGGGGCCTCCAACGAACGTGTTTTGTGAGATTTTGCATGTGGTCTGGACCACTATTCACGAATTAAGCTTTGTTTTCGAATTTCATAAATGAATTATTCACTTTTATGATATATGCGCATTTTGCATACATCCCGGAAAGATTATGCTGCACCTTTGAATAAAATCTTATGTTTCCCACTCATCGTTCCTTGCTCCCCATAGAGATAATCGTGGTGGACCAAGTCCTTACAGGCGAAACCGGCGCTGTGGGAACATTTGGCGATATCTCTGCTCTGAGAAATTTACTCTCCTGCAAATTTATATATTTCTTGTAGAACCCATTGAAGCTATCACACAATGATTTTAAAGAAAATCGAATGTTCGGAACACATCGTAACGGGGCCTCCAACGAACGTGTTTTGTGAGATTTTGCATTTGGTCTGGACCACTATTCACGAATTAAGCTTTGTTTTCGAATTTCATAAATGAATTATTCACTTTTATGATATATGCGCATTTGGCATACATCCCGGGAAGATTATGCAGCACATTTGAATAAAATCTTATGTTTCCCACTCATCGTCCCTTGCTCCCCATAGAAATAATCGTAGTGGACCAAGTCCTTACAGGCGAAACCGGCGCTGTGGGAACATTTGGCGATATCTCTGCTCTGAGAAATTTACTCTCCTGGAAATTTATATATTTCTTGTAGAACCCATCGAAGCTACCACACAACGATTTTAAAGAAAATCGAATGTTCGGAACACATCGCAACGGGGCCTCCAACGGACGTGTTTTGTGAGATTTTGCATGTGGTCTGGACCACTTTTCACGAATTAAGCTTTGTTTTCGAATTTCATAAATGAATTATTCACTTTTATGACATATGCGCATTTGGCATACATTCCGGGAAGATTATGCAGCACCTTTGCATAAAATCTAATATTTCCTACATATCGTTCCGTGCTCCTCATAGAGATAATCGTGGTGGACCAAGTCCTTACAGGCGAAACCGGTGCTGTGGGAACATTTGGCGATATCTCTGCTCTGAGAAATTTACTCTCCTGGAAATTTGTATATTTCTTGTAGAACCCATTGGAGCTACCACACAACGATTTTAAAGAAAATCGAATGTTCGGAACACATCGTAACGGTGCCTCCAACGAACGTGTTTTGTGAGATTTTGCATGTGGTCTGGACCACTATTCACGAATTAAGCTTTGTTTTCGAATTTCATAAATGAATTATTCACTTTTATGATATATGCGCATTTTGCATACATCCCGGGAAGATTATGCTGCACCTTTGAATAAAATCTTATGTATTCCACTCATCGTTCCTTGCTCCCCATAGAGATAATCGTGGTGGACCAAGTCCTTACAGGCGAAACCGGCGCTGTGGGAACATTTGGCGATATCTCTGCTCTGAGAAATTTACTCTCCTGGAAATATATATATTTCTTGTAGAACCCATTGGAGCTACCACGCGACGATTTTAAAGAAAATCGAATGTTCGGAACACATCGTAACGGGGCCTCCAACGAACGTGTTATGTGAGATTTTGCATGTGGTCTGGACCACTATTCACGAATTAAGCTTTGTTTTCGAATTTCATAAATGAGTTATTCACTTTTATGACATATGCGCATTTGGCATACATCCCGGGAAGATTATGCAGCACCTTTGAATAAAATCTTATGTTTCCCACTCATCGTTCCTTGCTCCCCATAGAGATAATCGTGGTGGACCAAGTCCTTACAGGCGAAACCGGCGCTGTGGGAACATTTGGCGATATCTCTGCTCTGAGAAATTTACTCTCCTGGAAATTTATATATTTCTTGTAGAATTCATTGGAGCTACTACACAACGATTTTAAAGAAAATCGAATGTTCGGAACACATCGCAACGGTGCCTCCAACGAACGTGTTTTGTGAGATTTTGCATGTGGTCTGGACCACTATTCACGAATTAAGCTTTGTTTTCGAATTTCATAAATGAATTATTCACTTTTATGACATATGCGCATTTGGCATACATCCCGGGAAGATTATGCAGCACCTTTGAATAAAATCTTATGTTTCCCACTCATCGTTCCTTGCTCCCCATAGAGATAATCGTGGTGGACCAAGTCCTTACAGGCGAAACCGGCGCTGTGGGAACATTTGGCGATATCTCTGCTCTGAGAAATTTACTCTCCTGGAAATTTATATATTTCTTATAGAACCTATCGAGGCTACCACACAACGATTTTAAAGAAAATCGAATGTTCGGAACACATCGTAACGGGGCCTCCAACAAACGTGTTTTGTGAGATTTTGCATGTGGTCTGGACCACTATTCACGAATTAAGCTTTGTTTTCGAATTTCATAAATGAATTATTCACTTTTATGACATATGCGCATTTGGCATACATTTCGGGAAGATTATGCAGCACCTTTGAATAAAATCTTATGTTTCCCACTCATCGTTCCTTGCTCCCCATAGAGATAATCGTAGTGGACCAAGTCCTTACAGGCGAAACCGGCGCTGTGGGAACATTTGGCGATATCTCTGCTCTGAGAAATTTACTCTCCTGGAAATTTATATATTTCTTGAAGAATCCATTGGAGCTACCACACAACGATTTTAAAGAAAATCGAATGTTCGGAACACATCGCAACGGTGCCTCCAACGAACGTGTTTTGTGAGATTTTGCATGTGGTCTGGACCACTATTCACGAATTAAGCTTTGTTTTCGAATTTCATAAATGAATTATTCACTTTTATGACATATGCGCACTTAGCATACATCCCGGGAAGATTATGCAGCACCTTTAATTAAAATCTAATATTTCCTACATATCGTTCCGTGCTCCTCATAGAGATAATCGTGGTGGACCAAGTCCTTACAGGCGAAACCGGCGCTGTGGGAACATTTAGCGATATCTCTGCTCTGAGAAATTTACTCTCCTGGAAGTTTATATATTTCTTGTAGAACCCATTGGAGCTACCACACAACGATTTTAAAGAAAATCAAATGTTCGGAACACATCGCAACGGTGCCTCCAAAGAACGTGTTTTGTGAGATTTTGCATGTGGTCTGGACCACTATTCACGAATTAAGCTTTGTTTTCGAATTTCATAAATGAATTATTCACTTTTATGACATATGCGCATTTGGCATACATCCCGGGAAGATTATGCTCCACCTTTGAATAAAATCTTATGTTTCCCACTCATCGTTCCTTGCTCCCCATAGAGATAATCGTGGTGGACCAAGTCCTTACAGGCGAAACCGGCGCTGTGGGAACATTTGGCGATATCTCTGCTCTGAGAAATTTACTCTCCTGGAAATTTATATATTTCTTGTAGAACCCATCGAAGCTACCACACAACGATTTTAAAGAAAATCGAATGTTCGGAACACATCGCAACGGGGCCTCCAACGAACGTGTTTTGTGAGATTTTGCATGTGGGCTGGACCACTATTCACGAATTAAGCTTTATTTTCGAATTTCATAAATGAATTATTCACTTTTATGATATATGCGCATTTGGCATACATCCCGGGAAGATTATGCAGCACCTTTGAATAAAATCTTATGTTTCCCACTCATCGTTCCTTGCTCCCCATAGAGATAATCGTGGTGGACCAAGTCCTTACAGTCGAAACCGGCTATTTCAATATATGAAGTAACAATTTTTGAAGCATCACATAAAAAGCGGGCAAAAAACAGATATGTCACCGTTTCCATAAACTTTTTGGATTTATTGCGTACTTTAAAGTCCATTTGATAATTGGTGTTCTTTCATTCTAAAAGATTTTAGTTTTCATAAAATAAATTAAATTCACGTCACTTAATGTTATGCTGTTGGAATCTAACAATTATTTTTGTATTTTTGATGGCCATTGATGTCACTTTATTATATGTTTTTGGTTGCTCTCTGCTTTAACATGTAAGTTAGTTTTAAATTGCTCAAGCCAACGAACATATGCGGGTACTGTTATAAATACATTTTTGTATGACAATATGTAAACTTTGGATGAAATAATAAAATATACATGTGAATTCCCTAGCTGATAGCGAAATCGCATAATGAAACAAAGCAGAAATCAAAATGAAAACTTGACTACGCGTAGAACTTGATGACGAATGAATGGTATTAAAACATTAATCTGTCTTATTCAAGTAAAATGTAAGTAACTTGTGTTTCAGTTTGTAAATTAAAACATTACCGTACATTCCAATAACTGCATATTGAGTTTACTCATGAATGGCAGATATATATGTTTACATACAAAGCATTACACACGAATCCCTTATGGTAGGACCATACCCCTGCCTTCTCTCATAAATTCTTGAACATGCATATATGTATGTATATGGTATTCATTCATCATTTCCCTTAACACGTTACGCAATCAAAAAATTTTAACTAGGTGGACATGAATCAAGTTAGCATAGCAAATGATTTTATTTTTAAATTCAATACTTGAAATTTAGAATGAATTGCTTCCATGAAATGACCTTGAAGTAAAATCAATTCTATAAATAGAAATCACATCACGTTTTAATTTAAGCATACATTTTTCTATTCATAGAATAAGTTTCACCTTAAGGACATTTAAAAAAAACAATTTAAATTCTTATTTACATAACTAGTAAAATGAGTTGAGAGGAGTATAGAGCCACCAAAAGGGTTATATTCTGATATACAGACATATATTATGAACTTTTTTTTGTAATTCATGAATAAACTCGATATGCAGTTTATTGCGATGTACAAGGAGAGTAAATGTTTAAATTAAGATCACATATTACTCAAATTCTATTGAAGTTGAACGTTTAGTTTTCCTATATTAACGTTTAATAGATATCTTCTGAAATTAAACCACAGCAGAACTATAGTTCATGGGTTAGTGGTAAGCCCAAATAGCTTTGGATTCGTCCAATTATATTGAGTCTTTAAAGCTTTTGCAGTTTGTTCGAAAACCCTAATGAAATCGCGTCCTGCCTCTCAATCAGTCAATCATAACAAGCTAAAAGTAATCGGCGAAGGTGTGCCATTCCACTTTTCATTTATAAAAAAATAAAATAATTAAAGCTTTTCCTACGATTCAGGTTTACGCAAGTTCTCCTTTTATTTAAATTTTTAGGGAAGATAAATAAATTGAAAGTAGTAGTAACCGTATTTGATCGTTGTAATGGGAAAAAATGCAAACGGCAATAATTCTATACATTCTGCTAAAACTCACAGAGTATAAGAACCTTTTAAAGGACCCCTAACTCTCTACGTTCATCCAATTAAATCATACTAATTCGAGTACAGTTTTACTGGCGAAAATGTTTAATTTACAGATTCTACTAGTATTAGCAAAGTTGAACAAACTTCCACCATTAATTTATTAGATCTACCTTCATAATTTTTTCACCGATTATTTTTGACTGCTTATTATCAGCTATTCATAAAAAGATTCAATCAAGTGTGAATCGCATGTACCTTAAATGTTGAACTTCGCAAAAAATAACACAATTTTATGCAATATTCTCATTTGAAACGGCCGCTATTTTCTTTTACGATTATGGATGTCACCCGTTGAACGAATTATTAAAGATATTCACCACGAATATAATTCCTGAAACTTTCATGCAAATCCAACAAACGTGTAGTGTCTTAGTTGATTGGAAGTGCATATCGCCCCATAGCCATGTATAGTTGCTGTTGTAATACAGGAAAATTTAAACCCCTATAACTCTGTTAAATACGATCCGATCTTTCTAGATTTTCCAGTTGTGAATAAACTTGTAAATGTACAATGTTTTCGAGTATCTCGCTCCCGATTGGACACATATCAGCAGAAAAATCTCAATAACAGAAAATACGTCAGAAGTTCAAATTCAATCAACTTTGTTATGGTTTATTAATTTTTCATTTTCCTGAATAAATTCTTCAGGGGATCCTTAAATTCAATAAAGTTTGATGCGCAAATGGCTTTTTATAAGTTTGATTTATTTTTAAAAATTTCAAAAAAGATTGAGTAGTATTTAAAGAAGTTATACCTTTTTGAATATTCCTGTATTCCAACAATAACAATACACGGCTACGGAGCAATATGCGCTTTTACCGACTCAGAGACTAAGTGTTTGCTAGGATTTCCACGAACGTTTCAGGAATGATATGTATCCCGAATATCTTAGAGGAAGCGTTCAATTAGTGAGATAAGTTTCAAATGAGAATATTAAATAAAAATTGCGTTGTTTTTCTCCAATTTCAACATTTTCCCCAATTTCAACAATAACAAATAAGTTGGAGGTGGAATTCGTTGTAATCAGTAAATAATAATGGGATTTGTAAATTTAACATTTTCACCAGTAAAACTATAGAAGCACTATTAAATTGAATGAAATTAGATATTTCAGTAGTGCTTTGGAAGATCCTTATGCTCTATAAGATTTAATAAAATTTACATAAGTCGCAGCCGCTTGAATTTTCTCCGATAACAACTATCATATACGGTTTTTCTACTTTTTCAGCAGACACTACACTTTTTATGGGATCCTCTACAGATTTTCAGAAAAGATGAATAACAAAAATAAATTTCAGATTTTTGTTTGTCAATAATTTCGGTAATATTGCAACAAAATTATAGCTGGTTAAATTAGATAAGCACTGGTTTGTCTTTTTAAGCAAAAATATATTTATTGTGCATGTTATTAAAGGTTTCTCATCTGAAATCATTTTATGTGTCTTGTCGATTACAAAACCCTTCTCATATGGTCGTAGGTCTATCCGTCCAATTTGTTTTATGTTGAATTTGACTTTTTAGGTCTTTGTTAAAATTTTTTTTACAAAGACCTACTAGTTTCGCGACCTGTCTGTCCGTCTGTCCGTCCGTCTATCCGTCTGTCCGTCTGTGCGTGCGTCACAGCTAATTTCCTCAGAAACTATAGAAGCTAGAATGCTCAAACTTTGTGAAAAGGTTAGAAGTGATGGTCTCTCAAGAGTTAAGGCCTTACCAAAAATTTAAAAAAAATTTAAGGGGGGTCCCCCCTAATAACGAATTGTCCCTTAAAAATTTTTTTTTTCAAAGGTAGTCAAATGAAAGGTCTTAATTAGAGCTTTTAGAATCCGAAATAAAAAAATCATTTGATGAATTAGGGGGTCCAGGTGAAGTCAAAATGTACACAAAGTTTGTGTCCCCCCCTCGCAATTGGACACCTTTCAGCTGAAAATTATCACGAACGTGGGCCGTTATGAGTACTGTTACATGTACAAATAATTCTGCGAGCTACTGTCGCAATTGTTTTCATCATCATTAAGAACGTCAACGAATGAACTTACTCGAACCCACGAGAACCCAACAAGCATGATCAACATCTGCAAGTGACGTCACTCCATTCATGAATTTGCTCGAACCTACCAGGTACCTCTTGGTAGAACATTCGCCAATGTACGAGAAATGGGTGAATAGGTAGAGACCCTATATAAAGGCGAGCTGAATGAATGGGGAGAATGATTTTCATTCGACCGCGATAAGAACTGCGATTGTATGTGGGACGCGATATTATTCGAATAGTAGAAAAGTGTGTTTCGTAAAAGTGAAGTAATTTAGAAGACAATTGCGATAGTAAATTTATGGACAAGTGTTAGAGTTTTTTTTTATAGTGACAATTAAAATTAGTGAAAGTGTTAACTGATTATTGTGCTGTTTTTTAATTAAATAAACTCTTTTAACTTAAATTAAAAGACATTGCGTTTTCACTTTCCCGGAACGTTAAAATTATTGGCCGCGAACCAATAACACACGACAGTACAATGGCAACAAATACCTTAGAAACCGAAATTCGCTCAACTTTGTTAATAATAGTATGATTTGTAGATTTTACATTTTTGCCCATAAAATGAAAACAGTACCTTTAAACTTCTTGAAATTTTGCAATTATATAGACTGACATAAGATATATACGTTTACAAAATTTAATTGAGATCGAATCATAATCAAGTGAGTTATAGCCATTTCAATTATATGGAATTACAACAACAATAACACGTGTTTATAGTCGATATAGGGCTTTCCAATAAGAGGTGTTATTTTGATATTAAAACAAAAATGCCAGTTTTTAATATAAATTATCTGATGTTTATTTCATTATAAAAAAGACGATATGCCGTTAATAGCAAAAACTAACATCAGGCAAATAACCACTACGACAAGCTTACAGGACCATCTCCTCTTCATGAAATCTTCCATAACCAAATCGCAAAGTAGCTGCGCTATGTCCTCGATAGATTCACGAATTTCATCTTTGAGATATTGAATCCACGCTAGGCTATTGGCGTAGGACTTCTCTATCATGTGGCTCAAAAGGAAGAAGTCGCAAGGTGTTATATCACAAGATCTATTCAAAATAACACTTTTATTTTCTTTCGATTTTCATGAAAATTTAAGGAATAGTGTTTGACTTGAACATGTTCAATCGGCCGAGCGTTCTGAAAAATCATTTAAGCTAGATTAAAATGGTGGCTGCGCTGTGCTTATGAAAGAAATTGTGCATCTTTTGTATAAATTTGAACGATTTCATATCCAAGTATTGAATGAATAATTCAAGTTATCGATTCACGCCATGAGAAAACTTGTTTATAACCCTAGGATGTTTACAAAGACCTTCTGGTAGGAGCACTCTCCTGCTTACTCAACTTGTTAAAATTTAAGTTGCTTGCTAACTGGAGATGACCCCCACGTGAAATTAAATCTTTTATATGAAAATATATCGTTTTTGGATGTTTACCTCTTAGCTTCATTTCATTATTTCTCACCATTTCATTTTAAAGTTGTAATTTTGTAAGGTAATTTTACAAAACCCTCCTACAATCAGTACTTGTATTCCCCTCCATCCGTCCGTCCATCCGTCCCTCCATGCGCTACACTTAGTTTTCTTTCCAACAAGATGGAGGAGCATGAAATTCGTTCAATAGGAGCAAAGTTGACAATTTTACCACAAGAAAAATGTTATTAGGGTATTAAGGGAGGTCTGTTCATATAAAGGTTGACCGTTAAATAATTTTTTGCCAGATATAGCCGATATGGATACCAATTGCAAAGTCTTGACGAAACCTTTGTAGATAGTTCTTAAACTGTACCATTTTGCATCAAAGGGTCCAAGTGGGGCGAAATGCACGAAAAATGTTTGCCCCCTCTTGTGATTAGACACTTTTAGTGTGAAAAACAAGGGAAATCATGGTGGTAGGTCTTTAGAGTACTATGTTAATGACAGTACATTTTATGGAATTTATACTTAAATATGGCATATAGATATTTGATTAGCAGATATACATTCTCTAAAAACGAAATGGTGACGAAACTAAATTTTGTTTTTATGGTTGGGAGGTGAAGGCTATTTACGCTCTAACTGTGTTGCTTCCGGACGCGT
The DNA here is from genome assembly GCA_963969285.1 of Odontomyia ornata. Classification (NCBI taxonomy): domain Eukaryota; kingdom Metazoa; phylum Arthropoda; class Insecta; order Diptera; family Stratiomyidae; genus Odontomyia; species Odontomyia ornata. The sequence continues at coordinate 58,177,447 of OZ017741.1, read as the reverse complement.
AAGACGTCTAAACTACCTACCAAGTACCTTCCTTGCTGGTCTGAGGCCTTGGCCTGGAAAAGTTTGACACTGTATTTCGGGCTAAGCCTCCTTTCGCTTACGGGGGTGCTTCCAAGTTGAAACATTCCTCCTGTGATCCCTTTTAATATTTTTGGGTGCCCGAGCATAACATGCCACATAGTTCCATTTGCCTACCGATGCAAGCATCTCCCTGAAAAGACAATTTGAGGTGAGCTCTCCTGTTTCCCTGAAGAAAGCTCGGCGCAGAGTGTCTTATGTTTTGCATACAAAAAATGTGTGGTAGGCATCGTCTTCCTCTCCTGCGCAAAACCTACAGTCGGGAAACCACAACTTAACAATATTGTGCAAGTAAGACTGAAAATAACCATGCCTGCTTCAGAGCTGGGTCAGGTAGAAGCTAGTCGCTCCTTGCATTTGATTGAACCGCGATCTCAAATCAACGATGGGGTGCACAATTCATCCTTCCTTCGTGCTGTTCACCCATCATCGAGTGAGTGCTGCTTCTCTTCGGCGGCAACTGTCTCCCTTTTGTCTTCGTTGCAACGTACGTAGATCCTAAGGAACTTTGTGTTTCAACCCTTATTTATTCTGACGGTTTGATTTCAATATTTAGACAAAGAAAATTTTTTTTAAATTTTTTTCCCTGTAACCGTGATTTATTTACTCTATTCTACAGACGCGTGTTTCATCCGTAACACTTGGACATCGTCGGTGTACTACCCAACTGATCCTACTCCTTAACTATTTATATGTTACATCTAATTACATTCCTTCTTACTTAACTATTTATTAATAACATTCCAAAAACTTATCTAATAACCTCTACTTAATGAACTTCAGAAGTTTTTCTGACCCATTTCCTAAATCCAAGTTTAACCTTTTTTCGACAGGTACCCTACTCATTTCCATTGTTTCCCTAATGTCTAACTCGTTAATTTTTCTAGCCTTTTTTACAATCTTTAAGTTCTCGATACCTATTTTGCGTAGATAGTACGGTACGGGTGCTAGGTATCATGACTACGATGACTAGCACCGCTGAATCAGAGACTGTCAGGTATGAAGATGCAATCTTTAGTGCTTCTGTTCTCTGTACATGTGCCAATCATTTTCAGTACAGCTCCTTGCTAAGAGCTTTGCCCCATATTTCTGCTCCTCTACTTAATGAACTTCAGAAGTTTTTTTGACCCATTTCCTAAATCCAAGTTTAACCTTATTTCGACAGGTACCCTACTCATTTCCATTGTTTCCCTAATGTCTAACTCGTTAATTTTTCTAGCCTTTTTTACAATTTTTAAGTTCTCGATCCCTATTTTGCGTAGATAGTACGGTACGGCCGCTAGGCATCATGACTACGATGACTAGCACCGCTGAATCAGAGACTGTCAGGTATGAAGATGCAATCTTTAGTGCTTCTGTTCTCTGTACATGTGCCAATCATTTTCAGTACAGCTCCTTGCTAAGAGCTTTGCCCCATATTTCTGCTCCGTACTGTAGGACTGACTAACGGAAGCAGCGTTATCAGCCGTTGCCATGATATATTCAGAGGAAACTCCATCATCGAGGCGATTAGCAACCCCAGGTACTTCACGAATCATTTTAGTTCAACCTGTACTTCCGCGAAACCGATCGTCCCTACCGTGGGGATTATCTTCTTTATCAGGATGAACACATTGGTTTTCTCTAGTGCTAGACTGACCTCGCGAGCAGTCTAAGTTGCGTCGGCTTGATGCTGCGTCCAGCAACTAGCGCTGGAACATTATCCTCATAGCTCTAGCCTCTGTAGCAAAACGCACGATATTTTCCACGGGTTTGGGCTAAATATGGATCCTTGAGCCACACGCGATTTAGGCATACCCCCCCCCCCCCCTCACGATTGGAAACCTTTTATCTGAAAAAATCAAGAGTAGGCCTTTATGAGCACTACAACAACAAATACGTCAGAAGTCGAAATTCACTCAACTTTGTTAGTTATAGTATGGTTTATCAATTTCACACTTTCTCGAATCTAATCGTAAGGGCATTGTCAAAATCAATAAATAAATATAAGTTTACAAGTTTATTCACAACTGGAAAATCTAGAAAGATCGGATCGTATTTAACAGAGTTATAGGGGTTTAAATTTTCCTGTATTACAACAGCAACTATACATGGCTATGGGGTGATATGCACTTCCAATCAACTAAGACACTACACGTTTGTTGGATTTGCATGAAAGTTTCAGGAATTATATTCGTGGTGAATATCTTTAAGAATTCGTTCAACGGGTGACATCCATAATCGTAAAAGAAAATAGCGGCCGTTTCAAATGAGAATATTGCATAAAATTGTGTTATTTTTTGCGAAGTTCAACATTTAAGGTACATGCGATTCACACTTGATTGAATCTTTTTATGAATAGCTGATAATAAGCAGTCAAAAATAATCGGTGAAAAAATTATGAAGGTAGATCTAATAAATTAATGGTGGAAGTTTGTTCAACTTTGCTAATACTAGTAGAATCTGTAAATTAAACATTTTCGCCAGTAAAACTGTACTCGAATTAGTATGATTTAATTGGATGAACGTAGAGAGTTAGGGGTCCTTTAAAAGGTTCTTATACTCTGTGAGTTTTAGCAGAATGTATAGAATTATTGCCGTTTGCATTTTTTCCCATTACAACGATCAAATACGGTTACTACTACTTTCAATTTATTTATCTTCCCTAAAAATTTAAATAAAAGGAGAACTTGCGTAAACCTGAATCGTAGGAAAAGCTTTAATTATTTTATTTTTTTATAAATGAAAAGTGGAATGGCACACCTTCGCCGATTACTTTTAGCTTGTTATGATTGACTGATTGAGAGGCAGGACGCGATTTCATTAGGGTTTTCGAACAAACTGCAAAAGCTTTAAAGACTCAATATAATTGGACGAATCCAAAGCTATTTGGGCTTACCACTAACCCATGAACTATAGTTCTGCTGTGGTTTAATTTCAGAAGATATCTATTAAACGTTAATATAGGAAAACTAAACGTTCAACTTCAATAGAATTTGAGTAATATGTGATCTTAATTTAAACATTTACTCTCCTTGTACATCGCAATAAACTGCATATCGAGTTTATTCATGAATTACAAAAAAAAGTTCATAATATATGTATGTATATCAGAATATAACCCTTTTGGTGGCTCTATACTCCTCTCAACTCATTTTACTAGTTATGTAAATAAGAATTTAAATTGTTTTTTTTAAATGTCCTTAAGGTGAAACTTATTCTATGAATAGAAAAATGTATGCTTAAATTAAAACGTGATGTGATTTCTATTTATAGAATTGATTTTACTTCAAGGTCATTTCATGGAAGCAATTCATTCTAAATTTCAAGTATTGAATTTAAAAATAAAATCATTTGCTATGCTAACTTGATTCATGTCCACCTAGTTAAAATTTTTTGATTGCGTAACGTGTTAAGGGAAATGATGAATGAATACCATATACATACATATATGCATGTTCAAGAATTTATGAGAGAAGGCAGGGGTATGGTCCTACCATAAGGGATTCGTGTGTAATGCTTTGTATGTAAACATATATATCTGCCATTCATGAGTAAACTCAATATGCAGTTATTGGAATGTACGGTAATGTTTTAATTTACAAACTGAAACACAAGTTACTTACATTTTACTTGAATAAGACAGATTAATGTTTTAATACCATTCATTCGTCATCAAGTTCTACGCGTAGTCAAGTTTTCATTTTGATTTCTGCTTTGTTTCATTATGCGATTTCGCTATCAGCTAGGGAATTCACATGTATATTTTATTATTTCATCCAAAGTTTACATATTGTCATACAAAAATGTATTTATAACAGTTGCAAAGCCTACCGAAATATTAAAATACCCGCATATGTTCGTTGGCTTGAGCAATTTAAAACTAACTTACATGTTAAAGCAGAGAGCAACCAAAAACATATAATAAAGTGACATCAATGGCCATCAAAAATACAAAAATAATTGTTAGATTCCAACAGCATAACATTAAGTGACGTGAATTTAATTTATTTTATGAAAACTAAAATCTTTTAGAATGAAAGAACACCAATTATCAAATGGACTTTAAAGTACGCAATAAATCCAAAAAGTTTATGGAAACGGTGACATATCTGTTTTTTGCCCGCTTTTTATGTGATGCTTCAAAAATTGTTACTTCATATATTGAAATAGCCGGTTTCGACTGTAAGGACTTGGTCCACCACGATTATCTCTATGGGGAGCAAGGAACGATGAGTGGGAAACATAAGATTTTATTCAAAGGTGCTGCATAATCTTCCCGGGATGTATGCCAAATGCGCATATATCATAAAAGTGAATAATTCATTTATGAAATTCGAAAATAAAGCTTAATTCGTGAATAGTGGTCCAGCCCACATGCAAAATCTCACAAAACACGTTCGTTGGAGGCCCCGTTGCGATGTGTTCCGAACATTCGATTTTCTTTAAAATCGTTGTGTGGTAGCTTCGATGGGTTCTACAAGAAATATATAAATTTCCAGGAGAGTAAATTTCTCAGAGCAGAGATATCGCCAAATGTTCCCACAGCGCCGGTTTCGCCTGTAAGGACTTGGTCCACCACGATTATCTCTATGGGGAGCAAGGAACGATGAGTGGGAAACATAAGATTTTATTCAAAGGTGCTGCATAATCTTCCCGGGATGTATGCCAAATGCGCATATGTCATAAAAGTGAATAATTCATTTATGAAATTCGAAAACAAAGCTTAATTCGTGAATAGTGGTCCAGACCACATGCAAAATCTCACAAAACACGTTCGTTGGAGGCACCGTTACGATGTGTTTCGAACATTTGATTTTCTTTAAAATCGTTGTGTGGTAGCTCCAATGGGTTCTACAAGAAATATATAAATTTCCAGGAGAGTAAATTTCTCAGAGCAGAGATATCGCCAAATGTTCCCACAGTGCCGGTTTCGCCTGTAAGGACTTGGTCCACCACGATTATCTCTATGGGGAGCAAGGAACGATGAGTGGGAAACATAAGATTTTATTCAAAGGTGCTGCATAATCTTCTCGGGATGTATGCCAAATTCGCATATATCATAAAAGTGAATAATTCATTTATGAAATTCGAAAACAAAGCTAAATTCGTGAATAGTGGTCCAGACCACATGCAAAATCTCACAAAACACGTTCGTTGGAGGCACCGTTGCGATGTGTTCCGAACATTCGATTTTCTTTAAAATCGTTGTGTGGTAGCTCCAATAGGTTCTCCAAGAAATATATAAATTTGCAGGAGAGTAAATTTCTCAGAGCAGAGATATCGCCAAATGTTCCCACAGCGCCGGTTTCGCCTGTAAAGACTTGGTCCACCACGTTTATCTCTATGGGGAGCAAGGAACGATGAGTGGGAAACATAAGATTTTATTCAAAGGTGCTGCATAATCTTCCCGGGATGTATGCAATATGCGTATATATCATAAAAGTGAATAATTCATTTATGAAATTTGAAAATAAAGCTTAATTCGTGAATAGTGGTCCAGACCACATGCGGAATCTCACAAAACACGTTCGTTGGAGGCCCCTTTACGATGTGTTCCGAACATTCGATTTTCTTTAAAATCATTGTGTGGTAGCTCCAATGGATTCTTCAAGAAATATATAAATTTGCAGGAGAGTAAATTTCTCAGAGCAGAGATATCGCCAAATGTTCCCACAGCGCCGGTTTCGCCTGTAAGGACTTGGTCCACCACGATTATCTCTATGGGGAGCAAGGAACGATGAGTGGGAAACAAAAGATTTTATTCAAAGGTGCTGCATGATCTTCCTGGGATTTATGCCAAATGCGGATATATCATAAAAGTGAATAATTCATTTATGACATTCGAAAACAAAGCTTAATTCGTGAATAGTGGTCCAGACCACATGCAAAATCTCACAAAACACGTTCGTTGGAGGCACCGTTGCGATGTGTTCCGAACATACGATTTTCTTTAAAATCGTTGTGTGGTAGCTCCAATAGGTTCTCCAAGAAATATATAAATTTGCAGGAGAGTAAATTTCTCAGAGCAGAGATATCGCCAAATGTTACCACAGCGCCGGTTTCGCCTGTAAAGACTTGGTCCACCACGATTATCTCTATGGGGAGCAAGGAACGATGAGTGGGAAACATAAGATTTTATTCAAAGGTGCTGCATAATCTTCCCGGGATGTATGCTAAATGCGCATATATCATAAAAGTGAATAATTCATTTATGAAATTCGAAAATAAAGCTTAATTCGTGAATAGTGGTCCAGACCACATGCGAAATCTCACAAAACACGTTCGTTGGAGGCCCCGTTATGATGTGTTCCGAACATTCGATTTTCTTTAAAATCGTTGTGTGGTAGCTGCAATGGATTCTGCAAGAAATATATAAATTTGCAGGAGAGTAAATTTCTCAGAGCAGAGATATCGCCAAATGTTCCCACAGCGCCGGTTTCGCCTGTAAGGACTTGGTCCACCACAATTATCTCTATGGGGAGCAAGGAACGATGAATGGGAAACAAAAGATTTTATTCAAAGGTGCTGCATAATCTTTCTGGGATGTATGCCAAATGCGGATATATCATAAAAGTGAATAATTCATTTATGACATTCGAAAACAAAGCTTAATTCGTGAATAGTGGTCCAGACCACATGCAAAATCTCACAAAACACGTTCGTTGGAGGCACCGTTGCGATGTGTTCCGAACATTCGATTTTCTTTAAAATCGTTGTGTGGTAGCTCCAATGGGTTCGCCAAGAAATATATAAATTTGCAGGAGAGTAAATTTCTCAGAGCAGAGATATCGCCAAATGTTCCCACAGCGCCGGTTTCGCCTGTAAGGACTTGGTCCACCACAATTATCTCTATGGGGAGCAAGGAACGATGAATGGGAAACAAAAGATTTTATTCAAAGGTGCTGCATAATCTTCCTGGGATTTATGCCAAATGCGGATATATCATAAAAGTGAATAATTCATTTATGACATTCGAAAACAAAGCTTAATTCGTGAATAGTGGTCCAGACCACATGCAAAATCTCACAAAACACGTTCGTTGGAGGCACCGTTGCGATGTGTTCCGAACATTCGATTTTCTTTAAAATCGTCACGTGGTAGCTTCAATGGGTTCTTCAAGAAATATAGAAATTTCCAGGAGAGTAAATTTCTCAGAGCAGAGATATCGCCAAATGTTCCCACAGCGCCGGTTTCGCCTGTAAGGACTTGGTCCACCACGATTATCTCTATGGGGAGCAAGGAACGATGAGTGGGAAACATAAGATTTTATTCAAAGGTGCTGCATAATCTTCCCGGAATGTATGCCAAGTGCGCATATATCATGAAAGTGAATAATTCATTTATGAAATTCGAAAACAAAGCTTAATTCGTGAAAAGTGGTCCAGACCAAATGCAAAATCTTACAAAACACGTTCGTTGGAGGCCCCGTTACGATGTGTTCCGAACATTCGATTTTCTTTAAAATCGTTGTGTGGTAGCTTCAATGGGTTCTCCAAGAAATATATAAATTTGCAGGAGAGTAAATTTCTCAGAGCAGAGATATCGCCAAATGTTCCCACAGCGCCGGTTTCGCCTGTAAAGACTTGGTCCACCACGATTATCTCTATGGGGAGCAAGCAACGATGAGTGGGAAACATAAGATTTTATTCAAAGGTGCTGCATAATCTTCCCGGGATGTATGCCAAATGCACATATATCATAAAAGTGAATAATTCATTTATGAAATTCGAAGATAAAGCTTAATTCGTGAATAGTGGTCCAGACCACATGCGAAATCTCACAAAACACGTTCGTTGGAGGCCCCGTTACGATGTGTTCCGAACATTCGATTTTCTTTAAAATCGTTGTGTGGTAGCTCCAATGGATTCTTCAAGAAATATATAAATTTGCAGGAGAGTAAATTTCTCAGAGCAGAGATATCGCCAAATGTTCCCACAGCGCCGGTTTCGCCTGTAAGGACTTGGTCCACCACAATTATCTCTATGAGGAGCAAGGAACGATGAATGGGAAACAAAAGATTTTATTCAAAGGTGCTGCATCATCTTCCTGGGATTTATGCCAAATGCGGATATATCATAAAAGTGAATAATTCATTTATGACATTCGAAAACAAAGCTTAATTCGTGAATAGTGGTCCAGACCACATGCAAAATCTCACAAAACACGTTCGTTGGAGGCACCGTTGCGATGTGTTCCGAACATTCGATTTTCTTTAAAATCGTTGTGTGGTAGCTTCAATGGGTTCTCCAAGAAATATATAAATTTGCAGGAGAGTAAATTTCTCAGAGCAGAGATATCGCCAAATGTTCCCACAGCGCCGGTTTCGCCTGTAAAGACTTGGTCCACCACGATTATCTCTATGGGGAGCAAGGAACGATGAGTGGGAAACATAAGATTTTATTCAAAGGTGCTGCATAATCTTCCCGGGATGTATGCTAAATGCACATATATCATAAAAGTGAATAATTCATTTATGAAATTCGAAAACAAAGCTTAATTCATGAATATTGGTCCAGACCACATGCGAAATCTCACAAAACACGTTCGTTGGAGGCCCCGTTACGATGTGTTCCGAACATTCGATTTTCTTTAAAATCGTTGTGTGGTAGCTCCAATGGATTCTTCAAGAAATATATAAATTTGCAGGAGAGTAAATTTCTCAGAGCAGAGATATCGCCAAATGTTCCCACAGCGCCGGTTTCGCCTGTAAGGACTTGGTCCACCACAATTATCTCTATGGGGAGCAAGGAACGATGAATGGGAAACAAAAGATTTTATTCAAAGGTGCTGCATAATCTTCCTGGGATTTATGCCAAATGCGGATATATCATAAAAGTGAATAATTCATTTATGAAATTCGAAAACAAAGCTTAATTCGTGAATAGTCGTCCAGACCACATGCAAAATCTCACAAAACACGTTCGTTGGAGGCACCGTTGCGATGTGTTCCGAACATTCGATTTTCTTTAAAATCGTTGTGTGGTAGCTCCAATGGGTTCTTCAAGAAATATATAAATTTGCAGGAGAGTAAATTTCTCAGAGCAGAGATATCGCCAAATGTTCCCACAGCGCCGGTTTCGCCTGTAAGGACTTGGTCCACCACAATTATCTCTATGGGGAGCAAGGAACGATGAATGGGAAACAAAAGATTTTATGCAAAGGTGCTGCATGATGTTTCCGGTTGATATACACAGAGCTAAAATTTCATAAAAGAGAAAAATGCATATATCAGATTCGGTGTCTATGATGAGTATGTCATATTAGCATATCTAATGAGTTTTTTCGGTTTGTAAAGCTTGTAGAGCTGCAGTTATACATTTTGTAGCCGAAACTTATAAGCTCTGATAATTTCTTATATTTTCCAGCTGTGCTTCTGCCACTAAATTCTCATTTCAGAGGTTCAATTTGCCTTTTCGCCCGCGGATCTAAGAAAATGTTTGGAAACGCTGAAATCACCAAAAATTTTTTTTGGCGTTCATGTTAATATTTAAGCTTATCTTGATACAATAGACGTAAGAAAAATTAATTTCTTGACTTTAGATCAAATTTAGAGGTGTTGAAAAAAAAAATGAAAATCGTTGCGTTCCAACGTTGCGAATTTCATTCACATATATTTACTGTTATTGTCACGCGAAGTCAGACGCGGTTGAATCATAACGGATATTGCAATTCACTGACACTTAAAACATCACATTCGTGTATCCAATCCAATTTACGGGAGCAACAATGCAACTCTTGGTACTTAATAATGAATCATAAACTTGATATTAAGTTCAACAAAATTCTTTATCACCATAAACACTATCAACTTAATCGTTGGATAATATATTTCAAAATGAGAAACTTCTGTAACTGTATTTCAACCTCTCCCTGGTGGTCACTTAAATTTTTCCACTTGTTTGGCTTTCGAGCCAAACTATTTTTAATCGCTTTGCTCGATCTGTATTTTACCGTTAATGGCGATACACATCGTGGCCACTAAGCGCTAATTCATAGACGGAATTTACTTAATTATTCCACATTTATTCGCGTTTAATATGATCTGAATTATTATTTATGCACTTATACTCGGTTCAGTTCACTTAATCATATTTCCAGTCCATCGGAACTATACTTGTGATTCCTATTCAATTTTACTTCCAACTTCTTTTTCACGTCCCGACGCGACAAGTTCCCGAGATCAACCTCTCTATTCCGTGATCGATACAAAAACTCCCCTGTCTCGCGGCAGGTTCTCCGCTTCAGACGATGATCGCGACCCTCAATGTAAATGTGCATCCGCGGATGGGATGCATGGAATAGCAAGTTGTGTTGAGTAGCTTGTTCACTGATAAGAGTTGTTACTAACAATTCGATGAGTGTAAATATATATTTTGTATGTCTAGGAGTATGATGAGCGGAATGCGAGAATGTGTATTTTACATACTATCAAGTCATAGTAGGATTTTCTATATGGAAATGGTTTGCTGGTTGTGTAGTGATTTAGCAGATCTGGCCTATATTATGCAGGAATTTTCTTTAACCCTTTGCCTGCGCCGAATTCGAATCGAGCATTTTTAGTTATATTGAATATATAAAATATAAAATCTATAAATTTGACATAAAAAAATAAAATTTATATTTTATATAAGAGTATTAAATAATTTAAATAAAAAAATAATAAATTTAACAAACTACTCGATTACTACATTGTATTGGATGGTATCAGTAAGATGCTATCCTGTGTGATTTTAAGAATAAAACTTCGGATGTGTTTAATGCCGGTCTTAACCCTTAAAGTGCATACTTTTTAGGAATCACGTTAAGTGCACACTTGGCTGTCCGATACCCTGAAGTGTTCTATGCTGATTCGCTCTGCCGCTATGGAATATTTTATTACAAAAAAATTCTGGCATGTACTTTAAAATATCCCCTTCAAAGTTACTTTCCTTGAAGTTAATGATCTGGTAGATGGCGATACATACCCGATTTTGTTCGATACTATAGGATCTCTTCGTGTTGGAAAATGTTGCTGGGTGTCAGGCACCCACAATGTACTTTAAGGGTTAACCTGTTGATGTGAAAACAATATATTAACTGGAATATCAACGGATGCGCCAGAAAGCAATTGCCATTAATGCGTTTCCAATTATTGATTTGTTGAAAATTTGATAGCTAATGCTAAAAGTCATCACGTTTTCATAATTTGTAGTAATCGGAACATTTTGATGCGCAACTTATTAATATTATTGTTACCAACCTGAAATGAATCCCGCCACTATTGCCGCTACCATTCTCAATAAAAAGTTTTTCCGACGAAAAATCGATAATGGCAACCCCATTGCGACACAATCTAGTGAAACAATTGCTAGATTGTTGCAACGTGAATCTGCCGTTACCGTCATGAAGAGACTCGTCGAGGAGGCGGTAAGCGGAATTGTACGAAGCGGGCCTCTGATTTGGAACAGCGAGCGGGATGGCCGTCGCAATTTATTAACTGAGCTCTAATTAATTTTGTAACGGCCCATCTGATCATTTTCATTAAACCATCGCAATTAAAATTATTTAAAACTTTCGGTACTCAAATGTATGAACAGTGACATTTCTTTCATTAATTGCGTCCTCGTAAACCGGTGTTTTAAATTTTAAATCATGTAATTTCTGTGCGTATTTATTCTAATTTCTGCGGTGGTGTTAGCAATATTAATCACTTAGTACTTTGTGCCAAGGACCGAAGCTATATTTCTAACTCACCAACTTCTGGAGGGTAGACGAAAGTGTCTCTGAATCCTTTTCGTGTTCACCTTTGCTAGTAAATATTTCTTTAATCAATCTAAGACTTCGAGTCTGTATTCCGCGGGCACAAACGATTTGTAAGTGGCATAAGTGTCTTGAGTTCTATCAATACTATTGTCAGATTTTTCTACCAATATGACTAATTGATCTTTGTATTGGATATGTAAGACTCCACAGCGCTCGTATAACTCCAGTAATAAACCATTTGTAAATACACAAGGGCGAAGCAAAGAAAATTGATTCTTTTAATAAAATAAGCACCGTGAAAGAACATAACACGTTCCCTGATATCTTAAATCCGAAACCTACGTCGAATTTTGAAAATTCAAGGAAATGGACAAGAACTCAATAGAAAGGTTTGAGATTGAGTTTGCTTGCTCTCATTGCACCAAATAGGACATCGCATGTGACTGAATTTTTTCTTCATCAATCAGTCATATGTCCATCGAAACGCGGACGCATTTTTCAATGGCCATGCCGTGACGTAACACCAGCTTCATCGATGGTAATGTGACAAGAAAAGCAAAATACTGTTTTACAAGCACCTTCTCAAAATTTACCAACAATTATGTTAAATTCTTTATCGGAGAGAATCGATAAGCAAGATACGAAAATTAATCTTGTTTTTCGTTGTTTAGCGGTTTCAAATACCTCAAAATAATTTGTCTTTCAGCCACATTCCCATGGATAGGATTCGTCTCATCTCGATCAACGCCAACTACATTGTTACTATGCATCGGCGTGATTATCTCCATGAAATCATTGTTAAGCAAAAGCCTGACATCATGCTTCTCACTGAAACCCACCTCAATTCATGGCACTCCATAACATTCAAGGATTTTGAATTCGTAAGAAACGATAGGGTAATAGATGATGGGGGAGGTACCACCGGGATATTGGTTAGAAGACCCTATTGTTTCCAAAATATTGAAAAAGTTGAATTCAAAAGCTTTGAATCTCTTGAAGTGTCCGTTATCAAAATCTCACTGCCAGGTGGGAATAACGTCTTCGTTACCTTTGCCTATGCAACTGGTGGAACTGTTCTCAAGCTCAAGGAGGAGCTCAATTCCTTGTTTGAAATACTCGAACTGAACAGGCTGCATGATTATTATATTCTTGCTGGTGACCTAAACGCCAAGCATACATCAAGGTTGAACGCCACCAATAATCCAAGAGGTGTATTCCTGAAATCGTGGATAACAGAGAACCAAATTGAATACAGGTGCAATTTAGATGGGTCGGAGTTTTCAACATACCCTAGGACAAATTCATATTTGGACCTCTGTATTGCTGACACAAGACTTGAATTCAACTTTAATAGTCCTCAACGGAAACTGCAGGTGCTTCCTTATGATAGCGACCATAACGCAATCGTAATGGAAATCAATCATCAAAGGGATGATCTCTTCCTCATTCAAGTTCAACACGAAAATCATCAGTTGAAAAGAAGTTTAATCGAGAGTACCAGAAGCAATGTGCTCCTTCTGATGATGGTAACGCTTGCCAAATGATTCCTAATGACAGGAATCTAACTAACGATGAAATAGATCTCTATTTGTCGAAGTTTGAGAAGCTGACGTTGGAAACGATTGAGAAAGTCGCTCCCAAGATTAAACATCGAAAAAATATGGAAGGATATGAAACACCAACCATTGCAAGGTTGAAAAGATTGAAACGCCTTCTTCTCACACGCGTCAACAATATTTATAGACAATTTTTGGACTACAACCATCCCTCGTTGGCCTAGTTGAAATTACACCTGAAGAATGTCCGGAGCGTAATTCGTTCATACTTCAGTGGTGGGGTAAAGCAAATCCCAATTTTTTACGTGTGGCATATTAGAATCAGTTTGAAATAAGTTTAATTTAATGCTATAATTATGTATATCGCATTAAACTTTCGCACGTTACGATAATTAAATCTAATGTGACATGACATAAGATGAGCCGTACAATGTTCAAATATCTGTAAAGAATGTTGTACTCTTTGACAATAGGAAAAAGTAGGACGACGACGAAGATGATGTCGCTGTTGTTGTTGATGATGATGAGGTTGATGTTGATGTTGATGATGATATTGACGGTTGAATCGCCTGTGATGGTAGCAAGGGGTTGGTGTGGGCGACTGGTGGTGAGGCTGGCTGAGAGTCGTTCTCAAGATTAAACTTCGAAACAATATGGAAGGATATGAAACACCAACTATCACAAGGTTGAAAAGATTGAAAAGCCTTCTTCTCACACGTGTCAACAATATTTATCGACGATTTTTGGACTATAGCCATCCCTCGTTGGCTTTGTTGAAATTACACCTGAAGAATGTCCGGAACTTAATCCGGTCAAACTTCAGGAGTGAGGTCAGCAATCAATGGGCGGAAAAATTGAAGGGTATTAGCCCACAGGACCCAGACGGCTTTTTGCGAAAGTGAATAGCATATTCTGCAAGAAGTCTCGAGTGAAGGTATCGAATCTTGAAGTCACTAGCGATGAGATAAATCTTCTCGATAGGGCTGGTATCGAAATTGATAGTACGATTCCGGATACAAATGGAAACAAGATTATTTGTGAGGGATTGCATAAACTTGCCCTGATTGGAACACATTTTGAATTGGTTCACCTGCCAAACCGTGAGAGAGGCAATGAAATATTTTCAGAGGTCGTTGAAGCAAAAGTTTCCGACTTCAAATCAAGCCTGAACGGCCAATCAATTCTTCATTTCAATAAAACATTTACATCTGACCTCATACCGAGCTTGAATCTTAATGATTATTTAGCCAGCTATGAAGACTTGTGTTTCATATTTCGCAGGATAAACAACAAGAACTGATTTGGTACTGACGGTATTCCAAATGTAGTTCTCCGATATTTGCCTGAGGTTGCTACTAGGAATTATTGCATATTGTTCAACAACATGTTGAGCAATTCATATTTCCCAAATAAGTGGAAAAGGGCTAAGGTATTTCCGATCTTGAAGAAAGGAAGGAATTTTCATGCCCTAAAAGCTATCGCCCAATCAGCTTCCTGCCTAACATCAGCAAGGTGTTTGAAGTGATACACAGCATTAAACGCCAACATTGAGAAATATGAGTTGACGCCGAACTGCCAATTTGGTTTTTGTGCCAGGCATTCGACGACACATGCAATAACGCAAGTAACCTCAGACATCTGTTGTGGGCCTAAACGATAGAGAATGTGTTGGAGCATGTCTCATTTATATGGAGAAAGCCTTCGATACGGTGTGGTTAGATGGACTAGTTTTTAAACTCCTTCAGGATAAGTTCCCCAGACACCTTGTCGAAATGATGTGCAATATGTTATACGGGAAATCATTTGTTGTAGCTGGTGGAAATCTGACAACAATGTGCAAATTCAAGGTCTTGAATGGTCTACAGTAGAGAACAGTTACTGCGCCTCTGCTCTCCTCAATATTCATTCGGAAGCTGTTGAACGGCTTTCATTTTAACGTCTCGCCAAAGTGATCATTGGTAGCGTTTGCTGCTTATCTGATCATCTATACGGCAGACTGAAAAGCTACAATAGTTCAGAGCAATCTTCAAAAAATGTTCAATGATGTGCAGCTGCACACTGACAATTGGCGAATAAAAATCAATGCGCAGAAGTGCGAAATAAGACCTGAAACGTAATTGGAAGGATTTCCACATGATGGCTGGCGAGGGTAGTTCAGAACGGGTTCTACATAAATCCTGTGTTCGATACCTCGGTGTTCATCTCGATCAGTATCTGTACTATACTGAACATGTCAAAATCATGCTCAGTACGGCACAAAAAGTGGTCATGGCCCTAAAAAGACTCTTTCATTCCAGATGCAGTGATCAAAAGGTCAAAATTATCTGTTACAAGACCCTGGTTAGAACAGTTTTGACATATGGATGTCAGATCTGGTATAACTAGAGTGCTAGTACTATGGAAAAATTAAGAGTTTTCGAAAGGAAATGTTTTCGTGCATGTACTGGTTTGTACACAAAGCTTGAGATGGATTGGAAGCATTATATATCGAATAGAAGAATTTATCAAACTGCTCAAGTGGCAAGAGTCCATATCTTCATATTGAAACTTGTTCGGAATCATATCGCAAGATCTGTAACTGTGAGTAAAAACGACGGGTATATTGCGACTTGCCTCGCTACTGGCTTCGTTCCCCCAGAAGCATTCGTGTATTTAGAAATGAATCGATATGATTTTGATTCTGACGGTGTCCCAATCATATATCACATATATCGACGGGCCTCCGAATTTGCGTTCAGGAGACCAACAATTCCAATGCAGATACTCATTTGCTTGATTCGTTGAAGCTGATCGAGTTGAGACGGAGCAATTCAGGTACTGGTGGCTGAATGACAATGTCTAAATTATTCGTGTTTATTTTCAGTTTTTGTGTTTTTCGTTACTTAGTTTTTGAGAGCTCATTAGTGCTACATTTAGTGTTGTTGTTTATCAGATTAAAAATTAGGGATAGGTTAGGTATATATTATGTTTATTATAGAGATAAGGTTAAACGCGTATATTAGGAATATGGTGATAGAATTTTTTAGTATAAGATAAAATTTTTGATTGAATTTTAACATATTAAATGTAGGATCAAAGTCACTGTTGTGTTTGAATTATAAATAATTTTAGGATAATGTTGGCTGGTTTTTTCTCCTTTCTCCAATCAAATCATAAAATATATAATAATCTGAATCAATTTGAATTTGCTATAGTTTTTTGGATAAAATGTGTTTAACCGGTAACGTATAAATTTAGAGAGCCATGTGGGCCATTAAGTTTTTGTATTGCTATTGTTTGGAATTTACTTTATATCCTTTTAAAAGTTATAACGACGTTGACGTTGACTTTGACGACCGTCTACTACACGAAGTAGACCAATCTCATTTAGAGATTTTCAACCAACATAGCATCAAAGCTGAAGAAGGATATAAATCTCTTGGCATCTTATGGTACCCAAACGCAGATTATTTTTCAGTCAAACTGAATTCAATTGATCTACAATGGCCTTTATCCAAAACGTTAATACTTTCTGAAATCGCTAAGCACTACGACCCCAGGTGATGGCTGGCGCTGAATAGTAACTTTTGGCAATTTGATTGAGGAATTGACATGATGAGTGCCGTTCAAAGCGGGGCCGTTCACTTCCATAATTTCTGAAAGCCTTACCAAGGTAGCTTGATATTTCTTTTCTAATGCTGTTACATGGGTTGCATCGTATTCGGCACTTTCAGATAAAAGTTCATGATGAGCGTCAGAAACGTTTTGCCAGTAATTTGCTTGAGTGGATAAATGTTGTTGGCAAATGGAATGGAATGACGAGGCTGTTGCCCTAGAAGGTTGCTCAAAAGATAAATTGACTGATTCATCGAGGCATTTATGAAAACTGTTTTTTGATCAGTTTATTTGATTTAGAAACTGGCAACGTAATTTCCAGTTCCTGCAACCCATCTTTCAACTCACCTCTAACTTCTTCGTACTTGCCCTTACTTGCGCTGCATACTACTGCCGGAAATATCATACTTCTTGTATGTGCTTTTTTTCGGGAATTGGAGTCCTTATAAAAATTTGTTAGGTACCGGTCTATATTCTGACTTATTGTAGCTAATTGTGACGCAAGAGCCTCCATGATAAAATTTGCTGTGTCTGTAACAGGAATGAAGGTGCAAAATATGTAAGATGGGTGAAACATATCAAGGATATAAGATTTTCGGTATCTCTATTGAAAAAGGAAGGAAACAGAAAGTATAAAAAATATCAACAAATTTTCTGAATCTTCAACGAAAGATACAGGAACGAGCTACAAAATATCAAAGATATTGTAGTACGTCTAAGAGATCACTTTCACTTGTGTTCACTTTGCCCCAACTTCGACAAGCTACAAAATGTAAAAAAAATATCTGCATCTCCAACGAAGGATACAGGAACAAACTATGAAATATCGAAAATATTGTAGTGTGTAAAAGAGGTCACGTGCACTTGTTTACTTTGCTCCAACTTGGACAAGCTACAAAATATCAACAAAACTTTTGTATCTGCAACGAAGGATACAGGAATAAACTACAAAATATTGAAAATATTGTAGTGTCTAAATAATATCACTTTCACTTGTCCAATTCGTCTCAACTGGGACACCTACAGAGTACCAAAGATCAAAGAGTTTACTTTAACGTATTCAATTTGTCCCAACTTGGTGTGGTAATCGAGCAGTCGCCTAAGCAAACTGGTCCAAAATTTTAATTGGAATTTTAATTTGGAAAAATTAATTACTCCAATTTATAGTTTTATAAATTATACAATATTTTTTTATTATAAATATAATTTTACATTGTATTTTTCCTATGTATATTAAATTTAAATTTTTTCTTATAATCATGTTCTTTATGATATTTATCTTTCATTATTATTTAAATTTTGTTACATGATTATCTTCTATTAATTTGAAAATCTAAATCTGCAATTGCAATTTGGATACGGCAACCCTTTTACAACGGAGCTTATTCACGAATTGCACTTCCACAATGGAACTGAGAGTGGGTGCAAGGCTCGCAAACTACCGTTGCGAGTAGTCCCGCAAGGTGACGACTGGCTGGGGTCTGACTGTGATCGCGAAACGAGGTGGACGTCGCGAATGATCTATCATGCAAATCCAAATTAAGATCAACTTGTTCTTTTGTTAAAAAAATAAATCTATGAAGAAAAGTGACGAAATGTGAAAACAGAATTCGGAATCGTCAAGGTGTCAGCGGAAATGAGTTCGAGTTGTGTACACGAGGAGATATCGTGTGGCTGTGTACAAGATTTTGAGAAAAATTAGAAAATGAAAATTTGATTTTAATTAACTTGTATCAAAGTGTCCTCGTGTGCGGTATAATCTTGTCAGAATAGAGAACAATTTATGACTAGTGGTTTTGTTGACGTGGAAAAAAGGTTTGTTGCGTACAAGAACGTTACCCTGATCACTTGATCGATTTGTGGGAGTTATATCGTGGTAATTGTGGAACAGGGAACGATCATCCTGAAACATTCCCTGAAGATCAAATCTACATCGTGCTGAAACTAGCAAACGGTGGAAAAGATTTGAAAACCTTTACATTTTAGAACGCCCTATGATCAAATTCAGCATTTGCACAAACTGCACAGTCATTGGCTGTTGCTGAACAAAAATTTCAATTTGAACATTGTGATATACACTGGGGAGGAGACTATTAATTTAACAAAATCCACATACATTGACATTGACAAACTTGTCACACAGTACAAATAAAAACAGGAATGCACACCGACTGAAACTCATAAGAACGACCAACAGTGGGTTTCGTTAACATACGTAGGCAGAGAGACATACAAACTATCAAACTTCCTTAGGAAATACAAATTGCAAACTGCATTCAAAACGAACAACATCATTGGAAACAAACTGAAACCAAAACTGATTGACACATCAATATACGAAAACAGCGGCAATACAAACTGACATGCAAGGACTGCGACATGGTATATATAGGAAGGACAACACAAAAACTAACGACAAGATACAAAGAGCACTTACGATCTTTCTTACACAACAAGGCAGACTCCAATTATGCGACGCACCTACAAAACCACGCACATGAGCCTGACGCTATGACACACTCTATGAAATTGCTACACAAACAAAGCAAAGGACCGTGACTCGATATCCTAGAAAGGCTTGAAATTTATAAACATAGAAAGACAGACGGTAACATTATCAACGAACAACTTGTTACCAAATCCGACGCAATTTTCTCAGTACTAGACCACACTCTTAGACGAAAACGGAATTGAGATGAAACAGAACAAACGGACATCTAACAAGCAAAAAAAAAACAAAAACTTAATATCCCTCTACCTGGCATAATTTAGTACTTGACGTAATTTATTACCTGACCTAATTACCCATCCGTTAATTACCCATCCGCTTAGCCCATCCTACGACTATATAAAGTCATTCCCTTCAACACCTCCTTAAGACACTGAAGATGACTCGAAGTAGTTGAAATGCGTCTGCTCACAAAACAAAGCAAGGCCCGACGACTTTTAAAGAAAAAAGAAAAGTTAATTATTTGGGCATGTACAAATCTACTTCGCGACTTTTTAAAATTATTATCCAATTTTTCATGACTTGGCTTAATCTTTAATGGTCTCTCGCTACACATCCTCCAGGAGTTCCTGCCTTAAGTGGAATCTATATCTATCGTATTGAACAGGCCATATTCCCTTACAATAATTTTGATTAATGCTTTCTGCACTTAATCAGATCTGGAATTGTTTCATTTTCAACATTTCTGGTCCTTCAAGTCGGATCTTGGGCCCAGCCACTGCACAGTTTTAACCAATTGAGTATCTCAAGTCGCAACGATGAGAGTTGAGCACATGAAGCGTTACATTGGTGAGCAGAATCATTGAAACTGTTTCTGAGGTCTACGCAAGCTTAATCGGGATCGGTCGCGAAAATATCTCGTTCCAACGAGTGAAAGCCAATCTGAAGGAAGAGTCAGAAGAATGGAGAATTTCGTATAAATAACATGACAATCGAAATTACGTTGGATCTACGAGTATTTTCAACTGAAAATGGTCAGTTTATTTAATCAACATGATATTTTATGAATGATTTATACGCTTTAAGTCAAGATCAATCTCAGAATTCTGGAAAACGTCAAAAGACAGTAACTTTTGTAGCAGTTCTTGTAAATCAGTCGATAAAAACGCCGGAAGCCTTTCACGTAAAAACAGGCAGTTATCAAGATCCGAAGCTGCTACAAATTAGCTGGTCTAAATTCAGTGGAGACCATGATGAGTTGTTCACGTTTAAAGAGTTATTTTTTTCAATCGTCCAAGCAATTCAACTAATTACTAATCCAAAAAATCCTGCATTAAAGGTACTGCTACTTAACTACTCAAAATAGTTTCACCGGGTAAAGATGGCTTTTAAGTATTGGCAGCTGTAAAGAATTTTTTACGGTTGAATGTCACCCTTTTAGATACGATCCGTTCCTGTGTTCATCAAACCCAGAAGGGTTGGATTTGCTGGTTGTCCGTAATCGCTTGCACAATGCAATCTTCTTATCATTCTGTCTCGGGCGTCTCTATTTACTTTGCCGTTTTCGGACAGCACATACCCGTAGTTTCCCATGGTAAATCGTGCAAGCTACTGCGGCGACTAAATTGTTTGGAACACTCCGTCGTTGCACTGGAGCTCCATGAAAGATTAGGTGCGTTCTACCAACAAATCTGGCAGAAGATAAGGAACGTAATATGCGCAAATGAAGTGCAGTACAATCTAAGGTTTCGACCTTCTGAGCTTAGAGAAGGGGATGAAGTATTTTGTCGCAATTTCCGCTAAAGCAATGCAGCTGGTTGGTCACTACAATGTGAAGTTAGATCGGCGCTTTGTGAAAAGTCGGCCACACAAGGATGTAGGACCTGGCCACTACCTACTCACTGATATGTTTGGCAAAGAGGTAGACATATACCTTGGGAAAGACCTGGGTGGTTAATTAACAAACCCTGACATATCTCCGTGTCTTACGTACATTTGTTCGTCCGTATTTAGTTAAGCATATTCGTTTGTTCATTCGCCTGCACTTAGTTTGAAGTTCTTACGTTTTTCCGTCAGTCTGCAGCAAATCAGTAGCATTTGAGTCCATCTGTCTGTTCGATACTTGTTTTTTCTTCTTCAATGGTCGAATATACAGATTCGCTACCCTGTCTCCCTGTAGAGGTCTCGTTACAGCCTATCCCATTTTTGCATGCAGAAAATGTGTGGCAGGCATCGTCTTTCTCTTTCGGGCAAACCAGGCAATTGAGGAACCGTGACTTACCAATCTTGTGCAGGTAAGACTGAAAACAACCATGTATGCACAAAACCTGGGTCAGATAGAAGTCAGCCTCACTATGCCTTTAACTTAGCCACGGTCTCACATCCGGGATGGGGTGCGCAGTCCAGCTTTTGTTCATGCATTTCACCTAAGACTGTTGCCAATCTATGAGTGAGCGCTGTCTCTCATCGCGGGCAACTAATCAAATAGAGCAGGCAACCAATCAAATAGAGCAGGCAACCAATCTCTAGTAAGAAGGGCAACGGGTATAATGCCTGCAATAACTCTCACCATCGAGTCAGAGACTGTTGGATATGAAGATACAATCCTCTGTGCTCCTCTTTTCTGTATCTGTGCCAAGCGTTTTCGGTATATCTTCTTATTGAGAGCGTCGCCCCATATTTCTGCTCCATACAGTAGCACTGACCCTACAGCGCTTATCACGAGGCGTCTTTTTGATGGGTTGGGTCCACCTACGTTGGCCATAAGCCGGCTCAGACACAATATTCCTGGAACAGCCTCCTCAGCTGTTGCCCTGATTTACTCAGAGAAACTCATCTTCGAGTCGGTTAGTAACCCCAGGTACTTCATCGCTGGTTTCGATTCACTTAGTATGTCTCCAATCTAATCATCGCTACTCTAGGGATTCTCTTTTTTATCAAGATGACCACTTCAGTTTTTTCCAGTGCTAGACTGAACACATAAGCAGTCACCCAGTCTCTCACTTGGCGCATTAGCATACTTAGCCTAAGTTGCGCTTGTTCAACGGTGCGCGCAGTGACTATTGCCGCAAAATCATCCACATAGCCAACCAAGCGCGACTCACCTGGTATCTCTATTCTCTGTAGCCCGACGTAAGACTCGTTTTACAGGTCTGGACCAAGGATAGATCCCTGGGCAACACCCGATGTAACTTCCATCCGTCGTTAGCCTTGTGTCGTGTCATAAAGTAGGCTTCAGTCCTTCAGGTAGTCCCTCAAAGCCGCATTAGATATTCTGGAACTTGAATACGGTATTCCAGCGTATCTAGAATGTCCGCCCATCTAGCGTGTTTGAAGGCGTTCCTGACGTCGAGTGTCACCAACAAGACGATCCATCGCTTGGTGCGACTATATGCCTTTGCCTTTTGAACCTTGATCACCACCTCCACAATCGCATCAATAGTGGAGCGTCCTGCTCTAAAGCCATACTACCGAGGAGATAGTTCCTCAGCAGAATGAATCAGGTTAGTGAGTCTTCCCTTGATGAGTTTCTTTAGCACTTTCCTAGCTGCGCCTAGGATACGTAACGGGCGGTATGTGGATGGCGATCCACAATTTCCCTTCCACTTGTTGATCAGCACAAGCCTCGCCATCTTCCATCGTGCCAGGGAAACCCCGCCCAGTAGGCAAGCGTGCTGTGCAGCAAGTCAAGAAAATGATGATATACAAGTTGCAACATGTCAGCTGAGCATCATCTGGACCTAGAACCTTCCCCGCTTTCAATGAAAGGGCTGCCTTTTCCAGCTCCGGCTGTGTGAAGCATGGGCAGCGTCAACACGTGCCCGCACTATCTCGTGCATCTTTTCCGCATCATGTATGCAATGTCCGTAGGGCATCAAGATTCCATATAAATAGCTTGTAGCCAAGGCCACATGAACTCTTGTTCACATTGCCCACTAGATCTTGCCAGCCGCGAGCTTGTTGTTAACAAATTTGAGAAGGCAGTTACTGGCTGACTTACGCAGTTGAATACCTCGTCACGGTATCGTTCTCGTTGAGCCTCACGCCAAAGTTTGTGACACTCCCTTCACTTTTCAGCAATTTCAGTCGACCATGTCGGGTTTTTCGACGGGCATGGAAGCATTACAAGCAGTAGTGATCCTACTCATAGTTGAGTTCACCACGTCTTGAGCTACTAGTACTTCTGTCCTCTGCAAAACACCCTGCAGCAGAGCACTTGGCGTGAGCATCTCGTCGAACCTCTCGACGACCATCTTTCCGTTTTCCACCCAATTGTAGAAGGTTGAGAGCACGAACGTCGGGAGACTATATCACTGAACGCACTGATGATCACTGGGTGAGTAGTCCTCTAATACTCCCCAATTGTGTTTCCTCCACTGTAAGGTCGCCAAGGTGAATATCACGTCCGTTATGGTTCCTTTGCAGCCAATACGATGGCATGTTGGCGTATTTTCGGTGTTTAGTACGACGAGCACTGTCATCATCGCCATTTTTTCCCCGCGGATTTATTTGAGGCATGCCCCATTCAATTGCTTTAGCGTTGAAGCCTCCCCCAATAAGCACGTTGCCGTCTGCGTTCGGCGTTATGTACACACTAAAGAAGGTGGTCCTTGAACACCGAACCCACACAAAATCATCCCCCCATCCACAGCTCTCCGCCTGAAAATCACTGTTCCGAACCCAGATGGCGGCAGTACCAGCTTCATCAGGAAACCATGATGCAGAACTTTTATCCTGGTGTTACTCACCCAGCAGCAAAAAGTTGGATTTCATGTCCCTCAAAAACTGCTCAATCAGGGGGCGGTTGCATTGCACTATAGGTTTATCTGTGGGATGCGGGTCATCGAAGTTCTGATTTTGCCTTTGTGAGGGCTTTCTGGAAAACCCGACATTTCCCTGATCCCAAGGCTTGCCCGAGATTCGGTCTTGGATTAGCATCTTTGCAAAGGGTACAGTATGATTCCTATCGGGTCCTTTACATACTTGTGTGCTGTGACCATAGCCAAGGCGTTTCAAATATTGAAAAGGCGCTGTTCTTCACCGTATAGAGCAGATAAACCACCCTATCTTATTTTGCCCTGATTAAGAAATTGTTCGGTGTCCTTCTTGGTCAGGTAAATTATGACCATGCACTGTCCCCTGTGGTTTTCTGGTGTCAGCCTCGTTTTGATGGCTTTTTGGCCAGGCCTCTTATTTCGATCGTTGCCATCGGCTCGAGCGAGGCGCTTTTGCTGGGGACTTTCTTTAGTGCTTCGCACAATGTATGTGGCTCGATAGCGATGGTTGTACTGCTTCAATAGCAATGCTGGTGTCATCGGGCCTTACATTCTCCCTGATATCCTGCAAGCACTTCTGCGTAGGATCACCTATCTTGGGGTTTTACGAGCAGTGGAGCCATCAGGTATTTTTTAGGGTTTTGTAAAATAATTTTACAAAACCCTACTAGTTTCGCGACCAGTCTGTCCGTCTGTGCCTCCGTCCGTCCGTCCGCCCGTGTGTCACAGCAGTTTTTCTCGGAAACTACTTAAGCTAGAAACATCAAATTTTGTGTGTAGGTGAAAAGTGGTGATTTCTTCAAAGTCCAACTACAAAAAAATTTTATAAGGTATTTAAGGGGGGTCTACCCATATAGGAGAGTGACCACCTGAAAAAAAAATTTCATTGAAGGTAGCCGATATGGATATCAAATGAAAGGCCTTGATGAGAATTTTTCAAAACAGGTCTTAGTTTGGCAAAATTTGCTTCGAGGGGCGCACAGGGAGGGGCAATACACGAGAAATTTGTGTCCCCCCCTCGCGATTGGAGACCTGTGATCCGAAAAATCTGAAAAAAAAATCAGGAATGTAGGCCTTGGTGAGTACAACAACAACAAATACGATTTGATTTATCGATTTTATGTTTTCTTGAATAAAATCTTAACGGTACCCTTAAATTCAATGAAATTCAGTAGTAGGTGTCTATTTATAAGATTGATCTATTCTGAAAGTTTCATAAAGATTGAATCATCTTTGGCGAAGTTATAGCGGTTTGAATTTTCCTGTATTACTATGAACAATATGCGCTGCATTTATCACTATGGCAACATATGGCTATGGAACAACATGCGCTTTTTACCAACTCAGACACTACAGTTTTGCTAGGATTTGCATGAAAATTTCAGGAATGATAGGTTTCATGTATATCTTTGAGAATCAGTTCAGCTAGTGGTATCAGTAATCGTAAAACAAAATAGTGGCTGTTTTAAATGCGAAGCTTGAATAATTTTGAGTTATTTTTTCCCAACTTTAACGTTTAAGGTGCATGCTTTGAACACTTGATTCAATTTAATGTATGACTGAAGATGAGTACCTACAATTAATGCTCATAAGTGAAATAAGTCAAGGAGGCGGGAGAGAGCTCCTAGCAAAAGGGTTCTGTAACCATTCTAGGATTCGAAAATTGGCCATTAATCGATGATAACAGTACAGGAGAGTGGCCCCTGAAAAAAAATCATCAAACGTAGCCGATATGAGTATGAAATAAAAGTTTTCATGGGAGCTTTTCAAAACTGTTGTTAAACTGTCAGTTTTTGCTTCAGTGGGGGCACAGGGGGGAAATACATGAAAAATGTGTTTCCTCCGTCGCGGGTGGACAACTGAAATAATTATCAAGGGAGATATTTATGAGTATAACAATACCAAAAACCTCAGAAGTCGAAATTCGTTCAACTTTGTTAATAACAGTTTGATCTTCGTATTTCATATTTTCTTCAATAAAATCGTCTTTGACATGTTTCTTGATTTGATTCGATCTGGTGACTGCATTTTGTAAATTGAATACAAAACCCTTCTGACATGAGCGTAGGTCTGTTTACCCAACTTGTTCTTGTTGAGCGTCCGTGCCAAATTTATTTTCTGGCACCTGTCCTATGTGGTCTAGAAGCTCATTTAGTTCAAGGAGCCAAATCTTTACTCCTTTATTGATTTTTGGCGAGTCGCATGCAGATTGTATTCTTTTTAGAACATCTCCCGCTTTACGGACTAGCATTTCTTCTTCATGCCACTGGGTGGCAATTGTACTTTGAGACCACCTTTCTTGGGAGAAGTTATCGGCTTTCATTTCCGAGTACAGTACTTCACCCACGTATTCGGCGGTGGCGATGAAATCAACACTCCTTTCTTTTTCTGCCGTGATCACTTTATTGACTTCAGAATGTTTCGTTAAAGAATCGGGATTTAAGACCCTTGCTTCGGTTTCGATCGCAGCAGTATTTTAAGCCACAAGTTATCACTTTGGTCATCCAAAAGAGGTTTGAAATTTCAAGTCGGGATGTCAAGAAGTTTGGAGTGTCAATCTTAATTTTATAGCAAGGCAAAAACAAATACACTGAGAATAAAACTGTAGTCCGCGTAGTCTAGTGGTTAGAGCACTAAGCTCGTAAACCGAAGGTCTCTGGTTCGAGTTTCGTTGGCGTCGAACTATGAGCCCGTTCAGTTATGATACGTGCTAGTTTAAAATCAGAACGTATCACAGCTGGGTGGATGGATACATGGACAAAGCGTGATAATGATCATATCACCTTGTGAAGTGCCGATACATCCGATCATGACAATGAGATACTCTAACTATCTCTAAGCGAAGGCCCGAAAAGGGCTGTAGTGCTACGAAAAGAAAAAGAGAATAAAACTAAATAAAAAAAATCAGCAATTTTCATTTTAAACTTTTTTAAACATTTATGTTGAAAGTTTCCCCAGTTTGAATCGAAGTGTTGTGTATTTTTGTGGATGAGTTACAAAAAGAGTATTATTTTCTTGGTCTTAACGATAATCCGTTTTGAACAGGAGATATGTATCTTTCAACTAGTGTTTGACAGATAAACACAGGATTGATTAGAAATACGAGTTATGATATGAATGACCAGTCGAACCATGTCAGCGTACCAAAAAATATTTTTATCTGACACGCTAGTTACGTGTACATATTGTAATAAACAGAAGTAGTTGAGCAGCTCCGTGGTGGTCAGGAGTGGCTGCTCCTCAAGAGATAAGGTGGTCACCCCGTTCAAACTGTTTAGTCTGTTGTTTTACTAGTTTAAAGTAAACTACATCCGTCAAGTTTCCATCCTTTTGGCAGAGATGAGTGGTTCACTTCAGCCACTTTAACATCATTAGGTTTGACATTCCCCTTTTAATGCAACGATATTCTTCGGAAAAAGTAACGGTTGCTTTTTGTAAAATTTTTGCGTTTGTCTCAAGCCTCCGTGTCAGCTAACTTTAACGGGGCAAAAATATGTTGAAGTACTGTAGAATAGCTTAATTGACAAATAATATAGCATTTCTAAAGATAATAAAAATTGATCGGTACCTCTCGTAGAGTAGAGTACACGTGATAAGTATTTTGTAGTGTAGCTTCGTGGCTAGACAAGAACTCGCCTCATATGATCCCGTAAATGCTAGTCGTCAAGCACGCGTACGCAGTCGTTAAGCGAAGCTAGTTAGCTGAGCTCGGTGTTGTTTATATCTCACTGACACTTGTGCCAGACCATCGGCGCCTGTGTCCTACACGGATTTTTGAAACGAAAATCATTACAATATACTACCTACTCTATTCAATACACATTTAGCTGGCAAAATGTTTTCATTAACCACAAAACCAGTTACGATATATGTTCTCCTGTTAGTGCAAGTGTATTTGCCCGAAAAGCTGCCGTAATCACGTTTAAAAATAATCAGTCCTTCATAGTAATTTAACTGTTTCTTGGGAATCGGTTTGCACCTATCTCCTGTAAGGAAATTCACTTTGCATTTCCAAGTTTACCGGCTCCGTAATTCCATGTGACTGAGAAAGCTTTCATCAATTTTCGCGCATGGATTCAAACCGAGAAAACATATGTACGAACAACGGACTTGTTGGTGAAACTATTCTGCGAGTAACAAGCAAAATTAAACGTTATTAGAGTTGATGAAAAGCTAACGGCTATGTTGGCTGTGTCGCCGGAAGCTAATTGAAGCCGAATGGTGCCCCCTCCGTGCAGAAGGAGAGAAGTGCAAATTTTTCTTCTGATGGTTGCCGACCTCAATCATCAATGTAGTCGGTACCCGACTTTAGTATACGTTTGAAAGCCCGCAAAAAAGGAAAGGTGACGATTATATTGCACTTAGGCTGCCGCCAGTGTGCGCTACATACCATGCCGTTTTGTTGCCGTCGCAACCATAGTACTGTCGGGATTGTTGGTATCCTTACGAAGCGATTGGATGTGCTTTTATCAACAGTTATAAATTGTTTTGTTAATATGCTGCACTGTGATGCTTAGTATAGGAAGTCGGCAAACTTGTGTAAATTTTGTGCAATAACTTTTTCGCTCTAAAAGTCCGTTAAACGAAACTTGATACGGTCCTGAAATGTTGTAGTTAATTTTTTTCGTTTAAGTTTGGCGTTGTGCGTTAAGACCCTTCCATAATTTCTTCATTATTATCCAAATCCCAAAAAAATGTTTCTGGACAAATCCTCTCAAGCTAAGTGACAAGAATAATCGTTTAAGTCAATATCGAAGTTTATTCACTAAATTTTTTATATGGCTGATGGCGTTCCTTCAATATTTATAAGGCTTAGACACTTCGTGTCGAGGTGCGCGTGCATTCTATAGATCGGCGGTTGCAGTTCGTAGTGTCGTTTAATTAATTGCTTTTCCCGGGAATTTCCAATATTAAGTGAAGTTTATATTGTCCATCCTCATACAAAACCTTGTTTAAACTGAAGCATAAAGAATTCGTATCAGAGAAAAATTTCAGTTTCGAATTGTTCTAAAATCGAGCCGACAAGAGTGTGGGAAGTCAACAAAATAAAATTTTTGCAGAACGTCGAAAATGTGCCTTTATAAATAATCACAGTGTTGCCCCTGTTGTCATTGTTGCTGTTAATGCGCTGTTCTTGTTAATTTTGCAACCTGAATTGTTTGGTGTATCCGAAAGAAGTGTAAAGCGAATAAATTACAAAGATAACAAATCTCCCCAGAGTTCACGTGTTTCAGCAGCTTTACGTGTCAGGAAGGATATGTATGTACATAAGGATAACATCGTCAATCTCAATGGCATACAAAAATGATGATTAACAAAGTGAAAACAAATATTTTAACTTAATCTTCTGATCTTTCAAATCCAATTATACTGTGATGAAATAAAATTTTTTATAACCCTTCTTCCTGAATTCTTTATCCTAAAGGATGCAGTAAAAGTAAAAGGGAATTTGCTGATTCTCCAAAAAATTTACGTTTAAAAGTAGAGTCTGGTTGGCCTAAGTGTTCAGTCCGAATGTAAGTGAATTCCTCAATGGACACCATTTACTTAATTGATCGAGAGGAATCAGCCGGTGGAGCTTCTATACCATCCCCATCAACTCCTCCGTGATAATAAGGCTAGGGAGCTTAGAGTCAGTCAGTCGGACTTATTTGTCGAAGGGAATCAATATGGATTATTTCGCATTTACACGAGCGCTTTGGCATTACCGCAATGAGAATTGGATTATTTTGGTATGTACCTTCATATCTGGAATAAATTTATTTAGTTTATAGAAAATACGAATGGAATATTATGAAAGAGATAATATAATAATTCATTCGCGATACTATTAGTAGTCAAGGGGTTGAATTGTGGGTTCTTGTAATGTGTGTACATATATATGAAATTATTACATGGCTTTGGGGTAGGCAAAAACCTATCATTTGTTTGGCTTCTTTTGAAATCGAATTGTAGAATTTCATTTTAAAATGGAATTGTACGATGTCTTATTATTTTTCGCTGCGTTTCATGGTTGACTTATGATATATATGCATTTATAAGATTTACTTGTTTCTATCTGTTCCACGTGTGTGGATGAAATATTTTAGAAAATAATCAAATCGATTGTCATTCGAGCAAGTATTGAGATATAATAATTGAATTAAATTTATCCAATTTTCGCGAATCAGCGAAGAACAGGGTTAATGTTAGTGAGTCAGGTGTTTATCAGACTCTATTTGAAATTGACGGATCATCGTTGAGAATTGGGGTAATTTACAATATATCGATTAATGATATGCATCCTAAGATTCCTCGATTAGACTTGTTATTGGCTGCTATCAATATTCTTTTAAAATAGGTGAAAGAGCTGAAGTTTATCGTTAATAATAACTTTACCTAATTGAATTTTGTCTCACTAAAATGCAAACCTTTCTACCAAAGCTAATTAATTTAGTTGCTGAAGTAAATTAAGCAAATTTCGTACAATTTTGATACTTTCGGTGACTGATAATATATGAGGGAATTCGATTCTACTATATGTTATCAGTGAATCGAATTTTCCTATTATATTTTGCTTGAAATAGATGTCTGAAAACCCCGATTCATTTAGCATTGTATGAATTGGTTATTTTTCACTTCAACCTTTACAGTTTCATTGTACATCTATTTTCTTTAAAGCACTTAAAGCTCCTCGAACAGAACCACCTCTCGTAGAAAGAAGATTGTATTCGCTGGCTCTAGATATCGAAGATGCTTCTCAGCTAGTCATTAAGTTCCTAGGCTGTCTCTCCTCCTCTGGAACAGAGGACCACAATTTGGCAGAAGATGTTCTGGTGTTTCATTTGCAAACCTGTACTTGCAATACTCTTTGAAATCCATTCTCTTAAGATGTCCTCCGAGCTTACAGTGCCCGGTGAGAAATCCTATAAGGATTCTAAGTTGTATTTTTCCTAGTTTAATGCGTGATAGTTTGTCATCGTAGGCCTTAAGGAGCATTTTCGATGTGTTAAGCCCAGCTTTTATTTTCAAGTGTCCCTGAGCAAAGGTTCAAGAGCTACGCGTACCACTCTTGGTCTGCTTGTTCATTACCCATTACTCCTGCATGTCCTGCCACGCAGTCCAGAGTACCTTTGTTGTTTTCACCTAGTTGATTGAGTTTTATACGACATTCTTGAACCATTTTCGATGTTATTGTTGATAATTTTATAGCTCCTTTGGGCAATATTGTCCTTCTGTAGATGTTTGGAGTCCAGGATATGTCCCAGATCTTTTACTTTCTTTTTAGGGTTAACGGATTTCCATTAAGTTTTGATAAGTCAAATCTTGACACTTTATATTTTCTTACAAAGAATTGAGACACTCTCGACATCATTGCCAAATAATATAAAAAAGTAATTAAATCTCCCCATAAGGTGGGGATAAATTTCTCTAGTACAATGATTGCGTCACTCTTTACGCTCTAACCTTACATCTACGTAGACCTAGCTTTCTCACAAGCTCATTCACTGCAAGATTCCAAAGCAGAGGAGATTGAACAATAAATCGCCTGATGATTGAGTAGCTCATTGATAGTAGTAAATCGATTTAGATTCTGGAATCCCCTTACAATAGAGCAAGGGTATAACTTATTGAATGCCCGTTGATGTCAAGGATGCAAATGATTTTTCAAACTGCTCCACTAGAGCTTGTAGAGCCATTTCGACAGATTTGATTCTTATACAGGCATATTCTGGCTTCAAGATCAGAGTAGAGCCTATAACGGCACAATTTCTGCAGGGTCTTTAATAGAAAGTGGATCAGTCTCATAGTCTGAAATCCTTAAGCTTAGCTTTTGAAGCTTTTCCTGCTTTTTTGTGGTTGGGAGTTGAATGCCCACTTACGCACAGAGTGTTTGGCTCCCATGTTCGCAAGAAGGTGACTGGACTATCCACTAAACACCTCCCCTGTCAACCTGAGCACCTAGCCTGGAACTGTTTGACACATTACTTCGGGCCAGGTTTCGTTTTGTTACGCCGTGAGGTGCCTTCAAGCTGGGGGATCCCTCTTCTAGCGGGAGGGGAGAGGGGAAGAGGAAGTGCCAGACAAGTGATCCCCCAGCCTTAACACTCCTGGCTGCTGTGAGTCCCTTTTATATTTTAGGGCTACCCGAACATAATGTGCCACCTGGTTCCATTTGTCAACCGATTCGAGCATCTTATCTGGGGTGAGCTCTTTTGTCTCCCTGTAGAGGGCCCTTCGCAGCCTCTCCCATTTCGTGCATGAAAAAAAAAGTGTGGCAGGCATTGTCTTCCTCTCCTGGGCAATACTGATGATTGGGGGACCATGACTTACCAATCTTGTGCAGGTAAGACTGAAAACACCCATGCCCGCTCAAAAGCTGGGCCATGTAGAAGTCAGTCTCACCATGCTTTCGATTTGGCCAAGGTCGCACATCCGAGGTGAGGCACGCAGTCCACGTTCCCTTCGTGCAATTCACCCGAGACTGCTGCCAATCGTTGAGTGAGCGCTATCTCTCTTCACGGATAACCATCTCCCTCGCATCCTCGTTTCGTCGCAGATAAATAGAGTGGCGCTCTCTAGCAAGGAGGCTGACAGGTATCACGCCTGCAATGACTTTCACCGCCGAATCAGAGACTGTTGGATACAAAGATGCAATCCTCAGCGCTCCTCTTCTCTGTCCCTGTGCCAGGCGTTTTCGGTACACCTCCTTACTGAGAATGTCGCCCCATACCTCTGCTCCGTACAGTAGCACTGACCCTACAGCACTCATCAAGCGGCGTCTTCTTGATGGGCTGAGTCCCCCTATGTTAGCCATAAGCCGACTCAGAGCCAATACTCTCGAAGCAGCCTTCTCAGCCGTTGCCCTGATTTGCTCAGAGAAACTCATCTTTGAGTCGATCAATAGCCCCAGGTACTTCACCGATGGCTTCGATTCGATTTGCAAGTCTCCAGTACTGATCATCCTTACTCTAGGGATTCTCTTGTTTGTCAAGATAACCACTTCGGTTTTCTTCAGTGCTAAACTAAACCCGCGAGTAGTCATCCAGTCTCCCACTCGGTGCATTAGCATACCTAGCCTAAGTTACGCTTGTTCAATGGTGCGTCCGGCGACCAGAGCCACAACATCATCCGTATAGCCGATCAAGCGTGACTCATCTGGCATCTCAAGTCTCAGTAGCCCGTCGTAAGACACGTTTCACAGGTCTGGACCAAGGATAGATCCCTGGGCAACACCCGATGTAATTTCCATCCTTCGTTGGCCCTTTGTCGTGTCGTAGAGCAGGCTTCGGTCCTTTAGGTAGTCCCTCAAAAGTCGCATTAGATATTCTGGAACTTGAAAAGGGTTTTCCAGCGTATCCAGAATATTCGCCCATCTCGCGGAGTTGAAGGCGTTCCTGACTTTGAGTGTCACCAACAGGACGATCGATCGCTTGGTGCGACTATGTGCCTCTGCCTTTTGGACCGCATTCACCACCTCTGCAATCGCATCGATAGTAGAACGTCCTGCTCTAAAGCCGTACTGCCGAGGAGATAGGTCTCCAGCAACACGAATCGCGTCAGTGAGTCTTCCCTTGATGAGTTTCTCTAGCACTTTCCCAGCTGTGTCTAGCATGCATAACGGGGTATGCAGATGGCGGTTTGGGATTTCCCTTCCCTTTGCTGATTAGCACCAGCCTCGCCACCTTCCATCGTACTGGGAAAACCCCGTCCCGTAGGCAAGCGTTGAATGTATTGAGCAGCAAGTACGGACAATGGTGATAGACAATCCGCAACACCTCAGCCGGAACACCATCTAGACCTGGAGCTTCCTCGCTCTTAATGAAAGGATTGCCTCCTCCAGTTCCAGCTGTGTGAAGAGTGGGCACTCGACTGCTGTTTCACCATGGACAACGTCAACACGGATAAGATGGGCGGCGGGGAAGAGCCCCCGCACTATCTCGTCCATCTTTTCCACATCATGGATGCAAGGCTTCCGTAGGTCGCCAAGCTTCCGCATAACTAGCTTGTAGCCTTGTTCACATTGTACACTAGGTCTGACTAGCAGAGAGCCTTGTTATTGTTGATCAATTTACGAAGGGATTTCTTGGCCGACTTATATGCTGCCATCCAGTTGCATGCCTCGTCACGGTTCCGCGCCCGTTGAGCCTCACGTCGAAGCTTGTGACACTCCCTTTGCTTTCCAGCGGTTTCAGTTGACCACCAGTACACTAGGGGCTTGCCGTGCCGGGGTTTCCGGCAGGCCATAGCAGCTTTGCAAGCAGTCGTGATGATGCTCATAATTGAGTTCACCACGTCTTGAGCTGCCAATTATTCCGTCCTCTCCAAGGCTCCCTGCAGCGGCTCACCTGCTGTGAGCACCTCGATGAACCTCTCAACGTTTATTCTTCCATGCAGTTGGAGAAAGCCGAAAGCACGGGCGTCGGAAGGCAACAT
This sequence comes from Odontomyia ornata, assembly GCA_963969285.1. Classification (NCBI taxonomy): domain Eukaryota; kingdom Metazoa; phylum Arthropoda; class Insecta; order Diptera; family Stratiomyidae; genus Odontomyia; species Odontomyia ornata. Next base: position 58,142,855 of record OZ017741.1, on the reverse strand, counting down.
CACTGATCTTAAACAAAATGCACTGATGGTCACTGGCTGAGTAGTCCTCTAATACTGTCCAGTTGCGGATTCTCCGTACTAAGAACTCCAAGGCGAATATCACGTCCGGTATGGTTCTCTCACAGCCGATCCGGCAAAAAGTCGGCGTATTTCTGGTGTTTAGTACGACGAGCGCTATCTTGGCTGCCATTTCCAGGACGTTTTCCCCACGGATCTGTTTGAGGCATGCCCCATTTGATTGCTTCTCCCTCAACGAGCACCTTGCCCTCTGTGTTCGAGACAGTGCCCTCCAGAGCGTTAAGCTTGGCTTGGAAAGATGATATCGATTCGTTGTCGTTAGGTACATACTAAAGAAGGTAGTCCCTGAGCACCGAACCCACACGAAACCATCCCCACGTCCACAACTCTCCGCTTGGAAATCACTGCTCCAAACCCAGATGGCGGCAGTACCAGTTTGGTCAGGATACCATAACGCAGGATTTTTAACATGGTGTTGCTCACTCACCAGCAAGAAGTCGGCTTTCATGTCCCTTGCTCAAGCAGATTTTGGGCGGTTGAACTGCAGTGTAGGTTTAGCTGCAGGATGCGGGTCATCGAAGTTCTGATTTTGCCTTGGCTAGGGCTGGCTGGGAAACCCGGCATTTTCCTGATCCCAAGACGTGTCCAAAATCAGGTCTTGGATCAGCAATCTCGCAAAGAATGCAGTGTGCCAACTTCATACACTCTTTTCTTTTATGTCCCATTTCACCGCATTTGTAACAGAGGGAACTCCTATCGGGTCCATTGTATACTTGTGTGGTGTGACCATAGCCAAAGCATTTGAAGCATTGAAGAGGCGTTGCTCTTTGCCGTATCCTAAAGACAACCCACCTTATTTGTATTTTGCCCTTGGTCAGGAATTGTTTGGCGTCCTTTTCGGTCAAGTCAACTATGGCAATGCGTTGTGCCCTTTTGTTTTCTGGTGTCAGTCTCGCTTTGATCCTTCCCGCGCTAGGGAACTCCCTTTTGATGGCCTCTTCCACCTCGGCCAAATCCGTGATGCAGTCACTGACTCTTATTTCGATCGTTGCCATCAGCTCGAGCGGGGCTTTAGTTGCGCTTTTGCCGAGGACTTGCTTTACTGCATCACAGAATGCTTCCTTATTGTTGGCCTCAGCTCCAAATCTGACCAGTATGTGGCCCGACCGCGCTGGTTCTATTGCTTTAATGGCCATACGTTTTCCCTGATATCCCGCAGCACCTCCGCGTAGGATTGGCCATCTTTGGGTTTTACGAGCAGTGCCTGCTGCCGGGATCTTTGTCGGGGCTTCTATCTCTCCTGTTTTGCATCAGGTCTTTTTTCTTGTTGGGAATCCGTGCGAACTTTACTTTCTGGCACTTTTTGAAGGAGTTTCTTAGTGGCTTTCTTCGATCCTTTTGTAAGCACTGTCTGGAACCCGTGATCTGTTGCTCCACGCCTATCAAGTGCCTCTTCCTTCCGTCTTTTATTCCGAACTCCTTCGATTGAGCTAGACGCCATTCTTTTATTGATTTTTGATGGTGGAGCTATTCTGCGTGTGGCCTTTATATTTCGCCCCCAGCACTTCTTTCGCGTTCTGCTTACCTTCGGCCTTTAACCAGCTCCTCTGATAGTGCCGTATGTATTCTAGGAGCTCCTCTAGTTCAAGGAGCCCAATCTTTACTGCTTTGCTGATTTTTGGGGATCGCATGCAGATTGTATTCTTTTCAAAACATCTCCCGCTTTTCGGAATTCCTTTCTTATTCGTGTTGCTGGGCCGCAATTGTACTTTGTGACCATCCTTGGGAGAGGTTATTGCTTTCCGTTCCAAATACAGCACTTCCGCTACTTTTTCGACGTTAGCCATGCAATCACACAACGTCGCTTTATTTACCTGGTCACTCGTTTCTTTTCCTGTCATAATCTCCTCGTTGGCATTGTTATGTCGGGATTTGCGATCCTGGCATCGGTCGCTTCGGTAACGATCGCAGCAGTGACCATCGAATTCTCAATGTTCTTTATATTTTCTTCCACTGCTCGAACACCTAAAACGTCCTGCAGAGTCTTCCGCTTTTCCTTTATAGGAAGCTCTGGCGTTCGCATATTTTTTTGCTGCGCCAGAATGCCACCAACCCAATGGTGCGAACTTCGAACGTACTCCGAGGCCTGCCAAGATTTACCGGAACGGAGACGGTATGATAGTTGAATTGGAGCCGTTCACACACGAGTGTCACCTCTGCGCTACTGTGCAAAGCACCTCTGCGCTACAAGCAAAGCAACTAGGTAGGTCCAAACCATCGTATCCGCCAGCCCAAGGCATCAATTTCAGTTCGTTGTCCAAAGCGTAGTCTAGATCCAATCAGGGTGGTTACCTGTCATCCCAGGAGGGAACCTCACGGCGCCCCCATATCCTCGGGTCCGTGGGGGGCGCTCACCAAAGAATGCTAGCTTCCAAGAGTGCTTATGTCGACCAGCATTCCTCCTGCGGGAATTTCCTCGAGTATGTGGGGGCGGAACTCCCCAAAGAATGCTAGCCTACAAGAGTATTCCTTTCGGCTAGCATTCCCCCTGCGGGTTCTACGTTAGTGATTCTATCAATGTGAGTGATTTAAGGTATTTCAAAGTCATCCGCTTAGATGTGTCAGTTTATTTAAAGTACCATTTTCATCTAACGCAACAAAACAAAAAATTCTAATAATCGAGAGATATTTAAAAAATGACTTGCAAAAACAACATACGGGTACGTTGAGACTTATCTCACCACTGAAATTTAATTCACAAGCAACTGTCATTAATATCGCGTCTTGATCGAACATCGTTTTTTGACTGGAAAAGCTTAAGAATAATCACTGCGATGGTTGCGAAAATTTCATCCCACATCTATTCCTTTGAAACCAACAGTTTATCGTTGACCTAGTGAATTTAAAATGGATCCTACATACCTTGCACAGGAAGGGCAAAAGAGGTTACTAATGTGGAAATCGTAAGCCATGTGCAACAAATCATTTTGAGTGATCGTAATATAAAGTTGCGCGAGTTAGCTGAGGCCATGGGCATCTCAAAGCAATAGAAGGGATTCATTATGCATGATATTTTGGAGGTTAAAGTGCTATGTGTGCCGCATTTGCTGACCGTTGACCAAAAACAGCAGCACGTTGGTCAGCGTAATTTTCTAAATTTTGTGGAGATGAATGAACCGAGCGCGAGTCTATTATCATATGCCAGAGTCTGTAGAGTTGCTGGAAAGCCGGTCAAAGCAGCCACAAGACCCACGCTTAGCCGGAAACGTGATTGCCTCTGTTTTTTGGAATGTGCATGGAATAATCTTCATCGATTAATTAATTAATCACAGAAGAAAAAACGGCCGTATATGGCGAAGGAAAGGATTCTGCATCATCACAATAACGCACCGTTACACACGTCCTTAAAAGCGATGGCCAAATCGGATCAATTCCAATTGGAATTAGTTGCTGCTTGGCCCTCTGTGACTATTATCTGTGCCCAAACATCCCCCAGGAAATGAGTTTCAGATCAAATGAGGAAGTCATCGCGCATACTGAGGCGTAGTCCGAAGGTTTGGATGTTTCTTACTACAGAGAAAACCGTTATACCAAGTGTATTGCCCTCGAAAGCAATTATGTTGTATGACAACTCTGCCCAAAAAACCCATGTTTGTATCATATACGAGTATATAGGCGGGCCAACAATAAGAAGGCAGAAAATCCTCCTAATTTGAGCTGGCGGGATCAATGGCTTCAATGGAGATCTAAGCAAATAGTCGTACCTTGTTCAAACATAAAACTTGTTGACGAGGTGGCTTTAACCTAAAATGGCGTTCATAATTGGATTCATGGAGCAATTTGACCCTGCGGGTAGTGAAATCGAATCATATTTAGAAAGGTTTGATCATTTTTTGTCGATATGTCATTGATGACGAAAAAAAAGTTCAGACGATGGTCACATATATTAGGCCGGTTGCGTACGGAGTGTTGAAAAATTTATTTGCACCAGACATTGTGAACACTAAGCCATACGACCAGATAAAGCTCAAATTAATCGAAAATTATGGAAAATAGGCGTCTATAATTGCTGAGGGATTTCACTTTTACGAACAAAATCAAAAACCTGGAGAAAATTTACGTGGTTATTTTCTGGAGTTAAAAATGCTAGCAGCGAAATGCGAATTCAATTCGGTACAAGACAGGTTAGTTTGTGGAGTGCTGAACAAAAGTATACAGCAGTGCCTATTGTCATAGGAGAATTTAACGTGGGGCTCAGCAACAAAAAGAGCATTGTCAATGCAGACCGCATCCAGTCAATCCGATTTGATGCATCCGCCAAATACATCTGTGTGATTGCGGTGGTAAATCACGAAGAAGCAAAATGCAAAGTGAGATTCTATACATGTTATAAATGTGGTGAGCGAGGGTACCTTGCAAAATTTTGCAGACAGAATCGGAAGAAAATAGACGCCGTTGTTGAAGAACAAAGTAGTGGTACATCGAAAGCGATTAATATCTATCGGACAGACGGATACTCGTATTTTTAAAGGTCACGTGTGTATAAACGATGTCGCTATTGACGCTTTCATCGATAGTGGCGCATGCGTATCGGTGTTGAGTAAAAATACACGCGTATAATATTTCGGACAAATAGATCTTATGCGGTACAATACGGTCTTGAAATCCGTAAATGGGGCTAATTTAAACGTTTGCAGTGAGGCATTTGTGCGTGTATGTCACAACGGGAAAACACCAAAATTGATAATGATTGCTTTTGAGTCGGGCAAACAATTTAAATTAATCATCGGTAGAAATTGGATGGATGTATTGTAGCCACATTGACGTGAGAGTATTGTGAAAGAGGTGCCCATGAAAACCAGTACGTTGACAATACCAGCGCTGACATAAGAAATATCAGCGAGCTGCGACAAAAATACGGAAATGTGTTTACAGACGACGGAATGTGCATTAATAATTATGTGGTAGAATTGAAATCGAGTGCAATGACAGTGTATAAGAAGGCATATTCAGTACCATACGCATTGCGCGAGACTGTCGAAAAGGAATTAAAAGATATGCAACGAAAGGGCATATTGGAGACTATAGACCATAGTGATTGGGTTAGCCCAATAGTAATCGTACCAAACAAGGGAGGTGGAAATCGTGTGTGCACCGATTTTAAGCAAACACTAAACAAAGTTATTGAGCTCAATGCGTATCTGATGCCAACGGCAGAAGATATTTTCGTAACATTGGCAGGTGGGAAGGTCTTCGCAAGAATCGATTTGAAAGGAGCATTCCAGCAATTAAAAATTGGTGAGAAGTCATTTACATATTTTGCAATAAATACCCATATTGAACTTTTCCGGTACAACGTTTTGACATTCGGAATATCAACTGCACCAGCCCTCTTCCAGAAGACAATGGACAGTATACTTAAAGGATTGGAACACATCGCTTGCTACTTTGACAACATATTGGTGGCTGGACGAGATGAACAACACTGCCGTGATATCGTGAATGCTGTTTACGAAAGGTTGGCGAAATTCAACACGAAAGTGAATCCTGATAAATGCATTTTCCTGGAAAAGTGTGTTGAGTATTCGGGACATCAAATAGATTTAAATGGAATACATCCAACGAACGAGAAAATAAAGGCAATTATTGAGGCACCTACTCCAGAAAATGTGCAGCAACTGCGTTCATTTTTGCGATTTGTAAATTTTTACAACAACGGAGTTGAAGCAACTCTACGATTATCTTCGCAAGGGCAATCAATTCGAATGGTCCAGCGAATGCAGGGAGGCTTTTCAGAAAGGCAAACAAATGCTGTCTGATAATCAAGTAATAGTGCCTTCCGATCCGTCTAAAGAAGGTATTGTGGTGGCGGATGCGAGTCCATATGGAGTTGGATTAGTTTTAATGCAACGTTTAGGCGGAACCAATAGACCTGTGTTATTCGCATAAAGTATGTTGTCAGAGACACAACGAAAATACAGACACGAAGATTTCACCAATACCTTTATAGGCGTATGTTTACACTGGTCACTGATAATCGGCCAATTCAAATGATTTTGTCAACGAATAAGGCTATTCCAACGTTAGCAGTAAGTCGCATACAAAGGTGGGCACTAGTTTTTCTGCATACCAGTACAAATAGGTACACAAAAAACGTGTCTTGGTAGCTGTGGCTAATGCACTCTCGATACTGCCAATGAATGTGAACTTGGAGAAAGATTGTAATGTGTCAGTGATTGAAGGAGACGATGACTCAGAGGTCAATTCGTTTTATGACGTGGACTACATACCAATCGATTTTCATCGAATGTCAAAGGCTACGGATGAAAATATTGTCTTGTCAAAAGTGCGGCAAATGACAGAGAGCGGTTGCCCAGATAAGTGCGCAGAGAAGTCACTACGTCCGTATTTTCTACGAAGGAACGAACTGTCCATTGGACGCAAAAGTGTGTTATGGGGCATGCGCACAATAATCCCTGGAGTTTTATAATACGATGTTTTGAAACTGTTGCATGGTTAACATATTGGAATGGTGCGAATGAAAATGCTCGCAAGGAGTATTTGTTGGTGGTCTGGGCTCGGTTCAGGTATCGAAGAATTCTGCAGAAAGTGTTTAACGTGTCAACAATGAGGTAAAATGGAGCCATCAAAGACGTCAACTTGGCCAAAATCGAGCCGAAATTGGTATCGTACATGCAGATTTTTTTAATTGCCGAGGACAATGTTTTTTGTTGATAGTCATACCAAATGGCTGGAAGTAATACAAATGCACTGGGCATTGGCTGTAGCAGTTATGAGAGAACTGAGAAAGATTTTTTCAGTTTGGGGCCTACCAGTAGAATTGGTCACTGATAATGGATCTCCTTATAATTCAGCAAAACTAATAGGATTTTTAAAAAATAATGGCGTTAGGCCGATGAAAAGTCCTCCATATCATCCCTAAAGCAACGGCCAGGCAGAGCAAGTAGTTCAGACAGCTAAGTCAATGCTTGAAAAAGCACAAATTTACCCTGGAGTGTGTTCGTTTCAATTGCCAAAATTAATAAATCAGTTTCTATTCAAGTATCGGAACACACCATGTGCTGCAACAGGAATGGCACCAGCTGAAATAATGCTGAATAAAAATTCAAGAGATTTGTTACAAAGGTTGAAGCCTCCTGTTGAATGGAATGAGTCTAAAACGAATGAAAGGGAATTACCTACGGCAAAACAATTAAAAACGTGACGTACCGATAGAGTTAAAAAAATGTATATTGCTAATTAAATCAAATTGCAAAGGGTGTTGTGTATTACTTACACACGCACACTTGTAAAGATCATTGGATCGTCATTGCGTTCTATACTAAATAAAATAGTCAGTTGATCTCTGACAGTCTAAGCAAATAGTCGCACCCGGTTCAAACATAATAGTAATTACTTAATTATCCAAGGTCATTCTAACTTACTAGAGATAAGTTCAACATGAAGGCTAGGAATATTGTACTGTTAGGATTAGTTAAAGTTTTTTTAGTAACATTTACTAGGATTTAGTAGATACATATTAGTTGTAAGCTCAAAGTATACTTTTTCGTTTTGTTCTTTAGTCATTTGTAATTTTTAATGGAGTTGGTTGAGTTTTTCTCCTTTTTTCGAATGAATTGATAATATTTAGTAATTTTCATCTGAAAACATTTGATATTGTTTTTTGACCAAATTTTTTGACTGAAGATTGTTTAGATTTAGAATGCCATGTGGATCATTAAGTTTTTGATTACTTAAATGTTTTAAAGCTTGCTTTATGTTTTTATTTAAAATTTATAATAACTTGAACTCAGAGAAAGTACTTTTTTCTTGTTATTATCGTCATCTCCATTTACAGAATTTTCTAACGTAGTCTTCAGGTCTTGGAAAATTACGTCGCATACATTTTTTGCTTGTTCAACTAGTATTTGTTTTTAATACAATGTCGATCTCCCTAGCACCGTCTAAATATTTGTCCTAGTATATGCTTACCTGCTAAAATACTGAGTTCCCAGTCTTACCTTGGCGTAGCTGATATATTATTACGATTTCACAGGTGACATTAAGTGACGAACTCATAAATGGGTTCTATGCAAAACCAAATTAAGCTAAATAGTACAGTTTCAATTAAACGTAGAGTAAATTGACTTACATTCGACACCCTACTAGTTTTCGTGATTTGATTACCTTCAAACTAAAATGTCGAACACGAAAATTTACTCAAAGTTGAGAGTTTAATTAAAACTACGTCTTCATTCGTTTTGTATGTAAAATGTTACCGTTTATACGAGTATACTCGTATATGTAGAAACAATTTGCTAAATTTAGATAGTTCATCTCTTAGCTCAAATTCATATGTATATAGACTGACTTTTCAATCTTTAACTTTCGTTCGATGCATTTCAAATTGAATCTCATGATATAACATTGGCCATACTATTCCTTTTGCAACATATATACATTCAAAACATTCACATTTTGCCTTCTATTTTTGAACAAACGGATCTGCTGCTATTTAAAATACCTTTCATCGATTCAAATGTCTCAAGTTGTGAAAAGTAGTATTCCATATAACTTTTGTAGTGATGGTGAAACGACTAAAGCAAAAATGTAGATGCATTTTCTCTCTGCATTTCCTCCAGCCTGCTAGCTTAGCAAAAAAGGTGCAAGTAACGTTAAAGAAGAATGAAAAGCGGAAACTTTTACACGGTGAATTTTAATGTGGGTATCAAAGAAATGAAAAATTCAATAGAAGCTCCGTCCTTAAGTAGGAAAATTTATGCACCGACTTTTGAATCATTCTGAACTACTAGCATCGAAAAAGCTGGAATAGAGAAGATCGAATTTTTCTGAACGTATGGATACAATACTTACTCGGAATACAGCTATGGATAATCGGAATAAGTTTAAGACTGATAAGATTTTTCTCAGGATACGAGAAGCGAACGTGAATAAATAATGAATAAATTTCACAAGACTTCGATCATGATCAAATGTATCTCTACACAAGCAAATATCAAGAAGGTGAGCCTGTATACTTGGTAAGACATTGAATACATTTCACTTAAACGTACCATAAGCAACATAAAAAGTTTAATCGGAACCGACTTTTATGTAGTTACATAACGTAACAAGTGTGTTCCCAGCTTACCATAAAGTAGTGAATCCACCCATGAATGCACCACTTGTATTAATTAGGAAATTCATATAAAGCCTAACAGAGATTTAGACATTAGTCAATTCAATTGATTGGCGCTAAATTAAATGAATAATACCTGAAATGTAAATTAAAGCCAATTCTCAAATTTGCAGAATTAACTCCAACAGCTTTGAGCATATCAGTTTTTGCATAGACCTTTGAGCTAAGTAGACGTTTGATTTACATAGTGACTGCGTAGTGTTTATTATTCCGAGTTTCACAGTAACTATTCACAGTATCTTTTTCTTTATTGGATACGTTCTTTTGGTGTTAATTCAAGTTACATATTGAGTTCTTGTGCATCTGAAATCTCCTACCCCGCTCAAAGTTGAAAAAGAAACCGGGAATCTTCCCCGGCGGGTAGTTTTCTCCGTGACATGTTTAAAATGGCGTGAATTCCCACATCCAGCTCTTCGAACTGCAACAGATTCTTGCAATAAGCTGACCTTCCGGATAGCAATAAAAGAGATCAACAACCCAACGCTGAAGTAAAATCTAAGGTGGCTATTCTTAAAGAGTTGAATATAACAAATTTTCCAATTGAAATAATGTCAATTGGTATGAGGATTTTCCTTACAAGTCCGGAAGATTACGAGGCCGTAGAAAGACATTTAAAAGCTAAGAAAGTGAATTATTTCACATTCCAACGGGCAGATTTACGACCGCTAAAATTAGTTTTAACAGGGTTGCATAAAATTTCCCCAGAAGAGCTAAAAAAGCTTCTGAAAACAGAACATAATATTAATGCTTTTGTTATTAAATTATTCAATCTCAAATTAAGAGATCGCGAAACCACTTACTATCTCTTATATCTACAAAAGGGTACGAAAATAACTGAGTTAAACAAAATCAAGACGATTATGCATACTATTGTGCGATGGAGCTTCTACACAAGCAGCCGAATAGGCTCCAACACATACACCAACCTTAAGCCGAGACAGCAGCGATGCAACATTAATGGGGAAAAAGACGGGAAATTTAGCACAGTCAACAACCACTCCACCTACAGGGTCAGTATAATAAGTAACCGGACTGACCTCAGGAAATTTTTTATTGGCAAAATATGTACAATTTTTCTTTAGAAATCTTCAAAGTAGTCCCCATTAGAGTCAATAACACGCTGATACCGGATTTTCCAATCCCCGAACGCTCCCTGGAAGTCGGCAACCTCGATGCTGTCTAGAGCCCTCGTCGTAGCACATTGAACGTTTTCCAGACTCCCGAACCGCGTCCCCTTAAGGTATGTCTTGATCTTGGGGAACAGAAAGAAGTCCGCTGGTGCCATATCTGAGCTGTAAGAACTCTGGCTCAGTTTGCAGTCGATCAAGGATTTCCGAAGCGACAGCAACACGACGCTCCTTTTGCTCATCAGTCAGGTGTTTGGGTACCAGCTTCGCGCAGATCTTCCTCATGCCCAGATCGTTCTTAATAATGTTGTGAACGGTCATCTTATCAATTCCAACCTCATCTGCGATAGCCCGAATGCTCAGACAACGATCACTGTTGAACACATCACGCACTTTTTGCATATTTGTGTCCGTGTGAATCGTTGATGGAGGACCGACGCGCTGTTTGTCATGGACGTCATCGCGGCCCTCCTGGAAATTTCTGTGCCATTGAAACACTTGAGTTCTGGACAGGGCATCCTCATCGTAAACCTCTTGAATCATTTGACGAGTTTCCGTGGCCGTTTTCTTGAGTTTGACACAAAATTTGATGCTAACACGTTGCTCGATCGTACGCTCCATTTTCACTCCGACGACGTAACTGAACACGCACTATGCTCTTGCTCGATGCTATCTCTCCAAGCGCTTGGAGGCAACTGCTGCAGCCTGGTTCCCTTTATCTAGACCCCCACCACCACTACAGCACCAGATACCGGTTAGCAGACGCTTTGACGACACGGGGCAGGCTCAGTCCTGTTACTTATTATTCAGATCCTGTATGTCCTACAGTATGGCTATCGAGCAAAACCCACAATCTACAAATAGTTTATGCGACTACCACTTTTCCCCCGAATCTCTTCTGACCATTTCTCATGAACTAATTACTAATTTAAGTAAATGTAGAACAAAGCAAGAACAGTTTAATGTCATCGTAGATCTATCCATAAAATGTTTATTTGGATAAACAATTAAATGTACTGGTTTGGAATGCACAAAGCATTGAAAATAAACGTACTCTTGCTGTTCAAAATAATATAGACATATTTGTCATAACGGAGACTTGGTTAAGGCCAAATCATAAGTTTAAGCATCCCTACTTTCATATATACAGATATAATCGCGTTGATAAAACTGGCGGAGGCGTAGCTATAGTCGTTAATGGAAAAATTAAACATTCTGTATTGCCTAAAAGTCTAACATGGGTAATTGAAAATATTGGTGTTATTATTGAAGAACCAAATATAAAATTATACGGTGTTGTTTACTTTCGTGGGACGAAATTAAGCAAGGAAAAAGTCGAGCTTTTCAGAAGAGATCTGAAATGGGTTAGTAAGGCTAACCAAAGGTTTCTACTTTGCGGAGACCTGAATGCTAGACTTTGCATTGAAATTGCACGCAAAACAACAAAATGGGGCACATTTTATTTATTGCATTTCTCTAAGGAACCCACGTTTTACTCTCCCTGTGGAGTTGGTTCCACTCTGGATCTGGTTCTTAGCGACCAAAATATTACTCCCCCCGAGCTGAGTGTCTTGCGAGCCCTCTCATCTCCTCATCTACCAGTAATATTTTCTATAGAAACGACGAGAAGTAATAGTAAACATACTACTGCTATAAAATGCAAAATGGTCTAAATTTCGGAGTTTTATTAATAAAAGAGTGACCTTAACATCAAGAACAATAGAATCGCTCAATGTTCCCTCAGCATATGAGGAGCAAATTGAAAAATTCGCAACCACTATCTGGCAAGCTATCGAGTGTAGTGTCCCAAAATGATCAAAAGCTTCTTATAATTTAGAATTTGATGAAGAAACGTACAATATAATAAGAAAACGAAATTCTTTGCGGCACAAATGGCAAAAACTCGTATTAGGCCTTTCAAAATTGGTGTCAATAGCCTCACTCTAGCAATTAAGAACAAAATTAAGGGGCTCTGGGATCTCTGATGAAACAACATGCTAACAAATCTGGACTACAACTCGCGGAAAGTTTTGTTTTTAAAGAGAACTTTTAAACAAAAGTATCATGCGTTACCATTTTCGATAATAACTAACAACGAAGAGTAAGATAAATTTAATCAGTTCCATAATACTTCTAACATGTTCTGCAAGAATCTAGCAGAAAAGATGGTGGCTAAAGCTATGGAACAACAACCTAACCAAACATTTTTACCTCCTGGTGCATTGGTAACAACAAGAGAGTTAAAAGGATTACTTAAAATAGTTAAAAACGGCAAAGTATCAGGTATCGATGGCCTGCCGAATATAGTACTTAAAAATTTACCCAAAAAAGGAATATTCTTCATATGCCTCCTATTCAACGCTTGCCTTAGGCTCTCCTTCTTTTCATCCATCTGAAAACAAGCTCTAGTTATACCTATCCTAAAGCCTGGAAGAGATCCGCACTCTCCCGACAACTACAGACTCATAAGCTTACTACCAGGTTTAGGTAAGGTCTTTGCAAGAGTAGTCCTAAAAAGATTAAATGATTTAATGGCTAACAATAATATCCTACCTGATTTCCAATTCGGCTTCAGAAACATTTATTCGATAGAGCATCAGCTTTTCGTGTTACGAAGGACGTCAAAGCAGCGATGTACGATAAATTATTTGTAGGTTCGGTGACACTGGACATAGAAAAAGCCTTCAATACAGTCTGGCATAATGCTCTGGTCTATGAACTTCAAAAGTATAATACACCCCCTTACTTATTAAACCTTGTTTAGGTGTGACAATTAAGTAATGAGACTAATTTTATTGCCGCGCTTGTGATAAACCTGCAACCTTAAAATTCTCTTCCCGTTCCCCAGCATCCTTCTCTTCTCCATTGATATATTTATCATTGCTCTAGCTTGTTTGGTTCGCCTGCTGTGTTGTGTTGAGTAGACGTGTGTTGGTGGTGCTCGACACGAAAACGGAGAAACGAAATCAAGAGCAACGCGTCGCGATAAAATTTTGCGCCAGATTGGGCGAAATAGCTTCGGAAACGTACGCTAAATTTGTAAAAGTGCATGTTGATAGTGCTCTTAATCGTGCCCAGGTGTTTCGATGGCATAAAGAGTTTAAGGAGGGGCGTGAAAGCGTGGAAGACAAGGCGCGGAGCGGGAGACCAGTCGAGATGCGGACTGACGAGAATGCGCAGCGTGTGCGTGCCCTAATCCGTGAAGATCGGCGTTTAACAGTTTGAATGTTTGCCTTGGAACTGGTTATGAACTGTGAAACAGTCGGAAAATTTTAACCGACGATTTTGGATGAAAAAGTTGTGCGTGAAGATGGTTCCAAAGAACCTTTCTGAGAAGCCCTCAGCGTGTCCCAGTATTTGGCCTCTAAGGAATCGCAGTGTTGCAACAGCCGCCTTATTCGCCCGATATGTCACCCTGTAACTTTTTTTGTTCCCTAGAACAAAATCGCTGGTCAAAGGAACCCATTTTGAGACGATTACGGATATCCAGGCGGCCGTGACGCGGGTACGGTACTAGCGGACATCCCAGTCGAAGCGTTCCATAAATGGAACGAAGCATGGAAAACGCTCTTGAATCGTTGTATAGCTGCCCAAGGGGACTACTTTGAAGGGGATGGCAGAGTTGTAGAATAATTTTTAAATATACGGCTTTCATGGAATCAGTCTCATTACTTAATTGTTACACCTCGTACAACAATTTTTAACTGACAGAAAGTTCCAGGTCAAAGTAGGTGAAAGCATTTCCCCAGTGAAAAGTATTACTGCCTAAAGCCCATCACTATATAACATCTATACGTCTGACTTCTCTTCCTTACCAAACTGCCAAGTTGCAGCTTTCGCAGACGACATTTGCATATACAGCATAGGCAAAGATTCAAATTCCATTATTACCAGCCTTGAAACGGCATTAGAACTTACTTATCAATACTACCATAGATGGAAAATTAAAATTAATGTTGCAAAAACGATGTCAATATTCTTCACCAGGAAGCGTAAGCCTCCTCACCTACCCAAGCGACCAATAAATTTTTTAGGGCAAACTATTCCCTGGAGTGAGGATCCCAATTATATTGGACTTATATTCGACAAAAAACTAACCTTCGGAAGTCATGTTGAGCATATTAGCTCCAAAGCGTTTAAGGCCGTGCTCTCGCTTTACCCCCCCATCCCTTCTTAATCTTTATTCGCGTCTCAACACCAGAAACAAAGTCCTTATCGTCAAAATTGCAATGCAACCGATCATCCTACACGGTTCACCTACCTGGATCCAATGTGCTAAATATCTAGTAACAAAGCTTCAGATCACCCAAAATAGATACCTGAAAATGGTACTTAATAAACCGTTTCACTTCTCTTCTGAAAAACTACACAGCCTTGCTGGCGTTGGTTCAATTTATAAGCTCGCTGCATCGCGCCGCGATAAATTAATCGCGAAAGCAAATTACTCGCCCAATCCGCTAATTCGTGCCCTGGCCAAGTGAAAACCAGCAGTTGCTACCACCTAGCTCTTCGGTCGTAATCTAGCCTCATAGATTTTGGCTAGTTATAAGTAGATAGTTAAGTTACGTTAAGCCCGTAATAAGTTCAGTAGAGGTTTTTGCCAAAATTGTTCTCTAGTTAATTGTAATATTCACATAGAAATACGATACTACATAGTTTTAAGTAATGTTCAAACGATGGTGAAATGACTTTGCCAGAATACCTACTGTATTATAAGGCCTCTGTACCGCATACATTCTAATAAAGAAAATTATATACATGAAAAAAAAAATTTGCGCATATCTACATACATGTGCTACCTTCCGCAGGGTCGTTGATCGAATGAAGTGAAAAAAGTTCCCCTATGCGTAGGATATAGAAATAAAAGCCAGCAAAAATAAAAAAAATAAAAAAAAATTGCACCACGAGAAAAATGTGTGTGCGCGAATCATTCTGCAACCCGGCCCTGGTCATCACCTATTGACGTTTCAAGTGACGTTTGTCGCAACACAGTCTCTGTCCGGGATTTTCACCGAACACCATGCATCGGATGATAGGTAGTAGCGCGAGTTTCGGTTTTTACCTACAGCCGGAGTTAGAGTTATTTTGATTAAGTTTAAACTCTCTATTAATTTATCAGAAATCAACTTACAAATCTTTCTAGTTTAACACCCCTTGCTCAAAGTTCACTCCCGTATATGGGAAGACCCTCTATGAACACCATAAAAACATTTTTTCTACCGTAACTTTTGAGAGGGCACCACTTATGATCTCTGTACAAAATTTCATCATTCTAGCTTATGTGGTTTGCGACAGAACTTGCTATGACGCAGGGACGGATGGACAGACGGACAGATAGATCGAAATTTTACTAGGGCATTGTAAAAACTTTTTACAATACCCTTAAAAAAGAGTACGAATCACGATAAGGTTAACAGATTATTTTTTATGATGAAATGTAAGCATTGGTTTTGGCTTCTCAACGCAGATTTCACTAGTGCAGATGGGTTGGATAAAGTTACTGTTTCTAACGATTTAAATGGTATATATTATAGTTAGAGTAAGAATTGATTCCTTTTGCACCAATATTTGTCTTGTTTTTGTCGATCTAATCGGGGTACCGGTTAACTCGTGCGGTTTTTTCAAAAATTGAAGCTTTATTGTGTAAAATTGGTTTTAAACGATCGGAAATGGTTTGTTGAGCGACGCCAAGTGATTTTGCAAGTTTGGGATGGACCTTGGTCGAGCAATGTCTCCAATTTGTGATCTTTAAACTTTTTTGGCTGTCCGGGCCGTTCATCGTCCTCCAAGTCAAAATTGCCACTTTAAAACCGTGTAAACCACTTCCGGCACGTACGCTCAGCTAGAGCATGCACACCATACTCTTCCACCAAAATACGATGACTTTCGGCAGCCTTTTTCTTTAATGAAGAAGTACTTCCCGCAAAAACACTTTATCCGGCACAAAATTCGACATTTTCAGAGTAAAAAAAAGTATTGTTGTTTACACTTTAGCTAAATGACACATACTGATACCGAAACTATATGATAGTAGCTTTTCAACACATATTTGGAATGGTGAATCACTGGAATAAAAATCAAGTTACGCCATCTGTTAGAAAACCGCATGAATTAACCGGTACCCCTATTGATTGCGGAATGTCGCAAAAAATTATTTTTCTTGTAATGAAGCAAGCAAAAGAAAGCAAAAATCGAAAATTAGTTGACTGCTATTAAAAATTACCGGCAGGTGATTCAAGTACGATCCTCTGTACGGAAATAAACAATCATCAGCGAAAAGATAGCCTGTTCCTGGAGGCTATTGAGAAAGTATTCGGAATCAAGAAAAAAAAGAAGTATTAAACTAAAAAACATTCTGTCTTTTCTTTTATCTGAACCTTATCGGAAATGGGACCCGCCATGTTGGCTGGCCCCTCCACTATAATGAGCTAGCCATATTGGGTGAGCTCACCCTTTCTTAATTCGTTTACAGGTGCTCTTGAAGAGTAAAGTAGCCTTTCGCTCTCGCGCCTATTTGTGGCACTTTTTCTTAGCACTACGGCCCTCCTCGGGCTTTCGCTTCCTACAAATAGCGCCTCCAACTGTCCCGGTTAATTGACCACGTCCTCCAATTTTGAAATCCGAGCAGCGATGAAATGTCTTCATTGACAGAGTCAGACCAGCGTTTCCTCGGTTTCGCCACTGGTCTCCGGCCTTCAGTTCTCCCAACGAATACCTTTTTGGGTATCCGTTGTTCGTCTATACGATTCATGGTTCCAGCCCATTGCAGCTTCCGCAGTCTTACAATCGTTCAGACCTCTGGTTCGTCAAAAATTTCATGCAGCTCATAGTTGTATCGAATTCGCCATTCGTCCCCGTCTAGCTTCACTCCGATTATTCGCCTCAGGACCCGTCGCTCAAAGGCGTTCAATATATTTGCGGATGCTTGGGTTAGGGTCCATGTTTCACACCCATAGCATAACACAGATCTTCTCACGAATTTGTATACTTGGAGCTTTGTTTTCCTGTGCATTCAGCTGGTCTTTAAGATCGTCAAAACTGAATAAAATATTTCATTTGCGAGCTGCATTCTTGGGCGTATTCCGTGTCTTTCATTACCTGTTTTCGTTATTTTAACGCCTAAATACACAAATTCAAGTGTGATATTCTGTGTATTTGAGGTATTTTTCCTCGACGGTGTCATGAGCTTTGTTTTATTTTGATTGATTTGTAGCCCTATTAGTTTTGTTTCACTGCCGAGTTTCTGGAAAAATTCTTTGGCTGTTGTTAATGACCGTGGCAAAATGTTGATGTCATCCGCATAGGCTACTACTTGGATCGACTTGTATAGTAATGTACCTCGCGTATCGACAGGTAGCTTCCTTATGACGTACTCCAGAGCCAAATTGAATAGTAATGGGGCCAGCCTATCTCCCTGTTTTAGTCCGATGTTCGTGTCAAAGTCATCGGTGAGTTGGTTATTGATGCAGACTTGGGAGGTCATTGTCATTTTGGTAAGACGGACTGATTTGGGTGGGATGCCAAAACAAAGCATTATTTGGCACAGTACATGACGATCAATACTGTCGTATGCCTGCTCAAACTCAACGAAAATTCGGCGTACGTCTATGTTGAACTCCAAGCATTTTTCAAGTACCTGCTTGACTGTGAACAATTGGTCTATCGTCGGTCTACCTGCTCCAAAACCTTTTGATACTCCCAAATAATACTGTTGGCATATGATCCGATTTGATTTTCTAAGATTTTAGAAAATATTTTATACGGCGTAAAAAGTAGTGATATGCCTCTATAATTTTTGGCACTGTAGCTTGTCACCTTTTTTGTGGATTGGGAATATAATTGATTGGCTCCACTCTTTCGGCATATGTTCTTGTTGCCAAATGTGCTGGATGACTCCTCACATAATCTTCTTTTTTGTAGCACTACAGCCCCTCTCGGGCCTTTGCTTAAAGATAGTCAGAGTATCTCATTTTCATGACCGTATTGATTTTTTCGGAAGTTGATTTGGTCAGTACCATGCTCCCGTGTGCTTGCTCAGCTATGATATGATCTGATTAAATCAGTAAATATCACCACTGAGTGAACGCTCGTAGTCTGTCCGAAAAATCCCCTGAACTAAATCACGTTGCTCCCAACGAGATTTGAACCTGGGACCTTCGGCTTATGCGTTCATGCTTTAACCACTAGACCACACAGACATAATACTTCAACATAAATTTGCCACGTTTATATTTTTTATTTAGGGGAAAAATTCATGCAAATTATGTTTGTATGAGTTTTTCACTTAAATGGAAAATATATGGGCATGCTTACATTGGACCTTGATCCGGCTGGGGGGTGCCAGGGGGTACCGCTTCCACCTGGATGCCTCACTCTTATTTGGAGGCCATAAGTATCGTCGGTAACGACGAATTCCTCTTAAGTCCGTATGTTTTCTGCCGGCCCAGTTTGTCATTTGAGTTATCAAATTTTAACCCTTATTAGGTTACCTCAGGCTCGACTTTGGTCGATAATCATTCGAACCTTGAAATTCGTGAATGTGAAATTTCTTTCGTAGTGGGTCCTTGTGCTGGGGAAAAGAAACTGCCTCACGACACCGCAACACTAGCCTGCCAGCTCATTCACGCGTCCTCAGACAAGGCTTATCTCGGTGAAACCCACCATACTCTCTCGCTGAGGCAGCAGACCATCGCTACAGTTCTCCACTGGCTTTTATCTAGCCATTTCACCCACCCCAGAAAGTCTGATAATAAGCAGCAAACTGTATAGCGCCACGCTTTCACGAGCCGCCCATACGTTATTGGCTGTGAAGTAGAATAACGCACCCGACACAGTTCAACACAGTCTAGAGTTGAATTCAAATCCGAACACAACAACGGTTAAAAATTAGATGCGCTGTCTTGAAGCAATCTTAGTTGAATTGCTCGCTTTGGGTTCACTTCTGAGACTACGAAAATTAGCCTGCGCGTACTTGCAACTGCGCTAATCAAAGGTATCGAGCTCCACGCCGCACGGACTTTTCTTTTTTCAACGCGTGTCTGTCCAACTGGATGAGGGAGCCGTCTAAAAACTCTATTGAGTCTAACATTGGTACATTTTGTCTTCCACTGGACCCCCTAACTCATAAAATCATTTTTTTTATTTCAGATTCGAAAAGTTCTAATGCAGGCCTTTTATTTGATACCCCACTTGACTACCTTTGGTTGAAAAAAATTTTAAGGGGTTCATTGAAAGAATTTTAAATTCTTGGTAAGATCTTAACTTTTGAGAGACCATCACTTCTGACCTTTTCACAAAGCTTGAGCATTCTAGCTTCTATAGTTTCTAAGAAAACTAGCTGTGACGCACGGACAGACAGGTCGCGAGACTAGTAGGTCTTTGTAAAAATTTTTTTACAAAGACCTAAAAAGTTTTTCAAAATTATAGCTAAATTTAGCTACGTTATAGCACTGCTCCCTATGGGGTGCACTAGGTAAGGGAACAACAATACAATACACTTTATGCTTAACACTCGTTGGTTTTTCTATTGTATCAGAATTAAAAGTTGATTACAGAAACATAGGATCAAACGCATATTAGAATTCTTACTTCAAAGTATTCAGTGAAAAATCATAAAACTTCATTGAAGAGCTGCATGAAATTTATACTAACAGTGAACATGTAGGCCCACTTCACATTTTTTGCACATAAATCTGGTGTTTTTGTGACATTTTCTGCATCGCCTTTGCGCACATGCAATTTTTAGGGTTTTGTAAAATAATTTTACAAAACCCTTCTAAAATCGCGTCCTGTCTGTCCGTCTGTCCGTCTGTCTGTCCGTCCGTCCGTCCGTCCGTGTGTCACAGCAGTTTTTCTCGGAAACTACTTAAGCTAGAAACATCAAATTTTGTATGTCGGTGTAAAGTGGTGATCTCTTCAAAGTTCAACTACAACAAAATGTTTGTAAGGTATTTAAGGGGGGTCTCCCCATAGAGGGGAGTGACCCCCCGAAAAAAAAATTTCATTGAAGGTAGCCGATATGGGTATCAAATGAAAGGTCTTGATAAGAACTTTTCAAAACAGGTCTTAGTTTGGCAAAGTTTGCTTCAAGGGGCGCACAGGGAGGGGAAATACACGAAAAATTTGTGTCCCCCCCCTCGCGATTGGACACCTGTGATCCGAAAAATCTGAAAAAAAATCAGGAATGTAGGTCTTGGTGAGTACAACAACAACAAATACATGAGAAGTCACAATTCACTCAACTTTGTTAGTAATAGTATGATTTATCGATTTTATGTTTTCTTGAATAAAATCTTAACGGTACCCTTAAATTCTATGAAATTCAGTATACAGATGATTATTTATAAGATTAATCTATCCTGAAAGTTTCATAAAGATTGAATCATATTTAGCGAAGTTATAGCGGTTTGAAATTTCCTGTATTGCTACGGAACAATATGCGCTGCATTTATTACTATGGCAACATATGGCTATGGAACAAAATGCGCTTTTTACCGACATAGACACTACAGTTTTGCTAGGATTTGCATGAAAATTTCAGGAATGATAGGTGTCATGTATGTCTTTGAGCATCGGTTCAGCTAGTGGTATCAGTAATCGTAAAACCAAATAGTGGCTGTTTTAAATGCGAAGATTGAATAATTTTGAGTTATTTTTCCCAATTTCAACGTTTAAGGTGCATGCTTTGAACACTTGATTCAATTTAATGAATGACTGAAAATGAGTACCTACAATTGATGCTCATAAGTGAAACAAGTCAAGGAGGCGGGAGAGAGCTCCTAGCAAAAGGATTTTGTAACCATTCTAGGATTCGAACAAATTGTGTTTCCTCCCTCGCGGATGGACATCTGAAATAATTATCAAGGGAGATATTTATGAGTATAACAAAAACAAAAACCTCAGAAGTCGAAATTCGTTCAACTTTGTTAAAAATAGTATGATCTTCGTATTTCCTATTTCCTCCAATAAAATCGTCTTTGACGTGTTTCTTGATTTGATTCGATCTGGTGACTGCATTTTGTAAATTGAATACAAGACCCTTCTGACATGAGCGTAGGTCTGTTTACCCAACTTGTTTCATGATCCAATGAATCGTTTTTTGCATTTTCGATGGTGGGATATTCGAGATCGATCTCACTCGTTTAGGGGCTGATCCGTACTGAAAGTAATAAGTTTAAACTGCAGCCCTTCTGAAACTGCATTAAGTTTCAGGTGAAATTTTTTTTCGTAGCTGCCATCCATTCTGGCAGGAAGCGTCGAGACCAAAAATGAAAAGCGGATACCACCGTTTTCTACCCTTCAAACTACATCTTAGGGGTGCTACATTTTCATCGAATGTATCTACTTATAACATACATTGTGATGACGTTAGGGCAATTTACAGTAAATTTTTGTTTTATTAGGGTTTTGTAAAATAATTTTACAAAACCCTACTAGTTTCGCGACCAGTCTGTCCGTCTGTCCGTCCGTCCGTTCGTGTGTCACAGCAGTTTTTCTCGGAAACTACTTAAGCTAGAAACATAAGATTTTGTGTGCAGGTGTAAAGTGGTGATCTCTTCAAAGTTCAACTACAAAAAAATTTAAAAGGTATTTAAGGGGGGTCTCCCCATATAGGAGAGTGACCCCCCGAAAAAAAAAATTTCATTCAAGGTAACCGACATGGGTATCAAATGAAAGGTCTTGATGAGAATTTTTCAAAACAGGTCTTAGTTTGGCAAAATTTGCTTTGAGGGGCGCACGGGGAGGGGAAATACACGAAAAATTTGTGTCCCCCCCCCCTCGCGATTGGACACCTGTGATCCGAAAAATCTGAAAAAAATCAGGAATGTACCCTTGGTGAGTACAACAACAACAAATACGTGAGAAGTCGCAATTCACTCAACTTTGTTAGTAATAGTATGATTTATCGATTTTATGTTTTCTTCAATAAAATCTTAAAGGTACCCTTAAATTCAATGAAAGTACGTAGATGTCTATTTATAAGATTGATCTATTCTGAAAGTTTCATAAAGATTGAATCATATTTAGCGAAGTTATAGCGGTTTGAATTTTCCTGTATTAGGTCTTTGTAAAAAAATTTTTTACAAAGACCTACTAGTTTGGCGACCTGTCTGTCCGTCTGTCCGTCCGTCTGTCCGTCCGTCCGTCTGTCCGTGCGTCACAGCTGATTTCCTCAGAAACTATAGAAGCTAGAATGCTCAAACTTTGTGAAAAGGTCAGAAGTGATGGTCTCTCAAAAGTTAAGGCCTTGACAAAAATTTAAAAAATGTTTGAGGGGGTCCCCCTAATAACGAATTGGCCCTTAAAAATTTTTTTTAATCAAAGGTAGTCGAGTGGGGTATCAAATGAAAGGTCTTGATTAGAACTTTTAGAATCTGAAATAAAAAAATCATTTGATTAATTAGGGGGTCCACGGGAAGGCAAAATGTACCCAAAATTTGTGTCCCCCCCACGCGATTGGACACCTTTCAGCCGAAAAATCTGAAAATTATCACGAATGTGGACCTTTATGAGTACAAGGGAAACAAATACCTTAGAAATTGAAATTCGCTCAACTTTGTTAATAATAGTATGATTTGTAGATTTTACATTTTTGCCCATAAAATCAAAACGGTACCTTTAAAATTCTTGAAATTTTGCAATTATATAGACTGGCATAAGATATATAAGTTTACAAAATTTAATTGAGATCGAATCATAATCAAGTGAGTTATAGCCATTTCAATTATATGGAATTACAACAACGATAACACGTGTTTATGGTTGATATAGGGTTTTCCAATAAGAGGTGTTATTTTGATATTAAAAGAAAAATATCATTTTTTTTAAATAAATGATCGGATGTTTAGTTCATTATAAAGAAGAAGATATGCCGTTAATAGCAGTAATTAACATTGGGCAAATAATCACTACGACACGCTTACAGGACCATATCCTCTTCATGAAATTTTCCATAACGCAAAGTGGCTGCCCTATGTCCTCGATAGCCTCACGAATTTCATCTTTGAGATCTTGAATTGACACTGGGCTATTGGCATAGGCCTTCTCTATCACGTGGCTCCAAAGGAAGAAGTCGCAAGGTGTTAAATCAGAAGATCTATTCAAAATAACACCTCTTATTGGAAAACCCTATATATATTTAAAATTGACTTAGGCACTTTTATTTTCTTTCAATTTTCATGAAAATTTAAGGAATAGTGTTTAACTTGAACATGTTCATCGGCCGAGCATTCAGAAAAATCATTTATGCTAGATTAAAATGGCGGCTGCACTGTGCTTATGAAAGAAACTGTGCATCTTTTGTATAAATTTGAACGATTTCATATCTAAGTATTGGATGAATAATTCAAGTTAGCGATTCACGCCATTAGAAAACTTGCTTCTAACCCTAGGATGTTTACAAAGACCTTCTGGTAGCAGCACTCTCCTGCTTACTCAACTTGTTACTATGGAACAATATGCGCTGCATGTATTACTATGGCAACATATGGCTATGGAACAACATGCGCTTTTTACCGACTCAGATACTACAGTTTTGCTAGGATTTGCATGAAAATTTCGGGAATGATAGGTGTCATGTATATCTTTGAGAATCTAGTGGTATCAGTAATCGTAAAGCAAAATAGTGGCTGTTTTAAATGCGAAGATTGAATAATTTTGAGTTATTTTTTCCCAACTTCAACGTTTAAGGTGCATGCTTTGAACACTTGATTCAATTTAATGAATGACTGAAGATGAGTACCTAAAATTAATGCTCATAAGTGAAACAAGTCAAGGAGGTGGGAGAGAGCTCCTAACAAAAGGGTTTTGTAACCGTTCTAGGATTCGAAAAATTTGGCCATTAATCGATGATAACAGTACAGGAGAGTGGCCCCTGAAAAAAAAATTCATCAAACGTAGCCGCTATGAGTATGAAATGAAAGTTTTCATGGGAGCTTTTCAAAACAGTTCTTAAACAGTCAGTTTTTGCTTCAGAGGGGGCGCAGGGGGGAAATACATGAAAAATGTGTTTCCTCCGTCGCGGATGGACATCTGAAATTATTATCAAGGGAGATATTTATGAGTGTAACAATACCAAAACCTCAAAAGTCGGAATTCGTTCAACTTTGTTAATAATAGTATGATCTTCGAATTTCATTTTTTCTCCAATAAAATCGTCTTTGACATGTTTCTTGATTTGATTCGATCTGGTGACTGCATTTTGTAAATTGAATACAAAACCCTTCTGACATGAGCGTAGGTCTGTTTACCCAACTTGTTTTTTTCCAAAAATCCAATGCGATCAACTTTATGGATTGGGCTCAATCCATGGTGATTCGAAATAACAGTGACAATGCTATTGTCATTCCATCGTACAATACAAAAATCTTATGTGGCTCTGATGGAAATCGACCTTCTTGCAGTTTTTTCATGTCAGCTATGGAAGAAAGTGGATATTTTTCGATTCTGTTCTCCTTTATTGTGCCGCAGATACCGTAGCCCTTGTTGGTCATCTGATGTACCAATGGCAGTCCCGAAAAGAAGTTGTGGATGTAAAAGTTGTAAGGGCCACATGAAGAAGGAAGTCTAGATGATAGTTCAAGTACGACTGAAGCCCCCAAACCATACTCTTCTTGTAGCGGCAATGGGGAGCTCTTTGAACCTTGGTAGGGCTCAAACGAAATAAGGTAATCACTTCGCGTTGCCATGGACCACAATTTATATCCGAAACGGATAGGCTTTCCTTTTATATGCTGTTTTAATCCATGGCGACCATAATCTGATACCATGTGGGATGAAAAATTGGCGTCGAAATTGTCCAAGAAATTTTGGCTAAGTAAGGAAAATATTTTCTTACTTTAGCGAATTTATCATTCTGAAACAAAGTGGGTTTGTCACATAAGTGAAGATATTTTTGTATCTCAAAAAATTGGTTACGTCTTATGCTTTGGGCTACCAGTTTAAGTAGAAAAATGGCAACGAAAGCTTTCATCTCTTCCACCGGTAAGTGGAGGACGTGATTTTTGTAGCTGGCGTATGTGTTGGACATTTCAACAAGCTAATCAAATATCTCCGAGTTGTACATTTTTTCGAAGCACTCAACATGAGACAAAGCGGGACCTTGATAATTTTTGGTATCTTCTGGATCATCAACTAATCCTGATCTTTTATTAAAGTTAATTTCATTCTTTCATTCTGTATCTCTTTTTTTCTGCGCTTTCCTTTTTTCTGTTTCGTTTCGGATGTGGATGGTTAGTTTGATAGATCAATACCATTTTCACGATTAAGTTCGAAATCAAGATCAGACTCAGGTCTGTTCACATCTTCAACGGCTACATCAACTTCATTTCGAAGCACACTTCTCGGTAAATGGTTAAAGTCGTTTTCTCCTTCATCTCCATATTCTTCTCCTGTGTCATTTTCATCGTCCTGTGGAAAAAGAGTTATTTCGAGGTCATCGATATTTGAGCGAGACTCTAAAAGGGCTATTACTTCATGTTATGGAATCCTGAAAGTAAAACAAATTCGATAATCTGTCACGGATATCCTTTGCACCCTTCCATGCACTTGTTAAAATACCGTCCGAGCCAAGGTTATACGGTTAAAATAAAAATGTTAAAGTAAAAATAAACAAAAAGAAAAAAAATCAAATGATTATATTAAACAAAAAAAAGATAGTTGAATAAAATATGTTCTTCGAGAAGTCGGAGATTGGTTGAAGGATAAAACGAATACATCTCCAAATGTCACTTCTACCGCCTCACAACTACCCAACAACAGTTCGAAGTCACAGATACATGGAAAGATTCTGAATTAAATTCAGAAATGCCAAAGGAACTCCTCAATTCACTCTGCCAACGTCCACTAGGCTGAATTGGGACTTTACATCATGTCTTCCTCAGATTGAGAAAGCTACCATTGATGCCACTAAATTGTTAAATGATGTTGATTTACGTATCTATATACACAATCAGTTCTGCAAAGGTTATATGAAGATTTGTGGAGTGTCACCTGATGGCTATATTCAAATGGCTTTACAATTAACATATTGCCGAGACGCCAAGCGTTCTTCATTAACAAATGAAGCTTCAATTAATCGATGGTATTGTGAAGGTCAAACGGAAACTGTTCGTCCGTGTACTACGGAATCCTGCGAATGGGTTAAGTCGATAGATGATCCTAATATTTCGACCAATAAACGAGTAGCTTTATTGCGTAGGGCTTGTCAACAACATCAAATTTTATACCAAGATACTTTGTGTGGAAAAAGACTCGATCGGCATCTATTCTGCTTGTACGTCGTTTCAAAATATTTCGAAGTCGAATCATTGTGGCTGATAAATGTTATGGCGTTTCGTATGTTATCGCTGGAGAGAATTTGATTTTCTTCCATATTTCTTCAAAACTGAGCTGTCCGACGACGAGCTCGAGAAAGCTCTAAGCGACATCCGATCTTTATTCGAAGATTGGCGCGCCTTTAGAAACAAAGTACCAAATGGAACATTTAAATGAATATCGAGTCGGATGCAAAGTGATACTCCCTCTTAACGTTTCGAACATGTTCCGAGCAATGTGGTTTAGTAACTAAACAAGCAATTTTAATTGATTTTAAGTCAAACAAGTTGAGTAAGCAGGATAGTGCTCCTACCAGAAGGTTTTGTAAACATCCTAGGGTTAGAAACGAGTTTTCTAATAGCATGAATCGATAACTTGAATTATTTATCCAATACTTGGATATGAAATCGTTCAAATTTATGCTAAAGATGCACAGTTTCTTTCATAAGCACATTGCAGCCGCCATTTTGATCGAGCTTAAATGATTGTTCTGAATGTTCGGCCGATTGAACATAATCAAGTTAAGCACTATTCCTTAAATTTTCATGAAAATTGAAAGAAAATAAAAGTGCCTAGGTCAATTTGAAATATGTGTCAACTATAAACACTGGTTATTGTTGTTGCAATTCCATACAATTGAAATCGCTTTAACTGACTTGATTATGATTCGATCTCAATTAAATTTTGTGAATATACATATCTTATACTAGTCTATATCATTTCAAGGAGTTTAAAGGTACCGTTTTGATTTTATGGGCGAAAATGTGAAATCTACAAATCATACTATTATTAACAAAGTTGAGTGAATTTCGATTTCTGAGGTATTTGTTGCCCTTGTACTCATAAAGGCCCACATTCGTGACAATTTTCAGATTTTTCGGCTCAAAGGTGTCCAATCGCGAGGGGGGGGGGGGCTCACAAATTTTGGGTTCATTTCGTCTTCCCCTGGACCCCCTTATTTATAAAATGATAAAATGATTGTTTTATTTTAGATTCTAAAAGTGATATCCCTCTCGACTACCTTTGGTTAAAAAAAAATGTTTAAGGGCTCATTCGTTATTAGCGGGGACCCCCCTTAAAATTTTTTTAAATTTTTGGTAAGACCTTAACTTTTGAGAGACTATTACTCCTGACCTTTTCACAAAGTTTGAGTATTCTAGCTTCTATAGTTTCTGAGAAAACTAGCTGTGACGCACAGACGGACGGACGGGCGGACGAACGGACGGACAGACGGACGGACGGACAGACAGGTCGCGAAACTAGAAAGTCTTTGTAAAAATTTTTTACAAAGACCTAGAAATGGAGAGCAAAAGTGCTGGAAGACACAGAACTGAACAAAATATTTTGTTATGATGAAGCTGATCTCCTGGGGTCAGCGTAAAATCTCGTTTTACCATTGTCCTCACTTGCTGCTCAGCACATTCAACGCTTGCCTACGGGACGGGGTATTCCCAGTACGATGGAAGGTGGCGAGGGTCATGCTGATCAGCAAGGGGAAGGGAAATCCCGAATCGCCGTTTACATACCGCGCGTTATGCATGCTAGACACAGCTGGGAAAGTGCTAGCGAAACTCATCAAGGGAAGACTCACTGACGCGATTCGTGCTGCTGGGGACCTATCTCCTTGGCAGTACGGCTTTAGAGCAGGACGTTCTACCATTGATGCGATAGCAGAGGTGGTAAGCGCGGTCCAAAAGGCAGAGGCATATAGTCGCACCAAGCGACGGATCGTCCTGTTGGTGACACTCGACGTCAGGAATGCCTTCAACTCTGCTAGATGGGTGGATATTCTGGATACGCTGGAAAACTCTTTTCAAGTTCCAGAATATCTAATGCGGCTTTTGAGGAACTACCTTAAGGACCGAAGCCTGCTCTACGACACGACAAAGGGCCAACGAAGGATGGAAATCACATCGGGTGTTGCCCAGGGATCTATTCTTGGTCCGGTCCTGTGGAACGTGTCTTACGACGGGCTACTGAGACTTGAGATGCCAGATGAGTCGCGCTTGATCGGCTATGCGGATGATGTTTCGGCTCTGGTCGCTGGACGCACCGTTGAACAAGCGCAACTGAGGCTAGGTATGCTAATGCGCTGAGTGAGGGACTGGATGACTGCTCACGGGCTCAGTTTAGCACTGGAGAAAACCGAAGTGGTCATCTTGACAAAAAAGAGAATCCCTAGAGTAAGGATGATCAGTATTGGAGACTTGCAAATCGAATCGAAGCCATCGGTGAAGTACCTGCGGCTACTGATCGACTAGAAGATGAGTGTCTCTGAGCAAATCAGGGCAACGGCTGAGAAGGCTTCTTCGGGAATATCGGCTCTGAGTCGCCTTATGGCCAACGTAGGAGGACCCAGCCCATCAAGAAGACGCCTGTTGATGAGTGCTGTAGGGTCATTGCTACTGTACGTAGCAGAGGTATGGAGCGACGCTCTCAGCGAGGAGGTATACCGAAAACGTTTGGCACAGGTACAGAGAAGAGGAGCACTGAGAATTGCATCTTCGTATCCGACAGTCTCTGATTCGGCGGTGAGAGTTATTGCAGGCGTGATAACTGTCGTCCTCCTTGCTAGAGAGCGCTGCGCTATTTAGCTGTGCCGAAACGAGGATGCGAGGGAGATGATTGTCCGCGAGGAGAGACAGCGCTCGCTCAACGATTGGCAGCAGTCTTGGGTGAATTGCACGAAGGGAAGGTGGACTGCGCGCCTCATCCTGGATGTGAGACCGTGGCTAAATCGAAGGCATGGTGAGACTGACTTCTATCTGACCCAGCTTTTGAGCGGGCGTGGGTGTTTTCAGTCTTACCTGCATAAGATCGGTAAGTCACGGTACCCCGATCCTCCTAAAATATAAAAGGGGCTCACAGCAGATGGGGGCGCTGGGGCTGGGGGATCACTTTTCTGACACTCCCTCTTCCCCTCTCCCCTCCCGCTAGGAAAGGGATTCCCAAGCTTGAAGGGGCCGCACGGCGTAACAAACCGAGACCTGGCCCGAAGTTATGTGTCAAACAGTTCCAGGCTAGGTTCTCAGGTTGACAAGGGAGGTGTTTAGTGGGTAGTCCAGTCGCGTATGGGAGTCCCACACTCTGTGTATAAATAGCATTCACCTCCCTACCACATAAAAATCTCCTTTAGATGGTTCGAGAATTGTTAATTTTGTGATCATTAATGTCGATAGTGATAAACGTCTAATGCAAATGACTGTAGATATTTATAAAGCATTCATTTTTCATATACCTGATTACGAGTATATCTTACCGGAATTCAATCAATTGCCTATCGAGACGACAACGCATACCATGGTGCCAAATTACTTGTTAGGTGCAGATTTAATTGAATCAATGCTGGAATTGCAACTTGAACACCCCCCCACAAAGCTTAATAACAACACATGAAAAAGTTACTCCAAATGATACAGTCAACTCGTTCGAAAGCGAAGACTCCGACGATAATGAGAAAATTAATACAAAAATCAAAACAATACACAATACTGACAGAGTGTTAGTAACTTTGGCATTTACACCTGATGGGCGAATGTACTAGATGAAGGGAAATTTGGATTTCAGTTGTGCGATGAACACCGTTTGGGGGATCGCTGATGCAAGCTGCACCGCAATTGAACGTTGAATTTCCCCGAAGTAAAATTAACGGCTCGCTGGTTGAAACCAAGCCGATGAAAAACTTGGAAACAAAGAACGGGTCTTATTTAAGTGCACAAAGATCGACGGCGGAGGATCGAGTGCGATTGGCAACAAGAAATATCCTGGATTTCATCGAAGGAAGAAATTACAACAGCGGCGTGCTTTACCACAGCGATAGCGTACCAATTAACATCAGAGACAGGGAAGATTGGCGGTAGAAGTTCAACAAGTAGCGCGCTGGAAGGAGAACTTCGCGACGCATGTTACTTCGGGGGGCCCCAAATGGTAGACGAAAGTTAAAGATTTGTATTTATATGGAGCTTTTGGTTAACTAGAATTCATATCATAACTTGTCAATTGTGTTATTTATAAAATCGTGGATTTTTATTAGAAAAGAAATATTGATTCTGAAGTGAACTGTACACCTGGCTCGGGTGTATTTGAGATTTTAGTTCAGGTGTGTTTTAGATCTTTGCTCGGGAGTATTTGAAATTCTAGCTCGGGTGTGTTTTAGATTTTAGCTCGAGTTCCCGGCGCGAGTTACGTCGGGTAAGCTATTACCAGTGAAGGAGCGCAAAGTGGTCACCGCGGCTTTAACAAATCCTTCCCTGTTAGAGGAAATAGTAGGACTTATTTCCAGCTGTGTGAGGGGAGTTCGGCGGCCGCGTTTCTGGCTTGGTGGCCACTTGGGACCAGGAGATAAGTGAGTGGCGCCTTCTACGACCGCCTCCGACGGCAAGCCAGGTCCCAAGTCCCTAGCCGGAGGTACTCTCATGCGGAGGGTAACATTTCAAAAGAGTAAGGTACTGATATGTAGCTTATAAGATATGAGAAATTATTTACAATAATAATAATCATTGAAATTCTATGACTAGTAATATAAACAGTAGAAGATTCATCAAAAAGATCAAAACACAAAGATTGACTAAAGTCCTGGTGCATCCAACAGGTCGCATTGTTGATTAACTCTATGTTTGAGGCAAATGTTTTATGTTTTCCTTAATATTTTTGCACACACAGAACCAGCAACTTCTTCTAAACTAATACAACACAAAAAAGCAAGAACTTACGTTTTTCTTAACATGACGATCGAAAATCAACAGGCTGCTCTGATGACACTTCAAAATAGGAATGTGCCTGACTTTGGAAGATTATTGTCAATCTTGATAAAAGTCTAGTGGCTTGGGGCAGCTGTGGCATGTTTAATAGATACCAAAGACATCATGAGAATCTTCAAAGCTCACAGACAAACAAGTTGAATTTTTTAAAGCAAACAAGAAGAAGTGCTCCCTAGAGGGTGCATTAGGAACTGATGAGTTAATGAAATCCATATGAAATAATGATCCACAGTTAACTTTCTTTTTCTTTTTCCCATTAAGTGGACGCGAGCACCGCTATTGCACTATTCTCACACTCTTGGTTTTTCCACTTTTGGGTTTGTTTTCTTAGCGCGGATGCTTCTTTTGAACAATGAAACTCTCGCCGACTACTAGATCTTATTCAACGACGTCCGCACAGTTTCACGGCAGTGCCTGAACAGAGATCGGTTACACCCTGGTATTACAATATGCTAAATTTACCTGAATGATATGCAATCCCTTTCCATTTTTTGTCCGCCTAGCGAATTCGAGTTTCAATTTTTCCAGCTCCCCTATATTGAAGTTTTCCGAATCTTACCTTATAGATGCCATATGTATTGAGAATACTTACTATCCGTAACTCAAGCCTATTTGTTTATCAATCTAACGGTGCCTACGAGAAATTTACATTTCCAGCTGATGGTGCCAACGGAGATTTTTTTTAAAAACGTGTTTATTGCATTTACGCGGCTTTTGTGTTTCAATTGATTGACTTTTATTACACCAAAAGACGTACAACTAGCATTTGTCTCCGAAAAAATCTCTAGTTCACACAAACAAAATTTTTTTTCTTAGTATTTTATTTTTCCGCTATCCATTAATGATTAGGAACCATGCCGACAACCAAGGTGGCTACGCAGTGTAATAACTGTAATTACCTCAAGGAACAACCACTTAAAAGTCTTCTAGCATTTACTTAATTCCTAGAACTTTTCATATGAAACTAATTATTTGCTAATGTTTCCCAATAATGTACCTGTTTCGTCCCTGGTTTGACGCAACAAGCGAAAAATACAACCTATTGTATTTGCTAGTTCGTTTAATCTAGACGGCAACCTGGTATTTCGTAATCAACAATATCACAATACTCGTAATTTCTCCCCCTAAAATCTCGCAGCCAAATGGCTATTCTGAAGGTAATAACAGCTTACGACCGTTTAGGTTTATATTCTGAATTCGATCTGAAACAGCAGGACATAGACGACGCGGACGTTGAACATAAAAGTTGAATTATTGTTTCAGGTTAATAAGGCACAAGTCGTTATTTGCCACAGAATACGCTATTCACAAAATCGATACGATTAGAAATGGCACAATAGAAGAAGTTGAGGTGGAGTAGTACATCCACCTCCTGGTGTTCAATATTGGCTACTTTTCTGCGACTATTTAGATACGGTCATGTAGGCACAAATCTACCTTGTAGGTATATACCGACATACCAACGGTGACTAAATCGATAGGGAAAGTCCACGTATGTGCAACAACGTTTATACTTGTTGACCCAGTGAAATTTTCTCACCAACTATTTTCAAGGAATTGAGAAAACCTTTGAAATAAGCAAACTGTAGAAAAAGCGAAGTTTTGTAATTTCTTATGCCAATAGCAAATATTCTGATTGGCATGCATACTTATCGTTGGTAATAGATTCTATTATACAAAATGTAAGTATGGAATTCGATTCAGATCAAGTTCTCATGCATTATTCCCTGGATAGGCAATCAGTAACACGAACTTGACTTGCAAATGATAGCAGAAACGAATGGGAAATCTATGCCTTGCACACACACCCACACGAACATAGTAGATCCCAACACTAATGGAATAGAAATGATGATGGTGGCGATGGTGATGTTGTTGATGATGATAGTGTCAATGACGATGATAATTTAATGCTGCAAGGATATTGTCCATCGTACAATTTCGGTCGGGAGTTGAATTTCCAATTATTTACATACACGCGCAAAGTAGTGATGACGAGGACAAAAAAAAGGAATACCATATCTGAAGGGATTATTATGTGAGAGGAATTTGTGGATTTTGTTGATGAGCTCACAGGAAAAACAAAAATGTGGCGATTAGGCTAAACCAAAATTGTGTGGTTGCACGGTCATTATTTGGTTTTCCTAGAAAATGAGACTGTCGGTACAGTGAATATTACACTATTCTGCTGAAGAGAAAGACGACGAACGGGGTAGACATTGTTTGAAGAATTATTTTTAGTACATGAACAAACACCGAAGATAGCAATTGGAAGTGCTACCATACAGCCAGAATTACATAGGTGAAAGAGTCAATAGCACCTGGTGGAGAGTATGTGACGATGAGAGTAAGGCTCTTACCATCGTGTAGTGATAAGTGTGGATATTGAATGTCCGTAAAGGGTTGCAGCGATGGTCTGCTGCCTCGGCGAGCGATGATGTTGGTGCTCGTCAAGATTGGGCTAGTCGGAGGACGTTTGAATACGCTGACAGGGTAGCATTGCGGTGTCGTGGAGCGGGTTCTTTTCCCCAGCATAGGGGCCCACTAAAAAAAATTCGCATTCACGAATTAGTGGATAACACAACTCGGTCCGATGGTGTCGGGGGCAAGATAACCTACTTGAGGAGAAGATTGCCAAAGAACTCAACAAACTGGGCCTGGCGGAAACAAACGAGACTTGAGAATATATGGTCTTTACCGACGATACTTATGGCCCCCAAGTAAGAGTGGGGTATCCAAGTGGTAATTCGCATGAACTTTTCCCTAAAATGAAAACCATCAACGTTTCAGATTGATATTACAGTCTTATTTGATGGAATCACATAAAACTATAACATGAATGAGCACGCAAGCAGAAGGCCACACTACCATGTTAGAGCACCTACAACGCTAAAAAGAAGTTGTGAGCTCACCCGATGGCTAGCTCGTGAGTTGAGGGGCCAGGGTACCTAGTACCTAGTCCGGGTTCTAAATGAATAGAAAGACCGAGTTTGGATAATTTATCTATTCATTATATTTATATAAAAATGATTTAAATATCATTGAATAATTTATAATCAATATCATTACATTTTTTATAATCAATTTCATTAAATAATTTATAATCGATGTCATTATAGAATTTATAATCGATTTCATTAAATAATTTATAATTAATTTCATTAACTAATTTCCAATCAATTTCAATTTACATTTATATTAAATAGCAAAACAAACAAAGGCAGAATGACTTAATTCCTCGCTAATATTGAAATCAAACCAAATTATATAAAAGATTTAGAAAAATTTTTTTCTCTTGAAATTTATAAAAAAATACTAAGGCTACTCACCTAATCCTCCACCGACGAGCGCTCGCTTTTGGGGTGGACAAACCTGTAGACATTTGAATTATTATAGTTCTTTTTTGTTTCTTTTAATTTCTACTGAATAGACTCACTTTCATTTGTTTAGTTTATGAAAAAAATATAAAGATCTTCAACAATTGTTTCGATTTTTACGGTACACGGTACAACTAATTTTCCACGACCAATAAAGGTTTGCCACCTTCAATATTTCTCAATGAGGTTTCTTGGTATTTTTTTCGCGGCCCTCCTTCTAACAATAATATATTCAACGAAAATTTGAGGGAAAATAACAGAGAATGGGAGGATAATACAAAACATTCACTTTTATCGTCTTAGTTTTAGGGGTTTTGATTCACTTGTCGAGAATGATCATCGCACGGTGCTATCATATCACTTCGGTTTGGAGGTTGAATTTAATTATCTCGACAAACGGCACAAACACTAGTTTAAGAAGTTACTAATGGCACGCGCTACAATGTAGCAATTCATGGGAAACGCGACAACTTGCCAAGTACTCTCTTCACTCGACAAGTTCCTGGTCCGAAAACGCTAACGTGACGGCTATTCCGCTCATTTGCGAAAGCTTGTGACGGATTTGCTAGTGATATGCATCTTAGCGGTATTGTTTTAACTCTCCTCGAGCACATCTCCTTATGGGTCGTGAAGATGCTGACCACTGGACCGAAAAAGAAATCTTCAAACGAGATTATGCAGAAATTCAAATTCAGATTAAATGCAAATCAAGCCAGTTTCATATGCTAACTGTCCACTTAAGTCCCAGATCAGCTTGTTACTTTGTCACAACGGCGTTCGTTTTCTTTTTGATTATGCAAAATGATTTCCACTATCTGCGATTTATCGACAGACAATTCTTGACTGCACAATTGGGGACACAATTAACAGCACTTGGGAGTGCAAACATGATGATCCGTTCATTCGTTGCCGGCGTGATTCTTCCGACGTGCGCAACGTGTGGCGATCAAAGACAGACTTCCTTTTCACGTACGATCACTGCACATGCTTTTAATTTACTTGCGGGCTACGACAATTATTTGATATAAGTAGGTTAGTACACTGTGAAATCATTTTACGCCTAAACATTATCGGCCTATCGATTTCTTGATACAAATGCTTGCATTGCAAGTGCTGGTGACAGCAATCGACCGCGAAAATCAAGGATTGGGCAAGAGATCTTATTTATTGCTGATCGCTTGCAATTGACATTCTCAAGAAAACATTGTGGTACGAATTAGATTGTTTTTGAACGAAAAATTCCCGAAAAATTTTACTTTATCTCAATTCATTGCCGGCGCGGTTTTCGCGATGTGCGCCATGTGTGGCGATCGATAACAGATTCCTCTGTTTCGCAACGGTGGTTTCTTGGCGAGCCCTCTGCTTACGTCCAACCGGTATCTCCCATCGCGTCATACCGCAATTCATATTATAAATTGCATTGCAAAGGGGTAAACGAATTTTAATTGTTAGCTTGAATATTTATTTTTTTAAATTTACAATTAAAATTGGATCAAGTATTGTGGTGTTTTTCGAGCAGATGGCCTAGACGACGGCTCGTTTACTACAATTGGGCTATGAGAAGTCGGCCACATTGCGATTTGATTATCGTATCGAGTGATTTTTAGACTCAAATATGAACACACTGCGACAAGATTTGCAAAGGAACTTCAGGCATGCGCAGAATTAATATGCTTATTTGAAGGTATGTCTTTGTTGGGAGTACATGCGCTAACTCATTTGCGCGCTATGCAAGAAACTTCCATGCATGCTAGCGTCAAATGTCTTAATGATAGGCGCCTGCGCGAGTATGACAAAAACTTCTTACTAAAGTGGTCTTAGGAAAAATAGCAAATTCCTGCGGTTGCCGACCTGGCAAGAATTGTCGCAAAACGCAGTGTTCGCACTTTCATTTAACCATGTGTAACTCGCGACTGTAGTGTTTGAAGATCATTTTTGGCAACTCAATATTAACATTTCAATGAGAATGTGTATCAGGTTGGGTAGGATCTTATGAATACAAGAGTTGAGTAAACAAAAGCATACTCCTGTCAAAAGGTGTTTGTACTCAACACACGAAATGCATAAATATTTCGATAAAATATACAATAAATGAGCGGTTTGAAGAAAATTGATATTTTCTCCATTTTAAAAAGCCGCTTTTTTCTTGCTATACTGCTAATACCACTAAATACGAACTATCCTAAAGATACGATCAAAATTGTAGTGTCTAGTTGGAAAGGATGATCGTAGAAAGTTCGCGTATTTTTTTGTAAACGATAAAATATCGAAAGGCTATAACTTAATGCAGTTGAATTTTTATGAAATTGATAGGTTATAGCTACCTTATATCATTCAATTTAAGAGTAACTGCACGATTTTACTGACGAAAATGCGTTATTTACAAAATAAAGACTGTTGTTAACAATGTTGAACAAACTTTGACTTGCAAGTATTTGCATTTATCGTACACATTACGATGTACCCCAATGATTTATTTCAGCACTTTCTAATCACAGGGTTCTAATCAAGAGAGAGCTGGGAACCGAATTTCTCGTCTATTTCCCCTTTCCTCTTCACCGCTCGAAGCAAATAATGCAATTTCAATACCTGTTTCGAAAACTCCTCATCAAGATTTTTCATGTGATACCCATTATGATCACCCCAGGTAAAAAAAAGTTTTTAGGAGTCTCCTCCCTATGGGGAGAGGCCTCTTAAATAATCTTTTAACGTTTTTTCTTTACCTAAACTTTCGATAAGTCAGCTAGCCGACTAAGCACCGCCCGTGTCAATCCGAGAACCTAGCCTGGAACCGTTCGGCACATTCTTTTCGGTGAGGTCTCGTTTTGCTACGCTTCTAGTGGGAGGGGAGGTAGGAAAAGGAATTCTAAGACAAGCGATCCCCCATCTCTGACGTCCCCGGCTGCTGTGAGTCGCTTTTATCTTTTAGGACTGCCCGAAGATAATAATTTGTTAACCGATCCAAGCATCATCGTGACTATACTGCACGAGCTGATGCTGCACAATTCAGATGTGCATAAATAAGAACGGACGAGCAGATGGTCGATCGCGTGATTGGTGAATTGGAACATGATGTAATCACGCAGATTGCAGACATTATAGAGGAGCGACCTCACACTAACAAGTACGAGAAGCTCAAAAATCGCGTCACATCTATCTACGTTGCATCTGAACGTGAGTACTTCAAGGAATTGCTGACAGGCTTGGAGCTTGGGGTTAATAAGCCATCCCAACTACGTCACTCAATGCAAATATGCCGGGCAAAAACGTTTCAAATGTATTTTTAAAATCATTATATGTTCAAGATATTTTAACTGTGTCAATAGCGAATTTGGATCAGCTGGCCGAAATGACTTACAAGTTATTGGAAACACGTGCTTGGTCCACACACTTAATTTCCTAAGTTGACAAAAGTTAAACTGCCATTAGGAATGAAATCAAACGCGAGCTTTCCAACATTTTTTCGCGTCTACACAGACTGCAGTTCAACAGAAGCCCCAGTCGTACTCCCAATTTACGCTTCAGTCCAGCTCGTTTATATAGTTCCGCTAAACGCTAAAATAACTTATGCTACTTTCATCGTAAATTCAGTGGAGCGCCAAGAAAATGTGAAAAACCATGTGCTTTCCATACTAAAAGTGGCCCAAAAAAACTAAATGACGCGTCCTTTGGTGCAAACAAGTGACGCAACATAACATTCACGCCTGCATGTTCAGGATCACAGCACCCGGGAGCTGACGTTTCCGTCATTTCTGCCTCACAGACCATTGCCAAACAGTTCGTAAATGGCTATAACCTTTTTGTTGCCAACTTCAGTAAAATTCAAACATTCGGCACGAGTGTACCCATTGTTTCACTCGGCCTTAGAAGAAATTTTTGCTTTAGGTTTGTGGTAGCAAAGGTTACCTGATCGCTACTTGGCGCAGACTTCCTGTAACACTTCGAACTGCTGGCGGAAATCAAAAATCGTTGTTTGTTTGACCCTAAGACACAATTGTCAACCAGCGGCTGCACCGACGTATAAAAGAACTCGTCTGTGTCCACGTTGAGTAGCAATACAAAGTACTTTGAAATTCAGAGCAAAAACCCGAACATCACAAACCCGTCACGTATTAGCGAAACTCAAAAGTATTCAGTGCTACATCACATCGTAACCAATGGCCCACCTATCGCAGAGCACCATCGATGACTCACACCAGAAAAATTCTCGATACTAAAAGAGGGCTCGAAGTTCGTTGTACGCACTGATCGTAAGCCACTTGTTTTTGCCTTTAACCAGAAATTCGATAAGACATCGCCTCAGGAGTCAAAACAATTGAATTAAATCTCACTATTTTGCACCAACTTTGAACATATTCATGGTGACACTAACATTACCGCAGATTCGCTATCCCGCATAGAAGCCATATCACAACCGCTATAAATTGAAAATCACGAGCTTGTCAGATAATAGATGAACGATCGCGAACTTAACACTTTTATTCGAAACAACTCGACGTCCTTGCAACTGCGACCAATTAACTTCCAAAGTGGAAAAATGTACTGTGACCTGTCAATAGGTCTTACAAGACCTTTCGTCCCAATTGCGCTTCGTCAACGGATCTTCGACACCTTCCACCGCCCAGAATGAGAAAGGACGTACATCTTTGCTGTCGTTGTTGTCTTCCTTGCCAAAGATCCAAAGTCGGCAGACATACAGTAAACGCTTTGTAACCATTTCCAGTCCCAGACAAACCCTTTCAAGTAGTGCACTTGAATATAGTTGGACCACTAACGCAATTGGATGGATTTAGGTACGTTTTAACGATGGTTGACAGGTTTTCAAGGTGGCTAGAGGCAGTACCATTGAAAAAACAGACAGCAGCCTTCTACGTCACCTAGGTGTTTCATTTCGGAGCGCCAGAAATTGTGGTCACCGACCAGGGAAGACAATTTGAGTCAGCCTTGTTCAGGTCACTGGGTAACATTATAGGAACCAGTAAAGCAAGAACGTCACCTTATCACCCTGCTTCGAATGGACTAGTGCAAAGTTGGCATCGGACACTAAAAGCCGCCATCATGTGTCATAAAGATGACGGGAACCGGCCTAATCTACCTCTGAACATACTCTTGGGCCTAAGATATTGCTATAAATATGACTTGGGAGCTAGCTGTGCGGATTTAGTGTTGGGCATAATATAAAGACTCCCGGGGGAATTCCTGGTCGAGGACAACAGCCCAAGTGATCCACATTTGTTAAGTGGAAATTTCAAACTACATATGCGAAAAATCAGGCCTAAACCTATAGCCCCACAAAAAAACAACTAGAGTACATTTATTCACAAGGACCCCAGAGTTGACGCAGGCAGATGGGCATCACGGCAACCATACATAGGCCCACATAGAATAATTAAGAGAATCTCAAACACAAATTTCACCATTGACGTGAACGGCAAACAGTTAAACGTTTCGACGGAACGCCTCAAACCAGCATTCCTTGTTAACCAGGATTCTGGC
Organism: Odontomyia ornata; assembly: GCA_963969285.1. NCBI lineage: Eukaryota > Metazoa > Arthropoda > Insecta > Diptera > Stratiomyidae > Odontomyia > Odontomyia ornata. Next base: position 58,102,564 of record OZ017741.1, on the reverse strand, counting down.
AGTGACAGCCTAGTTCCAGCATCACAAGTGCAGTCACCATAACAGATATAACCATCTGCGAACTTTGACAATTCTCTTCCATCAGAGACTGCTCATCCAGCACATTTGGAAAGAAGAGCATATGCCGAAAGAGTGGAGCCAATTTATTATATTCCCTATCTATAAAAAAGGTGACAGGCGACAGTGTGAAAATTATGGAGGCATATCACTACTTTGTATGGCGTACAAAATATTTTCAAAGATTTCAGAAAATAAAATTGTATCATATGCCAACAGTATTATTGGGGCGTATCAAGGTGGTTTTAGAGCAGGTAGATCGACAATAGACCAATTGTTCATAGTCAAGCAGGTACTTGAAAAATGCTGGGAGTTCAATATAGACGTACACCAAATTTTCATTAACTTTACGCAAGTATACGACAGTATTGAGCGTAACGTACTGTACCAAATAATGTTTTGTTTTGGCATCCCAGCCAAATAAGTCCGCCTTACCAAAATCACAATGACGTCGACAACCTCCCAAGCATGCATCAACCGATGCCTTTCACTCAAATATCGGACTAAAGCAGGGAGATTGCTATTCAATTTGGCTCTAGAGTACGTCATAAGGAAGCTGCCTGTCGATGCACGAGTGTCAGAGACGGTACTGAAAACAATAAAAGTCGACACTGAAATTGCTTATTCAATCTTATTTATTAAGTACGAGGCATCCCCATTGAACGATTACAATCAACTAACTATCTCTCGCATCTTGTTGCTCGCGTCTCACGCTATAGTGTTGCCAGGTGACAGCTCGGTCACTCCTGTTTCGGAATCGTCCTCTATTTCACCGTATTCATCTTCGTTGTCACTCGAGTCGCTGGTTGAGGCGTTGCTGATGTCCTCTAACTCCTGTGCCGATTTACATCAGGGTTTCATTTTCTCCGATGTCAACACTGAACTAAAATGTCGACTACTTTTGCTCTTCAATCCAACCAATGTCTCCACTAAATATCGGTCGTTACCGAGACATTTTTGAAAAACAAATGGGCATTTGTACTTCGACTCTAATTTTCATGAATGTCACGTTGGAGGCAGCTCGTGTTCCAACAGAACCAAGTCATCAACAGCGTAGAGGGTGGGGCAGCATGTCGTTAATCAAACTGTTTTTTTCCGTTTTTCGCGTTCCCTTGAGATGTTAGCCATAGCAGCGTCTCTTCCTTCCTCATATTTGTATTGATCGAATCTCCAACGTTTTGTTGTAGTGCAGATAACAGACGATTCGGGAGAATCTCATTAAGCCGGAAATCGAACACAATCTCGTTAGGGCTATACCCAGTCGTATCATTTTGCCTCTGAAGTTCGCGCATTTCTTCGTTTGAACGATTATTGTTTCCAATAATTGAGTATTGATTGATGCGCTTGCTCCACTTGCCCCCCTCGAGCCAGTATAAGCTGCGTTTTTGATGTGTTGAATATTGTTTTCAGCACAATATCGAGCAAATGACTTCATTATATACGCAGAGCCCGGTCAACCCAAAAATCGACGGGTTTCTGTGATATTCGATGGACGCATGAACATTCTTATTGCTTCGGTCCTCTTGCAGCTAGGAACGATTCCGTTTTCATTCACACGGTGACCCAAGAAATTTATCTCGATTTGCAAAAATCGGCATTTGTCTATCTGTAGCGTAAGTCTAACCTGTCTCAGTCGATTAAGAAATTTGTCGATGGCTTCGGGTATAGTCTTTGCGGGGATGATCAAATCATCCAGATATGCGATAACCTTCAAAGAAGGCTCCATTTTTAGGGTTTTATTAAAATAATTTTACAAAATCCTACTAAAGTCGCGTCCTGTCATTCCGTCTCTCCGTCCGTGTCACAGCACTTTTTTCCGCAAACTACTTAAGCTAGAAACATCAGGTGGTAAGTGGTGCTTTCTTCAAAGTCCAACTAAAAAAAATTTTATAAGATATTGAAGGGGGGTCTCCACATGTAGGGGAGTGGCCTCCGAAAAAAAATTCATCAACTGTAGCCGATATGGGTATCAAATGAAAGTTCTTGATGAGAAATTATCAAACAGGTCTTAATTTGGCACTTTAAGCTTCGAGGAGCGTCAGGGAGCGGAAATACACGAAAAATTTGTGTCCACCCCCTCGCAATATGACACCTGTGATCCGAAAAATCTGAAAAAATTATGAAGGTAGATGTTTATGAGTACCACAACAAATACCTTAGAAGTCAAAATTCACTCAACTTTGTAAATAATAGTATGATATTCGAATTTCACATTTTCCACAATAAAATCGTATATGTACCCTTAAAGTGAACAAAATTCGACTTTTACGTAGTCCTAGAGATTGCCCTTTAGCTTTGTAAGTTTGATGAAAATCGAATGATATACTTGGAAGTTATAGCCATTTGAAATTGCTCCAATTACAACAACAGTAACACATGATTTTGGTATTTTATGGACTATCCATCAAATCAGTCACTGCAGTTTTAATTTGATCTTGTTGAAACTTTCAAATAATATCAATAACATTAATTTTTTTGGGAACTCATGATTTGAATGATTATTGTTGGTTCGCAACAAAATGGCGTCCGTTGAAAATAGAAAAACAATGGATTTTCTTCTAAACGTGCACATCTCTTTGACATATTTCTTGACTTTATTCGTTGCTGGTTCCTGCATTTCCGTGAAGTTAAGTACAAAACCCTTCTGATATGAGCGTAGGTCTGTCTACCCAACTTGTTATAATTTGGTTCATGACTTTTTTAAATTTCCCTGGAGCATTTGCCAGACCGAAAGGCATACGGTTAGATTCCATCTTGACGTCGTTAGTTACAAAGGCGGCAAATTTTTTCGACGACCGGTACGGAAATGCAAACACGAAAAGAATTTATTTCCCGCAATGGGCCCAATTATCTCATCGATTACTGGCATAGGGAAAGATTGTTTCACGGTTATTTCGTTCAATCGGCGGTAGTCAATACAAAGCCGATGCTCGCCGTTTTTTTTTCCACCAAAGCTATTGGTGACGCCTGTGGAGAATTAGACGGGTGGATTATTTAATGTTCGAACATATTTTCAACGATACTATTTACGATCAATCTTTTCGTGAATGGAACATGGTAATGTTTTAGGTCGACTGGTTTATCTGTTGTCAAATTTATCTGGAATATCGTTAACGAACACTTTCTTAGCTCCAATAGGTCTTTCGCGAAACATTCTCTATTGGTGACTAACACTGACTTTAATGTATTTTTGTCCATGTCAAATACAGAGTCACCAACTTCCATTTTATCTAAGTCGACGATTTTTTCCATACGGCAGTCTCCACCTTCTATTATCAAACGTTTACCATTTCCGCACAAAACGTCACTACCCAAGAGTAAGCAAATAAGATCATTGTCCACAATCAACATGGTTGTCTCAATTGATTCATTGTCAAATTTCACTTTCAAGCGCACCATTTTCATACATATATATTCACTGCCCCCAAACCCCTTCAAATATGTTTTACATTCCTGCAACAAAACATCCGTAAGACTTTCCGCAAACACTTTCCGAACAAGCGTACGATTACTGCCGGTATCGATGAAAGCTACAGTTTCTTTATTGCTTACTTTTATTTTTTCAATTGGCCTCGTCTAAACGTTCGGTTTCACAAATCTCAAGAATGCTTTGGCCGGGTTTATTATTGGGGCATGATGTTGATTGTTGCCCTGCGCGCGTACATAAATTGCATCTCTCGTGACGGTGAGATTTCGAACAATTTATGGACAAGTGACCTGGAAAAAACAATTGTAACATGAACGTGGCTGTCTTTGGTCATTTGTCTTTACACTATTCGAATCAGCACTTGTTTTCGGGGTCGGAATGGAGTTGCTTCTGGCACGGTTTGCTACACTTACACTTTCACGTGGTTCATAGAGTTGCTTTGGGGGGTTTGCGAAAAATTGGCGATCGTTGCTGTCGTTGCAAACTCCAAACACGCTAGCGCATTTTGCAGAGCGCTATGTTCGAGGTTGGTTCGAATGTATCGAGTCGTTTTCCTCTCATTAACGCCGCCTCTTCAAGAAATCGCGCACATGCGATGAAAAACCGACTCGATAGATTCCCCCGATTTTCTGGTCGCTGTTGTCAGCTTCTCATGGATGGCACTCTCATTTAGATGGTTTGGGAAATTTTGTTTCAAATCGCGTGCAAGCGTTTCCCATGAAACGCGCGGTCGCGGATGGCTGTAAAACGCTGGGCGTTTCCGGCGGCAACATTGAGACCTTTAGTGTTGCTGACGGCAGCATCGCGGGGCATGTTGCTAGCGGTGGCTTTAGTGCCCAACATCGAACAATTTTTTGTTAGACAGGACTTCAAGCTTCACCACCGCATACACAGAAAGTCAATGCTCCAAGTATACAAATCTGTGATAAGACCTGTGTTATGGTATGGGTGTAAAACACGGACCCTAATCCAAGCATCAGTAAGTATATTGAACGCCTTTGAGTGACGGGTCCTAAGGCGAACAATCAAAGCGAAGCTAGACGGTGACCAATGGCGAATTCGCTACAACCATGAGCTGTATAAAATTTTTAACGAGCCGGAGGTCTCAACGATTGTAAGACTGTCGAAGCTGCAATAGGCTGGACACATAAATCGTATGGACGAACAATGGATACCCAAAAAGGTATTCGCTGGGAGAATTGAATGCCATAGACCAGTAAGGAACCCGAGGAAACGCTGGTCTGACTCGGTCGACGAAGATAGTTCATCGCTGCTCGGGTTTCGGAATTCGAGGCAGTTGGAGGCGCTATTTGCAGGAAGGGAAGGCACGAGAGGGCTATGGGTCTAAATAGGATCCACTAATCGTTGAAGTTGGCTAATTGGGGCCTAAAAAGGAACTAAATAATGCCCAATTCACAACGAAAAGGGCTTAGAGGACGAAAACCAAGACTTTAAAAGTTTTTAATGGATAATGAATGGGTTTTGGAAGGTTGGTTGATTTTACAAGCAAAAATTCTACGACAATCATCACCACATATTTCCGCATTATTTCTCAATTTTTGAGAATTCCATATATTTATCCTTAATCTACGTGGCGTCAGCGTGAAAAATGGCAAAATGTCGTTCCATCGATGTAACAAGTTCTATCCAAGTAAAGCTTTCTTGAAACATTTAGTAATTTATTATCTCCCACTAACACCAGCAGGATGTCTTGACATGTTCTCAACAACTTGCGCAAGTATTAAATCTTATTAATTTACCATTCTACACGAAAAGGAAATCAACAAGTTGCATCTAACCAAGTTTTCTTTGCCCTTTAGCATCTTATCGAACCTCTACGTGACCCAAATTTATATCTCAACTTGAAAATTATTTTCCAGGAAATCGTTTTGCCTTTCCAAGAAATAAAGTACTATCTGTTGCGGATCTAGTCCGTAAATACTTAATCCGTAAAGTTACAAAACCTGTGCCTTTTTCTATCTTAAAAAAGAAAGTGGGGGAAAACTCAACTTTCTCTGCCTGTATATGTACATAAATGTAAGTATGTGGTTGGGAAGAAGGCTTTGAACGTTTAAACGCTCCCACTCGTCAAGTTAACATATGGAGTTTACTAAACCCATTTTCTGTAGACGAATCCTTTTGCATTAAATGCCATATGCCCAAAACCAAACAACAATCCCCGATGGACTACCAAACGTGTTTCCTCCTTAAACGACTCGTGTTATTAAATTTAGTTTTTGTCCCCTTATCTATGAAACTTTGAGCTGTTACATTTTCTACTAATAGATTTTGGAACGATCCTTGCGGGAAATATTTCTCTATAAATCCAACTAGTCTGTTTGTTGTGGGGAATAACGAGACTAGTGATTTACACCACTGTTGTGTTGGGAAAACTCAAAAGTTTCGTGGTAATTTCTCGTATCCAAATTGCAATATGAAACACTAGAATTCACTCATACGAACGTTTTATTCGTGTAACACTATGTTTGTTGGAAAATACTCCAGACATGTTGTGCATACGAAATGTTGATTGTGCACAACTCAGAAACGGAGCTGGCTGGCAGACCACAAAGAAGCAGGGGGAAAAAATAGAAAAACTAATGGAAATGCTGGTAGAGCCGGTGTAGCAAGTTGTTTTGAAAATTTAATAAACACTTAAAACGCGACACGTGCTGTTGTTGCTGTATCGTGGTGTCGCGGGTTGCAGGATGTGAAGCAAAATAAATTAATAAACAAAAATGTGAAAAGGACGTCGTCGACGGGGACGTCAGATAAACTTGTGGAATATTTCATAAGGAGCAAAAAATTCATAGGCTACACTGTCAAAGAAATAACGGTACAGCAGCTGGCAGCCGCTAAGCTTTGTTATTCTCAATCCAACACCAAAGACAGCATCCTTTCTCAACTCGATGAGGCTATTCTCATCCGAAGTTCTTTTACCCATCTTATCCAGGATTACTTGTCATTTCCTATGAGGACAGATGGGATTTAACAGTTCTATATACCGGAAGAAGGAATTAAGTTGAAGGTGACATTGTGATGATGTTTCATTGAAACGGAATGGACGGAATGAAATTGGAAATATCATGGCATAAACAATGTTGGCATATTTCTGATGATTCCCGTCTTTGAAAGACAATCGTTCATTCATTCCTCTCCTCTATTAACTTTTACTTACTATAAATCAACCTTCCCTTATTGATATTTGGTCCCAACTCTCCGCTAAGCTTTATTGCTCTCAAAACCTGAAAGTTTGTTTGAGGCTTACACAGCTCTAAACAGGTCGAAAATACCTGGGTAAATTTAAATCTCCTGTGGCGTTTCTTTGCTGAATCATACGTTTGTGGTTTCCTGTGGACGAGCTTACACATTTACAACTTCTCGTCCAACTTCAGTTGTCACGCTAACCCTCAACATGATATATTCCTTATCGCACAATCATACAAGCTTACATCATAACCGTTACTGTCCCATTTCCTAACCTGAATGCTTGCAGCAATGTCCTTTACACAAACTTTGTAATAAAGTAATTGTTGCTACAATATAATCATGCTCTCTTCAAAGGCGGAATCTTGTCATTCTGAATAATTGTCAAGCAATAACATTATTAAATCAATGAGCAAATCTGTGAAGGACATTTGTTAAATACGGTAAAAGCTACAAAGCTCTGGTGGTTGTCACAAATCTCTTAAATCGGATCTATTTAGTTATCATACAATAATGTGGTATTTCCTAGAAAATTTCCAAACCCTATTATGTGATCAAACGATAACAGAGGGCAAATCCTCCTCCATCGTTTTTCTTGCTGCTTGCATCCTACCTACCACATCATGTCAAAGACTTTTTCCTTGGAAATGTGCCAAATACTTGGACAAACTTTATTTGAAGTTCTTTGTGAAAAGGGATTGCAACAATACAACAGAAATCGTATTTAATTTTGGATATCGTATATCCACAGGCAACATCTTGAATCAAGACTAGAAAAGGAAATGTCGAGCAAGATGGAATCGGATTCGTCGTGCTACGAGGACGCTTGGTACTAGTGTTGAAACAAGTGAGTTAGGCTTATTTGAAAAGCTGGATTTGTTAAGAAAATTGCCAATGGGCCTTAGCAGGAAGTTTGTCGAAGCATTTAAGAAGTGTTTCAATTATTAGATCCTGTGACGAATTGCGTTGTAGTGTAATAAAATGAATACTTCGGATTGAACTGGAACAATGTTAATATTGCCTTTTTTCATTTTAGATAAAAATAACTCGTTATATTCAAATTTGGTATGGAAAATGTTAATTAATTAGGATTATATGTCCATTTTAGGACATACATTTATTGTATTCTGGTGGAATAAAGACACGATGATGAAAAGCTACGTTTAGTTTCGGCCATATGATATATGAATGTTTGCAATCTGGATTAATTTAGCAGTGAGGTTTTTATTCTTCTTCCTACACACTGACAGGATAACAAAGGAGCTACTAAATGTTTGCAAATATATATGTAAGCTTATGTCTGAGGGGGACATTCACAGATATATTTGTTGAAATCTGAATCTTTGGAGATGAGTTATATTACTAAATACATATTTGGTTTTCATATTCCTTGTTAAAGGATAAAGTGAATCTTTTGTAAATTTGCCTTACTTCGATCTTCTAAGCCATCTGTGAAAAACAAAATATTTTCCCAAGGTGCTCATGATATTATCCTACCGCTGATTTGAAAGAAAACTGCCATAATATCAGCTTTCTCAAATGGTATTATTTAAATAAATATTTCTATTGAAATTGATTTCAGTTGCTAGCAATATGAACGAATGAAAATAAAAACGCTGTATGCAACACCAGCCGGAAAGCCCCAGCCTCATAGGTACCGTTGGATCTCGAAAAAAAATGTTATTAGAATTATGATTGACACTTGCCTAGCCAAGCTTTAAATGATTTTTATTAAAAATGAATACATTACCTTTCTTGTTTTATAATTAAATATTAATAATAAATTTTTAATTAAAAAAAATGTTTGCATTTGAGTAGGACTTGAATTAAAATCATATTAACTTTAATTAAAATTAGTAGGAAACAAATCTCATCGGTTAGAGACGTGAAGTCTTTTTTTTTGTGGTAGGGAGGTGAAGGCATTTACGCCCGCCGAGTCTGGCAGTGTGGGACTCCCATGGAGGATACCCTTAGACTACCCACTAAACACCTCCCCTGTCAATCTGAGAACCTAGCCTGGAACCGTTTGACACATTACTTCGGGCCAGGTCTCGTTTTGTTACGCCGTGGGGCGCCTTCAAGCTGGGGAGTCCCTTTCCTAGCGGGAGGGGAGAGGGGAAGAGGAAATGCCAGAAGAGCGATCCCCTAGCCCCAGCACCTCCGGCTGCTGCGAGTCCCTTTTATCTTTTAGGACTGCCCGAGCATAATGTGCCACCTGGTTCCATTTGTCAACCGATTCGAGCATCACCGCAACTATATTATCCGGGGTGAGCTCTCCCGTCTCCCTGTAGAGTTCCCTTTGCAGCCTGGCCCATTTGGTACACGCAAAAAATGTGTGACAGGCATTGTCCTCCTCTCCTAGGCAAAACCGACAATCGGGAGACCGTGACTTACCGATCTTGTGCAGGTAAGACTGAAAACACCCGTGTCCGCTCAAAAGCTGGGTCAGATAGAAGTCAGTCTCACCATGCCTTCGATTTAGCCACGGTCTCACATCCGGGATGGGGCGCGCAGTCCACCTTCCCTTCGTGCAATTCCTCCAAGACTGCTGCCAATCGTTGAGCGAGCGTTGTCTCTCCTCGCGGACAATCATCTCCCTCGCATCCTCGTTTCGGCGCAGGTAAATAGCGCGGCGCTCTCTAGCAAGGAGGGCGACAGGTATCACGCCTGCAATCACTCTCACCGCCGAGTCGGAGACTGTTGGATACGAAGATGCAATTCTCAGTGCTCCTCTTCTCTGTACCTGTGCCAATCGTTTTCGGTATACCTCCTTGTTGAGAGCGTCGCCCCATACCTCTGCTCCGTACAGTAGCATTGACCCTACAGCACTCATCAAGAGGCGTCTTCTTGATGGGCTGGGTCCCCCCTATGTTGGCCATAAGTCGACTCAGGGCCGATATTTCCGAACCAGCCTTCTCAACTGTTGCCCTGATTTGCTCAGAGAAACTCATCTTCGAGTCGATCAGTAGCCCCAGGTACTTCACCGCTGGCTTAAATTCGACCTGTATATCTCCAATACTGATCATCCTTACTCTAGGGATTCTCTTTTTTGTCAAGATGACCACTTCGGTTTTCCCCAGTGCTAAACTGAGCCCGCGAGCAGTCATCCAGTCCCTCACTTGGCGCATTAGCATACCTAGCCTAAGTTGCGCTTGTTCAACGGTGCGTCCAGCGACCAGAGCCGTAACATCATCCGCATAGCCGACCAAGCGCGACTCATCTGGCATCTCAAGTCTCAGTAGCCCGTCGTAAGACACGTTCCACAGGTCCGGACCAAGGATAGATCCCTGGGCAATACCCGATGTGATTTCCATCCTTCGTTGGCCCTGTGTCGTGTCGTAGAGCAGGCTTCGGTCCTTTAGGTAGTTCCTCAAAAGCCGCATTAGATATTCTGGAACTTGAAAAGAGTTTTCCAGCGTGTCCAGAATATCCACCCATCTAGCGGAGTTGAAGGCATTCCTGACGTTGAGTGTCACCAACAGGACGATCCGTTGCTTGGTGTGACTACATGCCTCTGCCTTTTGGACCGCGTTCACTACCTCTACAATCGCATCAATGGTAGAACGTCCTGCTCTAAAGCCGTACTGCCGAGGAGATAGGTCCCCAGCAGCACGAATCGCATCAGTGAGTCTTCCCTTGATGAGTTTCTTTAGCACTTTCCCAGCCGTGTCTAACATGCATAACGGGCGGTATGCAGACGGCGATTCGGGATTTCCCTTCCCCTTGCTGATCAGCACGAGCCTCGCCACCTTCCGTCGTACCGGGAAAACCCCGTCCCGTAGGCAAGCGTTGAATGTGCTGAGCAGCAAGTCAGGACAATGGTGATAGACGAGCTGCAAAACCTCAGCTGGAACACCATCTGGACCTGGAGCCTTCCTCGCTTTCAGGGAGAGGACTGCCTCCTCCAGTTCCAGCTGTGTGAAGAGTGGGCACTCGACCGCTGTTTCACCACGGACAGCGTCAACTCGGACGGGGTGGGCGGGGAAGAGTTCCCGCACTATCGCGTCCATCTTTTCTGCGTCATGTATACAAGGCTTCCGTAGGGCACCAAGTTTCCTCATGACCAGCTTGTAGCCAAGGCCCCACGGATCCCTATTTACATCATCCACGAGGTCTTGCCAGCATCGGGCCTTGCTCTTGTTAATAAGCCTGCGAAGATATTTCCTGCCGGACCTGTATGCTTCTAGCCTAGTGTCTGCCTCCTCCCGTGTTCGCGCCCGCTGGGCCTCTCGCCGAAGTTTGTGACACTCGCTTCTTTGTTCGGCGATCTCGTTTGACCACCAGTATACTGGAGGCTTACCGTGTCGGGGTCTCCGACGGGGCATGGAAGACTCGCAAGCAGCTATGATGGTACTCATAGTTGAGTTCACCAAGTCCTTGGCTGTGGGCCCTGCACTCCCTGGCGGAGCTCCCAGCAACGGTGCGCCTGCCGTAAGCGCGTCAGCGAACCTCTCAACGTCCATCCTCCCAGTCCTCCATCCGAGGATTGAAGTTTGGGCATATGCACGCAGAGTGGCCCTGTCATGAATTTCAACCGCTATATACTGGTGATCACTAGCCGAGTAGTCCTCTAGTACTCGCCATTTGTGTACTCTAGGTACCAGGAACTCCGAAGCGAGTGTCACATCGGGTATGGTTCCTACGCAACCCCATCGGCGGAAAGTAGGGGTGTTACCAGTATTTAGGACAAAAAGCGCTGTTCTAGCCGCCATGTCCAAGATTTGCTTTCCCCTTGAGTCGGATTGTGGCATACCCCATTCAATGGCTCTAGTGTTGAAGTCTCCCCCGACCAGCATGTGGCCCTCTGTGTTCGAGACAGCGTCCTCCAGGGCATCGAGTTTGGTTCGAAAATATCGCATTGCCTCGTTAGGCGTCAGATAAACACTGAAATATGTTATCCCTGAACACCGCACCCACACAAAACCATCCCCGCGTCCATGGCCCTGCACCTGAAGGCGGGCGCTGTCTCGAACCCAGATGGCCGAGGTACTAGATTTGTCAGGGTACCACGCTTGCGAGTCCTTGTTATGATGTTGCTCGCTCAGCAACAGGAGGTCAGCTTTCTTATCCCTCGCAAACTGCTCAAGTAGGTCCTGGGCGTTTGTGCTTCGGTGCAAATTGACCTGCAGGATACGGATCATTTGAGTATCGATTTGGCTTTAGTTAGGGCCTCCTTGAAAACCCAGCATCTCCCTTTCCCCGGCTCATGTTTGAGGTCGCCGGGTGCTAGCTTAGCATCCTTGCAAAGAATGCATTTTGCCTCGTTCGTGCACTCGTTCCTTTTGTGCCCCATTTCACCACATTTGTAGCACAGAGATCTCCTGTCGGGTCCCCTACAGCCATACGCGGTGTGTCCGTATTCGAGGCATCTGAAGCAGCGGATAGGGATTGCTCTTCTCCGTATCCTGCAGATCACCCAACCTATCTTAATTTTGGCCTTCGCCAGGATTTGCTGGGCGTCTTTATCAGCTAGTTCGACAATAGCCATGCGTTGCCCCCTTGTGTTTTCACGTGTCAATCTTGCCTTGACTTCACTTAAGCTGGGGAACTCCCTCCTGATGGCATCCTCTACTTCAGCTTTGTCCGTGACGCAATCGAGGTCCCTGATTTCCAGGGTGGCCATTGGTTCGAGCGAGGCAACCGTTGCCGCATCTCCAAGAACCTTTTGAACCGCGTCACGGAATGCATCTTTGCTTGTGGCCTCTGGCCCGAATCCCACCAGCAGGCCACCGGTCCGGGTTGGTCGAACTGCTTTGATGGCAGTTTTCGTGTCGTCTGGCTTGACCGCTCCTTTAATTTCACGGAGGACATCTGCGTAGGTTCGGCCCTTAGTGGGTTTAATAAGCAGTGCCTCTCGCAAGGGTTTGCGCCGCGGTTCGCTTTTTGTTTTCTGCGGTATATCGGGGGGTTGTTTGTTCTTTTCGTGGTTGAGCTCTTTGTCTGTTTTTTCTAGGAGTAGCTTTTTGGCCGCTTTTTTCGCTGCCTTGTTTCGCACCACATGAAACTCCTCGCCTGGAGTGTCAACTTCGTTTATGGTCTCGTCCTTCCTCCTTTTCTCACGGTCGCCTTCAATTGGGCTACCGGCCATTCTTTTGCTGCTGCTAGGACCCACTGATGCCTCGAGGGAGAGCGTGTCTTTTTGGTGCTGTTCGGTTGCAAGCCACCTCCGCCTGTAGTGCGTTATGCGATCAAAAAGCTCCTCCAGTTCAAGAATGCCATTCTTGACACTCTTGCCTATGTTTTTCTGCACTTCGCAGGCAGCCCTCAGTTGTTTGACGATAGTCCCCGCTTTCCGAGTAAGCCGCTCCTCTTTGGCGCGGTTAAGGGCGATTGTGTTATTTGGCGCCACGTCTTGGGAGAGGCCCCCGTTTCCTAGCCCTTTTGCTTCTATCGCTTGGGTCGCGTTTGAAGTGGCGTCGGCCAACGGCAAAACTTCTCCCTCCCCCAGTCTTACACTGGCCTCTGTTGATGTCGCAGCTTGATCCGGATTGTGTACGTCCTGCACTGGACGCTCCGGGGTGCGCATAGTCCTTCTACTGCACCCAAAGGCCGCAATGATGCCAGGTTGCACAACGCACTCTGCCTTCTTTCGTTCGTTAATCCGTCTGTGGTCTGTCTCCGATGATTTAACCTGTGATGTTGACTTTAACAGTGTTTCTGGGGTTTGCTGCCTCCCCCCGCAATCGGTGACTTGTTTTATCGGTGTTCTTGCCAACAGCGGTTTTTGCCTGAAAGGTTTCTCCGTGCTAGCGTCCTGTTTGCTTGTAGTTATATCTGTTACAGAAGCCAAGTTCACCACTTCTATAACATTGCAGTCGCTGGATGACGACGGCCGGGAGCCTGCTCGCTCACTACCCTCTGCCGCCGGTACTGGGGATCCGACCCCCTGCACCGTAATTTGGTTCCCCTTGTGGACCTGCATGATTTGGTTTTCTGTCTGGGTTTCCGTTCCCATAGCATTTTACCTACTGCCAGGATATATGGATAATTGGTGACGCCATATATTTCGTCATGTCACAGTGAAGATCATTGACACTCAGGTATTTGTCCTGAGACTCTCCCTTCACTGCCGACCATTGTCCGCGGCTGCTTATTGGTCATTCGCAGCGAACCTTTCGAGAAAGGTCTTCCCCTATCCGCAACCCTGGGGACGCGTTTGGTTCCCCGGCTCGTGAAGTCTTGGCATCTGTCATCAGACTGTACCCATCAGATCAACAAGTTCAGACACCCTTAGTCTACTTCGATGTGGCTGCTGGCAGGCTAGCTAGTTCGGAGAGGAATTTCGGTCCCAGGACTTTCGCGAACAGACTAAGACAAAAATACAAATTAACAGTGGCTGATTCAAATACCCGACTTAAAACGCGTCAATCACCTTGCAACAACTCTGTTCTACTTCACTTTATTTCAATTACATCTCTTCCCGACCAGGCGATCAGTCCAAAAGAGAGAAATCGAAAAGGGACAAACTCAACTAAAATCATGTGTCCCCAAATATTTACCTACGCGGTGTCCGGAATGAACTACTCCAATCCGAAACCCAATCAATCTACTCTCATTAAAACCGCAAAGCCAAACTACGGCATCGCGTACCGAACCGCAACACGAAATCGAAACCTTCCCCCCCTGGGCGGCAAACTCACCTTTGCCGTCACTTCCCTCCGAACAAGAACGAGTTTACCGAAAAAGAAAGATTAGTTAAGATTAACTAGGTATTCATTGTTTTTATTCAATAGAGAACCTACAAAAAAATTACCATCAAATTTTGTTTTCTTTTACTTCTGTTTCCTTATTATTGTTTGGTTATTTTTTATAAACTATCAACTACACATCTGTTTTTAGGGTTTTGTACTAAAATACAAAACCCTATTGCAATCACGACCTGTGTCCGTCTGTCCGTCTGTCCGTCCGTCCGTCCGTCCGTCCGTCCGTCTGTATGTCACAGCACTTTTTCTCCGAAACTATAGAGGCTACAGCCATGAAACTTTGTGGAAAGGTCAGAAGTGGTGACCTCTTGAAAGTTCAAGGGTGGAAAAATTTTTCAAAGGGGTTTAAGGGGGGTCTCCCCGTATTGGGAGGTAACCCCTCAAAAAAAAATTTTCAGCATTGGTAGTCGAGTAGGGCGTCATTGGAAAGGTCTCAATGAGATCTTTTCAAAACAAGTCTTAAAATTGCCTTCTGAGTACCGAGGGGGGCAGGGGAAGGGGAAATGTACGAACTTTTCGCGTACCCCCCCCTCGCGATTGGAAACCTTCCATCCGAAAAATCTGAAAAAAATCATGAATGTAGGCCTTAATGAGTACAACAACAACAAATACATGAGAAGTCGAAATTCACTCAACTTTGTTAGTAATAGTATGATTTATCGATTTTATGTTTTCTTGAATAAAATCCAAACGGTACCCTTAAATTCAATTTTTCAATTTAGCAAACAGATGACTTTCTATAAGATTAATTTTTTCTGAAAGTTTCATAAAGATCGAATAGTATTTAATGAAGTTATAGCGATTTGAATTTTCCTGTATTACTATGGAACAATATGCCCTGTATTACTATGGAAACATATGGCTATGGAGCCATATGCGCCTTTTATCGATTTAGACACTACAGCTTTGCTAGGATTTGCATGAAGATTTCAGGAATGATAGGTATCATGAAAATGAGTACATACAATTGAAACAAGTCGAAGAGCCAGGAGAGAGCTTCTAGCAAAAGGGCTTTGTAACCTTTCTAGGATTCGAAAAAATTGGGCCATGAATCGATGATTACAGTACAGAGGAGTGGGCCCCGACAAAAATTTCATGAAAAGTAGCCGATTTGAATATCAACTGAAAGTTCTCTATAAGAGCTTTTCAAAACAGTTCTTAAACTGACAGTTTTTGCTTCAGTGGGGGCACAGGGGAGGGGGGGGGTAAATACATGAAAAATTTGTTTCTAAAAAATCTGGAAAAATTATCAAGGGAGGTATCTATGGGTATAAGTAAAACAAATACCTCAGAAGTCACAATTCTTTCAACTTTGTTAATAATAGTATGATCCTCGAATTTCACAGTTTCCCCAATATAATCGTCTTTGACATGTTTCTTGATTTTATTTGTTGCTGGTTACTGCATTTTGTAAGTTGAGTACAAAACCCTTCTGACATGAGCATAGGTCTGTCTACCCAACTTGTTTAATCTTAGCTAACGTTCAATATTATTAAATTTTATTCAAAATTGTTGATTAGACCTGACAATCAACTTAGATTGTTACTCTTTCAACTTCAAGAACCCCCTTATTTTTATTCGTAAAATCAATTAAGAATTACAAATCATAGATATGATTATTTTATTTTAGTATGCATTCAAATTTAAAGAGTTCTTGTATACTGCGTGCCAATAACTCCATAGTAGCATTAGTTCCACTAGAACTTTCCAGCTTTGCTCTCTCTACACATATTATAGCATGACCTACTTTTTGATACGATTCAAAACTGAAACGAAATAGCATGTAACTATCACCTGAGATTTCGATTTTTAGATTATGAGCACGATCTCCATGAAACATAATCTCTCCAAGCTGACCTGAACAAGTTTTCAATAGGTGATGAACCACACTACATCATGAATAGAAAAAAAGTACATACCACTATGGATATGAAAATGCACTGCGTTTGTATGAGACTTTCGATAAATTAAAATGAAGATGATATTATCACCTGTCTGTTCTTTTTTTTTGTAGTTGGGAGATTAATGTCATTTACGAACAGAGTGTGGGGCTCCGATGCTCGCAAGCGATTGGACTAGCCCGTAAACACCTCCCCTGTCAACCCTAGAACCCAGCCTGTAACCCTTTGACACATTACTTCGGGCTAGGTCTCATTTTGTTACGCCTTGAGGTGCCTTCATGCTGGGGTATCCCTCTTCTAGCGGGAGGGAAGGGGGGAAGAGGAATCGCCAGGCAAGCGATCCCCCAGCGCCAACGCCCCCCGGCTGCTGTGAGTGAATTTTATGTTTTAGGACTCTCCGAATATGATGTGCCACCTGGTTCCATTTGTCAACCGATTCAAGCATCACCGCGACTATATTATCCGGGTTGAGCTCTCCCGTGCCCCTGTAGAGGTCCCTTTACAGCCTGTCCCATTTTTTGCACGCAAAAAATGTATGACAGGCATTGTCTTCCTCTCCTAGGCAAAACTGACAATCGGGGGACCGTGACTTACCAATCTTGTGCAGGTAAGACTGAAAACACCCATGCCCGCTCAAAAGCTGGGTCAAATAGAACCTGTCTGTTCTTACGTAACAATTTTACTACATATTTGATTTTGAACAAATTTAAATTATATGCTCAATTATTATTTTATCGTGCGTTAATAATTATTGAAAAGAAATTGCAGATCAGCTGAGTTAGAGAAAATGATAATCCTAGTTTTAGCAAATCGTTAAAAATCAAATGATTTCCTTCAAAAATATTGAGCCGAAATAAATTAGACACACTGATTTTATTCTAGCTTCCACTTAATAACGGTGCTTCCTAAAAATAAAGTGCTGACAATTAACCATTAAAAATTTGTCGTAGCTTATGGCCTAGTATAGCTTGTAAAATATTTTAGATTACATGTAACAAAAATTAGATGAGTAACAAAACTGAGTTCATTTCGGATTAATTGATAAAAGTGACCAGAACTATGGTTCTGATTTTGCACAGAGGGTGATCGAAAAAAAATCGTTTAACTTTTTAGCTTATCCATATAAGCAAAATAACTACCTTTACGTCTCTGTACGAAATAACGGCATTGTTGCAGTTGCCATCGACTTCTCACACTGTCTTGTTGACAGTGGCAAGGCTCAGCCAGGGAACTCATTTAATTCTGGATACATGAGTGTACCCCTCGTTGGGAAATTGTGCACAACTAATCTTAGATAACCCAAAAAGACAAACCTTGTATTTCCACTGTCGATGCATTAAGATTTGATGGGCTTGGCTGCGTGCTCCTGATCGATCCTGTCTGCCAAAATGTTGAAAACTGTAAACAAGGGCACACTATATATAGCTGAGTAAGCAAAAGCATTTCTCGTTGAAGAAATTTTTTGTCGATTTATCCGCCAATTTTCCTTCAATGTATTAAGCATTGGACCGGTTGGTATCGATTTTCGGCGTCCCTCCGATTAATCCGTTGTGTATCATTTTCGTGGAATCCGTCACCGCCGCCCTACTCTGCAGATCAAATTTCACTTGGAATTTATTGAAGTCGCGAAAAGTTCACTGTGCGAATTTTGACAGCCGTCATTGCAGAGCGGATGGTCAAATTCACGAGATCACGTTGCACACAAGCTAATTATCCAATATATGGTCGTATTGTAAAGGAAAGCAATGAAAACCCACTTTAATTTGTTCAAGATTTATATTCTTCAGCAGCAGAACCAAAACATGGTAAAATACTTTGGAATTTATGCGACACAAACAAGTAGTGAGAACGGCAAAGACAATGAAAAAGAGAATTTCACTAATATGAAACCGCTCACTTGCCCTCCTCGCCGTCACAAGCACTACAATTTGACCGGGCACCCGTTTAGCACACGTTTTCTTTGTATTCTTGTTTGACGGTTACAGTGGTATCGAGACTTCTGCATTGCTTGTCAATGGTAATATTTGATAGCGCGGAAGTACTCAAACGCAGCTGAATTTTCAACAGCACTTTTCCGCCGCTCTAATGCAAGGCGACTACGGCCCCACAGTTTCTTCTCCCAAGCTTTTGCCGCAAATCGCAGCGTGCGGTTTCTCAAAGTCGCGAAAACGTCTCATGGCTGTTCACTGACAGAGACCTATCATCTGCCACTTGTCAGCTGGTTAGCAAATTGTGGAAGGATGTCAGGTGTCACTTAGGTAGGTTACTTGTATTACACGTAGGCACCTAAAAATTTATTTATTGGAACAGCCGTTACAAACAACCTTAAAAATTTGACCATCATTAGATGTTATTAGCATCGATTTTAGTGTTAACATTTTTATAAATCAAATGAAAATTGTGGCTTCTACCGGCGTCCAAATTTTAGGCATCTGATTAGCCACTGTTTCGAGGACTAGTCTATTAAAAATTCTTCTGTTTTATTGAGGAAGCATTTCGGTTGCAACTAAGGTAAACACTTTGACTACTTTGTAAAAGCTTAGGGGCCGTCATTTTGAATTTGAGCATTTGATTTTGGATTATTTATGTAGAGATCCATTGTATAATTTGATCAACACAAGTGCCAAGTTTTTTTATGTCGGAGTTTTAATCTAGACTGGATAACATTAGCTAACTTTTGTTGAACATGGCAATAAAAAACATTAAATTCTGAATTCTTAACTTTTTTATTTGTCATCCGATTTTCATCATTTTAGCAGAGTGCGAGAACTTTGCTCAATAAAGTAAAATACCAAGTTTGATCAAAATTCGCTGAAAAATTTGGCCGATAGAGGGCCACATAGATATGAAAAAATAGTGTTTTTGAGCCGCCGTGAGTATAGTCACAAATACAATACCAAATATTTTCATGTTTTTAATGTTTCAATGGTTGCCATTTTGAATGTGTTTATTGTGAACACTCAAATAAACTAAAATACCAAGTTTGATCAAAATTCGCTGGAAAATTTGGCCGATAGGGGGCCACAAAATTATGAAAAAATAGTGTCTCTGAACCGCCGAGAGTACAGTCACAAATAAACTACCAAATATTGTCATGTTTTCAATGTTTCAACAGTTGCCATTTTGAATCTAGTTTTTGTCAAATTTCCCAAAATTTGGCAGAAATTCATCTGCTTCTTTCTGATGGGGAATGGAATATTTTGATTTCTTTAGTGAGTAAAATTATTTTCTATGATATAATTTGTATGATTTATTGAAGTTATTAAAATAAAGCTATATTGCATGAATATAATATTTTCTTAAAATTACACATATTGCCATCTTCAGACTTCTATTTTTTTATAGTGACATATTTTTTCAATTAAATTCTCACATTGTATCTAACAAGAATCAGATAAGCTATAATTACATTACCCTATGATGTTATTCATCTTCAGATTATGTTGTTGACTCATTACTTTCCACGGACTCATGTAAACTATTTTCTGATGATGTGTTTGCGATCTCGGGTGATTCTAGTATATTCAAAGCTTCGGTGTCAAACTATTTTAATTTGCTCTGAGGATAAGGTAGGTGTGTGGATGTTGATATGCAAGGATCAGATGATACAAGCACTGAGTGCAAAATATCTTCATTGGTTTGGGCTCCAGAGATCTTCCGCGAGAAACTTTCTCGATATTTTTAACAATCTTTGTTTCTTGCTTCCTGTGCTTCTTCATTTAACATAATCGTTCTATAGGAAGTAAAACGTAAGCTATCACTTCAGGTCCATGCATTAAATCTTATGAACGCTTGTTGGCATCGGACACCATGAATATTTTCCGGCATATGTTGATGCTGTTTCTTGCGTTTACCTCTTCAATTTTACATGAATTTTGTATCCACTTAAAAATAGTTGGTAACACAATATAGCACCTTTTGATTAATTCCACATCAACACCGAGGATGCACGATGAAATGTTTACATTATTAAAAAAAATTTCTGGTACTATTATCTTCGTTGGTGCTTCCAAACCCTGGTTTCGGTTTGTCCACCAACTGGATCCTAAATTTAGATTGCATTAGTTTTTTTTGCGCTTAGCAACAATTAATTTTTTTAGTCTCCTCGAGCTTACCAGCTTACGGTAATTTGTAACAAAAGTGCAAGAAAAACTTAAAAAAAAAAAACAATCCATCCGTGTAAGGTTGAAAATCCAAACTCTAGGTTGGATGCATCAATTGTTTGAGACGAAATTGTTTGTAGGTCGTTGAAATCTTTACTGATGAGTCCATAGATATAACATCTGTGAGTGGATTTTATTCCTGTGACCGAATTGCATATTTTACCATCTACCATTGTAAGCAATAGCTTAGTCTTAGCTCCTGATTTTCAATATGCTGTTTTTCCTGTATCACTAATTCATTAGTCTCATGTGCAAACTGAAATCTAATTGGTCTACAGAACCGCGTTGAAGACGTCCGCGGATTTTGCCACAAGATAACCTTTTTTCAGAATCCAGTTCACCAAATATAAGTTGAATGGAAACAAGATAAGTTACAAATATTACTGGCATCACTAAGAGCTGCATCACCAAACTGCTACTTATATTCACTTTGCCCTGATGATTCATTTCATTTAGAAAAAAGATGGAGTTTGCACAATATTTCTGCTTCTTGTGTTTCTGAAACTTCACTTTGAGCTTGTAGTAAACGAAAAACAGTGCGGCCAAGCAACGTTTGTAATTTTACCTCAGCAGATGTAGAAGTAATTGATACATCATCACTGGAAGGGTAGCACGCCTTTTTAGATTTTTATATTATTTTATAGCGAGGGAATTTCAATACGTCTTTGAATTTTAGGATATTGTATTGATGCCGACTCAGTTTAGCTTCAACAATCATTAAAAGAGCTTCTTCACCAGATAAGATCTTAACTTGACTAGTTTCACGTTTTTTTAAATGTTCTCCGATATCGTTCAGCTCTTGCAGGCGAGGTTGTTATTATTTCTTTAACTAATTTGGAAGCTTCGCTCTGTCCTGTTGAACGTAAACTCATTTAAATGGCATAATTCTTCATGGGAATATCTAGCTCGCAAATATTCCGTTTTCTGCCTTTCAGTCCGTCCAGATAACGTGTCGCAACTTTGTGGAGAACGGTCCGCTTTTATTTTGTCTGTCTCTACACTTACTGCAAAGCGTACTGAACAGTGGAGCCAGTTCTCATTTTTTGAAAAAAATTGCTTTTTTACTATTTTGGCGTCCAACCATCTTCTTTTAAATTCAGCTGTAAAGTGGGACATCTGATTATGTAGATCCACAAGAAGTGGTTCTGGACATTTTGTCCGATTTTCCATGTTTTTTTTTTTAAATAATCGCATTGTTCTAATTTAACATAATTTGAGTCTGTCATAATATTGAAGAGTTCTCTTGAAGCGAACGAAATTGAGAAAGAAATTAGGAGCATTATACAAAGGAAACTTATAACATATAATGATAACCCACGCAAAAGAGCTAATAACTTTAAAAGGAGCACACACGAGCAAACTTTCTTTTCTAAAGTCAAAGTCAAAAGCGCTTTATTTAATACTAATCGTTATAAATTTTAAAAGAATATAAAGCAAATTCCTAACAATAATAATCAAAAACTTAATGGCCCAAATGGCTCTCTAAATTTATACTTTATTATTAACACATTTCAAAAAAACTATAGCAAATTCAATTAATTAAGATTATTACATATTTTTAGAATTCAATTGAAAAAAGGAGAAAAAACCAACACTATCCTAAAATTATTTATATTTTAAACACAACAGTGAAACTTTGATCCTACACCTAATATGTGTAACTTAATTCTAATAAAATGTAATCAAAAACTTTACCTTATACTAAAAAAAATTATATAACAATGTTCCTAACCTAAGCGTTTAATATTATCTCTAACGTAATATAGTAAACATAACATATACCTAACCTATACCTAATTTTTAACACAAATAATTGCAAAAATCTAATTCCAACAGTTAAGCATGGCGGTGGTAATGTAATGGTTTGGGGGTGTATGGCAGCTTCAGGAGTTGGAAAATTGCACTTCATTGAGAGCACAATGGACCGGTAGGATTACCTTAACATTCCAAGAACGAGTTTGCGCGAAAGCATATCAGCTTTAGGCATGGAAACTGATTTCATTTTCCAACAACACAACGATCCTAAGCATACATCAATGATTGTTAAGGAATGGCTACTATATAATGTACCCAAGCAACTACACAGTCTACCACAATCACCCAACCTAAACCCAATAGAACAATCATGGGATGAATTGGAGCGTAGAGTACGCAAACACGCAATAAAAAATAGGCAACAGCTTGAAGCTACACTCCAGGAAGAATGGTACTCTATACGATCCGAAATAACATCCAAACTAGTCTCTTCGATGCCCAGACGGTTGACAGCAGTCATCAAAGCTTAGGGAAATCCTACTAAGCACTAAAAATTTTTTTACAAAATTCCTTTTTCTTATTATTTTATTAAGATGTACTATCGTACGGAGACTTTTTTGATGTTAAATGTTGATAAATTTACCAGTTTTAACTACTATATCGAAACGAATGGATAAGTTTTTATTTTTTTGTGGTATCTCGCAATTATAAGTTTATTGAAAACATATTAATTACTAAAATAAAAAAATATTGATATATCTGAACGGTATTCTTACTTATACAGAAAAATAAGCACCGTACGGAGACTTTTTTGTCTAACTGTATGTATATGTATATATATATATATATATATATATATATATATATATATATATATATATATATATATATATATATATATATATATAAATATATGGTCAGCTGGCAGGAAGTGATGGTATTTCTGAAATACGCCAGCTTATAAAAACGGAAAATAATAGCAGATATACACACGAACTGCATCAGAACCAGGAACATACTTGACAAACGGATCAGCGCAAATATGATTCTAATACACAAGAAGGGTAATAAGTACATCCCAATAAGTCTGCTTCCTGTCTCCTATAAGGTATTCATGAAAATCCTCAACAACACAATACAATCGGCCCTACATGTCAAACAGTAGAGGAAACAGGAAGGCTTCAAAAGTGGATTTAGCACAATTGATCATGAGTAGGGCAAAGGAATATAAGCTCCCACTAGCACTGGCTTACACAGGCTTCGAAAAAGCCTTTGACTCAAAATACCCCAGTTCAATCATAAGTGCCCTAAGAAAACAGGGAATTGAAATTCCATGCCTCGAAACACTTACGAACATCTAAAGAGACGCCAAATCGAAGATCAGAGTATTCGACGATACACCAGAATTTCTTACGCAGAAAGGTGTAAGGTAGGGAGATACAATATCACCAAGACTCTTCAACACCACATTAGAAGACATCTTCCAGAAACAGAATTGGGAAAACAAAGGCCTTAAGCTGACGGTGAACGCCTGAACAATCTACGATTTGCAGATGACATAGTCCTTATTACTCCAAGCAAGAAGAACTCCAGGAGCAATATAATGATCTTAACGCAGCCAGCGAACAAATGGGGCTAAGAATAAACCTAAGTTAGACAAGGATAATGTATGAAAAACATTTGATTGAGTAACAAATTCCCTCAACCTAAATTAGTTCTGGAACCCAGCATTTGCATAACAAACAAACCAGGCACAGCTAACAATGAAACTTGCACTCTGCTGGAAATAATAGATTCTGGGAATCACTCACCTTCCTGTGTAATAGTAAACCGGGACCAGAACCAGCCTTTCCTAGTGAATAACAAGTCTACAGAAATTACCCTTGCACTAACCTCACTATTGCTTCTCACGTTGCCTCCGCTGGACAACTTACCCATCGGAGCTCATCCTACCGTGCGACCTCCTGTTGTTATGAAGGGAAGGTGACAAGAAATTACCGTTCATCAATAGTTAAAGAGGTCTAGTAAAATGTTATAAGTTCTACGCATGCAGATCTTTTACTTGGCACAAACAGCATGGCTCAGCAAGGTTCAAGATTGAGGGTCGTAGCTCCTCAGCTTGCAGCTTTTGGTTTCTTGTCTGGCCTTCGACACTTCTACTGATGAAGGTAAATCAGGGAAACATCCTAAAAGTAACTAAATTGACAAAAGACATTCAACCTAATAGATTGTAGCTTCGTTCAACCTTGTCAAATGGTTCGATCGTGCTTTTCATCGACATTTTGATCGCCCCAGTAAAATACGTGACCAAATATAAGCAACCTTCACCTATACGACCAGAATGTATGTGGGTTGAGGACCAAGCTGGGCACAACACAGCTCGCCCGTTTAGTTTTTGGGGATGACTTTATTTGTTTAACAGAGACTTGGTTATCGCAGCAGGTCTTGAGTAGTTGAATTTCCTTCCAGCACATTGTTTTTTGTACCGACAGAAACTGTAATATTTTAGGTAAATCTGATGGAGCTGTGTACTTATTGCCGTTTCTAAATCTCCACCAGTACATTGTATTGCCGTCCTTGATTATCCATCCCTATTGATTCTACATCCCTTGTGCTGCTTCCTTGGATCTATGATCAATTATTTGCTGAGCTCACTAATTAAAGAAATTTTATTGAAAAGGGCAGGGGAAAAAGAAGACTGAACGTTTTTTACTTTAGAAACTAATCTTTTCTTAATTTCTCTCAGATTCAAAATAAATAATTTTATTATTTAATAGGTCTATAGGATGATACATTCACATTTGGTAAATTTCAATGGATTAAATTAAAACTCCCCTCTTGTTTTTTTCTAATTAAACAATTGTAATAGTAAACTAAATAAAATTAGCAAGTGGTAAAGAGTAAAAAATATGTATAAAATCGCTCATACCTCCGGTGTGGCTTTTGTTTTTGGAGAAAAAAAAAATTAATTTAAAAAAATATATGATTTTTACTAAATATGGTAAAAGATTTAAATGTTAATAAAATATGTCAAAATATTTAAATTTTAATAAAATTTTGTAAAAAATTTAATAAAAAACAACTCATTCTCTCGCTGAGAACTTCAAAAATTCCAAAATAATCCAGAAATATATCTGCACGGAATACTACCCGGGCGTACCACTTCACACCTAAACGTTCATGCGTACCCGATTCGCCCGTGTGGGACTAAAATCAATCTCCAAGTCACGACGCTTTGAATAAGATATTACATCGCGTGAAAAATGTTAAGGAAATTAATGTAGGACTACTTAGCAGTTAATAAGCTCGAAAAGTTAGGAATGACCCATAGTATAGGACAAATAAGATACATCATTTAATTATCCATCAGTGATGCCAGCCATCTACGAAAAAATTATCGTTCCGCGATGCCGAAATTACTAATTTTACTAGAAAATTATATTACAAATACTTTTTTTATGGAAACTAAAAAAAGCATATAAAACTGCGGAAAAATATTTATTATATAACCAAAAATAAAAAAATATTCATCAATTAAAATCAAAAAAAAAATATAAAAATTCGAAAATATCCTGAAACTAAAACAAATTTAATATTAATCAGTCAAACTGTATTTCATAAGCCTCAACATTTCCATTTTCAATATGTTTGTATGTTGAAATTGAAGCAACCATTTTTTGGATAATTTTGAAGTTGTGGCATTCACCATTTACACTTTGGAAGGCTAATAAAAGTGCATTTACTGTATTGCTGCATAAGCGATTTCTTATGTATGTTTTTATTAGATTGACTTTTGAAAATGTCCTCTCGCAAGCAGTATTTGAGTGGAGAATCACCATAAAAATTTAGTACAAAGTTTCGCAAGTCTTTAAACGTGTAAACATCGGCCATGATATGAATTTGAGAAATTTTGTACCAATATTTATCAATTGGCGTTTCAGTTTTAATGTCATCTTCCCATTCTGGCTGGCAATACAAACTCCATTGACTATCAATTTTTTGAATAAGATCATGGTTTTGTGGATCTACTAGCAATTTGACCAGTGGAAAAATTGACGCCTATTTTGTTTGGGAATCATCTTTTTCAAAGATTGATAACTGACATAAAATTGGATCATCAAAATTAAATCGGTTTTTAAGCTTCATCTGCCGACACTACAAGTATTAAGAGCTGACGACATCTTATATAAAAGCCTTCTGTTTCATTCTGATAAAATTTTCCTATATTTTGAAGCACTCGAACTCCAAGATATATCTGATTTAAAGCAATGAACTGATTAACATTATTCGGATCTATATCGTGTAATTCAAATTTATGCACATATTAAGGTTGTAAATAGTTTAACAATATGTCTTTGTACGTATCGCAAACTACTTTATAAATGTGAGCAATTATGACATTCTCACTTTGAAAATCTTCGTTTAATTTAACAAATTTTGGTAAAATCCACTGCAAAAATAAGTAAAACAGTTTTGTTGACGAATCGTTCAATTTGTTGGTAATAATTTCTGACGACTGCAATCTGTGTTTGGTCCATTCTTTAGCGCAAAACAGCTATAGAGCATTCCATTGTTTCATAATCCTTTTCACTACTATCAAAAATGAAAGCCAACCGGTTTGAGATGGTCGCAAAATTTTGTGGAGATCTACATTACAAAATGATTGGAATTCCGTGAATTGGGCTTGTCGTTTAGAACTATTTTTGAAATAAGTAAAAATGTTTCTAGCCAGATCTTCACAATGATGAGGCAAAATTTTACAAAGATCACTAGCACATACGTGTAAATGCAAAGAGAAACATATACATTTTTGCACAATTATACTTCCTGGTATTATTGTGCAAAGCTTAATTTTAATTTACACACTACAGAGTTGTTTGCACCAAAAATTGTGGTGCAGCTGTCAAAACCAAATCCTAAATTATTTTGAAGAAGTATTTTTGCATATGTAAATGGTTCAATGGTTTTGTTCTATATAACTTCAGCTATGGCACCTTTATATGCTCCATCGCCATTTTCATAGCGTTGTACCAAGTTAAAAAATCGTGTTGTAACTTTGTTTAAGTTTTGACTAAAATATCTTACACAAACGCACATATTTTTCGCCACACCGATGTCTGTAGATTCATCAATTAAAATGCGGAACTTTTGTATTTTAAGCACTTCAATTAAATCATCAAAATGATATTTTGCCAAAAACATGTTTTATAACACCTGCTGCTTTGGTTCTTCCCATTTGCAAACGTTAAGCAATTGTAGAATCGGCAAATGCATCTTTCAATAAACTTATTAAATGATCACAATTTTTCATTGGCAAATTGTGTTCCGCTAATAAAGCAGCAATTTTTATTTCTGCCCTACTCACTTGATATTGGATTTCGTTTCGTTGAGACAATATCATTTTAGTTTTTGGTGGATTTTCAAGTATTTTCTTTTTTTTTTAAATGTCTAACGCCTTTGCTGTGATTCTTTAAAACTGTTATATCTGCTTGAAATTCTGAATCACAGGCAATACAGAAGAAAAAGGTAAACAAATATTCAAAGTCAAATTATAAAGTATTATACCTCTAACAGGTTTTAACTATCCTTTAAATGGCGGATAATTATCCCATTCAGATCTATATGTTTGTGATCTACGTCTCTTATCATTTTTAAATGTCAACCCTTTAGTTTCTCCCTCTGACTCAGAATCATTGGTATTACAAGTTCTTGCACTCATAGATGCCATATTTATAAAAATATGTAGTAGTCACACTTTCACAAAATATAGGGTGACCAGACGTCCTTTTTTGCAAGGACATGTCCATTTTTTCGACTTTTCAGAGGAGCGTCCTTTTTCCCCCTACAAATGTCCTTTTTTCACGAACGTGAAACTCAAATATATTTTAAATCTTTCGCAGACTTTGAAATTGTCATTTTATTTGGTCATACACAAAACCGAACTATAGTTATCAAGCCGCACATGTAGGCTGACTACGTCATGTGCAAAGTTGGTCTGGCTGACTTGTATGACGTAGGCTCCGGTCATATACCTTCAGCACGTTATAGCAGGCTTGTTTTTAGCCAAAGGTCGCTCCATCTCCATTGTCAATGGTCATTTCAGTTTGTTCGGTTGTTTACGCCGCGTGAACGATTCAAAATCAAAAGCGTAAGCACGCGACCTCACGTAAACGTGCAATCAAGTTATCAAGTGTTGCGCGCGCGAGTGCTCATTTAGGTCGACCATAAATTTACAGTTCATACGTATTTTGATGTGCGGCGGGAGCCGGTTTTGGTGACGTACGGCTGCTAACCTCGAATTGCAAGATGCCGAAACGCAAATGCAATTTTACTGAAGATCTTAAAAAAAATACCCATTCTTCAGCAAGGGTGAGACACCTACATTAGCGAAATGCAAAATATGTAGAAGTAGTCTTTCGGTTGCCTATATGGGTATGTATTTTCTCAATATCAGCTATTTTCAAAAAGACTTTTTTTACGACAATGTTTATAAATTTTTATACAAAAATGAAGGTATTTATACTATAAATTTGTTTAGGTAAAGGTGCATTAGACACTCATCTGAATTTTGACAAACACAAGTCGGCCATTCACGCTGCTTCATCAATGGACCAACATGTTGTGATGAAAACTTCTCCACTTGCAACAAAAATTACGATCGCTGAGGGGACTCTTGCATTCCACACAGTCACACATCAGATGTCCTATCGGCAGATGTATTGTACGGCACCTCTTCTCAGAACACTTTTTGCGGACTCAGAAGTTGCATCAAAAATATCATGTTCGCGAACAAAAACCGAAGCAATTATAAATGGCATCCTTTCTCCTTATTCTGTTCAATTGATAAAACAAGAAGTGATTGATGTACCATTTATAGGAATTGGTATAGATGGGAGTAATCACAAAAAATTAAAAAAAATTTCCCATCACAATGCAATATCTTGATAAGAAGGAAGGACTCAGAGTTGGATTGTTACATGCTAAAAACCTTCCAAACGAAAAAGCTGAAACAGATGTATCCTACATTGAAAAAACTCTTGATGATAATGAGTTGACTGTGAAGTTCAGTGCTTTTGTCGCTGATAATACCAACACGAATTTCGGGGGTGTGAAGCGCGGAGGAACGAAGAATATTTTTTACACGTTGAAAGAAAACTTGAATAAGCCTCACTTAGTGGGGATAGGTTGCTCTTCGCATATTGTTCACAACGCAGTTCACCACGGACTAGGCTTGTTTGACACCGATTGTATTGTGTTCAAAATATTCGAATATTTCTCTATTCACACTGTCAGAACCGAAGATTTGGAATCATTTTGTGAATTCGTTGAAAGTGAATATCTTGAGCTGTTAAGTCACAGTCGAACGCGTTGGTTGAGTCTTTTTCCAGCAGTTGAGCGAATTCTTAGAATGTTCAAGGCATTGAAATCGTATTTTTTGTCGCAAAAAAAACCTCCAGTCATGATGGAAAATTTTTTTCTGCACGATCTTAGTGAATGTTTCTTGCTTTTCGTTCATTCTCTCATGAGTCTTTTTCAACCGGAAATGCTGTTGCTCGAAAGGGAAAATAATAGCATTCTGGAAATTGATTCGATATTTGAAAATCTTTTTGAAAAATTGTACGAAAGGAGTCAGTCAAATTTTGTCCCTTTGATGCTTCAATCAATTTTGGCAAAACTTAGAAATGATGGAAAAGATCAGATGTGCAATGATTTTCTAGCAAGAATCGAGATTGTTTATTATAAAATTGTAGAATATTTCAAAATTTGGACGAAGAGTTTCTACGAACTCGAAGTATTTAAATGGTTGAACTTCAAGAGAGAAAAAATTTTGCAGTACAAAGATATTGAAGAATCTGTCAAATACTTGCTGGAAAAGGATATTGAGATCGATGATTCGAAGCTTCACGATCAAGTTGTTAATTTAAAACGATTTTTGGCAACGAAAATAGATGATGATAATTTCTACAATGAAAAATGTGCAAGTTCTCGTATTTGCGAATTCTTTAACGCTAATGAACATATTGACAGTTACTCTGAATTGCTCAGAATCTCTCAATTTTTCTATGCTATCCCAGCACATAACGCTAATTGCGAAAGAGTTTTCTCTCTTATGAATACACAATGGACAAAAGAGAGAAATCGTTTTTCTATTGACAGCATACGACACATTTTGAGAGTTAAATTCAATTTTTCTGAATACAACTGTGTTCAGCTCAACAAATTTCTGACGCAACCAATGAATGCACGTCTTGTTGAAAACATAAGCATCAATAAAAAATATGTACCTGCAAACGAGGGGTAAATCTATTTAATTGTGAAAGTGAAAAGTTATAGTTGCTAATAATAAATAAACTTTTGCAAAATCACAAACACGCATTTATTTTTTCATTCATCTATTTGTGACTATATTTTATGTGCACTCAATTTTTTTCATTTAGCGAAATTTATTGAAAAAAAATGGGGGGGGGGGGGAGAAACAAGATGTCCTTTATTTGCTCTGAGCCCATCTGGTCATCCAACAAAATATGGAAATATATGCACCTACTGCGAAACCCTTCGATAGTATGCAAATCGTGTATTTCGATTCTCAAACGAACGGAATTCCCTAATGATTCGCTACAATCTGTTTCGGTTGTAGTAACCATCCACCATCTACCACCCACCTTCATTCGTATTATGTACTTGGATAAGCCCAGTTTTGGGTCACACTCTGCCAAATCGTTTAATATATCTTTAATTGAATAAGTTTGCTGAAACAGATTCAGCAGTTTTTCCTACAACTCTAGCCATGTGTTGGCAGTTAATGGACATCGTGCGTACATTAGATTGAGATGGTTATTACATTGCAATGGTACTAAAGCGATTTCATAATCGGACAAACATTTCTCAATGGCGTACGAGTTGTCGTCACTAAACTTCTCAATGATACCTTCAGTGTCAGCAAACTCGTATTTTCTTTGACGGCCTAGTTGCATCGTTATTGATAAGATTGCTTTTTCCGTCTCCTGGATCTTTCGACGTTATGCCAAAACACGCCGCTGCTTTTTGAACTGCACTAGCACACGATATAGCTCCGCGTCTTCAGCACATTCTGGTTCGGTCGATTCGATCACTTCTAATACATTGGCAACCGTACTTCGGAGTCACTGCAAAGGTGATTGTCATCTTCCAATGCCGACTTATCATGATTTTTGTACAGTTTTCGTAACTTTACCACCATAGCCGATGACGGAAATTCGATGCAGTTAGCGTACTCGTAAACCGAACCACTTAATTACTTTCGTGACATCTTTAAATACTCACAACTCATCATGATTAGAGAACAGAAATAGAATCTTAATACTTTCATAAAATATGCACTCGCGTATAACCCCACACCTGAGCTGTAATGTCTTCATACATATATCTTTATTATTTAAAAAAACAAACACAACTGCCCAATAGTTTGTTGTGTTCAAACTCGATTGACAATTATGAAAAATGCATTTTTCTTGTCCTTCTAGGGCTGTCAGTACTGTAAAAAATCTTTAGAACTGTCTAAATTTCTGCGTTAACATGGAACACTACAAATGATATTGTTTTTTGACCAATTTTCGATCATTATATTCTTTAGATTTAGAGTGTCAAGTGGGGCGTTGTTTTTTTATTATTAAATGTTTTGAAGTTTGTTTTATGGTTTTATCAATTTTGTAATGATTAATGCAATAAAGCGCATTTGAATTTGATGAAAGTTCAAACCAAAATGAGGTCAGCTATCCATGAAAATTATGTAGCGGTAGTCCGTTAAGTCAAATGACTGAATTGGTTCAGGATTTGCTCCAGTTTTGGAAAGTAGGTTTGGGGAGGGAACTGGGAAAACTACTTCCATATTGTATGAAAGTGGAGTGCTAAGTGCAACTGTCTGATTCCGATTGTGGAGGCTATGGGGGTTGTTACGATCGGAAATTCTCTAACGATTAGTAAGGAAATTGCAAACACTATTGATCTAAACTGTTCAAATATAACACTGAAAAGTGCAAACACTATTAATCCATACCAAAAAAAAAAACTTGCATAGGTTCTAAACTCTTCGGAAGGAATGGAAAATATAAAAGTGGCAACAACAACCTCGTATAAGTTTTAAATAGTTAAAGAAAAGAAAATATAACAGTGGAAACAACACCCTCGTGTAAGTTTTAAATAGAAAATATAACAGTCGAAACAACCAGCTCGTACAAACTCTAAACTGTTCCAATACAACAAGCTTATATCGAAACATTGATCTTAAATATTCAAAGCATCTACCAGAACTATAATAAGATTGATGCAAATCAAGAGTAGATGTCACTGGTAACTGTGAAGAGGTTTTAAAAATTAAATTCTTTCCCAAGCTTTTGGGAAAGACAATTTCACAGAGCAAATAAAAATAAAATGTATAAACAGCGAAGCAGGCAAGGAAAATTCAAGCGACTACTAATTGTTGCGTCATGTGGTTGGCCTCGCCTACACAGATTTTTTAAAAAGCTAGTTGGCCTTTGGTCTGGTTTAACTGTTTGGCTTAGTGCCCAGTATACTTCAAACAAACCATTCTTTTTGGTTAGCCTGATTGGCTCAAAAAGTTTACCTTTTCCTGGTTAGCCCACTGGCTCAGAAAGAGGAAAGCGACTATTATCGTTGCTTCTTGCTGGTTGGCTTTGCCTAGCAGTTTTTGAAAACTATTTAGCCATGCGCTTGGCTAACTCTAGTTGGCTTAAGTGCCTATACGTATTCTCTTTAACCTTTCTACTGGTTGGCTTTGCCCAGCAGGATCGTCTGGAGGAAACCAATTGGCCTTGTGCCTTGTTCGATATAGTTGGCTTAAGTGCCTGGACCAGTTTCTACTGACCTCTTCCTGGTAAGACTGTTGGATCAGGAAGCATAACGCTTTTCTGGTTGGCCTTTTGGCTCTGAACCCCAACCGCATATCTTAGTGCTCTAGTTGGCTATTTGCCTAGAACCCTTAGATGCGTCGCCAAAAGGAGCTACAATGACAGATCAGGAAAGTGAAGGCATCTCAACAACGACTACGAGGCAACTACCCGAGGCAATCAGAGCGTCAACAGACACCTCTAACTCCGCAGCCTAAATCTAAGATCGGCTGCAGATTTGGGTGAAATGAACGAAAAGTGAACTAAATTGAGAACTTAAATGAATGAAATGTGAACTGAATGGGAATGGCACTTAATTAAATATGATTAAAATAATAAATACCCCATCTTTCACTGGAGTTTGGCAAGAGTTCGAGTAGGTTGAAGACAAGGTAAGTGTGTTGGAGTGCAGATGAAAGCTTTATGGTTCGAAGAGTAGGGCTATAAAAATAATAATATAATAGAGTTGTTACGTTTCCTTCAAACTACATACTACACAAATACTTTGCAGCAGGAGACTACAAAGCAAGGCTCTCCAGAAAGTTAGGTGGAGTCAGGCAGTTTCAAAAAGTTTTGAATTATTGTATCGAAGGGATATTGCTGTTGCTCATAATATATTGATAAAAAAGTAAAATTTGCAAATTTAAAATAGGTGACGTGAAAAAGAGTGATAATCTAGAAGTTTAGTAACATAGTTAGTATGCTCAGCATGCATGTGCTTTTATCTTTTCACTTGGATCGCAAAGATTTCCACTTTCATTATATAAGTTAGGCGCATCTGTTGAGCAACGGAGTTAGTCTTTCAGTAGTGAAATTCATCAGATTATATTTCTTTTTCAGATATGATCGGAAAAGTAGTCGTAGTTTTTTCTCTCTCATAAGAGCATTCTCATAGATTTTCAGAACTCACGTTGACGCTGGCCTTTGGAAATCCGGGGGCTCACTTAGGGTTTATTCAACGACCTGCTGAGCTATATTCTTGCTCTTCTTCTATTAATGTTCTTTGAGGGCGTAATGGTGCGCTTGTTTGTCCATTGGTGAACAATCTGGGAGAGATGGTTCCCAGTTGATTTATCCACATCTTTAAAGGTCAAATTTTCACAGTACTTCAAGGGAAAACTAAGGAGAGTAATAGAGTTTGAATTATATTAACTTGGTCTTAGATTTAGTTAACTTGAGTGTGGATGGTCGGGTTATTCTGAAGCGTACTAAAGCAGTGGAAGCTGGATGTCAACCAATTATTCCCAAAAGTTTTAAATATATATTTGATTTTAGATTGCTAATTCCATCATGGCATGCGCTTTGATCAATTGAATGAATGCTTTAGTGAATTCCTGACTGCAAACTTCGATAACTTTAATTCAGTGCTCATTTTCAGGCAATCATATAAATAGTTTGCATGATTAAACGCCGTAACCCAACTCGAATATAGCGTGCTAACATATTAAAATACAAAATCAAAACATTTTGTATTCGATTCCAGGATACAATAACATTAAAGCAACAGGTGCTGCTTGCATGAATCGTGAATTTTATCACACTTTCAAATAACAAAAGCATTCTCAAAATTAAATCAGATATTATCCGACCTTGCAGCAACGTTGTGACAGAATAAAGTCCTTGAGCATGAACTCTATTTAGTCACGAAACAGATTTTTAAACATTAATTCTGCCTCACCTCGGAAGTACATTAAGTGCTATTTTATTTACACAATATTC